>CM077003.1:94718842-96105595 GCA_039090855.1 Macrothele yani | reverse complement strand
CATAATTCACCCAAATTTTCGTGAGTGTGTGTCCCCACGAAAGAGAAAGAAAAGTACTGAACAAGTGGGGCACTGTTTCAGGACTGTTCGTTCTTAGGCCAGTTTCTCCTAGTAGTCACACCCTTTCGTTTGATTTAGCCATTTGATACTCGGAAGGGAGGGCGAGATCCCCACAATTTATGTTTTCATTTTCTCATGCTGTCAGCATATTAGTTTTATACTTTTTGAGTGATCTCTTAGCTACGGACGAGAATGAATAATTTCGAAGTCTTGATAGCACTGAGCAGTTTCGGTGTCATTGAAAGTCACTCGCTCATGTAAATACCAGCTCTAAAACTGATTAAAGAAAGAACAAGTGTATTATATCTAATTTTTCTGACTTCCAAACTGGCTACTCTTTATCGTATAAAAATTTATAAAACCTAGCAAAAAAAAAAAAAAAAAAAAAAAAAGTGAGCTGGTTTCCATTTCTGCGGTTTCAAGAAAAGTTTGCGGACCGACATTTGTTTTACAGTTTCTCTTAAGATATATAACTAAATTAAAAGAGAGTAAAAGTAGCATATAAGCGGAGCAATTACATGACTTAAGACCCAGGACCTTGAAGTGCCGAAAGTTAAATATTTTCTGTTTGTCTATTTATTTATTCAAAACTTACAGTGCATGGGATATTTTAGATAAAGAGCGCCATGCCATGTAACAGCGTATGCGAGCAGAGCTCTCCAGTTCAGATAAACCAATATTTCGCCGACTCGGGTAGTGTTGAGCTCATTTTGTATCCCATTCAGTTAGGACACATAATGTACTCGGGTGGTTAAACGGTATCTGCTGAAGGGGGAATATCTAACAAATAGCAAAATAATATAGAAAACATATTTCTTTCATAAAAACTGGTAGAAATTTGTATCCACATTTTAGCGAGATTAGCATCTAAGAATACATCAAAATGATATGTGTCAAATAAATATTAATTCATCCTTTTTATAATTGACAATCTTAATATTGAGAATTCTGGGTATTTTTTTGCGAAAATGTAGAGCACACATTTGTTGTCCGAGCCTTCACTGTCCAATAATAAGAATTGTGGGAAAACATATCAGATGCTTATTTTAAATTTAAGTAACACAGCTCCTCGTCTGGAAGTTACTTTGTAACTCAGAAATTTTCTATAAGGATTTTCATTCTACATTGAAAAACTGATATTATTACAGGAAGAGCTAGAAAAATTGAAAACCCAGTTCTATCGTAATGTGTTTAAAACGCTTTTAATGTTGTGTTTTTAAAATATAGCGGCGATACGAATGAATGTTTGAATAAAAAGCAGGAGATTAATCGTCTTTGTTTCGGAAGGACTAATATACTTGTACATTTAGTTTTACTCCTATCGAATATGAGAACAATAATAAAGATATATTGAACAGCAACCCACCGTAGCCATTTAACGAAATTTTTATACTTTTCTTTTAGCTTTTCTACCGGCACACACACGTATGTAAGGCTGAATGAAATCAGCACATTTCTGATTTAAAGTTAGCGTTCCAGGAAAACGAAAGACCATTGAACAGACAAAAATGTTTTGTATCATGAAACATTGACTCTGGGTGAGATGTCAGCCTGATAAACTTTTGGTTGCAGGACCATTTGATTCGTTTATTTTACGAAGTCGGCCTATCAGCATACATTAAGACTAAGGTGCTTTGTGGAAACGTACCTCAAAGCTGTGGTCTCATTTCTCCATTCTGGTTTAATATTTCTTTTCTCTGTGTTCAGAAGCGTCACATCAGGCATGTATTCCACGAAGAAGTCAGTGAAATACGTTATGTCATTTTGGGGATATCGATTATTATCAAGCTCCTGTGACAACGCGTTTTTCTGCATAAATGGGCAAAAAAATCGTCCTTAGCAATTCTTTTCAGAAAATAGGGCTTCAATCATCCAATAAATAAATAAGTAATTAAATAAAAAGAAAGCAAGAAAATCTTAATTTCCTGTGTCCGATAGACAGAGTGGTGTGCATACGATTTCTCACACTAATTCCTATTAATATATCTTCCTCCATAATTAAGTAGATGACAAATTCATACAAATCCGTGAATCGGTGTATAGCGAAAAATATACTTTATTGTGCCATGATTGAAAAACAGAGCGTTATTTGAAAAAGAAACTATTCAAAAATGACGTTCGTTGTAAATGGTATCGAAATATCGAAAATAAGAAGTAATTTTTTAAATAAGTTATTTGATTTTTAAGCTCAAAACGGATCGCCATTCTAGTGTAAGTTCGCCTTGATAAAGCCTCCCGCTAGAAGGCGAAAGCTTGGAACAATAAAGTATATTTTTCGCTATACACCGATTCACGAATTTGTATGACTTTGTCATCTACTTAATTATTTAGTGGTGTACAATACTTGATATCTTTTCGGATTGTTCCTTAAGGTCCCTCTTTCTCCCTAATTTTAATTTCGTTTAAATCTCTGGAAACTAAAATGCCTTAGGTGATCCGATCGGTGCAGACAATTTGAATAAAATTAAAAAAGGAAAAAGACAATTGTGCATATTATCAAAATCTTAATCGTGATGTGCACTAGTGGTCAGGAAAATCGCCCAAATTGAGAATATTCAAAACCACGAGGAAAGTCCCTGTAAAACAGAAAACGCCGACCTGTTGGCCTAATGGTCTGAGGAGCTGGCATTTCACTATACGCCGAAGATAGCTCCAGGTTCGAGCTCCGGATAAGTCAAGGGTGGGGTGTTTCTTCGATGGCGTTGCTCTGTCCTTTTCCTAGAACAAGTGGCCCTAAATTAGGGGTGGGTGGCCGCTTATAACTCTCGAAGTTTCTTATGATAGTCGTTTAACTACTAAAACGAAACAAAGAGCCAAACAAACAAGCAAACAAACAAAAAAAAAAAACCCCAAACACAAAGATACGCACATTTTTATGGATTATAAATTTTTCGCCTGCTAGAACAAAAGTGCGAAACATAAGCGCAAAACCTTTGTCATAGCTCTTTCCCTATAAATGCAAAAAAGTATCATGTTTTTCCAGTACGGTTTGCAGAAACGTACTCATTTTAATAAAGTTCAAATAAGCGCTTGAACAACCTCGAAGAAAAACTTGGACTCGTAGAATGGCAAAAAGTTTTCCGCCTAAATGCCGTAACAAGAAAGATGGCACCGAATTCTCGCGTGTAATGAGCACTTCTTTTGAATCCTTTCCGACATGAAAAATACATATATTTCAAAGAAAATTTGAAGAAAAAGAAACAAATCAGCGAAAAAGAGAATACGTTTACCCACCTCAGGGAAAACTGTGTTAATTTAAAACACGCAGTGCAAGAAATTCAAATCAGATTTTTAGAAGCACAGATGTATCGGAAAACACAAATTACATGTACGCATTCTCTCGGAAAAACAGAGCACTGTTTGAAAAATAAACTATTCAAAATGACCTTCTTTGTTCTTGGTATCGAAAGTAAGAAATAATTTTTTAAATATGTTATTTAGAAGCAATGATACGGAATAAAATAAATTTTGAATTCAACAGCATGTGCATGTACGCCCTCTGGCGGCGAATTTATGCATCGGAAAAAGACCAGAAAGCAAGGATAATCGTTTTTACAATTCAGGCTTCCCAATGCTAAAGGAATTGTCAAATCAGTCAAACAGGTGAAGAGAAAATCCACAAACGGTTGCACCTAGTGATAAAATAAGTACGTCCTCCTTATTTTTCAAAAGATTTGCTGAAAGTGATCTTCTTTTATTCTAGAAATTGAACTTAATGTAAATAAACATAAACATCGGTAAAACCGGGTATTGGGAAAATTTTGAGAATTCTTTTCCTTCATATACCCAATATTAATTCCGCCATCTTCTAGAAACAGTGTAATTAATAAAAATATTTATCAGCCACTTTGGAGAAAAATATTATTTTTTTTATGTATTCAGCTCTGCTTTCAAAAGAACACGCCTTAGTTTTCTGAGATATATCCGGATGATAACAAAAAGAGAAGCGCTAACTCTATCCACCAGTGAATGAATGAGGCTCGGACGTGCTTATTTTAATGAATTTCAGAATATGGTAAAAATTTCTAGAGCAGTTTCATCTAGGTGTTCCCTCTTGGTTTATGCTCAGATAAAACAAAATTTTGACGTTACGTTACATCACGATTAGCCTTACTTTGACATTTCGTTTACAAATCTCAACATGTGAAAAACATAAAGAATCTTGAAACGTCGTTGATATTAAACCACGTTTTGTGAATATGGATCTCTAAACAATTTAATGCTTTTTGGCACAAAATATTTCACAGCGGAAAAGTTACTGAAACATGTGAAAAACGTTCCTTATACACAATTTTACAAATTTCCTTTCTCTCACAAATTGCTGCTGCTCTCTTTTTGTTCATTCATTGGTAACTGAAAATCTTTATTCGCACACATCCTTCGATAATTTTGATTGATTGGAAATATACAACGCCACTGGATCATGAGCGAAAGATATCCTCAGTCATAGTAATCTTTGTCAAAATCTTCTAAGTCTTTCATGAATTCCTTCATGTACTGAATCAGCAATTTCGCTTCACCTTTCAGTGCATCAGCATTTCGAATTTCTTCATCACTGTCGCTCGTACCTTCATCTTTCTGTGTCCCGTGGCCAAGAGTTTCTTCTCGAACTATATTCTTCGTGTCCTCTAGACTACTCCGCTTCCCAAACCTCATGGGTACCCTGGTTTTACACTGTTGGCAGAAGTCGCTCTCTGATCGCTGGCACAAAGATCGGCAACGCTCGGTCTGGAAGGAGCCCTCTCCAGGAAAGATGGCTGACAGTAAGAATGTCCCTATCGTGATGATGTGGAGCACCGCTACGAGAGCCATGATCACTTTCTGAAAAGAGAGAGGAAGAGGTGAAATTTCGTGAAACAAGGAAATAGTTAAAGCAAGAAAAATAAGGGGAGAATAAAAAGCATGTAGTGAAAGCAGAAAAACACACGGCGAAATGAAACTGCTAAATACGCATGCCATCCATGTTTCACTTTACTAATTTGGGAAAATAATAGCTTGCTGTCCGAAGCTCTTATGTAGTACTGTATTACTATAGTGCACATGGTTGGATTATTGAGTTACTGCGTCCTGAGAATCGTATATAGAAGCATATTATAAGAGATGAATGGGTGCAGTAAAGGAGGACATCGTAATACCACAAGAGTCCACATCGCTTTTGTAAGTGTTCAATCATTTTTGAAATCATATTGCCCCATTCATTTGAAGCCAAGTTGCAGGTTTTCACGGTAATGACACTTGCTGATCGGATAATCACAAAAGGCTCAAATGACTACGGAACATCATCTGGCAGATCCTTTGCAAAGGACATATTCAGACGGAGGGGTGTTTTAGTATAGCAGAAACAGTGAATTACGCAGATCATGCTGCAGAAGCTAGCTTTTGTCCTCAGTGGAAAAAGTATAAACTAATTAAACTTTTTATACGACCGTTCACTAGGGCAATCCGTGTTGCCATTCTTTGTTTATATAATTTTATGTTCCTATTCTCTAAAGCTCTGCTGGATAAAACTCCAGAAAACTTTCAGTAGAGAAGCTTTATTCTCGAACTAATTACGTATAGTCGTATCAATTACATATAATTAGAAATAATTATCGGATTATACGTACATGTACGTAAATGAATTACGTATAATTACTAATAATAGGTAAATTAATTATGTATAATTATTATTCATAGATAAATTAATTACGTAAAATTGTTAACCGTACGTAAAATTAATTGTGTTTAATTGAGCGCGCTTTCTTCTAAAAGCGCGCACACGCAAATTTTCCCGCTATTCTTATAGTTAGTGCTTCATTTGGTTGGTCGTCTTGCTAATCTTTTTTGTTTTTTATTTAGGGATCTTTTAAAGTATCATTTTATTCCTACTCAATCCTGGTCATCTTTTTAACTTTCTATCTAGCCCAGTCCTGGTCATTTGTTAACACTAAGTTAACTTTTATCTGTCTAATATGAGTGAACATTTTGCAGCTTAATTTCTTGTTTCTGCGATCCTGAGTGTTTTTTTATTCGTTTCTGTCCCGTGTCCAGTTCTTCACAGATTCCGTCTAAATTTAAAAGAGAACGACAAGACGGGAGGCTCCCGTCCAGATAATCGCTTTACCGCGCAGTTACCATGGCTTCGTTATAGAAAAAAAAAAAACTTTTCGGAAATCCCGAATTCTATCCGATGTCGAATATTGTGAAATCAAATAGAATTTGAATTTGATGTCATAAGCACTTTCTGTTCCTGTAGGTCAGGCATGTGCAACGCACGGCCGGCGGGCCGCATCCAGCTCCCTTCATAATTTTATCCGGCCCGCGAGTACTTTTCCAAATTTCACTGAATCTGGCCAGCCAGCTACCTACGGACTGTTAAATTTTTCTGTAATCAAAGAGAGGGTGCACTTTAAATGTCGGCCCATAGAAGAATTTCTCCGATAGGGGGCGACACGTCGATTGCAGCATCTGCCTTTGATTAACAGGAGAAGAAGTATGTGAGCGGGACGCCGGGAGCACCGATGGATTGCAGAGCCTGTCGACAGTTGCAGTTCTGTTTGATTGATGGGATTAGGAGAAAGTTGAATATGGGGATTTCAACCACACTACGAACAACAATACGGAATTTCTCGTCCGTTCTGTTCATTCAGTGGCGAAGGAACAGAAGGGAACGGACGAGAGATTACCCGTTGTTGTTCATATTGTGTGGTGCACGCAAGCAGAATACCGTCGCCCACAATTGTCAGTATTGAACTGAACGTCTTATGAAGTTGTAATATGCTAGTTTATTATATTTAACTATATTGATATCTGGTGTCACATTGCAATTTTTCATATTAGTTTTATTTTGTTATAATTGTGTCGGCGTTCTAAATTATTAAGATGACAGCATTGAAAAAGAGGAAGGTGTACAGAGTGAGTGTCGTGTTTTCAAGAGACGTGGTCTGATGATTGCTTTTCTGTCTTGTAGAAGGACAACCCTGTTTGTTTGATTTGTTTTGAAACCATTTGCGTGTGAAAGAATACAACCTAAATTATGATACCAAGCAGGCCAATTACAACAATTTCATAGGTCAGCTGAGAAAAGATAAGATACAAAATTTTGAAAAGAGTGTATCTCTTCTACAGATACTTTTCCACAAACGGAACAATAACGCTGATAAAATTGTTCTGACAAGCTTTATTTGCAGTGAAAAAATTGCAAAGCTCTCAAAGCCACATTCCAAAGAAAATTTTGTCAAAGGTTGTCTCAGTGCTGTCATTGAAGTACTGTGTCCTGATAAAAGCAAGGACATTGACCAAATAAGTCTTTCTCGTTGAATTGTGACGAGACGTATCGACGGAATAGCCAATGACATAAAATTAAGGCTCGAAGAACTCGCGTCACAATTTGAGGCTTTTTCAATTGCTCTACACGAGAGCACGGACGGCACCAATACCGGTCAGTGGGCTATATTTGTCCGCGGAATCGGCGCGAAATTCAATTGTACGGAAGAATTGCTTGCTCTTCAACAAATGAAAGATAATACAAGGGGAGAAATTTTTTTCCTGGAAGTAAAAACGGTTTTCCATAAATTCCACCTTAAGTGGGAGAAGATAAATGTGATGTCAACTGATGGGGATCCAGCAAAGATTGGGTCAAACTTAGGCGTTGTTGCTAAAATCACGTCAGGGTTATCTGATATGAACATCAATACGGAAGATTTGTGTATGCTTCACGGCATTTTACACCAACAAAACTGCGCAAAATCAATCAAATTCGCTCATGTCATGACCACGGTAAAATGTCATGATCCTGCATAAATTTCATTAAGTCGAGAGCACTGCACCACCACCAGTCTCAAGAATTTCTGGAAGACGTTCAATTCGAACATGAAGACTTCACTTTTTACTGTGAAGTGCATTGGCTAAGTAAGGGAAAGATGTTGAAGCGATTTTATAATTTAAAAATGAGGTATCTGTTTGTCATGGACATGAAGGGAAAAGCTAGGCAGGAGTTAAAAAACAAAAGCTGGCTGTGTGATCTGGCATTCCTTGTAGCTGTTAAAACTCATCTTAATGAACTCAATGCTAAGTTATGATACTAACTCAAGAACATTTGGCTCATGAGCTGTATGGACACATTAAGTCATATCAGAATAAACTTCGACTCTGGGAAAATCAACAAAGGATAGGCAATATTTATCATTTTCCCACAGTTGCGAACTACAACGATGATTTTGATTGTAATTCATTTGCGGACGTGTCAATTTAGAACCACCAAACTTGGTATACTATCTCATGGTACTCTAACTTAGACAGCAGACGGATTTTGGAACGGGTCAAGGCCCAGGGGTAAGAGCCCCCCCCCCCACATACAAAATTTTCTTAAAAACTACAGTTTTCAATTCAGAACCACCGAATCTGGTATATTATCTCATGGTACTCTAACTTAGACGCTAGACGATTTTTGGAAGGGGTTGCTGCCCGGGGGCAAGTGCGCCCACATAAAAAAAGTTCACAAAATCTACAGTTTTCAATTTAGAACCACCAAATTTGGTATACTATCTCATGGTACTGTATCTTAGACGGCAGACCGTTTTTAGAACAGGTCAAGGCCCGGGGGTCAGAGCCCCCACATACAAAATTTTCTTAAAAACTGCAGTTTTCAATTCAAAACCACCAAATCTGGTATACTACCTTATGGTACTCTAACTTAGACGCTAGACGGTTTTTGGAAGGGGTTGGAGCCCGGGGGTAAGAGCCCCCCGTCATAAAAAATGCCGTTAAATCTACAGTATTCAATTTAGAACCACCAAATTTGGTATACTATCTCATGGTACTCTAACTTAGACGGTAGACCGTTTTTGGAACGGGTCAAGGCCCGGGGATCAGAGGGCCGGCACCATAATTTTTTTGTAAAATCTACAGCTTTCAATTCAGAACCATTAAGTTTGGTATCATGAAACTCTAACTTAGACGCTAGACGCTTTTTGGAAGGGGTTAGAGCCCGGGGGTGAAAGCCCCCCCTCATAAAAGTTTCGTAAAATCTACAGTTTTCAATTTAGAACCACCAAATCTGGTATACTATCTCATGGTACTTTAACTTAGACGCTAGACGGCTTTTGAAAGGGGTTGGAGCCTGGAGGTCAGAGCCGCCCCTAATAAAAAAAATCGTAAAATCTACAGTTTTCAATTTAGGACCACCAAATTTGACATACTATCTCATGGTACTCTAACTTAGACGGTAGACCGTTTTTGGAAGGGGTTGCAGCCCGGGGGTAAGGGTCCCCTTCATAAAAAAATCGCAAAATCAAGTTTTCAATTTAGAACCACCAAATTTGGTATACTATCTCAAATTACTCTAACTTAGACGGTCGACGGTTTTTGGAACGGGGCAAGGCCCGGGGGTCAGAGTCCCCCCCCCACACACACATACAACATTTTCTTAAAAACTACAGTTTTCAATTCAGAACCACCTAATCTGGTATCATGAAACTCTAACTTAGACGCTAGACGGATTTTGTAAGGGGTTGGAACCCGGGGGGTGAGAGCCCTCCCTCCTCAAAAATTTCGTAAAATCTACAATTTTCAATTTAGAACAACCAAATTTGGTATACTATCTCATGGTTATCTAACTTAGACGGTAGACGGTTTTTGGAAGGGGTCGGGGCCCGGGTCAAGGGAGCCCCATACAAAATTTTCGTAAAAAGTTCCGTTTTTTACTCTTAAGAATACCCTATCTACGTTCTAAGGCGCTCTTTGGCCCTTTGAGGGCCTTGCACCATAAACCATCAGCCAACCAACTAACCAACTTACGGTCTAAGTTAGAGACTGTAGATAACAATAAAGTGCAAAAATATGCGTTTAATGGTGTATTAAAAACACAAATCAATATAGTTTAGCTTTCACTACCAACGAACGGCTTATCAGGAAGAAATATAAGATAATGTAAATAGAGAGTTCCAGATATTCAAAATTCAAAACGGTAAGAAAAAGATGATCAATGCCAATGTGAAGTCGTACGCAATCGGCATCACATAGGTACACTGCATTTCTGTGTTGCGGGATTCACAGAAGAATACGCCAGATGTACGGCAGTTCTATAGATGACTCCTAGAAGGTAAGCATTCCCATTTCTTTTTCTTTCTTTTTGTTTCGCAAAATTAAATTAACTAAATCAAAAAATTTAAAATAAGTTTACTGGAAAATTGCAGGAATATCTTTTTCATTCAATAACTTTCACCCGCTGAACTTGGTGATTCCACAAATAGTAATATGTACCTGGCAAATAACTGGTATCCCTGCTAGTACAAATTATATTAATGATTTATTTGCATCCAGTTCAATCTAGTATGTCCTTAAGAGCGTTTGGGGCCGTATGAAAAATACATTTCAACGTGTGCCGCTACGGCGGCGGAGTGATCTAGGGGCTGGCTTCTGACCACTTGTCAAGAAGAATTTTGTTTGTGGGGGCACTTACCGCCCGGGCTTTGACCCGTTTCAAAACACCGTCTACCGTTTAAGTTAGAGTACCATGAGATAGTATACCAAACTTGGTGGTTCTAAATTGAAAACTGTAGATTTCACGAAATTTTTTATGAGGTGGGCTCTGACCCCGTGCCCGTCCCGTTCCAAAACCGTCTGTCGTCTAAGTGAGACTACCATGAGATAGTATACCAAATTTGGTGGTTCTTAATTGAAAACTGTAGATTTCACGAAAATTTTGTGGAGGGGGGGCTGTAACCTCCCGTGCCCCGACTCGTTCCAAAAACCGTCTTAGTTAGATTACCATGATATAGTATACCAAATTTGGTGGTTCTAAATTGAAAACTAGATTTTACGAAATTTTGATGGGGGAGGTGGGGGGGGTTGCTCTGAACCCCGAGCTCCGATCCTTTCAAAAAAAAAACCGTCTGCAGTCTAAGTTAGAATACCATGAGAATTTGATGGTTCTAAATTGAAAACTGTAGATTTTACGAAATTTTTTTATGGGGAGGGGCTCTGACCCCGTACCCGACCCGTTCCCAAAACCGTCTACCGTCTAAGTTAGAGTACCATGAGATAGTATACCAAATTTGGTGGTTCTAAATTGAAAACTGTAGATGTTCCCCGCGGGCCCCAACCCGTTCCGAAAATCGTCTACCGTCTAAGTTAGAGTACCATGATATAGTATACCGAATTCGGTGGTTTTAAATTGAAAACTAGATTTTACGAAATTTTGTATGGGGGGGGGGGCCTCTGAACCCCGGGCTCCGACCCTTTCCAAAACCCGTCTACAGTCTAAGTTAGAATACCATGAGATAGTATACCAAATTTGGTGGTTCTAAATTGAAAACTGTAGATTTTACGAAAATTCTGTAGGGGTGGGGGGCTCAGACCACCGAGCCCTGACCCGTTTCAAAAACCTCTTCCGCTAAGATAGAGTTTCATGACACCAAATTTGGTGGTTCTGAATTGAGAAATATAGATTTTAGGAAAATTTTGTATGGGGGGGGATCTTATCCCCGGGCCTTGACCCGTTCCAGAAACCATCTACCGTCTAAGTTAGAGTACCATGAGATAATATACCAAATGTGGTGGTTCTAAATTGGAAACTATAGATTTTACGAACATTTTGTATGTGGGTTGCTCTTAACCCCGCCCCTTGACCTATTCCAAAAACCGTCTACCGTCTAAGTTAGAGTATCGTGAGATAGTATACCAGATTTGGTGGTTCTAAATTGAAAACTGTAGATTTTACGATAATTTTGTACGGGAGGGGGGGGGGGGTTCTGACCTACCGAGTCCCGATCCGTTCCAAAAACGGTCTTTTGCAAAGTTAGAGTTTCATGACACCAAATGGTGGTTCTAAATTCAAAACTAGATTTTATGGCAGTTTTGTAGGGGGGGGAGGAGCGCTGACCCTCCGGTCTCCAACCGCTTCCAAAAACCGTCTACAGTCTAAGTTAGAATACCACGAGATAGTATACCAGATTTGGTGGTTCTGAATTGAAAACTGTAGATTTTACGAACATTTTGTAGGGGGGCTGTAACACCCGGGCCCCGACCCGTCTACCGTCTAAGTTAGAGTACCATGATATGGTATAACAAATTTGGTGGTTCTAAATTAAAAACTAGATTTTACGAAATTTTGTATGGACCCTTTCCAAAAACCGTCTACAGTCTAAGTTAGAATACCATGGATAATATACCAAATTTGGTGGTTCTAAATTGAAAACTGTATATTTTACGAAAGTTTTGTATGGAGGGGGCTCTGACCCCCCGGGCCCGACTCGTTCCAAAACCGTCTCCCGTCTATGTTAGAGTTTCATGACACCAAATTTGGTGGTTCTGAATTGAAAATTATAGATTTTACGAAAATTTTGTATGTGGAGGGCTCTTACCCCCTGGCCTTGACCCGTTCCGAAAACCGTCTACCGTCTCTGACAAACCGGGCCCCGACGCGTTCCAAAAACCGTCTACCATCTAATATTTTTAGCGCCAAAGAAAAAGCGCAATATTCCTGTCTTGTCTGAGTGTTCAAGCTTTATAAATTTGATCAGGAGGGAAGACGTTCGACATCCCTTTATTCGTTTGGTATGTACCCAAAATCTGTAAACGCGACGAATTGAAGAAGTCGACGAATTTGTCCGCGACGAATCGTCGTGGGCGACGAATTGACGCGCGCCGCATTGACGCAGGCGACGAATTGACGTAGTCGACGAATTGACGCCCGCGACGAATTGACGTGACACCCAGAAATAGGACCCAGAGGACAAGCATCCGAAACTCACAGCTTTTGCTCCAATGAGAATAAAGCTATCTGAAAGCATTTACAACTGTGATCAATTATTTTCTAGAATGAAGTTCTTTAAATCTAAAACGAGGACACGAATAACGGATTCACATCTAGAAAACACTTTGCCTGTTGCAACTTTAGTTATTTCCCGAACATTGACTGTCTTGTGAGAGACATGAAGCCGGAAGATTTGTCTCATTGAATGCATCTGATATGTCTTAAGCTTAACTTCATTTTATTCGTAAAGAAGAACTAAAAAAACTGTATTAATTAAAATTAGCATTAAATAATAAATAAACGAATAAAGCTTTCATGAAATGTATCTTTACTGTTAATTTACTCGTACATTTTTTATACTAATGACATAACTCAAATAAAATATTAACAAAAACTGAAGAGTTTTTGTCAAATAAAAACCGATATCTTTAAATTTTAAAATAACATCATATGGCATGGCCCGCAGAAACACTTAACATTCGCTGTCTGGCCCGCGCTCATGATGAAGTTGCAGATGCCTGCTGTAGGTGGTGATCACGTGGGCGGGGCAGGATAACAGTTCATCGCGTAGCGTGTCTCTCTCTCTGCTGTGATATGCCGCGCTGAAAATGATTTGTGCTTCCTTCGCGTTTTTCGCCTGGTGCGCTGTATAATACACTCACGGACAATGTAATTTGTGCATCTAGAAGAAAACATACTACAACCGAGAAACTTTGCAAATAGCTACAGTGCGTGCTAGTATGCAAATGATCCACGTTTGGTGTGAATGCGCGTGACCACACACTCTGTGGTGGTGCTGCAAGCACGAACTGGCAGCCTTGTAAACCGGCGTGTAGTCGATGCCCCGTGAAAGCGAAAAGCACGGGCCGACGCAAGCAAGAGTACAGAGTGACAAGAATGCCGGGTAGCCGCCAGATACGTCGATTTATGCAACACTCAGACTTTGAGAGAGAGGCTGGATCATAGGGCGGAAAACTTTCACTTACTGACTTTTAACTAAGTGACGACATTGTTGGTCAGAGCGCCGTATAGCCCGCCATGTGGATTGTTCTGACCATACCATTCGACTATGTTGGGAGCAGTGGACACGTGACGGTACTGCCAAACGGCGGAGCGGCTCCGGACGAACCAGGAGGACCACCGGTACAGAGGATCGACGGATCGTGTGCCAGGCACGAACGGATCCCACAGAGACCGTGTCCTCTACACAGGCGTAGCGGCTCCTGTGTGCTCACGAACTATTTTACGGGGCCTCGCGGAAGCGAATCTGCAATCCCAGCGCCACTTATGTGTGCTGCAATTAACACCGAAACATTGCCGGGTTCGTGTGCATTGGTGCCAGGCCAGAGAGATGTGGAACGCCACAAACTGACGACGTGTGGTGTTTAGCGATGAGTGCCGCTTCGTTTTGGGGACAGATGATTATCGTGTCCGGGTGTAGAGCTTCTCGGGTTAACGGCACAATGCCAAACTCGCTATCGAGCGCCACACCTCCCCCACTGCAAGCATTGTGGTCTGAGGAGCCATTGCCTACGATAGCCGATCAGTTCTAGTAGCGGCAAGGGGATCATTGACTTACCAGCGGTATGTGGATGAGATCCCACGACCCCATGTTCTCTCATTCCTGGCCGGTATTCCAGGTGCGCTATACTAGCAGGAAAATGCCAGCCCGCACACGGCTCGTTTTCCTCAGGACTGCCCACGTCATGTACAGACACTTCCATGGCTTGCCCGCTCCTAGGACATGTCCCCTATCGAGCATGTGTGGGACCAATTGAAACGCCGGCAGCCGCCGTGCAGCACTATCTGGGATGTAGAGCACACCGTCCAGACACGTGTGTGCCAGTCTGCCGAAGGAAAACATCGGGAGTCTGTTCGCCTCCATGTCGGACCGTATTGCAGCATGTATCGCCTCACTAGGCGGTGCGACGAGCTATTGAAGATGACCGGACTACGTGCCACAAATCCCTCTGTAATTGTCCTGCAGCTCTGTTTTTGCCATCATGTGTATCATTCATCTGTATCATAACGTCCATAAAATTTTAGTTCAACCCGATGCTTCCTTCTTGGTGCGCAAATTTCATTGTCCGTGAGTGTAGGTGGCATTGGGCTGCTGTTGATAATTCCTGACGGTCACGACTTCTTCGCATCGCTGAAGAACTGCGGGCATCTTTACTGTAGAATCCAGCCGATGCTTCTTCGTCTTGGAGTGCTTTAGCTGCTTGGGAACCCATTGAGCACAGTGGTTGGCATACTTAGGCGGGGATTTCATGTCGTTGGTTCGGTTCCCGCTTCCGGGTGAAGCATTTGTAGAGCTGTCTAGGGTGTTTTGGTTATCAATGGCCTTCGTTTACAGCAAAGTTTGTTGTAGCGTATTACAGGGTAAAATGTGTTGTAGTTGTGTTGTAGCGTATTTCAGGGCTATAGTAGTATACTTCCATCAAATATGATGTGAGTAAATCTGTTTTTCTGTATATGATTATCGGTTTTTCTATTTTTTGCGCATTTTTTATAACTGTATCATTTTGTGCCTATAGATCTGGTTCACCTAACATGAGCGCAGTTTTCTGTTTTCTGGGGTACACATTCAGCATTCCATATTTATTCGTTATAATACTTTTTCATGTACTCAGTGTCTATAGAACTCGGTACTGAGAAAAGCTGGTGACTATTTTCTGTATTAAATAAGAGTAAGCACTAGCAGATCGTCCTTTCCCTCCAGTCTAGTTTGATGGGAAATCTTCTGTTATACTGTACATGGAAAAATACTTTTCCGAATGCGATATTTTTGGCAATTCATTAAGTATTGCCTTTCAATGGACTCTGCTAAGTAATATTTAAATCAAAGCTGAAAAACAACCTCCTTTAATATTTGCATCGTTAGTGTCATATTAGAACGTGCTACAGAGAAAAAAGTGGAGAACAAAGTATCTAGCTTGAGGGAGGAATTAATCTGATACTAATCTGCAGACGCTTCATACGAATTCTTGGGTTTTGTATTAAAAATATATATACAATAAATCATACAGCACGAGGTGTATACACACATGTGTGTATGTGCGCCCTTTCTTTCCTAGGTGGTACACAGAATATTTTACTCGCAGGATTTATACAACTACCTTCATATTTGAAACTACAAAAATGGCATATTACTTCGTGGGTTTCCAGATGTGGTTTCCAGCCTGGCTGTTGGCTTTGTTCATACATACAAGTGACTTCCACGTTATCTGGTGTGTAAAAAATCTCGCCTCCTGTACTCTGCTAGTTTGTGCCTGGATGGGAGTTTAGTCTTGCTAGGTACGCTGTGCCTAGGGTGGAATCGAATTCCACACGCAAGGTAAGAACTGTGAGCCAGATGAGCTGGGTTAAGTTTTCCTGCTTTACGCGTTTTATCAACTCTTTAATAGCAGCGATGTTAAAGAGATATGGGTTTACCTCCAACGGGCTCTCTCCTGCTGGGCAACAATACTGTACATGATAGTAAGAAGAGCCTCGATGAATCTGAGAAGCTGATACAAAATTAAGCTTCAGAACAAATGTCGCTAAGGTAATAATTCTGTATCACATTGGCCAAAATACTCCAACTACTGCGGGTTTTACTCCAAAACCCGCAGGTGGAATGATCAACTGGGACTGTTGGTTGTGGGCTGACCCCACACACCGATGTACTCTTCATGATTTTCAAGACAAAAAGAAAGGCATTGAAGGAGTCAAGCGTGGGGTATGATGAACCTACCAACTTGAGAATATTGGTTCACCACCGAAGGATGCTGGAACTAATTAACGGTGTATGAGAAAGAGGTCTCGGTAGAGTGAGTGTAATACTAGAGTAATAAATTGGAAGATGAATGAGGTTATCGAAGAAATGGACAAGTATGGATAGAATGTGCTGTGTGTGCTTGAAACAAAAAAAGAAAACAATTGGGGTAGAAAACGTGAATGGAGTATGTAGGGTGGAGTGCTTACTTTCAGAGGACAAGCTGCTGTGTGAACAGAATAATTTATATACAGTAAGTGTAATAGCAAAAGTGAGAGAATTCTGGGGGTAAGTTTGAAAGAGAAACATCAGAGAATAGTAATTTTTGCAATGCATGCTGCTTGAGATTCTTAATCTTTGAACAGGAAATCTGATTTCTGGAAGGACATAAAAGCTGTTTTCAGCCAGCTTGGAGTTAAAATTAAAGTTGTTCTAGCAGGGAATTTCAGTGCAAAAGTAAGCATTCAGAATAAATTTCTGACAATATTCTGGGTAAGTTTAATTATCCCAGTGTGAATTATAACCGTGAAAGTTAAGTGGTTTTTATTGAGAATGGGTTATGTGTGTGCGTGCGTGCGTGTGTATGTGATATGTTTTTCAAACACAAGGATGTCCGGTCGTATACACTGAGAAATCATACTCTAGGGCTGAAAAGTGTAATACAATTTGTTGTTTATGCTAGTGCCTGAAATATTTAGTTGTTGATACTCGTGTGATGAGAGGTGCAGATGTTGGCTCTGATCATTACCTGTTAGTGTAATGAGTGAAGTTGGATGTTGATTAGAAATGAGAAACAGGAAGATGACTGCGATATAAAGAATCATATCTGAATGGCTACTTAAAGAGCATCGGCGTTACTATGAAATGCTCTGTGAACGACTGAAATCGTTGACGTCATGTGCGAAGGATGTGGAAAAGAAAGGACATGCTAGGAAAACTGTTATCACAGTCCCTGAAGAGGTCGGTAGTACTGCAGAAGTCGAAAGCATTAATATTATTCCTGGTGAAACAGTGACATTAAAGATGCGGTAAAGGCGAAGCATATCTAGGGTGTTGCAAAGTAAAGTTTCTGAGGACAAAGATTGCTGTAAAAACGGTGAAGCACCCTTTTTTGTTCGTCAGATTGAGGCAAAATGTAAAAAGACAAGGTGAACAGACATGGAAGTATTTTTCAGAAAGGTAGAAGTACAAAAAAAGTACAAAGAATAGTGGAAATAAAGTTCAAAGTTGCGTGAACAGCAGCGTGTAAGGGCTTCGCGACCAAATTCTTACATTGCGTTTGATGGTTTGAAAAGTACAACAATATATATATTTTTTTAATTCGTCTTTGTAGATTTGGAGAAAGCATATGAGTGAAAAGCGTACTTCTGTGAAAAGTCTTGAAGTGAAAGTCTTGAAAAAGTCTTGTATGACTAGAAATTGCTTAAAAGTGTGAAAACTGTGTATGCTGGCAATAGAGTGTACGTGTGAATGTGTTTTATCCTTTTATTTAAATGGTTTTCAGTTAATGCAGGAATTAGAAAACGTTGTTCAAAATCACTACGGCTGTTCAAAATGTATAATAACGGATGCATGCATGAGTGACGCAAAAACAAACGAGTTTATGACTTGGCAATTCCCGTGTGCGCCGGTTCGGTACGCTGACGCCACAAGCTTGGTGTCGGAGAGCCAAACTGAATTGCAAGTTATGCTGTCTCGTAAAAACCAAGTTTATATGAAATTAAAACTTAGTATAACCGGCTCTCGATAAGTTGAATACAACGGACTGCGAAAAAAAATCGAGATTTCAAAAATTGGAGTTGTTGAGAAAACCGAAATTTTTATTCGAATTTGATTACATATTTAACCAATCATTAAACGAGCATTTAATTTACACTTTTAACTTTATTTTTTAAATAGCAAATATTTTTAAATGTATCTAAAATGTTGTTTGATTCATCGAAATATAATAAAATAAAAATGAATTAAGTATACTGATTTACCTGGTTACTGTTTTAAGAAATTTGGTAATAGAGTGTGCCGTTTATTTATTGTTCTTTCGCGTTCAACAAAAGTCTTTAGGTGTAAGTTCGCATGGAAATTTTCATCTTTTCTTTGTGATATGGTTTCAGTAAAGTTTTGTAAAATGTTTTTTGCCGCTTGGGCTTCTTTTCTCGTAACAGTGGTGTTTGGGGCTTTCTTCTCTAGTTCATCTTCGTCGATAATTGAGGATTTAATTGGACTTTGATGTCTTCATCCCTTAAATTTCCACTGATACTACTTCAGCGTTGACAGTTACATACAAATGTTAAAATGTTTCTTTTTCATTTAATTTAAAATTTTGCAAAACTACGCTCCATTCTTCATCAGTATCATGTTCCCCCAGATCTTCACAAGAAGTTTCTTCTTCATCATCATTAGCCGAAACGCAAGCTTTCCTAAAACAGTTTTAATCGTATTTTCTGTCACTCCTCTTTATGAGTTACCAGTCATTCTCGCTACTTGCAACGAATTCACAGATATCTTATGATCTTCCTCAATATTAGCAATGTTGTTTTCGGTAACGGACCCAAATAAATCCTTGACCTAAATGTCACAATTTTCATCTTGTATGGACTGGTGGAATTTGATGTTTTACGGATTTCATTTTAGAAAAGCGTCTGTGCACATTACAGTTATCAACGAAGAAAAACACTTTACGCCTCTGCAGCGTGATTGTTTTTATCAAACCTTGTCCGCCAGTTTTGGACATTTTTTTTGATTTACTAATAATCCTTGGGTAGAGATTTTATTCCAGAAAAGCATCAAGGTTTTTCAGATTTTCCTATCATTAACGTCTTAAGTTTTTCCGATCCACTCATGTTAGCCCCTAAAAGTAACGTTACACGATCTTTGCTTTGCTTCCCACCGCCAGCTACTTCACTTTTCAAAGACAGACTTTAACATGAAATAACAGTTCCGTTTCGTCGGCAGTGAAACTCGCGTTAGGATCAAAATATTTTAAAATTGCAGGCAACTTCTTCAGATATTCCGAACTCTCCATAACGGTCGCACTATCTCTGCAAAGCTTATGATATTTAATATTGTAACGGTTTTTTAAAATTCTGAAAACAGCCAGTGCTTACCTTGAAATCATTATACTTTAGTGGCACATTTTAACCTCTTAACTGAATAATCCATTTCATCATTCCTTGATAGCCAGAAAATATCCACATATCATCCTTTTTTGTTTTAGCCTTTACTTCCTTCGACATGTTTTAAAATCACCTCTTTATTATTTAGAACAGGAGACTCAATATTCCAAAATCCTTTTCAATTCCATATTTCTCCTTACTGTCGTCTTCAACAGCTTCAATAACAAGAGGAGCTTTCAAAATTCTTATCGGTCAGCTAAAGGTGATCTTTAGACTTCTTACACACGAAAATTACAGAAGTGCATCAAGGAGTCACAGTGGATCCCCGGCTTAAAAATGGAGGATTAATTTCTCCTCCCTTTTCAAGGTTAAAATGGTCAGCGTGGTATCCTTTCACTGCTGTCCATTTTCATCAACCAATCATGCATCAAATCCTTATGCCCTTTACATTTTGGGGTATATTTTAGTGCTGTTTTCATTTCGAGAGGAGGATATTGTTTTCCAATTATCAAGAAAACCACCGAAAAGCCTTAGACATCGTGGCCAGAATTTCATTATGACTCGCAGGGAATTTTCTTTTTTCGAATTGCCAAGAATTTCGTCTTATTGAAGTTTGAGCTATCAAAAGACGACGGTATAAGAATGTATCAGAGGAAAACAAAGTTATGGTTTTTGAGATAGGAACTGTTAGTTCTGAATGCAAGATGTCTAAATGGTACAGATATAGACCCGGTTAATGAATTTGTGTATTCAGGAAGTATGTTTTACAGAGAAATCAAAACATACGATGAAATCAGTAGAAAATTGAATTCAGCTTTGAAAGCCATAGCTGCTTTAAAAGGATTACGCGGGTTGATGGGCTCCCGAAAAGGTCCCAAATGGCTGTATATGAAAGTGCAATTGTTTCTACACTGGTATATGAAAGCGCAATTGTTTCTACACTTATCCCGAATGGCTGTATATGAAAGTGCAATTGTTTCTACGCTGGTCCCGAATGGCTGTATATAACAGTGAATTTCACACTGGTGTGTGATACTCAAACCTCGGTACATCAAAGTCTCGAATGGCTGTATATGAAAGTGCAATTGTTTCTACACTGGTGTGCGATTCTGAAACCTGGATACAGCAAAGTCTTGAAAGTGTGAAGTGTAGTACTGTGTGAAGTGTAGTACTGTGGCCATGTTAAAAAAATGAAAGATGACGTGCTATGGAATTTTGATTAGATAACGGAATTTTGATTGGCATAACCTGAAACATTTTTATCCCAGTTTTTCACTGATCAGTTTTTCTGTTCGCTAGTACATTGTTCCGCTGGAATGGAGGTTTGAGATAGGAACTATTAGTATTGAATGCAAGATCTGACTAACAAGGCTGAGAACAAATCTTAGTTCAAAGTAAGCATCTGATGACTTCGCTTGCACCGCCAAAACGCTGGCTCGCAGGAGAGAGAGAGCCTATTTAAAATTTGTTAAGTGAAGGCGTTACGAGAGCAATCCTGCCAGGATCCGACGGGTCAGTCACTCGGACAGGATCGGTCTGGGGTCCGGTCAACAATAACTGTCCCGAGGATCACCACTTCCCGCCCGTACCCGATTGCCCGTATGTGTGACGTACTAAATGGGTAGCGTGCTTTCTAATTCACAAAATCTATTACAAATGGCTATGCACGCAAATAGTAAAGATAAAAAGTGCGGGGTTTTTGAACCCTGAAATAAATATAAAAAATGTTTAATCAAACAAATGCAAACTTTCAATCGAAGGAAATATGAAGAGACATCTAAATTGTGGTTATTCTTATCCGGGATATTTCTGCTGTTCTTCCTTTCCTGTTATCATCTATCTGAACGATTTCGTTATTAATATCGTTTAGGAGAAAATGCTTCTTTTGTTCCAAGAAATCTATCCTGAATTCTGCAGAAAGTTCTCCTCGTATTTCCACACGCTTTTGTCATCATATTACAATATGACGTTCATCTTAAGATACAGAGAATAATCCAGAAACTCTAAATGGAAGAACCTTCTATTGTTCTGGAGCTCTGTGCACTTGAACAAACACTTGTTTTGAGTGGTCAATAACAGCTTCAATTTTCTAGAGAAATATTTCAACTTATGTTTTAACGTATTTCGCAAAACGAAAAAAGTTTGATTGACTCACGTGGCCTCTCAACCTGCCGTTCAGTATTTTGACATCTGCTTTGGCTGAAGTTGTGAAGAAAATGAATGAGCAATTTGTGTCATTCGTAATGTTCTCGAAGTACATGTATCATACTAGTAGGAATTATTTCGTTTAAATACATTGAGTAACACTCTAATTTATGAAAATCATGCTTAGAAGACGACTACGGAAATTTTTGGTGTGGCTACAGCAGTGTCATTTGGTGTTTAAAGCTTTTTATAAAGAACGGGGACGCTTCGGAGACGTAGTGGTTGGTCTAAGCGATAGCTTTTAACCATTCGTTGGAGATGGGTCCGAGTTCGAATCCATGTGAGACATGGATGATGTGTTTGTCTTACGTCACCGGCTCTCTCCCTTTCCTGAAACCAGTAGCCCTAAATTAGAGACGGGCGACTGCTTATAGCCCATGCTCACGGTAGTCGTGAACCCCCCTCATTCCAAAAAGGTATGGTATTAAAAATATCCAAATAAATTCAATTCATGGGGTCCTCATCCCACATTATAATATTGGTTTTATATTAGGTATGCAACTTAATTCTCAGCCCCTAGCGATAATAGAACGTCGGCAAATGCAAATAGCTGTGTGCGATAATGTCTCATTGCAGCACCATCCAACAGCTTTCCAGGCAACCGTAATCGCTCACAGATGCAATGACAGAAGGGACGAAAGTTAACGGAGAAAGCAATGTCGTTCGAGAAACAACATATGAGGCACTGCTTCCTGTTATTCGTAATTCTTTGGTTTTGTTAATCAAATCGGTTTTTAAAAACTTGAAATTCTCAAAGATTTTAAATAATATAATTATTCATTATTGTGCATATGTGCAAAACTAGAAGTCTATATATAAAGAAACAAGTAAGGTCACACTAAATTCTTAATCATCATCATCATCATTGTCAACCATTATCAATCCACTGCTGGACGAAGGTCTCCCCAAGTTTCCTCCACAACGGTCTGTCTTGTGCCAGTCTCCTCCATGCCACTCCCGCATATTTACGAATTTCATCCACCCATCTCCCATGTGGTCTTTTTCTGGGTCTTTTCCTGTCCCTTGGAATCCAATCTAAAATTTCGGCTGTCCATCTATGGTCTGTCCTTCTGGCAGTATGTCCAGCCCATTGCCATTTCAGGGATTTAACTCTGATCATGATGTCTTCCACTCTCGTCATTTTTCGGATCCACGAGTTCCTCTTCTTATCTCTCCTGGTTATACCAAGCATGCACCTCTTCATGCTTCTTTGAGTTGTCTGCAGCCTTTGTATGTCTCTTTTAGTTAAGGTCCACGTCTCTGCACCATACGTAAGCACTGGAAGGATGCATTGATCAAACACTTTTCTTTTAAGACATAATGGCATATTGCTCTTGAAAATTATGCTGTTTCTTCCAAAAGCTCTCCAGGCAAGTTTTGTACGCCGATTAATTTCTTCATCAATGTGACCCTCACTTGATATCTGCTGTCCAAGATAAACATACGTATCTGTTATTTCCAGTTTTTCTCCATCAATCGATAAATCTTCATTTCTTGTAAAAGCATTGAACATCACTTTTGTCTTCTGAAAGTTCATTTTTTAATCCCACTTCTTTACTCTTGTCAGCAAGTTCCTGGATCATACTCTGCAGCTCTGATGGGGTAGTTGCAAAAATGACTACGTCATCAGCAAAACGAAGGTGGGTTAGATAATCTCCATTAATCTTTATCCCTTTGTTTTCCCAGTTCAGTGATTGAAAGACATTTTCCAATGTGGCATTAAAGAGCTTCGGAGATATGGTGTCACCTTGTCTCACTCCCTTTCCAATTTTTATGTGTGTTGTATTTTCAAACAGCCGAATCTTTGCACTTGCATTTTCATAGATGTTATTAATAATATTAATGTATGCATCTTCAATACCGCAGGATTTCAGAGCCGTGGTAACTGCTGATGGTTTCACCGAATCAAAGGCTTTTTCATAATCGATAAAAGCCATGCACAATGGAAGTTCATATTCCCTCGCTCTTTCAATTAGTTCTCTCAGTACGTGGATATGATCTATTGTGCTGTAGCCACTCCTGAATCCAGCTTGTTCTCTCGGTTGAGCCATGTCCAGTGTTACCTTCAAACGGTGTGAAAGAACTTTAGTGTAGATTTTATAAACCACTGGTAGGAGGCTGATAGGTCTGTAGTTCCTGAGATCCTCAATGTCACCTTTTTTATGTAGCAGGATCATTGTAGCATTGTTCCAATCCTCAGGAATCTTCCCTTCATTAAGGCATCGAGTGAAAATTTGGGCGCGTACTGTTTCAATTTCTCCACTTGCTTCTTGTATGATGTCTATAGTAATTCCATCTTCTCCTGGAGCTTTCCCCCGCTTCATGTTCTTGATTGCATGAGCAACTTCTGATGGGAGGACTGGAAGAACTCTGGTACCTTTCATGATGTCTGGAGTACATATATCATCCCTTTCATATAATTTGGAGTAGAAATCTTTCACTCTTGTCAAAGTTTCGCCTCTATTTCTTGTTATAGAACCATCTTCTTTTCTCAGAGCCATAATCTGTTTTCTTCCCTTACTGAGATGTCCCTTTGCTATCTTTAGGCTTTGGTTGTTTTCAATTGCGTTCCTCACTAGCTCACAGTTGAATTTCCTTACGTCTTCAGTGATACTTTTTCGTGCTGTCTTGCATAGCTCTATATATTCCACTTTGGAAGTCACATCTTCTTTAGTTGTCCTCATCTCTCTTCTTTTTTGCATCAACATTTTGGTTTTTCCTGATAATTTGTTCACATGCAACTTGTTCTTAGACCCAGCTAATTTTGTTGCTGTTTCCATAAGAGCTTTGGTTACTTTTCTGTTAACTTCCGAAATATCCACTTCTTCCGATGTTAGGCCTTCTAAAGCAGAGAATCTGTTCTTCAGTTCCAACTTGAAAGTATTATGGTGCTTTTTAAGGTTGGTTATGTCAATACATTTTGTTTGTCTTATGAGCTTGCCACGTTCCAGTTTAGTGTTGAGGTGCATCTTACATCTCACCAATCTATGGTCACTACCTGTGTTGAACTTGTTTAGCACACTGCAGTCTTCGATGACGAATTTTTTGTTACACATAATAAAATCAATTTCACTTGTCGTCCCATTTGGATGTCTCCATGTCCATTTCCTGTGTGGCTTTTTCTTGAAAAAGGAGTTCAAGATGAAAAGTCCTTCTGCCTCTGCAAACTCTACGAGAGTATTTCCACGCTGGTTTCTGTTGCTGTGACCGAATTTACCTACTGAAGTTTCATTCTGTTGCCGGTGCCCTATTTTTGCATTGAAATCTCCCATAATTATCTTCAAGTGCTGCTTACCTTTATTATTTAGATGACGAATTTCCTCATAAAATTCTTCAATTTCTTCTTCAGGATGACTTGTGGTGGGTGCATAAGTTTGAATAATCTGAGCCTGGTATCTTCTCGATAGTTGGATAACGAGTCGTGCAGCTCTGTCAGAGGAACTTTCAACTTCTACCACTTTATCCTTCAGTTTCTTGTTTATTATAAATCCAACACCACTAGTTCTGCCAGTATCTGTCCCACGATAGTAGAAGAGATGTCCACTTTTCAGTTCGATGAGATCTTCTCCTTTTCTCCTTACCTCACTTAGCCCCACGATGTCCCACTTGATCCTTTGTAGTTCCTCTTCCAATTCAAGAAGCCTTGAATCAGAAGATAGGGAGCGTCCATTGTAGGTAGCCAAGGTCAGCATCAGATGGCAGCCTAGTCCGGTCCTCCGGGGATTCTTAGCACCCTCTGCCTTCATGTCGCACTGGCCGCTGCCTTGGCCAGGTACATTCCAGCTGCCGGAGACTGAGGGCCAAGATTTAAGTTGTAGAGTCATTTTGGAGGTGTTTGGCCATAACTCACCACGCTGGCCAAGCGGGTTGGTGAGTGTGGGATAGCATTTCCTCTGATCCCGATGGTATAGTTATACCGCTATTGGCGGTCGTCAGAGCCCCTTTAGTGGGAACAGGATGCACCACGAGAAGGCGGGGTTGACATTTGTCAAGGAGAGGCTGTGATGTTACGCATCACCTGACCTTACATCCCAAATTCTTAATACGCAATACAAAATACGCCATTTGGATACTTTCTGACACGAAAAACTTTTCAAAGCGAATTTTCAGAAAAACAGAAAACTAGCTTTCTGAAAGCACACAAAATGTAGGCAAAATGAGGGAAATAAATTTCTAAGTTGTGTAAAGGAAAGGATCGGAGAAATGATGTGGGAGCCCGATGAGTTAAGTGGAAGATGAGGCGAATGCTTCTGTGAGTCATTAGAATATGAAAGCAAAGGCGATTTTGAGGCAACCAGGTGATGCCACAGTGAGAGAAGGACGCACACAAGAAATCTCAAGGGAAGAAGTTTGTAAAGCTTTAAAATCTCTTCAAAATGGTAGGGCTTCCGGAGTAGATTGGATAACTGCTGAGATGCTAAAATATGGTAGTGACTTTGAACTGACTGGAAAACGGTAATTTTCCAGTTGTGCTGAAAGTTACGAATAGTCAGTCCCTCAGGATCGGAAGGATGCTGTCATTGTTCCTTTGGATAACGGAAAAAGTCATAAGACAGGATGCAAGAACTATCGTGGTATCAGTCAGCTGAGTGGTAAGGGCTGCACGAACCAATTTTTTTGTTATGCTTGGTAAGGGCTGCACGAACCAATTTTTTGTTATGCTTGGTAAGGGCTGCACGAACCAATTTTTTGTTATGCTTGGTAAGGGCTGCACGAACCAATTTTTTTTTATGCTTGGTAAGTGCTGCACGAACCAATTTTTTGTTATGTTTGGTAAGGGCTGCATGAACCAATTTTTCGTTATGCTTGTAAGGGCTGCACGAACCAATTCAGCATTAGTATCATGATTGAAAAGTATCTGTCTATTGATAAGAAGGTTTTTGCTGCCTTTATAGATTTAGAGAAAGCTTATGACCGAGTAAAGAGAATACTTCTCGAGAAGGTTTTGAATAATTATGGTAAAACTAGGAATCTGCTTAATAGTGTAAAAGCTACGTGTGCTAGCAATAGAGCATGTCTATGAGTGAATGGTATTTTATTGAAATGGTTTTTTCCATTGGTGCAGGAGTCAGAGAAAATTGTGTAATGTCGCTATGGCTATTTAATGTATTTATGAACGCGTGCATGCGTGATGCCAAAATAGACAATACTGGTTTATCTCTAGATGATATCCGTGTGTGTAGATTGCTGCATGCTGATGACACAGTCCTCTTGGCAGGGAGCAAAAGTGGATATGTTGTCCTAGATGTACCTAGGTATAAAGTTTTTATGAAATTCAAACTGAATATAAATAAGTAAAAACCAAAGTTATGGTTTTGGGGAGAGCAACATACAAGCATATCGTTAAGCAAGGTACTGAATGTAAGAGATAGACCAGGTGACTGAATTGAGGTAGAACAGGTGACTGAATTGAGGTAGAACAGGTGACTGAATTGAGATAGACCAGATGACTGAGTTGGAATATTTAGGAAGCATGTTCCACAGATAAAACAAATCAGATGGAGAAATTACTCGTAGTAGGCGAGTGAATTCAGCTTTGTAAATCATAGCTACATTAAGAGGATTTTGCAGGACTGATGGGTTGTTTATAAGGTACCGAATGGCTGTGTATGAAGGTACCGGCACCGAAGAAGAGGCATAAAAGTCCTTTGTGGGATGGAGAGAAGTGTTATTTATGGGGTGTTTGTGGAAGGCACGTTTTGATTATGTGAGAAGTGAAGATGTGTTGCAGATATGTAATGTGAAGCAAAATGTTTTTAGTAAGGTGTAGAAAAATATTCTGAAGCGGTTTGGCCATGTTGAAAGAATGAGTTGTGAAATGCTTACTAAGATAATTTATTCAGCCCGAGTGGCAAGAAAGACAGATAGAGGATGGCCAAAGAAATCCTTGTGGGACCGGATTTAGGAATGTTTGCATGAGAAAAAGATAATGAGTGCTTAGTACAAAAGGTGTTGTGTGAGATGTGTGATGATTTTCAGTGAAGCAAGAGTTCTATGACGAGATCGCTATAAATGATTACTTATGGTGCATCAGAAGTCAGTATAATCGAGCACCATCAGTTTTAAAATCGATTTGGCTGATGAGCTTTTTTGAGGAAAAAATCTCTGAATCTCAGAGAACATCTTAATGATATGTATGTATGTATGTTGTAAAACAGCTAAAGAAGAAAACACATTTTGTATTTAATACACAGTGTGCTCAGTGTTCTTCATAGTACAAAAATAATTTTTTGACCGGATTTACAGAATCGGCAAAACATTTGCAAATAAAAATAGCTGATTGCACCAAAAAACGTGTCGGCTTTCGAGGGCAAAAATGTCCATTCCATACCAAAATTGTACGTAAGATGTTCCCTTTTCCTGAATTTTTCAAATAGAGCAATGAAAAGCACAAATATGGAAGAAAATGTAACATAATTTTAAGCCTCATAGCGAAAAAAATCGTACATTTTCCAAAGAAGAGAATGAGTGCAAAATGTTCTTCATGATCAAGGGTGTCAGATCAAAAAGATAATGAATTTTCCAGCCAGATTTCTATCAGAGATATTCTTTCTAATAAAAACATACACTGACGCCCCTAGCGGTAGAACTATATTTTATTAAATATTAGAAAATATATGCAATATATTCTTCGGAGAAGCAACTATGTAGTGAAAGAATAATTTTCCTAATACGAATTCCAGAAGCAGAGATATCAAGAATACAAGTCATACATATAAGCCCCTAGCGGTGAAATTTTTCATTGTTTAAAGTGCTTAATTTTCGTAATCTTTACCACAGCTAATTACATAACTAGTTTTTCTGTCTGAATTTTGGAAGCGCTGACACAGTTGCAAAAAGAAACGGATACTAACGTCACCTCTGGGAACAATTGTTCGGTATGAAAAATTTGAAGATGTACGAAAAATGTTCCCCGCAGTGATGTAAAACAAATGTTTTAAAGCTGACTTTGCTTTAAAAGTCAAGAGAATTATGACGTACCTTTGCGTCCCTACTTGGAGAAATGTTTGCTGTTTTGAATAGGAAATAAGCATCGCATATTCTTTGTGGCGAATAGCATGTGACAGAAAAGAATTTTGCAAATTTTTATCAGAGTAAATATCAGTAAAAATATATTGCACACAGAAAAGTGTACTTATGCCTCACATTGGCAAAATTGTGCATTATGAGAAATTAGAAATAATAAGAAAAAAGTCTTGACCGTACACGTCATCCGACTTAAAAAGAGTTTTCAAATCGGAAGTTTAGAAGCGGAAATATCAGGAAAAGTAGAAAATTCATTTACTCCTTCTAGGGGATGTATTGTGCATTACATGAAGAACAAACTGTAAGACAAATTGTTTCCATACTAAAAGGTATCGAAAGTAAAAATAATGTTTTCAATTTGATTTTTAGAACCAGTGACACGGAATGGCAAATTAATGGTAATGTCACATGTTTTCTGAAATCAGTTTTTCTAACTTTTCATCATGAATGAGAAATAAATCATCAATTGTATAGGATGGATATACCTCTAAAACTTCTCATACTGCTGAAGTGCGTTAAAAATAGAAACATTTCTGCTGTTGCAGGATATTAATGAAGACCGTATAAACGCTCGATCTTCCTGAAACAGACAGTAATCTATGCAACACTACTGCCATAGCACAGGTAATGTGCAATCTTCTTACCTGGCGTTCATTAATCTGGGCAGCACCACAATCAAAGGACCGAATACTTTCCAGCAGAAACAGCTTCGCACCATCACAGTTTCCCCTCCAAACTTGACTGTAAGGACAGTGCAATTCATCTCACAGCATTCCCCAGGATAAGGCCACACCCAAATACGTCCATCCGAATGAAAGAGTGAGTAGCCTGCTTCATCACTCCATGCTTACCCTTTTCCACTCGGTTGTCTACGAAGAGCGAGCGAGGCACCACTGCAGTTGTGGCCTGACATTGCTTGGAATGATGCAGGGCTTGTGAGCAGCTGACCTAGCTTAGTAACCGTGGGTAAACATTTCACAACGGAACTTTCTAGTGCAAATAGCTGTTCAAGAGGCTTGAGCGACGTTGCCGGCCAGATACGTAGCAGAGGACGTTCACATTCCGCAGTAAGCTACACACTGATTGCGTACTCAGGTGACATCTAACCACAATGCCTCGTTCAAAGACCTTCAGTTCAGCTCGGCGTGGTATAGCTGCTTCCAGTGCGGTCTCACAGGTGTGCCAACACTCCCCTTTAAATACAGTACAGCACCAAACATAATCCGCATGTGCGCGTCTGGTTCTGCAAATGAGTGTTTGTCTGCATAAGCTGAGGTGTCCTAGTACTTTTGTCTTCACAGTGTATTAAAAAAATATTTTGGATGAAGTTACAAAACTGGCATAACAATGGCGAACCGACGCATCAAGGCGCCATCTTCTTAACATATGATTAACGAGACTGCAGAACTCTCATGAAGGTTACGCTACCCGTTGGGCATATTACTCATAATAAGTTAAAGGAGCTATTGCTTGAATAGGTTACAAACTGCTACTGTTCAAGACAAAATGCATTGATTTTTTATGCATGAAGTAATACATCATAAAGCTGCATCTGGAATGTCGTCAAAATTGCCCATGTCTGCGTGAAAAATATATCTATTAATTTTTGTGAACAAATTCCAAGTTCAGTGCTTTGATTGGTACATAGGAGCTGATCGAAGTTTCTCCTTTCATGCCAAAGGCGATTTCACTGTCTAGGTACAGGCACATACATGGAATTAGAACGCCTTTGATTGGCTGCATTGAAGAAATGTCTCATACATGCAGTAGTGGAGAAAGATGTGCACGGTAAAAAAAATCAGAAATTTCAGTTTTGCTGAATTCTATTATTTCTTTCCTGTTTGTTTTCGTTCTTGACTTTTACGCGGTCTTCGAGAAAATTACAAGAGGACTACCGCAGACAGTAATACGTGACCGCAGCCACGGAAGTTTCTGTTTATGTGTGTGTGTGTGTGTGTGTGCGTGTGTTAGTGAAATTTAATGCTAATAGGTGATAGCCGTGATTAAACGTAAAAGCATTCATATATATATTTTAGAAATACTCTGTATACTGTCGCTTTCCGTCTTTATGGTAACCGAATATGGAAATAAAGCTCCCTTTTCCTCAGTCAACTTCATGCATTTGCACTTAAAAACATGTTTACGTCATAAAGGAACTCTTCTACAGTAACTGCGTTTCTGACCGAGCGATAAAATTTGGCACAGTGGGGAGAACATGTGTTTGTGCTAGTCCAAGTGCAATCTGGAAGCCTGAGGTAGTATGATTTCGAAGCTTCATGCATTCCAGAACAACAATTGCATTTTCAGGGTAAGCATTAAATTTCACGGAAACACACACACACACACACCTACACAAATAGAAACTCCCGTAGCTACGCTCCTTCCATTTTTCCAGAGGGAAAGAAAGTATGAAATTTCGCGGTAAACGTAAAACCGATTAGTTGTATCATTCATGGTCGGAAACTTTGTTTTGAGTTGCCATTCTTTGTTTTCCTCCATGTGAAGAGAGCAAGAGTTGTAAGATCGAATTTCAGTTTTCCTTCCAGACTTCAGATTCTTCCAGATTACACGAACATCTTGTGATTCAAATAGATTTCCGCTGGAAACTTTGTACGACAAATTTTTTCAATGCCACTTTTGCATAGACTTATTTTTCGCTGGAAAGAAAAATGTTTTCATTTCCTGTCATGCTACTGGACGTGTTTTTTACATATGCACTTTCTTTACCTCCCATATATATAATTTATATTTTTCAGGGACTAAAATAACACACGCAATGCTAAAATAAAAACAGCAAGAGCTTCCTGTCAAAAACACAGAGTCGCATTTTTTTGATGAGGAAAGAATGCGAGTTTGTTAAACAATCAGACAACAGAGGAAACGTCGGGACCTTCATTTGTTATTAATAATCCACGACTTTTCTGCGGCATTATTTAAAGACATTAAATGATTTTACGTTGAAACAAAGTAAAGTGTTTGTTTACATAAATCTTTGAATGTAAAGTTATTGACCAAACTTCTTTAAATACACTGAATAAACGGAATAAAAACTAGAGAACTTTCTCTTCGTCACACAAAATGCATATGTACATAATTTTTTCGAATGGTCTCTGGTTGATGCAGATCAAACTCCAATTAAATAATTCAAGCATCAATTTTATAAAGTACTTCGGTACGTAATTATTTAAAAAAACAATTGTATTATTTCGAAAGAGATGGCAGAAAAGGATTTTACGAATTGCCATGCGTAATAGGTCTACAGAAAAACTTGTAACAATTATTTTACCAGATTAAACCAAGCACAGTAAAGCAATAAACGAAAAAAGCGAGTAGTGTTGAATTTTTATTCTTGCTTCAGAGAAATTCCATCAAAGCTTCCAGAAGCTAAGATTTAAAAAAAACGTAGGATTTACAACTCAAAAGGACTTCATTTTTTACGCTTTCCAACCGTAGGTTGGAGAAGGGTATATACTCCAGCTTTGTCTGTCTGTCCGTCTGTCCGCACGATAACTCGCGTAAAAATGATTCGATATCGATGAAAATTTAGTATGCGGTAGGGGACAACTTGGTGACAAATCCTATTGAAAATGGGCGAAATGGGGTCAAAGGTCGGGACATAGAAGCGGAATCCATCCCATTACTGTTATGCATCAGTACTTACGTAAAAATGGTTCGATTTCGATAAAAGTTTAGTATGTGGTAGGGGACTACATGGGGACAAATCCTGTTGAAAATGGACGAAATGGAGTCAAACGTCTGGACATATGAGCGGGATCCATTCAATTACCCTTATGCGTCATAACTTACCTAAAATGTTTCGAATGCGACAAAACTTTAGCATGTTGTTCCGGAGGTATACTGAACCAATTCTATTTAATATCATTGAAATGGGGTCAGAGGTCAGGACACAGGAGCGAGATTTATTCCACACCCATTATCCTCATAACTTGACTAAAAATGTTTCTATTGCGACAAAACTTTAGTATGTTGTTCCGAAGGTATACCGAACTGATTCTGTTTAATATAATCGAAAATGGGGTCAAAGATCAGGACACAGGAGCAAGATTTATTCCGTAGCCATTATCCTCATAATTTGAGTAATGATTAATGGTATGTTGGAAAGCGTATCATCATCAATGCGTTGTCTGATTTTTCTAACTTGTTTTATGTTCTTGGGAATCCTGTCCAGTATCCAAGCAGTTCAACGGTGGTCAGTTCTTTTAGCAATAAGTCCAACCCATTGCAATTTTAGGGATTTTACTTTGATCATGAAGTCTTCCACTCCAGTCTTTTTCCTAATCCACGAGTTGCTCCTCTTACCTTTCCTGGCTCCACCCAGAGTGCATCTCTCCAGGCTTCTATGGGTAGCCCGCAGCCTCTATATGTATTTTTACGCTTTCCAACCGTAGGTTGAAGAAGCATATATGCTCCAGATTTGCCCGTCTGTCTGTCGGTCCGCACGACAACTCGCGTAAAAATGGTTCGATTTCGATGAAATTTTAGTATGTGTTAGGGGACAACCTGTGAACGAACCTTATTAAAAATGGGTGAAATAGAGTCAAAGCTCAGGACATAGCAGCGGGATCCATTCCATCGCTCTTATGCGTCATAACTTATGTAAAAATGCTTTGATTGCAAGAAAACTTTAGCATGTTGTTCCGGAAATATACTGAACCAGTTCTGTTCAATATCATCGAAATGGGGTCAAAGGTCAGGTAACAGAAGCGAGATTTATTCCACAGCCATTATCCTCATTACTTAAAGGAACAGTAAACTTAAAACAAGTTTGTAAAATCATGCAATGCATTGATTATAATACGCTTTCCAACATACCAGAAATCATTACTCAAGTTATGAGGATAATGGCTGTGGAATAAATCTCTGTCCTGTGCCCTGACATTTGATCCCATTTCGACGATATTCAACAGAACCGGTTCAGTATGCCTGCGAAATAGCATAATAAAGATTTGTCGCAATCGCAGCATTTTAACGTAAGGTATGATGTATAAGGGCTATGGAATAGATCCCGCTCCTGTGTCCTAACCCTTAACCTCATTTCGCCCATTTTCCATAAGATTCGTCCCCAGGCAGGCCCCTAGAATCTACTAACATTTCATCCAAATCGAAGCATTTTTACGTAAGTTATGACGCATAATGGCGATGGAAGTGATTCCGCTCCTATGTCCTGACCTTTGACCCCATTTCGCCCATTATCAATACGGTTTGTCCCCAGGTGGTCCCCTACCACATACTAAAGAAATCAAACCTTTTTTATGTTAGTTATGACGCATAACAGCAGTAGAATGGATACCGCTCCTATGTCCTGACCTTTGACCCCATTTCGTTCACTTTCAATAGGGTTCCTTCCCAGGTATTCCTCTATCACATACTAACATTTCATCAAAATCGAACGATTTTTACGATCGTGCGGACGGACATCCGCACACAACGCGTGACGTAATGAGGCAGATGAGAATCGCGACCATCTGCTCGCAAAAGTGGGACGTCATAAACATTTAATAGGATCCACACACAACGCGTGACGTAATGAAACAGATGGCGTGACCGCGAGTCAACATCTCAGTCGCGAAATTGTGACGTCATAAGATTTCTAAGCATGTATAACATTAATGGAACAACGCCATGAAACTAAAAACGTCGTAATTCGGGGTGGTTATTTAACGCACTAAACCAATTTTCATAAAGTCGAGATCAAACTAAATCGATTTTTAGTACCAGAAAACGGTATGTTAACGACTTTCCTCAAAATCCTTAGAGCCGTTTTCAAAATAAAATTTACATAAATACATGAATTGCTCCTTTAAGGCGGACTTCAAGTAATTTTGCTTCCTATACTTCCAATGGAAAAACTTCTGTACACATTTTCTTCACAATTAATGCGTTTTCAAGGATGAAAATTTGAACTTCGATTAAATTAGCTTCATTTTATAACTTGGAATACTTAATATTTTCTAAAACATAACCATAATTATGCAATCCAACATTTATTTGTCTACTGACGTCATCAAAGTACAGGTCGCGCCATCTTTTCTCTGGCTTCCACACCACCAAAGGAAACGTTATTGTTTTTTAATATAATTAAGGTTATGTTTTAGAAATTGTTAAGCACTCCAAGTTACAATATGAAGTTATTTTAATCGATGTTCAAATTTCCATCCTTGGGAACACACTAATTGAGAAGGAAATGTGAACAAAAGTTTTTCCATTGGAAGTATAGGAAGCAAAATTACTTGACGTCCACCTTAATATGTAGTATAGGATAAGGGCGATGGAATGGATCCCGATCCTATGTCCTGATCTTTGACCCCATTTGTCCCATTTTCAATAGGGTCCGTCCACAGGTGGTCCCTTACCACATACTAAAATTTCATCGAAATCGAACCGTTTTTACGTGAGTTATCGTGCCGACAGACGGACGGACGGACAAAGCTGGAGCATATACCCTTCTTCAACCTACGGTTGGAAAGCGTAAACAAGTTTGTAAAATCATGCAATGCATTGATTATAATACGCTTTCCAACATACCAGAAATCATTACTCAAGTTATGAGAATCATCATCATCATCATTGTCAACCATTATCAATCCACTGCTGTACGAAGGTCTCCCCAAGTTTCCTCCACAACGGTCTGTCTTGTGCCAGTCTAATCCATGTCACTCCCGCATATTTACGAATTTCATCCACCCATCTCCCATGTGGTCTTTTTCTGGGTCTTTTCCTGTCCCTTGGAATCCAATCTAAAATTTCGGCTGTCCATCTATGGTCTGTCCTTCTGGCAGTATGTCCAGCCCATTGCCATTTCAGGGATTTAACTCTGATCATGATGTCTTCCACTCTCGTCATTTTTCGGATCCACGAGTTCCTCTTCTTATCTCTCCTGGTTATACCAAGCATGCACCTCTCCAGGCTTCTTTGAGTTGTCTGCAGCCTTTGTATGTCTCTTTTAGTTAAGGTCCACGTCTCTGCACCATACGTAAGCACTGGAAGGATGCATTGATCAAACACTTTTCGTTTAAGACATAATGGCATATTGCTCTTGAAAATTATGCTGTTTCTTCCAAAAGCTCTCCAGGCAAGTTTTGTACGCCGATTAATTTCTTCATCAATGTGACCCTCACTTGATATCTGCTGTCCAAGATAAACATACGTATCTGTTATCTCCAGTTTTTCTCCATCAATCGATAAATCTTCATTTCTTGTAAAAGCATTGAACATCACTTTTGTCTTCTGAAAGTTCATTTTTAATCCCACTTCTTTACTCTTGTCAGCAAGTTCCTGAATCATACTCTGCAGCTCTGATGGGGTAGTTGCAAAAATGACTACGTCATCAGCAAAACGAAGGTGGGTTAGATAATCTCCATTAATCTTTATCCCTTTGTTTTCCCAGTTCAGTGATTGAAAGACATTTTCCAATGTGGCATTAAAAAGCTTCGGAGATATGGTGTCACCTTGTCTCACTCCCTTTCCAATTTTTATGTGTGTTGTATTTTCAAACAGCCGAATCTTTGCACTTGCATTTTCATAGATGTTATTAATAATATTAATGTATGCATCTTCAATACCGCAGGATTTCAGAGCCATGGTAACTGCTGATGGTTTCACCGAATCAAAGGCTTTTTCATAATCGATAAAAGCCATGCACAATGGAAGTTCATATTCTTTCGCTCTTTCAATTAGTTCTCTCAGTACGTGGATATGATCTATTGTGCTGTAGCTACTCCTGAATCCAGCTTGTTCTCTCGGTTGAGCCATGTCCAGTGTTACCTTCAAGCGGTGTGAAAGAACTTTAGTGAAGATTTTATAAACCACTGATAGGAGGCTGATAGGTCTGTAGTTCCTGAGATCCTCAATGTCACCTTTTTTATGTAGCAGGATCATTGTAGCATTGTTCCAATCCTCAGGAATCTTCCCTTCATTAAGGCATCGAGTGAAAATTTGGGCGAGTACTGTTTCAATTTCTCCACTTGCTTCTTGTATGATGTCTATAGTAATTCCATCTTCTCCTGGAGCTTTCCCCCGCTTCATGTTCTTGATTGCATGAGCAACTTCTGCTGGGAGGACTGGAAGAACTCTGGTACCTTTCATGATGTCTGGAGTGCATATATCATCCCTTTCATATAATTTGGAGTAGAAATCTTTCACTCTTGTCAAAATTTTCGCCTCTATTTCTTGTTTTAGAACCATCTTCTTTTCTCAGAGCCATAATCTGTTTTCTTCCCTTACTGAGATGTCCCTTTGCTATCTTAAGGCTTTGGTTGTTTTCAATTGCTTTCCTCACTAGCTCACAGTTGAATTTCCTTACGTCTTCAGTGATACTTTTTCGTGTTGTCTTGCATAGCTCTATATATTCCACTTTGGAAGTCACATCTTCTTTAGTTGTCCTCATCTCTCTTCTTTTTTGCATCAACATTTTGGTTTTTCCTGATAATTTGTTCACATGCAACTTGTTCTTAGACCCAGCTAATTTTGTTGCTGTTTCCATTAGAGCTTTGGTTACTTTTCTGTTAACTTCCGAAATATCCACTTCTTCCGATGTTAGGCCTTCTAAAGCAGAGAATCTGTTCTTCAGTTCCAACTTGAAAGTATTATGGTGTTTTTTAAGGTTGGTTATGTCAATACATTTTGTTTGTCTTATGAGCTTGCCACGTTCCAGTTTAGTGTTGAGGTGCATCTTACATCTCACCAATCTATGGTCACTACCTGTGTTGAACTTGTTCAGCACACTGCAGTCTTCGATGACGAATTTTTTGTTACACATAATAAAATCAATTTCACTTGTCGTCCCAATTGGATGTCTCCATGTCCATTTCCTGTGTGGCTTTTTCTTGAAAAAGGAGTTCAAGATGAAAAATCCTTGTGCCTCTGCAAACTCAACGAGAATATTTCCACGCTGGTTTCTGTTGCCATGACCGAATTTACCTACTGAAGTTTCATTCTGTTGCCGTTGCCCTATTTTTGCATTGAAATCTCCCATAATTATCTTCAAGTGCTGCTTACCTTTATTATTTAGATGACGAATTTCCTCATAAAATTCTTCAATTTCTTCTTCAGGATGACTTGTGGTGGGTGCATAAGTTTGAATAATCTGAGCCTGGTATCTTCTCGATAGTTGGATAACGAGTCGTGCAGCTCTGTCAGAGGAACTTTCAACTTCTACAACTTTATCCTTCAGTTTCTTGTTTATTATAAATCCAACACCACTAGTTCTGCCAGTATCTGTCCCACGATAATAGAAGAGATGTCCACTTTTCAGTTCAATGAGATCTTCTCCTTTTCTCCTTACCTCACTTAGCCCGACGATGTCCCACTTGATCCTTTGTAGTTCCTCTTCCAATTCAAGAAGCCTTGAATCAGAAGATAGGAAGCGTCCGTTATAGGTAGCCAAGGTCAGCATCAAATGGCAGCCTAGTCCGGTCCTCCGGGGATTCTTAGCACCCTCTGCCTTCATGTCGCACTGGCCGCTGCCTTGGCCAGGTACATTCCAGCTGCCGGAGACTGAGGGCCAAGATTTAAGTTGTAGAGTCATTTTGGAGGTGTTTGGCCATAACTCACCACGCTGGCCAAGCGGGTTGGTGAGTGTGGGATAGCATTTCCTCTGATCCCGATGGTATAGTTATACCGCTATTGGCGGTCGTCAGAGCCCCTTTAGTGGGAACAGGATGCACCACGAGAAGGCGGGGTTGACATTTGTCAAGGAGAGGCTGTGATGTTACGCATCACCTGACCTTACATCCCAGTTATGAGAATAATGGCTGTGAAATAAATCTTGGTCCTGTACCCTGACCCTTGATCCCATATCGATGATATTCAACAGAACCGGTTCGGTATACCTCCGAAATAACATGATAAAGTTTTATCGCAATCGAAGCATTTTTACGTAAGTTATGATGCATAAGGGCTATGGAATAGAACCTGCTCCTGTGTCCTAACCTTTGACACCATTTCACCCATTTTCAATAGAATTTGTCCCCAGGTAGATCCCTACAACATACTAACATTTCATCCTAATCGAAACATTTTTACATAAGTTATGACGCATAATGGCGATTGAAGTGATTCCGCTCCTATGTCCTGACCTTTGACCTCATTTCGCCCATTTTCAAAAGGGTTTGTGACCAGGTGGTCCCCTACCACATACTAAAATTTCATTGAAATTGAACCTTTTTTACGTTAGTTATGACTCATAAAAGCAGTGGAATGGATCCTGCTCCTATGTCCTAACCTTTAACCCCATTTCGTTCACTTTCAATAGGGTTCCTTCCCAGGTATTCCCCTACCACATACTAAAATTTCATCGAAATCCAACGATTTTTACGCGAGTTATCATGCAGACGGACATGCGCACACAACGCATGACGTAATGAGGCAGATGAGAATCGCGACCATCTGCTCGCAAAAGTGGGATGTCATAAACATTTAATAGGATCCACACACAACGCGTGACGTAATGAAACAGATGGCGTGACCGCGAGTCAACATCTCAGTCGCGAAATTGTGACGTCATAAGATTTCTAAGCATGTATAACATTAATGGAACAACGCCATGAAACTAAAAACGTCGTAATTCGGGGTGGTTATTTAACGCACTAAATCAATTTTCATAAAGTCGAGATCAAACTAAATCGATTTCTAGTACCAGAAAACGGTATGTTAACGACTTTCCTCAAAATCCTTAGAGCCGTTTTCAAAATAAAATTTACATAAATACATGAATTGCTCCTTTAAGGCGGACTTCAAGTAATTTTGCTTCCTATACTTCCAATGGAAAAACTTCTGTACACATTTTCTTCACAATTAATGCGTTCTCAAGGATGAAAAGTTGAACTTCGATTAAATTAGCTTCATTTTATAACTTGGAATACTTAATATTTTCTGAAACATAACCATAATTATGCAATCCAACATTTATTTGTCTACTGACGTCATCAAAGTACAGGTCGCGCCATCTTTTCTCTGGTTTCCACACCACCAAAGGAAACGTTATTGTTTTTTTAATATAATTAAGGTTATGTTTTAGAAATTGTTAAGCACTCCAAGTTACAATATGAAGTTATTTTAATCGATGTTCAAATTTCCATCCTTGGGAACACACTAATTGAGAAGGAAATGTGAACAAAAGTTTTTCCATTGGAAGTATAGGAAGCAAAATTACTTGACGTCCACCTTAATATGTAGTATAGGATAAGGGCGATGGAATGGATCCCGATCCTATGTCCTGATCTTTGACCCCATTTGCCCTATTTTCAATAGGGTCCGTCAACAAGTGGTCCCTTACCACATACTAAAATTTCATCGAAATCGAACCGTTTTTACGTGAGTTATCGTGCCGACAGACGGACGGACGGACAAAGCTGGAGCATATACCCTTCTTCAACCTACGGTTGGAAAGCGTAAACAAGTTTGTAAAATCATGCAATGCATTGATTATAATACGCTTTCCAACATACCAGAAATCATTACTCAAGTTATGAGAATAATGGCTGTGAAATAAATCTTGGTCCTGTACCCTGACCCTTGATCCCATATCGATGATATTCAACAGAACCGGTTCGGTATACCTCCGAAATAACATGATAAAGTTTTATCGCAATCGAAGCATTTTTACGTAAGTTATGATGCATAAGGGCTATGGAATAGAACCTGCTCCTGTGACCTAACCTTTGACTCAATTTCACCCATTTTCGTTAGAATTCGTCCCCAGGCAGGCCCCTACAACATATTAACATTTCATCCAAATCGGAGCATGTTTACGTAAGTTATGACACATAATGGCGATGGAAGTGATTCCGCTCCTATGTCCTGACCTTTGACCCCATTTCGCCCATTTTCAATAGGGTTTGCGGCCAGGTGGTCCCCTACCACATACTAAAAGTTCTTCGAAATCGAATCTTTTTTACGTTACTTATGACGCATAACAGAAGTGGAATGGATCCCACTCCTAATTACTGACCTCTCACCCCATTTCGTTCACTTTAAATAAGGTTACTTCCCAGGTGATACCGTACCAGATACTAAAATTTTATCGAAATCTAACGATTGTTACGCGAGTTATCGTGCGGACGGACATACGCACACAACGCGTGACGTAATGAAGCAGATGGGAATCGCGACCATCTGCTCACTAGATTATGACGTCATAAAACTTTAATAGGATCCCCACACAACGCGTGCCGTAATGAGACAGATGGCGTGACCGCGCGCCAACATTCTCAAACGCAAGATTGTGACGTCATAAGATTTCTAAGCATTGGAAACATTAATGGAACGACGCCATGACACTAAAAACGTTATAATTCGGGGTGGTTATTTAACCCACTAAACGAATTCTCCTAAAGTCGAGATCAAGCTAAATCGGCCGCTAAATGTTCATAGAGCCGAAATTTGTTTCCCTATGGCCATTGGGAGTTGAGTAAACAGTTGACAAAGTTTCTGGTGATGACGTCACACTAGACAAGCGGTCAGTCAGACCCCTTCTCGCACTAGCGGCATCTATGTACTCTGCGCGGTAGGTGTGAGGGAAAGTACGAGGTAACAAGTGTCAGGAGTTTCTCTCCTTGTGTTACACGTGTTCTGTTCATTAGTCATCAAACTTTCTGCTGCAATTTACACAACTGGAATGAATTTTAAGCAGTTTACGGGTTTCGCTGAAACCCTTGGTTTACAAGCACTCAGTAATTACTTTTTACAAAGTGGTGAAATTTTTAGTTGCGCTAATAATAAAATTTACGTGGCGCAGTACGAAAAAACAAATTACTGATGATTTGAAGTTATGCGATTCCGAAATTTGGGTGCGCTGAGATGGACAGTTTGATTCGCCAGGTTTTTGCGCCAAATACTGTATGTATTCCATTATGGATATTCGCAAGGGAAATGTAGATTTCATTGTCGTCCAAAAAGGTGTTTTTGACGGTGACTTAGAAAATAATGCGTGTGATTTATTACTCTCAGGCCTCCATGAAGAAATAAAGATATCACTTGTTTTTATCAGATAGACATAGAAGCATTCGTGCCCTCATGAAGAAAAAATATCCCAAATTGATCATCACATGGCCAAAACTTTGACTAAAAATCTGAAAGCTGCTGAAAAGAAAGCTCCTTTACTAGAAGCATGGCGGTCCAGTATAACCAACCATTTACGGTGGTCAGCTCAAACGTGTAATGGAGATGCTGAACTGCTGGTAGAAAACTTTCTATCTCTGACTAACCTGCTATACAGTAATAACAGTAGAAATAACAGTTAGATAAACTGTCTTTTTATCTAACTGTTATTTCTAGTTCATATTTTTCTTCTTGTTTTCCATATCATGTTTAACTATAGCGGTATTTTTATTTTCGTGGAGCGGAGGGTCATCACTGACTTTGCACTCGTGCTACGAGAAATACTCATAAAGTTGTTTCTCCCATGACAATAGGAGAAAAAAAATATATGCACTTAGTTCAATGAAAAATACCTTTATATACTCACATATAGACAGTAGCTGACACATTTTTAGTGACAGTGGGAGTTAATCGAAATAGTCTGTGTCATTTCCAGGGCAACAAACAAAACCCGAATACTGTTGCTCATTAGATTCAGGAAAACATTCTAACAACACAAGGGATTACTTTTCTGATTTTTCGCCCTACTCGTTTTATTCAGGTTTTCACCCAATATACGAATCGTTTGTACGCAACGTGTCTCCATAGTTTGCTACATACAAGTTCATGTTTTTTTCTCGTTTTTTCCAGCCCGAAGAATCATTTGATAACGACTTGCCTGTAAGGTGTGGATGTTTAAAGCAACACTGTCCAATGATTCGTGGCTTATTATACATTGGGCACTACCTTTTATTTTCAGCATCTTATCACTCTCGTTTCAACACAAACCCGCAGCGTCTATTGACATTCTCTCGCAGTTATAACATTGACACCAGTCAAGATTACCTTTTCTACCCTCGAATTAGTTTTCACATTTCTTGCTAAACATTCGTACTGTACCGGCAGAATATCGTGGTTCAAATGAATAAGGATTTACATCAGCCATTTTACAGATTGATAGGATCGACTGCGCTGCACGGAACAGTAAAGCGCACCGACTGGAGCCCTATGCAAGCTGAGCGTCCGGTCTCTTGTCTAGTGTGACGTCATTGCTGATTTAAAAAAACGCTGTAGCGGGAGACCTACTTACGATAAAGCAATTCTGATTGCGTCATTTTTCATGTCTCTTTCGACATTACATTTCCTCGCGGAGAAAAAAATCCTCGAAATGAGTTTACTGTTCCTTTAAGTAAAAATGCCTCTTTTGCGACAAAACATTAGTATTCTGTTCCGGAGGTATACTGAACGAATCAATAGTCAGGATAGGGAGGAGGGTTTGTCTGCGTGCGATATCTGGTATGTTGGAAAGGGTATCATAATCAATGCATTGCATGATTTTACTAACTTGTCAATTGTAACTGTGGGGAATACAAATTACTTAGGAGCAAGAGAATGCATAATATTATTACTCACAAAATGGTAACTGATGAAACGCTGAAAGTGATTCAGCTTCATTCCCGCTGCTAACGCATTATACAGAACTCACTTTTGAATTTATACTGAAATGTACATTTCCTAAAGTTTTCTTTAGGACCAGCCGACTGATGTACAAAGAGTAATGCTCACGGGCAGTGAAAACTTTTAAACCGTTTCACGGGAAATAATGCACTGAAGACATGTTGAACTTAATGTAACATATGCAAAACACAGTCATTCATCACGTTTCAAGACAACGGTGATTCAGTGTTTTGAAATATCATATTTCAAGGTAAAAAAAGGACTGAAATTTAAAAAACTCAGGCTTTCTAAAACACAGAATCTATGAAGACAAGAACCCTACTGTCTTTATCCTACTTTAATGAGATTTCGAATCATAATGCCATAATTCCTGATTCGAAATTTCATATTGTGTGCAGTTATTTTTCATACGATAGATTGGTAGCAGGGCAATCGCAAGCTGAGGATCGAAGAGGCTGCATGTATCAAGACAAGTGGTCTCCAATCTCTGGAGTTCCAGGAAACCAGAACAAGAAGGTCGGGACAAGGACGCCTACAAGACACAATAAGTCAAAACAATCGGTATCTGTCTCTAACAGCTCGTCGCCATAGGGAGTCAACAGCCAGACAATTCTCGCAGGAGCTCTTCTCTGCTACGGGAACCGCGATATCGGGGCAAGCTAAGAAGACTTCCCGAGAAAGCTCTGTATGCTAGAAGACCAATGGTCTGCATCCCACTCGGCACCTCGCACAGAAAGATTCGTCTGATTTGGGCCCGACAGCATCACCCCTGGACTCCTGATCAATGGGCCTCTGTTTTCTTCAGTGTACAGTGACATGTCGCTGTACAGACTAAATACAGATTCTTGATGTGTGTACACTTACATATAGGTGGGAAGCCGAAATATTCTCTCTAACATTAGGGAAATTGACCACTACGTTGGTGGAGGAGCCCCGGTTTGAGATGGAAGCATGTTTAATGGACGAATACCGCTGCATGTGTTTCCAGGAGACACCCGACTGCTGCACGCTACAGGGATGACATTATACGGCTTTCCATGAGAGCAGTTTGTTCCCAGTTCTTTTACATGGAAGACAGCACTCATTCCCATAGGGCTCGGCTAGTCGACGAATACTGGATAGTGAGGATATTCACAAGATGGAGTGAGATCACCTGACCTTGCCCAATAGAGCATGTCTGGGATGACACGGGAAGATAATTTTGAGCCAGCAATCCCCTTCCAGAACACTTCCGTGCCTCCAACGTACCCTGGCGGAGGAGTGGAACTTGTTGTCCCAAACTCTCATTCACAGCCTTGTAAGCAGCATGAGGGCTTGTTGTGCAAGCTATATCGATCGCTCTTATGGGTAATCACAATCTTTATGATTCCCTCGAAATCAGTGCCACTTGCTGCATCCCTTTTGGACTGTCATGCTGTCATGGGCTGCCTCCTCCTGCGGTAAAGCATTCCTTTTCTGTTGTGTATTGCTGCGTTACCGATACACACACGTGTATACAGGGTTCAAAGGAAAGTCCTTATTCAGGGCAATAACTGCGGAAGGAAGGGTCCGAGTGGTACACACGTTAGGTCTATGTATAGGAAAAGGACGATGGCCGATCGAATGAAATCGATTGGAGTGCCCCTGGCGGCAAAGGTAAGAAGTTATGAAACCTAACTGGAAATAGAAACAAAATTCCTATTACAAAGTTGTAGCGCATCGTCTAATTAATAGGAAACGACATATGGAGCGCACGAATTTTGTACATGGACAGGTCAAAGTGCTGACAAAGTGCACGCAGTCGTTGGATGGTTAGGCAATGTAAAAAACCGGCCACGATGGAGAACGATTCAAACGCGTATGTAAATATTGATAGTGACGTAAAGCCGGTTGATGAGATAAAATACCGAGACTGGAGATTTGAACGTCTGCAAACACTGATGGCAGGCTACTCGAACGTACTGTGAAATGGTCGTGCTTTATGGTGAATGTCATCGCAATGCCCACGCAGAGTTGCAAGGCGGTATGCCGAGCGTTTTCCGACTGGTCAACATCCAACTGCAGCGACTATTAACAACTGTGTTCGCCGCCTCCGAGATGCCGGAAGCATACAGGCACGTCCGCAATCGGGCAGACCTACGGGTTCAGGTGTTACAGTGCATCCTGAGGCTGTCCTGGTATATGTCCTTGTCAAGTCCAACATTAGTACCACAGCAGTCGCCAAAGGATGCGGATTAACAGCACAACATGTTTGTCAAATCCTGAAAGAGCATGGAGCTCACCCGTACCACGTTCAGCTAGTGCAAGGTTTGATGGATGGAGACCAGGGTGGGGTTTTCGATTTCTGCAACTTTGTACATAACACGTTGAAGGTTAATCCAAACTTCTTGGCCGATATCTTGTTGACAGATGAGTTCCGTTTTACACGGGAAGGAATAGTCAATCAGCATAACACCCATTACTGGGCTCTGAGAAACCCACCTATGGGACGAGCTGCTCGACATCAACGACGTTGGGCAACTAACGTTTGGCGCGGTATTTGGCGAAACACACTAGTTGGACCCATTTGCTATGATGGGACATTAACAGGTCTGTGGTACCTTCAGCTCTTACGGGAACCGATATCTGACTTTATGGATTATCTTCCCCTCAAAAATATGCTCCGCATGTGGTACCAACATGATGGTGCACCACCTCACATGGCAGCCAACGTACGGAGTTTCCTGGCTGAAACATTCAGACACCAGATAACTGGTTATGGCGGTACGGTGGAATAGCCTCCGCGGTCACCGGACTTAACACCTTTGGACTTCTTCCTGTGGGGTTACTTAAAGGAATGCTACAGAATCTACTAGTCTGAAAGATTTACGACACCGCATTGTGTGCGCCTGTAACACAGTGACTCCTACCATGCTAGATAGTGTACGAGAAGCTATTCTTATACGTCTTGGAATGTGCATTGTAGCCGATGATGGCCACTTCGAACTGGTTGTACATTAACTTCGCGCAGATGTGTGTTGTGCATGTAAGTAGGCATATCTGCTGTAAACATTTTTCAGAATTATAAATAAGCCTGCACAGCTTCTGTCTCGTGACATTATTTTTGTGTCTGTTTTACCCGCTTTACCGATTTCGAATTAACAGCATTTTGACCCATCCATGTACATAATTTGTGCGTCCCATATGTTGTTTCCTACTAATTAGACGATGCGCTACAATTTTGTAATTGGAAATTTGTTTCTATCTTGCGATGTTCGCGAGTTAGGTTTTCTAACTTCTTACCTTTGCCGCTAGTGGTGCTCTAATCGCTTTCATTCGATCGGCTAGCGTCCCTTTCCTATACATAGACCAAACGTGTGTACCACTCGGGCCCTTTCTTCCGCAGTGGGTGCCCTGATTAAGGACTTTCCTTTGAACCCTGTGTATGTACACACTATATATGTCCGTACCAACTGTCTTTAAACTTTGTCGTGTGGATTTTCATTTGTTCATGGTCTTGTATGTTTCACGTTAATTTTGGACTCCAGTCTATCTTCGAGCCAGATCGGCACCAGTCGTTGCGGGTAATAATCCTTAAGACACTTGGGTATCCTTAAATTCATTAGTTGAAGACAAATCGTACATTTTGGGGGCAAAATGCAACTTTGATATTTTTCGTAGAATTTTCTACGTTTTGTAGATGGGCGTGACAACAGTTGATAAACGGAATGGTTTTCCTTTTCACACCCTTTCCATTTCCTCATCTAATTTTTTTATCCAACCTATGAAAAGGTCAATTTTCTTGTGAGTTGAGTTTTCACGTTTCTGAAACATCGGGGTCTTGAAGGTATTCCGATGATGAACGGTGTTAAATTTTCACTTGCATCGGGGTTGCAGCACAAACAGTCAGTCGGTTAAAATTTTTTTGCCCACCACAAACTTTCTTAAAGCTACTATTCCCGATGGCAGAATATCAAAGAAAGCAAACATTTCCATCGTTACTGAAAATGTTCTTGCGATCGTATCCTTTGGTAATGTTTGATACATTCCTCTTCCATTCATTCACAGTATGAGTAGAAACTAGCAGATTCACAGCTGAGAATTTTCCATTTATGCTATGCTGATTTTTGAATCGATGTAGCGATACAGGGAGAAAATAAGCGCCTCCGTTTACGTTCATTTTTTGCGACTTCCTTGGCCTTTTAAATGAGCATCAAACCGTTTACGGAAATATTAGCGACCCGACACTGCTCAAAGAACAGACAAACAATAACCTCGCCTTCTCCAAATTTTCCAGTTTTGGATGTATATTTTTTTCGATGTAATTATTCCTGAAAACGTTGCATTGCCCTCCTTCTTACCTTTGTGAATTATCATCGTAAGAGTTGAAACTGGAAAGTTTAATTTTGCAGTTAAAGCAGTTTGGGGCAAGGTGTGATTTTCATAAACTTCCTGCGAAATCTACATTTTGTCTCATAAAGACAAGGCTTTTCGAGATCGTAAAACCATGGCTCCAACACAAGAAAATGAATTCAAGCGATGGTCTCAAGGAAAAGGTACGATATGACACCGTCAAGCACTACCAGGAGTCTACTGCAAGTGCCAACTCAGCTGACCAATGGTAGCTCAGTAGAAGGGCGCGCATTCCGCAAAGTGAGCCATAGAGCTGATGGGGGATGTGAAATAGGGTGAGCGAAAGACGAAAGGTCGAAGAAATTGAGACGTGGAAAATGGAATTTGCGTCGAAGCAGGAGGGTGAGAGCAGAGTTTGGTGAACGGCATTAGCATGGCTTAAATTTCTAATTCATGACGCCAGAACACCACAACTTTACATATAAATGAGAAGAAAGCTAATGCAACGTTCGTGTAATTGGAAACCACCACCACCGCGCAGTTGGCTAACGGGCTGTGCTTAGTGTGGAAGGCGGACGTCTCTGTCGGGTGTTCGAGCCCGGTCCTGCCGGCCATCTATACTCGGGGTAAAGCTAACCTGACTACACTGTTAACACTGTGAAACCGATTCACCGACAAGTCCTTATCTTTTGTTTATCTGTATTTCTCCGCGCACTAATGGGGTGCCAAGTGTCGCTGAGCCTTCCCCCTAGACCCTAAGGGGACGGGAGGAAAGACAAAAGGAATCTTTCCGCTCATGCTTCCATCACGATGTCCCCCTCATCTGCCAGCCACCAGACAAACGATTTCTTTCTTTTCAAAAACGCATCTGGGTGGATAAGATAAACACTTTCGTTTAACATAATCTTTACTATTCGATTTCATCAGTTATACCTAAACTTTCGGTGCTTCTAAAGTGTCCCAAAGATATTTTTTTAGTTACATATTAAACGTGCATGCAGTGCGCATTTTTTAATTAGAAATACATTGAACTGCGCTATGTTTCCAGACGTACTGATAAACATCAAGTCCAAGACAGAACGAGTATTTTGCGTCATCAACCAGGAAGAAAGGGGCAAGCTTAGTGACCGCCGAGACCCAGTCGTGGCAGCGACCCATTATCTCCCCTTTTACTCTCCGGCTCAATTTTTAACTCCCGCGTGCTCAGTCAATATCCTCCGTGCGTATGGTACAGCCTGTCTGAAGCAGGGCAGAAGTGACCATGAGGTCGTGAAAATACGACTTTTCCACTGGAACTATATTATGTAGTGGAAATACACATTCCGTAACTTTAACTCCATAAGCAGGATAAGGCTGCGCACTTCTGTGTGTACTTCCACTGCATAATGTAGTCCAGTTGAAAAGCTCGTGTTCGAACTTGAACTGAGACCTAAAAAGCACATGGATATATCGATGTTGTAAATGTTGTACGTACATACATTAAAAAAATCAAGATCCCAGTTTCAGTCGCGTTTCTAAAAAAATACAAATATTCGTATTTTCGCGAAGTCATTGTCACTTCTATCTTGCTTCAGACAGGCTATACCGTATACACTGAGGATATTGACTGAGCACGCGGGAGGTAAGAATTGAGCCAGAGGGTAAAAGGGGAGATAATGGGTCTCGGCCACGACTGGGTCTTGGCGGTCACTAAGCTTGCCCCTTTCTTCCTGGTTGCTGTCTCAAAATACTCGTTCTGTCTTGGACTTGGTGTTTATCAGTACGTTTGGAAATATACCGCAGTCCAATGTATTTCCAATGAAAAAAATGCGTACTGCATACACGTTTAATATGTAACTAAAATATCTTTGGAACACTTTAGGAACACTGAAAGTTTACGTATAGCTGATGAAATCGAATAGTAAAGATTATGTCTAACGAAGGTGTTTATCTTATCCACCCTGATGCGTTTTTGAAAAGAAAGAAATCGTTTGTCTGGTGGTTGGCAGATGATGGGGACATCGTGATGGAAGCATGAGCGGGAAGTTTCCTTTCGCCTTTCCTCCCATCCCCTTAGGGTCTTAGGGGGAAGGCTCAGCGACGCTTGGCACCCCATTAGTGCGCGGAGAAATACAGATAAGCAAAAAGATACGGACTTGTCGGTGAATCGGTTTCACAGCGTTAACAGTGTTATCAGGTTAGCTTTGTCCCGATAATAGTCTGCGGTTTTTCAAAGGTTCTCCGCTGACGCGAATGCGTGGATGGTTCCCTCTGAAGTTCTCTGCGCTATATATGCATGCTTGAACGGCTAGCATCGATCTACAGGTTTGCATAGAAGGGTGACGTCGGAATCTGCTAGTCGGGTCGCGCTCGCGTGCTGACAAAAAATTCGTATTTGGGTATAATTGGAATCCGTATGTAGTATGCCTTTTCTACTGCGACATCGAAGCGCTGCATGGTGAATTTAGAATTCATTCAGAGAATATTGTGCTACAGTAAGGGAAACAGGTCGGTTCAGAACTTCAATGCAGTTTATTCACTAAACACAATAATCTCAGATTTCCCGAGCTATTTTAAACCTTTTGCTCCCAGGTTCAAACGTTAATCATTTAGCGAGCAAGTTACTTTCAATGTTGGCCACAAAAAATGAGGTTTTATGTGCTATTTCGTTACTGGATAAGTCGCTGGGACCCAACGAATGATTATTTTACAGACTGTAACGGAGAAGGTAAACTGACACCGTCATAACGTTGTAACAGCGTTCTTTTGCCGTTCATTCTGTGCTGATCCAGGTTCTTGTGAAACTGAAGCACCCTAAGCTGCACGCAAAGGGAAGGCACGGCCCCAACGGCAGTCTTCAATTGCCCATATCTCCGCCGTTTCATCAGATAGCAACGTTATTCGAACGCCACTAACGCATTGTGTTTTTGTTGGAAACAACGTTCAAATTCAAAAAAAAAAAAAAAAAAAAAAAAAAAAGAAAGCAAGTACGTAGGCAAATTTAAAATTTGGAAACTCTATAACAGCAACCACAACCAGAAGGATGAAGTAGAATAAGTGGGCAGCTTCCTCTATAACATAAATACACATATTTCGAAAATTTTCAAAACACGACAGTGCCCTTTCCTTTTCAAAAACATCTTGCGACCCCTTATGTACAACTGTTGTTCCTCACCTTAGCCATAACATGAGCTTGCGACATCCTATATACAAATGTTTTCATCTTAGCCATAATATAAACAGCAATATTCGGTACACTAAGCGTAACTACTCTCTCGGCATTTTTTTCACATCACTCTTCAAAACTAACTTGGAAACATTAAAACTTGCTAATGGGTAAAAATACAGATTTGACGGCTCCTAAATACTTAACAGATTCTAATAACTTTCAGCTTACAGACAAACAAGATATTGCAAATGGATTAAATGAACATTTTACCTTATTTCCACAAACACTAAAAAATAGTCTAACTACCCCAAAAATTCCATTCACTAATTACCTAGGAAAAACACAAAGGTCTAATAATTTTTATCTTACTGAAATTACCGAAACAGAACTATTAGAAGAATTTAAAAATATCAATTTCAGGTCTGGCCCTGGATATGACGATCTTCAACCATTCATTATTAAAAATTTCGCTAATCTTATTCTTGATCTCTATTGTTTATATTTAATCATGTATTCCAATCTGATGAATTTTCTGATCTACTTAAAATCACAAAAATAATCCCAAAATACAAATCTGGATCAATAAACGATGCTAACAACTACCGCCCTATAGCCAATTTATCAATGGTTGCTAAAATTTGGAGAGATTTATTTACAATCGACTAATCTCGAACATTCATAATCTAAAAATCATCCATCCAAATCAAAATGGTTTTCAATCTGGAAAGTCAACAGAACAGCCTTATTATACCTGCAGCAAACAGTCCAACATAATTTGGAACTCAACTTATATGCCACTTTAGACCTATCCAAAGCTTTTGATACCATAAATCATAATATCTTACTACAAAAATTACACACGATAGGAATTAGGAACAATGAACATTCTCTTTTTAAAAGTTATTTATCAAATAGGCAACAATATACACAAATTAACCAACACCAATCCACTCTTCAACTCATATCCACTGGTGTTCCACAGGGTTCAATTTTGGGACCTGCACTTTTCAGTATATACATTAACGACATCTTTATTTCAATAAGTGATATAGACCTACTAATCTATGCTGACCACATAACCATCCTCACCTCATTTAATTTAACGACTGACACTACTATGAATATTAATACTCAACTTAATAACATCTCAGATTGGCTAAATTCCAATGAATTAATAATAAATACTACCAAAACAAAATCTTTAATTTTCTCAAAACAAAATATTTCACAACTTCCTTCTATCATATTGTCTATTAAAGGTACAAACATAGAAGAGGTTAACTCCTTACTTTATTTGGGGATTATCTTACATAGGGACCTTAGATGGAACCAACATGTGGACTCTCTTCTTCTCAAACTGTCTAAAAGCATTGGAGTTATCAGCTTGGTATTTACAAACCTAACCTATAAAACACTAACTCATTTATATTATACCATGTTTCAGACTCATATTAATTATGCTATCTTATCGTGGGGACATACAACTAAATATAATAAAAAAACCCTTCAAATTCTAACAAATATATAAGATTAATTGATCTAAAATTTGATAGAAATACACAACTAACACTATACAATAACACAAGAGTTTTCCCAAACAAATATAACATTCTTACGATTAACCAATTATATTACTTCAATATTGGGAAAGTTATGGTCAAACTCATTAAGAATAATTAACACGCCGACATCTTGCAAATTATACCCCAGGTACACGCACATGACACACGCACTAAATCACATATTCGGCCTATTCATCCGAAAACGGAGACCATGAAACAACGTTTAAATTACATTGGCCCACACTACTGGAACACATTACCTACGGAATTAACTTCTTTAAGTAGTTTTAAGCTTTAAAAAAAAACTGAAAAACTTTATAATGAATTGCAGCTCTTCAAATTAATGATTACAGTGGATGGGAACTATGACTAATATTATGATTTGTGTATCGTGATGTAAATTGCTTTTTCAATGGTATTATCTGTAATCTTTATTATCTGCTCCTAGATCATTACCTTTTTTGTTGTTTTTTTGTTTTGTTTTGTTTTGTTACTATGATACTCTTGTTTACGCTTTCCAACCATACGTTCAAGAAGCGTATATGCTCCAGCTTTGTCCGTCCGTCTGTCGACACGATAACTCGCGTAAAAATGGTTCGATTTCGATGAAATTTTAGTATGTGATAGGTTACCTCCTGGGGACGAACCCTATTGGAAATAGACTAGATGGGGTCAAAGGTCACGGCATAGGAGCGGGATCCATTCCATTGCCCTAATGCGTCATAACTTGCGTAAATATGGTTCGATGTCGATGAAATTTTAGTATATTGTAGGAGACTACCTGGGAATGAGCCATATTGAAAATGTGTGAAGTGGGGTCAAAGGTCAGGACATAAGACCGTGATGCATTCCATTGCCCTTATGCGTCATAACGTGCAAAAATGGTTCGATTTCGATGAAATTTTAGTATGTGGTAGGGGACCACCTGGTAAAGATCCCTATTGAAAATGGACGAAATGGGGTCAAAGGTCAGGACATAGAATCGGGATCCATTCCATCGCCCTTATCCCTTACTACACTTACGGAAAATAAAATCTCAACACCAAGAAGGGGTTGTGTTAGATAAACGACAGTTGGTAGGCGGTGAGAGTACATCTGTAAGATGACGTCTATGCAAATTTCACGTACGGCGCATACGTGTGACGCTAGTAGCGCCCTCGGAACATGCAAAGCAGGTTTGCTGTAAATACGCCCTGTAACGTTCGTGAGCGTTAGTTCTCGTTGAGATTCGACGTAGGGTGTTGATGGTAGTCAAGAATGCCTTTAAGAAGACTAAGAAGCCATTATCAACAGCTCACGGAGTTTAAACGAGGTCGTTTAATAGGGCTACGAGAAGGTGGATTTTCTTTCCGCAATATTGCAGAACGACTTGGCAGGAATGTAGCCACTGTGCATGATTGTTGGCAGCGGTGGTCAAGGGAAGGTACTGCCTCAAGAAGACCGGGTTCCGGACGGCCAGGTGGCACTACTGAGAGGGAAGACCGCAGTGTACGGCGTATGGCCGTGGCGCATCGTACTGCGTCTGCGGCAGCAATTCGAGCTGCAGTTGCCACCACAGTGACACAACGAACTGTTACAAATCGGTTACTTGAAGGACAGCACCGAGCCAGACGCCCTGTAGCGTGCATTCCACTTACTCCAAACCACTGCCGTTTGCGACGTCAGTAGTGTCAAGCTCATTGGAGGACGGAGTGGAGATCTGTTGTGTTTTCTGATGAAAGCCGGTTTTGCTTGGGTGCCAGTGATGGCCGTGTGTTGGTTAGAAGGAGGCCAGGTGAGCGCCTGCAACCAACCTGTCTGCGGCCGAGACACACTGTACCTACACCTGGAGTTATGGTCTGGGGAGAAATTTCCTATGACAGCAGGAGCACTCTCGTGGTTATCCCACGCACCCTGACGGCACAGTTGTACGTCGGTCTGGTGATTCAACCTGTTGTGCTGCCATTCATGAACAGCATTCCAGGGGTGTTTTCCAACAGGATAACGCTCGCCCGCATACCGCTGTTGTATCCCAACATGCTCTACAGAGTGTCGACATGTTGCCGTGGCCTGCTAGATCACCAGATCTTTCACCAATCGAGAACGTATGGGACATCATTGGACGACAACTCCAGCGTCACGCTCAACCAGCATTAACCGTCCCTGTATTGACCGACCAAGTGCAACAGGCATGGAACTCCATCCCACAAACTGACATCCAGCACCTGTACGACACAATGCATGAACGTTTGCGTGCTTGCATTCAACATTCTGACGGTTAGACCGGTTATTAATGTACCAGAATTTCACATTTAAAATGGCTCTTCTCGCGCTTACAATAAGCTGTGATCTTGAAACCTTAATCGATTAAATATGTTACCTATACAAATGCATTGCCGCCATTTCATTCCTCTACAACTATTTTTTCGTGGTGTTGGGATTTTTTTCCGTCAGTGTATTAAAGAAGCAATTCTTGTATGTATGTAGATTTTATTTTGAAAACAGTTCTAAGGATTTTGATGAAAGTCGTTAACCTACCGTTGTTTTCTGATACTAGAAATCGATTTAGCTTGATCTCGACTTTAGGAAAATTTGTTTAGTTGGTTAAATAACCAGCCCGAATTACCACGTTTTTACTGTCATAGCGTCGTTTCATTAATGTTGTCCATGCTCAGAAGTCTGATGACGTAACAATCTCGCGCTTGAGAAGTTGGCGCCCGGTCACGCCATCTGTCTCATTACGTCACGCGTTGTGTGTGGATCCTATTAAAGTTTTATGACGTCACACTCTATTGAGCAGATGGTCGCGATACCCATCTGCCTCATTACGTCACGCGTTGTGTGCGTATGTCCGGCCGCAGGATAACTCACGTAAAAATCGTTCGATTTCGATGAACTTTTAGTATGTGGAAGGAGATCACCTGGGAAGGAACCCTATTGAAAATGAACGAAATGGGGTCAAAGGTTAAGACATAGGAGCGGGATCCATTCCACTGCTCTTATGCGTCATAACTAACGTACAAGTTCTTCGATTTGGATGAAATGTTAGTATGTTGTAGGGGCCTTCCTGGGGACGAATCCTATTGAAAATGGGCGAAATGGGGTCAAAGGTTAGGACACAGTAGTGGGATCTATTCAATAGCTTCTATGCATCAAACTTACGTAAAAATGCTTCGATTGCGACAAGACTTTATCATGTTTTTCGGAGGTATACTGAACCGGTTCTGCAGAATTTCATCGAAATGGGATCAAAGGTCAGGTCACAGGACGGAGATTTATTCCACAGCCTTTATCCTCATAACTTGAGTAATGTTTTCTGGAATGTTGGAATGCGTATTATAATCAATGCATTGCATGATTTTACTAACTTGTTTGTAATTACAACTACTGACCTCAGTGTAAAACTATAGTCTAGGGAGCATGGGACCCTGTCAGGCCTGGCTGGCTTTTCTCCATCTTTCTTGCTGTGCATTGCTTCAACTAATTCTGTAACACTGGTGTTTTTTTTTCTTTGCTCAGCAGAATAAATAAATTGAATTGAATTGAATATGAGCTTGACCTTTAAAAATTGGTTGCTAAGTAAATGCAAATAACGTGGATATGATTTTACTGTGGCTCACGAAATACAATGAATGTGCGCACGCGAAATTTCATCTGGTGGCTGTAAAGTACACACCTGCAGCTGCTTTATGACCATTATTTCATTTGAGCTTAAACGCTCTGCTTTCTGCTCTCGTTTGAAAACTTCACTGTAATGCACTGGATATCTGCCTTAACTATGGGACGGTCAGAAACCGTGCAAATTTGAGTCAGACTACATTATAATGCCATTACGCATAGGGAGCTGGTTAGAAAGGAACGAATAGGGATCAAGATATCAGTGTAAATCAGTTGGTTCACAAAAAAAAGAAAGTAGAAGAAGAAAAAAGTGACATTTGTATTACTATCGAAACGACTAGATCATAGGTGGGGAACTTTTGTTCTCAATCAGTACCCAAATACTAATATGTACACTCGGTATACGAGCATTTCGAAACTTATAATGTGACGTCACATGTCGATGTCTCCTGTAAACACTTCTCACAGGTCTCGTTGCCGCTCACAAGTAGCAGGTATAACCCACGAGGTTTCCCTTCTTGTCCGTCAGGAAAGAAAGGGCATCGAGCGCGCTATCGTAGTCGTTCAACCGTCCGTTCTTCATTTGTTCAATAATGTCTTTTTAAATTCCTGCCAGGAAGAATCCTTTCGCGCTCCTTCTTAGATGAACCCAGCTAACTATCATCTTCGCGTTGTTTGGCTTTTGGTGCACATCCCTCCAAAGAGGCATTTAGTTAAAACAGATCCCCTTCCTCACTCTTTATTAGAAATCTCTAAGATACCCCTGACATTCCAAACTCGAAAATGTCCTCTAGTATCAGCTGCTCCATTTAGAAGTAATGATATTTCTTACATATTTATTTATTTATTACAGGTGTGGTTAAAAGAACCAAGAGGCGACACTGCATGCCACGTGCTATACCTTCTCTATCTTCATAGAGAAGGTATAGCACGTAGACTAGACCTTCTGTTCGCTGGCTCAGCCTTTTCCAAAACCTATGATATGTGCGAAATACATTTTTAGGCTATACATCAAATCCCGAGGAACGCGCTATACTTTCATTTCCCTCACTCCGGACATTCAATTCATGTGAATCACAGCACATGAAGTGATTCAGTTAATTGGGACATCATCCATATATATTAATCGCAAATGTACCATTCTAAGGAGTGTTCATCGGCGTTAAATATTCCTTGTGTGCTACGTTTACCCATTGAGGAAATATCTCACGTTACTTGGTAGTATTCTTATAAAACTCATGGATATACCAATCATCATGAAAAGTGAAAGTATTTTCGTTCATTTCTGGAGCGTCGTCCATGACTGAAAGTTCTAAGAAAGAAAAGCCATGAGTGCGGACTCAGTATCTAGTTAAAGTTGCATCCTTTCAAACCTTAAATGGACACCGAGTCTACATTCATCGATTTTTTTCTTTTCTCTTTTCCATTCTTTTTGTGCCTTCTTTTGGGAGCTGTTATTTCTAATGTCATTTCACTACATTGATTGGAGTCTTTGCAAAATTTAAGACTACGTATTTTTCCCCAAAACTTGGCCTTCTGATGCTGAACCCGATTATTGTAGACATCGTCGCAACGCCCTGTTGTATATAATTACACTGGACAACAAATTTTGCAAATTTCTTGCCTCAAAGATCAAATTCATCATTTCTTATATATTTCGAGGTACTGAACACGAATATGATAATGAAAATGTAAAATTGGTTACAGTTTATGAGAGATCCGCTACAGTTTCTTATACGTACTTTCCACATGCACAGGTTTCTGCTTCTACGTCCGGCGTTGCTCGGCCTGTGGCTTGTACAGCTGTTCAGGATCATCTTTAGCGAGCGTCCAACAGTTGTCAGCAAACAGAGGTGGACCACTTTCCCTGGTATCTTTTTTCCATCGTTGAGATTTTCTGATGGAAATGATCACCGTGCTTGACTCCTCCAAACCATACGAACATCAAATAGCATAGACACTTTACCGCCTTTCAGCCACTTCGGGAGATTTCTAGCACACGTTCTCCACCATATGTATGGAGCCCATGCCTTGTCCTGAATCCGGATCTTGCATCCGAAATGAAGCTGATAAGCCTTTTTCACTATTGGAGTGGTAGCCTTCTTCTGGCTTGAAAATGTCACTTCCCAGCAAAAATAGCAAAAGTTGGTAATGTCCTAAGTTGATTATGACCATATGTAGCGTTATGTATGGTAGATGAGCAGTTGGACATTCGAGACACAGAGTGGGAAAGAATTTCCAAAACTCCAGACAAAACATTCTCTTTCATCCTGTTTTTTTCACTTCCAGTACATAAGAGCTGGAATTTCACTCAAGCATTTTTTTATTTGTAACATGAAGGTACACATATGTTACTTAAAAATTTCATTGTTTATCACCATAGGTATACCTATATCATAAAATGACTACAAGTTTATCAGACATAATGTTGAGGTTTATTGAATGTGTGGCAATAAAAATTAGCCATCAAATGTAAAGAGAACTTTTTGCTGCCTCACTGGGTGAATGGTCAGATGCCCTGGTTACTGGTTAGCCGTTTGAGATGGCCGAGGATGAGACATGAGTGGAGCGACTGCCTGTAACCCTAAGTAATTGTTCATGGGGCGGTAGACCCAGAAAATACAAGCGATTTTTTTCTAATAATATCTCTATATGCGGAGAAGTTTGTGTCTGCAGAAGGGCGGGCGAATGAAGTTATGCCAAATGTAGGAACTTTTATTATTTTTAGAAAGACTTTCATAAAACAAGATACCACGATACAGCATGGAAGGCAACAAGTTTTGATTAGCGAAACATAATTTCCATTTGCCATGTTTCCAAATTTATTGAAGCGCAGTAAATAAATGAGGACAAATTATAGCAATGATAAATACACTGGTGTGCAAAAATTAAGGACGAAGAGGAAAAATTAGCATAACAGCGGAACGAGCAAGCAGAACGGACCGAAAGACCACTCAGTACGGTAGAGCATGCGCATGTATGTAGCATGACGTATTGGGGGGGGTCGGAAGGGTATAAAGCACACGGGCGGTGTTCGCTCAGCAATTCGATGAAAGCTATTGCACGATGTACATCGTTTTGAACGACGTCGAGTTGCTGCCACTGTGTGATATGGCCAACAGGCAATCCAGTAGACGACATCTGGATTACTTTACCCGAGGTCGCGTTATTGGGAAGTTGGAAGAAGGTCGAAGTGTGACTAGTGTAGCCGACGAGTTCGGGATCGTTCACAGCATCGTTTCACGAGCTTGGAGAGCATTTCAAACGAAAGGAACAGCTGTCCGAGAGTTTAGCAGTGGTCGTCCACGAGCAACCACTGCGGCGGACGACCGGTATATTTTCCTACAGGCGAGAAGAGAGAGGCAGACGGCAGTTAGCGGGATAAATCGCAAGGCACATACAACAGACAACTGGACGTCCGTTATCGCGTTTTACCGTGGCCAGGTGGCTGCACAAAGGTGGTCTATTTGCACGACGACCAGTACGATGTGTGCCATTAACGCCTGCTCATCGTAGACGGCGGTTTCTGTAGTGCCAGGAACACAAGAACTGGACACATCAGCAATGGGGTCGAGTTCTCTTTATGGATGATAGCCGATTTAGTCTGACGAGCGATTCTGGACGTATACACATCTGGAGAGAGCAGGGAACACGCAATCACACCTCCAACATCATCGAAAGGGACCGGTTTGGAGGATGCGAAGTTCTCGTTTGGGGCGGTATCATGCTTGGTAGCGTACTGACCTCCACATCTTCCAAGGAGGTTCAGTCACTGGTGTCCGCTATTGTACCGAGGTTCTCCTGCCTCACGTGCGTCTGTTTGGAGGTGCTGTGGGTCCTGAGTTCCTCTTCATGGACGACAGCGCTACACCTCATCGTACAGTGGCTGTCGCAGAGCTGTTGGTGAGTGAAAATGTTCAACGCATGGATTGGTTTGCAAGGTCTCTGGACCTAAATCCAATCGAACACGTGTGGGACTTTCTCGGGAGACGCTTGGCAGCACGTCACCAGCCGCCAGCAACGATTCCGCAGCTGCGATTGGCGCTACAAGAGGAATGGGCCGCGATGCCTCACCAGCTCCTTGACAACCTCGTCCTCAGCATGGACAGACGATGTAAATCCTGCAACGCCGTCAGGGGTGATCATATGCCCTACCAAAGACTGAAATTTTCTTGACAGCCGCCTGTCACATGGACGTTTCTGTCTTCTGTCCAGTTGTGCTCAAAGCTACCTTTTCAATAAAGTGCCTTTGTATCCTTTGGATTCCTTGTTTGGACAATTTTGCTCACTTGTCCCAATTCTTACATCTTGGGGATCTTATGGTATGATTTGAAACGATGTGGAGCACTTCTGCAAGACATTACATTCGAAAAACTGTCTCGTTCTTAATTTTTGCACACCAGTATATATGAGCAAAAGCAAATGAGTAAATAAATGAGCTAAAATAACACAGTGTGAAATATAGTACTTTTTTGCGTTTGAAGGAGTGACAGAATCTAGAATCTACCAAAACAATCTTTCAAAGACCAACTATTTGCAATAAATATATCAAATGTTTCTTTCGATTACTATTTCAGGTAACACTTTAATAAGCAACATATCTTTGGCTTTTCTCCTTCTGAATATTTTTTCACCTCGTGTAAGCATGGCCACATGTCTTTATTTGCCAGATCTACTTAAAAGAAGTAGCTTATATTCTTCTTTATAGATAGGCTGCTATTAAAACAGAGTAAATTTATGAACAATTTGTTTCGGTGTATACAAATAAATTACAGATTTGCCCAAACCTGTTTTTAAGTTTGGGGCACAATTAGCTCTTACGATTCTTGATTCTATGAAAAAAATGTTCTCCTGGTTAAGAACATGTTACTAATCCTCTTCATTCCTTTTCCTCACTTTAGCATTGACTGCATGTGTGTTGTTGGTAGGATCGTTAAAATATTTCCAAGAGCTTTTGGCTTTCGTCCTTTAAAATATGTTTTGCTCCTAAGTTTTACCAGTGCTCCTAAGACCAGTCCACTTTTGTACTATACTTCTTTTGTAGGTTAACATTACAGTGCTCCCATGAGCCTTCAGCTGTTGTCCTACATGTGTTTTTCAGGTAGTATCATTACCTGTGCTTTTAAGAATTGTCGGTTCTTGCTGTATACGTCTTTTGTAGGTAGTATCATTAGCAGTGCTCCCAAGAGCTGTTTGCTCTTGCTATACTTCCTGCAGTATTTCCTCCTACAACAGTACAACAGCAAGGGCACATTTTTTTATGCAGCTTCACTTATTTGCATTTTCCTGAGCATTGGAACCAGTAGTTGCTTAAATCGAGACTGATTATGTTGCTACGCATTGTCGGCTTTACCCTTCATGGCCTATGCCAAAACGTTTCTTGCTGATGTTGATTTGACTCACTTGCTTTAGGAATGATTCTTTTAAGGTATTATTACATTAGAGGAGAGCTACATAACAGAGTACCAGAAGCAGTGCCTGTTGTCAAGATCTTCCTAGGTATTGGCAGAATATCATTTGAAAACATTTCAGTCAAGACTAACACCTTTTGGTAAATAGGTACTGAGAAACAGTGTGATGGTAATGTCTGTTAAAACCCAAAAGAAACATAAAGCTTCTGCTAGAACGCATTATGAAAAAATGTGATTGAAACATCAGTCAATAATAGGGCAAGTTCACACCTTTCAGACAATGTCGGTGTGTATTTACAGTTTCATAAACCATAACACTAAGTTTCGAAACAGACTCGATTTCTTCAGTAATTGACTAAACGTTCTCCCTAAAGTTATTGCATATTGGATTAAAAATTATCAGTTTATCGATTTGCTTGGAGGTCATGCTAATTGTCATGAGTACCAAATTAAACGAGGCCGCTTTTACTTCTGATAGAAATTTTCGTTATTGAATATTTAATGGACGTGGAATGTACTCCTACAAAAGGTACTGATATTACAGAGGAGATTACTTTGCTACTCTTTTTTTGATCCACAAGATCAGTGTACAGTAGTAAGAAAGAAGTTTAAAGCAATAGGAAAAGGCGCTAAATTTGATTTGATACAACAAAATCATTCTAGATTTTCTTAGAAGCTGAGATAAAGTCCCAAATAGAAATTTGCACTCACATGCTATAACATTATAACCACCTACCTAATATCATGTTGGACCACTTTCATCGTAATAACCGCTTGCACCCGGCATGGCACCCCACAGAATCGCGGAAGGTCACCTCTTGTATTATTTACCAGCTAGAAAGAATGACGTCCCGGAGTTCACCGACGGAGTCGGACATTGACATGGATCGGCGAATTCTGCGTTCGCTGTGTTGCCGCGGAAATTCTTCTTATTCCGGGTACATGGCTTTAGGATAATAAATACCCAAATTCGGGAAATAATTACCTAATTAATTATATTAATTAATTAATTAGTTATTTTAATTAGAGTAATGCCTGATTAGGTTTGCAGGGGGTATTATCCTGCCCCAATGCACATAAAAAGTTTGCTGTTTTCTTTTTCTCGCTTCCCCTCCGCGTGGGAAGGTAAGATCGGAACACTGATGCCAGGCCATGTGCAAAGTTCGAAAACGAAATAAAAGGTATTTTCATACCAGGAATTTGCAAAATAAAACAAGCCCCGCTGTGTAACGTACCGATTGGACGCTATAACCTTAGCTAACAATAGGCCACAGCGGCGGCTATGTGGCTCGAGTCTGCAAAAGAAGTCCTGCCTAGATCTGGTCAAAAAGAAAAACTTACGTAATAACAGTCACCCAGTCCTGTGTCAGGGAAAATAACACAGGCGTATGTGCGTTTGATCGGGCGTAAAGGCTTAGAAATGTATTCCAGAATACCCTGATAATAGAACTCCGAAACAGGGTGACAGTTAGGGCCAGATAAATTTTTAAAGGGCTTAGCTCGGCAGGTGTTCAGCAAGCCGGAAGAACATCTGCTAGAAATGACCAAAGGTCAACATCCTCGGAGAATAAAAGAAGTGGTTAAGGGGAACCCCAGAAACCAATGGTGGCGAAGGTGATACCTTCAGGAGGTAAGGACACGCCTAGGCAAAGGAGAAGCGAAAACGACGGGGAAATTAAAAAGGAAAACTTGGAGAAGAGGAAAGGCAGAAAAGTGAAAAACCATGCAAAATTGTTAGAAGCTAAAGTGAAAGGTTGTTCGGCCCGCAGTGGTAAACATGCAAAATTGTTAAGGAAAAAATTGCAAAAGTACAGACGGATTTTTAAGCAAACCCGGGCTGCATTTTTAGCACGTCTTTTGTAAAAAAAGATCGTGCTTATGTTATCGGTTTGTCCGTCCGTCCGTCCGTCTGTACCAACGGTATCTCTGCAACTATTAGTCCGATTTGAAAAATTCTTTTTGAATTCGAAAGCTTGAAATATGCGAATGATGATCCTTTATTTCGTTTTTTTTTACGATTTACAAATTCGCCGCTAGAGGGCGTAAATGCAGATTATGTCGAATTCAAAAATACGTTTTATTCCACATATTTGCTTCTAAGCATCCGATTGAAAAAATCTTTTATCTTTCGATTCCATTTCTGTCGAAGAGTATTTTGGATATAGTTTCTTTTTCATATTACGCATAGATTTTCCGCTTGGGGGCGTAAAAGTAAATTATGTTTTTTCCGATAACTCTTCTTCTAAAACTACGATCTGAAAATTTTTTTTCCAGCGGATACATCTCCTGATGGAACATGTTTTGCATATAATTTCAAATTTTTGGTGAAGAATACTTTGGCCACCAGGAGCGTAAGTGTTAATTTTCGCTTCTGATGTATTTGCCATAAAATCTGAGCTTCTAAAATATCGATTGAAAAACTTCTTTCGTGGACAGATGCCACTCACATCGATAAACCTTTTCGGAAAATTTTCTTCCTAAAATATTCCACAGTTTCTCCGCCAGGGGCGTAGATGTATATCTTATTTTTGTCAATACCTCGACTTCTAGGAGTCCGATTTGAACAATTCCTTCTTTGTCGGATAGTGTTTTCCGTGTGACATGTTTTTCGTATAATTTCAAAATTTTCAAGTAATTCATAGACTTTCCGCTAGGGGGCGTAATGGTAAATTGCGTTTTCCCCTATATCTCTGCTTCTAAATCTCCGATCTGAAAATTTTTTTCCGCACCGGATACAGCTCCTGATGGAAATCATTTGCACGTAATTTCAAATTTTTGTAAAACATTGTTTGGCCACCAGGTGGCGTAAGTCTTAATTTCCGCTTCTGATGTATTTGCAGCAAAATATGAGCTTCTAAAATCTCGATTGAAAAAAAGTCTTTTGTGGACTGATACTACTCATGTCGACAAACATTTTAGGAACTTTTTCTTCTTGAAATAATGCATGGTTTCTACGCCAGGGGCGTAGATGTGTATCTTTTTTTGCCAATATCTCTACTTCTAAAAGTCCGATTTGAAAAATTCCTTATTTGTTGCATAGTGTTTCCGATGCGAAATGTTTTCCTATAAATTCAAAATTTTCAAGTAAATCATAGACTTTCCGCTAGGGCGCACAATAGTAAATTGCGTTTTCTGCTTCTAAAACTCCGATTTGAAAAATTCTTCCTGTATCGCATACAAGACCTGACGGAAAATATTTTTCACGTAATTTCTAATGTTTGGTAAAGAATGGTTTGGCCACCAGGCGTCATAAGTGTTAATTTCTACTTCTGATGTATTTGTAGCAAAATCTGGGCTCCTGAAAACTCGACTAAAATTTTTTTTCTTGGACCGATACCGCTCATACGGATAAACCTTTTGTGAATACTTTCTTCCTAAAACAATGCATGGTTTTCCCACCAAGGGACGTAAAGTCACATCTTATTTTTGTCGATAACTCTGTTTCTAAGAGTTCGTAAGCTCACGATTCCGTTTACAGCAATATCTGAGGTATTAAAGACTCGATTGAAAAACTTCTTTCTTCCGTCAGATACTATTGTTTTCCATACCGGTTCCATTGACTTTGAATTGCTTTGATAAATTTAATTTGCGTCAGAACGGATTCAAAAGACGTGCTTATTACACCCGAAAATTCGGTGTCATCTTTCTTGTATATGTTATCTATGAAGGATACCAGCCCCAACGCGTGGACGAAGGGCACGTAGCACGACCGAGGGAACAACGTTGCAGCCTGAAGGACCATCGCAATAGTGCTGAAAGGTTGCAACTCAAGGATTGAGAGACGAACAGCAGAGGATTTAGGATAAGATATCATCCAAATATTTCAGTCCCTTGCATGTTGAGTAACTTATGAAAATTGAAAATGAAATAGCATTGCTCACCCCGTACGAGTCGGGTTGGTAGGGAACAGTTTTATGAACCCCAGGCTTACTTAACCTAACCATGTTTGAAGTGATGTGATTTAATATAACTTATCTGGTCCCACTAATAATCTGTAAATAAATTAAGCAGTATGTCAAAATAATTTCATAGTTGTTTTTCAAAACAAACTTTGCTCGCTGCTCTGCAATTTGTTATTTAGGTAAACCATTTTCTTCTTCTTCAGGAGGTGCCGAGATTAATCAGGTATGATGCAGGACTATTAGTTTAAACTTAATTTTATTGCGGCATATGAGTTCTTGCGACAACCTCGTACCAGCTGGTATGGAACTCAGCGTGTACAGATCCCGACGATGAGACTCGGTCGCCAAATCTAAGAAACCCAATGTCATTGCTGCCACATATATACGATCGAAATTAATTAGCAAATTTATGCCAGCAAGTTCCCAATCGGAGCTTGACGCGCTTTAAGTCAATAGCAATTAACAAACATTCGGGGTATTGAGAATTGTTGCGTTCGGCCATATAGGTAAATGGTTACAGTGTAGGTACAATCTTGCTAAAGCAGTTGTAGACGACCGTGTCTTTAAATTATATTTGTGCTCATTAACTCACAATCTAAGATTTCGGCATGTAGATCAGATATATATATATTTGGTGATCAGCATCCTCACTTACTGCATCGAAAGGAATTGCATATTGATTGAGAATGCTGATAACCAAATATATATATATCTGATTTACATACCGAAATCTTAAATTTCGAGTTAATGAGCACAAATATAATTTAAAGACACGGTCGTCTACAACTGCTTTAGCAAGATTGTAATTACACTGTAACCATTTACCCATATGGCAGAACACAACAATTCTCAATACCACGAATGTTTGTTCCTTGCTATTAACTGAAAGTCTAATGATACATAGACACAGGTCAAGTCGTTGTATAACAACGATTCACCCATTACAGTTCCGTTGCCTTGGAGATTATTGTGTGACAATCAGGCCCCTCAGACTTTCAAAAACGAATAGCGTTTACGCACATGCGCAAATGAATACTGTTCCCTTATATATACTGTCACTTGAAGAGCTAAGCGCAGTAATAATTACATCTGAAGACGAGTTCAGCGTGAACTTGAAAGTGCACTGGTGTTCAAAATTAAGAGAATTTGCACATTTTGTCGATTTTCACAAAAAGTACAAAACCAAAGGTACAAATTATGCCGCCGAATAAGAATGCAAATTTGCAGTGTCGAATACGTAAGCGTACACGTGCGTGTGGTCGGAGCTGTGACAGGGGAGGGCATCAAAAGCACACGTGGCTTTTGCCGCAATTAGTTCGCTCATACTTCTAGGCGATATTCGTCGTGCTTCTTGTAGGAGTTGGTTCAATTTCATAAGCAATCAGGTACAATGAGTTGCCACGAACGTATTGATGAAGGAATGAGGTGGAAAATCGTCGGTAGATTGGAGGCAGGGCAATCGCAAGTGCAGGTTGCTAGAGAGCTCAATGTAACGCCCAGTGTCGTCTGCAATTTGTGAAAACCGTTTAAGGACACCGGATCCATATCGAGAAGGCCTGGGCAAGGTTGTGGAAGAGCCACGACGGCCCGTGAAGATCGTTATTTGGTATTTTCAGCGAGGCGCAACAGGACCGCTGCAGCTGCACAGCTATCTCGTGAGCTGCATGCCGCCACTGGAACCCAGGTTTCAAGGGTTACTGTTTCTCGAAGGCTTCATGAGAGAGGGATTTTTGCCAGAACACCGGCTGTTTGCGTCCCGCTCACTTCAGCACACAAGAAAGCGCGTTTAGCAGGGTGCAGACAACATCAGCCTTGGACCAGACTTCAGTGGGGTAACGTTCTCTTTACGGACGAGTCGCGATTCAGCCTCTACGCTGATTCTCGACATAACTTCATCTGGAGAGAACCTGGGACCCGATATCTTTTTTTTTTTTTTTTTTTTGATTGGAGGTTTAACGACCACCGTGAGCAACTCAATGGGCTATAAGCAGTCGCCCGTCCCTAATTTAGGGTCACTGGTTCCAGGGAAGAGAGAGAGCCAGTGCCGTAAGACAAACACAACATCCATGCCTCACCGGGATTTGAACCCGGACCCCGTTCGGACGAATGATCAGAGGCCATCGCTTAGACCACTGCGCCACCGGGGCGGCCGATACCTTTCCTCCAACATTCGAGAAAGGGACCGCTATGGCAGCAGAGGTGTCCACGGTCAGGGCAGGCATCATGTTAGACGGCCGCAAACCTCTCAATGTGTTTGACAGAGGCTCCCTGACTGCTTAGAGGTATAGGGATGAGATCTCACAACCCTATGTTCGACTTTTCAGGGGCGCAGTTGGCTCTCGGTTGCTTTTTATGGATGACAGGGCTCTTCCACATAGGGCTCCCCTGGTCGACGATTATCTTGAAAGTGAGGATATTCGCCGGATGGATTGGCCAGCCAGATCGCCAGACCTAAACCCTATCGAACATGTCTGGGACGCTCTTGGGAGGTCAATTGCTGCTCGCCACCGCCCTCCGAGAACATCCAGGAGCTGAAAACTGCGTTGCTGCAGGAGTGGGACTGACTGCCACAGGGACTCATCAACTGCCTCGTTTCCAGTATGACGTCGCGCTGTGAGAGCTGTATGACTGTGAGAGGGGATCGTACCCCATATTAGGGTCATTTTATGTTCGATCTTGCAACGCGAATTTTGGACATTCCTGCGCTGATCAGCCTTACTGACGATCATGAGTGCGTACCATGACTGTTGTATTGCATAATTGTTTCTCTTATACTGTATAACTGTGTATCCATACCAAATTTCATTAAAATGTGTCCATTAGTTTTTCAGGAATTCGACAAAATTTGCAAATTCTCTTAATTTTGAACATCAGTCTACTTATTGTGTGTTAGTTGTGTATAGCATTCACATTTAAATCGTGTATCAGACGGAAGTGTGTGTGTGTGTGTTCATGGAACTAAGGAAGTGTTATAACCGGGACAAAGACAAACCAAACTTTGGAAATAAGCTTGACAGTTTAAAAAAAGAATCTAAGGCAGTTTTTAATGTTGCTGCACGCAAGCGTTGTACGACGCTGGATTGCGTTGTAACAAAAACGTGACTCTTGTATTTTCCCAATATCGATCTGTGAGAAATCTAAAAACGTCTCTTCGATAAAACTGAAGTTCCTATATCTACAAAGACAGCATGGGTGGGGAGCATTGGACCAGAAGATATACAGGAAACCCAAAAAAATTAAAAAGAAGATAAAAGAAAAGAACGTAAATACTACTACATGGCCTGCCCGGTGGCGCAGTGGTCTAAACGATGTGTTCTGATCATTCGTCCTAAAGGGGTGCGGGTTCGATTCCCGGTGAGGCACTGGCTCTCTTCCTTCCCTGGAACCAGTGGGACGGGCGACTGCTTATAGCCTATTGAGGTGCTCACGGTGGTCGTTAAACCCCCAATAAAAAAACAAAATTCCACTACATGTCAATCACTGCCACTTCTAACTCACTTCTGCCATTTCTTTCCTGCTAGCGGGCAGATTTAGCATCGAGCAAGGTTTGTGGTTTTAAGGCAAGTGACGGGTACATCTGTAAAACATTGCTATCAAGATCCATCTTGCCTGAACTCTAACATAAGGCTGCCTTCAAAGTGATTCCCCAAAAAGAAAAGGAATAAAACAAGTAAAATTGAAACTGAAAAATTGCCTAAATTCGTGAAATTTGTATAACTTTGATCGTCATGTGCAAACGTAAAATGTTGTTTTAATTAAAAAAAACTTTCTTAAATAAATTGCCATCGAATCGCTATAGTGTGAAAAAGTCTCTTCTAGTATATTTAGCTATACTAGAATAGACTTTTTCACACTATAGCTATTCGATGGCAATTTATTTGGTACTTAGAAAAAATAATCAATAAAACTGAGTAAATTTTGGAAATTTCTATTATTTCGATCGTCATGCGCGAACGGAAATTATTATCTGATTTAAATTTTTTTACATTATCTTTACCTACACCAGGGGCAAATTTTCCGCACTGTAGCGATTCGATCAAAAACATTTCGGTATCTTCAACCCACCGTAATGATCACCGTGCAGGGTAACAAATGATCCGAAATAATGGCTCGGTAGGATCTGACAGTGTGGGTGCACTCAACGGGGATGATGGACCCAATGATGTCCATGAGAACAATCCCCATACCACGATACTTTCCCTCCGGATTGTATTTCTCCTACCGTAGAGTCTGGGCACAACTGTTCACCTACGAAGTATCGAAAACGGACACTTCTATCGGAATGTTGCACCTGGAATCTGGGTTTATCGGACCAGATGACTTATTTCCAGTTGTTCGATGTCCAGTGATGCTGCTCCAGTGCCCACTGCAGGCTGAGCTGTGGTCAACACCGGAACACGAACGAGCAGCCGACTCCTTCGTCCCATCCGCAAGAGCGTCCGCTCGTAGACATTTTTGTGTTTCCTGTCTGTAGTCTGAAGTTAATTGAGGGATCGTGAACCGTCTGTTGTCTCGAACAACACGTGCCCACCGGCGTCCATTTCGACTGTGACGTTGGTGGTCTCCCCTTTTCGTCGCGTTGGATAACCGCATTTCCATCGGCTTGCCATTGCAACCACACCTTTACTCCGCTGCTTTCGAACTGTCAACTTCGGTTGTCCTCATTTCTTGCGCCGATAATCATTCCTTGTTCACTCTTCGACAAGTCCTTTCCTTTCCTCATTGCAAGGCTATTGTGCTTGTAAACTGACACACCCTGTCTTGCAATCCAAGACAATGTTCCACGGCGATCGGTGAAGTCATGTGCTTTTGGACGCCTGCACTCGTGAAGACAAGGCTAGTCATAATGATCTAGTTCATAAATGTACATTTGCGCGTTCTGTGTAGAATTGTGTATTACTGGAAGAATAAAGCATACGCACTGCTTTTCATTAAGAATGGCATCCCATAAAAGGAGAATCATTTCAGTCGAGTTTTCAGAAACGGAGGTATGGTTGTAAACAAAAAATATGTTTTTATTTTCCCAACAGAAATACTGCATTGCGAGTAATCCCTAAATTTAACGTACAAAATACAAAGGAAGTACAAAATTTAACGTTCATGTTCTTCACAGTGACTGACATCCTACCCAAATGGAGATTTTTAAAATCCACATTTTGGCTGAGAAGCTATGGCTTCCAATATAAATGAGCATCTTCAAACCTTAGGGGCAACTTTGTATTATAGAAAAGCAGAAAATAAGCTGAAAAGCTCTGCATCATGGAAGGTATGCAGCATAACGCTATCCGTCTCTGAATGTTCAATGCCAAAACAATTTTTCGCATTGGATATACGCAGATTTAGAGCGGGAAAAATAAGATGTGCATTTACTTTTCCTTGCACGAAAAGTAGGCATTATTGAATTAGAAAATGAACCAAAAATTGGTCTCAATAGTGAATGATATCTGAACAGAAAGAAAATATTTTCAACCGAATTTTTAAAAAGCGCAGACACTTACAACTCGAATATATTTACGTCTCCTTGTGGTAGGAATGTGCATTGCAGGAAATCAATTTCCTGCAATGCAAATTTCCACAATAATTTAATAAGAAACTTTCCGAGAAAAAACAACAACTGGTAAGCTTTTAAGCTTTTTTAAGGTAATTTCCATTGTTTTTTGGCAAAAAGTCGGAAAGTAGTCTCGCCCAGACGCAGAAAACTGGAATTTATCTGAAAAAGAAAACGCGTGCAAAATGTTCTTCACGCAAAACAATTTCCTATAGCCGCATCAGTGGCGCAGTGTTCTAAGCGCTGGCTTACAGCCATTCGTCCGAGAAGGATCCGGGTTCGAATCCCGGTGAGACATGGATACTGTGTTTGTCTCAAGGCACTGGGTCTCTTCCTTTCCTGCTGCTTAGGATTATCGTAGAGGATCCACAGGTCAAAATCTAGTGGAGGAAATCCTTCTTTTTGAATCTGGAGAGCAAGGACACAGCAACATCGTAGCGCCTAGACATGTTCGCAGCTGTGAGTTGGTGGGGCACCCAAAGGCCTTCCTTGTGAATCCGTCCAAGCTTGTGCAAGCGCTTTGCAATGGCTTGCCGTCGTTAAACCCCCAATAGTAATAAATATTAGGTGTGCAACTTAATTCTCGGCCACAGGCACGACACGCCGACAGCAAATTATAGCTAATCAGGGACATAATCCCCGTCCTGTTGGATACATCTGAGCCATCGGTCAGGGAGCTGCCGAATGCCCCTGCGGAAAAAAGAGGGCTGTTTCGAGTTGAAAAAGTCATCAATACTTGTGTGGACCTCCTCAACAGTAGTGAAGTGCGTATCACTCAGGTGATGTTGCAGGGAGCGAAAGAGGTTATAATCCGACGGGCGAAGTCTGAAGAATACGCCGGGTGGGACAAAATCTCCCATCCCAGGTCGGTGATCGTGTTTAAAGTCGTTTCCGCGGTGTGAGGACGTGCGTTACCCTGAAGCAACAGGACCGACCTTCTGCCCTTGCCGGTGTATGGCCTTTTCGCCTCCATTACGTCACTCACACGAATGAGTTGCTGTCAATAACGCTCAGCATTGACCGTTTCACCAGGTTTAAGCAACTCATAGTGTACGACACCGCGCTGATTCCACCATATGCAAAGCAGCAACTTCCTGGCATGAATATTCGGTTTGGCGGTACTGGTGGTAGGCTGACCTGGATAAATCCACGATTTGCGCTGCTTAGGATTATCGTAGAGGATCCACTTCTCATCACAGGTCAAAATCTTGTGGAGAAAATCCTTCTTTTTGAAACTGGAGAGCAAGGAAGCAGCAACATCGTAGCGCCGAGACTTGTTCGCAGCTGTGAGTTGGTGGGGCACCCAACGACCTTCCTTGTTAATCCGTCCAAGCTTCTGCAGGCGCTTTGCAATGGCTTGCGGTGTTACTGCGAGTTCCTGGGCAAGCTCTGATTTTGTGCGACAGGGATCCGCGTCCAACAGTTGTTCCAGTTCCTAATTGACAACTTCCTGTGGCAGTCCCGGACGTTCTGCACCACGGAGATCGAAATTTCCCTTCTTAAACCGCCGGAACCACTTCTTACACGTACTGTAGGACACAGCAGCCTCACCCAAAGCAGCACAAATTGTTTGCTGGGCTTCCGCGGCACTGCGTTTCAGCTGAAAAGCGAACAGGAGGCAGTGCCTCAAATGTTGCTTCCCGAACGACATTGCTTTCACTGTCAACTTTCGTCCCTTCTGTCACTACAGCTGTGAGCGGTTACGGTTGCCTGGAAAGCTGTTGGATGGCGCTGCAATCAGCCATTATCGCACACAGCTATTTGCATTTGCCGACGTTCTATGACAGCTTGTGGTTAGGGGCCGAGAATTAAGTTGCACACCTAATAATATAATTTCCGACAAACAATTTTTCAAATCGGATCTTTAGAAGTTGTGATATCAATAAAACGTGTATAGATATAAATAGTCGCGCACATACACTCCCTTTAGCGACAAGCTTATGCATCGGAATGAGAAGATAAGGACCACCATTCTCATAGTTCAAGCTGCCCTGCGGCGAAAAGGAATTTTTCAAGAAAACCTAATAGGTACACAGACATGGTGCTGATAGAAGAATGGACGGATGGGCATTTTTGTATTGATAACATGAATTTTTGCAGGTACAGGTTATTTTTTTAATAAAAAGGACTACTGTTTTCAGTTTTATAGTTTCGTTCTTTTTTTAAAATTCGTACACTGTGTTTTGATTTTACATTGTATCTTTCACACAGATAAAACTGACGGGGCGAGAGTGCGACACGAGAACATATCTCTAATACGGCGTAGGTTTCTGAAGGTTTAATTCAATGGCCGAAATAAAACCACGGTTTGTGAAAACCTTATCAGTTTTCCGTAATACATGCATTTTTCCTCAACACGAACCAACACTTTCTAAGAACTTTTGTTCTCTGAGCTGTCCTTTTAGTTTTTCTAGGTACCTAACCCAGAAAGCAAAATTCATGAATCTTAAAATACGAATATATACATAGAAAGAAAAGGGATAACTGATTGGAACATCTGATGGAATAATATTTTATTAGAAAAGTATCGAATGTGTTAAATTTCTCAATTTCTTTATCTACATTCATAGATAAGTCGAATCTGAGTGTAAGACGAGGTTACAACAAATGCTTTCCGAAATTCTGCAACCATATCTTTAATGTTTCAGAGGAAGAGAAAGTGAGGTAATTTCCGTATTTTTGGGGAAAAGTTGAATTTCGTAAATGTATTTACTTTTCTTCTTAGGAACTGACGCTACCAGATTCCTTCCCTCTCACCGACCAATCAGAGAAGTCGCATTTCAAAGGTAAAAAAAAAAAAAAAAAAAAACTAGCTCACACAAGTGTGCCAAATCAGAGTGATGCTTGCAGCGTCAATATTCGTTCACTGCTTTCTCACACAGTCCGATTGAAATCCGAAACCAAAAGAGCTTTGATTTCAATCTGAAACATGAAATAAATTACTGTAAGTATAATAAATGGAAACAACAGTTGATTATAATTCAGCTGAGAGATGCAATTGAAAGATTGACAGACTGCCTTCGCTAGCCGCCAGTTATTGCGGTTCTTAAAGCGCATGTGCACTCCGCTGTTCACAAGACTGTTACTGGCCAATCAACTGCGCAGTACCAAAGTGTTTAAGAAGTATCGTTAAGCAATAAACGAGGTGCATCCATTGTAGTTCTGGCGGTTTTGCAAAACCAACGGTGAATGTCACTCACGGGGTTTGGGAGGGATCACGAAGAGAATGCAATTGACATATGACAGCTGTCACTCCAATTTGGTAACTGCGATCTCGGTAATGTTTCTGTCGAACGGGATTATCCATTTCAGCAGCTCTTAACCAAATTCTCAGTCAACGGAATATTACATTTCGTACACTTTTGGAATGGTTTCTTTTATTGTGTTTCGGAAGCTCGGATGAGGAGCAAATTTAAGGTACAAAATACTCTGTTTCTCATTAAGAAACTTCAATGACCAATCAATAGATATGTCTATATGGCGCATAAGTCGTTGCACGAACTTCTCAAGAAAAAGTCTCGTCTTATACGCCGAAAAATACAGTAATTAGGAAGGAGTAAACCTGTGAACCTGTACGAGAAATAAAAAAGAAAGTAAAAGGAGTTTCTAGTTTAAAATAATATGTTTAACATAGTTCGATTAACAGAGATAAACAAGTGCTAGTACAGAAAGCCAATTAAAAGAGTCTTGGCATATTTAGTTGCTAAGTCGCAGAACATTCTAGACAGGGCAAATTCAACATCTATTTCTTTCTGTTTCCCTTCATTTATTGGTTTCTTTTATATTCATTAAGTAGTGTATTGCATGATATTCGAGTTTTCGGTTTCAATTGAGGATTTCACATTTTCTACCAATGCTCAGGACTGGGTGCGTTTTTGCCTCAGCACTCAGACTTGTTAATCGCAGGACTTGGCTTTTGTAGAAGATCATTACAGAAGAAGAGAGCGAAAGTATTCCTCCCTCCTGCGACAATCTGGAAAACGTAAATCATAATTTTGGTTCATTGAAGAGGAGAGCGAAAGTATTCCTGCCTCCTGTCACAATCTGGAAAACGTAAATCATAATTTGGTTCATTGGAGTGTTTAAACTGTCTGAATTAATGCACTCTTCGAAAAGGCCCCGTTAGTTGTTCAAAAAAGGAAAGATAAGCACATATAGCTGCAAAATGTGTTTTCAGTTTTTAATTTTCAGAAATAAAACTTGCTGTAATCTGAACGCTAGAAAGATATTGTTTCCGAGACATCCTCTGTACAACGAAAATAAAAAAAAAGAACTCTTTTAGGAGAGTAAACTGCTTCAGCAATGTACTTGTAGGGAATCACATTGTTTTCAAAAACAACGCGCTGAATACAATGGTAAAATATTAGCAAAATGCTATTCTTTCAAAAACTATATGTTGCTGGCAGATTTTAAAGAAAGCCGGATTCTAAAGACACAATTTGAAAATTTGCTAGGTGAACTAAACAGCTAGGAGTTGGTAAAAAGAAAAAAAAAAAAAAAAAAAAAAAACCCCCCAACAACAACAAGATAATTTCATTGCTAAATGATCAGTAACTCTCTGAACCGACTACCAATTTATGATGCAGTCTGTTCATTAATTAGCTTTCGTTCTTTTCGATGTATGATACAACTTTTTATGAGGAAAGCCGGCGAATTTATCTGAATGTTCATTCACTGTTTCTCGTGTCATCTTGCAATTGGTTTTCGCACTTTTGTGTTTTGATTTTGCAGAAAGGAAGAGGACAGAGGAAATATATATTTACTAATTTCTTCTTTTTCACACATATAAAGAATTTATTTAAAATGGCGTGCAGTTTCTTCCAGAAATCTTGAAAGAGTGCTTATTCTAAACATACGAGCGGCAATATTACTTCTACCACTTCTGCTAATAGGTAGACAATCTGTTGACTGATGCAAGATGTCATTCTTCCTTTGAAGCAGGTTAAGTAAAAACTGAACCTATTTATCTTTCAGCGGAAAAGTTTAAAACCTAAACCATGCTTATTCTACAGACGCAGAGCAAATTCTTTTCTTGGTTTCACATCATTTCTCCTAACTACAGTTCTTGTACCTACAGAGCTAAAGTTAAAAAACAATATCCGTAGGGGTCGTAGAAAAAACAGCAGTTCGAAAGACGTCATTTGCGGCAGTTTCTTTAGGGTACTTGTAATCAAAAAGACCTCCTCTTAATTCCCAAAGACCATTGCTAAAAAAAAAAGAAGAAGAAAAAAAAACAGAAAAGAAAATTAACCAAAAGCAAAAGATCACAGCTTCATAGTGAAAGCGGAAAGATAAACTCTATAGTTAAGATACATCTGGCGAAATACTCAGGATCTGGAGTAATAACAATTTTTATCTAGTCCCCTGAACAAAGCGCAATATAGATTAATATATTCAGTTGCGTCTATGAATTTTACAGTTATTTTAGTAATCCAGAAACCATTCTCATTGAGAAAATTCGGAAAAAAGTTTATAATTTAAAATTACAGTTATTTTGAAATAATGTTTTCGCCACTGTTGAGAGGAGAAAAGCTTTCGTTTGTGAATTGGAAGATGTCAACAAATACTGTAGCAGTTCCTAAGTCGTCTTTGGCGATTCCCCTGAAAGTATAAACTCGTATTTTGAATTCTAAAATGGGAACTACACAAACAATTGAGCCTCAGTGTACTACGTGTTACTGGAAAGTAAGATACTCTGGGTGGACAGAAATCATGAGATAACTACCTAGTAACGGAGAGGACCGCATATCGGCCGGATAAGGGCAGTCATATGGCGAGGCGTTGTGTCCACTTGGTCATCACCACATTCCAAAGGTATCTACACCCATGTTTGCTGTACAGCTGTCCATAATTCTGTCGTATTTTTGGGTGGAAAACCGAAAGTTCGAACGGATTTTCCCACAGCATTCCAAAGATTTTCCACAGATGTCCGGTGACCGGAGAGGTCATTTCAGAGTGAGAACTTCTGCGGAATGCTCTTCTAACCAGGCCCAAGTTACTAGGGCTCTGTGGAAAGTCACATTGTTCTACTGAAAGAGTCATTTAGTCTGTTTGTGCATGATGACCATGAAAGGATGCAGATGGTCTGCAAGGATGAACACGTGGCGTGAACCTTTCATAGATGCATCTAGACGTACCAGAGGTTCTAATGTGTTCCAGTTGAACACACCCCAGTTCGTAACGACCCTCCACCAGTCTTGAACAGTTCCCTTGTTGACATGCGTCTATCGCTTCGTGCAGTTTCCGCCAGATTCGCACCCTCCCGTCTGTGCGGAATAACTTGAAACATGACTCATTGGACCAGGAGATCAGTCTCCAATCACCCAAGGTCCAGTGCTGGTGTTCCTTAGCCCAGATAACGCGCGCAGTCAGGTGACGTGGCGTTAGTAACAGGACCTTGGCAGGTCGGCTGCACCGATAACTTATTGCGGCAAATGATCGCCTAATGGTCTTGGTGGAGACTCTGTTTTCCGGCACCTCCTTTGTTATAGCCAGCGGTGATTTGTGCCAGCATCGCTCTCCGGTTGGTTGTACTTTTCGAGATAGACGTCGACAGCCACGTTCATCCACCACCTTTCTCCGCTTATAGCGCAGTCCACGATGCGATGCTATACCGGAAATGGCGAATTTCTGATACACTCTTAACACTGTAGAACTGGGATTCTGCAATTGCTGTACCACTTCCGCGATAGTGTTCCGTGCATCTGACATCCATTATCATACCTCTTTCAAACTCCGTTTACTTATGACGTTCATCCAGACTGACATCAATTGCTGTCTACGTGAACGAAGTGATGTCCTCCTACCTCTGTATCAACCAAGAGGTGAGCTCGTCCTCTAGCGAGAGGGGTGGCAGCATCGTGTTGCCCGGGAACCATGATTTCTTCCCTCTCCGTGTATAAACGCATTATTTTACCAATAATAGGATTCTATACCAACACGTTAGTGCAACTTCAGTCTTAATTAAAGACAGAAATGTATTTAAACACAGAAAAAATTGAAAAGAGGAAGAGAAAACGCGAGAGGATGACACTCTTTGTTTAGAAGGCAGAATTCTGTCTGTAGCTAGAAATTAGTTATGACTGCCTAGTGGAATACATTTTAAATATAATAGCTGCCTGTTTCATTCTTTCGGTTATAGAATATGGCTGTCATACACTAACCAATGCTCTATATACTATTAAGAAAACTGGTTCTGCTTTATCAGAAATCAGTGCGAGGTTTGCTGAAAAATATTTGAAGTATTATTTGAAAAATATTGAAGTAATATTTGAAGTTATTATTGCCTTCTTCCTTTGATTTCGCATCTTATTAATTAAGTCCAGCCGACTCGCTGATTCAATTTTCATTAAGATTTCATTATCTACTTTCGTTATAAATTCAGGAATTGTCTACAATTTTTGCGTTACAAAAAACTTTTGTCTTAAGTGTATCTGCTGGAATTTCTCCACTTACTCCTTATGTTTACTAAAAGCTTTGTTTGCAATGCAATCTTTCTTTTTCGACCTCGCTTTTGCTCAATTACGTAAACACGTAGTCGACTAATAGTCGCGCTCAATCAAGGCATTTTTGAGATTACTCTAGGCTTTCACCTAAAATGCTTTTGTTTAAATAGGGTTCCTTACCATTCCAAACGCTGTTTCATAATATTTCGCATTTCTATTCACGTCTGGCATCTTAATGATGTAATCAGATCACCGTTTTTTTGTTTAGATCGACCACTATAAGCAGAACTAAAGGTAATAAAAAGTTGATCATCCCTAATTTGGGGCCACTGGTTCAAGGGAAGAGTGAGAGCCAGCGCAGTAAGACAAACACACCACCCATGCTTAATCTGGGGCTGTTACCAGGGCCCAACCCGGACTTCTATCCAGAAAGAAGCTCCTCTCAGTACTCTGCCACTACGGCTGCTGACGATACCGTGGGCTTCATAGATAGAGCATTCGGTCATGGAGGATTTACACTACCACGTGATATTAACGTTACGTGTGCCTACTATATATTGTGGACACCTATCCTCTGTACGTAATCAATAAACGTTTGTCAGTAATGTGGAAACGTGGCGACGTAAGCCAATTTGATCACGGCCAGATAGTTGGGGGCCCAGAGGCCATTGCCAGTATTTCGGAAACAGCCGCACTTGTTGGCTGCTCCCGTACTACTGTGTCAAGGGTGTACCACGACTGGAATAAACATGCACAGACCTCCAGTAGAAGGGATCACATTCGTCAGCCACGCGCGGTTGATCCTAGAGGTGATCGTAAAGTGTCACGACTGGTATCTCAGCAAAGATGTGCAACAGTCGCCAAGCTCCCCCATCAGTACAACAGCGGTGCAGTTCGACCTATTTCCACATGAATCATGCCCCGTACCTTGCTTCATCTGGGGCTTCTCATTGGGAGACCGACCAAATATGCACAGACATCCAGTTGAAGGGATCACATAGGATTAAACATGCACAGACATCCAGTTGAAGGGATCACATAGGATTAAACATGCACAGACATCCAGTTGAAGGGATCACATAGGATTAAACATGCACAGACATCCAGTTGAAGGGATCACATAGGATTAAACATGCACAGACATCCAGTTGAAGGGATCACATAGGATTAAACATGCACAGACATCCAGTTGAAGGGATCACATAGGATTAAACATGCACAGACATCCAGTTGAAGGGATCACATAGGATTAAACATGCACAGACATCCAGTTGAAGGGATCACATAGGATTAAACATGCACAGACATCCAGTTGAAGAGATCACATTGGTCAGCCACGCGTGGTTGATGCTCGAGGTGATCGTCAAGTGTCACGACTGATATCTCAGCAAAGATGTGCAACAGTCACCAAGCTTCCCCATCAGTACAACAGCGGTGCATTTCGACCTATTTCCACATGAATCATGCATCGTACGTTGCTTCACCTGGGGTTACACAGTCGGACACCAACGAGGGTACCAATGATGACACCCAGCCATCGCAAACAATACTTCGCATAGGCCAAGGAACGTCAGTAATAAACCATCGAAAAATGGAAGAATGTCGTCTGGAGTGATCAATTCTGCTTTCTGCTGCCCTATGCTGATAGCCGGGTTCGTATGTGGCGTAAACTGCATGATGCCTTATCCTATGGTTGCATAGTTGGGGTTCGAAGTTCTGCTGGTGGTGGTGTTCTGGTCAGGGGAGCTTTTTCCTAGCAAGACTTAGTTAGGTCCGTTGTTTATCATCCCATAAACACTGAAAGGTGGATGCTAGAGGGGCCTATTAGCCTACCATTTCAATCGATATCTGCAGGAGGTTTACCCCAACCACAGTGCCATTTTTCAACAGGACAATGCACCGTGTCATTGGGATCGTGTAACTACTGAGTGGTTGGAAGAACACAACAACGAATTTGCCACATTACCCTGTCTCCTAAATTTCCCTGACTGTAACCCAATTGAGCATTTGTGGGATACAGTAGAACTGGGTGTGAGAACTGCTGATCCTCCTCCAGGATATGAGCGGAAACTGACGGAGTTGCTGCAGCGGACATGGGTCAAGTTACGCATAGAGGATGTTCGACACCTTGTAGAATGTGATCCTAGGGGTCTGCGGGCCGTGATTACACAGCACAGAAAGGTAGACCAACGCGGTGTTAGGTAGGTGTTCATAATGCAAAGCTAACTCAGTGTATAGATAGAGCTTTTCCTCGTGCTGTTACCCAGGCCGGCGGCATTTTGAAGCATAAATGCCACTAGAATTACTGTAAAATCAGTGTCACCTGTGCCATATAAACGGGGAACATATTTAAAATATTTCATTTTCAACATTTTCAACTTTATATGGAACAATCATGAAAGTAAAAGCATGTAGAGCATATTTCTACGATTGATTTGTTCTAATACGTAGATCCATTCAGAAGAAGCTTATCTGCACCTGCTTTAAATAACTGAAGTTTCGAGAGTAACTTGACATCATAGGAAATGCTAATGTATTGAAGAGATATATTAAAGTATTGGGTGACTGTGTGTAATTACATGAGTTGTGTTGCCTGCAGGGATGGTGAGATAAGTGTTAAGAGCTTTTCAAACCATTCCATGACAGACAGCATAAAAATGACGTGTGTAAAGGGATAAAAGACAATCCGAGAGAGCAGAGCTGTTAACTAATAAGAAAAATAGGTCCCTTTCGTTTTCTTCTCTTTTTTCTTATCGATTCAGTTATTTAAAATAAAGGACTAATTTTTCGAAGAATTTAAGTCATCTGAGTTAACCTTCCCGAGGAACACATATAATCGATTTTTCAGTTTCAGGTAACGTAATATTACAGCACACTGTTTGTCTGTTCGGGGATTTAACGACCTCCGTGAGCAACTCGACAAGCTATAAGCAGTCACCCATCCCTGATTTAGGGCCACTGGTTCCAGGGAATGGAGTGAGTCAGTGTCTCGGTAAGACAAGTACAACATCCATACCTTTTCGGGATTCGAACCCAGATCCATCGCGGACGCAGGATCAGAAGCCAGCATTTAGACCACTACGCCACCGGGGCAACAGCAGTGTTTGTGGGACCAAACATATAATTCTTGAAAGACGCTAAGAAATTCTATGAACTGGATCGGGTGAAATGGAGACTGGATCAATGTTAGATATTCTCTGTGACATGGAGGTAGTAGTGTAAAGAAGAAGTCGTACGACTTTTATGTAAATCGGCGGGCAAGTGCAGCGTGCAGAGATATGCAAATGATTCTGTTAAAATCCAAGTTAGGCAGAGAGGAAGGGTGTTATAAGAAAAATATGTTTCCTTCTGGAGAAAAGTTTCCTCGAGTTTGCATTTGGAAAAATTCTGTGTTATTTTATGCAACGAACCTTGTGAGGAACGCGTGTGGCAAATCCAAAGAACATGGGACAGTCAATCATAAGGGATAAGAGAAATTTGTTGTCGGCTGGCGGTATTTGAAATAGGAAGGGTCATCTGGTTCCATTAGTCGATTGGTCGAAATCACGGAATAGCAGATGTCAGCGGAAGCAGTACAATAGTCAGCCAATGCTTAGAACAGTGGCTGCCGAATGTCACGCAATCGTCGATCTAGTACATGCCAGTAAACAATGCTACGGGCGAACCGTCTGATATTTCGATAGGCGTCCACGGCACCATGGTCGATGTTGACCACCACAGGAAGAACAGTTGCAATAATTATAACACCAGAAACCACTTTCCATCGATCTGCACAGGCAGGATTATATGCGAATCGTCCATCGAGTCCTTGCGATCTTGGATTGATTGCCAAGCATTGACAAGAACGTCCAGAGTGATGCCAACATCGGAAAACTTTGATTGTAGGATGACGCGGGATCATCTTTTGCTATGAATCTCAGTTTTTTCTAAGAGCCAAAGATAGCAAATACGCGCTTGTGTTGATAACGTAGTTAGCGTTGCGGTCCGACTGCCATCGTCGAATTCCCCTCTGCTCGATAAGCTGATATGATAATTTGGGGTTAAATAAGCTCAGAAATGCGATCATGAAGTTATGACTGATATTATTGTGCAACTGCAGAATGGTGCGTAAATACGTTTTAACCAGTTTCTCTTAGTCCATATTTCGTAAATACGTTTTAACCGGTTTCTCTTAGTCCATATTTCGTAAATAAGATTTAACTGGTTTCTCTCAGTCCATATTTCGACCCATAGAGGGAAAGAAATTTCTATCTAACTAGTACGAAGCAAATTCGCGTGTAATTTATGCTTCTCTTTTTTGGCATGAAGCAACGAGCAGGTGTCAAGTTTTATTTTTTTGTAATCTGAAAGCAGTTACAGAAACACAGAAAATACATGAACGTGTTTGTGGAAACTAAGTTTTATTTTCTACGTGTGATTTCGAATAGATGAATAGACTAAAAGATTCTGAATAGAAATCTGAGAACTTTGCAGATGATCCAAGAATTGAGCAGTAAACTCAAAAATCCGAAAATTATGTTAACGGGTTGCCATCGGTAGTGATCCTAAGAATGGTGGAAGATGGACCAGCATTAATCGGAACAAAATTTTTTAGGCTCACGAAGCACTGAAGCAGAGAAAGATCTACATCAGAGGTTTTCAACTAGGGAGGGAATTTCAGGAGGGTGGGGGAGAAAGGGAGATTGGAACCACAGACTCTAACTTTTGGAATATTGATCACACATTAAATTAAATTAAAACTAAAGATAAATGTTTCACTTTATGTCAGTGGAAATATTTCATTTATAGTTGTATTTGGCTTTTTCTTGTTTTCTATTCTTAAATTTTGGAGCCTATCACAAAAGTCAAAACAGGAGCGATCACTCATGTATTTAATATGGATTCACATCTATCATCATCAAAGGAGAAGAAAGACATCAATGTGTTACTTGTAGCAAAACTTTGTCAAATGATTCAATGAAACCAACGAAGTTGAAACAATATTTGCAGAGTGTTCGCCCTTAACCCTTTAACCGGCTGGAACGAATTATCTCGGGGTTAGAATAATGAGCTGAAATCTGGTCTAAGGAATATTTTTCCTGCCTAAGAAATGAATAGAACGCAAATGGAAGGCGTGAACCTGAGAATTAGAATGTATTCCTTTCCCTTAGCTTTGTTATTCAAAGTAATCATTTAGGGAAATGATTGACACTAATCCTTTCTGACTGATTACTTGCTAGAAGGGTTATATCAATGGCGACGAACCAAAGAAAGGAGAGAGATGATATCTGAGTAACTTGTTTCTCTGCCTAGGGGCATGACGTCCGTGTCAGAGGAACTAGACATTGACATCATGATACTGGAAAGATGCAATCCCTTTCCTTAGGTCTTAGAACAGACCAGAAGTGATCGCTAGAAAAGTGGACTAAAAGGCTATATAATATACGAGCACTACTGAGAGGTATATGGTCGCTACTACTGAGGTGAGAATGGGAAAGGAACTGTTTCCTCGGAGCTTTTGTTAAAACCGATATCTATGGGGACATTTCTGTTTGGGAAGCTTAGTAAATTTTGGGCATCATTTGGTTCAGGTACATCAGCCGCTTAAAGGGTTAACACAAGGACAAGGACAAAAGCTTTTTCGAACGTCATGAGGATGGTCTCAAAAATATGAAGTTGGATTCAACAGGAACATTTCAAAAAATGAACCACAAGTTTACTGAAGCTTCTAATGTCGTAGCATTGAAGAAAGCAAAGAAGAAAAAAACACCTGCATTTCGGGAAACATTGATCAAGCCTTGGGCTCTAAAATGGTAGAAACTATGTTAGGAAATGAATTGGGGAAAAAACTTGCAGGGGTTTCACTATCAAACAGCACTGTTTAAAGGAGAATCAGCAACATGACTATTGACATCAAGGATCAAGTTGTGCAGGTGATCGAGTCTGCAGAGTTTGGCTTATTTTCAATTCAACTTGGTGAATCAACTGATGTGGCATCGTGCTCCCAATTGCAAGATGCGTTCACTCAGGCTCATTTAAAGAGTATCTCTTTTTTTATTTAAAGTGGAATTTCTCTTTTGAGAAAGATTTTCTGATTCAAAGAAAGAACTACCAAGGCCTCAGATATCTTGGAAAAGGTTCCGCCTTTCTTTGAATCAGAAAATCTTTTCTGGGATGTTTGTCGGTGTTGTACAGATAGAACACCAGCTATGTTGGGGACGAAATCTGGATTTCAAGTTAGTGTGAAAAAAGCGAGCTCCAAAACTGAAAGGCATTCATTGTATGATTCATCGTCAGACACTGGCCTCAAAAACACTTTCAGCTCCACTAGAGAAGGTTTTGGATCAAACAATTCGAAATGTAAATTTTGTCAAAGGAGGAGCTCTCAACTCAGGACTTTTCAAGCAATTATGTATTGACATGAATGTAGGCCATCATTTGCTCCTTTTACAGACAAATGTTGGATGGATTTCAAGAGGACATGCAACTGAGCGAGTATTTGAGCTTAGAGATGAGATCAAATTATTTCTTGAAGTTCAGGGAAAGATGGAATATTTTTCTTGGTTGGCTAATAAGGAATGGGTCATGCGCCTTGCTTATTCGGTTAGCATTTTTGAGAAGCTGAATAAACTGAAACTTCAGATGCAAGAAGAGAATACAAAACATCATAAAATTCATTGATTACTTGAAAGCTTTCATGAGCAAGCTGGAAAATCGGCAGAGAAAGGTCAAGATAAAAAATACAATTGCAAAAAATTAGATTTTGCACCATTTGACAGCACTGGAAAATTAATTCAGCCGATATTTTTCTGAATTCAGTAATGAAGAGTTGGATTCAGTGCAAAATCCATTCAAACTGTCAAATGAAAAAGTTCTTGATGATTGCCAAGATGAACTTCTGGAGCTGAAGACTGATTCCGGTGCAAAAGATATGTTCGACGAGCAAAATATATGTTTGAACCAGTTACAGAATTTCTGCCCTTGATATGCGATTCCTACCCAAAAATGACAGAAAGAGCTATCCATGCATTGCTTCCATTTGTGTCGACTTATCTTTGTAAGTCGGGCTTTTCGACTCTGTTGCAAGGTGAAAACGAAACAGCGAAGCAGATTGGAGGTTGAAAATGACCTGTGGTGTGTGCCCTTTCAAGCACTCCTCCGAATATCCAAAAGTTGGTGAAGATAGACCAATCACATGTTTCTCACTGACTGTAATATTCATTTGAATAAACTGAATTACAATACCCTAGCATTCTATTGAACTTGTGATTTATTGAAGTATACTTAGATTTAGTCTGTTAAGAGTTAAGTAATTAGTCATGAATAAATAAAAAAAAGCTACTTTTATTCAAGTTTTAAAATCCATCAACATTTTCTACTGCTATTGAGTTTGTAAAATTCCACTATAAAACTATTCCAATATAAAAAAAATAAAATATTTTCAATATTATGGACATATTATTTGGAATGCACCTTTTAAGCCAGATAATCTTGGAAAGAGGGAATGATCTTCTGACATATGGTGAAAAAGGTGTATGGCTTAAAAAAGTTGAGAACCACTGATCTACACGAAGTTCGATACAGCTGATCTGCACGAAGTTCGATACAGCAGATATTGCATCGAACAAAAGAAGTGAGACTGCTGAATTTCATCCAGAGCTCACTGGCCGCTCAAAACTTTCTTGACTGCCTTATTATAGAAGAGCCGAGACGTGATTATTTCAAGACCACCCTAAAATCAATCGGCAGTGTATGGAGTACTGGACATAATTCTGACCTAGGCACGAAAAGTTCCACTTGCAAAAGTCAAAGACCGAAACGATTATCGATGTTTTTATTGCGATAAACGGGTGGTCACTTGTACACATAAGAAGTTAAACCTTAAGGACATATAATTAACAACGAAATCAAAACAAATAGGGTGTCTCTTGTACATATCAGAATTTGCACCTTAAGGACATGTAATCAACAATAAAACCAAAACAGATTTCCAAGAGAAACGCATTTTGTTTCTTTACATGACAATGCGTCTGCTCATTCTACCTTGATAGTAAAGTGCTTTCTGACCAATCATTGTATAGAGATCATTCATCAGCTTTATTTATCCGGTTTTGTAATTTGAAGTAAAAGCTACCCTTGGAGGAAGAATATTTCAGATCATCTAGGACATCAGTGAACAGACAGTGCACCACTCAGAGCCAGCGCACCGCTGAGTGGTGCACAGGCACTCATCTGCATCGCAGGGTTACCTGGTCCGTTTCTCGAGAAAGACGGCAACTGGGCCCATACATTTAACATTGTCCGGGTAGTGTACATTTTGTCGACAACCCAACCCTCTCGGACCCACCAAACTGCAAGCGTCCTGAGAAACCAGCAGCAACTGGTTCCTCAGGACGTGCCTCAGATCATAAATCGATGCCATCAAAACTTCATGCTGTTACATGTATCAATTAATGAGCATCGTTATGCCATCTGTCCATAGCTGCAGTATAGAAGGTACTGAATACCGTCCATCTGTTGTGTGTGAGATTAATTTCTGCTTTTATAGTACAACTCTAAAAATCATTCATTCCTCTCTCAAATTGCCTTGTTAAGTGATTTTCTTCTGATATGACGAGTGGTGCACTATCTGGGCCAAAGAGTAAAGTAAGTGATAGAACTGAACTTTTACACCGTTCATCCATAATTTCCGTTGTAAATGTTGTGATTTGTTGCCATAGCAACGAATACCGTTTTTCACAGCTGCCGCTGGTGAAGAGCTTTTGCACAAAATTGTGCTATGACTTAATGACTTAATGCATATGACTTAATGCGGCTTTGACATGCGTCAAAGCCGCATTAAGTCATATGATTAAAGTCACATGAAAACTAAAACTTAACGTTTCGAATATTTCTTTCACTTTGGCCACTCATAAACGACCTTTTGAGAAACAAACGCATGGATTAATAAATATTAAAATACGTATTCTTATTCCTCTTTTTGTTGCCGTACACGGGAGAATGTGAGAATCAATAAATACGCTGAATAAAAATCTGTGCGCTTTTTTAATAACGATATTTTGGAACTAAAACTAATTCCTTGCAGAGCTCAATATTTCAAAGTGGTCGGACACTAGGTAAACCGATGTTTTTCTGTACGTGTGTGTATTACTTCATTGTGGATATACTGTATTAATTTAATAGCATATAAGACGAATTTAATTTGATTATAACGACTGATAACAATAACACGAAACGTATTAGCTGACATACGTCGTACACCTGTTACGCCTAACTTTGACATAATTTCATTCAGAAAGCAATTTCCAGCCACTCAACACCTGCTTGGAAACACGGAAACTAAGCGTGACGTCAGAAATATTCATCTCTCAGTTGCCTCTAATGTTAATGGTGTTATACGTGTATAAGCCATATGTCATATGTTGATAAAGATCTGTATGTTTCACCCTCTGTAATTTTTAATCTACTATTATCCCATACATAGTCTACGGCCAATACTGAATCACTTATTTTATTCTGCTTTTTAACGCTTTAATGTTGAACATTGCCAACGCCAATTTCGACAAATGTTTGCATATACTTTTAGTTTAAATTCGCCAAAGGATCCTGCAGACATTTATGAAATGTTCAAACAGTTTCAGGTGCAAGATTGCATTCAAGAGTTTACTGTAAACGCATCGTAAATCAAAGCACTTTAAGACATCGAATTAATTTTGAAATTGCATGGGAAGAAAAGCATTGATTTTGGATTGCTTGATCCTTTACCGATTGCAATCACAGGTCTTACCTTTTCCCAGCAAGAAGAAATAAAAGAAGCTGAGCGAATGATTCCGACGTTAAGTCCTCTCCAAAGGTAAATCTTTGATGAAATTTGTGCAGTTTTTGACAGCAGGAAGGGAGTTCTTCTTTCTTGTTAATCTAGGAAACTACAGCAAAACGTACAGGGATAAGACAAAATAATATGAACACCTGAGACCGGAGAAATAGACGACATGTTTTCATTAATAAGGTACTAGACCAATATTTGCCTTTACTACAGCTTCCAACCTTTTTGGAACAGGTTCATACAGCTTTTTAATAGTCTCCAGTGAAATGTTATACAATTCGTCGATAAGAACATCAGTCAGTTGCATCGGAGATGTTGGAGGAGAGATTCTGCTTCTGCTGTTCCGGTGGCGCAGTGGTCTAAGCGCAGGCTTCTGACCTTTCGTTCGAGATGGGCCTGGGTTTGAATCCCCGCGAGGCATGAATGCTGTGTTTGTCTTACGGAACATGCTCTCTCCCGTCTCTGAAACCAGTGGCCTTAAATTAGAATTAGGGACTGGTGACTGCTTATAGCCCATTGCTCACGGTGGTTGTTAAACCTAAAAAAAATTGCTTTTCACTTTGCTCTCTAAACCTGTCCACAGTGGTTCGATGACATTCAAACCAAATTGAGCTGGCCAGGGCAAGTGTTGAAGTTCATCCTCGTGCTCCTCAAGCCAAGACTGTTCCGACAGTGTGTGTGGGCGCATTATCATCCTGGAAAACGGCATCATTGTTGGGAAACAACAAATTTATATCATTGATCTTAAAGGCGTGTCTTCATCATCTTCTTTGTGATATAAATGTTGCCACATGGTTCTCTGATGTGTGATGAATATACTGACTCAGCAATTATTGAATACAAAATTACATTGTGCTTTGCAGCAGAGGGAAGATTTTAATAACATTTTCAATTATCTATTAGCCAATACTGAATTAATGCATTTAGCTTTACCTGATTCATGTATGAATTGTGTATAGCATTCTATGTAGCAAAACGTTGTACGTATAATTCATGATTATTTAATCAATGATACTTTCGACTCTATTTACAAATTGCGTATGACTCAGACATTGTCTTTCGTTTGCATCAGTTGTGGGAGTCGACACAGTGACCATTCCACCGATCCAGTCATAGGCTGAAGTGAAAGGTATGAAAAAAAATATTGGATTAAGAATTAATATGCAACATGCTAACTTTTATCTCTTCCTTTTCTGTGTATGTTTAAAAGACACCTATGAGAACCTAAGTAGTCTCCAACCTATATTTATGGTCACGACTTCCAGGCAAAGAGCACAACCAGTCCTGTAGGGCAAACACACACTGACCACTTGACTACTGAGGCAGGTGTGTCATTACTGCTGAGCAAGTATGATAGATATTCTGTTGACAATTGTAAATTTCCTACGCCTGAACTGCGTTTTTCTGCCGAAGAAGAGTCGAATTTCAGGACAAATTTATGTTCAGCTCCATAATGGACAGGTTTAACGCAGAAAAGATTATTTTTAATATTAATGAAGTAAATGGAAACAACATTGCTTAGGTTGGTGGTTGTTGTGTTTGTCAGCTTCGGATGTTAGCTGCATATGTACACTGAAGTGCGAGAAAAATTGGTACAGACGAGCTTATGCAAAATACATAGCAACGTTACCTATGCGCGTACTCGGTTGCGTCCACCAATGCGTATATAAAGCGATAAACATCCTTGCCAGCTGTCAGAGCTGTTTTCGGCATGAGAATGACTAGTAATAACAATTTAAGCGATTTTCAACTCGGTGTCATAGTTGGCGCTCGTGAAATGGGCCATAGAATTTCGGAGGTAGAAACGAAGTTCGGATTTTCACGAACACCCATTGCAAAGGTATATCGTGACTACAAGAATTCCGGCAAAACCTCCAACCTACGATACCAGTGTGGCCGTAAAAAGACTTTGGGTGAACGTGACCATCGTCGGCTGTCAAGAATCGTTTCACGCGATAGGCGTGCAACACTCTCGCAGGTATCATCAGAATTCAATGCTGGAGCCTCAACAAGCATCAGCGTCCAGACTGTACAACGTATCCTGCATGATATGGGCTTTGGAAGCCGACGCCCAACTCCAGTCCCCTTGATGGGTGCACGACACAGAGCTATGCGCCGCGCTTCGACATGGCAACACCACCGCTGGACACTTGATGACTGGAAACAAATAGCCTGGTCTGACGAGTCGCGTTCCCAACTGTATCGGGCAGGTGGAAGGATCCGTGTGTGTCGCAAACCCCATGAAGCCATGGATCCCACCTGTCAACAGGGAACTGTACCGGCTGGTGGGAGGTCCGTAATGGTATGGGGTGTGCTTAGCTGGACTTCACTGGGACCCCTGGTACGTCTACAAACATCTGTGACCGGCCAACGCTATGTGCGCATTCTTTCTGACGATGTACACCCGTTTATGTTATTGCATTCATGCTGATGGGTTGGGCCTGTTCCAACAGGACAATGCACCTCCACATAAGTGTCGGGACATTCATCTCAATGCACCAATAAGATGAATGTGTCGGGACATTCATCTTATTGGTGCATTCATCTGAGTTTGGGGTGTTGCTATTCCCACCCAAGTCTCTAGAGTTGAACGTGAAGAACACATTTGGGATGCCATGCAACGCGCTATCGAACACAGGAATCCGAGACCTCGGAATAAACCCGAATTGTGGAACGCTCTGCAGAGAGTATGGCGTGCATTGCCTGCAGCATATTTCCAGAAGCTATTGGTGTCCATGCCCCGTCGTATTTCTGCAGTCCTGCGCTCCCATGGGGGACCTACCACGTATTAGACTGGTGCACCAGTTTTTCTAGCACTTCAGTGTATATGACTTGTCTCTCAAAAGGCGCAAAGCTAAAGACTTTTTTTCTCATTAAAACAGGGTAATCGGCCGAGGAAATTCTGATACGAAAGGGTTATAACTGTTTTAAAGTCTGAGAAACGAACTCTCCTTCGATTATGGTGGCCGAATGGTTAACGCGCACTACTTCAGAACGTGAGTTTCTGGTCGTGGCCTCATGTTGCCAAACTCTGCAGAAGTTCGGAAGTGACGTTAATCTGGTGTTGCTGGAAAATTCCAGTCCACTGTGGAGCATTCATAGTTCTGTTTCGTCTACTGATCTTGCTGAAAATTTATCCCTCTAATATGATGGAAAAAAGTTTTATTCATTTACTCAGTAAAACATCTGATCACGAAACATTTAATATTTTATTTAGAGGGTAAACATCTCTTAACACGCGCTCGACGCCAACTGTAGTGACCAGAAATAATTAAAATGCAAGCTTCTAATTTTTCAAATGTATTTTATAAAGAATTGAGAGGTCTGAAATAAAAAAATCCAGCAAATGATTTTTCAATGGAATTTACTTCAGAACAACAATATTTATTTAAAGAGATTTCACAATTCTATGATTCTCACGATTTATTACAAGGAGTTTTTTAGAGAATGAATTGAAGTTGGCTAATAAAATTTAAAAATGTTGCATCCCATATGAATTCCTCCACGGCTGTCTCATAAGCACGAGATTAGGGTTTACTCTGTATGTGTGTAATACCTTTATGTTTTGGTGTCTTACTTTTTGTGAATTTTCAAATACGTTCATAAACGGCTGACTTCAGTAAAAAATAAAAAACAAATTAATGAAGGTGACTATACAGGAGGAACTTTAGAGACAATATTATTAGCCACTCACTTGATAAAGTGCTGATAGTCTGCCTATAAATTTTGTGTTTATCTTCAGTACCGGTTATAATATAACTTGTCAGTAAACAAAAATACAGTAGTTCTTGTGTAATAAGCAAAAATTAAGTTGCTTGAACTGCTTTTTTCCGTCGACTTTCCTCAAAAGAAATGCAAAGTTATGGAATGGAATACTTTGGGAGTAATGTAGTACGCTTTGGCAGCTCATGATCGGAAAGTTTGTATCGTGGTTTAGCGACCACCATGAGCAACTCTAAGGGCTATAAGCAGTCGCCCGTTCCTAAAAAAGGCCGGCTGGAGATTCCAGAGAACTAGAAGCACAGCTCATGTAAGGAGTTATGGGAGCTGTGCTTGGCAAAAACCAGAACAGCTCGCATAACGTATGTCAGGAGTGGAAGTCCGTCATCTCAGCTGACTGGTCAGACACCAGAGCTTCTGAGCACTCGACCGACGGGATGACTTGTTATTTGTAAGAAACCAACACGATCTATATTACATTTATCCTCACCAACGACTCTAGTCAATCCTGATACGTGGATCGGGTTTTCTCTGAAAAGATGCGTGTCGCTACACAATAAGCTAAGCTCACCAAAACAATCCACGCGAATATATTTTTTGCTGCACAATTAGCCACGGGTATTAAGGTTAGGAAGTATACTCCGTACTTCATTTAAGGGTTTTGGGTCTTGAAAAGAAAGAGCTAGACGGAGTGGATACCCTAAACCCGCGTAAAAGGCGAAACAATCTTCTATTGACGCAATGTTTCCAGGGAATCGAACCCAGACTTGAGAAGTTTGTATCGTGCCATTAATATGCTGAGCATATTAATGGCAGATGCACACTTTCCGTCATGCAGCAAATCCACTCCTGGCTAATCGAAGTAATATGAATGCTCTCTTCGGTTATGTAAAAAGATGAGCTAAGGACTCTCGATATTTAAGGATCCCTCTCTTTCACAATAGCATGTTGTACGAATCTTCTGAGAACATTGCTCTTTCTATTCTTTCGTTTCTTTCCTTTTTTGATCAAAGTTGAAATAAATATATCAAGCAATATTTAAATTGTTATCATGTGAAAAAATACCCCCTGATCTACTAACTTATGTTCTTCTTTTCTACTGGAAAACAGTAAGTGCACTGTCTTCCTTATTCAGACTTCTAGAGAGATTACCTAGCAGCAATTTAATAAAATGCGCAATTTAGAACTGTAAGCTAAGAGCGCAAGATCAGTTATCTTATGTATGACCTATAACACAACTTTCCTTTTTGGTTCCCATTAGGAATGTATTATTGGGACGTTCTTCAGACCTCATAAGTCCTCAAACAATGAGAAGGCACAGAAAAGCTTCTATCAAAGAGAAATTCTCAAGAGGTGAATTTTCAATTGCATAACTGTAAAACCAAAAATCCTTTCCTCTTCGAGTTGAAACTCAACATTTCCTCTAAGAAATCTGGAGGAAAATGTTAGCTTGTAATTTACCATTTTATAGCCTATCTGGCGGTGATGAAGAAAGTCTTCCAAGATAGTAAAGAAAATTTAAACAATTGTGCAGCGTTCTTCAAAAATTCTGAAACGACTCTAACCTTATCAGTTTATGTGATTCTGCTTCACTTAACAGTTTGCTTCCCAGAACAGGTCATCAATTGACTCTGATCTCACTGGATATGTGATTATGATTCTTTTGCTTCACAGAACTGATCATCAAGTGACTCTGATCTCACTGGATATGTGACTATGTTTCTTTTGCTTCCCAGAACTGATCATCAAGTGACTCTGATCTCACTGGATATATGATTATGTTTCTTTTGCTTCCCAGAACTGATCATCAATTGACTCTGATCTCACTGGATATGTGATTATGTTTCTTTTGCTTCCCAGAACTGATCATCAATTGACTCTGATCTCACTGGAAATGTGATTATGTTTCTTTTGCTTCCCAGAACTGATCATCAAGTGACTCTGATCTCACTGAGCATGCGATTATGTTTCATTAAACAGCGCTGCTTTTCCGAACTGATCAAAAAATGACTTAATACTCGCCAAAACTGATCGAAACAGTGCAACGTTCTAGAAAAATCCTAAAATGACTCTAACTTCATCAGTTTATGTGATTCTACTTCACCTAATAGTTTTGCTTTCCAGAACTGATCATCAAATGACTTTGCGCTCACTAGGTGTGTTATTATGTTTTAATCAACAAAGCTGCTCCTCCTAAATGATCAAAAAATGAATTAATGCGCCCCAGAAATGATCGAATATGACTCTGATGTTAGTAGTAAACAATATTCTGTTTTAGTCAGCAACGTTATCACAGTCATCAAATAATTTTGATCCCATAAATATTTGTATATATTTCATCAGCCATGAAGCTACTAGATACTGTGAGCTATGAAAGCGAAGTATCTTCGATACGGTTAGAAATTGAAAAGAGTTAATCAGGACGACTGTTCTTTGAAAGCTAACTACGTAGTTCCACCTGAATATCATTTTCCTAGTTTTTGAGATACACCTTAAGGGTTTCGATAATTTTTTGTTATGTCATAATAACCTGTTTTTCCCACATATAGCAAATCTGAGTTTGTCCCTGCTTTACTAAAACACAAAGAGCACAGTTGTTAGATTCCAGTTTTTCAGTGCCTATGGAAACTGCTTACGTACCTTTTCTGCTCGTTTATTTGGCTCATTTACAAGAAGTATTTCAATGGATCTCGTAACAAGAACTTTCATTCATGAATGGAATACGGGATTACATAATACAATACGTCTTCAAAATTTGTAACTTTCATTCAATTGTGAGAACCACTGCTTTTAACACTGATGAAACCTATGAAACAGTTGTTACTTCTGCACTATTCCTCTAAGGAGACTGGTTACACATTTGTGAAGGAAGCAACAATGGTCATTGTTTGAACTGTGACCGATTAGAAAAAGGTTCAATAATATATTTCGAGATGTCTGCATTTCATACGGAGTAAGAAGATAATTTTACCAGTACGCGTTAGAATCGCTTGATATACTTCATATACACTAAGAAAGTCTGTAAAACGAACATTGAGATTATTAATCAATAAGCAATACTCTCAGTATCATTATAAGAGGTAATAATGTTTTCTGAATACTAATTAAAAGCTGCAGTTTCTCCAAAAGGATAGGTACTAGAAAATTCCACGTTCTTCACTTTAGCAGCATTAATCTAAACTTTCCTAAAGGAAGCTATTTCACACAGCAGTGGTGGAACTTTGAAATTATGTGCATTTCTCTTGTTAAAGATATTTGGGAAAATGTATTGAAAAGAGCAAATATAAAAAATGACTTACCCGACTGAAATATAATTCGTAACACAAAACCAAGCAATATGATGAAATATATGTACCCTAGCTCGTTTTGCAGAGAACAGAGAAGGAAGAATTCTGCTCGAAATGTTTCTATATAAAGTTTGGCTTTGCAAGGTGCTTCGAAACCAAGAGCAGCTTTGCATCGGCGCTTTTCTACGTGAAATGAAGTGTTCTGATTGGACAAAAGACAGAGCAACCCACCTGATGAATGTGACGTCATGCGTGCGTGTGTGTGTGTGTGTGACTGTGTGGGTCGGCGGCAGATGAGCAGCGGAGTTGGAACACCGAAGGATGAGCAAGAGCCAAATATTTCTACTGAGTACTACGGTGATCAAACGACAATGAGCTATTATCTCTGGAACCGATCTTTAGTATTTCAATCGGCTTTTCTTGGTATAAGGCGAACAGTTTTTCTTTTCATTCTTTTATTGTGCTGAGGTTAATTTTTCAAATGCCTGCTAGCAAGTTACGTTTTTAACGAGACAAATAATAACGAGTGCTGTACGAATTTTCAGGAGATGCAATGAAAACAGCTCAGGGTTAAGACTATCGGGTTTTTTGATCATCAAAGCTCGAACGATAATATAAGTGCTACTCCCATGATAGCTGTAAAATGAATTTGAGAAACGAGAAAACAAGTACGCTCTCGAAAATAATAGTGCTACTCCCAAGACAGCCTTAAAATTCATCCGAGAAAAGGGAAAACAGGTTATGTCCAAAAAACATTAAAATGGCATTCACATTCAATTTAATTCTTGGGAATTGTGTAAAATTCGGAGAAAGAAACATTATTTTGGAATATTCACTTTTAAAATGACTTCACAGGAAAAAATAGTTGATTTTATTACGATTAATTAGTGATCGAATTTATTCGTGTTCCTCCTTTTGTCACTTAAAAATAAAAATATATTTTAACTTTGGAAGCAGAAGTGAAAGTGATTGGTCATTTTTCTTGTTAACTCTTTTAGCCAATCAAAACGTTTTTCTTGTTAAAAATCCAATTTAAATTCAGCTAAGGAAAACGAAAAGAATAGCTTCTTTTTTCAATCACACTGAACAGAAATTAGCGGGCCATTTTAGCAGACCTAAATTTTTATTTTGGGTAACGTATGTTACAAAGTATGATATTTTTCGACAGACGCGTCTCATATCCTTTCAATATCCTATACTTAATAATATTTTATACTTCATATTCTTTAAATCTAGCGGCAATTTAGAGCTTTTGCGTATATGCTCTATTAAGACAACAAATAGATGGCGACAACTATTATTCCAGATGAATACTTAGGAATAAGAGAACATCTGAAACTCTGATCAAGCGTGCTATCCAATTTTTAAGTTACATACACAAATATGCACAATGGAACAGCAACCGATTTTCGAATGCAGTAGATTTCCCATCATGCAAGAGGTACTGCTGGTAAAGAGCAAACTTTTATCTTGTGAAAACGTTGTAGTTCTTATTTGTAATTCACAGTTCAAACTAACATAAACTGCGAATCTACAAAAATAAAAGAAATCATTTACTGCAGTTGGCAGTATCGTATATAAAAATTATCTCCGTTTTATTTGAAGTCAAACTCTCTTCCACCGATTCCCTTTAATTAATTTTTTTACCGACCAGGAGGTTCTAAACGCGTAAGTTTAGATATTTAGTTAAATAATTTTACGAGATATAGAATATGTAGCGTCACTTTAAGAATTGCATTTTAAATAGAACTATAAGTATATATGACTGATTCCGGTTTGGCAGAACATCATCCGAATCTTTCACAATTGTATTACGTCACTGATACGTTTTTAAAATCGTTTTTCTTAAAAACGAGATGCTCTGATGTTATTGTCGAATCTGTCTCTCTGCCTTATTATTAACCATTGAATATGCCTCTAGAAATTATATGGCAAAAAAACTTAATTAGTGTGACCGAGAAAGATACGACACAGTTTTTTTTACTGTATTTCGACCCTTTCCTTGAAGTACAACATTTCCTAGTGATTTGTCGGATTCCCATAATTGGCTGAGAAATATGTAATTTCAGTAGAATACTTATGGACATCCACAACGTATTCCATATACATATTTTTCAGCCTTTCTGGTGCTCACTTTTCCTGCTAGATTTTGTAACCAGACTTTTTGTCTCTAAAAATAGATTGAAATTTTCATTTGTCTCAGAGTGTGGGCGATTTCATCATTGCCCTAGAATTTCTAGAGCTTTACATATTAAGCGGGAGTGTTGTAGAACACTTTAAATTTTAGGCTCTTATGACATAAGTCGTTCTCGTTTTTGCCGTGAGGTATGATTACAAACTCTGCGCAAACATTTCCTTTAAAATTATGCTAATCAGACTGAATTTATCTTTAAATCGAATTTTAGCTGTTTCTTTGCTTATTTGATATTCCTGGCGCAAGGGCATATCTAGCTAAAGAGGGCCGAAATTTAGTGCAAATGTCAACAGAAAATTAAGCTCGGACTGTGGGAATGAATGTCAAACTCCATTCAAAGGGCAGAAGCATCAGTTTCTGTGAGGTTCTTAGTTCTTCGATTTCTTCAAAACTCAAAAAGAATTGTTACGTGGAAACAGATCGTAAATACAGATTTTCAGAATTCAAGCTTAATCCTTCTTGGGACGTTCGACATCAATATTTTTTGATGAATTCCTTTTAAATCCACTAATATTGCATTGGTTATTTAAAAAAAACATGTAGTATTATTTTCTCTTTGTACATATCTATGTATACACTCGCACGCAGACACGTAAATGTATGAGGACACGAGTCAAAGTTTTAAGTTTCTATCTCATATGACTAATCAAATGATTTCATGACTCATCAAAAGATTACATGACTCATCAAAAGATTTCGGATACAGCGATAATCATGTTGGAATTTGGTGTTAAATCGCGAACGGTGCTAACCATGATGCTGAAATTTCGTTCGTTGTACATCGACAAGGAACTTACCATTACTTGTGAGTTTTAATACTATTCTTGATGTCTGGGAATCAGTCCGACGTAGAATTATCGAGTGATTTCCTTTAAAATGGAATTCTACGCAAGCACTTCTACTGAACTCAAGCTCAGATTCCTCAGCAGTGAGCTCTAAATACCAATGATTAGCATGACTTGTCGCATGAATGCATCGCAAAAATGTTTTTGTTATGGTATCACTTTGTCCGTCCTGCCATCACCTTGATCTTAGCGCTGCCCACTGAGTGATGGGCAGTGCTAAGATGAACATTCTTACAATTTACACAGTTGTCTTGCTCATTTTATTTACCATGATGTCTTTATTTCCCAAATTGTGACTCAAAAAGTTCTTTCGATTATAGAGATGAAACTACACACAACGGTACCTGAATCTGGAACCTTTATTTAGATGTGCGTAAAAGTCATGTACCCAACATGTTATACGTGGTCACGTGCCTCTCCACGTGATTTAAACAACTATTGGAGCTCGTCGGTAATGTTGATCACAGTGGAAAAGCGAAAGATCTTTCGGAGTTCGGTAAAGGGCTTATTGTGGGTGTCAGTCTGGTTGAAGAGAAATTTTGAAAACAGCATAGCTCACTGTTTTTCTAAAGGTGAGATATCCCGGATCTTTAATTAGGGGGGTCGGGATTATCCACGTTGCTTGTCTAAGAGGCGTAATTCTGGCGCAACTTCAATGGAAAAAAATCGCCGTTGTCTGAGAAGACTTGCACCGGAAAACAGGACTTCCTGTGTGATTCCCAGACATCAGGACTTCCTGTGTTTCCTATTTTTTTTTCGATCCATATCTCAGCGAACTGTGCGAAGGAAATTGAAGAGGATCGGTATTGGCAGTCTCATTTCTATACGGAGACCACTGATTTATGCGAAGAACCGCAAAGTTCATCTACAGTAGTGCCAAAAAACCCAACCGTGAGTGGACACTAGAAGACTTGGAAAAAAGTCACGTGATCCGACGAGTCGCGGTGCACTTGTTCTAATGAGGCAGTGAATCCAGCTTGCCTGGTAAGCACAACTCAAGGCTCTGGCGGTGATATCGTCGTGTAGGGAACATTCTGTTTGTTCGTCACGAGTCTCCTGATATTGCCAAAAAGGTCGGGTATCTTCCAAGGATCATCTGAACATTATTGCTGATCAAGTACATCCTGCAATGTTGACTTTTTACCAGCAGGTGATGACTGTTTTATGGCCGACAATACCCCCGTCCATCGCACAAAATGTGTTCAGCAGTGGTTTAGAGAGCATGACAGCGACTTTCACCATATTCACTACCATCACAAAGCCCAGATCTGAACCCCATTCAGAATGTATGGGACATGCTAAAAAAACAGATACGAGAGCAAAGTCACCCTCTGTTAAATATCAGCCAGTTAAAGGACTGCCCTGGTGAGCGCCTGGCACGCAGTAAACGTAGACGCACTCCGACATTTTGTAAAATCTATATGCCAAACAGCATACGCGCTGTAATTCGGGCTAAAGGAGGTCCAACCCGGTATTGAATAGAAGTTTCTAATTAAGTGGCCGGTATGTGTATGATAAAAAAGTTTCATGCACTTTCCTTTTGTTACGGTGCATAATGTTTTTCCACAGGTGGCGTAAACATTGATATACACATACAGTACAATATTTTTGCTGATAAAAGCCCCACGATAAAATCATTTTGCACCGACTACCTGTTAACAAGGACAAAATTTTCCCATGCGTTATTTAGATTTTTCGATTTTAAAATTTTCCTGTAGGTGGCTTAAATTTATATTATAATTTTGCACATCTCAGTATCAAAAAATTTGATTACCAAAAGTCATTTATCAACGAACAAGATTAAATTTACCAATAGGCTTTGTGAATTTTTAGATTCGAAATTTGTGAGCTGGTTGTACTTATATTTCGTGTTCTATCTCGTACCCTGTAAATTCGATATAAAAGCTTTTAGAAACGGATAGCTCCTATTGTGTTCAAAATTAACATTTCCAGTTTTTCTGCACATAAAGATTTCCTCCTTCGCGGCGTTAATGTATACACTATATCCCGCTTGTGGAAATCCGATTCAACAAACGTTTATTCATAACACAGCTCAATCGTATTTCCCTTTGATTTCCACTTTTTCCAGACACTCAGTTTAGTTTCTAAGTGATGCAATAACATATTCTATTTGGAATAAAATCTCTTATTTTATATAAAAAAAAGGAAGAAAAATTGTTTCAAAATTATGAACAAATTTAGTTGTCTGACTGTGGAAAAACGTTTTCGCCATTAGGCAGCCTTAACCCTTATCAAAAGTTCCCATACCTTTCGGAGCTTTCTGTGATGCCAAATTTTTAGTTTGATGGCATATATCTATTTAGTTCGACATCCCTATTACTTTAAGTCTGCCTGAAAAATTAATTTTTATGTCGAACAGTGGCACATTTTCATGTTTACTGTATTCATGTGTGTATCGATAATCTTCAGTTTTATGAAACAGTTGGTTACACGCTTTGAAATACCATTCGAATACTAACTTTTAGATATCTTGCCCTCGAATGCTGGGGTGTTCAGGGGTATCCTTTTTGGTAAGTTTCGCACGTCTTTTGTAAAAAAAGTACGTGCTTGCATTAGGTGTACAAATAAATTTTAAAGCGTTTTTTTGTGTGACGTATACTGCTAATTTACATATCCGACATTTCTCCGCGTTGTTGCCATGTCACCGTAACTGGTCCAGAGTATAAAATGTGACACAGAAGTTTTCCCAACAGTCAAACGCACTTGCACATCGGTAGGTGAAAGATGGCAAGCAATACTGCATTTATTCGACACTGCATTCGTTACGAATTTCCTCAAGGAAAAAGTGCTACAAAATGCATGTGCATCGATCTATTCTGCTCTGGGGGAGAATACTGTATCGAAAAGCACGTGTGTGAGTTTTGGTTTAGACGGTTTAAAGCAATTGAATTTTGATGTTAGCGATCGAGAACGTGGCGGCGCCCCGCAGAAGGTTGCACATGAGGAACTGCAAGCATTTCTGGATGAAGATTCGTCTGAAACACAAAAAGAACTAGCTGAGCAACTGGGGGTAGCTCAACAAACCATTACCAATTGTTTACGCAATGGGAAAGATTCAGAAGGAAGGAAAATGGGTGCCACATGGCCTGAGCCAGAGGAACAAGGATAAGCGTGTCATGAAGTGTTTGAATCTGTTGAATAAACAACACAAAAAGTCTTTCCTTTAGAAAATCGTTGCGGGTGATGAAAAGAGGATATAGAATGACAATCCCAAACGAAAAAAAACACTGGGTAGACCCCATTGCAGCAACGACTTCGACACCAAAACGCAATATTCACTGCAAGAAAGTTCTGCTGTGCTCTATTAAGAACTACAGGAACAGGATCAGACTGTTACTGCTGATCGCTACAAGCAACAATTTCTGTGATTAAACCAGGGAATATGTCGGAAACGTCCATTCACAGGCAAAGGATTGCGTCCCGTGAAATTACTGCATGACAACGCTAGGCCGCATGTCGCGAAATCGATCTAGGAAACGTTATTGACGCTTGGCTGGGAAGGTTTGGAGCACCCAGCGTATAGTCCCGAAATAGCCCCTTCAGACTATCATTTGTTCCAATCGATGCAACATGGTTTGTCTGCTGTACGGTTACGGACATGGGACGAAGTGAAAAAAATGGGTTGACGACTTCGTCGCGTCACACGACGAAGTATTCTTCATGGCTGCAATCAGTCAGCTGCAAGACCGATGGCGGAAGGTGATAGATAATGACGGCGCATTTTTTGTCTCCTAAAGGTATTGTTGCTTTCTCTCAAATTACATGCTATTTTGTCTTGAAACGCTTTAAAACTTATTTGTACACCTAATATTATCATTTTGTTCGTCTGTGGACACCATATCTCTGCAATTATTGGTCTGATTTGAAAAATTCTTCATATGTCGGGAAGCTCAAAATGTGAGAACGATGATCCTTCTTTTCCGGTTTTTTTTCGATGCACAGTATTTCCACTAGAGGAGGTAAATGAGCATGCTATCGAATTTAAAATTCATTTTGTCCCATATCATTACTTCTAAATTTTTGCAGTAAGATGATTCTGCAAAAATTTTTTGCGTTTATTCGATAATATTTATAACGAAGCATATTTTGGGTACAGTTTCCTTTTCAGTAATGCATAGTTTTTCCGCTAGGGGCAAAAAAGTAAATTGCGGATTCCCCGATATCTCTATTTCTGAATGGTCGCCTTGAAGAATTATTTTTCCCACCGGATAGAGCTCATGGTGGAAAATGTCCCACATAAGATTTCTAGGTTTTGGTAAAGAACGGTTTTTACACTTGAGGGCGTAAGTTTATATTTCGGTTTATGATGCATTTGCAGCAATATTTGCGCTTCTGAAAACTTGATTGAAAAATTCTTTTGAGATCAGTTACCGCTCACCACTAAAAACCTTTCAAAAATATCTTCTGCTTTAAATGATGTCTAAAAATATCTTTCTGATTAACTGGATACCTTATTTATGTCCATATCTCTGCTTCTAACACAGTCCGATTAAAAACATCTCTCTTTGTCCGAGAGCGTTTCTAGTGCGAAATGTTTTGCATATAATTTAAAATTTTTCTTAACGTATAAGTTTGTCATCGGAGGGCATACGTTCATGTTTGTGTTTACATCATATTTACAGCAATATCTGTGAATCCAAAAGCCAATTGAAAAATCCTTTTTCAGTCAGATACTACTACCTACAAAAAATATTTGTGGGCATTTCCTTCCCGAAGTAAAGCAAAATGTTTTCGCTTGGGGGCACAAAAGTTTAATCTATTTTTCTCGAGATCTCTGCTCCTAGACGTCCGATAAAAAAAATCAATTAAAAAATTAGTATTTTTTTTCAGTTTTTCAACACCATTTATCTTGTGGAATACTTTGCCTGTGAGATTTTGTTTTTGTATTTCACAGATATGGCGCCAGGTGGTGCTGGTGTGCATTTTTGTTTGCAGCTGTGTCTCTGCTTTTAAAAATCGTATTGAAAAATTATTTTTTTTACATTTTGCCATTTGCCACGGTAAAGATGGAGAACATTATCCTCTTTAAATAAGACACAGTTTTTCCGCCGAGGGGCGTAAATGTCAAAGTCTTCTCCTCGCTATCTCTTCCAGGAGACGCACTAAAAATTCTTTTTCCTTGGCATAGCTTTTCTATGAAGAATACTTTTCGCATATTTTCTACCTTTTCATTCAAATGTCTTCAGCTAGTGGTGTAAATTAAATCTGATTAAATTTATATTAGCCCAGTGCTGGGCCAGCACTGCCGGCAATGGCCCAGCACTATTTTGCTGCTGCCGAACCGTCAATAAAATGTCCGGGCGGCCAACAGAAGGGCCAGCAGTTCAGGCCAACAGCTGGCCAACAGTTGGCACCCCATGAGTTGTCATATGCCAGAACAGGGCCATCAGTTATCACAGGCAGTAGCTGCCACAAGTGGCCCTTCAGCGGCTTTGCAAGCACGTGCCAGAAATGATGGCTAGCCTAATGTGGTCCGCTAGTTTGTCGGTAGTGGCAGCCGGCAACCACGTGACGTTACTGGTGGCTTGCCGTATCTTATCCGCCAGTTTCCCAGTAGTATCCATAATAAAAAAAAAATCAAGGGTAACAGCAGTTCCCCAAATCTACAGCATTTTTTTCTACCCTTACGAAACTTGTATATTTTAGCACTGCGCTGGGGAAATTTCCTCAACAGACTGGAAAAACGCCCGTTCGAATTTGAGTGGATACGAACCAAGGCCGTTTGCGTGGGAGCTGGGCTCTCTACTGACCGGACTAATTTGCCACGCACGCGCGTGTGCTTAAAGCTGTCTGTTTTGAGCGGAATATGTAATCGAATGGTTCCCTCTTTCATTTTACAATATTGCGAGGTATTTTTCATAAAATTCAGTTTCCTATAATTCATAAATTTATTTTTTCAGCGTAGCGATAGTTTTTTTTTTTACCTTAAGGGAACTTCACTCATTTTCAAGGAGTGTACATACCTAGAGTCGCTTTGCAAAGTTTTGTACTGTCCTTGTCGTCTTGAAAGGAGATTGTTGAATTAATATATATTTACCCGGGTTCATGTCACATTCTGTTACATTTTTAACGTTGTGTCTTTCCTTTCCGTTGTCCGAAGCTACATTTGTTTTAAAGAGGAAAGATATTTTATTTTACTTCTCGTTATTTTTAGAAGCGAATTCCTCCCAATCTTGTGTATTCAACCCATGGATGAGTAGGCCTACATTATATCCACATAGCGTTGCTTTTTTATTCTTTGAAATAATTAATAAATTTTATACGCGTATGATTCTTTTTTTTTCCAACAAAGGTTTTTTAAATGGTTTTCCAAAGCATTTGTGCCAAGCGGTTTCAAATATTTTCTTGCTATTCACCCACTCCATTCCATGAATTGTTATTCATGGGAATGGCTGTAATTTAGTATTTCATAGCTTAATCTGATATCTTCGTCGACGTGGAATTTCATTAGGAAATAATTCACCTCTCTACATATGGATTTTTTTCTTAACATCCACTAAAATAACACGATAGCGATAGCGTCGCCTTCAGCTAACTGGTACCATGAGAGACACAGCAAGTGTTGCTTCTGCGCATGTGCAGTCCCGTTGCTTCCACCTGCTGTTGGGGTTGCATTGGTTGCCAGCAACGGGCCACTAGTGGCAATTGCTTGGACGCCCACAATTCACGGCGATGATGCAGGGCCATCACTGGCTCGCCAACTGATAGCGCTGCCACCAACGGAACGCTACCGGGCCGTGAGCGGAAGATTTCAGCCAGCAGTGGCCCATCCCTGCCAGCTGGTGGCCAGCAGTTTCCTAGCACTTGTGTTTTTGCTGGGCTTGAATTATGTTGATTTAAGGACGACCAGGATTTCTTTTCATATATTTTCTTTGCGTCGGATACTCAGCTTCACCTAAGTTAGCAAAATCTATCTTTGCATTTGTTTTGACATCGTTGTTTCGGACAGATCTAAAAGAGAAAAAAATGGATCGGCAAGCATAAGAAGTATTTCTGAAATTATTTTTAATAAAAAAATATCTTTAGGGGTGGTATTTTGTAATTACTCAAGAAAACACATGACATCTCTTTGGCTTTGAAATTTTCCAGAAGGTTCAACTTGCATCTGGAAAACTGTGAAATGTTCTAAATCAAAGATACTTTTTGCTCTAAAATGGATTCAGTACCATTAAACTTCATCTCCCCCATTGTTTCTTTTCTACTTTCTACTCCACGAGACCAAAGAACTAGTACAGCAAAAGTTTGATTCATCGCGTGTGAAGGTACGTATTATTGTGAGAAATAAATGCTGGCATCTCAGTGTATTGACTTCAAATATTTTCCTCGTTAAATGAAGGAAAGAATTTCATCATTCCATTTAACCCTACTCAAAAACTGTTTTCAGTTTCCAAAAACTAAATACGCGTTTGCTGACCATTAAACCTGTATCTTATCTCTCAAACATAAGCCATCTGATTTTTATTATTTTATAAATATTAAGAACATATAGTTCTTAAATTGAATACAATTACAATGAAATATTGAAGCATTTTGTTTTACACAAATGATATTTTTATATCCATCACAGCAACAGGTATGAAACATGCACTTTTAGAAATACCACAAACAAACGTATTGAGTACTTTTTAATATTAGCAGGATTTCAAAATAAAGGTGTTTATCAAACTTATGAAAACACCGATTGTAATGCAGTACCCGCAGTGCGCCGTATGTAAATCACAGGGCCGAGGTCACTCGCGCCTGTGATTTACATAGAAGGGTTCAGTACGATGTTGGCTATCACTTAGCTGTGGCACAGTTGCAGGTAAAACACCTGTTGTGGCATAATTGTCGACAATGCGATATCTCAGTGAACTAAAAAAAGGCCTGATAATTGGTTCTCATCTAGCAGGAGCTTCAATAACTAGAACGGCTAAAACGGTAGGTTTAACACAAGGATATCGAAGATTGTAACTACCTATAAGAAAGGGCACGGCATTGCCTTCAAACGTGCGAATTGCGGACACCATACGAAGATGCCGGATATAGACAGGTAAACGTCGGCGCGGATTGTACAACGGAAGTACAAGACCATGGCCCCGCAAATGCCATCAGAGTTAAACACCAGTCAGAATGATGTAAGGTGGTGCATACCACATAAAACTGGGACGAAAAAGACTGGCAATGAGTTATTTGGTCTGCTGAATCTTACTTCACATCGTTTCCCACTGGTGCAGTGTGTTCGTTTGGCAAAAAGCTACAGAAACGTACCGCCCCAACTGTTTGGTTCCGACTGTGAAGCATAGAGGTAGATCCCTGATGTTGTGGTTGCTGTATCATTGTATTCCTTAAAGCCATTGTTTATTCTACAAGTCGTATCACATCTGCAGCATACGAATCCATTCTTAGCGACCACCTGCACCCCATAGTGCAGGTAGTATTACCTAAATGACCATTCCTGGTTTCAAGCAGATAATACACCCTTGCATTCTGCAAAACGTGTCAAGCTGTGGGTTGCAGGGCATGAGGATGAGGTACAACAGCTATCCTGGCTACCTCAATCTCCAGACATCAATATTATTGAACATTTGTAGGAATATATGGAGCGACAGATCATATCCCACTTTTCATCTCCAACATCACTGGCACAGTTGAGGCAAATTTTACAGGAAGAATGGTCCCAAATTCCATGGCCGTATGGCAGTGATTTGTGGAAGTCTATTGTACGTCGAATTGCTCATGTTCTGAAAGCCCGATGTGGGCCTACAACTTATTAATGCAAAATTTTCACACAACATGATTTTCCTGGAAAGTCATTATATTGACAACTTTAGAGAAGATCAAGCTTTTAAGTTCCCAGAAATCGAGCAAATCCTTAAGTTCCAGTAAATTAAATTTATGCATTATGCTCGGTAAATTAAATTTATGCATAAATAGATAGATCAGCTTAACAGCATTCCAAACGCCAAACTGTGTTTTAGAAACAATATAACTGCTGGTCATGCTCAGGTTGTTGAAACATTTAAAATTTTAAATTGATCAGGTATATTATTATGCAGGGTATCTAATTCCTTCAATTCATCAGGTGAAAGGTTATATCTAAAAATTAAACAAAACATTGTATTAAAAAGGCTGCTAGTATTTAGACCCATGTCGCAAAACAACGATGTGAAACTGGGAAAAAAAGAAATAAACACTTCTTAGGGACAAAATTACGTCGGCAGCGTTTGGTGAGCTGTAGATGATGTATACTGACTTACTAATTTACACGCCACCGAACCTTGGAAGTGCTAAAAAATTTCCCCACTCAGAAAACAATACAGGGACTAGGGGCATTGTAAAGGCAAAATACTGCGCGAAAAGTGTCCACACTTCTTGGAACTGGATAACTTAAAAATGCATCACGATACTTGCTTTACGAAAAAGGTCAACTCTACTCTGAAACTAGATGATTTATTTATCGTGATTCACAACAATGTTATAGTAGTCCAGATCTCCAATAGTCACATTATGATAGTTGTTGAGAATAACACCTGTGCAAACTGTGGTAAAGCATCTTTAATTGCGGAGCACATTCTGCCCAGAACTAATTATTCTCTGCTGGAACAAGAGGAGTTTCTGCAAAACAAGATGAGGAAATTATGACTATCCGGCAAAATCTTGACTTAAAATGAGGTGCATTTCACCAGCCCCCCCCCCACGGAATTTTTTAATTTTTCAGACACCATTCGTTTGTACCACGTATGAACCGGAATGAACTCAATTTTTTTCGTTTGAACCGCAATAGTTTTTGAGTTATTTAAAAAACAAAGTGGGGGGCTGGTGAAATGGTACCCCCAAAAAAAGATATTTCAAATTTCAGCATAGCCATTCGTTAATAAATCGTATGAACCGGAATGAACTCCATTTTCATCGTTTGACCCGCAATAGTTTTTGAGATATTTAACAAATAATATTGAGAATTTACATATAAATATAGGAGGCCGACCATTTCACCAGCCCCCCCCATGGAAATTCAAAATTTCGAAATAGCCATTCGTTAGTAAATCGTATGAACCGGAATGAACTCCATTTTTATCGTTTGAACCGCAATAGTTTTTGAGATATTTAAAAAAATATATTGAGAATTTGCATATATACAGAGAGACCGACCATTTCACCAGCCCCCACCATGGAAATTCAAAAATTCAAAATAGCCATTCGTTAGCAAATCGTATGAACTGAAAATAACTCCATTTTGATCGTTTGAACCGCAATAGTTTTTGAGATATTTAAAAATTAATGTTACAGGCCTATCATTTCACCCCCCCCCCTCATCATGGAAATTCAAAATTCCGAAGCAGCCATTCGTTAGTAATTCGTATGAACAGGAATGAACTCCATTTTCATCGTTTGAACCGCAATAGTTTTTGAGATATTTAACAAATAATATTGAGAATTTATATATAAATATAGGAGGCCGACCATTTCACCAGCCCCCCACCATGGAAATTCAAAATTTCGAAATAGCCATTCGTTAGTAAATCGTATGAACCGGAATGAACTCCCTTTTTATCGTTTGAACCGCAATAGTTTTTGAAATATTTAAAAAATAATATTGAGAATTTGCATCTATTACAGAGAGACCGACCATTTCACCAGCCCCCCACCATGGAAATTCAAAATTTCAAAATAGCCATTCGTTAGCAAATCGTATGAACCGAAAAGAACTCCATTTTCATCGTTTGAACCGCAATAGTTTTTGAGGCATTTAAAAAAGAATGTTACAGGCCTACCATTTCACCCACCCCCTCATCATGGAAATTCAAAATTCCGAAATAGCCATTCGTTAGTAAATCGTATGAACCGGAATGAATTCCGTTTTTATCATTTGAACCGCAATAGTTTTTGAGATATTTCAAAAATAATATTGAGAATTTGCATATATACAGAGAGACCGACCATTTCACCAGCCCCCCACCATGGAAATTCAAAATTTTAAAATAGCCATTCGTTAGCAAATCGTATGAACCGGAATGAACTCCATTTTCATCGTTTGAACCGCAATAGTTTTTGAGGTATTTACAAAAGAATGTTACAGGCCTACCATTTCACCCACCCCCCTCATCATGGAAATTCAAAATTCCGAAATAGCCATTCGTTAGTAAATCGTATGAACCGGAATGAATTCCATTTTTATCATTTGAACCGCAATAGTTTTTGAGATATTTAAAAAATAATATTGAGAATTTGCATATATACAGAGAGACCGACCATTTCACCAGCCCCCCACCATGGAAATTCAAAATTTTAAAATAGCCATTCGTTAGCAAATCGTATGAACTGAAACGAACTCCATTTTGATCGTTTGAACCGCAATAGTTTTTGAGATATTTAAAAAATAATGTTACAGGCCTATCATTTCACCCCCCCCCCCCTCATCATGGAAATTCAAAATTCCGAAATAGCCATTCGTTAGTAAATCGTATGAATAGGAATGAACTCCATTTTCATCGTTTGTACCGCAATAGTTTTTGAGATATTTAACAAATAATATTGAGAATTTACATATAAATATAGGAGGCCGACCATTTCACCAGCCCCCTACCATGGAAATTCAAAATTTCGAAATAGCCATTCGTTAGTAAATCGTATGGACCGGAATGAACTCCATTTTTATCGTTTGAACCGCAGTAGTTTTTGAGATATTTAAAAAATAATATTGAGAATTTGCATATATACAGAGAGACAGACCATTTCACCAGCCCTCCACCATGGAAATTCAAAATTTGAAAATAGCCATTCGTTAGGAAATCGTATGAACCGAAATGGACTCCATTTTTATCGTTTGAACCGTAACAGTTTTTTTTATTGGAGATTTAACGACTACCGTGAGCAACTCAATGGGCTATTAGCAGTCGCCCGTCCCTAATTTAGGGTCACTGGTTCCAGGGAAGGGAGAGAGCCAGTGCCGTAAATCAAACACAACATTCATGCCTCACCGGGTTTCGAACCCGGACCCTGTTCGAAAGAATGATCAGAGGCCGTCGCTTAGACCACTGCGTCACCGGAGATGCCAACAGTTTTTGACAGATTTAAAAAAAAAAAGTTTGAGAAAATTGGGGGACGACCATTGCACCTCCCCCCTCCCCATGGAAAAATTCAAAATTTCAAAATAGCCATTCGTTAGCAAATCGTATGAACCGAGGGGAAATCCATTTTCATCGTTTGAACCGCAACAGTTTTTGAGAAAAAAATAACAATATTGAGAACTTATGTATATATATATTCGAGACCGACCATCCCCCCCTCTCACTATGTAAATTCAAAATTTTAAGATAGTCATTCGTTAGTAAATGGTGTGAACCGGAATAAACGCCATTTGCATAGTTTGAATAGCAATAGTTTTGGAGATGTTTAAAAAAGAATGTTAGTAGCCCACGATTTCACCTGCCTCTCCCCCCCGCCCACCCCAACCTGGACATTTCCTATTTCAGGATAGCTATTCGTTAGCATGGTGTGAACCAGAAAGACCTCCTTCTTCATCGTTCGAATCTTGATAGTTTTTGAGATATTTGTAATAAGGGTAATGGAGGATAATGAAGAAGTAATTTGTTTTGCACAAAGTCTTTCATTCGTTCCTGACATTAGCTGAAAGAACTAACCGTTTCTAGCTTTGAACCCCAGCAGTTGAAAAGACATTCCAAAAACAACGTGACGTTGTTTTATTAGGTATCGAGGATTAGTACACAGGAGAACGGAAAATAAATGGCATGATAAAACAATAAGAATAACGGTACTGGACGAGCAGCACAAAGTAGTCTGTAAAAGCCAATCAGGACATACAAAGATAAACGAAGCTGAACGAGCAGCACAAGGCAATCTGTGATAGGCGAAGCACACTGGAACAGTCACTGAGCAGAAGGAACGACGGACATGGAGATGGAGAATACATCGAACTGGAGGCTGCTTTTCATGCTCCGGGGCGCAGCATGAAAAGCAGAAAACGAGGTGCAACAGATAACACTTGCAAAGATAGCATGGTGTAGGTAACAGCACGGGGCAATCAATTAGCATGAGGCAAAGCAATAACGATAAGTATCTGACGAGATGAGTCACACTGGATGAGCAAGTAACGTAGCACAACAGTAGAAGGTATGCTGAGACACATAGCATGACATAAGACAAATACTCGACGAGACAGGAAAAACAAACCCACGGAACACCTGACAAAACTAACTGGGTGCGAACAGCAACATAGGGCAATCCAGGACAGTGACGAAAGGTATAAGAGGAGAATCGCGCATAACAATGCACACAGGAAGAAGCTCTGTGAACAAAACGATGTGACGGGTTCACGGAAGTAGGCACCGGGCGGATGTTTAAAAGAACCGAGATGTGGAGAAAACATGGCGGTACATAGGATACAACGGAAAGAAAAAGGTTGGGTACAACGCATAACAGAAACATGCAAAGGAGTAAGACGGAACAGCAGCAAGGCAAAGACGGCAGGAAGCGAAACATCATGCAAGTGCAGACAGAAGCTAATCGGTCAGAACCAGATCAATGAGGCGATTTTGAGTATCACCAAGGTAGCAATTAAGAAAACTTTAATAACGGAATATCTCAGGGGTAAGATCTCGTGAGGTCAACGAAAACTTGGAGGAAGCAGCGAATATCCTCGATCATATTCGAGTAATCAGCTGGATCATGTGAGTCAAGAAGGGGATCCAAACCAGCGTCACAAGAAGAGACAAAGAACAAGGGTTGGCAGCATCTGGGAAGAGAATCTTCGAATACCCAGGGACAGCTTGAAGGCGAGCGACAATTGCAGTGGAAACGGAGGGAGTACCAATAAGGTCGGCGAAAGCAGCAACAGTAGAATTAGGAGCGGAATCTGAAGAACGATGAAGAGAAGGCTGAGCGACCGCGGTTCGCTTAGTACGAGTCTTTCGATTAGAGCGACGACGGCGCTTCTTATTCGAAGCAGTACCAACAGGGACGTGGTGACGAAGAAGGAGTAACGGACAGCAAGTGAGAAGACTGACAAGGAAGATCTGGATCATGTGCGGATAACGCAAGCAAAGAGGCAACTGATGGGGCAACAAGAGCTGGTGAAGGTGAGGCTTCACACAAATCCAGAAGAGTTGCTGTGCTGGAAAGCGGGGACCGATCACGGGACCAGAAATCGAAAGGAAGGCAACAATACTAGAGGCATCACAAGAGCTCGGAGAAGGTGAAACAGGCGGAGAGCACACCGGAGTACTGGAACGGCTGAAGAAAGGATGAGCGTCTGAGGGTGGCGAAGCTGACGTACACAGCGAAGATGATGGAGCAGAGAATCCCGTGGTTGGGATTGACCAGGTGACGTGCGAAAACAAAGAAGGCAGCACCTGAACAGGCGAAGAAAGGTCGGCAACGGGATGTGACAGAGCACAGACAACAGACGACGAAGAAGAAAGCAAGACAGACGAAGGCACCGAAGCAGGAGCAGTAGATCCAGATGTATCCACAGCAGGCGACGCTAGTGGAGAAGGAAAACGACCTGCAGAGGAAGGCATCGACAATCGAGATGGAGACTAAGAAGGTGGAAGCGAAACAAGCGCAGGCGTGGTGACCGGAAGTGAAGAAGGGGGTTCTGTGATGGGCACTTGAGCAACCGTTGAGGAAGAACAAGAAGAGGTGAGCGGACACTGCGAGCGATGATGACCAGGCGTTTTACATGAGTAGCAATGATACGCAGTGAACACGTTTATAACGACGTTGTGATGAACACAAAGCACCTGGAAAGCAGTGGGGCAGGAAGTAATGGAGTCCATATCAGGGAATAGAACAAAGGCTTGGCGTCGGAAGCCTAAATAAGGACGATCACCTTGATCGGCGGGGAGCGTGCGAATAACACAAACAATGCGCCCACACCGAGAAAGAAATGCATGTAAAACCGTCGTCGGGGCTGACGTTCGCAAACGGAGGACTTTGCTATGGCATTTGTTACAGTTCAAACTGTTTTTACGAAGATACTGCAATATCGGAAAGTATGTTTGCAATTAATCCCGCGGATGCTGACTGACCACCATAAGGAAGAATGTATGTGTTGGTGTTTGAACCACTTGCTGCGTTACAAAGCAGAGGGTGATGCATTTATATCGCGCATAGTGGCAGGTGACGAATCGCCGTGCCACCACTTTGAGCCATCCAGCAACCCAGCGAGCATGCAATGGAAACATCCCGGATCACCAAAACACATAAAATTCAAGTCACAGGACTCCGCCGGGGAGGTTATGCTGAGCGCATTTTTTGACCATGAAGGGCTTTTGTTGGTGGACTTTAAAGAGCCTCACGTGAACAGCAATGCCACCCACTACATCGACACAGTGGACAAGCTGCATAAAGCCATCAAGAATGGGTGACCTGGCATGCTTTCGCGTGGTGTGATTCTGTTGCACACATTATGCAGGATGCGTTAGCACGGAGAGGGTGAGAGGTTCTGCACCACCCAGCCTATAGCCCGGATCTGTCAACATGTGACTTTCATGTTGACAGATCCAAATGGTTCAAGGAGCAACTAAAGTTCCTCTTTCCAGACGGTATGCGTCGTCTTTCCAAGCAATGGGATGCGTGTTAACTCTGCCACACCTGCGGATGTAACTCTTCGTTCGTTTATATATATATATATATATATATATATATATATATATATATATATATATATATATATATATATATATATATAGGGATGTAAGGTCAGGTGATGCGTAACATCACAGCCTCTCCTTGACAAATGTCAACCCCGCCTTCTCGTGGTACATCCTGTTCCCACTAAAGGGGCTCTGACGACCGCCAGTAGCGGTATAACTATACCATCGGGATTAGAGGAAATTCTATCCCACACTCACCAACCCGCTTGGCCAGCGTGGTGAGTTATGGCCAAACCCCTCCAAAATGATTCCACAACTTAAATCTTGGCCCTCAGTCTCCGGCAGCTGGAATGTACCTAGCCATAAGGCAGCGGCCAGTGCGACATGAAGGCAGAGGGTGCTAAGAATCCCCGGAGGACCGGACTAGGCTGCCATCTGATGCTGACCTTGGCTACGTACAACGGACGCTCCCTATCTTCTGATTCAAGGCTTCTTGAATTGGAAGAGGAACTACAAAGGATCAAGTGGGACATCGTGGGGCTAAGTGAGGTAAGGAGAAAAGGAGAAGATCTCATCGAACTGAAAAGTGGACATCTCTTCTACTATCGTGGGACAGATACTGGCAGAACTAGTGGTGTTGGATTTATAATAAACAAGAAACTGAAGGATAAAGTTGTAGAAGTTGAAAGTTCCTCTGACAGAGCTGCACGACTTGTTATCCAACTCTCGAAAAGACACCAGGCTCTGATTGTTCAAACTTATGCACCCACCACAAGTCATCCTGAAGAAGAAATTGAAGAATTTTATGAGGAAATTTGTCATCTAAATAATAAAGGTAAGCAGCACTTGAAAATAATTATGGGAGATTTCAATGCAAAAATAGGGCAACGGCAACAGAATGAAACTTCAGTAGGTAAATTCGGTCACGGCAACAGAAACCAGCGTGGAAATACTCTCGTTGAGTTTGCAGAGGCAGAAGGGTTTTTCATCTTGAACTCCTTCTTCAAGAAAAAGCCACACAGGAAATGCACATGGAGACATCCAAATGGGACGACAAGTGAAATTGATTTTATTATGTGTAACAAAAAATTCGTCATAGAAGACTGCAGTGTGCTAAACAAGTTCAACACAGGTAGTAACCATAGATTGGTGAGATGTAAGATGCACCTCAACACCAAACTTGAACGTGGCAAGCTCATAAGACAAACAAAATCTATCGACATAACCAACCTTAAAAAACACCATAATACCTTCAAGTTGGAACTGAAGAACAGGTTCTCTGCTTTAGAAGGCCTAACATCGGAAGAAGTGGACATCTCTGAAGTTAACAGAAAAGTAACCAAAGATCTTATGGAAACAGCAACAAAATTAGCTGGGTCTAAGAACAAGTTGCATGTAAACAAATTATCAGGAAAAACGAAAATGTTGATGCAAAAAAGAAGAGAGATGAGGACAACTAAAGAAGATGTGACTTCCAAAGTGGAATATATGGAGCTATGCAAGACAGTAAGAAAAAGTATCACTGAAGACGTAAGAAAATTCAACTGTGAACTAGTGAGGAAAACAATTGAAAACAACCAAAGCCTAAAGATAGCAAAGGGACATCTCAGTAAGGGAAGAAAACAGATTATGGCACTGAGAAAAGAAGATGGTTCTGTAACAAGAAATAGAGGCGAAATTTTGACAAGAGTGAAAGATTTCTACTCCAAATTATATGAAAGGGATGATACATGCACTCCAGACATCATGAAAGATACCAGTACCAGAGTTCCTTCAGTCCTTCCAGCAGAAGTTGCACATGCAATCAAGAACATGAAGCTGGGAAAAGCTCCAGGAGAAGATGGAATTACTGTAGACATCATACAAGAAGCAAGTGGAGAAATTGAAACAGTACTCGCCCAAATTTTCACTCGATGCCTTAATGAAGGAAAGATTCCTGAGGATTGGAACACCGCTACAATGATCCTGCTACATAAGAAAGGTGACATTGAGGATCTCGGAAACTACAGACCTATCAGCCTCCTATCAGTAGTTTATAAAATCTTCACTAAAGTTCTTTCACACCGCTTGAAGTAACACTGGACATGGTTCAACCGAGAGAACAAGCTGGATTCAGGAGTGGCTACAGCACAATAGATCATATCCACTTACTGAGAGAACTAATTGAAAGAGCGAGGGAATATGAGCTTCCATTGTGCATGGCTTTTATCGATTATGAAAAAGCCTTTGATTCGGTGAAACCATCAGCAGTTGCAATGGCTCTGAAATCCTGCGGTATTGAAGATGCATACATTAATATTATTAATGACATCTATGAAAATGCAAGTGCAAAGATTCGGCTGTTTGAAAATACAACACACATAAAAATTGGAAAAGGAGTGAGGCAAGGTGACACCATATCTCCGAAGCTCCTTAATGCCACATTGGAAAATGTCTTTCAATCACTGAACTGGGAAAACAAAGGGATAAAGATTAATGGAGATTATCTAACCCACCTTCGTTTTGCTGATGACATAGTCATTTTTGCAACTACCCCATCAGAGCTGCAGAGTATGATCCAGGAACTTGCTGACAAGAGTAAAGAAGTGGGATTAAAAATGAACTTTCAGAAGACAAAAGTGATGTACAATGCTTTTACAAGAAATGAAGATTTATCGATTGATGGAGAAAAGCTGGAGATAACAGACACGTACGTTTATCTTGGACAGCAGATATCAAGTGAGGGTCACATTGGTGAAGAAATTAATCATCGTACAAAACTTGCCTGGAGAGCTTTTGGAAGAAACAGCATAATTTTCAAGAGCAATATGCCATTATGTCTTAAAAGAAAAGTGTTTGATCAATGCATCCTTCCAGTGCTTACGTATGGTGCAGAGACGTGGACCTTAGCTAAAAGAGACATACAAAGGCTGCAGACAACTCAAAGCAGCATGGACAGGTGCATGCTTGGTGTAACCAGGAGAGATAAGAAGAGGAACACGTGGATCCGAAAAATGACAAGAGTGGAAGACATCATGATCAGAGTTAAATCCCTGAAATGGCAATGGGCTGGGCATACTGCCAGAAGAACAGACCATCGATGGACAGCCGAAATTTTAGATTGGATTCCAAGGGACAGGAAAAGACCCAGAAGAAGACCACATGGAAGATGGGTGGATGAAATTCGAAAGTATGCGGGAGTGACATGGAGGAGACTGGCACAAGACAGACCGTTGTGGAGGAAACTTGGGGAGACCTTCGTCCAGCAGTGGATTGATAATGGTTGACAATGATGATGATGATGATATAGTAAAGTGGGAGGAGGTTTCGTTTGTTCGCTCGAACAGAGTGAGAGAGAGAGTGTGTGTTTCCGGGAAGAGTAAACGAACTCTCTGCTTGTTGTGAGAGCCCCCGTTGCGCGTGTGCCTCGGATCCTTAAGTAGGAGGCGGCGCTAAGTCACGTGACGACACGTTCGCTCTTACAGAGTTCTCGGTTCATACGATTTACTAACGAATGGCTATTTTGAAATTTTGAAATTACATGGGGGGGGGAATTGTCGGCTCCATATTTTCTGAATCCTTTTTTTTTTTGTAGGTATGCCAAACACTATTGCGGTTCAAACGATAATAATGCAGTTCTTTTCGGTTCATACGATTTACTAACGAATGGCTATGAAATTTCGAATTTCCATGGGGGGGGGGGGGGGGTGAAATGGTAGGCCTGTAACATCCTTTTTTAAATACCTCAAAAACTATTGCGGTTCAAACGATGAAAATGGAGTTCTTTCCGGTTCATACGATTTGCTAACGAATGGCTATTTTGAAATTTTGAATTTCCATGGTGGGGGGCTGGTGAAATGGTCGGTCTCTCTGTATATATGCAAATTCTCAATATTATTTATTAAATATTTCAAAAACTATTGCGGTTTAAACGATAAAAATGGAGTTCATTTCTGTTCATACGATTTACTAACGAATGGCTATTTCGGAATTTTGAATTTCCATGATGAGAGGGGAAGGGGATGAAATGGTGTAGGCCTGCAACATTCTTTATTAAATATCTCAAAAACTATCGCGGTTCAAACGACGAAAATGGAGTTCTTTTCAGTTCATACGATTTACTAACGAATGGCTATTTTGAAAAAGATTTGAATTTCCATGGTGGGGGGAGGGTGAAATGGTCGGTCTCTGTGCGTATATGTAAATTCTATTATTTATTAAATATTTCAAAAATATTGCGGTTCAAACGATAAAAATGGAGTTCATTCCGGTTCATACGATTTACTAACGAATGGCTATTTCGGAATTTTGAATTTCCATGATAAAAGGGGGGGGGAGTGAAATGATAGGCCTGTAACATTATTTTTTAAATATCACAAAAACTATTGCGGTTCAAACGATGAAAATGGAGTTCTTTTCAGTTCATACGATTTGCTAACTACTGGCTATTTTGAATTTCCATGGTGGGGGGGGGGGCTGGCGAAATGGTCGGTCTCTCTGTATATATGCAAATTCTCAATATTATTTTTTAAATATCTCAAAAACTGTTGCGGTTCAAACGATAAAAATGGAGTTCATTCCTGTTCATGCGATTTCTAACGAATGGCTACTTCGGAATTTTGAATTTCCATGATGAGGGGGGTGGTGAAATGGTAGGCCTGTAACATTATTTGCTGTTAAATATTTCAAAAGCTATTGCGGTTCAAACGATTAAAATGGAGTTCTTTTCGGTTCATACGATTTGCTAACGAATGGCTATTTTGAAATTTATGAAATTTCGAATTTCTATCGGGGGGTGGGGGTGGGGTGTGTGTGAAATGGTCGGTCTCCCTGTATATATGCAAATTCTCAATATTATTTATTAAATATTTCAAAAACTATTGCGGTTCAAACGATAAAAATGGAGTTCATTCCTGTTCATACGATTTACTAACAAATGGCTATTTCGGAATTTTGAATTTCCATGATGAGGGGGGAAGGAGGATGAAATGATGACGGCTTGTAACATTCTTTATTAAATATCTCAAAAACTATCGCGGTTCAAACAATGAAAATGGAGTTCTTTTCAGTTCATACGATTTTCTAACGAATGGCTATTTTGAAAAAATTTTGAATTTCCATGGGGGGGGGGGGGGGGGCTGGTGAAATGGTCGGTCTGTGTGCGTATATGTAAATTCTATTATTTATTAAATATTTCAAAAACTATTGCGGTTCAAACGATAAAAATGGAGTTCATCCCTGTTCATGCGATTTACTAACGAATGGCTATTTCGGAATTTTTAATTTCCGTGATGAAGGGGGGGGGTAAATGGTGTAGGCCTGTGACATGTTCAAACTATGAAAATGGAGTTCTTTTCGGTTCATACGATTTGCTAACGAATGGCTATTTTGAAATTTTGAATTTCCATGGTGGGGGGGGGGGCTGGTGAGAATTTGCATATATACAGAGAGGTCGGTCTCTCTGTATATATGCAAATTCTCAATATTATTTTTGAAATATTTCAAAAACTATTGCGGTTCAAACGACAAAAATGGGGTTCATTCCTGTTCATACGATTTACTAACGAATGGCTATTTCAGAATTTTGAATTTCCATGATGAGGGGGAAGGGGGATGAAATGATGACGGCTTGTAACATTCTTTATTAAATATCTCAAAAACTATCGCGGTTCAAAAGATGAAAATGGAGTTCTTTTCAGTTCATACGATTTACTAACGAATGGCTATTTTAAAAAAAATTTTGAATTTCAATGGGGGGGGGGGGGGGCTGGTGAAATGGTCGGTCTCTGTGCGTATATGTAAATTCCATTATTTATTAAATATTTCAAAAACTATTGCGGTTCAAACGATAAAAATGGAGTTCTTTTCTGTTCATACGATTTACTAACGAATGGCTATTTCGGAATTTTGAATTTTCATGATGAGGGGGGGGTGAAATGATAGGCCTGTAACATTATTTTTTAAATATCTCAAAAACATATTGCGGTTCAAACGATGAAAATGGAGTTCTTTTCAGTTCATACGATTTGCTAATGAATGACTATTTTGAAATTTTGAATTTCCATGGTGGGGGCTGGTGACATGGTCAGTCTCTCTGTATATATGCAAATTCTCAATATTATTTTTTAAATATCTCAAAAACTATTGCGGTTCAAACGATAAAAATGGAGTTCATTCCGGTTCATTCGATTTACTAACGAATGGCTATTTCGAAAATTTGATATTCCATGGTGGGGGGCTGGTGAAATGGTCGGCCTCCCATATTTATATGTAAATTCTCAATATTATTTGTTAGATATCTCAAAAACTATTGCGGTTCAAACGATGAAAATGGAGTTCACTCCGGTTCATACGATTTATTAACGAATGGCTATGCTGAAATTTGAAATATCTATTTTTTGGGGGTACCATTTCACCAGCCCCCCACTTTTTTTTTAAATAACTCAAAAACTATTGCGGTTCAAACGAAAAAAATTGAGTTCATTCCGGTTCATACGTGGTACAAACGAATGGTGCAAAGAAAAAATTAAAAATTCCGTGGTGGGGGTTATCGTTTCACCAGCCCCCCCCCCCCACACTTTGTTTTTTAAACATCTCCAAAACTATTGCGGTTTAAACGAAAAAAACTGAGTTCATTCCGGTTCATACGTGGTACAAACGAATGGCGTCTGAAAAATTAAAAAATTCCGTGGTGGGGGGCTGGTGAAATGCACCTCTTAAAATGGCCTAAATCCATAATGTCGTCTCCTCCCCCTATACAGCACCACCAGGGGATTCGAATAAGATCTCGACATAATCACAGTGCCAATGCGCCAAAATGATCACAATTCTGACAGCACACACCAAACTTTCATAGCACGCAAAATAAAACTTTTCAGCAACTAATTTTAATTCATTTTTGTCTGTCTATTGCTTCCTTTTCAAAAAAGTTTTGTCATTGTCGACTCGTTTTGACTCACCCTGTGATAATTACATTTATTTCTACAAAATACAGCAAACTCGGGTTATAGGGATCGCTTTGAATATAACACATTGATTCTGGTAAACAAAGACTTTCTTGACTGAATATTATTAAATAGCATTTTCAAAGTAGAAGTACACAGTACAACGTTCTATTCTTTATGCAACATAAATTTTAAGAGCGAGAGTTGTAAAAAAGATGTATACTGACTTATTAAATTTATCTCATATAATATGTTTTCGCCGGTAAAGTTCTGTTATTTCATTTCAAAGGAATGATGGTTTGAGCTCTTTATATATAATTTGCTGAGAGAATTTTCAACAGTCAATACTCACAACTGGGTGCCTCCCACCTTCTTTCAGAGATGGGAATATATTTCAGCAATTTATTTGGTAAATGCAAAATTTTCAAGTTCTCCATTTTCCTCGACACCACTTTATAGATTTATTGTAAGTGAGATACTGAGAATTTATCAATCTGTTAAGGCTGCAATAACCTGTAGGTCAGGATCTACTTTTACTGTTATTTTCCAAAACTGAATTACCGGAAAATAAGTGAATGTTTTGTCAAATACTGTTTAAAAAGGAAAATTTGAGCTGCACTGGCTTTTTATATTGACGAAAAAAATGTCGCGTACAATGGATATGTGGTTAGATTTATGGTATTTTTTATCATGTACTGGTTAATGACAAAAATTTAGCAAATTTTTATTACTGAAATCCGTTGTACGAAATTGTATTCTATGAAGCGATTGATTCGAAATATTTAAGTCTACTGTACTAGGTTTCACACATATTTCTGCTTTTGAGTTTCTTAAAGCAAGCAGCATTGAACAGTTGAAATATTTGTTTTACAAGTTTCGAAATTTTCAATTGGGAAAGGAACTGCTTCTTTGCTGGTTTCTTATCTTTTCTATTTTTGAATATTTTTCGTGTGTCTCGTACAAAGATAAACATGCGCTAATTGCTCTTGTCAAGCGCATGTAAATCTAGATGTTTTGTTCATATGCTTGACATCCCTTGTATGTCCTTTAAAAAATATAAAAAGCACGAACAGAACGGAATTGAAATTCAAGCTTGAAAAAAAGATACCAACGAAACATTCGTAACTCAAGAAAGAATAATAAATGACTCCTTTACTCTGAACGGTTTGTACAAGAAGGGTTCGAAGTAAAAGACGCTTTGTTGAAAAGAGCGCTTCCAGCTTCACAAAAGAAGGAAATAGGAAAGCAACTCGTGTACAACTCATAATTTCGAAACTGCAAGTTTTCCCACTGACTACTTACGCAGAAGAGCTTTGACTCTTTCTTTGGCGTCTCTCGAGGAGTTGCCCAAGCCCAAAATTACAGCTAAGAGTTGCTTAAAGTGAAATGACATTGAATGAATCGGCAACTTTCCGCACCTGACTTTGTTATAAATTTGTAAGAAGAGCAGGAAATACTTTGCAAATGTTTCCTGAGTACCTCTTTCGCTTGCTACGCGGTATGTAACAAATGCCAGCAGGCAGCACGGATGCAAGAAGGTAGTGAAAGAAAACATCAGCTTATTGATTCAAGACGAAGCTGGTGAAGTCGGAAATTACTGTTATGATGATTTTATTTGTTTTCCGACGCGAACCACTGGTGTTACTCTTTTTCTTATTGTTACTGGTATCAATGGTTAATATCTGCCGGAATGTGTAAATAAACTCAGTTGAAAAGGACAGTCTTAACCTGCATTCCAGTACACTGCTGTTTGATATTTGGAGAAACAGTTAACGCATTTCACTCAACGGAAGCCTGCTATATGTATGTTTTTCTACACGACTTTGGAAACACATCTTGCTTTTATGCCAGCCAAAGAAGACATACAGACCCGTTTATAATGAACGTAGGTTCGATATGTCATGGATGCAATGCGTAAATTCCTCTTTTTATTTATAACTGTTCTACGATACGTACAGAGATTTCATGTTGATAATGTTTCATTTTTCTATGCAAATATTCCTTGAACAAACTTATGGATGATAAAAAATTGATAGCGAGTATATCCGCTAAAAATTGTGTGTGCCGAAAAAAGACATTGCTTGTCACAAATCCATGTCTGTTATGTAAACATTTCGAGTTTCTTTTTTTGTCAAATCGCAATTAAGATTTTTCGCTTTATAAACCTTTAAACTTTCACTTCATGTCCTACTCTGAAACTGGCATGCTTCTATGCTACGATAACATTGTTTATGCGTCCATGAGTCACAAAACGTAGATCAAAGCGTTAGTCACAAAAAATATTTGTAGATTTTTCTTAAACTAGAAAACTTTCCTCGAGAAAATGGCAATATGCTCAGTCGAGTCACATTATTGTGACCACCTCCTAATTATGACGTCAACAGCGGGTGTCCAATGAAAGAAGGCACGTGCCGTGAGCTGTCTCCGAGAGTATATAAGATGTGCGGTAGGCATTCTGAAAACATATCACTCGTTGCTGTCGTGGATAAAAGGAGCAATTAACAGATTTGCAAAAAGGGTTGATTATCAGCTTTCGGGCCAAGGGTGGCAGTATTTCTGAATCAGCGCAGTTTGTGACCTGTTCGCGTGCTGCTGTGGTTAAAGTGTATCGTGATTGGAGAAATGGCACCATTGCAAATAACCGACGTGGAAACTACGCAGTACCACGCGCCATTGTGTGAAAGGTGAACGTCGGATTTGAAGGTGCGTGAGGGCCGATCGACACGCTACAGTGGAGCAACTCACTGGCCGAATGAACCAGGGGGCTACCGGAAGTGTATCTAAAACGACAGTTTAGCAAACCCTGCTGCGTATGGGGCTCCGATGCAGACGGATGGTCACTGCACCTATGCTAACGAAGGTGCATCGGCAGAAAAGGTTTACATTTGCACGGCAGTTTCGGAATTGGACCTCCGCTGATTGGCAAAGGATTGCCGTCTCCGATGAGTCACGTTTTCTGCTTCATCGAATGGATAGACGTTGGCGTATAAGGAAAGAAACATCGAAAAAACAACTCCTCAACCATTGCTGAAAGAACACAAGCTGCTGGTGGTGGTGGGGAGGGGAGGGGGTAGCATTATGATCTGGGGAATGTTTTCGTGGCATTCTCTGGGTACACTCACTCCTGTGGAAGGCACTATGGACCGAATTCGTAATGAATCCACCCTTGAAGACCACGTACACCCATACAAGCTGATTGTCTTCCCTGGGGAGGATGGGATCTTCCAGCACTACAATGCGACGTGTCACACAGCTAACAATGTTTAAGAGTGGTTGGAAAATGACAAGAAAATGACTGTGGTTGGAAATGACTAAATGACTAAAAATGTCCGTAAGTGGTCGATGAAGACTTCAAAGTACTTCCCTGGCCCTATGATTCTCCAGACGTAAACCCAATAGGGCATCTGTGGGACCACCTCGATCGTGTTGTTTGCTTTATGGATCCTGCACCACGTACCCTCCAGCAGCTGTCAGATGCATTGCAGTCAGCATGGCTCCACATACCTGTGAACACCTTGCAGCACCTTACTAAGTCACTCCCAGCCCGTCTAGCTGTTGTCCGCGCTGCACACGGTGGTTACTCGGGATATTAACTGGTAGTCACAATAATGTGACTCGACCGTATATGTACCTTTGTTAGAAACCTGGTGAAACAAATGATGAAGTTTTCAAATACATTATTTTGTTGTTACTTCCAGTTTTCATTTAAAACTGCTGAGGCCGAGTAGCCAGAGGTAGAGGTTTCTGGTTAGCCACCTGAACTAAGCTTGAGAACCGGATTAGGCAGGGATGGTGGGATTGTCTTACGGCGCTGGCTCTCCTCTTCCCGGCTCGTGGTGTAAAAGTTTTCACTTTCCGCCAAACGAGAAAGTTCCCTTCGTTTACTTTGCAAAATATCCTTAGTTGAACAAGAAAATCGTGAAGGATGAATAAGGTAATCGTTTGAATTTTTTAACAGGTTTGTGTGAAAATTAGGGCAACTTCCAATTGTCTTCTTAATTCTCAAAGCGAGATAGAAAAGAAAAATCTAAGGAACAGCAAAGCGAAATTTATGAAACACACAACAATGCTAACAATTGTAAAGCTATCAGATCAGATGTAAAGGATTTTAGGAAGGGAGTGTCTGACCACAGTTTTTAAACAACCTTTAGAAATAGGAAGTTAGGAGATTTGGGCTACAGTGCCCGATAGGAAAGTGACACGGAAGTGAGGTAGAAAGGGGAGGAAGACGCCCTTATTTATAAACGGGGGACCAGTACCCGGGGCCCGAAAGTTTAACGTGCTCTACCGTCGCACGGCGGATATTTAGTGGTTCGAGCGTTCGTACCTTTCTGGGATCGAACCTGAGATTTCGCCGTGGCAGTCACGAACGCTGACAACTAAGCGATTCGCGTCACTTGTAAAGCTATCGATGAGAAAAAAGTGTTTTCTACTCATATGTGTATACGTTATTTTTTCAGTGTATTAAAATTTTGACTTTAACATTACAGGGTCTCGTTTGTTCCCGAACTTGTTAAATAGATTTCTTAGGTACATCTTGATGTCACATAATGTCGTAGATGTCATCATCATCATCATTGTCAACCATTATCAATCCACTGCTGGACGAAGGTCTCTCCAAGCCTCTTCCACAAAGATCTGTCTTGTGCCAGTCTCCTCCATGTTACACCCGCATACTTTCGAATTTCATCCACCCATCTCCCATGTGGTCTTCTTCTGTCCCTTGGAATCCAATCTAAAATTTCCACTGTCCATCGATGGTCTGTTCCTCTGTCAGTATGTCCAGCCCATTGCCATTTCAGGGATTTTACTCTGATCATGATGTCTGCCACTCTTGTCATTTGATCCATGAGTTCCTCTTCTTATCTCTCCTGGTTACACCAAGCATGCACCTCTCCATGTTGCTTTGAGTTGTCTGCAGCCTTTGTATGTCTCCTTTAGTTAAGGTCCGCATCTCTGCACCATACGTAAGCACTGGAAGGATGCATTGATCAAACACTTTTCTTTTAAGACATAATGGCATATTGCTCTTGAAAATTATGCCGTTTCTTCCAAAAGCTCTCCAGGCAAGTTTTATACACCGATTAATTTCTTCATCAATGTGACCCTCACTTGATATCTGCTGTCCAAGATAAACGTACGTGTCTGTTATCTCCAGCTTTTCTCCATCAATCGATAAATCTTCATTTCTTGTAAAAGCATTGTACATCACTTTTGTCTTCTGAAAGTTAATTTTTAATCCCACTTCTTTACTCTTGTCAGCAAGTTCCTTGATCATACTCTGCAGCTCTGATGGGGTAGTTGAAAAAATGACTACGTTATCTTGCAACTACCCCATCAGAGCTGGAGTATGTACGCAGTATTTACTCTCAGAAGTGCGACGAATAATGACCACTGTAACGAAATAATTTCAGGAAAACTCAATTTTTCCTTAGGCTAGATATTTTTAAATAATCCCTTCAATTGCTAAGAAATCTAAAGTTTCCTTTAATATCTTTCGTGCTAAATGGGAAATTGGAAAGTGTAATAGCCGTCGTGAAAAGGATTTTCTTATACATTTTGCAGAATTTCCAATTGTGACGCTTAACTGGTAAGCGAGAAGTTGAGATGTCGTCTAATTAAAAGTCTAAATTTTCGTTACCTAGGAGAAATTCTGAGCCATAAAAAGCTGCAAAATGTTGGAATATACTGTCGAAATAAGAATATTTTTCAAATCATACTTTTAGAAGTTTAGATGTAGTGCTAAAAGCAATTGCGCCGCGTTTCCTCGAAAAATTATACGTTTGCCCCTCCTTACGAAGAAACTGTGAATAACGCAAACAAGTTAGTAAAATCATGCAATGCATTGATTATGATACGCTTTCCAACATACCAGAAATTATAACTCAAGTTATGAGGATAATGGCTGTGGAATAAATCTCGCTCTTGTGTCCTGACCTTTGACCCCATTTCGATTATATTCAACAGAACCGGTTCAGTATACCTCAAGAATAACATACTAAAGTTTTGTCGCAATAGAAGCAGTTTTACGCAAGTTATGAGAATAATGGCTGTGGAATAAATCTTGCTTTCGTGCAATGACCTTAGACCCCATTTCGTTGATATTCAACAGAACCGGTTCACTATACCTCCGGAACAATATGATAACGTTCTGTCGCAATGTTATGATGCACAAGGGCAATGGAATGAATCTCACTCCAGTGTCCTGACCTTTGACCCCATTTCGCCCATTTTCAATAGGGTTCGTCTCCAGTGGCTCACTACCACATACTTAAATTTCATTGGAATCGAACCATTTTTACACAAGTTATGACGCATAAGGACAATGGAATAAATCTCGCTCTTATGCCCTGCCTGACCTTTGACCCCATTCGCCCAATTTCAATAGGGTTCGTGCCCAGTGGTTCCCTACCACATACTAAAATTTCATCGAAATCGAACCATATTTACGCATGTTATGACGCATAAAGGCAATGAAATGGATCCCACTTTTATATCTTGACCTTTGATCCCATTCCACCCATTTTCAACAGGGTTTGTTCCCAGGTAGTTCCTTACCACATAATTAAATTTCATTGAAATCGAACCATTTTTACGCACGTTATGACGCATAAGGGCAATGGAATGCATCCCGCTCTTATGTCCTAACCTTTGACCCCACTTCACCCATTTTGAAAAAGATTCGTCCCCAGGTGGTCCCCTACCACATACTGAAATTTCATCGAAATCGAACCATTTTTATGTGAGTTATCGTGCCGACAGACGGACGGGCAGACGGACGGACGGAAAAGCTGGAGCATATACGCTTCTTCAACCTACGTTTGGAAAGCGTAAAAAAGGAAATTCAAGTGCAATTTTATTTGTATGGCGCTAATGACGGATTTCAAAGATTTTTTCAATACGACCAGAACAAATATCGAGTTAAATATCAAGAAGTGCGTTTACAGCATATAGTGAAAAACCCTTTGTATGATAGCAATTAGGAAGTACGTGCATTATTAATAACATTACGAATGTCGTCCAGTGCAAAATGAAACAAAACATCCTTTTCGAAGCAGAATCATAAATGCTGACATATCATGTCTAGAGACAGTAGCGAAAGTGTTAATAAAAGTAAGAATGTCCTTTTTGATTTGCTAAGAAAACATGCTTTCCCTAACCCCCTTATATGTAAGAGAAATCATTAGTTTCAGGACTTTTAAGTATTTCCAATTGTGACGCTTGACTATTGGGCAAGTAGTCTAGAGAAAAGACACCAGGTACTAGTTGGTGTTAGGCCAGGGTTTGAAAGCTCGATAAGACATGGATGTTATGTATCCCCTAATCTTTGGTTCTTTTGATTACGACCATTGATTAAGCTGTAAATTCCCTAAAGACACTGAGGTTTCGTAAAAAGCATAGAATTTCAGAAATAGTCTTTTGAAAAGAAAATTTCATAAAAAACATATATTGTTTTTGTACTAAAGAAGTGATCAGGCAAATTTCATTTATTCTGTGTGGTTTGGACTTCACGGCCATTTCTTTATTTTATTCTGAGAGGACCTGTGCGAAAAACTGATGACCTGTGCTGCAATACGTAACTGTTTTCATGCAAAATGTACGAATATTTGCATAAATAAAGCTACAAAATCCTTGTGTTAGAATATTCGAATGTCTTTTTATCGTCTGAGGATGTTTATTTCTTTCAATAAACATCCTCAGATATTTTAGAAGCTCAGATTTTATTGCCATAAAATCTGAGCTTCTAAAATATCGATTGAAAAAATTCTTTCGTGGACTGATGCCACTCACATCGATAAACCTTTTCGGAATATTTTCTTCCTAAAATATTGCACAGTTTCTCCGCCAGCGGGCGTAAATGTATATCTTATTTTTGTCAATATCTCTATTTCTAGGAGTCCGATTTGAAAAAATTCCTTCTTTGTTGGATAGTGTTTTCCGTGTGACATGTTTATCATATAATTTCAAAATTTTCAAGTAATTCATAGACTTTCCGCTAGGGGCGTAGTGGTAAATTGCGTTTCGCCCTATATCTTGCTTCTAAGTCTCCGATTTGAAAAATTCTTTCTGCACTGGATACAGCTCCTGATGGAAAATCGTTTGTACATAATTTCTAATTTCTGTAAAAAAATGGTTTGGCCACCAAGGGACGTAAATCTTAATTTCCGCTTCTGATGTATTTGCAGCAAAATATGAGCTTCTAAATTATCTATTAAAAAAAACGTCGTTTGTAGACCGATAGTACTCATGTCGACAAACCTTGTAGGAACATTTTCTTTATAAAATAGTGCATTGTTTCTACGCCAGGGGGCGTAGATATATATCTTATTTTTGTCAATATCTCTACTTCAAGGGGTTCGATTTGAAAAATTCCTTTTCTGTTGGATAGTGTTTGCAGTATGACATGTTTTTCATATAATTTAAAAATTTTCAAGTAATTCATAGACTTTCCGTTAGGGGGCGTAAAGCTAAATTGCGTTTCTCCCTATATCTCTGTTTCTAAATCTCCGATTTGAAAAATTCTTTCTGCACTGGATACAGCTCCTGATGGGAAATCGTTTTCACATAATTTCTAATTTTTGTAAAAAAAATGGTTTGGCCACCAGGTGGCGTTAACCTTAATTTCCGCTTCTGATGTATTTGCAGCAAAATATGAGCTTCTAAATTCTCGATTGAAAAAACGTCGTTTGTAGACCGATACTAATCGTGTCGACAAACCTTTTAGAAACATTTTCTTCTTAAAATAGTGCATGGTGTCTGCGTCAGGGGGCGTAGACGTATATCTTATTTTTGTCAATATCTCGACTTTTAAAACTCCGATTTAAAAAAATCCTTCTTTATTGGATAGTGTTTCTAGTGTGACATGTTTTTCCTATAAATTCAAAATTTTCAAGTATATCATAGACTTTCCGGTAGGGGGCGTAAACGTAAAGTGCGTTTCCACTATTTCTCTGCTTCTAAACCTCCGATTTGAAAAATTCCTTCTGCACCGGATACAGCTCCTGATGGGAGATCGTTTGCACATAATTTCTAAATTTTGTAAAAAATGGTATGGCCACCAGGTGGCGTAAGTCGTAATTTCCGCTTCTGATGTATTTGCAGCAAATTATGAACTTCTAAAATCTCGATTGAAAAAAAGTCTTTTGTTGACCGATGCTACTCATGTCGACAAACCTTTTAGGAACACTTTTTTCTTGAAATAATGCATGGTTTCTACGCCAGGGGGTCATAAGTGTATCTTATTTTTTTCAATATCTCTACTACTAAAAGTCTAATTTGAAAAATTCCTTCGTTGTTGGATAGTGTTTCCGATGCGAAATGTTTTTTCTATAAGTTCAAAATTTTTACGTAAATCATTTAAGACTTTCCGCTAGGGCGCATGAAGGTAAATTCCGTTTTCTGCTCCTAAAACTCCGATTTGAAAAATTCTTCCTGTATCGCATACAAGACCTGATGGAAAATATTTTTCACATAATTTCTAATGTTTTGTAAAGAATGGTTTGGCCACCAGGTAGCGTAAAACTTTTCCGCCTCTGATGTATTTGCAGCAAAATATGAGCTTCTAAAATCTCGATTGAAAAAAAAGTCTTTTGTTGACCGATGCTACTCATGTCGACAAACCTTTTAGGAACACTTTCTTCTTGAAATAATGCATGGTTTCTACGCCAGGAAGCGTAGATGTATATCTTATTTTTGTCAATATCTCTACTTCTAAAAGTCCAATTTGAAAAATTCCTTCGTTGTTGGATAGTGTTTCCGATGCGAAATGTTTTTTTTATAAGTTCAAAATTTTTACGTAAATCATTTAAGACTTTCCGCTAGGGCGCATAAAGGTAAATTCCGTTTTCTGCTCCTAAAACTCCGATTTGAAAAATTCTTCCTGTATCGCATACAAGACCTGATGGAAAATATTTTTCACATAATTTCTAATGTTTTGTAAAGAATGGTTTGGCCACCAGGGGTCATAAGTGTTAATTTCTGCTTCTGATGTATTTGTAGCAAAATCTGGGCTCTTGAAAACTCGACAAAAGTTTTTTTCTTGGACCGATACCGCTCATATGGATAAACCTTTTGCGAATACTTTCTTCCTAAAATAATGCATGGTTTTCCCACCAGGGGACGTAAAGTCACATCTTATTTTTGTTGATAACTCTGTTTCTAAAAGTTCGTAAGCTCAAGATTCCGTTTACACTAATATCTGAGGGATTAAAGACCCGATTGAAAACTACTTACTTCCGTCAGATACTATTGTTTTCCATACCGCTTCCATTGACTTTGAATAGCTTTGATAAATTTAATTTGCGGCAGAACGGATTCAAAACACGTGCTTATTACACCCGAAAATTCGGTGTAATCTTTCTTGTTTTAACAAGCTATCAGAACTACTTCAGATAGGAGAATGACAACGCTGGGTAACAAACAGGAGACTTGGAAACTGTCTGCATGTTCTCAGCATCAAGCACAAAAGGACAAGGAAAGTTGCCTCAACCAAGAATGTCAACAAATATAAGCTTAGAATAGGAAAGGAAGAGCAAGAGGCCTTTTCAACAAGATAAAAGAAATCACTGGTAAGTTTACCGCAAAGTTTGGAATGATCAGAAATACACAAGGAGGAGACATTGTGGAGGCTAATGAGGTTAAAAATAAGTGGGAATACTACACTGTAACTCTGTAGAAAAGACATTATAGAATGATAGATGCATTTGTAGAGTATGAGTATACTGTAGAACAGGCTCCAGTGGAAAGCGAAATAAGATAAGCAGTAGAACATTTTGAAAACAGGAAAGCACCAGGAAAAGATATAATTCCCACCGAATTGTATAAGACAGAAGAAAAAGAAGCTATTGAAGTTCCTATTGCTCTTTGCTAACAAATTAGAAATACGACTAAGTGACCTTCTGATTAAAAGAGATCAGTGTTTATTCCATTCCTTAAGAAAAAGATGCAGAAAATGTGTAAAATATAGAACTATTGCATTGATTTCTCATGCTGGTAAATTTCTGCTAAAGATCATACAAAGAAGGTTGGAACCACATATGGAGATGAATTGCCAGTAAAACCAGCTGGCTTTTGAAGAGGAAGAGGAATACGCGATCAAATTGCCAACGTTAGATGAATGCAGCGAGCAAGAGAATTCCAGAAGGATGTTTATCTTTGTTTCATTGACAAAGCTTTTGACTGTGTGGGCCAAACAAGATTGTGGAATGTTTTGAGATTCCTGGGAGCGCCAGAGCAGCTAATCTTTCTTTTGAGGAATCTTTATGATGAGCAAAGAAGCCACTGTGAGAACTGAATGTGGTGATATTGAATGGTTCATATTAACAGAGGAGTGCCACAAAGCTGCATTCTGTCTCCATATCTGTTTAACTTGTACAGCTAAGAAGTTTTCAGAATAGCAGGCCTTGATGAAATGACAGCTGGTATTCATACAGGAGGTCAAACCATCAACAATATAAGATATGCAGAAGACACCCCTTTCTTGGCAGAAAGCAGAGGAGACTTAGAGGACATCATCGAGAAAATAAAATTGGAGAGTGAAAAATCAGGTTTAATGTTAAATATTAAGAAGATAAAGGTAATGTCAACTTCCATCCTTACAGATTATATAATTGACGGAGAGGAAGTGCAGGTCGTAGGCAATTTTGTTCTTTTGGGCTACAGCTTAAATAACGAGGGGTAATGTGCTGGAGAAATAAGGAGGATATTAACCCTAAGGAGAAAGGCAATGACAAGTTTAGAGAAGATTATGAAAGATACATTTCAATGACAACAAAGATCAGAATATTAAATCAATAGTCTTTCCTGTGGTAATGTACGGTTGTGAAAGCTAGACATTGAGGAAGAGTGAGAGTGAGAAGAGAGATGTTTTTGAATAATGGACCTGGAGACGGCTACTTAAAATTCCATGGATTGCAAGAAGAATTAATCAATCAGTACTTGACAAAATCAAACTCAGCTGCTCCCTTGCTCCTTTGAGTAAGCAAAACCTCACATATTTCGGACATATGATGCGTGCCAACAATGGGTTTGAAAAGATGATTATGCTTGGCAAGGTTGCAGGAAGCAGAAGAAGGGAAAGACAGAGAATAAGATAGATGGTTGGAAGCAAATAAAGACGCTTGAAGAATCATAATAGAAGAGTTGAAAGATCCTGCTAAGAACAGATCGAGATGGCGGGCTTTTTTTCATACTGTCACCAAGAGTCGAACACAGCTCGATCGAATCTAACAACAACAACAACAAAAAAGTCATAAATTCCCCAATTCCTTAAAAACTGCGAAACAATGCATCAAACTCAACACTAAAACTTTTAAATGCTGCAGAGGAAAGAACAGTTCTCCTGACTAAAAATAAAAAACTCAGTGATTCTCTGGAATCTTCACCACGTGATCTGACAATATCTTTTAGAATTACTATCGTGAGAGCTATTACTTGGGAATGTCAGCCGCTATTCCACCCCTGGTAGTTTTACATAGCATTACAAGAAAAAGGGAAGTATGTCTCAAGTGCACGTCATCCCGATGCCCGAGTGTTCAGAGGCTCGGGTCTCTAGATAATCATCTGAGTTGGACTCTGACGATGATGTATGAGAGGTGTGATTTCCCCACTGCTTCTGTCCTGACCCCTTCCTTGGAGCTAGTGAACCCAAATTAGGAGCAGGAGACTCTTCATAGTAATAGAAGGGTAGTACTCATGGGAAGGGTAGTATTTTATTTAAAAAAAATTCTGTTTTGGCGTTTAACGACTACCATGAGCAATTTTTTCATCCATAAGAAGTTCCTTGTCTCTACTTTGGGGACACTGGTTCCAGGAAAGCTACAGAGCCAGCTTCAGTAAGACAAAGTTTCGCCTCGTCCGGAATTCGAACCCCGACCAAGTTCGTACGAATGTTCCAAAGTCAACGTCCCAGAACGATCGGCAGTGATGCAGCTTTGATTTGTTTTAAGGAACTTCGGGAAAGAGGCTTTTATTTTAACCAAAATCAATGAGAAAATAAAGCGTAAGGAAATTTGTGTTGTTCATAAAACGAGGGAGAGCCCACGTTATTTAAAACCATCGCGTGGCACAACAGATTAACATTGTACAACTTTTTCAATAAGCGCGTACTGTTGTAGAATATCTGATGCGAAAGAATTGTAACGTGATGGTTAGGAATTTTTCTCTTAATGCTTTACCGATCTCCGTTCGTTAAGAATTGGAATCTAGAGCAATGATAACTTGATTCTTCTTATCCTCGAGAAGAATTCCAAGAGATGGCAGGGAGAGAGAGAAAGAGAGAGAGAGAAAGAGAGAGAGAGAGAGAGAGAGAAAGAGAGAGAGAGAGGGAGAGAGAGTAGTCTTGCTTTTTCATTTCCTTTGGTTATCTAGATTCTTATTGATTCAAACCATGCTTATTTCTTTAATGAAATGCAAAAAAGTAATATGTCTTACACGTGCGTTTTTATGAGTTTTTATACAATGAAATCCACGCTGAAGTTCTGCTAATGTGAATAATTTTTTTAGCACATTTCTAGAGAAGGAAATGCTTCTTCTTTTTCCTTTCCTTCAGGACACCTCTGGTATATTCTTAGCGCACATTTTATGTTATTTCTGTTCGAGTAAGAAATTTGATTAATTACTGTATACAGTTCCTTCGGTGGAAGATTCCTAATTAAGCGTAATGTAAAATGAAACTTCTTTTGAGACGAATTTCGAGCTAATTGCACAAATCAATTAAAACGTGCTTCTTAAGACACTATCGTGACCTCTGGGTAAAAATTCGAGTTGTATTCTGGCATATTTCCTTTGTACAAAAACTAGATTTCTAACAGAACTGTAGAAAAGAAAAACGTTAAAGAAACGGCTTTATATTTTTTCCTTGAATTTCATCAGCACTCTACGTTTATGGTGGCTAAATCATAATGTACAACAGTGGTTTATTTTTGTCATATGTGTGCGCATGAGCGCACTAAAAGGTTCAATGATTTGTGAATACTTAAGAAGTTCAAAAAAGTTCAATGACTTGTGAAATTCCATGAGCAAAGTAATGGGGGTCGTAAAATTTAAAACACAAACCCACGTAAGAAATCTAATATCTAAATCATTGAACTTGAGTGTAAATTTCATCATTTAAATGTAATCTTCTGCCATAACGCCCAGCTTAAAAATACTGTGTGTATATTGCTGAAATGCGTTAATTTTCTTATTAGTAATCTCCATCTATGCCGTAAGTGAGCGTTATAACTACAGGGCTTAAGATTAGTAGCCCCGAAAAAGCTTTATATGCGTACTAAGAGGAGTGTGAAGGTACGTACCTGCGTATTTATACCGAGCCGTACCTGTTACATTTACAGTACAGGTAACAGCTTCCACTACACAGTAAATAACAATCCATTTCAGGGTTCATCACTGTACTTTGAAATTGTTGTTATACTTAAGTAACAAAACAGAGAAGTTCACAAACCTACACTTGAATTTAGTTTGCACAGATCTCACGTTTCATTCTTCAGAGGTTTAGCCTGCTTGCCTTACGAAAGTAGAATATGAGAAAAAACTATCATATGCGAACTGTTCGCTATCACTCCGAAGAATTAATCAAATGTTCATTTTCGCATTCCATGAAAAGCTGATTTGTCACATAGTATGGTAAAATGAAAACATTTTTATGTCAACGAAAGTATATATAATTTTGATATATATCTCAAAGAATTTTCTTCAAATGTATGCTAAAATAAAAATTTTAAAATACTCAATAGTTCTATTATTGAGAATTTAATATTAATTATTGTCAGATATTTTAATATTTTAATTTGAATGGCTAATACAAAAATGTACTTTAATGGAACTTATAAAAGAGAAAATGTACTTTAATGGAACTAATAAAAGAGAAAATGTACTTTAATAGAACTCATAATTAAACTGTTCATTACACTGGTCTGCATTTTGAAAAAAGTGTTTGACATCTTAAAACTGATTTAAAATGTTTTTAAATCAATGATTTAAAATGTTTTTTGTGATGTTTTTAAAAATGAAATTAAAATTTGTGTGCCATGTCAGAAATTTTCACAAATTGGAAAACTTCATTTAAAAAAAATACTTATTTAACATGCTGGTATTAGTCATATAATATTACATAATATATATAGTAATGAAGAAGTGTACAGTATTTTACATGAAATATAATATATTATGAAAAAATATGTAAACAAAAAATAATCACATGTTCTCGAACATGTGATAAATTCAGTTGAAAATTTCAACATCATAGACTAATTTGGCAGACATTTTCCCTTTTTGATTTTCGTCAGCCAAAAACTCAAGAATAGTCCACCATCACGTTTTTATTACTTTTCCCTTGGCACCTTTTTTCTGTCTTTTATAACCTGATGAAATGTTTCCCATTATTTCTTGCTAACTGCACCAATGGCAACATGAGTGTTAGAGTAATTTAACGCTCATGTTGCAATCAAGCAATCTGAACTTTTCTCTCTTCTATAATTACTTTGTAATTCGCGTCTCTCTTGTATCTTAAAAAAATTTCAACTACTTTTTCAAGCTAATACATGGCTTTTCACAGTCGTTCATTACTGCTACAATTTCCACTGTTAAGTAAAACTGCCTCCAACTTCAACTTTCGAATCTGAGGCTCAACAAATATTCTTTCTTTAAGTCTGGCCTCATTACAGAAAGGAATTTGCTACAAATATACTTTAAAACAACCATTTCCCTTCTCTGTCTAGGGCTTTCACAAATTACTTCGTTATCCCTAACTTACTATAGAGTGGTAGAAACAAAGCTTTTTGGGGTCGACTAGTGGTATTTTTGGATATTTTTTGATCCTGGTGATAAAAATGTCTGGGATGGCCCATCTTTTTTTTTCTGTTTTTTTGTCCAGGCTGTTCTACACTGAAGAGCAATTGAATTAGAGACAGCTGGCGTTATTCAAATGTGGCGCTGTGGGCGGCCCTGCAAACGGAAACGACATGACGTATGCAGCGATCCGACAATATAAGGAGTGATGCGACGGGAATCAGTAAGAGTCGGACGCAGTATGGGTAAGACGAAGGATCTAAGCGCATTTGATCGTGGGCAAATTGTCGGTGCCCGACGAAGGGTCACTCCATCTCAGAAGTCGTGCAGGCACTGCGATTTTCACGAGCCACTGTGCTACGAGTGCACCGTGAGTACATCGAATCCGGTAAAACCTGCAAGGGCCAACTGCCGTGGACAACAGCGTGTGGATGAGCGGGGTCATCGTCAGCTAGCTCGCATTGTAACAGCGGATAGACGGGCCAAAGTGCAAGAAATCACTCGGCAATTTAACTCTGGTGCACAAAAACGTGTAAGCAGCCACACCATCCAGAACCATCTCCTCGCTACAGGGTACAGAAGCCATCGTCCCACGAGGGTACCGCTGCTGACCCCACATCACAGGGTGCAAAGATTAGCAAGGGCGTGGTAACATCGCCACTGGACCCTAGACATGTGGGAAAATGTTGCCTGGACTGATGAGTCGAGATTCATGTTGGTATATGCGGATGGCAGGATTCGAGTACGGCGCAAACGACATGCCGCGATGGATCCTTCTTGCCAGCAAGGTACTCTTCAAGCCTGTAAGGTTGGCATTCTCGTCTGGGGACTGTTTACGTGGACTGAAATGGGACCCCTAGTACGTATGACATAGTGCCTTACAGGTCAACGTTACCGAGATATCCTGGACGACCATTTGATCTCGTTTGTGCGTCTTCAACATCCCACTGGGGACCTCATCCTGCAACAAGACCGTGCCATCGCTCCCGAATTGTATCCGAATGGGTGGATGAACACTCCACCAACGTGACCTCGCTTCTTTGGCCAGCTAGGTCACCTGACCTCAATCCTATCTAGCACATCTGGGATGCCATCGAGAGAGATGTTCAAGGCTCTGACCCCACCCCCTCCATCAAATCTTCGTGAACAGTGGGAGCTTGTTTAGGGATCGTGGATCCGTATGGCTTCCCAACGCTTCCGGTGTCGAGACGAATCGCCGCCGTCATCAGGTTGAAAGGTGGTGCTACACGTTACTAGACAGGTATCTCTAATTCAATTGCTCTTCAGTGTATTTACACACAAAAAAAAAAATCATGGACATTTCTGGTATCCAGACTGTTGACCGAGTAACATATCAAAAGCTTACAAGTCACCACACAAGAGACACCCATATACCCTTATCTAGCAAAATTGCAATGAGTTCGTATGATTATTTTTGTTGTGTGAAGTGTGCCAATGTAATAGATGCATACTCATTTCCATTGTTAAGTAAAACTCTTTTTTAAACTTCCCTTAGAGGAATCTATAAACAGACTTCAGTCTGGAGTGTTATGAGTAATATCGGAGAGCTTCATTATTTCATTTGCATCGCTGCGGTACACAAGTGAATCTCCTTCAAAAATTATGGAACCAGTTCTTTGTCCCGGTGTCTGTAACAAGAAAATTGTATTCCTGGTGATTACAAATTTCCATACTTAAGACAAGAAGTTCAGCACTTTAAATCACTGAGTTTAAAATGATTAAATAATGTAGGTGTACTGTGACTTACTTTAGATTTGTAGACATCTTGTTCTTCATAAACTGCCTCTTCATCCGATTCATTTCTTTATACAGTTATATTCTCTAGTACAGGAGGATGACAAGGAACCGCAAGATAGCTGTAACGTATGAAAAATTCGTTTATTAACGTAAACACGATATATAAGAACACAACGCAACCTGTCGCACACCAGACAGGTGGCTTCATCAGGCTGTCGCTCAATCTAAAGAAAATTATGTTTTATTGTTTTTTTAGATTAAGCGACGGCTGCTTGATGAAGTTACCAGCTTGGTGAGCGAAAGCTTTAATTGTGGTTTCTATCTATTTACTCCAATAAACGGATTTTTCATACGTTACAGATATTAGTCTTGGTGTATTCTACCGGGTATTCTCACAGTATTTTAGAATAGGAATATTTTCATTATGAGGTAAAGGTCTTAATGCTGAACGTATGTTAAGATGTACAATACCTTAATTATTTTTGCACTGTATCCACTAACATATGTTATACAAAAATAGCACTAATCATGATGGTTTTTAGGTTATCTCCATACCATTGGATAAGCCAAAGGCAAAGAACATTTTTTACCTTTAGCCCAAAGTCGCGAACTTTCAGCACAAGTTCGACATACTTTATGAGATGCCCAAGATTTATCTTGGTCACCTAATTCAATGTCAAAATAAGCAAAGTATGCCTTTTAAACAGAATCCGCAATATTTTGCTTTTCTTTTCACACGACATAGTTTCCACAAATGTAACAGAACATATCAACGCCATTTACGTATTTGAAGTTGTTTTTCATAAACCACCAACAACGAACGAAATACATGAAAACAAACTTGTTTGCACATCAACGCAAGCAATAATACTAAGTTGGAAAGAAATTCAGCTACTTGATGAAAAGCTAATCAAGGCTCCTTTTTTTTGTCAATTTAAAAAAACTGTACGTGATATAACTACTATTTACATTTTTGAAATCTGTATAAAAAAAAGCTTTAGAAACAACATTAATTATGTAAACATCAAAGTACATGCAGATTAGAGCTAATAATATTTTCAATTTATTTTACTATTAATGCGTAATCTCTCGGCTGCACTCAGATGCAACGCGATTGAACATTCCAGGTGTCTTAAAAGTTTTTAAAACGTTAAATAACTATGGCTTAGTCTTTCCAACGAGAGACGAAGAGAACAGAGAATAATACTCTGATATACTTCACTCATATGCAGCACAACTCAACAGCCACGGTGTTGTAAAAATGTTTAAAATGTTAAGTAACTATGGCTTACTTTTTTAAATGAGAGACGAAGAGAGCAGAAGTGAGCACTCTGTAGCACACTGTTCTCGTTAAGGATGTTATGAAATTAGTCAGAAAAATTGATATTGTTCGAGCAAGAACTTGAAAATTCTCTTGAAAATGAGAATATAACAAGGGGTGAGTACATAACACACACTGATGGGCAGTTTCATGTTCCAACACCGAGACATGCAACGAAGTTATGAGGGAAATTCTTCATTTTTATGCCAGCTTCTCACTGAAGGAATTGTTAAACGGCTGTAGTGTCACCGGAATTATATGTCGAGCATATGAAGGCGATGCCTATTGTGTTCCCAATTGAGGTCAGATCACGTAAGGAACTCGGTAAATCTTCCAGCAGAATTTTCACATTTACTCACTTTTTACCATAAGTAAAAGTGAAAATTCCTCGATTTCAGAAGCGAATTGAAAATCTGTCGGGAGCCGGGTGGTGGGTTGCGGTGGTGGTGTTGTGTTGGTAAAGGGGGGTACTTGCTGCTTTGGTTAGAACACATGACATATCTCCATCAATATATGTCCCTAAAACTATGCTCTATGTGTTGTTCCGAAGTGTGTTTGAAGATTAAAAAAGTATTTTTAGTTAGATGATTAAACTTTTCTAAACCCAATCAACTCTTTTACTCTTGGTAGTACAGCATCAGAATCCTAATTACACCAACATAAAGACAGATCGACATAAGAGAAAAACATATAAGATTTTTCGTAACTCATCATAAGTACACGCACTTTTCACATTTATTTTTTTGTATTTTCTGTTTCTTCTTTGTTCTGAGCGCAACAGCGGGAGTTTAATGTTATTACACGGAATATTGTTTTGTCATTTGATTTCGTCAGCTGATAACATAAACCTCGTTGTAGTGCGCAGTTTTATCGTGCGGGAAGACGTCAATGTGATATGTGAAATGAAAAATGATAAATACATTGCAAGTTAAAAAACACGCTGATTTTCTTTATTTAAGAAAAACAACATTTCAGTTTGAGACAAAGTTTGTGAGTATAATTGGTATCTTTTGGGAGACACAAAGAATGTGACACTGAAAAACAAGTGGCTCTTCTACGAGGAGCTTTATAAAAATTATTTGCTAATGCTTAGAAAAAGACCTACCTGCCCAAAGCTAGCATCGCCAATTTGGGTAAAAAAATCAACAGAGATGTTTCTAAGTTTAAATTATGGAAGAAAGATTATACAACTTAGAGCTGAAAACCGTTCGTCAGCAACTTATACGGAATTAGAAATTTCTTCAAACACACACACACACATGCACAATAGAAAGATTCATCTTTTTGCTTTTTTGTAGAGTGCAACATCAATCAACACCTTTATCACTTGTATTTAAAGAATGCCCTTGTGAACATCGTCTGTGGGAAAAATCATTTGCATATATCTTCAAACAAACTGATTCCTCCACGAATTTTCAATTAATTAGGAACTCGTGTCAATTTTTTCTTTGTTGGGAAGGTCTTTATTCCATAAATAATGATGGTTGAGAAATTCTTGGTGGGAGAAGATGCTTTTGAAAAGAAAACAAACGTATAGAAAAAATGGTGAGAGGAAAGTACATGATGTGCAGCAATGTTTTCGATTTAAAACATAGTTTTCTGTGTTAAAACTTTATCGAAAGGCAATAAACAGTTGAAAGTCAAAGTTTATGTTTTAAAAAGCAATGCGTAAGATCTATCTACAGGAAAATGGCGTTTGGTGAGTCACTAAACGCCAAAAGAATTAGGAGTGATGCTGCAACTTTTTTTTTGGGAAACTTTTTATCGTCAGTCATATTTACAGAGGCCCGTAAACTTCGAATCTTCCTCGAAGCTATTTTTTTCCCACAAAGATGTCGAAGTAAATAAAATGTAACAGTTTTATGAGGACGCAAATCAATCTATTGTAAAAGGTAACTTACAACTTGTTAACCTAATGAATTAGTAACTTAATATAACTTATGACTTGTTAACCTAATGAATTAGTAACTTAATGTAACTTATGACTTGTTAACCCAATTAATTAGCAACATTCTCACAGGGAAGATAACTAACTCAATTCGCCTTCATTCAATATCTATCAGTGGCGGCTCGTGGTAGGAAAAATGAGTGAAGAGCTACAAGAGCAAAATGAAAAGATATCTACTGTCTTCAATGAAAATCAGTTAATGAGAACTTACCTGTTTTTTATATATTAGATAAATTCTTCTTCCCTTTAAAGCTGGAAATTTGTCGATTATGTCGTCATTAAATAGCTGTTTCTTCGTGACATCAAGAAAATGTCTTTCTGAATATAAATCTTTGCCAAAGAAGCAAGTTTATCTGGAGAAAGTGTTTCTTAAGTAAGTTTGTATTATTTTAAGGCAAGAAAAACTTCTTTCCACTGAAACACTTGCAGATGCAATTGTTAAAATCAGGGAAACCAATATATAGTATAAGCTTCTGTAAAAATGTCTTTATCACAATGAACTACTCAAAGAAGTTCAAGAGTCGATATATTCCTTAATTTTTCATCAGCATATACAAGACTCAGTTCATTTTTAAGGCGCTGGTGTATAGTAAATATTTTTCCGTAAAAATGTTGTAGATTTTCAAAAGCGTTAGAGGGAAAGCATGAATTAAATTGGTCGAATTTGGTTGTGTCAGAAAGCCAGGCAAATTGATGATTAAGGTTCTCACAGTCTTGAAATCTTATATCTATTTCCATAAGAATGTGGTACAAAATTTCAAAATACAATTGTTTATAATTTCGAAAAATTGTTTCTTGTGTAAGAGCAGCATATTCCCGTTCAGATCTGCTTATTTCTGTGATTTTGCTAGCTTTTCCAAACAGTGTTTCAAATACCTCATCGTTCCTTTTATGGCTCAAAATTTCATAAGTTTTTTTTTAATTTGAGTAACACAGTAGTTCATGTCTATTGATTTTTTCTGCAAAATTTCGAATAATAGATCGGTGAAGCCAAATATTTCATTAAATACTATTGCCAGAAATGTAAATTCAAAAGTGTTTATATCATTTAAAAACCCTTGGGCAAGTTGAATTGATTTTTTGTCTGATTGGTCACTATTTGTGAGAAATTCGAATACTTCCTTCAATTTATCCCAATCTTCAGCTATTACACTTACTAACTTCGAAGTGGAGGACCAACGAGTTTCTGTTATGGTTGGCATGCATCTTGCGGTTGTTGATGTGAGTGTATTGTTTTTCACCACTCAGCGAAGCGATCGCTTTGCTGAGTGGTGAAAAAACAAAGGAATTACACTGAGGCTTGCAAAAAATGTTCGATACTTAGAAATTTTAGAAAAACTCTGCTATAATACTAGGTTCAAACGATGTACTAAGCAATCACAAAACAGCTTGAGAAGCTTTATGCTTTATTTTTTTCTGGAGCCCAGTCAAGTGTCCAGACATTACGCTTGCCCCATCATAACATTGTCCTATTGACTTGTGTTGATAATCAAACTGTTCCAAAATTTTGTCTAGCATTTTCTATAAAGCTTCTGACGTTCTATCTTCACTCACATCATGGAAACCCAATAATCGCTCAACCAATGCACCTTCCGAATCAACAGATCTTATTAATAAAGACACTCGGAAGTCTGGTTATGTCTTCCCATCTACTTGAATAGAAAAGCATTGAACTTCATTTAGCCGCCCCGGTGGCGCAGTGGTCTAAGGCGTTGGCCTCTGATCATTCGTCCGTAAGGGGTCCGGGTTCGAATCCCGGTCAGGCATGGATGTTGTGTTTGTCTTACGGCACTGGCTCTCTCCCTTCCCTGGAACCAGTGACCCTAAATTAGGGACGGGCGACTGCTTATAGCCCATTGAGTTGCTCACGGTGGTCGTTAAACTTCCAAAAAAAAAAAAAAAAAAAAAAACTTCATTTATTTCATTTTTGACGTGATCGTTTATATATTCAGAAATACATTCAATTAGTTCGTTTTGAATAGTTTTTGAGTCACCTGTGAAGACATTTTTTTATCGTTTCGTATTGATTTTGAATTTTTAAAGGACTTTTTGATATCAACAGTGAAAGCAATTCCTTGAACTTCTACGATTTATCGAGTCAGTGCCTTCGACATGGTCACGGAATGCTAATTCTTGTTTACTCATATACAGTACTGCATCAATCATTGTCTGCAGGAAAAGTCTATTTAAACGAACGCGTTCGTTGAAATGCATTTTCGAAAGCCTAGCATTCTCCCTCAGGGCATCGGCAATGGTGTTCTGATTCTTTTGAAAATTATTTAGCATTAATTCGCATTTCAGGTGTTCGCTAGAATCACCACGTTTGTGAAGTGACCGTTTTATATTTAAGAAATCTGAAAATCGTCTTTATTCCACGCCGAATTTTATTACTAAAAAATAAGCAGGGCCAACAAAATAAGTTTTGTAAAACAGAAGGGCTACAAAGCCATTTATATTCAGTAAACTAACAATTTTTAAAATTAATATTGTAAGATTTACCGCTCTTCTTGATTTCTTTCTTGGCGACAATTGTCAGTGAATCCGTTGGTCGTCCTTGAAGTAGAATGTCTATTTTATTTTCATTTTCCACCGATTGAACGGAGTTTGCAATAAATTACAGACAATGTCGTTCACAGGATACATACTGAAAACTAAATCTATCACTATCAGTTAAACTGTACACGAAACTAAAGTAACTAATGAAATTTTTAAAAAACAATCACAAAACACGAAAAAACAAATCTCTTTCGGAAAGTATGTATCAAAACACTGCAAGGAAAAAGCCCTATTGAATTTGCAAAGATCCCTTGGCAATCCGTCCCGTTCCACTGCGATCTCTTCGGAAGGTCACGACTGCAGGTACAGAGAGAGCCTTGGCGTCTCAAGCTAAAACATTTCAGTTGCCCGGCAGATAGGGGAGGGTGACGTCACAGTTACCATGGTAACTCGGACGAAAAACTGCAGATTTCCAAGCATTCTCATTTCAGCTCTTCACTTGAACTGTTTTGCGTATAAGGGCTTGCTTTCCGTATTGAACGCGCATTGTGAATTGATATTTAATCAAAATTTTGGGTATTTTGGCACTCAATAAAGGCAAAAAAAGAATATATTACACGGAATTATTAAATAAAACCTTATTTCAAATGAAATAGGTGAAGAGGCACTTCACCTACTTCACCTGAAAAGCCGCCACTGATATCTATTTGTTTTCTAATCTTGGTACTTAATTTCTTAAAGTAAATAAAATACGAATACACTATTTTATAAAGTTATGGTTACTTTTTATGTGATTATTCTAGCAAGATCACTGTAATGATCAGTAGGATTTTCTTTCAGAATACGTTAAAAGCTCCTGAGAGTAAGTTTAAGTCGAGAATATCTTCCAAATCGGACACCAGGAATTTGTCAGATCGCAATAATATGAAAGACCAAACATACATAACTACTCCTCTTAGAGGAAGAGTCTCTAATCTTGGATGCGGGGGGGAGGCAAAACTTTACGAAATGCAAAAATACACCTTTGACGTTTAATAATTTTTTCTGAAAAAAAATTTCTGATAATACGGATTTTTTACCAAATTTGAAGCTGTAGCCCGTGATACGCAGAAAGTATATTTAAATCTGTAAATCTAAGCTAATTATTACCTTATATTAAGTAACGAACATGAAGGACTGGAAATATAATTTGTATCAAGCTGTAATGTTTTGAAAATAAGTAAAATTTTCCGGAACTCGCACATCATAGATGAATCTGCAGGAAATAATGCGGGTGTTTGCAAAAAGCAATGCGGTTTACAATGGCGTGAGCAAAGCGCTGTGTTGCTTCAGAGTGCGTGTGTCCTGTATTTTCACGTTTACATCTCTGCTTCTAAATATACTGAGCCTCTAGGTTCGCTATGCTCGTTTCTAGAGTAGCGCTCGGGCCCTGCAGCCCGATCTTCAAGTATATCACATGAAATAAAAACTGGAAATTTTTTTTTTGATTGGAGGTTTAACGACCACCGTAAGCAAATCAATGGGCTATAAGCAGTCGCCCGTCCCTCATTTAGAGCCACTGGTTCCAGGGAATAGAGAGAGACAGTGCCGTAAGACAAACACAACATCCATGCCTGACGGGATTCGAACCCGGACCCCTTACGGACGAATGATCAGAGGCCAGCGCCTTAGACCACTGCGCCACCGGGGCGGCACTGGAAAATTCATATAAATTTCAATTTTTATTGCATGTCTAAGCAAGTAAGTATGGACAAACTGATAGAAACATGAACACTTGATTTAAACATGTACATGAGATTAAAGTAATAACAACATTTTAAAATAGTATTTCTTCGTACACTATATTTTGAACTTTTTTCCCATTCCTAATAAAAACCTTAATATTTTCGCTAGAAACACATCTCGACAGAGCTACATACAATTGTCCATGTGCAAATACAGGATGCTCTATATAAATACCTACTTGTTGAAAAGTCTGATCTTGTGACTTTTTGATTGTTAAGGCATATGCATGGCGAACAGGAAACTGTCTACGATATAACACCAAAGGCAAGTGGGAATGGCCGCTTGACGTGTTCAGCTGAAATCTGCGTATATCTACGACAATACCCTTTCGATACCCAGTAATAATCTTCACAATCAAAACCCGAATGCCAATCTGTTGCACCAAGAGACATGTACCATTGCACAGTTCATCAGCTATAGACAGATTCCTAATAAGCATGACGATGCAGCTGACTTTCAACTTCAACTTGTGAGGTGGCATTCCGGAAGGGGTGAGAGCATTCAGATACTCGTCAGCATATCTCAGAGTTGCTTCTTCTTCTCTTGCGTCACTCTTGTCAATCCCGTGTAACGTTGCCTTGTCCATGCTGTAACTTATCACTTCTTCTCCGTGTATTCTGGACAATATTATTTCATTCATTTGATGTGGGGTGATAAAATGATTCATGACAGAATATCACTTGATACATCTGAAACATCTTCGAAAAACCAATCAGGCAAGTCTGCACAGTGAAAATCAGAAGAATTTTCAACGACAAGGTTCTTCCGAGTCTCTATTGTCAAACTGCAACAGCCAGTTTGAGAAATGTCCTGTTCCGTTGGCCGCTCGCATGTTGATCCTCAGATGATGAATCTCAAAGAGAGGCCACAAATGTGACGACGTGATGCACTTATTCACAATTTGACTTCTACTGGCTTTCTTCACAACTGGCAACACTTGTCGGAAATCTCCTCCGAGGATAAATGACTTGCCGCCGAAAGGTAGATTGTTGTTAACAATGTCACGGAGGGTGAGATCGATGGTCTCAAGGGCTTTTCTGGGTATCATGCTCGCTTCATCCCAGATGACGACTTCGACTTCCTGCAGGCGCATCTTGTCACGAGACGTCAAGAAGCAAATGCCTTCCTCCTTGAGTTGAATGGGTAGGTTGAAGAAACGATGAGATGTCGTTCCACATGGAAGGAGGATTGAAACAATTCCAGTCCAAGCAACACATGCACTTTTCTTCTCCATGGCGAGGATTTTGTGATAGATGGCGTTGTAAAGAAACTTTTTCCAGTACCAGCAGGTCCGTCAATAAAGAAACACTGACCAAGGTCCACAGAATTACCTGAAATGCAATCGATGAATCTGTCATACACAGCGAGCTGTTCATCATTTAATTTTTCTTCAATGTTCTTGCATGCTTCCAAGTGATGTTGGACATCCACGTCATGAACTGGGACATTGAAAAAACTGGTTCTGGAAGTCCAAAATCTTTGTATGTCCTGTTTTCCATGTTCAGCTGTGCTTCAATATCGCAAAGAGTATTGTAAGTAGTGCCATCACGCTCAGTCATGTGTTCTTGAAACTTGTCTCACAACTGCAAGGCATCAGATGGTTCATCCCCAATAAGGTATTTTGTTCATGTCCTTCTACAAATGCCACGTACTGCCGACCTTCCAGATGAACGGGAAGCCTGGCAACAGTATGACTGCGGTTGTGTAAGGGAACTGAGTTTAGCCTCCACGCTGCTTCCATTGGCCCAACATATCGGCTATCGATGCACTTCTGCACCTCGTCCGTTTCATGCTACTTCATTCCCATCCTCGCACAATCCTGACCTTTGTGTATATACTTGTGAATGTACTTCAGAGCCATTTCAGAGGAACAATACTCACAATGATGTGGCAGTCGAACTTCTTCAGGAGATACGGATTAGGTGGCACCACCATGCAATTATCAACATAATGGACATTCCCTTTCAATTTTCCGTGTCACGTATAAAGCTTGTCAACGTTGTCTCGTCGTCTGTACTTCGGAAATCCGTTTCCGGTCATGTCGGTTTCGCTGTAAAAGTCTTTTGGAAAATGCTTTAAACATTCTTGCTTCTCCTTATTCCAACACAATACCCCCTTTTCTGTGGGGTCCATGCATCATGTGTCAAAGTTGGTAGTGAGGAAGAGAAAAATCTTGTTCTAACGATTCTGCAGTGATAAATCAGTCCACCTGCTTGGGCTCCAGGAGTTTGTGGTCCGTTCGTAGAGCTGCTAACAAGTGAGCATGGGGAATGTCACGTTTCTGGAACTCGATGGTGTAGACATATGCAACAGTGGGCCGTAATACCTGCCTCTCCACGAAATCCTTGATGAGATCATTCACTTTGGCCAGGAACACATCCGTCACTATTGTGGGAATGTCATTTGCAATGGTACCTTTCACAAAATAGTTCTCCAAGGTCTCGCCTCCTGGGATTACAGGTCGTATTGATGAAAAAGTCTGGCCTTCCAACTTTTCAGCAAATTGCCATGGAATCTTGATACAGCTGTTGCAAACACCTTGGAGAACCAATGTAGGTAGCAGGTAGAATATCAACTGTGCCGAGACGGACCCGATTTGCCTCGTTCAAATTGTTGTTCTCAACATGGTCGACTATACCTTGATAACATTACTTACGAAGAGACCGTTGATTATGTCGAATGAAGTCCAAACGTTGACATTCCACCAGGATGTAACAGTTGATAATATACTGCTGTGTTAATCTACCAGCATTCAAGAGAGGATTGAAAATGTACCGGGATGCAAGACCAGTCGGTGATCGTATTACTGCACAGGGGTTATCTTTTTCCCTTTTGCCGTCGACATGTTGTAGTTCCATCCAAGATAACCATGCGGAAATAAAAGTGGACATGTCATTGAATCAGCATGCTGCGATGTCTGCGATAATACTGTTGTTTCACGGCCATTCTCCTGCTCGGGGTACACTTTCAGATCTACACTTGGAACACAGCCGTCTTTGGACACATTAATAAGTCACTTCTGTGGATGTCGGGTTGTTGTAGGTTCGCTTGTCATCAAACGCGTATTTCACTAAATTCAACTCATATTCTTCTCCGGAAATCGTCATCTCACGCAACATCTTGTATGTCTGTGCATACGGATTAATCTTGCGCAACAATTTTTCCAGACGTTGATTCAATTTAGCATTGTTCAAATTTATCCGCATCTTTGCTGCTTCTTCGAGGTCATCGTATATGTAGATCTGGTCATTCTTTGGAGCATTACTCCCCACATTGGCAAGAGAAGTTGTTGCATGGTGGCACACTTCGCCTTGGATCTTTATCAGTGGCGGACCTTTTTCATTCATATCTTCAATGTGGGCTCCAAACGTATCAAATGCAAACGACGAATTGTAGGCTCTGATGTGGTGTATAAAGTATTTTGCCTCTTCACTCTCAGATGTCAACAAATACTGAAGATCAGGTGGATAAACGTTGAGAAGAGGAAGCGTTATCTGCCCGTTGTGGCAACAAGTGTGCACTGTTCTTCCCTTCTGTTCAGGAAAACGAACAGCTCCACAATTAAAGCACTTGACTTTTAACTCCCCCATGACATAGTTTTCAACACTTAGATAGGCGGCATCACCTGCCAATTTCTCTCCTTTCTGCTTTTTTTTTTTTTTTTTTTTGCATTACTGGGCTTCTTCTTCTGTATGCTTTCAAGATTCTCCCACTGTTCAAGGTTTATATTCCTTGGAGTAGAAAAATCAAAATTTTGTTCGCTTTCGTGATAATGTTGAACACCTACCGTTTGCATATCTTGCATGGAAGACGTGGGTAACATCATAATGATCATAATGACTTTTATCCAATGTTCCACGGAAAATAATGGATTTTTTTTCGAATTTTCTGATCCAAATGTTTTAGGGGCCTGCTTACAAAAATAAACTTCAATCCTAATATTACACCTTTCACATATGGCAAGAATTTCAATGGGTATATGTGCCATCTCTGTGCCATCTTTGTTCATAGTATTTCTGAATTCTATTTGTAATATTAACTCTGGGGATATGTTCTGTAAATAACCACTCATGAACCCAAAAAAACTGATTTCTATTTTCAAATAAAAAATGTACAGCATCCTTCCAAATTATGTCATGTGCGTTTGTGTTTCCATACGAACATAAAGAAATAGCGCTAAAGAGACAATTGCCTGTCCTTAACACCTGAACAATTCCAAAATGTGTGCTTACGTATATAAAGTAATTAGTTGAATCTTCAACATGTACCTTACTTCCATTTTCATCTCGCCTCATATTTCTTCTTTCTTGAAACATCTTTTCTGTCCTATCTGCTAAACGCTTCTTTTCAACTCCAAGCACTGTCATGTTTTCTGTCCGATTCTCTGCACGCTTCTTTTCAACGCGAAGCTCTAGCATATTTTCGTTCCTATCTGGCATGCGTTTCTTCATTAATCGATGTTCTGACATATTTTCGGTCTTATTAACAGTACGTGTCTGTTCTAACTCATTTTCTTCAACTTTACTAATCCTGTTTTGTGCAAAAATTTTTTTTTCATTTTTTTTTTGCGTACCAATTGTTTTTTCCTTCGAAGTGGCATGGTTAAACAAACACAGTAGAAATGTCACAGCTTTGCAAGCATCATTTCGTCATAATTGTCGACAAATGTGTTCGACTGTCTCTCTCCGGCGATGCCATCTGACGAAATGAAAATTATCTCATAATTGTTCAATACCTTTTGCGCTGTATCGATTTCAAGATGGCGGCTTGTTTACAGTGTTTGTTTCTCTCCTGTTGAACGCCCTGTTGGATTATTGCGGAACGTTTTTCAATTTCCTTCTGTTTTTTACGCTTTCCAACCGTAGGTTGAAGAAGAGTATATGCTCCACCTTTGTCCGTCTGTCTGTCCATCCACATGATAACTCGCGTAAATATGGTTCGATTTCGATGAAATTTTAGTATGTGGTAGGGGAACACATGATGATGAAACCTATTGAAAATGGGCGAAATGAGGATAAAGGTCAGAACATAGGAGCGGGAAGCATTCCATTACCCTTATGCGTCATAAGATGCTTAAAAATGGTTCGAGTTCGATGAAATTTTAGTATGTGGTAGGGGACAACATGGAAATGGACTCTATTGAAAATGGGCAAAATGGGGTCAAAGGTCAGGACATAGGAGTGGGATCATTTCCATTGCCTTTATGCATCATAACTTACGTACAAATACTTCCATTAAGACAAAACTTTAGAATGTTGTTCCAGAGATATACTGAACCGCTTCTGTTGAATATTATCGAAGTAAGGTCAAAGGTCAGGGCACCGGAGCGAGATTCATTCTACAGATACTATCCTCATAACTTGAGTAATAACTTGAATAATAATTTCTGGTATATTGGAAAGCGTATCATAATCAATGCATTGCATGATTTTACTAACTTGTATTTGAAGGACTTTGCTCCGCCGCCATTCCGAAGTTTCTGAGTTCTTTTACTGTCGTTATTTTTTTGGAAGGGCGAACTTTTGTCGTTTGAACTTACAGCACTTACTAAATTTACCACTAAGAAAAACAAAAGTGGTCCAAAAAGCATTTCCGTAAACCGTTATGCTAAACCGTTAAACAACTGAGATAGCTTTACCAACAAAACATATGAATAACAAATTCTCTGCGTCACCATAGCAGCGGGTCACGAGAACAGAACGTTCCTCTGTGGTTATCGTGAAGACAGATGAGCCGTTCGTTTCTTTCCTTGCGTCTGTAAAAAAAATGTTTTTTTCCTGTGAATTTATCGTCTGCGTTAGTGGTTCGTGTTGACTGTGTTGTGTTTTCACCGTTTTGCCTCACTTGAAGTGAGTGTGTGTGCCTCCTGTTACGTTATTTTGTGTTTCTTCTGGGTGACGCAGCTGCAGCACGCAGTGTTTTGTTGTTCGGCTTAGCGGCCATGATGGCTGCTTCCCAAGTACAAATGCAGTTTCCGTCTGCTGATTTTATCTCCGCTGGATTTTCTTTGGCTACATCGACCGCTTGTGAGACAACTATGACCTCTTCAAGTGTGGATTTGTCTACTTCTAATTGTGTTTCTGCTTCTAATGTGCTTCGTCCTAATGTTTCTGCATCGAATGTTCTTCGTCCTAATTTGCATATCCTGGAAGCCGAGTCACGTTCTGCTGTTCTGCTGCCATGGATGCTACTCCTCCACGCTCGTATGCTGCGACTGCTCGTCCAAACCAACCTCTTTCAATGCAACCAGAATTTTCTAGAGAAGATAAAGTTCTCAAGATTCGGATTTCTGACGACTCACCAGCAGGTAAAGAACTTTCATCAGCTTTGTTATTAAGTGTGTATTTTCCGTCTCTTCGTGACACCCCACTCCCCTCTATTTGGAGGCCTTGGTTAAAGTTGTTCCTAAGGAAAGCGTCGTTTCAATTATTCGCATTGGAGGGGGTGTTGTCGTTCATTTTGTTCACCAAAAAGCCACCGACACGGTTCTTGCTACAGGCATTGATATTGGCTCCTTTCACTTGCAACCTGTCGCTTCTGCACAGCGCCCGGTCACAGTGACATTATCTCCTGTGCCTACTGCTATTCCTGACAACTTACTTGTTGCTGCACTCGGCACTTTTGGTCGAGTAGTGGGAGAGACTAAATTTCTCCCAGCTGCTGCCAGAGACTCTCCATTCAAATTTATGCAAGGAGGACGTCGCCAATATCATGTAATTTTCCCCACTGACCAAGCCATTTCTAACCGCCCCACATCTCTGCAACTTGTTACGGACACACGAACATACGTTTTCAACTTATTTGCTGGTGTCCAGTGTTTCCGGTGTAGAGCTGAAGGACACCTGGCTTATGAGTGCCCTTAGCGCACACTTGCGCAAGGTGCTGTACCTTCGTTGAAGGTTCCTGACACACCTCCATCATACACTTCCTCCTCCCTCGCTACTGAACAAACTGTTACCCCAATGTCAACCACGTCACCATCTCTGAAACTTGCTCCTTCAATGACTGCAGATATTTCGTTGTCTTCACCTGTTTCAGTTCCGCCACTGCCATTCAACTCCGAGCAGGCGCTGTCTTTCAAAACTACTACGCAGTTATTGCAGTTATTGCCAAGCACTAAACAGCCATTACAATACAACTCCGAGCAGGCGCTTTCTTTCAAAACAACTACGCAGTCATTGCCAAACACTGAACTGCCATTTCCATTCAACTCCGAGCAGCCGCTTTCTTCCAAAACTACTGCGTCATCATTGCCCAGCTCTCACGCGCCACCACCAAGCAACAAATTGCCTCCCGTTTCACAGCCTGTTTCGCAAGTGCAAACACCTGCTTCTGAACTGTTCAAATCTGCTCTCATTGTTGACATGTCATTTCCACCTCTTCCTACTTCGGTGGGCTCCTCTGGACCCAAAACTGCCGGGAAACGCCCAAATTCTGCCGAGTCTTCTCCTAGGCCTTTGCGTCGCACTAGGCGTTTTCGGACCAAATCTTCTGCCACTTCCTCTGGAACCTCACCTGGCGTAGAAAATTTTTCTTCTCAACTTCGTACAACAAACAGATTCGCTTGCCACCCTACTGATGATGATATATATGTTGCTGCTAATTTAAGTGAATCAGCATCGATTGCTTCGGATGTTGTTGGAGATGATTCTTCTCTTCCCACCATTCCCAAACTTTCCGCTCTGTTCAAAGACTGTTCTGTTCCAATGCAACCGCTCACATTTACTGAACTTCTTGAACTAATTCAACGCCCTAGGATTGACAAAATTCTAACAATCCCGTGTATTCAATCTAAGTTAAATTGGTTACCTGAAATGCTTCAACAACTGCAATTGCTTGATGAATTTTTGATTAACGTTTCCGTTCCTCCTGAAGATGCCCAGCTTCAGCATCGTCTGTGGTACATGCTGAAGTTCCTCACAGCTGAACTCGAAAACAATCAACAGCCTGTTCATGATTTCCAAACTGACGGAGTTTTTTTTCTTCTGAATAAACGTTTTGTTTTGAAATTGTTTACCTTTGAACTTGTACTGCTTTACGGTCTGTTTTTGTTTAGTTTTCGGCGAACTCTTAGACACAGTTTAATACTATTGTTATCAACGGACTCATAGACTTTTATTTTTACTACTGTTCAACTGGGCAGCCTGTGAGCGCATTCATTTTCACACCCTTTACACTGTTGTTATTGTTTTTTTTAAATGCTTGCGTATACCTTGTTCTCTCCCACATCTTGTTACTGTTTTGTATTCTGTACATGTTCATATTTTGTAGAGGCGTTTTTTTATACCTAACATTTTGAGCATTAAATACCTTATGAAGACAAGCCGTTCGTTTCTTTCCTTTGCGTCTGTAAAAAATGTTTTTTTCCTGTGAATTTATCGTCTGCTTTAGTGGTTCGTGTTGACTGTGTTGTGTTTTCACCGTTTTGCCTCACTTGAAGTGAGTGTGTGTGCCTCCTGTTTCGTTATTTTGTGTTTCTTCTGTGTGACGCAGTTGCAGCACACAGTGTTGTGTTGTTCGGCTTAGCGGCCATGATGGCTGCTTCCCAAGTACAAATGCAGTTTCCGTCTGCTGATTTTATCTCCGCTGGATTTTCTTTGGCTACATCGACCGCTTCTGAGTCAACTATGACCTCTTCAAGTGTGGATTTGTCTACTTCTAATTGTGTTTCTGCTTCTAATGTGCTTCGTCCTAATGTTTCTGCATCGAATGTTCTTCGTCCTAATTTGCATATCCTGGATGCCGAGTCACCTTCTGCTGCCATGGCTGCTACTCCTCCACGCTCATATGCTGCGACTGCTCGTCCAAAACCAATCTCATGCACCTCTTTCAATGCAACCAAAATTTTCTAGAGCAGATAAAGTTCTCAAGATTCGGATTTCTGACGACTCACCAGCAGGTAAAGAACTTTCCTCAGCTTTGTTATTAAGTGTGTATTTTCCGTCTCTTCGTGACACCCCCTCTCCCTCTATTTGGAGGCCTTGGTTAAAGTTGTTCCCAAGGAAAGCATTGTTTTAATTATTAGTATTGGAGGGGGTGTTGTCGTTCATTTTGTTCACCAAAAAGCCGCCAACACCGTTCTTGCTACAGACATTGATATTGGCTCCTTTCACTTGCAACCTGTTGCTTCTGCACAGCGCCCGGTCACAGTGACATTATCTCTTGTGCCTACTGCTATTCCTGAAAACTTACTTGTTGCTACACTCGGCACTCTGGTCGAGTAGTGGGAGAGTCAAAATTTTTTCCAGCTGCTGCCAGAGACTCTCCTTTCAACTTTGTGCAAGGGGGTTGTCGCCAATATCGTGTTATTTCCCCACTGACCAAGCCATTTCTTTCCGCCCCACAACTCTGCAACTTGTTACGGACACACGAACATACGTTTTCCACTTATTTGCTGGTGTCCAGTGCTTCCGGTGCCGAGCTGAGGGACGCCTGGCTTCTGAGTGTCCTCACCGCACACCTGCACCTGATGCTGTCCCTTTGATGAAGGTTCCCGATGCACCTTCATCTTCCACTTCTTCCTCCCTTACTACTGGACAAACTGTTGCTCCTATGTCAAGCACGTCACCATCTCTGCTGATTGCTCCTTCCATGACTGCAGATATTTCGTTGTCTTCACCTGTTTCAGAACTGCCATTACCATACAATTCCGAGAAGGCGCTATCTTTCAAAACCACTACGCAGTTTTTGCCAAGCACTGAACCGTCATTACCATTCTATTCCGAGCAGCCGCTTTCTTTCGAAACTTCTGCGTCTTCATTGCCCAGCGCTCAAGCGCCACCACCGTGCAACAAATTGGCACCCGCTTGACAGCCTGTTTCGCAAATTCAAACATCTGCTTCTGAACTGTTCAAATCTGCTCTCAATGATGACATCTCATTCCCACCTCTTCCTTCTTCTGTGGGCTCTTCTGGACCCAAAACTTTCGGGAAACGCCCAAGGTTTGCGGTCTTCTCCAAAGCGTTCGCGTCGCTCAAGGCGCTCTCGAACCAAATCTTCTGCCACTTCCTCTGGAACCTCACCTGGCGTAGAGAATGTTTCTTCTCCACTTCGTACAACAAACAGATTCGCATGCCTCCCTACTGAAGATGATATGGATGTTGCTGCTAATTTAAGTGAATCAGCATTGATTGCTTCGGATGTTGATGAAGATGTTTCTTCTTTTCCCACCATAACCAAACTTTCAACTCTTTTCAAAGACTGTTCTGTTCCAGTCCAACCGCTCACATACACCGAACTTCTTGAACTAATTCAACACCCTAAAAACGCAAATTGCTAACAATCCCGTTTATTCAATCCAAGTTAAATAGGTTACCTGAAATGCTTCAACAACTTCAATTACTTGATGAATTTTGAGCAATATAACTCTTCCTCCTGATGCTGCCCAGTTTCAGCGTCGTCTTTCATACCTGTTGAAGAAGCTCTCAGCTGAACTCGAAAACCATCTACAGCCTGTTCATGATATCCCAACTGACTTGTGTTAGTTTCAACTGCCGAAGCTTTGCTGCGTCGGCAACTAATGCTCTTGTCTTCGAAGATATTCGTTATCTTAAAGCTAACATCATTCTCCTGCAGGAAACAAACTGTTCTCCTTTGACAGACGTTTCCCGCTGGCGACGCTGGCCTTTTGTCTTTTTTCACAATTTCCGTGCCCATTTGGGGTCCGGCACCGCAATTGGCATTCATAATCGTTTTCTTCCGTTTCTGTCTGACGTTGTTGAGTCACAGAGCCTGCTCGGGGTTTTTCAATACCTTTCTTTTCGCTTCCTTTCTAACCGTTTTACTTTGTTAAATTTGCACGTTCCTCGTAGTGATTCAGAAGCTACATCCCTCATTCATCATGTTACTACAGTTCTCGCTGAGATTCCGTCTTCTGAAGTTGTGATCATGGCTGGTGATTTTAACTGTTCGCTGCAACCTCTTTACGATCGTGATGGATCTCAAGATTTCCGCTCTTCTCTGGTTACGCAACTCACTCAACTGGTCTTTAATTTTGATTTCCAAGATGCACTTCGCCTTCTCCATCCTGTGACCCGTGATTTCACCTGGTTTCCTCCTGCATGATCCTCCAACGCTGCTGCACGTTTGGACCGATTTTATGTTTCCAGTTTTTTGCGTTCTTCCCTTGTTTCTGTTTCACATGCTCCAGCTGTTTCCTCCGACCATCGTTAAGTCGTTCTACAATTTCATCTTCCCTCCACTGGTGTCCCTCACCCAATGGTTTGGACCTTTGATGATTTCTGCCTGCAAGATCCAACTTTTATTTCTCATGTCAACTCCATTATTGCGCAATCAGTCAATCAACTTCCATTAACAGTTGACCTGGCAGCTCTGTGGCCCTCCACCAAGTATTCCATTGCTACATTTGCTAAACGCTTTTGTTTTTCTGTTCGCACTAATCGTCTAATGGATATAGATTCAATTCGCCGTTCTCTTCAGTCTACCTCGCACACCGATCCTAACTTTGAAATCTTGCAAGCCCGGCTTCATCATTGCCTCCAATCATTGGCTAAATCTGCTCTGACGCGCTTGAAGTTCACCCTTCTTCACTTTCATGATGATCCCTTTCAGAGTCTTCGTCATCGTGAAGAACATCGAACTAATTACAATACCATCGCTTATCTTTCCTTTCCGGATGGATCTACCACGGCAGATCCCTCTCTCATCTGCCAATATACTCATTTATACTTTTCTGGTCGTTTTCAACCTTCTCAGATGCCTCCAGCTGATTCCTCTCCACTTCTTCACGGTCTTCCTCAAGTCCCTCATTGTCTCTTTTCTTCGCTCAGTGCTCCAATCTCACCAGCCGAAATTCATTCTTCTGTTTTCAGTCTTAATGATCGTTCCTCACCATGTGAAGACGGTCTTCCTTTTTCCTTTTATAGGGCTTTTCTTCCAATTCTTCTTCCTCTTCTTGTTGCCTGTTTTAACTTCGTTTTTTCTTCATCTTCCTTTTCTTCATCAGCTTTTTCCTTTGCTCTTCTTCGCCTTATTCCAAAATCTGGCAACCTTGGACTCTTGACAAACTGGCGGCCTATTTCCATTCTAAATACCAATTACAAAATCTTTGCCAAAGTTCTTGCTCGTCGCCTTAATCCAGTTCTTTCGCACATCATCCATCCTGATCAGACCTACACTGTTCCTTCTCGCTCAATCGCTTCTAACATCACTGTCATTCGTAACTTATACTCTCTTGTTTCTCGACTCTCTGAACCTCTCGCAATTTTCAATATCGACCAGCGTCAAGCTTTTGATTCAATTAACCACTCATATCTCTTCACTGTTCTTCGCCAGTTTGGTTTTTCTTCCTCCTTTCGTTTGGCGCTTTCCAATCTTTACTCTCCCTCCTTCTTTCGTGTTCGTACTTCAGCATTTCTCACCTCGGCTATTCCTTTCGCTAGTGGGATCCGGCAGGGCTGAACCCCTGTCGGGTCAACTCTTTGCTCTCTCTTTTGAACCGCTTTTGATTTGTCCCCGTTCTCGTTTGTTTTCCTCAGTTCCGCGTGGAGTTGCGTGCACCCGTCACCACCACACAGTTCTTTCGGCATACGCAGATGACTTAACAGTCTTCATCCGTTCTGAGGGGGCATTCGGAACTCTTCGAAATACCTATCTTGAAGATGCTGCGATTTCTGGTTCTTCACTCAACATGGCTAAATGCTCTGGATTATGGGCTGGGTCGTGGACGATCCGTGCTGACCGCCCATGGGGTGCCCGCTGGTCTTCAAGCGTTGCCAAACTTCTCGGAGTCTACATTGGAAGCACCTCTGCGGTTGCCGCTGCTACCTGGACTCCCTGGTTCAGCAGGTCAATCGCCGCCTAGCACCTTTTCACCGTCTCAAGCCTTTTCTGTCGTTCTCCAAGGTGTTGAGGAGGTAGAGGCCTACCTCCACAACACCTTTCTCCAGCCACCTTTTTTCATGCTTGGATTGCGCACCTTTCTCCGCCGTTTTTGCTTCGCGAACTCCAACGTACTTTTACTAATTTCGTCTGGAATGTCATTCATTAGGTGCAGCACTCCACTCTCGTTCTTCCTATTTCTTTTGGTGGTCTCTCTCTCTCCAATATCTCTCTGAAGTTCAGAGCTTTCCACCTTCAAAATTTCCTTCGGAATTTCTCTCTCCAACCTTCTTCTTCTCAACCCATTGTCCACACGCTTCTCTTTCCCCGAAGTACCCACCTCACTGTCTCAACTTTTCTCCGCATGGACCTCTTTTCTCTCGTTCCGAGCCATTTCCCTGAGTTTTACAGATCCGCTCTTACCCTCTGGCGTTCCTTATATCCTATTCGCTTTCCCCCTGCCTCTACTAACGATCTCCTTGCGGAACCTCTCTTCTTTTCATCTGCTGTCCGCTCCTCTGCTTCTTCATATTTGCACTTCTCCACCTGGCTCACCAGTGGCGTGGTGCGAGTCTCTCAACTCGTTGATTCCAACCTTCGCTGGAAATCGCTCTCCAGATCACTCCTCTTCTTTTGGATTCACCCATTCATCGTTTTCAGCTGCGATTACTTCAAGTCAGTATTCGTCGACTCTACCCTCTTCTCGCAGATCAACATGGACTTATCTCGCAACCTTCAGCGCCTCATCGCCTTCCTTTTCTTGTGTATCTCAATGATATTCCTTTCCTTCATCATCAGGTGACTGTCAAGCTTCTTTATCAGCATTTTTAACACATTTTCTTGAACCATTGCCTATTCCCAATGTACCATCTTCAGATTTGCCAGCCACCTGGACAGACTCTCATACTACTCTCGCCTCTCCAAAAGCTCGTGACATTCATTGGTTACATCTTCATCGCCGCCTACTGACTCCTCGAACTCTTCACCGTTTCCGTCATCTGATTTTACCTCTTTGTTTTTTTTGTTCAACCCTCGGAGACGTTCATCATGCATACCTCTTGTATCTGATGTTACAGCCCTTGTTCTCACTGATGTTCTCTCTCCTTCAAAAAGTTTGTGCTCACCTTCACACCATGTCACATTATCTTGTGTTACGTCACCACTATTCGTCGGCTCCCACGCATAATCATGTATGCTCCTTCCTAATTCTACAAGCAAAGAATACAATCTACCTGTTATATCATCGCAGGGTCGACCAACCTTCCCTCCGCCGTTATCACACAGCTCGTCGTTTCCTCTGCCGCAGATTTCGTCACTCCGTTACAGCCAGACTACAACTCGAATTTGACATTGCACAAGCCAATAACACTGTTCCAAACTTCATGTCTGTATGGTCACCACATCAGCCTTGGTTCCAAGTTGTCGAAAATGTCGTGGAACTGCTGGCTTAACTTTCGGCTCTCCCCTACAGTGTTTTATTCCATCATCAGTGTTCTTCATTAGTGTTCTGTGTCTACTTTTCTGCCCAAGTGCGAGACTTACTTTTACTACTGAATTCGCATTTTGTTTTGATATTGTATATACCTTTGAACTCTTACAGCTTTACCGTCTGTTTTTCTTGCTTTTTAGGTGAACTCACAGACACATTTTATTACTATTGTCATCAATGGACTCATTGACTTATTTTTTTAATACTGTTAAACAGGGCAGCCTGTGAGCGCCCGCTTTTTCACACCTTTTACATTGTTTTTATTTGATTTTTTAAATGCCGGCGATCACCTTGTTCCCCCCCCCATTTCTTATTACTATATTTTGTACTTGTATATATTTTGTTCAGGGTTTTTTCCCCAACATTTTGAGCAATAAAGACCTCATGAAGACAAGCCGTTCGTTTTTTCCCTTTGCGTCTTTAAAAATCCTTAAAAATCAGAAAATGACTTTTCCTTAATTTTTTTTCTTTAAAAATGGATGATAGTTGTAAGTTTATGCTGCAAAAATTGCAATACGTTATGATTTATAGTTTGCCATGTATCTGTTTTTTTAATGGATCCCATAGCGAAATAGAGAACTTTGTGAAATTTAAAAATTTAATTTCTCGTAAACTAAATCGAAATTCAAAAAACGGGTGACGAGGTTCAAAAATTCGGTCATGGCACTACATGTCTACAAAGTTTCGTGGTTCTGTTGCTGTTAGTGTGTCCGGAACACGACTTGATAGCACTTTTTTGCTTACCTTAACTTTGAAATCTCGAAGTATCGCCAGAATCGAAAAACGGTTTATTTCAGCGTGTTCTCTACAAACGATGTAAATTTTATATTTTTGTGTTCAATAGGTTTTCCGCTGCGAGCTAGGAAAGCAAGAGTGTCGCGAAATTTCTAAAACAGCTGCAGTGGCGGCAGTTACTTTTTTAGAATAGAGAGAAACTTTTGTTTGGTGTCCTAGATACGTATTGCAAGTTTCTATTGCTTATTTGATATGTCCAAAGAATGCCTGTAGCGTGGGCCGCGTTATTCGAAAAAAAAATAATTTAGTGCCACCTCTGTGAACTTTTAAGGTTTACAGCAAAGTACACATGAAAACTGAAGGAAGTGACTGCTTGCGTATAAGTACAAACAAATTACTGACATTTTTTTGACTTGTTTGCTACACTGGCATGCAAAAATTAAGGACGAGACGGTTTTTCGCATGTAACGTCGTACAGAAGTGCTCCACATTGACTCAAATCATACCGTAAGATCCCCAAGATGTAAGAATATGGGACAAGTGAGCAAAACCGTCCAAACAAGGAATCCAAAAGATACAAAGGCACTTTATTGAAAAGGTCGCTTCGAGCACAACTGGACATAAGATAGAAACGACCAGGTGACAGGCGGCTCCCAAGAAAAATCCAGTCTTTAGTAGAGGATATGATCACCCCTGACTGTGTTGCAGGATTTACAACGTCTGTCCATGCTGAGGACGAAGCTGTCAAGTAGCTGTTGAGGCATCGCGGCCCATTCCTCTTGTAGCGCCAATCGCAGCCGCGGAATCGTTGTTGGCGGCTGGTGACGTGCTGCCAAGCGTCTCCCGAGAAGGTCCCACGCGTGTTCGATTGGATTTAGGTCCGGGAACCTTGCGGTCCAATCCATGTGTTGAATACCTTCACTCTCCAACAGCTCTGCGACAGCCCCTGTACGATGAAGTGTAGCGTTTTCGTCCATGAAGAGGAACTCAGGACCCACAACACCTCTAAACAGACGCACGTGAGGCGGGAGAACCTCGGTACAATAGCGGATACCAGTGACTGAACTTCCTTGGAAGATGTGGAGGTCAGTACGGCTATCAAGCATGATACCGCCCCAAATGAGAACTCCGCCACCTCCAAACCGGTCCTTTTCGATGATGTTGAAGGTGTGATTGGGTGTTCCCTGCTCTCTCCAGATGTGTATACGTCCAGAATCGCTCGTCAGACTAAATCGGCTCTCATCGGTAAAGAGAACTCGACCCCATTGCTGATGTGTCCAGTTCTTGTGTTCCTGGCACCGCAGAAACCACCGTCTCCGATAAGCAGGCGTTAATCGCACACTACGTACTGGTCGTCGTGCCTTTGTGCAGCCTCCTGGCCACGGTAAAACGCGATAACGGACGTCCAGTTGTCTGTTGCATGTGCCTTGCGATTTCTCCCGCTGTCTGCCGTCTGTCTCTTCTTGCTTGTAGGACAATATACCGGTCGTCCGTCGCAGTGGTTGCTCGTGGACGACCACTGCTAAATTATCGGACAGCTGTTTAGTCGTTTGAAATGCTCTCCAAGCTCGTGAAACGATGCTGTGAGCGATTCCGAACTCTTAGGCCATACTAATCACACTTCGACTTTCTTCCAACTTCCCAATGACGCGAACTCGGGTAAAGTAATCCAGATGGCATCTAGTGGATTGCCTGTTGGTCATATCACACCGTGGCAGCAACTCGACGTCGTTCAAATCGATGTAGACCGTGCAATAGCTTTCACCGAATTGCTGAGCGTTCACCGCCCGTGTGCTTTACACCCTTCCGACACTCCCCTCCTACGTCATGCTGCATATATGCACATGCCCTACCATACCGTACCCTAGGCTATCTCCTGAGTTGTCGTTCGGTCCATTCTGCCTGCTCGTTCCGCTGTTATGCTAATTTCTCCTGTTCGTCCTTAATTTTTGCACACCAATGTATTTGGAACAATGTGCTGTTCCCAATAGTTTATAACATCCTTTACATGTAGAACACAATTGCACTCTTTTCAAAGATCCGCGGACTTTTAGCAGGGAAGCGCTGGGACTATTTACGGAAGGTTGTAATCATAACGCGCACGCAGTTTACTCATTATAATGATTTGCATGTCAAAGTACTCTTATAAGGTGAATGTAGCGGGTGATGGTAATTAAAGTACCCCTATTCAATACGGTATAGAGAGATATTTAGCAGTCCAATTGCAACCGAATTTGGTATGGTAACATTTCAGAACATGCGGAAGACATTTCCGTAAATAATAAAAATAATAATAATAATAATAATAATACCAAAACAAACCACTATGGTACTTGTGGCGCTGCGAACAACTGGTGAATGTCATTCTTATCAGCTACGATGACAATCACCATGCCGAAACGCGCATTCCTTGTGAAGCTGTTTTATGAAAACAACGGCAATGTTGCGGCTACACTTCGGGAAATTGCCGTCGTAAGAAATTACGGCGAGGACCATTAGTGCTCAAGCTCTCAAGAGAATGATCACTCGATTCGAGAAATCGGGATGTCTTGGAGTTAAACCCGGTCGAAGGCGTAGATTTATCACTTCACAAGTCGTTGAAGATGTTACCACAGCTGTTGTCAATGAATAATGTTGCAGGCTCCACTAGTGCATGTGCAGTGTCATAACAGTTGAATTTATCCTATGGCACAGTGTAGCCACTTCGCCACCTCGTTCTCCGGAACTTAATCCTTGTGATTTCTGGTTGTAAGAGCACTTAAATGGCATGGTTTATAGAGGACATGTCAAAAATTTGGTAGCGTTGAAAGACAGTATCACATTGCATGTCAGAAGCATCACAGAGGATCAGTTGCGGTCAGCCATTGAATACAGTGTCCATCGCCTTCAGGAGCTACAACTTCAGAATGGGGAAAACATTGAGCAGCATCTCTTGCATCGCTCTTGTCAGTATCTGTGTATAGCATGAGTGTCTTTCACAAATAGATATTTGTTGCTTGCGGCGCCACAAGTTATTTTTGGTACTATATTGTTTTACGGAAATATCTTCCGCATGTCCTGAAATGTCACCATACTAAATTTGGTTGCATGTGGACTGCTCAATATATCTCTAGACAGTGTTGAATAGGAGTTTTAATTACGATCACTCTGCATATTACTTTTGTGAAATTCACTCTAGTAAGTGGCTCATCAGAAGCAAAAAAATAAATGAAAAAGGCAGCCGCACTCCAAGTCATTTCTCACAAATCTTACAAATCTGTAAGACGATTTAATACACTGCCTGTCAACAGGCAAATAAAGAAAAATAATAATGAATGAAACGCGCAGCTGCAGTAATTAGTGCAAAATTTTCTCTGTGATGTAGTTTTTACTGAAACGTCTGAAAGTTAAAACCTCTGTTGGATTGTTTTTCGCTTTTGGAATTAATAACGCAATTAAGGACGCCAAACAAAAGGAGAAGGAATGCCTTCCATAGGCGGTTATCAGGGCAGCGTGGAATGTTCCAGCGTAAATTCGAAATAGCCGCCTTGCATCTCTTGCATCGCTCTACATGCTCCAAAGAAGACATAAAAATCTTTAGAATAACAGAGAGCATTTTGGAGGTTACAAGCCAGCCAACCAATCACTGATGAAGCTCTACTCTTTGGAGTCAACCACTGCGTAATCTCAAGGCTCTGGTACCAGCTTCAAACAAGAGTGCCTGCCATCCAAATATTCCCGGTTGTCAGGAAGTGGAAAACCCTCGGATTCCTGATATGGCCGCTAAGCTGAATTATTGGTTAGAAGGAATCTGATAAAAATTTGCGTTTTGGACCTAACTGCAAACACAAGAAGACAGATACTTGTCTCTGTTGTGTCCCCATGAGGTAACTATGACCCGTTTCTGTACCTTAAAATGAGATAAGCACATGTTTCGCATGACGAGAGAATTCTCTTAAAGTTTTAATAAAATTTCGAATTTGAATAATTTTCTGAGAAAAAAAATGAGTTAATCGGTCATTTTTCGAATAAAAACAAGAGTTGTTGAGTTGCATGAGCATGAAAATAGAATATGTTTTATTATTTCATCATACTGATTTCAGAGTCTATTCTCAGAATTCTGTGAATCGATGGGGAGGTTTTGTTAGATGAATTTTGTAAGTATCAAATTACTTTGAGATATCATTGTCAAGGAACTAACTCCATTATGAGAAGTATGTTGTAATATTTCTTGCGAAAAAAGGATGACACTGACACCAACTATGATTAAAAGTTATTTCATGAATTTATTCGAAAAATCTGTGTATGATAATTTGATAAAGACAGGAGAAAACTGGCTGCGTAATGAATCTAATAATTTTTCCTGTGCTGTTTTCACGTTAAGTTTGCATAGTTTTCTTTTAAACAGAATAAGTTTGATTTTTCATGAACTGCACATATTAAAATTAAATAGTTCTTGCTCTCGAAATAAGAAAGAGCTACAGCGTTTGACTTCAAATAGATTTCGTATCGCCCGGCAACTCGTAACTCAAATTCATGCAATTTAGCAATGAATGTTTTTAGGAAAAGGAAAGAGTAAGGGCTAGAATTTTGCTTCATTTTCAGGCTATGACTGCAATATTGTCTTTTCCGGACTGAAAAATATGGATTAGAATTGATAGCTTAACGTTAGGATTCATTTTATAGTCAATATGCTACACAATGCTTTTAATATGAGTGACCGTAACCAGTAATGTGGGTTTACCACTAAACTAAACTGAGATAATATACATGGGTAATAATCTCTCTCTAATTTCCGATTGATGTCTTATTAGATGGCGACAACAGACAAAGTTTTTGCGTTCTGTGCAATTTGTCGTTGGATACAGATCAAAGTGGGTCGGATCTTCACATCGTAAAATGGATGATTATTTTGCTTTAATAAGATTTCTTCAAACATAAGAACTGTTTAGAGACTTTTATCAGTTATGTTTTAAAAAGTTAAATTGAATGTTGTTCCAACTCGTAGAAGGAATTAAAATGTCTCATTCTGTGCTATTTTCCCACCTTCACTGAGAATTTCCATCAAAGATTAGTTCAGTGTCTTAACGAACGCTAACTCATGCTCGACAATCTGGTCTGCCTGATTTATTCTGTTCACCATTTTCAAGTGAAACCTTACGTGTTGAAGTGAGCCATTTATGAGATGAGGACAGGTGTATTTAATAAACTGGCATCACAGTGTATATAAGTATTGGTTCATTACATACTCGGCCAGTTTCTTTCTATTTTATTCAGCTATTTTATTTCTTTGGAAAGAGGGATACACCGGTAATTGAAACATAGTTACCACCGCAGCACATTGTGCTAGTACTCATAAACAGAAAAGCCAATTAATACCTGTAATCTCAATATTAAATTGGATCATTTAGAATTTATATGAAAGATATGGTAATAAGAAAATGTGTAACTACACATACGCTATACTTCGTATTTATAAGCAAATGGGATAAGTTTCCAGTAATGTTACCAACTAACGAAAACGTTTCAGATTTTGTTTTGTTTGCATTTTAGAAATTAAAAGTTGGAAGAGGAAATCCTGAACAGTAACTTGTAAAATATTATTGAGAGATCTGTCATTTTTTTTACACCGGTTTCATTCATCTGAAAAACAAAATATCAATGAAAATATATCAAAACCGTGAGTGAATATTCTTCGCTTGACCGCTTTGACATGGGAGGAAATCTCGACCTGTTATTAAATCTGACTATAGTTATCTTGACTCTGTCATTCGCACCTTTTTTTATTGCCTGGTAATAACTCCTGTCCAAACTGCACTACTTGCTTCAAATAAATTTATTCATTTTAACTACTTTTGAGTACATTTTTTCCAAATAAACATTTTTCACACTTTCATCAGTGTGTCTTCTTAAAACATTGCATTCATAAAAATTTCGCGCACGAAAATATACATACCCATTCCCTCGATACTGTAGTTCAGCTGCAAATTTGTTCATAGCTTTCTGTGGCCTTGATGCTTGGGTGTCTTCGACCTGTTTATTAACAATTAATTCTGTTGTGAAAATGATCCTAAGTGTTTAGCAGATGCAAACAACAGCGAACAGCCATGGTCATGCTTACTGCGTTTGACTCCACCCGTCATATCATCATCATCATTTTCCCGAAACAAATTATGCATCGAGAGAGAATGAATCATTAGGAAATGGAGTATTTCGCTTCAGCAAGGCGGACAGTCGCTCCTGTGAAGCAAGTGCAGTAAAAGGGGCTTCCTCTCTCATGGGAGGAGACCTCCTTCCTGAGAATTCCGTGACGCGTACTAGTGGCACTCACTAGAGACTTATTGGCTCCATAAACTCTTTGTAAAATATAGCTTGATTCTTCGAAAAAAATTAAGTAACGTAGATGAAGTTTGTTCTTGGAAGGTCTATCATTAGCTGTGCTATTTAAAGATCCAATCATTGTTCTGCTGTAGCAAACCAACAGAAGCACGTAAAAACAAAGCTAACTAGGACTCCTTGAAATTTAATGACTAGCTCTAATTCCATGTCACATATTTCATGTGTATTCAACAAATTAAACTGATACAGAGAGTGAAAGGAAATACCCGTGTAACTTTTTGCTCGTAGAGCTGGTAACATAAAGTTCGGGAAACAGAAGCGTACTGTAATTTCCACTTGAGCCTTTAGAGGCTAAGGGACACTAAAACCGCGTACATGTAGTCGACTGGTAACTCCAATTCTTGCAGAGAAAAATGGTTCAAGGACTGTCTTCTAGAAGACAAGTTGGTGAGCCCATAAAGGTTTCACGCAAGCTTCAATCGCGGGGTGTGACCTTCATGAGAATTCTGTCGGGCGTGCACTTGAGATAAAATACTCAATGAGCTTGTGCTACAGCTGTACAACGTCGGTGACAAATGAGTTACATTATTTTGCACAAGGACGAGATTTTACTAAAGTTGTCTCAAGAAGAAGCGAAAAAAACATCAACAACGAAGTGCTAGCGGAAGTAAGATGAGTCAAGTCGGGGGAAAATTGCAGTTCACACATGTAGCGCCTGCTAACGCTCGTGCAAGGCAGAAAGCGATTGAAAAACAAATAAAGGGTAAAAGTGAGGTGGATATAAGGGTTTCTCGAAAAAGAAAACAGAAAACAAAAGAATCCACTGAGAAAAGGAAGCACGCAGCGGAAAAGCTCGTGTTAAGAAACATAAAATAAACCAAGTCGCCTGGGCAATTAGAAAACAAAAACAAAAAACGAACTGCTTGACTCAAAGCAATTGGCACTTTCAGCTAGTATAATATTTGTAGCATGACCTGATCATTTACTAGCTTATGATTTGGACTTTGGCTTAGTATAATACAATCCAACAGCACTGTCAGTCATGATGGAAAAATCCCTGATCTGATGCTAAACCCTTATTATCATCTCTTAATAACTCTTTGTATGTGGGTGAGCCGTTTCAACAGACTTTTAAAAGAATATATGTCACGTTCAGCCTGAATGAAGTGAAATTTTCCTGAAAGTAATGACTTAAAATGTTTGTAGCATAAATTGAATTTTCTTATTGAGCTTTTAAAAAACTAACGTTTGCTCCTGACAGTGTTTATTGCAAGAAATGAACAATTTCCAAGTCTGTATTACTGTGCTTCTCATCGGAACCGAAAGTATCAGCGCTGGTTTAACCGCTTAAATGTTCAATTAGATTTTGCAAGAAATAAACAATTTCCAAGTCTGCATTACTGTGCTTCTTATCGGAACCGAACGTATCAGCGCTGGTTTAACCGTTAAATGTTCAATTAGATTTTGCCACAGAAGAATAACCCAAACAATGTGAATACCAAATATGCTGTACCAATACACGAGATCTGAGATGAAATGACATTTGTACATATAGGAAATATTCTTGTTTTTTGAAAGGCTCGTAACAGTGCAATAAACTTGAGGAAATTTTGGTGCTTCTGTATGAATTCAATGAAATCTCAGGGAATCTTTTTAACTGTGACTTATCAGGACTTTTGCTTTACTTTTCTGGGTGACGTGTTAGAGGCCTTCGCCACCTTTCTAAATTCAGTTTTTGGTGCTGGAAGAGTAGAACTTAAAACTTCAATGTTACAGTCTTTTTCTCTTATTATATGCACTTAAAGGTGTTTATGGCATACATTGTTTTAATATGAAAGGCTGTAAAGATAACTTTGGTATAGCATTGAACATTTTGTTAAATATGTCCATGGCTACCAAAATTTTTACTGCTCTCTGAAAAATATCATTGATGACTCCTTTGCATCAAAATAAGGCGATAAAATAAAAACATATGACTGCAGACCGATAGTAATGACATCTGCTTATGCCCAATTTTTTATCTAATATATACGTACACTTTTAGTTTTTGATTGGAGGTTTAACGACCATCTCAGTGGGCTAACTAAGCAGTCGCTCGTCCCTAATTTAGGGCCACTGGTTCCAAAGAAGGCAGAAATCCAGCACCGTAAGACAAGCACAACATCCACGCCTTACCGGGATTCAAATCCGGACCCATCTTCGACGAATGAGCAGAAGCCATCGCTTCGACTACTGCGCCCCCGGGGGTGGCTACGTATATTCGCATCTGCAGTTGTGATGTGCTTTACCAGGAATGCCCAGTGCCCAGCACAGCTTTATTTTAAACGGACCTACGTATACTCTCGCTCTGTTGAATTCAAAAATATCCTGTTTTTATATGTTATCATAGTCCAGTCGACCACATCTACTCAGACAACAGAAAAATATTCTATTCGTAAGCTGTGCTGTGCTACCCAATAATACGAATTCAGTAAGAAGTCGTAGTGCATAGGGCTTCTGCGACACTTTACTGAAGTGGTTTCTGATCTACTTTTCTAAAAAAAACCCCACAACATACTCGTATTTTGCTGAGTGACTATTCACCTTTCAAGTATCATAGCTTCTCTGGCTGCTGCCACAAGACTTGAATATCGGCACATTATTCTTTGCGTAATTTACAAATCGTTTATAAGCAATGTAGAAGGTGTAAATTCAATGTTCGGTCATTTCGTTAAACTTTTCAGGCCCATTCGTCGTGATAGTGATCCAGAATCACTGCAATGTAGTCAGATATTTGAATTCTTCGTCACAGCACGAATCAACTTTCTTAATTCAGAATGTACATTACTTTTTCTTACGTTATGCGGTGTGTCTAATTGTTGCGTTATGTATCAGAGAAGTTTGAACCCTGATAAAACACATCAGATACAGATCACATTAGAAACTTAGTTATCCTTTAACAAATGTTTTAGTTTTCGTAACATTTCGATGCGAAATTGCTTCTAGAGAAATGGGAAGGTTTATTTCACTATGAGGAACTGTCATAATTTTCTAGCGATCATCGATTTGAAGAAACTCTGCTTTACTTATAAGGGAACACATTAAGAGAACACTCACTCCCTCATTCGGAATATCAACCATGTTGAGCATGTGATGCGCACTGAAATTATTCAGAATATTTTCCTCACTTATTTTCATGCCAAAATTTAAAGCAAGTACAAGTTATTTCTTCCTTCCTTTGAGAAAATAATTTAGCATTGGTGTCTTTAAAATTAGTGAGGATGTCAGTATTGACGTTTCGCATTATTGTCATCAGTAGTGATACAGATGTCATCGATATCATGTGCTGGCTTGAAGTCGAAGGCGAATACAACAACAGGAAGGCAAGTTATCCTACTAATGTTATATTTTACCACTGCCTGATTCCGTGAAAGACGCTGAGATCCGTGACGTGCCTCCACCGCAGGACGCGCATGCGATAAAGGCAGATAGCAGTGAGAGCACATGACAGTGTAATATAGTGGATAGCACTCGGAACTCTTGAGCCGCGGGTTCGAATCCCGCCCCTGGCATGGAAATAATGAAGAAATGTACTTCGCCACATGTAGAAAAATAAATCAGTGTGATCTTTTTATGAATGAAAAGCATTCAAAACGGCTTGTCAGTGGGGAATCTAGTTTAACTAACACAATGCATTTTTTATAAATAATACTATTCAGTTCTATTTGTTTGTTATACAGTTTAGTTTTGCATTTTCTTTCTATAATTTCTTTGATTTTACTCGTTTTCTATTATTTCATTTCCATAAAGTGTTTACGGAGCTGACTAAGTATACAAATAAATGAAATAAAATGAAAAACAACAGCAACAGATAATGGGCCAAAATGAGAGTATTTTAACAACCACAACTAAAAGCTCATAATGCTTCAGAATGCTCGAAGCTTGAGTCGGTATGATTTGCTTGCAGTGAGAATTTATACTAAGCTGCCAGTGCAAACCACCAAATAATAAAGCATTAAATGACGTCATGAACAATTTCAAGACAATGGAAATATTCAAAAAGTTTAATCCACCGAAGAACTCATGAATCTGCTAGACTCACTCGCAAGTCATTTAAAAATGAGTAACGAATGATCTTCAGTATTCACAAGGTTCTTCTCAAAAGATTGTAGTACAGAGATTGCAGTACAAACTTTGCACGTTGTGGAACTTTCGGAGTCACAAGAATTAACTTACGAGTAGTATGTATACGGAGCTTTGATGGCTCGCAGGAAAATGCTTTACATTTCATATTATTTTTCTCAAATATTTACTACCTGAGTATCATATTTCATTAACATATATTTTTATTTGAGTTATAAAATTTCTTTTGAGGAAGCTTGAATAATATATGGCAGAAAGCAGAAGTGCACTGTGAGCAACAAAACGAACGGAATGTAAGTGTCTTACAAACTCCACGTGAATTCTCAAAATAGAAAAAAATAACGCAAAGGAATTGATATAAGGATTTGACCAAATACCTTCGATGAGATGTAAGTGAAAAAAACATCACTATCTTACAATTCGTTAAAATGTACCGGTAGGCTAGTCTTTAATCGAATTCTACGTCAAAGTATTAAGAAACTGTTCATTTAGATAAACGGATATTAAGGATCAGAGAAGCAGAGGAAACAACTTCTGAGGCAAAGGATGCAAGGAAACTAAATCTAAAGTAAACAGAGCTGAATTCATGTCAAACAGAAACGAAAGGAAAACAGAGTAATATAAACGCAAAAGGAAGCTTTTCCAAATTGATTTAAGAAATGGTTTAAACTGAAAGAAGTGTCTGAAGAAGTAACGTACTGAAGAGGGAGAGAGCGACAGTTAAGCACGCAAGAAAAAGGTACGACGGTTTGCAACTGAATAAAGAAAGAGTTTAAGGAAAAAATGGAACTACTCTCTAGATTATATTTCTTCGCTCATATTGCTAGGTCGGGAACTCCTTTAGACTACTGTATTGCACACAGTAGGAAACGACATGTTGGCCGTCAAACCTGCGTTTATCTCAGGCCTGCACGCTCATACATCTTCCTAAGCAGTAAAACTTAGGAAAATAACAATCCTTACACAGTAACAAAAGCTAGGCAACTGAAGCCTGGCAGCTCATGTATCGAGGAGATTTCTCCATAGAAAAACTGTCGTCAACATTTTATCTGTTCATCCATGTGGAATAAACGTACGCGTAACTTTAATCTAATGATGGAGTAAGCCATTGAACATAACACACCTTTTTTCTCCACGCTGGTGAAACACTAATTCTCAAGTAAAATGTAATAGTGAAAAATATTTTCGCGTGATTGCATGTACAAATAAAACGTCTTATTACTTGGCCACTGGAAGTTGAATAGTTTCCTTTTTTTTTTTTTTTTTTGTTGAATCGTTTTTCTCCCGTTTCTTTTACTGTGTATAGCACGTAAACATACATATTGTGCTTTACTGTACCTTCAATATGAAACGATCATTTCATTGGTGTAAACGAGACAGTAGGAAAGATCCTCAAAATGACCGTGTCCTTTTACTATTATCATATGCTTGTCTCTTATTAATGTATTTTTAAATACATAATGTACTACACATAGTAAACTTGTAATTGCAATGAAGAATTAAACTGAATTTTTATGCCGTCTCAGTAATCGGGCACCACTCTGTGCGAGAAATGGCCGGATTAGCGAGAGTCTACTGTATACAGGGACTCTCGCTAATCCTCGTCGAGAAAGAAGCCGGGACTCTCGGACGATTCCTCGTGGAGAAAGAAGCCGAAAACCGTCTTCCGTTGTCCGACCGGACGTCGCATTCCGGAGATATACGCGCCGGAAGTTTCGCGACGTCACATCCGGTAACGCACATGCTCGTTGAAGAGCGACGTGGATAGTTATAGAGACGCACGAGTGACGAATTAGAAGGTTTAGCCGTTATTGAAGCATTAAAGAAATTCAGACTTTATTTGTTGGGTATTCACTTCAAAATAAAGATCAAATGGTCATATGTAGAGGATTTTAGGAAAGTAGTATCTGACCCCAGGTCCTAAACAAGCCTTAGAAATAGGAAACTAGTAGATTTGGGCGCCCGATAGGAAAGTGACATGGAAGCGAAGTATAAAGGGGGAGGAAGACGCCCTTATTTATTACCGAGGGGGGGCAGTACCCAGAGTCCGACGGCTTAATGTGCCTATCCGACGCACGGCGGATAATATTCAGTGGATCGAGCGTTCGTACCTGCCTGGGATCGAACCTGAGGCTATTTTCGTGGTAGTCACGAACGTTGCCCACTAGGCCACCCGCGGCCCAATTCCTGAGCAGCTTGTACTTCAAAATAGTAACGGACTGTTCTACTTTTCAGTAGACAGTGGGTAAAAAGGGTCTTGCAACACGAGTGGCGAGATGGGCTCTCCTATTTGAAGAATTTGACTATACAATTGAGCATCGATTGGGTTCTAAAATGCCCCACCTAGATGCTCTGAGTAGATTACCAGTTATGACAATTTCTGCTGAAAGTACATTATCAAAAATACAAGCTGCTCAAGCTGCTCACTAGCTCTTTTATTATAAAGATAATAAAAGAGCTACTGAAAGTCAGAGAGTATGATGATTACTGTAATCACGGTGGTATTATCTATAAGTTCCTGGATGGAAGAGAAATTCCGTTTGTACCGGAAGCCATACAGACCAAAGTAATTTGAAATGCTTACGAGAAAGGACATTTTGCTAGTAAACACACTGAGGACATACTTAAGAAAGATTTCTACATTCTAAAAGTAAAGCAAAAAACTGACAGGTTTCTTTCTAATTGTGTACCCTATAATTTGGTAAAGCAGAAAAAGCGGAAAGCAAAAGGGATACTTGCACCCTTTGTGCAAAAATGACGTCCCTTTGCATATTTATCACATCAATCATTTAGGTCCACTTGAAAGTACTTACAAAAAAAACAAAAACAAAAAACATTTTTGCGGTTATAGACGGATTTATAAAATTTGTCTGGCTATCATCATCATCATCATCATTGTCAACCATTATCAATCCACTGCTAGACGAAGGTCTCCCCAAGTTTCCTCCACAACGGTCTGTCTTGTGCCAGTCTCCTCCATGTCACTCCCGCATACTTTCGAATTTCATCCACCCATCTCCCATGTGGTCTTCTTCTGAGTCTTTTCCTGTCCCTTGGAATCCAATTTAAAATTTCGGCTGTCCATCGATGGTCTGCCCTTCTGGCAGTATGTCCAGCCCATTGCCATTTCAGGGATTTAACTCTGATCATGATAACTTCCACTCTTGCCATTTTTCGGATCCACGAGATTCTCTTCTTAACTCTCCTGGTTACACCAAGCATGCACCTTTCCAGACTTCTTTGAGTTGTCTGCAGCCTTTGTATGTCTCTTTTAGTTAAGGTCCACGTCTCTGCACCATACGTAAGCACTGGAAGGATGCATTTATCAAAGACTTTTCTTTTAAGACATAATGGCAAATTGCTCTTGAAAATTATGCTGTTTCTTCCAAAAACTCTCCAGGCAAGTTTTGTGCGCCGATTAATTTTTTCATCAATGTGACCGTCACTTGATATCTGCTGTCCAAGATAAACGTACGTGTCTGTTATCTCCAGCTTTTCTCCATCAATCGATAAATCTTCATTTCTTGTAAAAGCATTGAACATCACTTTTGTCTTCTGAAAGTTCATTTTTAATCCCGCTTCTTTACTTTTGTCAACCAGTTCCTGGATCATACACTGCAGCTCTGATGGGGTAGTTGCACAAATGACTACGTCATCAGCAAAACGAAGATGGGTTAGATAATCTCCATTAATCTTTATCCCTTTGTTTTCCCAGTTCAGTGATTGAAAGACATTTTCCAATGTGGTATTAAACAGCTTCGGAGATATGGTATCACCTTGGCTCACTCCCTTTCCAATTTTTATGTGTGTTGTTTTTTCAAACAGCCGAATCTTTCCACTTGCATTTTCATAGATGTTATTCATAATATTAATGTATGCATATTCAATACCGCAGGATTTCAGAGCCATTGTAACTGCTGATGGTTTCACCGAATTAAAGGCTTTTTCATAATCAATGAAAGCCATGCATAATGGAAGTTCATATTCCCTCGCTCTTTCAATTAGTTCTCTCAGTACATGGATATGATCTATTGTGCTGTAGCCACTCCTGAATCCAGCTTGTTCTCTCGGTTGAGCCATGTCCAGTGTTACCTTCAAGCGGTGTGAAAGAACTTTAGTGAACATTTTATAAACCACTGATGGAAGGCTGATAGGTCTGTAGTTCCTGAGATCCTCAATGTCACCTTTTTTATGTAGCAGGATCATTGTAGCGTTGTTCCAATCATTAGGAATCTTCCCTTCATTAAGGCATCGAGTGAAAATTTGGGCGAGTACTGTTTCAATTTCTCCACTTGCTTCTTGTATGATGTCTAAGTAATTCCATCTTCTCCCGGAACTTTTCCCCGCTTCATGTTCTTGATTGCATGTGCAACTTCTGCTGGGAGGACTGGAAGAACTCTGGTACTGGTACCTTTCATGATGTCTGGAGTACATGTATCATCCCTTTCATATAATTTGGAGTAGAAATCTTTCACTCTTGTCAACATTTCGCCTCTATTTCTTGTTACAGAACCATCTTCTCTTCTCAGTGCCATAATCTGTTTCCTTCCCTTACTGAGATGTCCCTTTCTATCTTTAGGCTTTGGTTGTTTTCAATTGCTTTCCTCACTAGTTCTCACTTGAACTTCCTTACGTCTTCAGTGATACTTTTCCGTACTGTCTTGCATAGCTCTATATATTCCACTTTGGAAGTCACATCTTCTTTAGTTGTCCTCATCTGACTTCTTTTTTGCATCAACATTTTGGTTTTTCCTGATAATTTGTTCATATGCAACTTGTTCTTAGACCCAGCTAATTTTGTTGCTGTTTCCATAAGAGCTTTGGTTACTTTTCTGTTAACTTCAGAAATATCCACTTCTTCCGATGTTAGACCTTCTAAAGCAGAGAATCTGTTCTTCAGTTCCAACTTGAAGGTATTATGGTGTTTTTTAATACATTATGTCAATACATTTTGTTTGTCTTGCCACGTTCGAGTTTAGAGTTGAGGTGCATCTTACGTCTCACCAATCTATGGTCACTACCTGTGTTGAACTTGTTTAGCGCACTGCAGTCTTCTATGACGAATTTTTTGTTACACATAATAAAATCAATTTCACTTGTCGTTCCATTTGGATGTCTCCATGTCCATTTCCTGTGTGGCTTTTTCTTGAAAAAGGAGTTCAAGGTGAAAAACCCTTCTGCCTCCGCGAACTCAACGAGAGTATTTCCACGCTGGTTTCTGTTGCCGTGACTGAATTTACCTACTGAAGTTTCATTCTGTTGTCGTTGCCCAATTTTTGCATTGAAATCTCTCATAATTATCTTCAAATGCTGCTTACCTTTATTATTTAGATGACGAATTTCCTCATAAAATTCTTCAATTTCTTCTTCAGGATAACTTGTAGTGGGTGCATAAGCTTGAATAATCTGGGCCTGGTATCTTCTCGAGAGTTGGATGACGAGTCGTGCAGCTCTGTCAGACGAACTGTCAACTTCTACAACTTTATCTTTCAGTTTCTTGTTTATTATAAATCCAACACCACTAGTTCTGCCAGTATCTGTCCCACGATAGTAGAAGAGATGTCCACTTTTCAGTTCAATGAGATCTTTTCCTTTTCTCCTTACCTCACTTAGCCCGACGATGTCCCATTTGATCCTTTGTAGTTCCTCTTCCAATTCAAGAAGCCTTGAATCAGAAGATAGTGGAGCGTCCATTATACGTAGCCAAGGTCAGCATCAGATGGCAGCCTAGTCCGGTCCTTCGGGGATTCTTAGCACCCTCTGCCTTTATGTCGCACTGGCCGCTGCCTTGGCCATGTACATTCCAGCTGCCGGAGACTGTGGGCCAAGATTTAAGTTGTGGAGTCAGTTTGGAGTGGTTTGGCCATAACTCACTACGCTGTCCTAGCGGGTTGGTGAGTGTGGGATAGCATTTCCTCTAATCCCGATAATATAGTTATCCCGCTATTGGCGGTCGTCAGAGCCCCTTTAGTGGGAACAGGATGCACCACGAGAATACGGGGTTGACATATGTCAAGGAGAGGCTGTGATGTTACGCATCACTTGACCTTACATCCCTGTCTGGCTATATCCAGTTTTAAGTATACCTACAGCAGAAGTTATAGCAAAATTGAATATGCAGCAAACTGTGTTTGGAAATCCGATCCAAATTGTTTCTGACCGAGCGGCTGCTTTTACTTCACAAGAATTGGAGAAGTACTGCACAGAAGAGAATATTCAACATTCTTTAATTACTACTAGTTTACCTAGAGCTAATGGATATGTCGAGAGCCTTAACCGCAATCGAGGTGCCAATTTTGGCAGAACTGTCTTTGGATGATCCTTCGAAATGGTATAAGTATGTTAGTACACTGCAGAAAATTATTAATTCCACTTACCAGAGGAGTATTGCAACAACACCTTTTGAACTTGTTGGTACAAAAATGAACTGTAAAGACAATAACAAAATTAGAGAATGATTAGAAGCCGAGTTGCGAGTTATGGTCTAAGAATCCACAGACGAAGCTAGAAAGGAGACGAAAGAGCAAACCTTACAGATTCAGGAGGAAAACTTAAAGACTGGTAACTTTTGCTGACGTGCTTCTCAAAAATACAAGCTCAATGACTTAGTTGCTGTGAAAAGAACTCAATTGGGACCAGGCCTAAAGCTGAAGCCGAAATTCCTAGGACCGTAAAAGATCGCCAAAGTAAAAGGAAGTGGCACGTATGATGTTGTTAAAGAAGGACATCACGACGTGCCTCTACGAACAATTACATGTGCGGAATATATGAAAGACTGGACTGTGCCAGAATTTTAGAGATTTGTGTCAGCATAAACAATGATTGTATTGAACTTTCATTTTTATGTACTTTTAATTTTGACTTTGCCTATTTTATGCAATTTGAGGACAAATGACTGTCAGGATGGCCGAATGTGTAGGATTTACTGTGTTGCTCCTTGGTGTTCTGAGTTCTGCTCTATGCGGAATCGAGAATCTCTGCTTAAACGATAAGCATGAGGCGTAGTCAGGCAGATGACGTCACACCTGGCAACACCAAGACGGATTCAATCCAATGACGTCAGCACGTGTAACAACAAGATGACGTCAGTTGCCTTGACAGTGCGCACTGAGTTAGTTGTGGTCGAGTCCCTGACGTAGAAGCAAGAAGTTTTGTAATGTGTCTACGTTTATTTATTCATTTTTATATTCTATTGTAAATAAATCAATTTTAGTTTTAAAATGATGAGACTCGTGTAAGAAGATTATTGCTTGGCTATTTAATATCAAGAAGAGTCTACAAATATATATATGAATATATACATGTACACTGAAGTACCAGAAAAACTGGTACAGACGAACTTATGCAAAATACATAGTAACGTCACCTATGCGCTTACTCGGTTGCGTCGGCCAGTGCGTATATAAAGCGATAGACATCCTTTCCAGCTGTCAGAGCTATTTTCGGCATGAGAATAACAAGTAATAACGATTTAAGTGATTTTCAACGCGGTGTCTTAGCTGGCGCTCGTAAGATGGGCCATAGTATTTCGGAGGTAGAGACGAAGCTCGGATTTTCACGGACGACCATTGCAAGGATGTACCGTGACTACAAAAATTCCGGCAAAACCTCCAACCAGCGGTACCTGTGTGACCGTAAAAAGACATTGGATAAACGTGACCATCGTCGACTGTCAAGAATCGTTTCATGCGATAGGCGTGCAACACTCTCGCAGGTATAATCGGAATTAAATGCTAGAGCCTCAACAAGCATCAGCGTCCGGACTGTGCAATGTACCCTGCACGATATGGGCTTTGGAAGCCGACGCCCAACTCGAGTCCCCTTGATGGGTGCACGACACAGAACTATGCGCCTCGTTTGTGCATGGATACACCGCCACTGGACACTTGATGAAAAGAAACAAGTAGCCTGGTCTGACGAGTCTCGTTTCCAACTGTATCTGGCAGATGGAAGGATTCGGGTGTGGCGCAAACCCCATGAATCTATGGATCCCGCCTGACAACATGGAACTGAACCGGCTGGTAGGGGGTCTGTAATGGTATGGGGTGTGTTTAGCTGAACTTCACTGGGACCCCTGGTACGTCTACAAACGTATGTAACCGGCCAAAGCTATGAGCGCATCCTTTTTGACGAGGTACACCCGTTCATGTTATGCATTCATGCTGATGGGTTGGGCCTGTTCCAGCGGGGCAATACACCTCCACACAAGTTTCGGGACGCAACATTATGGTTAGAGCAGCATTCATCTGAGTTTGGGGTGTTGTTATTCCCACCCAAGTCCCCAGATCTGAACGTGATGGAACACATTTGGGATGCTATACAACGGGCTATCGAACACAGGAATCCAAGACCTGAGAATACAGCTGAATTGTGGAACGCTCTGCAGGAAATATGGTGTGCATTTCCTACAGCATAGTTCCAGAAGCTAGTAGAGTCCATGCTCCGTTGTATTCCTGTATCCCTGCGCTTCCGTTGGGGACCTACCAAGTATTAGACTGGTGTACCAGTATTTCTCGCACTTCAGTGTATATATATATGTATAATACACTGAGGGTCCACTTTATTATGACCACCCCCTCAGTACTTCGTTGGGCCACCTTTTGCCTTTAATACTGCGTCGATTCTTTGCGTGGACTCCACGAGATGTTGATAGGTGGTTTGTGGGATATGAGACCATGCTTGATGAATAGCACTTTCCAGGAGTGTGAGATTGCAGGGTTGTGGATCTAGCTGTCTGATGGCTCGTTGTACTTCATCCCACAAATTCTCAATGGTGTTGAGATCTGGAGATTGTGGGTGCAAAGTAAACTCACCGGCATGTTCCTTAAACCAATCCTGTACAACACGAACACTATGGAAGGCCGCATTATCTTGTTGAAAGTAGCCATCGCCATTGGGATAAACCATCCACATGACAGGATGCACTTGATCCGCAATGATGTTTAGATATGATGTGCTAGTCAGACGTTAATCAAAACGATTTAAAGGGCCCAAAGCATGCCAGAAAAACATACCCCAAACCATAATGTTGCCTCCACGAGCTTGAAGGGTTGTAGCAATGCATTTGGGGTCCATGCTTTCGTGCTGTTTCCGCCAAATTCTCACTCGGCCGTAGGCATGGTGCAACTGAAACCGTGATTCATCGGACCACATAATTTGTTTTCAATTATCAACTGTCCAATCCTTTTACTCCTGTACGAACTGGAGACGTTTTCCCTTGTTAACTGCAGACAGCAAAGGTGTTCGAACAGGCCTTCAGCTGCCATATTCCATCCGATGCAGTGTACGGCAAACAGTGCGTGCATAGATCATTTGAGAGAATTCTTGATTAAGATGGTCTGTAGTTTGCTGCATTGTTGCCCTTCTGTTGTCTGATACAAGTCTGGACACTCTCCGTTCCGCCTGAGCAGTCACTAGTCGATAACGACTACACGTTGCAAGCAGAGACCCAATTTTTTGGCTGACAGTCCAGTCTTTAAACACTTTAACAACAGCTGCTTTGGAACATTTCGCGAATGAGGCTGCTTCGGTGATACTCGCTCCATGGTTCCGAGCTCGTACAGTCATCCCACGTTGAAAGTCCGTCAAAGCGCATTTTTTACGCATCTCGTCACCCAAAAATCACTTCTACCAAGCACTAAGCTTTCCCTATTTATACTAGCCTCGCCCTCTGGCGGCAGCAGCGTGCAGCCATAGCTCATTTGCTAAAAACTGTCAGGTGGTCATTATAAAGTGGCCACTCAGTGTATACACAGAAGTGCCAGAAAAACTGGTACACCAGTCAAATACTTAGTAGGTCCCCCACGGGAGCGCAGTACTGCATAAATATGACGGGGCATGGACTCCACTAGCTTCTGGAAATATGCTGTAGGCAATGCACACCATATTTCCTGCAGAGCGTTCCACAAATTGGGTGTATTCCGAGGTCTCGGATTCCTGTGTTTGGTAGCGCGTTGCATGGCAACCCAAATGTCTTCTATCACGTTCAGATCTGGGGATTTGGGTTGGAATGCAACACCTAAAACTCAGATGAATGCTCCTCTAACCATAATGTGGCGTCCCGACACTTGTGTGGAAGTGCATTGTCCTGTTGGAACTGGCCCATCCCATCAGCATGAATGCAGGACATGAACGGGTGTACCTCGTCAGAAAGAATGCGCACATAGCGTTGCCCGGTCACAGACGTTTGCAGACGTGACAGAGACCCTAGTGAAGTCCAGCTAAACACACCCCATAGCATTACGGACCCCCCACCAGCCGGTACAGTTCCCTGTTGACAGACGGGATCCATGGCTTCATGGGGTTTACACCACACACGAATGCTTCCATCTGCCCGATACAGTTGGAAACGCGACTCGTTAGACCAGGCTACTTGTTTCCAGTCATCAGTTGTCCAGTCGCGGTGTTGCCGTGCCCAAGCGAGGCGCATAGCTCTGTGTCGTGCACCCATCAAGGGGACTGGAGCTGGGCGTCGGCTCCCAAAGCCCATATCGTGCTGGGTACGTTGCACAGTTCGGACGCTGATGCTTGTTGAGGCTCCGGCATTGAATTCCGATGATACTTGCGAGAGTGTTGCACGCCTATTGTGTGAAACGATTCTTTACAGCCGACGATGGTCACATTCATCCAATGTCTTATTAGGGCCACACTGGTATCGTAGGTTGAAGGTTTTTCCGGAATTCTTGTAGTCACGGTACACCCTTGCAATGGTCGTCCGTAAAAATCCGAACTTCGTTTCAACGTTCGAAATACTATTGCCCATCTCACGAGCGCCAACTATGACACCGCGTTGAAAATCGCTTAAATCTTTATTACTTGTCATTCTCATACCGAAAAATGTCTATCACTTTATATACGCACTGGCGGACGCAACCGAGTACGGGCATAGGTGACGTTGCTATGTATTTTGCATAAGCTCTTCTGTACCAGTTTTTCTGGCACTTCAGTGTATATTCACCCACAGTCATGCTCATGTGTGTAACGTAGTAACCTTGTATTGCAAACGTGGTACGTTGTTAAATGCTATAGCAATCATTGAAAACTTCTCTCGGGAGATGAAATTAACAAATAAGGACAGCTTCTCACAACTACTCGTTACGCACCAATAAATAATGTAAAGCACCCCGGCCTAAAAGTGACTCACAATAGCTATAGAAATCGCTTGCTTTTAGGGTCTCTGTATTTTCTCACGTCTACAGGAGAGATGGAACCGGGTCAACGGATGGCTAAGAGACAAGGTTTTCTTTCACCCAAAATGGATTGGATGAAGAACATCTACACCCGTTTTTCTGGGTTTCTGGGTGTGTGTGTTGGTGGTGGTGGTGGTGGAGAGCGGGGGAGGTGAATCTCTTTAAAGAAAAATGACAAATCTCTGCATTATTTATGGTATGGTACTATTTGCAGCTGACGTCTTTCGACTTCGTTTAGGTCTGTGAATCAACAGATTTACCCTACTCTTTGCCCCAGAATTATTTTGCATACCATGTCTTCACTTCTGGAAATGAGATTGGAATTTTTCTTTTTAGTTTTCTGATGGTTGCAACCGTGACTAAAATTACCCATAAATTTTTCGGATTTTCTTATGCATGAATTTTTGCCTAGGTGGAGTATGAGTATCTATTTGCATTTGCCGCTATTTTGTAGCAATAAGCGAAATAAAACAAATTACATCGTAAATCGTATTTGTTTTTACAGCTACTTATTATAGGACTTGAAATACTTTTCGTACACTAAATTTGAGGCCTTTTGTCAGAAGACATGCTTATTGCATCAGAGAATACGATTCAATTGCACACCTTTCTGATGTTTTCGTTAGCTCTCATGAACGGTGATGAACTACGATTTACTGTCATTGGCCGGAGCTAATGCGTTAATCTGAGAAAACCGAGTGATTAAAGCCGATTCCTCGGCGCTAAAAATTCAATAACTTGAGTTATCACGTTCATCTCTCTGTTCATACCGTGCTACGAATAGCAAAGTGCCTTCGATATTACTTTCTCATTCAGCGTTTCCCACTAGTATGTTATCAAAATTATATACAATAAGATCGCAAATAATGGACACTAAACAGATTGAATACATTAAATCCAAAACATAAGTGTTTATTACGAACGGAAAGGAAAGAAAGTGAATGTTGGAAATCGTTTTTTGGTCACCCTTGTTGTCCAAATTGTGAGAATGCATAGCTATCAAAAAAGGCAAACAGAAATATACGGAACCAAAACTCACAAACCATAGGAAAACAGCTGTATATCTGTCCAAACAGTTAGTAATAAGTTATGCCTTTCAATTGACTGCCTAAAGCACCGAGCAATGATTTTAAAAGAAGGAATTAGAAAATATGAAGCTCATAGTGGGTGGAACGCGCTTTTCTTTTACTGAAATACGTAAATAATGTGCACTTTCGCGACCAATTTTGTGCAGCAATTAGTGAAACTAGGAACGGCGTATGAAAATGGTAATGTGAACTGTGTTCAAATGAGAATAAGGTCAGCAGTTTCTGACTGCGTAAAAATGTTTGCAAGCCTGGAAAATGATATCAAAGAACGTTTACTTCCAGATACACAGGATTAAGCTTTGTCGTTCACAGCTGATCTATGGATTGACAATGTTCTACATAGAATCTGTTAGGATGTTACATTATTCTGGGTTGTAGAACAAAGGTCTATGATGAATACATGACATCGTTGGAGTTTAAACCATGCTATGCATCCCTGTGCTCATTCTCGGCAGAAAACAACGGCTCAAAATATTGCATTTGTTTTAAATGTAACTCTTACAGAAGTGGGATGTAATGGGAACGATACCCCTATTACTACAGACAAATGATACAGCATTGTAGCAGCAACTGAATAAAATGTCCACATTAATTATTCCTGCCATCGATTAAATACAGCACTTTCTACAGTGTGGGAAAACTTCCAGGAAATACAGAGTATTAATGAGTTTGATCAAGGCTCTCGTAATTTGTTTACGTATTTAGAGTAACAACTGGTATTAAATCGGAAATTGGCATCTTGCTGAAACATTGTGACCCAACCAGGGATCTCTTCAGCAAATGTTCAATTCCATACTAGCAAATTATATACGAGATTTTAAGTTTAGGGATCTACTACACGAGAAGGGAAGGTGTATCTTATTGATATGATAAACACAAATCTATTTAAGGATGCAGTTGACTTTCTATCATTACTGTGCTTTCCATGTTAAAATTTGCTTACAACCCAACCATGTAAAATGGAACTCCTGCTTTTTATTTTCTGCTAAAACTACAGGGGGATTCAAAGAAGGAAAGCGAAATCTGTTGAAGTCTCTGAAATAAGGAAAGAGCTCGTGAAGCTGCTCGCTGAGAAAATGTGGAATTCCGTAAGTGCTATTTGGTGTGTTTGAGCTACCTTAATCACACCAAGTTTGAATACATTTGTGCCTGAGCAAAACATGAATACATTTGTGCCTGATCAAAACAAAAGTGAATGAAAATCTTGATTTGGTCAAGCACTTTACTATCTACGCATTGCCGGAAGTGTAATTGATAACATAAACACTTTAGAAGAATACTTTCACTCCGAAGCAGACAGTCAGAATCTCAGTTCAGAAGGCCCAGTAATTATGGAGGGTCTAGGGTCAAAGTGTGAAGGCCTATTTGCTTCGTACCAAACATTAAACTAAATGAAGTTTTTCATCATCTCTTTCTAAACAAACGCTTTCTAAAACTGAAGCTCTTCAAATAGAAATGAGACGTTACCTAGGAACTATTGGTCTATTTGTTACTCCATAGTGCAAGTATGGAAGATGCGCAAATACCCGTTAGATCGCTTTATTCAATCCTCTAAATTGGTGAGATGAATAACAGTTTATGTGCCACACACTAAGCACCGCTCTGAAGAAAATCTAGGAAATACAAGCGTCATTAGCTGAGTCTGGAAGTTTCTGCTGGTGGGTTTACGAGAAGGAACAGAACTCGACTAGAGTCGCGAACCCTGGAGGACCAAGTTCTGGTTGCTGAAGAACTGAACAAAGGGATAATGAAATAGGTATTTTTTTATCATTTTATGTGAATGATATTTCGCCAACATAATAACTCAGACATAAACTACACATGCATGTAGTACATACGGGTGCAGGTCAAAACACAGACAATTCGAAACGCTAACAGTTCAAAACGCCGACAGATTGAAATACTGGCAGTCAAAACACCAACAGATCAAAATACCGACAACCAAAACACCGACAAATCATGACACCGGCAATTATAACACCGACAGTTCAAAGCACCGACAATCATGACACCGTGTTTCGACCTGTCGGTGTTTTTATTGTCGGTCTTATGACGTGTAGATATGTCTTATACTCGGTCTTATGACGTGTAGATATGTCTACATATTGTCGGTCTTATGACGTGCACTACATATTGTCGGTCTTATGACGTGTACTGCAGTTATGTGGAACTCTTTTTAACTAGTCAAGAGTGTTTTTTTTTTTTGATTGGAGGTTTAACGACCACCGTGAGCAACTCAATGGGCTATAAGCAGTCGCCCGTCCCTAATTTAGGGTCACTGGTTCCAGGGAAGGGAGAGAGCCAGTGCCGTAAGACAAACACAACATCCATGCCTCACCGGGATTCGAACCCGGACCCCTTACGGACGAACAATCAGAGGCCAGCGCCTTAGACCACTGCGCCACCGGGGCGGCGTGTTCTTTTCAACAATCTAATTCATTAACAAGTAGAATTCAAAACAAAATTACTCATCCTGTGATGAGACAAAAGCCGCGGAATTTTTCCTGCAGCATTTAGCGGGACACCGAGGTTTTAAATATTCATCTAACTTCATCAAAATTACTTAACTAAAATCAGCATTATATTTTATAATAAAAATATATACAAAAAATTCAGCAAAAAAGCTAATACTTTTTACCCACGAAGTTTAATAAAAAGAACTGTAAGATAGAAACAAAATGAGAACTATGCGAATTACCAAAACACAGATTACCGAAAATATATTTTCTTGAATAACATTCTTCTTCTTTGGTGCCCTTGATAACGATTAAATATTCAAACAAATTACAAGGAGAGGTTGTACTGTTGTACGATATTCCGCGACAAAAATCTACAATAGAACGTGGGTTCCGGCTTTCCGGAAATCGTTGAATTCTTTTTCCTAGTATAATACAGTCCTCCTTTAGAATATAAAAGCTCGCGTCGATTTATGGGCTTCGTGTATATTCAACAGTATTTTGTTCTTTATGTAGTTCTGGTATTAAACGGAATAAACCAACGTGAGGACGTCCAACTAAATTTTCCGATTGATTACGCCAAACCACAACTTTGTTTGTGTTTGGGGGATGTCACTTACGTGAACTGAACAGATGTTTGGAGGGGAAACAGTGGTTCTGATCGTTGAACTTTGCCTTTACGTAATCTTCGCTAAATCGGTCCTTAAGGCTCTACGAGACCCGCCATCTTGTATTGCTGCCTTCTCTTGTTAACCAACGGGCAAGCGTATTTCACAAATTGCTCGGGCAATTTTGCACATTTTGGAACTCCGTTTGTGGCTAACGCAAGATATATGATAAATAAAGAGTTCCCTGGTTTCAGAATTTTTATTGACCTTTCCCTTCATTTTTTATCTGCAGCGAAAGTCGTACTAAAGCGTCTTCCATAGTTTTATTAATGAACAAAAAGTACTTAGAGTCCAAAATGAAAATCTGAAACCAGGGAACTCTTTATTTATCATATATCTTGCGTTAGCCACAAACGGAGTTCCAAAATGTGCAAAATTGCCCGAGCAATTTGTGAAATACGCTTGCCCGTTGGTTAACAAGAGAAGGCACAATACAAGATGGCGGGTCTCGTAGAGCCTTAAACATAATAGTCTTCGAACCACTGGAGTGTCTTTCGACTGCTCATCGAATAATGTTTTGATTTCAAAAAACGCTGCAATAATTAGACCAGGCATGATAAAAGCCAGAGCCGCGATGTGGTGAACAAAAAGACTGTATTATTCATCATCTCCGTATCTGGTTTGAAGTCCTGAAATGCTTTGAAGTTTAAAATATATGTTTTGCCCTAGTGGAAAAAGCAGCAGTGATGTTGAGCCTGAGGGAACCCATTCTTGACAGCGTTTATAACAGCCTTTTCAAAGACAGTTGCATTGTAATCTGGCTGTAATTGCAGTTGTTTTCTGCCGTAAAACTAATCAAATCTTGAAATAATCTTAAGTAGCTGGTTTGTTGCTTTCTAGACATCAAGGCATAAGCTAAGGGAAGCACTTGACAGTTATTTCCTGGTCCAAGTGGGGCATGAATAAAATATAACTGATAGAAAACAGTCGAGCCTGTCTTAAATGCTCCATCCATAGTTCAGTACTTGGCTTCGCTAAGCCTTTTAATGTCCACAGTTGTCGTGAACAGCAATGCTTTATTCTCGACAAGAATGGATTTCTTAACCAGAAATAAAGTACTTGTTATTGCATGCTTCATTTCTTCGGGAATATTTAAATTTTCAGGTTATATTAGTTCTTGAGGTGTGTCTTTGCGTCGGGATCTTTTGATTCATTGTCTCAAGGCATCTTTTGAATGATATCAAGGAATTATTTCCATCATCATCGACTGTGTCACAAGACTTCTTAATTGGAGACTCAACAATACCTATTCCTCCTGTTTTGTTTATTTACCATGTTTGTCTGCAAACCTACACGGCGAGCCTTGATATTTCATATTTCTCTTATTTCTCATTCATATTTCTCTATTTACCTTTTATTAATTTCAGCGGATTCTCTGGAACCTGAGTTCATCTGGAAAAAAATATCAGATTTCGTTATTTCGCTTATGTTTTCCGTTGCGAAACAACCTGTGAGGGATACTCGAACACTCAGTGCCTCAATGAAATGTAATGATAGGAAACAAAAATATAACAAACAAAAGAACTTGCAGAAATCTTGGTAAAGTACTGTTATGTAGAATTATTAATTCCTTTTCATTTCCGAGTACGAAAAGTCACCTTCAGTGCTTTGCTGATGATTAGGTAAACAATGTGCCCTTTCGAACCCAAGCATAACAGCTGTGACAATGGTGAGTGTTGCCACCTTTCTTTTAACTGACTGTGGGAAAACTTTTTGAGCAACGAACTTGATGTCTACAAAAGAATCCATTAGTGTTTTTTCTGTGTTTCTCCTATTGTAGTTGAAGCTGAGCGTGAGACACATGATGATATCGTGTGTGCATCAGAAAGGAAAGAAGTGGGTTAAAAAACCAGTGTTCTTGTGACAGTGAGACGAGACTCTCATATTTTTATGACGGACATCGTCTTCAGCATGTCTGAAACTAGTGCTTCTTGGTGTTTGTGTTAAAGAACAGAAATGTAGGTGGATTTCCCTTTCGCCATATGTAAGGCAATTATTTACGTCAGAGACGATGGAGATGTTTATTGATTTAAAGGAAAAATTTGCAGAGCGTACATTATTGCCTATTGTGCCAAAGAAAGTGTTTGCTTGCTGAACTCATCAGCTATGGACGGTCCAAAATACTGACTTACATATGAGTTATTCACTTTTCATTTAACGTAACTGTGCGGTTTCTTATAACGTCAAATTTGTATTTTTAGTTATTAAATGTTGCTGTCATTTTTGTTGGTTTAATGCTCTATAGAGGAAATTTCTATGTGCTCACTCTCTCTTTTACTGCTCTATGATCCAGAGGTCGAAATGAACATTCCGATTTCATCCTGTACGTATCCTCTGGAAACTCATTCGAGACAGAAGACCACTAGCGCCGCAACAGTATGTTCTAGCGTTTACACCACTAACGGAAATCCGTTTAGTGGTGTATGCACAAGAGCGAAATGTAAGCTTTCTCTGGCTTCATCAGGACTTGACTCAAACTCAAACAGGATCCGTTCCACTTTGACTATCAACTAGGTGTTTACTTACTCCCTTTGAAATACCCAAACGGTTCTTTAAAAGACTCGTATTATACCGGCATGACCAAGCGCTCTTTCTGGATAAAACTGATGAGGCACGAACGAGATGTCAGGCAGGAAAAATCGACCACAGCTTTGGCTCGTAAATTTAAAAGCTACGCTGCTATCCCTAAGGAAGATCAGGTTTTAGGAATAGATATTCAAACGCAAGAACACTGCACACAGGAAAACGAGATCCGTATACAAACGCAAAAGCCACTATAAAAAACAGGAAAACGATTGAAATCCTCACCAACCCAAATGTATGCAATAATCTTTCCAACGTCCTTTCGACAGTTTGGCACGCACATTCTGAGATTGTTACATGAGATTTTGGAAGATGCTGCAAAAGTAATAAATTTCATTAAAAGCCGGCCATTGAAGGGACGTTCATTTCGACAATTATGCAAGGACCTCATGATTTCGTTAAACCACGAACAAGCAAGAAAAAAACAAGTTAGTAAAATCATGCAATGCATTGATTATGATACGCTTTCCAATATACTAGAAATCATTACTCAAGCTATTACTCAAGTTATGAGGAAAATAGCTGTGGAATAAATCTCAACCCTGTGCCCTGACCTTTGATCCATTTGGATGATATTCAACAGAACTGGTTCAGTATATCTCCGAAATAAAATGATAAAGTTTTGTCGCAATCGAAGCAATTTTACGGAAGCTATGATGCATGAGCGCTATGGAATACATCCCACTCCTGTGTCCTAACCTTTCACCCCATTTCGCCCATTTTCAATAGGATTCGTCCCAAGGCAGGTCCCTACAACATACCAACATTTCATTCGAACCGAAACATTTTTACGTAAGTTATGACTCATAATGGCGATGGAAGTGATTCCGCTTCCATGTCCGGACCTTTGACCCCCATTTCGCCAATTTTCAATAGGGTTTGTTCCCAGGTGGTCCCCTACCACATATTAAAATTTAAATGAAATCGAACGTTTTTTACATTAGGTATGACGCATAAGAGAAGTGGAATGGATCCCGCTTCTATGTCCTGACCTTTGACCACATTTCGTTCACTTTCAACAGGGTTTCTTCCCAGGTGTTTCCCTACCACATACTAAAATTTCATCGAAATCGAACGATTTTTACGCAAGTTATCGTGCGGACGAACATACGCACACAACGCGTGACGTAATGAGGCAGATGGGAATCGCGACCATCTGCTAGCAAAGTGTGACGTCATAAAACTTTAATAGGATCCACAAACAGCGCGTGACGTAATGAGATAGATGACATGACCGCGCACCAATATCTAATGGGGCGACGCCATGAAACCACACTACAAACTTGGTAATTCGGGGTGGTTATTTAACCCAATAAAAAAAATTTCTGAAATTCGAGATCAAGCTAAATCGATTTCTAGTACAAGAAAACGGTAGGTTAACGATTTTCATCAAAATCCTCAGAGCCGTTTTCAAAATAAAATTTACATACATACAAGAATTACTCCTTTAAGGTGAACGTCAAGTAATTTTGCTTCCTGTACTTCGAATGGAAAAATTTCTGTACAAATTTTCTCCCCAATTAATGCGTTCCTAAGGATGAAAATTTGAACATCGATTAACATATCTTCATTTTTTAACTTGGAATACTTAATATTTTCTAAAACATAACCATAATTATGCAATCCAACATTTGTTTGTCTACTGACGTCATGAAAATACAGGTCGCGCCATCTTTTTTCTGGACAATTAATGCATTCACAAGAATGAAAATTTGAACATCGATTAAAATAGCTTAATTTTATTACTTGTAATACTTAATATTTTCTAAAACATAACCATAATTATACAATCCAACATTTGTTTGTCTACTGACGTCATCAAAGTACAGGTCGCGCCATCCTTTTTCTGGTTTCAACACCACCAAAGGAAAAGTTATTGATTTTTAATGTAATTACGGTTATGTTTTAGAAAATATTAAGTATTCCAAGTTGTAATATAGTTATTTTAATCGATGTTCAAATTTTCAACCTTGGAAACACATTAATTGTGAAGGAAATGTGTACAAAAGTTTTTCCATTGGAAGTATAGGAGGCAAAATTACTTGACGTCCACCTTAATAATATGGGATAAGAGCGATGGAATGGATCGCATTCCTATGTCCTGACCTTTGACCCCATTTCGTCCACATTCAATAGGGTTTGTCCCCAGGTGGTCCCCTACCACATACTAAAATTTCATCGAAATCGAACTATTTTTACGCACGTTATGACGCATAAGGGAAATGGAATGCATCCCGCTCTTATGTCCTAACCTTTGACCCCACTTCACCCATTTTGAATAAGATTCGTCCCCAGGCGGTCCCGTACCACATACTAAAATTTCATTGAAATCGAACCACATTTACGCAAGTTATGACGCATAAGGACAATGGAATTATCCCGCTCCTACGTCGTGATCTTTGATCCCATTTGTTCCATTTTCAATAGGGTTCATCCGCAGGTGGTCCCCTACTACATACTAAAATTTCATCGAAATCGAATCATTGTTACGCCAGTTATCGTGCGGACAGACGGACGGACGGACAAAGCTGGAGCATGTACGCTTCTCCAACCTACGGTTGGAAAGCGTAAAAAATGTAAAATCGATCCGGTGTCCTTCAGCTTACGTATTCTTGTTGATGATTAACAGATACTTCGAATTTAAATGATCGATCTATTCTTTTATGCCAGAAGCACTTCTTTTTGACAGAGCAGTTTTCTCGTAAAAGTAAAGCTACTTCACAAATTGTGATCTTTGCTCATGCCACAAGAGGAACGCGCTCCATTTCTTTCCAAATTTCATGATGATGATGACCAGGGTTCAAACTATTCTTGCGTAGAAATGGAAACTTTGGCCATGGTTGATCAGCGTAATAGAATATTCATCCTTAAATTAATTATGTATATACTACATGAGAGCAAGCAAATTTCCACCAGCGGTGGACTGGGAATTCTGTCTTTGTTGTACTCAAAGAAATATTTTCTTTAGGAATGAAGGCAGAATACCACATTACTAGTTTGTCTTTGCCGTTCGGGGTCGCATTTTCCACTACCCATTTACCACACATGATTAGCTACCTTCTAGCACTTTAGGACTTTGTTGTGCTTTCTACCTCCATATTTCTGCACCTTTCTTTTCATTCTTTAATTTCTTGAACTACACTCCAACTTGTATTTTTGCTTCCTCTTGAGCCGCTCTTTTTTTGTTTTTGAAAAGTACGTATTTCTCTGTACACATCTATGCATAAGATTCGCAAAATTCGTTTTTGCACTGGGCAGCTGTACAAAAACGAATTTACTACAGCATATGGAGGCGCGCTAACAAGATGCGAGCAGTAGGATTCACTATCGAACACCCTTAGAAGTTTTAATATTTGCGTCGTTTTACCAGCAGTTGATTACTGTACTCCACGTAGAGAAACTGATAATCGACAGATATGTAAATCTCTTTTTGCAACCCGTTATCAAACAATTCATTCAAACCATTGTCACGCACTCTAACTAAACATTCCTTCTTAGTTCCTGAATTCTTATGTAAATTTGGTTTATTCTCATCAAACGTTTTACAATCTGAACGCCACATTTTCTTCTCTCGATGAAATTGTGTTTAACAACACTGACAGCAGGTCAAAGTGCAATTACGTAGTCGAAAGTGAGAGACAAGGACAAATGTGTTGAACCTTTAAGGGGCAATGTTATTATCCGTCTTCGAGAGGCAATGCTACTGTAGTTATCGGAAAACAATCTTAACTCAGACAGTTTATTATCAACGAGTGTTTTAGGGTATGCTCTTTACGCAATGTTACTAAAGAATTTGGAAGATAAATGTTTTTGAACATGTATTAAACCACGTACCTTGTTGAAGCTGAACTGTGCGCCATGTAACATGCGCTCTTGATACTGTTCCATTAAAATAAAAGATTTAAATATTAACGGTAGTCATATACAGTATTTCCTTGCTGAATATTGGTTATATATCAAAGTTATTTATATGTGTAGTTAAGAATTTTCAGCTGTTAAGTTTTAAGCTATCCAGGTCAATAAAATTATAGTGATATAAGCCTAATGAGCTGTAATCCTGTTGCGTTCTACAGTTTAGCTGACGTAACAATAACCAAGTGTTGAAATCAAAGTTTGTACAACAGCTTCAGACATTAGCGTGCAGTTTAGGTTAATAAAACAGTTAAAGAGCTATGAAAAAGGAAATAATATATTTATACGTCAATAAACGGATATTTTATTTCCTTTTCATACTGAATCTTTGACGTAATCTACCCGAACTTTAGTTTTATGAGTTAAAGCGCTTTCATTAATTTAACATTTCACTATACTGGTAAAAGGCGCATTTACCGCGGAAGAGAGTACGGTGAACTGTACAGTCATATCGTAGAAGAAAACTATGGTGAATTGTACAGTTATACCGCAGAAGAAAAATATCTATCCACATACGTGTAACAGTTGGCAGTGTTCCTTGCCTCAACATTTTCTCATCGCTTGCACGTTTTTCCTGTTGACGATCGAACAAACAGGTAGCTAACGGGGAACTCAGCTGGTACACTTTTTGCAGTTGCACGAGCAGAGAGTTTCACTGGAATACGATATTAAAGAATATCTTTGACGCATTATTGACATAATGTTTCGCTATCTGGGGACGTATAACTTCTCGAGTCGTACTTACTTGTCTCTAAACAAAGCAGTAAATATATGTTTGTATTCCACATATCTCTGTTTCAAACCTTAACTACTTATGCCTCAATTAAGTTCCTTGCTCTTTATAATTCGTCCAACTTTATGTCCACCCATTCTTGGAGCTGCATTTTTGATGTTGAATACTGTAACTGACAATTAAAATCCCAGTGGAACTTCTGATCAACTATGCAATAAAAACCCAAAGAGCAGAGATGCTATTTCGAGGAAAAGCTTACGTTCTTCGCAGAGGCAGCACACCGACAGGCAAACGAACATAATGAAAGCAGTTTTGCTCACTTTTGCGGAATTCAAATTAATGATTTAGGTAGCATCCGGGTTCATGGACCTAAGCCTTATCGCTCTGATGAATTTAAATGCGTTTATGTTTATTAATGTGGCGGTTGCTATCTGAATGTTACTATGCGAGGCAGTTTCCCCTCATTTCCTGGTCGTCTCTTCAAACATAAGTAGCTATGTCTTTGTTTTCGCTATGGTATCTATTATTTTCAAATTTGTTTTTCAGTCAAACAGTTGTTTTTGCTAAGATATCTATTATCCTCAAATTTGTTTTTAACTTTGTTTCAATTGCGATGTGAGCCTTGTAGGGGTTTAAAATGAGGAACTATAAACGAGGCCAAGGAAAGAAATGTGGAGGGGCTAGCTTTCTTAGACAGAACCTAAATATCCTGAGACTATTTTTTGTGCCTATTAGGCACAAAAAATGAAGAAACATCTTTGTCCCATCAGCTGAGAGCTAAGAGAGTAACTGACTGAATGTTTTTACCTACGTGGCTTCTTTCAAAACATAGGTTTTTAAGGAATTTCAGCAAAATAAAGAAACAGTGAAAATAGGTTTTAACATAAGATGCCACTTCTTTTTTCTACCTCTGTTTCCTAGGTTATGAGTTAAAACTGAATATATACTTTAAATCAGTTTAATGAAGACAGTTTCAACTTAGCCGGTTTTCAGTTAACACTCTTCAGCTTCATTTTCAATAAAAGTCTTCGAATGCGCGTCTCGAAGAATTTTAGGCGAACTTCGTTGATTTATTTTTTCCTGAATTATATTCCACTTTCTTTTTGAGAAAGCGATAATCCTCCAATCTTTAGAATGAAATAACATTGTCGCATCATTACCGGAAACGGTGGTTACTGGATGTCGCGAAACTTAGGCTGTAATTGCAGTTTCATTTTCAATGCTCTGTGAAACTCATTTGAATCATCGCGGGTGTGCTAATCATTGCATGTGTGAAGTAAACAAATAGGATTACTTCTGTCACTATAAGGTAATGCCCTTCATTTCACTAAGGGTGTCGTCCTTCTTTATCCTTTTTTACAAAATTGAACCTCAAAATGTAATTTTCGTGAGACAGACTGAAGTTTAACGGCAACGTCTTCTGCGGTGTTTTCGTAAAGCTTTCCGTTTTTTATTTTTTAATAAAGCTCTAGTTTCTCTCATTAAAGAAAGGAAGTTCGAAACAGAGGTAGAATGACGCACAGAGAATGAGGGACAGAGAACAAAGTGAAAATAATGTTTGTGTCCCTTTTTCGAGGTTTTCTTTTTACCTCCTTAGGGGAATATTCAACTAGTTGCATTGCACATGACGACGTTCAAAAAATGTGTTATAGTAGATTTTTCATCAGGTATGATTTATGATTTGAATTATCTTGATGTTTGTCATCTGTCATTACACAAAACGAATTTGAGACTCAAAATCCACATTGCAAGAAGGACATGAATAGGAGCAGCTTTATCAATGATTTAATATTTATTATGGAGCACTGAGCTCTTAGTTCCTGTGCCAAGTTGAATTTAAGTTAAAAATTGGATAGAGTACACACACACAGCCAAAAGAAATGCAAGTCATGGGCACCAACTTTACCGCTTTTCAGTTAACTTAGCTGAGTGAAAATGGGATGCGTAAGAACGAAGAGCAAATGGGGAGGAGGTGAGTTTGCAACGACAGTTATAATTTGCAGTTTGCAGGGCAACAGCTAAATTAATGACTGAATGTGATGCTTAGTTAGCGGCACAGAATGTTGCAGCTCTGAGAGGAAGTCTTCTTGCTGTGTTTCCAAATTTATTGAATAGCCTATACATCTACTGAATTTTGGATTTCTTCTGATATACTGATAGAACGTCTATAAATATTAAATTCTACTAATTTTCGACCTATAATTTTGAATTCAATGCACTGAGACTTCGGATTTTTACCTAACCGCGAGACAGACAGAACCGTAACGGCCCTAAGATCTATTGACTTCGAGGTACCAGGTCAGCAGTACATGTTATGTTATGATAATGTTGAGGGGGTGTAAAATGTTAGTCATGTTATAACAATGTTGAGAGGGGCTTAAAATGAGAAGCTAGGCGAAGAAATGAAATGAGGAAGGGAAAGCCTTCTTAGAGAGTACCAAAAAACCTGAAGTCATTTTTATGCCTAATAGGAACAAGACATACCATGTAGAAATAAAATTCTGAGCTGAAGGGAGGGTGTTCCGAACTCGAAGTGTAGCCAGTAGCCACCTCCTCGTGGTGAGTTCAGGGTTGTTTCCATATGGGACATTGGAAGCAAGCGAAGAGCTACACACTACATATTGCAAAATAAACTGAGTGTACTACACATACACACGCATAGTGCACTCAGAACAGTGCAATTTCCTAGGGATTTTTCTGATGCCCTACATGCCAGGATGCCTTTGCCTAGCCTAGGCATACGAGCCAAATGCGGGAAGAAAATGGTGAACTTCGCGAGCAGTGCCGAGACATAGCATATTGATCAACTTAAAAACTTCTTTTTCACTGTTATTGGGAACACTAAAGGACACTTTTCCGCACTAGATAATAGTCGATTTCAATTAAAAAAATTCCATCTGTTTTTGCTTACGGCCCAATGCGGTCGGAAAAACGCGAACTTAGTGTACCGTGCGGAGACGTAAGATAATAATCGATTACAAAAAAAGTTATTTTGTTATTCTTGCTGGCCCAAATAGAAACTTTTCCGCACTAGCAATATGCAAATAAAAAAAGGTTTTTTTTCGGCCCACCCTACTGGTTTTAGGGTTTTGGGACAATTCAGTAAAATCGATGGGGATGAAAGTCTAACTGCCGAAGATAGATTTCAATAAATGATTCTGGCTAATGTTCCAGGCTCCAAGATCAGAGGAATTAGTGAAAGCGTCCCGCCTCCTACTGCTAATAATTATAGTAAAGCTATTGATCACTTGAAAAGTCGCTTTGGTAGAGAAAGCACACTTATTGAAGTTTAGGTGAGAGACCTACTTAAGTTGGTGTTACAAAATGGCCGCAATCCGAGGCAAAAATTTGATCTTGCGAAGCTCTATGATCAGTTAGAAAACAAACTAGGTCATTGAAATCAATTGGGGTTACATCAAATAAGTAGTCCGCAATGTTATATCCATTAGTCGAATCATGCTTGCCGGAGGATATTCATAGAATCTGGGAAAGAAATAGAACTTACTCGGAAATAACAGAAGGTTCAGTGCTTTCACCTTTCCCCGATATTTTGAGTGATCCACTTTCCTCACTAATAAAATTCTTGCGTACTGAAGTGGAGGATACGTAAAGGATAAAATTGGCGCTATCTGGATTTTGACTGGTATGAGGTGAACGACGCAGATGTACCAGGAAATGCGAGGAAGAAAGTTTTGCTGTATCTACGGCTTCCGTAATAAAGACGTCGAAAAGCCAAAGAAAAGCACTTGCATATTTTGTGAAAATAATCATGCAAGCTCGGAATGTCAACAGCGCATTGGAATGAGCATAGAAATGAGGGAAAAGATTATTATGAAAAAGGGTTTTTGCTTTATGTGTTTCAGACTTGCGCACACAGCAGCAAAATGTAAATTTGGGCCAAATGCCTGATTTGCAAGAAATGGCATACGTCACTGGCGTGTAAAAATTAAGGACGAGACGGTTTTTCGAATGTAACGTTGTACAGAAGTGCTCCACATCGACTCAAATCATACCATAAGATCCCCAAGATGTAAGAATATGAGACAAGTGAGCAAAAGTGTCCAAACAAGGAATCCAAAGGATACAAAGGCGCTTTATTGAAAAGATAGCTCCGAGCACAACTGGACAAAAGACAGAAACGTCCATATGACAGGCAGCTGCCAAAACAAAATCCACACTTTAGTAGGGGATATGATCACCCCTGACTGCGTTGCAGGATTTACAATGTCTGTCCATGCTGAGGACAAGGCTGTCAAGGAGCTGTTGAGGCCTCGCGGCCCATTCCGCTTATAGCCCCAATCGCAGCAACGGAATCGTTGCTGGCGGCTGGTGACGTGCTGCCAAGTGTCTCCCGAGAAGGTTCCACACGTGTTCGATTGGATTTAGGTCCGGGAACCTAGCGGGCCAATCCATTCGTTGAATATCTTCACTCTCCAACAGCTCTGCGACAGCCACTGTACGATGAGGTGCAGCGTTGTCGTCCATGAAGAGGAACTCAGGACCCACAGCACCTTTAAACAGACGCACGTGAGGCAGGAAAACCTCGGTACAATAGCGGACACCAGAAGATGTGGTGGTCAGTAGACAGTAGACACCAGAAGATGTGGAGGTCAGTACGGCTACCAAGCATGATACCGCCCCAAACGAGAACTCCGCCACCTCCAAACCGGTCCCTTTCGATGATGTTGGAGGTGTGATTGCGTGTTCCCTGCTCTTTCCAGATGTGTATATGTCCAGAATCGCTCGTCAGACCAAATCGGCTCTCATCCGTAAAGAGAACTCGACCCCATTGCTGATGTGTCCAGTTCTTGTGTTCCTGGCACCACAGAGAAACCGCCGTCTCCGATGAGCAGGCGTTAATGGCACACACCGTACTAATCGTCGTGCAAATAGACCACTTTGTGCAATCTCCTAGCCACGGTAAAACGCGATAACTAACGTCCAGTTGTCTGTTGCATATGCCTGGCGATTTCTCCCGCTGTCTGCCGTTTGTTTCTTCTCGCCTCGTGGACAATATACCGGTCGTCCGCTGCCATGGTTGTTCGTGGGCGACCACTGCTAAACTCTCGGACAGCTGTTCCTGTCGTTTGAAATGCTCTCCAAGCTCGTGAAACGATACTGTGAGCGATCTCGAACTCCTCGGCCACAATAGTCACACTTCGACCTTCTTCCAACTTCCCATGACGCGACCTCGGGTAAAGTCATCCAGATGTCGTCTACTGGATTGCCTGTTGGCCATATCACACGGTGGCAGCAACGCGACGTCGTTCAAACCGATGTACACCGTGCAATAGCTTTCACCGAATTGCTGAGCGTATACCGCCCGTGTGATTTTTACACTTCCGACACTCCCCTTCCCCCTATGTCATGCTACATATATGCGCATGCCCTACCGTACCGGACCCTAGTCTGTCTCCTGAATGGTCTTTCGGTCCGATCTGCCTGCTCGTTTCGCTGTTATGCTAATATCTCCTCTTCGTCCTTAATTTTTGCACACCAGTGTATTTATGAAGAATTATTTCTTCCGGGAAATTCGTTTTACCAATTGTATATGACGTACTTTCATTTCATCACTGGAATTTGGGACGTACATCCGATCCTGGATGTGAGAAAAAGTCGTGAGACGCTACGATGGAGAAGGAATAGGTTCGACTAGCGCAAATTTGAAGGTTCTCAGATATCTACGTTCAGTTGCTTGGAATTTCCTTGTCCTGGGTAGTGTAATGACCAGCATGCTCGGCCGGAAATCGGGAGGTGCGGATTTGATTCCCACTTCAGGATGATGAAAATGTGCCAAAATAGAAAGAAATGCACTATTAAATAATAGAATATTTCCGTAATCATAGTAATCATCACCACAGCGATTATTATAGTTTGTTAAAATGAGGAGATGTTAGTCCAGCAGCAGAAAATCCCTGTAAACTCTGTTTTGTAAATATCTGGACGTAACATGACACCGCTCTTTCACAGTCTGCATAATTAGGTAACATAGAGAGTACTTGCCTCGATTTTCATGTTAGTCCTGAAAATCTCTCTGAAACTTCCTCTGAATTCCAGAATTTGATTACATCAGGAACCGTACATTCCTTTACATACTCCTTGTATGCAGCAAACTCAGGTCTTACTGACGGGTTATCAATTCCTGGAATATTTTTGAACAGTACGTCATCATCAATATTCAGGTTGACCATTTGATCTGGGTCAAACACTCGAGGAGCCTTCATGAAGTTCAAACCAAGTTGACAAAACTTGGGTCCTTGTTTTTTAGAGATCGTCACTTCTAGGCAGTAGTAAATGTTAAACGGTTTTGTAGAACATTTCTAGCAGAAACGAATTACGTGCAGTTTTTCAAGAATATGTTGCCTCCGATTTTAGCTGTGATCTAGATCGCAGATCGAGTACCTTTTTGTTTGCCTTGTGAACAGAAGGCCCACATTTTTCGAAGAAGAGCAGCATGTCTATCAGGATCTGAGCGTGCTGTACGATGAACTGAAAGTCTTTGCAGATGTATTTACTTTGTATCAGGGACTTTCACTCATTGAGACTCGCAGGGTCAGTAGTAAGTTCCATTTCACTGTCGAAATATTCTATATAAGCGTGAGAGTACGTAGTATGTGTGACGTGCCTGCCCCACAGGACGCACATGAGATGAAGGCAGATCGCAGTGAGAGCACATGTCCGTGTAGCTCAGTTGGGAGAGCGACTTACTCCGAAGTGAGTGGACTTGGATTCGATGCCCGGCGCTTGCAAACCTGTTCGTTATACATGATACAGCACTGTGTCGGATCAGAAATTCCAGCTTGTTTTCAGGAGTACTGAGTATAGTTTACCTTGTTTGTTTCTTTCCGTTAAAAACTGTAGATAAAGCAGCTTTCTCGCAGGACAATGCTTGAACAACTTCTTAAAGCATCCAGTAAACTTGTTCACTTCTGCAAAATGTGCCCGCCATTGGTCAGAGTCTAGGTTTACAGTATGAGCATTGCAAGTCATGTGCCCCGAATTATGCGGTAGGGTACGTACACTTCCTTGTAAGCTCGAGTCATGTATGTTGCATTGTAGGTTAGGATTGCTGACACTTTGCTGAAATCAATCTTTCTAATTGTAAGGCATTGCACGAAGGCCTGAGAAACTGTTGTCGATTGGACAGTTTCAAGATGAACGCTGTACAGTAGGTAAGGACACATCATTGCTGAATCTGTAAATTGTGGAACAGCAAAGATATGTAAAACACAGTTGTCCTTGTCGTCGCTGTCTTAAAAAAACCCTTAATTTCTTCAATGTTTTTTTTTTTTTTTGTATCCTCGAAAACTTTAGGTAGATAGTTCTGGCTGATATATCTTCACCTGTGATGTTCTTAGTAAGGAATTTTCTCCCTTTAAGATGATCTAGTTTTTCTATGAGAATATTGACCTTGTAAACGTGTGGACAATTTCGAAGTGCCACAGGCTGCGCATATCATTACATTCTGCTTGTCTTCTGCATATTAATGATACAATCGATTGAAGCCCCCTTTTTCTGCTAGTCAGAGTCCTCTTCCTCGGCTTTTCTTTTCTTTCCTTCATGACGAATGTTTTTCACATGTTGATAGATTACAGACTTTCTTGTGTCATCGATGGAAACACTGCAGGTGGTACAGAATATTATGCCATCGGAAACATGAAAAGTACGTGGATATTCCTTGCACCTATCATGGGCAGAAATTTTTATGCCATTCTTTTTAGGTTTTGATACAGACATCTTGTCAGCTTTGTTTACAAGCGTGGAACACGATTATAATTCTGTTGGAAAATATGCTGTTTGTATGACTTCCCACAAATGAGAGCGCAAAGGCACGTGAAAGAGCAGGTGGCACGAACGAGATGTAGCAACTGAATGACCTTGAAACAACTTCCGGCCCCTACCAATAACGAAGAAAAAGGGTAAGGGATTATAGCAGGTTGGAACATTCACTGAAATTCTTTGAAGTCCAACCAAAAAGTACATAGTTCAGAGCCATTTCGACTGAAAATTATTAACTTAGTCGATACTCCCGTACCATCGAGTAAATCAATTAATTGCAAAAGTAGTTGAATCAGTCGATTTTTTTTATTGGAGGTTTAACGATCACCGTGAGCAACTCAGTGGGCTAAAAGCAGTCGCCCGTCCCTAATTTAGGGCCACTGGTTCCAGGAAAGCGAGAGACCCAGTGCCGTAAGACAAACACAACATCCATGCCTCACCGGGATTCGAACCCGGACCCATCTCGGACGAATGATCAGAAGCCACTGCTTAGCCTACAGCGCCACCGTTTAGTTGGCAGGGTTACTAAAATGATTAAATCCGTCGCGCCAACGTTTCGACTTTCTCGACCAAAAATTAGTAATTAATTCGGTCGACATTCAAAATCGATTATCGACTGATCAGCCAATAGCTTGTTTTTGCAATTTCACCCATCATTACCTAAAAATAACTTGTCAGATTAAAGTCGAAGGGAACATGCTGATAAGAAAACCGGAGGATAAAATTATACGTAAAATTATGCGGAATTCCGCATTTCCGCATAATTTATATGGCCCTACGCATGGACACTCCTGTAATAAAGAAATGTCGAGTGCTCATGAGCACTTATATACACTGGTTTCAATAAATTGAGGAACAAATAGAATACTTGTTATAACTCAAAAAAAATGTGCAACCATTTTGAATGAAATTTGGTGAAAATCTCCATTGGCCGCCCCGGTGGCGCAGTGGTCTAAGGCGTTGGCCTCTGATCATTCGTCCGTAAGGGGTCCGGGTTCGAATCCCGGTCAGGCATGGATGTTGTGCTTGTCTTACGGCACTGGCTCTCTCCCTTCCCTGGAACCAGTGACCCTAAATTAGGGACGGGCGACTGCTTATAGCCCATTGAGTTGCTCACGGTGGTCGTTAAACCTCCAATCAAAAAAAAAAAAAAATCTTCATTGTACCAAATGTCACAGAAAATCGCAGGAACGTTTTATAAAAAGCATTTAAATTTTGTATTTGTTATAAAAAAAACATGAATCAGTATTCTAAAAATTGAATTCAGAAGTGTCTAAATATGGAGTGTGGTGACCAGAAGAGCTATACAGACCAGACAGCGACGTTCCTTGCTTTTTATAATGGTGTCTATGAGATCCGTAGATAGCAATGCCCATTGTTTATCAGAGCAGTTTCAATCCCGTGGTGGGTTCGGGGAGGGGGATTGCGGGCAGCAACACGTCTACTTAGAGAGTCCCACACGCGCTCGATTAGGTTAAGGTCAGGGAGAGCGTGCTGTGCACTATATACTGACAATAGTCTCCTCTTCAAGGTATCGCTGTACCAGCCACGCTGTGTTTGGGCGAACATTGTCGGCTAGCGGTGTGAGTGTGTCGCCAACTGCACCTGCATATGGCAAAACAAAGGTGTCCAGGATATCATCTCTATACCTCCGACCGTTGGCAGTACGCCATCTGGCAGGCCAAGTTGGCAGATTCAAGTTGCCATCTGGCAGTACGTAGAGGTCGGTACGTTCGCCTAAAGAGATGCCTTCCCATACGTGTCCCTTTTACGGCTATGAGAGTGATGCTATATTGTCTCTGGCTGTCTCCAGATGAAAATGCGCCGAGAATCACTCTATAAAACATACCTCGACTCCTCCGTGAACACTACAGGTCTCCAGTGATTTGGACTCCAATTGACACCAATCAAGCGTTCCCTCCTATGGAGGGACTTTAGGAGCAAGCGCGTTATAGGCCGCTTAGAATAAAGCTATCCTTCATGTAGTCTTCTGCGTACAGTAGGAAGATTACACTGTCCTTCTCGTTGCTGCAACAAACATAGATCGAAGATGGGTCGGCGTGCAGTCCTGTTTGGGGGCGCAGATAGCCGCAAATATTGATATTGCGAAGAAGTTGTTACTCTAGGCCGGCGTTGGCTGAACCTGAGGGAGCATGATTCTGTGATTTGGATGCGGGTTCACAGCATGTGGACCACAGAACAACTATTTAGCCATATAGCTACGTTCGCCTGAATTTGGCCTGCCTCGAGTCTGCCTATAGCTCTGTAGTGTAATTCCACTAGTAAATGATGTCTCGAAGTCACTACAACACAATCTCTATCATGAAATCCTTTCTTCAGTCTCTTCACGTGAATTGGCGACTCACTGAGAAACAACCAGTTTTTATGATACTGTTAATTTTCATAAAGCTATGGCAGCGCCACAATTTGCATACCACTCGCTCATTATTACGAGCAAGAGCTCAAGCGCCTATAAAAAAAGACGACAGCACTTTCTTAAAGCACAACGAGTATTTTACTGAGACAAACATGAAAAGCGAATATACCAATAAGTTACACAAACATCACACAGCCACATAGTAGCTCTTTTTCAAGCCACGACAAAAACAAACAGCACTTTTTCACGAAACAATGTACGGTCTTAGACCTCCGAAAGGTAATAACAACGAAAACGAGGTCTCTCTCTCACGCAGAGCAAACTTCACGTTCGCAACGCCATCTCCTGGCACTAAAGTTCTTTGCTCGTTACATCGCAACATCCTCCCACCTTTGACCTCCGCATCTTCCGAAGAGGAAATCAAAATCCTCGTCACTGGGTTTAGTAGGACAGTCTGTCAGGCGGTAACATTCTTCGTCCGCTCCGTGTTTTTTCGGGAGATTTAACAACTATCAATGCATTTGTGTTGCTCTCTTTTGTTAAACGTATAGCTTCCATAGCGTTGAGTATCTTCTTTTCCCTTGGCTCAAGTGGAAACAAACGCTGTATCGGTCGAACAAGTTCTCCAGTAACCTAAAGTAATTCACCGATGCTGTCACACGTACGGTAATTCACAAACATAATTTTCAAGTTGTAGGTCAAGATTAAAAACACTTTATTTACAATTAAAAATTAATATTTACACGCGAAATCTTTCGGGGCTGAACATAGCACCCATCATCTGGCTCAAGCGCCACGAAACACAGGAGCAGACATTATATACTGTCAAACACGACCCACAATTCACTCGGTTTTCTCAATCACCGGTGATGCCATCAACAAATCGTTAAAGTCCAAGAAATCCAGTCTTAATATCTTATCCTATAAAGTCCTCTTCTTCAGAGTTGTGTGAGGAGGGGGCAACCATCTTTCTCCACTGTCTTGGAACAAATGTCGGGAGTTCAATGTTACAGCATGTTTCCCCATATGCAAGAATGAAGAGGCTTTCCGTAAGGAAGACAGTACGTTTATTAACACTTGAGTTAAATACCCTAACATTTGTCCAATCTGGGAGTAACCTCCCTGGTTAACAGCTTGAGTGAAAGCTGTGGAAGCCGTTCCAGAACGAAGAGCGTATTTATGTTCACCCATTCTGACATTAACGGTTCTTAGGGTAGAACCTATATAGTATTTAACTGCAGTATCTGAATCCTCATGAATTAATGGTATGCAGTAGACGCCTGGTTTCTTAAGTGCTGGGATTCTATCTCTTTCATTTCTTATCGTGGAAAAAGGTTTCTGGTGGACACTCCAAACGTTAGATTGTGTTTGTAACAGGCTTTTCTTAAGATAGACACAAGAGGTGGAATGAAATCAACTTTGACGATGTACTTAGTAGGTTTTTTCTCTGTGGACAAAGTCGTGAATCTCAATCTTTGAAATTGTTGTAATAGTCCTTGGAAGAGGTTGACAGAGAACCCAAACAATAAGGCCAAATTTTGAACTCTAGAAAGTTCATCACGTCGAGTTTTACTTGTCGAAGAATGGGTGAAGGCACGTCTTATTAAGAAGCGTAAAGCTGAAGCTTTATGTTCGGGAGGGTGAGAAGAAGTGAATGGGATCATACAAGGTATGAACGTCGGTTTACGGAAGACACAATGCTTGATTTTGTTGGAATTCGAATCTCGAGACAGTAAAATGTCCGGGAATGGCAATTTTCCCTCTTTCTCAAGGTCTTTGGTAAACTTTAAAGTTGGAAACAGGGTAGAAAGACAATCTACAAATTCGTCCAGTAAAGGTAAAGCATGGGGCCAAAAAACCAACATGTCATCAACGTACCTGATCAACAGTGACGGTTGATAAGGGAAGTCCAACATGACCTTGTTTTCAAGATGCTGCATGAGGATCTCGGCTAAAACGGGGGAGAGGGGGGAACCCATTGGTGCCCCTTCCTTTTGTTGATAGAACTTACCATCAAATTTAAAGTAAGTTCTCTTAGCTACGAGTTTGAGACCAGAAATTATTGCATTAGCTTCAAGTGGAGAGATGGAATTGTCTTCTTGTAATTTGTCCTCAATAATTGAGTGAATGGTGTTGAGTGGTATACTTGGAAACAGTGATAGGCCCTGCAAGAATTAATATTTACACGCGAGATCTATTAGGCCCTGCAAGAACATCACCAGCTCTGAAATACGAACGAGAACAGTTACTACAGCTAGCAAAATATCCAAACTTGTCAATCATTTGTGCAGACAAAACACAGCAAATCATTATTCTGGACCGTGACGATTATTACGCTAGGATGAAACAGGCCATCAATTTAGTTCCCCACCGTGTTCTCAGGTCTGACCCAACTTCAGCTGCTATTGCAGAATTAAGTAAACTAAGAAACCAAGGTTTCCTACCAAAATCTATTTCTACAAAAATGAGACCTCCAGTAGGACCTAGGGTTCCCGAGGTCTTTGGAAAAATGAAAATTCACAAACCGGACCAACCTCTTAATTTGCTTGTTTCAGGATATGCTAACCCTACTCGCACACTCGAGACAGCGTTGGCTTCATTTTTTTTAAAACCTCTCACCTCAAATTCCTCTGTATCCATTAAAAGTTCTATGCTGGCTATATCTCGTATCAAAACCTTTGACTTTGGGGGAACTGAGTTCATAATGGCTTCGCTGGATGTAGTATCACTATTTCCAAGTATACCACTCAAGACCGTTCACTCAATTATTGAGGACAAATTACAAGAAGACAATTCCATCTCTCCACTTGAATCTAATGCAATAATTTCTGGTCTCAAACTCGTAGCTAAGAGAACTTACTTTAAATTTGATAGTAAGTTCTATCAACAAAAGGAAGGGGCACCAATGGGTTCCCCCTCTCCCCCGTTTTAGCCGAGATCCTCATGCAGCATCTTGAAAACAAGGTCATGTTGGACTTCCCTTATCAACCGTCACTGTTGATCAGGTACGTTGATGACATGTTGGTTTTTTGGCCCCATGCTTTACCTTTACTGGACGAATTTGTAGATTGTCTTTCTACCCTGTTTCCAACTGTAAAGTTTGCCAAAGACCTTGAGAAAGAGGGAAAATTGCCATTCCCGGACATTTTACTGTCTCGAGATTCGAATTCCAATAAAATCAAGCATTGTGTTTTCCGTAAACCGACGTTCATACCTTGTATGATCCCATTCACTTCTTCTCACCCTCCCGAACATAAAGCTTCAGCTTTACGCTTCTTAATAAGACGTGCCTTCACCCATTCTTCGACAAGTAAAACTCGACGTGATGAACTTTCTAGAGTTCAAAATTTGGCCTCATTGTTTGGGTTCTCTGTCAACCTCTTCCAAGGACTATTACAACAATTTCAAAGACTGAGATTCACGACTTTGTCCACAGAGAAAAAACCTACTAAGTACATCGTCAAAGTTGATTTCATTCCACCTCTTGTGTCTATCTTAAGAAAAGCCTGTTACAAACACAATCTAACGTTTGGAGTGTCCACCAGAAACCTTTTTTCCACGATAAGAAATGAAAGAGATAGAGTCCCAGCACTTAAGAAACCAGGCGTCTACTGCATACCATTAATTCATGAGGATTCAGATACTGCAGTTAAATACTATGTAGGTTCTACCCTAAGAACCGTTAATGTCAGAATGGGTGAACATAAATACGCTCTTCGTTCTGGAACGGCTTCCACAGCTTTCACTCAAGCTGTTAACCAGGGAGGTTACTCCCCAGATTGGACAAATGTTAGGGTATTTAACTCAAGTGTTAATAAACGTACTGTCTTCCTTACGGAAAGCCTCTTCCTTCTTGCATATGGGGAAACATGCTGTAACATTGAACTCCCGACATTTGTTCCAAGACAGTGGAGAAAGATGGTTGCCCCCTACTCATACAACTCTGAAGAAGAGGACTTTATAGGATAAGATATTAAGACTGGATTTCTTGGACTTTAACGATTTGTTGATGGCATCACCGGTGATTGAGAAAACCGAGTGAATTGTGGGTCGTGTTTGACAGTATATAATGTCTGCTCCTGTGTTTCGTGGCGCTTGAGCCTGATGATGGATGCTATGTTCAGCCCCGAAAGATCTCGCGTGTAAATATTAATTTTTAATTGTAAATAAAGTGTTTTTAATCTTGACCTACAATTTAAAAATTATGTTTGTGAATGACCGTACGTGTGACAGCATCGGTGAATTACTTTAGTGACCTTTCGTACGATAGACTTTTAGCATTTAAGTTCTCCAGATTTTGTCGATATTTTGGCAACTCTAGCAAGTCCGTCTTTTCCAGGATATAATTCAAGAACTCTTGTCAGCAGCCAATCAATACGTTTCGATTTTGGACCGTCAACTTCCATCGGTACAACATCTCCCTTACGTAACGACACATGTCTTTCTCCACAAGTCCTTGACTGTCGTAACTGTCCCAGATACTCAGATCGGAATCTCAACCGAAGATTTTCTCGAGCCTTTTGTTTATGACTTGTTCTCTTATTCAGGGCTGTATGATCTAATTCAAAAGTTCCCAAACTGTGCTCCACAAAGCATCTCGAAGTGTTCCGCGAAGAGTTTGGAAAGAAAAATAGATGAAATAAATGCGACAAGATTTCAAAATTGTGAATTTGTGTGGCCATGAACTGTGTATATGTTACCGCTAAAGTGCAGAAATCAGTTATTCTACAGATTATCTAGGTAATGTGCAGATTAACTAGGGTGATCCGTTAAAGTGCCGAAAATTGTTTCATTGCTCAAATTACCTAGGTAATCTGCAAATTACCTAGGTAATCTGCAAATTACCTAGATAGTCTTCACATTACCTACTAGGCACTCGTTAAAGTGAAAATAAGATATTTGCTGGAACAACAGCAACGTTTCGGTACTCTTAAATTAACATAATGTTATTTATTTATTTTTCGATATATAAAGAATGAAGTTAATACAATCAAACAATCAACAAATTAGTTGATAGAATCAATCATCAATCAATTAAAAAACTATAATAGGAAGAATCAAACGGTTTAAAATATCATTATAATTAAGGAAATGAATTTGAAAAACATATGATAAAATTATGCTTACTTCTTAGTGCAATCTAAAGATTGGTGACACTTTGAATTACATAGCAATTGGTTTTTGCGACAAGCACACCTATTTGTAGTACATTTAGATTTGCAGTCACATTTTCTGAAACCCTGCCCAGTAAGTACCAAGGGATTGTTTTATTGCTGTTTGACGTAAAGATATTTCTACAGCAGGGACATCTTCTTTCGTTAAAAATCTCTCTTTGCAAACACTTGTAACGTACCAGGAGATGTGACGTACCTGCCAGAAGGACGCACACGACATAGAGGCAGATAGGAATCAGAATAAATCGTCTGCGTAGCACAGTTGGTAGAGCGACTTGTTCCGGAATAAGCGGCCTCGGGTTCGAATCCTGGCGTAGACCAAAAATGACGGAGAAATTTACTTCGTTATAATGGCGCCCGAACTTTCCGGATGACCTGACCGTTCAAAATCTGGCATTGGTGTGATGTTATTTCCACACCGCGAGATAGGAAAAATAAGAGCAGCACTTCGACAAAAAAAACAGGAGGAGATGATGTAACGTACCAGGAGATGTGACGTACCTGCCAGAAGGACGCACACGACATAGAGGCAGATAGGAATCAGAATAAAACGTCTGCGTAGCTCAGTTGGTAGAGCGACTTGTTCCGGAATAAGCGGCCTCGGGTTCGAATGCCGGCGTAGACCAAACATGACGGAGAAATTTACTTCGTTATACACTGAATTCAGATTTTGCATACAATTGTTTTAAAATACCCATTTTAGTACCAAGTTTATAAAAGCCATCCTCTGTTTTACTAAGAACCACAGCTAAAATCGAGCGGGCATCAGTTTTTGCTGTGTCTACTTCGGGTACTTCAGCCGACGCCAATTATGAGAACTAAAATCAACCGGCAGCGACTAGACGCTGGCGAAACGAAATTAAAAGTGGAGGGAGAAGGGTAAGGTGTAGGGAAAGGAAAGGAGAAAAACAGGCGAAACCAAACTAAAAGTGGAGGGAGAGGGGGAAGGTGTAGGGAAAGGAAATGAGAGAAACAAACTTTTGAACTTTAACGATACGGCAGCCATTAATGTGCACATTACCTAGGTAAAATGCGGAAAACTCTTGATTCCGCACGTTAACGGAGCAAATCAGTTAATCTGCAGATTAGCTAGGTAATGTGCACATTAACGGCTTTCGAGCTTTAGCGGTAACATATAGATAAATATTGGGTAGAAATTATTAAGCTCCTGCAGGGTGCTGCGAAGCAGTGTAGACAGCAAGTATAATAGACCAAATTCCAGCTCACGCGTCGCCACAGTCAGCTTTACCCGCCAGCACCTTCCCGGAATCACGCAAAACATCGGGATCGTCGACGAAGCACACAGACTGCACGCAGTGAAACCAGACACAGAAACTCGACGGCGCCACAATAACTCTGTCTCATCTGTGAGAACTTTACCGCGCTTTCAAATCCGATTGTTAGCTTCGACACCTTTCCAGAATTATCTGGAAAGTTTCTGTTGAATATTAAAACCTCGTGCTCCTCCGCACCTTAAGTCAGCATCCAGTCCAGAGTCGAAACGAATCAAGTCGCAATGCAGTATTTATGACTCCTTTTACTGCGTGCTTTTCAATATAAGTTTATTTTTATTGTAAATAATTACGTTAACATTACTTTGCGGATCTTCCGTATTAAGGACAAAACACCTGCCCGCTGCAGGTTTTTTGGAGCACCAATGTAGTGATTCAGAAAATATCATCGATTTTATTTTACTGGATCGCCGGCTGGAGTTTGGATCCTTACAAAACTGTCAAAACCTCCGCCACAGTAGGTATGGAAGCATTAACGGCAAACAGGCATGTCTAAAATTTATGTTATTTTTTTATTTTTTACCCGACCCGGATTATTCTTATTATTCGCCCAGCTGACACGATAATTATTTTTCAATTGCAGTGCGGAAGATGATAGAGCAGTTGCTAGTACTAGAATTGCTAGAGAGGATGAAGGAGTTTTGGACGAATCAGAAACAGCGGGTGCGCCAGAACCTCCTGACGTGTTGAACTAACTGCCTAGTTCTTAGGAGACCAATGCCACAGGGAAAAGAATAGTAAAAAGAAAATACCACGATTCCTAATTAGGTATTGGGTTCATTGAGGCCAGTGGTAATTTCTTCAGAAGGAAGTACGGTGAACTTACACAAGCCCAAAAATTTATATCCTATCACTTAAAAACAGCTAACGAAAAGGATTTGATGGCGTCCTACATAATAAGTTACCGAGGTGGCCAAGCTGGCGAGTCCCATACCATCGCTGAAAACCTTATCAAGCCTGGAGTAAAGGACATATTCGAAAGTATGCAGCATGGAAAAGCACGAAACTATAGGCACAGTTCCTTTGTCAAATAATACAATCTCGCTACAAATCGGGGACTTCGCAGAGGACGTGACAGGTGCTTTACTTTGGTTCTACGTCAATTCGTCGCGTGCGTCAATTCGTCGACTGCGTCAATTCGTCGACTGCGACGATTCGTCGCGCGTCAATTCGTCGCGCGTCAATTCGTCGCCTACGTTAATTCGTCGAGCGTCAATTCGTCGCGGACAAATTCGTCGACTACGTCAATTCCTTGCGTTTACAGATTTTGGTTACATCAAAACGAATGCAGCAAAACGTACGATTTCGAACGTCTTGCTCCCTGATCAAATTTATAAAGTTTGGACACGCAGACAGGATAGGAATATTACGTTTTTCTTTGGCACTAAAAATATTAGACGGTAGATGGTTTTTGAAACGGGGCACGGCACGGTTGGTCAGAGCCCCCCATATACAAAATATTCGTAAAATCTACAGTTTTCAATTCAGAACCACCAAATCTGGTATACTATCTCATGTTACTCTAACTTAGACGCTAGACGGCTTTTGGAAGGGGTTGGAGCCCGGGGGTAAGAGCCCCCCCATAAAAATCCCGCGTAAAATCTACAGTTTTCAATTTAGAACCACCAAATCTGGTATACTATCTCGTGGTATTCTAACTTAGACTGTAGACGGTTTTGAGAAGCGGTTGGAGACGGGGGGGGATCAGAGCCCCCTCCTCCCTACAGAATTGCCGTCAAATCTAGTTTTCAATTTAGAACTACCAAATTTGGTATATTATCTCATGGTACTCTAACTTAGACGGTAGACGGTTTTTGGAACGGGTCAGAGGCCCGGTTGGTCAAAGCCCCCCATACACAAAATATTCGTAAGATCTACAGTTTTCAATTCAGAACCACCAAATCAGGTATCCTATCTCATGGTACTCTAACTTAGACGGTTGTCGGTTTTTGGAACGAGTCAAGGTCCGGGGAGTCAGAGCCCCACCCCCACACCCACATACATACAAAATTTTCGTAAAATCTAGGTTTCATTTCAGAACCATCAAATTTCGTACCATGAAACTCTAACTTAGACGCTAGACGGTTTTGGGAAGGGGTTGGAGCCCGCGGGGTCGGAGCCCCCCCCACATAAAATATTTTTCGTAAAATCTACAGTTTTCATCTTAGAACCACCAAATTTGGTATACTATCTTATGGTACTCTAACTTAGACGGCAGACCGTTTTTGGAACGGGTCAAGGCCTGGGATGTCAGAGCCCCCCACATACAAAATGTTCTTAAAAACTACAGTTTTCAATTCAGAACCACCTAATCTGGTATACTATCTCATGGCACTGTAACTTAGACGCTAGAAGGTTTTCCGGAACCGGTCGGGGCCTCGGGGGTTTATAGAAAATTTTATATACATACAAAATTTTCATAAAATATTCAGTTTTCAATTTAGAACCACCAAATTTGGTATACTATCTCATGGTATTCTATCTTAGTCCTTAGACGGCTTTTAGAAGGGTTCAGAGCCCGGTGTTAATTGAAAACTGTTGATTTCACAAAAAGTTTTGTAAAATCTACAGTTTTCAATTTAGAACCACCAAATTTGGTATACTATCTCATGGTTCTCTGACTTAGACTGAAGACGGTTTTCGGAAGGGGTCAGGGCTTGTGGTCAAGGTGCTCCTACACAAAATTTTTCTGAAAACTACAGTTTTTCTTTTGGAACAACCAAATTCGTTATACTATCTCATGAAACTCTAACTTATACTGCAGATGGTTTTAATGAAACCTTTGCGAAAAAATTTTACGAATGTTTTTTGGAAGGGGTCGGGCCAAGTGAACCCCATCCAAAATTTTCGTAAAATCCGCAGTTTTCATTTTAGAATATCCAAATGTCTCATGAACCGTAACTTAGACCTCATGTGGTTTTTGGAAGGGGTCGGGATCCCCATAAAAATTTCGTAAAATCTACAGTTTTCAATTTAGATCCTCCAAATTTGGTATACTATCTCATGGTTATCTAACTTAGACGGTAGACGGTATTTGGAAGGGGTCGGGGCCTGGGGTCAAAGGTGCCCCATACAAAATTTTCGTAATAATGTTCCATTTTTTACTCTTAAGATCTGCAACACAATTCAGCTCTCCAAAACCCTATCTACGTTCTAAGGCGCTCTTTGGCCCTTTGAGGCCCTTGCGCCATTAACCAACCAACGGTCTAAGTTAGAGACCGAAGATAACAATAAAGTGCAAAAATATGCGATTAATGGTGTATTAAAAACACAAATCAATATAGTTTAGCTTTCACTACAACCGGCTGTTTATCAGGCATAAATATAATGCAATGTAAATAGAGAGTTCCAGATGTTCAAAATTCAAAACGGTAAGAAAAAGCTGATCAATGCCAAGTCATATGCATGTGACATCAGATGGTTTTCGGAAGGGGTCAAGGGCCTGTGGTCAAGGTGCCCCTACACAAAATTTTCCTGAAAAGTACAGTTTTTCTTTTGGAACCACCAAATTCGTTATACTATCTCATGAAACTCTAACTTATACTGCAGATGGTTTTACTGAAACCTTTGCGAAAAAGTTTTACGATTGTTTTTTGGAAGGGGTCGGGGCCAAATGAACCCCATCCAAAATGTTCGTAAAATCTGCAGTTTTCATTTTAGAATATCCAAATGTCTCATGAAACGTAACTTAGACCTCATGTGGTTTTTGGGAGGGGTCGGGGCCCCCATAAAAATTTTCGTAAAATCTACAGTTTTCAATTTAGAACTACCAAATTTGGTATACTATCTCATGGTTTGATTTGGTATACTATCTCAACTTAGACGGTAGACGGTATTTGGAAGGGTTCGGTGCCTGGGGTTAAAGGTGCCCCATACAAAATTTTCGTAAAAGGTTCCATTTTTTACTCTTAAGATCTGCAACACAATTCAGCTCTCGAATACCCTATCTACGTTCTAAGGCGCTGTTTGGCCTTTTTAGGCTCTTGCGCCATTAACCAACCAACGGTCTAAGTTAGAGACCGTAGATAACAATAAAGTGCAAAAATATGCGATTAATAGTGTATTAAAAACACAAATCCAGATAGTTTAGCTTTCACTACAACCGGCTGTTTATCAGGCATAAATATAATGCAATGTAAATAGAGAGTTCCAGATGTTCAAAATTAAAAACGGTAAGAAAAAGATGATCAATGCCAAGCCATATGCATGCGACATCAGATAGGTACATTGCATTTCTGTGTCGGGGGATTCTCAGAAGCACACGCCAGATGTACGGCATTTCTATAGATGTCTCCTCGACTGTAAATATTCCCATTTCTTTTTCTTTTTTTTTTGTTTCGTAAAATAAATTAACTAAATCAAAAAATTTAAAATAAGTTTACTCGAAAATTATAGGAATATATTTTTCATTCATTAACTTTCACCGGCTGAACTTGGTGATTCCACAAATAGAAATATGTACCTGACAAATACCTGGTATCCCTACTAGTACAAGTTATATTAATGATTTCTTTGCGTCCAGTTAAATCTAGTATGTTCATAAGAGCGTTTGGGGCCGTATGAAAATACTTTTCAACGTGAGCCGCTACGGTGGCCCAGTGGTCTAAGCGCTGGCTTCTGACCACTAGTCGAGAAGGATCCTGATTTGAATCCCGGTGAGTCATGGACGTTGTGATTGACTTCTGGCACTAGCTGTCCCCCTTCCCAGTAATCAGTGGCCCAAAATTGGGAACGGCCGACTGCTTATAGCCCACTGAATTGATCACGGTGGTCCTTAAACCCCCAACTGAAAAAACGATTGCGACGTGTCCATTGCTATTTTTTTTTGATTGAAGGTTTAACGACAACCGTAAGCAACTCAATGGGCTATAAGCCGTCGCTCGTCCCTAATTTAGGGTCACTGGTTCCAGGGAAGGGAGAGAGCCAGTGCCGTAAGACAAAAACAACATCCATGCCTCACCGGGATTCGAACCCGGAACCCTTTCGGACGAATGATCAGAAGCCATCGCTTAGACCACTGCGCCACCGGGGCGGCCATATCCATTGCTATTTGTTATGGAGCCGTATGAAAAGTACGTATTTGATATCAACGTGTCCACTTCCATGTAGGCTAGCCATAAAATGTTAGGGGAGTGTACAAAATTGTACTTTTGTTTTCACCTTGTCAGTGCTTCGGTATATGGTTGAGATATACGTATATATAGTTGGGCCATTTCAGCACGTAGTTTGGTTTATATAGAAAATAATGTTACACTTTTACTCAGTTACAACACATTGATCCTAAAGGCTATTTCTTGAAATCTTTAATACGCCGTGCTCATATTCACAACGTTAACACAACATGTCAAGTTATTAATGTTGAAGTTTTACTCTGTCACAAAACCTTAATTACAAGACCTTAGGCGCAAACTTTTTTTAGGAATTTTTATTCCGACGTATTCGTAAGGTTTCGATAGCATGCCAAGGTTATGGTATTGCGTTTTGACAGAGGTACAAAAATTAATAAACAGGCCTTAAGCCTTTTTATCAGTTTTCAATCAACCGTGCTCATATACATAAAATTTTCACAGAAAGTCATGTTTATTGTGTTGCGCTTTTACTCTAGTACAAAAATAAAAACAGCCATTAGGCTTAGGCACAAGTCTTTTAAATAATTGTATGCCAATGTCATATTGATAATGTTTGACGACAAGTCAGGTTAATAATCTTGCGCTTATTTAAGATCTTTAAAAAGGTATAGAGGCTAATAATTATTGTTTGAAGCCTACGTAAAAGTTCATTATTAACTTGACTTGTCATGCAATACTTATGAATATGGCATTTATTTTATTTTGCACATTTTACATAGTGTGTGCATTTGTTTTTTATGTTTTGGCATTTGTTTTATTTTGTGTTGTACTTGTTACATAGCGTTTCGCATTTTTGTTTTACTTGTGACTTGTAATTGCATTTTGAATTTTTATTTGTTTCACATTTTGGATTACTTTTAGACATGCTGTTTTGAAAATTTTGTCTTTTCTAACTTTGCGTTGTGTTTTAAATTCTTGCACTTTCGGCAGAATTACATTCTTGAAAAATTCAAATACAAGTTAGTAAAAGGTATAATTCAATTTGTAAAAAATACCAGCACATTTTAGTAAAGGGTAGAATTATAAGATATTCCTCTTAAAATCTCTAGCACGTTAACTTTGTGAGCCAAAGAATTTCGAATTCCTTTTTCTCTTGCCAGAGTTTCTCTTCTGGGTGGATTTGTTGGAATCTGTGCTATCACTCTTTCGATTTTAGCCGTAGTTGTCCTCTGCTCTTTTGCAATTTCACTGATTATTTTATACAGTCACAGTTTTTCTCTCCCAGAATTGTATTCCAGCGTCTGTCCAATCCTTCAAGTTTGTTTTGTGTTCTGGGAAAGCCAAGTAAATTGTTTTCACTTACTGACCAAATTGTTGGTGGGAAAAGCGGAGGGCTTCTGCTCGGATTGTTTCTTCTGCTGCCACGAAATTCTCAACAATCCAGTGAACTACAGAATCTGCATATTCTAGTAAAATTGAGCTCACTTCTTCAAATTCAGCTGGAATTTCATCAGATGAAAGAAATGCGAGTGCTTGCAAATGTCTGACTTTTGAGAGCAAACTCACTATTTCCCCCATATTCCGATTCTATGCCAGAGGATGGATATTCCCCCGCACATTTCTTCCGAGATGAAACCAACAACATTTGTGTGTGCTGCTTCCAAATTCGTTTTTTGCAGGATTATAATGGTAGCTATTTCAAAATCTATCATTATACGTATATTGTGGTGCAAGCTGAATACCATAGTCTGATGCATAGTCTTGTAAATCCCGCAAAAAGCTTGTATAATATAACATTCTTCATTCTTGCTGGAAAGTAACCCATGAACTAGTGGGACAAATCTTTGCATCTCTGGATTCGATCCAACCATAGAATGAATAATGGTATATACTTGTCTAAATAGGGTGTGACAAGTTTTAAATGTCCCATCCATAATCCAGAGGGGTGCTTCTTTAAGCTTTCGTAAGTTATTTTTCTTGAAAGTAAAATAATTCTTTGATCTCCAAATGCTCTATCTCTGCCAAGAAATGTTGTACCATCTCTTTCCTGTAAATCTATTGGGGCATCGATGCCTTCTAAAGTCGTAGGCTCCGCAGGCATGCCTTCTCTTCGTATTCGTTTTACAACTTGCTTTAATTCATCTATATTATGCATTTAAGCTGCATTTACTGTAGCCATTGACGTTGTCACGGTTTGAATAATTTGTTCAGCGGCTTCGTCCGTATTTCTCGCTAGTTCTTTTACTTGCGCTCTTGCAATAGCAACATCACATTCATCCGGTCTTGGAGCATGATTATGTGGTTTCTCATTACGCACCCTGTGTTCATCTCCAATAAGAATATACCAGCAAAGCCAGTACAGTTTCCATAGTTTCCTTCAATACAATGCCAAGACCATAAATCACACCGCACTCTGTTATGGCAAAATAAATACCTTTTCCATCTGAGAAAATCATTTCTTTTTTGTGAGTTAACTATGTTGCATACTTCACCTGCATAGAGCTTTCGGAAAACAATGCACTTTCTCTTTCCAAAATATTTAGAATGATATATTTCCACTGTAAGGTCAGGTGATGCGTAACATCACAGCCTCTCCTTGACAAATGTCAACCCCGCCTTCTCGTGGTGCATCCTGTTCCCACTAAAGGGGCTCTGACGACCGCCAATAGCGGTATAACTATACCATCGGGATCAGAGGAAATGCTATCCCACACTCACCAACCCGCTTGGCCAGCGTGGTGAGTTATGGCCAAACACCTCCAAAATGACTCTACAACTTAAATCTTGGCCCTCAGTCTCCGGCAGCTGGAATGTACCTGGCCAAGGCAGCGGCCAGTGCGACATGAAGGCAGAGGGTGCTAAGAATCCCCGGAGGACCGGACTAGGCTGCCATTTGATGCTGACCTTGGCTACCTACAACGGACGCTCCCTATCTTCTGATTCAAGGCTTCTTGAATTGGAAGAGGAACTACAAAGGATCAAATGGGACATCGTCGGGCTAAGTGAGGTAAGGAGAAAAGGAGAAGATCTGATTGAACTGAAAAGTGGACATCTCTTCTATTATCGTGGGACAGATACTGGTAGAACTAGTGGTGTTGGATTTATAATAAACAAGAAACTGAAGGATAAAGTGGTAGAAGTTGAAAGTTCCTCTGACAGAGCTGCACGACTCGTTATCCAACTATCGAGAAGATACCAGGCTCAGATTATTCAAACTTATGCACCCACCACAAGTCATCCTGAAGAAGAAATTGAAGAATTTTATGAGGAAATTCGTGATCTAAATAATAAAGGTAAGCAGCACTTGAAGATAATTATGGGAGATTTCAATGCAAAAATAGGGCAACGGCAACAGAATGAAACTTCAGTAGGTAAATTCGGTCACGGCAACAGAAACCAGCGTGGAAATACTCTCGTTGAGTTTGCAGAGGCAGAAGGATTTTTCATCTTGAATTCCTTTTTCAAGAAAAAGCCACACAGGAAATGGACATGGAGACATCCAATTGGGACGACAAGTGAAATTGATTTTATTATGTATAACAAAAAATTCGTCATCGAAGACTGCAGTGTGCTGAACAAGTTCAACACAGGTAGTGACCATAGATTGGTGAGATGTAAGATGCACCTCAACACTAAACTGGAACGTGGCAAGCTCATAAGACAAACAAAATGTATTGACATAACCAACCTTAAAAAACACCATAATACTTTCAAGTTGGAACTGAAGAACAGATTCTCTGCTTTAGAAGGCCTAACATCGGAAGAAGTGGATATTTCGGAAGTTAACAGAAAAGTAACCAAAGCTCTTATGGAAACAGCAACAAAATTAGCTGGGTCTAAGAACAAGTTGCATGTGAACAAATTATCAGAAAAAACCAAAATGTTGATGCAAAAAAGAAGAGAGATGAGGACAACTAAAGAAGATGTGACTTCCAAAGTGGAATATATAGAGCTATGCAAGACAGCACGAAAAAGTATCACTGAAGACGTAAGGAAATTCAACTGTGAGCTAGTGAGGAAAGCAATTGAAAACAACCAAAGCCTAAAGATAGCAAAGAGACATCTCAGTAAGGGAAGAAAACAGATTATGGCTCTGAGAAAAGAAGATGGTTCTATAACAAGAAATAGAGGCGAAATTTTGACAAGAGTGAAAGATTTCTACTCCAAATTATATGAAAGGGATGATACATGTACTCCAGACATCATGAAAGGTACCAGTACCAGAGTTCTTCCAGTCCTCCCAGCAGAAGTTGCTCATGCAATCAAGAACACGAAGCGGGGAAAGCTCCAGGAGAAGATGGAATTACTATAGACATCATACAAGAAGCAAGTGGAGAAATTGAAACGGTACTCGCCCAAATTTTCACCCGATGCCTTAATGAAGGGAAGATTCCTGAGGATTGGAACAATGCTACAATGATCCTGCTACATAAAAAAGGTGACATTGAGGATCTCAGGAACTACAGACCTATCAGCCTCCTATCAGTGGTTTATAAAATCTTCACTAAAGTTCTTTCACACCGCTTGAAGGTAACACTGGACATGGCTCAACCGAGAGAACAAGCTGGATTCAGGAGTGGCTACAGCACAATAGATCATATCCACGTACTGAGAGAACTAATTGAAAGAGCGAGGGAATATGAACTTCCATTGTGCATGGCTTTTATCGATTATGAAAAAGCCTTTGATTCGGTGAAACCATCAGCAGTTACCACGGCTCTGAAATCCTGCGGTATTGAAGATGCATACATTAATATTATTAATAACATCTATGAAAATGCAAGTGCAAAGATTCGGCTGTTTGAAAATACAACACACATAAAAATTGGAAAGGGAGTGAGACAAGGTGACACCATATCTCCGAAGCTCTTTAATGCCACATTGGAAAATGTCTTTCAATCACTGAACTGGGAAAACAAAGGGATAAAGATTAATGGAGATTATCTAACCCACCTTCGTTTTGCTGATGACGTAGTCATTTTTGCAACTACCCCATCAGAGCTGCAGAGTATGATCCAGGAACTTGCTGACAAGAGTAAAGAAGTGGGATTAAAAATGAACTTTCAGAAGACAAAAGTGATGTTCAATGCTTTTACAAGAAATGAAGATTTATCGATTGATGGAGAAAAACTGGAGATAACAGATACGTATGTTTATCTTGGACAGCAGATATCAAGTGAGGGTCACATTGATGAAGAAATTAATCGGCGTACAAAACTTGCCTGGAGAGCTTTTGGAAGAAACAGCATAATTTTCAAGAGCAATATGCCATTATGTCTTAAAAGAAAAGTGTTTGATCAATGCATCCTTCCAGTGCTTACGTATGGTGCGGAGACGTGGACCTTAACTAAAAGAGACATACAAAGGCTGCAGACAACTCAAAGAAGCATGGAGAGGTGCATGCTTGGTATAACCAGGAGAGATAAGAAGAGGAACTCGTGGATCCGAAAAATGACAAGAGTGGAAGACATCATGATCAGAGTTAAATCCCTGAAATGGCAATGGGCTGGACATACTGCCAGAAGGACAGACCATAGATGGACAGCCGAAATTTTAGATTGGATTCCAAGGGACAGGAAAAGACCCAGAAAAAGACCACATGGGAGATGGGTGGATGAAATTCGTAAATATGCGGGAGTGACATGGAGGAGACTGGCACAAGACAGACCGTTGTGGAGGAAACTTGGGGAGACCTTCGTCCAGCAGTGGATTGATAATGGTTGACAATGATGATGATGATTTCCACTATCAACGCTTGATAACACACAACAAAGGTTTCAACAAGCAAGTTCTCTGTTCGCCAGTCAACTACGAACTGATGAGCAACCATTCAATAAAACACTCAGAATACAGACGATCGCGTGAGGCCTGTTCCTACAGTTAGGGTTTTGGCGAAGATCAAGATTTTGGTACCTGAGGTCACAAGAAGAGGTTAAGTTTATGGATCGGCATCTCATCTTTTGTTTTCCCAAAACGCAGAGGTACCTGTATTTTACAGCAGGGACGATCCAAGCTGGGGATCAACGGATGCGAAGCACCCGGGCGCCAGGTTCCGGGGCTGGCAGCAGGACCGGGCCGCTGTACTCTGGTCCGGTAGGCGCCATGCTAATTCTCAAAAATTAATTCAAATTTTTTTCTGTGCTGCACCATGCGTATGAAAGAAAATTGTTATACTAAAAAAGGCAATTTGTTTACCCCGTAATGTGTTAAAATCAAAGACCTACGTCCCTACGTGCCAAATGGTCTGTAAGCCAAACACAGTTTTTCATGCAACACCTTCCCCCGACTTTCTAAGTTTAGATCCGTCTCGCTCAACTTATTTCCTGTACCGCACCTTCCTTTCGCTAATTGTAGTCAATTGCTGTGAAACGGGTGTTTTACGTTGGGGCGCATTCCCGTGTGTCCTGAAGACTATACTGAAAGCGGTGAACCTCAGGTGAAAAGTATTCCATCAAAAGCAACAGAAATCCAATGCCAGAGCAAAGCTTTGTTCGTTGGCATTACCATCAAGCAATTTAGGCGAAGTAGGAAGTGTGTTTTTCTACTACGACACCAGAAGATTGTCACGGATTCTCAGGCAATTAAGATACAGATGTGTCCTTAGGACTTCTCTTTCAAGACGTCCAAAGGCCGGCACTAGGGGATGGGAGGGATACAGTGCTGTTATTCTTTTTTGTTGGAGTTAGAAATTATTAAACTCATTCTTCCTCAAAACTTTGCCTGGTTACTAGCAAGTACTGTCTCATGCCTCAACCATTGCTCAGATTTGTTGTTTTTGTTTTCACTCTTTGAGTTAACAGCGGGAAAATATCTGAACTGCGTTGCTTCAGTTGTAATTCTTTTTTACTTCAGCAACAGGGCTTCGTGTATAATTGCAAAATCCTTCGATAGAATAGACATAACTTACATAAGAATTTACATGAGAAAATAGAGTATATTAGGAAAATATTCTAAAACCAAGAAAAGAAATTGCGGAGCCGAAAAACCTAGGTAGAGGAAACAGAAGGTTCTGAGACAAGGTTAATGTTTAAAGAAACCTGTAGTCGCTTAATGAGTAAGTGGTATAAATCAATACAAAAACATGTGCTGTATTTGAAAAAAAATTGGAAGCAAGTAAGCATCAGGACTGTCCACAGTTTCCCCTTTTCATCCTGTCGAAATTACAACCGCCACAGAAAATGAAATACCCAAAACATAACAAAAACACCCATACAAAGTAAAATGCCCAAAACATAGAAACAAGTAACTACACAAAATGAAATGCCCAAGACATTAAAAAATGTAACCACGCAAAATAAAATGCCCAAAACATTAAAAAATGTAACCACGCAAAATAAAATGCCCAAAACATGGAAATAAATTCCGTTAAAAGCACAATGAAGGTAAAAAATAGGTGAAATATATGTGTTTTCAGAACTTAATACAAGTGCCCAAACTGAAATAAAAAGAAATAAAAAAGAAATATTCCAAATTTCATTGTTACTTTGGATATTTTGACCTGTCGACATTTCGTAAATTGCACTTGCACTCGGTCAAAAAATATTACTTTCAAGGACTCTTTAGTAACTTTTAATCGCTGTGCTCATATTTATAAGGCTTGCATAATAAATCAAGTTAATAATGTTGCGCTTTCACTTAGGCACTGAATGTTAATTATTGGCCGCTAGGCCTAGGACTTTTACAGAATGTTTAATAAGCGCAACATTCTTAAATTAATGTGCCATGCAAACCTCATATGATCAGGCGTATCTATTAATGTTTTGCTCGAGTAAAATTTCAACAGAATACATTTGATTTTCTATGAAAACTATATAAATATCATCTTGGAGGACTGAAATCTATCAAAAAGCCCTAAGCCTAGGGTGAGCTTAATAGTTTCAACCTCAGTAATGCGCATTCCTAAAATTTTGGACTTCTATGCAAACCTTATAAAAATTAGCACGGCGGACTAAACATTGCTATAAAGGCCCAGGCCTAGGGCTTTATAATTATTGTTTTGTACCTGACTAAAAGTGTAACATTATCTTTAGTTCCTACTAGCCGAAGTACCAGGTATTTCCCGAGTAAATATTATTATTTGTAGAATCACCAAGTTCAGCGGGTGAAAGTTAATGAATGAAAAGGTATTTCCGTAAATTTCGAGTAAACATATTTCAAATTTTTTGATTTAGTTAATTTAATTATACGAAACAAAAAAGAATTTACATTATTTGCATTACATTGCATTTTTGCCTGATAAGATACCCGTTGGTGGTGAAAGCTAACGTTTATTAATTTATGTTTTTAATACATCATTAAACGGATATTTTTGCATTTTATTGTTATCTACGGCCTCTAACTTAGACGGTAGGTGGAGTTTTGGAGTGTTGAATTGGGCTACAGTTCTTAAGAGTAAAAATTGTAATTTCTACGAAAATTTTGAATGGGTCCCCTTCACCCCGGGCCCCGACCCCTTCCAACAAAGTGTACCGTCTAAGTTAGTACCATGAGATAGTAAGCCAAATTTGGTGGTTCTAAATTGAAAGCGGAAGATTTTAGGAAAATTTTGTGTGAAGGCCTTTTGACTCCGGGCCCCGACTTCTTCCAAAAAGAGTCTACCGTCTAAATTTGAGTACCATGAGAGCATGCCAAATTTTGTAGTTCTAAATTGAAAACCACAGGTTTTACGAAAATTTTGAATGGGGGCCGGATGGACACCGGGCCCCGACCCATTCCAAAAATCATCAATACTTTAAGTTAGAGTATCATGAGATAGTAAACCCAATTTGGTGGTTCTAAATTGAAAACTTTTAGTTTTCAGGAAAATTTTCTATGGGGGCCACTAGACCCCGGTGCTCGACCTCTTCCAAAACCCGACTACGGACTAAGTCGAGTACCATGAGATAGTATACCAAATTTGGTGGTTCTAAATTGAAATCTGTAGATTTTACGAAATTTCCTTATGACGGGGGCTCTCATCCCCCGGGCTCCAACTCGTCCAAAAAACCATCTACAGTCTAAGTTAGTGTTTCATGATATAGTATACCGAATTCGGTGGTTGTAAATTGAAAACTGTAGATTTTACGAAAATTTTGCATGAGGGAGGCTGTGATTCACCGTGCTGCGACCCCTTTCCACAACCGTGTGCAGTCTAAGTTAGAGTACCATGAGATAGTATACCAAATTTGGTGGTTCTAAATTGAAAACTGTAGATTTTACGAAAATTTTGTGGGTTCGGGCTCTGACCCCCGTGCTCCGACCTCTTCTAAAACCGTCTGCAGTCAAAGTTAGTGCTCCGTGAGATAGTATACCAAATTTGGTGGTTTTAAATTGAAAACTGTAGATTTTACGAAAATTTTGTATGTGAAGGGTTTTGACCCCCAGGCCCCGACCCCTTCCAAATCCCGTCTGCAGTCTAAGTTAGTGTACCATGAGATAGCATACCAAATTTGGTGGTTCTAAATTGAAAACTGTAGATTTTACGAAAATTTTGTATGTAGGGGGATTTGACACATCGGGCCCCAACCCCTTCCCAAAACCGTCTACCGTCTAAGTTAGAGTGCCATGATATAGCATACCAAATTTCGTGGTTCTAAATTGAAAACTGTAGATTTTGCGAAATTTTCTTATGATGAGAGGCTCCCACCCCCGGGCTCCAACCCCTCCAAAAAAAGTCTACAGTCTAAGTTAGAGCACCATGAGATAGTATACCAAATTTGTTGGTTCTAAATTGAAAACTAGATTTTACGAAAATTTTGTATGTGGAGGGCTTCGACCCCCCAGGCCACGACACCTTCCAAAAATCGTCTACCGTCTAAGTTAGAGTACCATGAGATAGTATAACAAATTTGGTGGTTCTAAATCGAAAACTGTAGATTTTACGAAAATTTTGTATGGAGGGTTCTGACCCCGCGGGCACCAACCCCTTCGAAAGCCCGTCTACAGTCTAAGTTAGTGTACAATGAGATAGTATACCGAATATGGTAGTTCTAAATTGAAAACTGTAGATTTTACAAAAATTTTGTTCGTGTGTGTAGGGGGGGGGGGGGGGGCTTTGAATCCCCAGGCCCCGACCCGTTCCAAAAACCGTCTAAGTTAGAGTACCATGAGATAGTGTATACCAAATTTAGTGGTTCTAAATTGAAAACAGTAGATTCAAGGAAAATTTTGTAGGGAGTGTGGCTGTGACCCCTCGTGCTCCAACCGCTTCCAAAACCCGTGTGCAGTCCAAGTTAGTGTTCCGTGAGATGGTATACCAAATGTGGTCGTTCTGAATTGAAAACTAGACTTTACGAAAACTTTGTATGTAGCGGGATTTGAACATTCGGCCCCGACCCCTTCCCCAAACTGTCTACCGTCTAAGTTAGAGTAATATGATATAGTATACCAAGTTTGGTGGTTCTCAATTGAAAACTGTGGATTTACGGAAACTGCTCCGTGAGTTTTGTTTGAATAACAAGTATTTCGGCTACTAGGATACCTGAGTTTGTGCTTACCTCCACTATAAAGGTTTGGTGATTCGTTTCGGACATCTCCCGTGGTAGTGAGTGCTTTTTTCGTTTCTTATCGTCTTGTTTATAACTTCTACCGAGATGGTTGAAGCTTCGTTACCCCGGCGTCATCCGGTGGTGTTGTCAGCCCTGACATCAGTTCCGGTGATCACGGCACTTTGCCCAGCGGTGGCGTTGCCACGTTGCCCTCCGGGTTGACGTCAACCGTTGGCGGCGCATCGTTTTCCTCCCCCGACGTCACTTTTACAGCTCTTGCCCCAGCTGCTTCTCACATAGTGACAGATGACGTCATATACACTGACGGTGCTCCTCTGCCTTCAATGGATGGCGGTGCTCCTCTGCCTTCAATGGATGGCGGTGCTCCTCTGACTTCAACCTCCAGTTCTACTGTTCCACGCTCCTATTCTTCAGCGGTAACTTCCCAAAGGCTTCAGCCCAAGTCTAATTATATGCGAGCGAATGCCGCAGCATTAAAACCTCATGTCCGTAGTTCTGGTAATGAAGTTGTGCTCGAATTTCCAGTGGATTCTCCAGCGGGTACTTCTTTCACCACGGCTGCTGAGTTGGGTGTGTGCTTTGAGGTGCTGCCAGACACACCACTCAAAATGTAATCTACTGCTCTGGAACTAAAATTCTTTCCGTCAGCGATACGTCATATGTCGCGCAGAGGGCCGAGTGTCATTGTTTACTTCTTTCATGCGGCAGATTCTACCTCTGTCTTACACACTGGGCTGGTTGTTGGTGATTACCAATTATTTCCTGAGCCTGTCGCCCAAAGACCAGTAACGGTCCCGATGTACCCAGTACATCCTGAAGTCACAGATGCTATGCTTTGTGCTTTCCTAATGCAATCCGGTCGTGTGTTGTGGGTAACATTACCACACACTCCGCTGCTCCAAAGTACGACGATGGTCGTTCGATTGAAAGTGCCCGACGAGTTGCACGAGTTGTATTCTCTTCGGATGAACATATCAAGACTTTTCTTACTCTCTTCACTGTAAAATGCGGAGACCAGATCCGACGCATCGACGTTTTAACCTCCTTTCATTGTCAGACTTGTACCGCCGCCCTGCTGTACATCAGTCTTCGGGACCAAAAGTCACTCGTGACAGCTCTGTGTTGTCCACCCCTATCGCTTCTAAGGAGGTGTCTCCAGAACTTCATCAACCCGCTCTACCATCGGGCCCTCCTCCACGGGGTCCTGTCCCAGAATTGTTGACAGTGGACTTTCCTCATCTGGTACCGACTGCTCCGCCCACTTTCCTTGCAGCTCCAGCTGACCTGACAGCTGACCTTCATCCTCCGTCGGATTAAGACACTCCAAGTACAGTTACTGACACGGACTGCCCTATTGCTAGTGACTCTTCAGGCAGTGACTCTGACCGTATGACTACCAGCAAGCCTGCTCGACGGGAGTCCTGGAGTGCTCCGCAGACTTCGCTCCCTCCTCGCATCGGTGCTTCAAGAGGTCGTTCTGTTGACTTATCTTCCCGCTTCTCCTCTCAACGACGTACTTCGCCACGAACAAGTCGACATCCTGATGTGACTCCAGGTTCTAAGACTCCACCCACGGTGATTTCCCTAGAATCTTTTCTCTGGTACCTAGCTGAAGCGAAGGCGGATATACCGGTAGGTCCGCTTTCTCTTCATAAAATATATGAAGTATTATGCTCCATAAGCATCTAGATTCTTTTATCAGTTTGTTGCACGTCATATGCTTCATCTTCCTACTGTTCTAACCCAAGTTTCTAGAGTGACATCTGTGTTTCGAAATCTTGTGCTTTCCTATCCCGATCTCAAATTTAGTGTTGACAGAATAAAGAAGCAAGCGAAGAAAATAACAGATTCCAGCGCACGTGCGTGTCGACCTGGGAAGGACCTACCGATTCAAGGTGGTCACACTTAACTGCAGAGGGTTCTCTGCTTCTCCTAGAAATGCCCTAGTGTATGACGACTTGGTGCCTCTACACGCAGATCTTCTCTTGCTCCAAGAGACCAATTGCTCTGCTACCACTTTGTTCTCTCGTTGGCGGGCTTGGCCCTACGATTTTCACCATACTTATCGAGTTGGACGGAATGGTGGCCTTGCACTTGAGATCTATCACCACCTACTCCCTCTGATTTCGACGCCAGTGGTTCGTGCATTACATGTGGACAACCTCCAGGTCGTTGTCTTTTGCATTGAAAACGTGACCTATCATGTTTTTAACATTTATGTCCCCTGTGATGAGCGTCTGTTACCTGATCTTCTCTCCACATTCCGTACAGAGCTGGCATGCATCCTACCGTCTGAATATATTCTCATCGGCGGAGATTTCAATTGTACGTTGTTGCCGGCCCTTGACAGCAATTCAGCCGTTGGCGAATGCCGCAGGCACCGTGTATTACAGATTCCTCAGCTAGTAGATGATTTTCAATTGGTTGATGCGTTCCGGAATCTACACCCGTCGAAAATCTCTTTTACCTGGCGCTCTTCCATCCATGGCAGCATTACGGCAGCACGGCTGGATAAATTTTATGTTTCAACTGCTCTTCTCCCGTCGATCGCAGCTGCTGCCCATCATCTTTCCGCCGCTTCAGACCACAGTATTGTCAGTCCGTCGGTGTGTGTTTCGCCTTCCCCTTCAAGGACTCAACGAGTTTGGACTTTTCCGGACTTGCTCCTGGATGATCAACAATTGTGTGTTGCTGTGCGTGAGTTCCTCCGAAGTCGTCAGCCCCTTCTTGATACTACGTCAAACACAATGCAACTGTGGATAAGTGTCAAACATGACTTGGTCCTTTTTGTACGGCGCTACTCCCATGCCTCTCGGAATGAGAGCGATATGAAAATTGCGATCTACGTGCTCTATTGTCGATGCTCTCTCTTGATGATCCGCAATACCCCGGTTATCTGGCAGATCTCCACGCTTTGCTTCTTTCCCGCGCATCCGATGCAGCCTGCAGGATGCATTTCTTGCATCTGTCCCCTACAACTGATTCTCACGATTACTTAACCGCCGTGGAATCTCAACATCGTTCTGCTACATCTTTGCGTCATCTTCGCCTCCAGGATGGTTCCATCACTTCGAACCCATCGAAGCTATGCACCTTCACCAGACAGTATTTCACCGCCAAGTACAGTGCGGTAACGCAGACTTCATCCTCATTAGCTTTTCCTCTTCTCTCCTCTCTTGCTCAGGTCCCCTCTACTTTATCTATTTCTTTATTCTCCCCTTTCTCTCTTCGCGAACTCCGCGAGGCGTTTGCTACTCTCAATCCTCATGCCGCTCCTGGACCTGACGGCCTTCCTCTGTGCCTTTATCGTGCTTCTCTACCGTGCCTTCTGCCTTTTCTGTCTGCGTGTTTCTCGTCTGCTTTTTCCTCTCCTGCGTTACCGCCCGACTTTACTTTGGCACACATCATCCTGCTTCCTAAGAAGGGTGATCTCTTGGATCTTGGAAACTGGCGCCCTATCTCTATCCGAAACATTGGCTATAAGTTCTATACAAAACTCTTATCCCGTCGCCTTAATTCTGTTCACTCTTTCGTTATTTCTCCTGACCAGACATACACCGTGCCTGTTCGGACTATTTCCACTAACGTTTCTCTTCTCCTTCATCTTCACTTCCTCGCTCGCTCTTTTTCTGAACCTCTTGCCTTTCTCAATCAGGATCAAAAGTCCGCTTTTGATAACGTCTCTCACTTTTATCTCTCTCCTGTCCTTTCACAATTTGACTTTCCTCCTGCCTATTCTTCCGCTCTCTTGGCCCTTTATCAGGTCGCCAGTTTCCATGTTCGAGCGGCCACTTTTCTAACAGCTCCAATTCCGTTTAAGCGTGGCATCCGGCAAGGATGTCCGCTCTCCGACCAGCTATCCGCTCTCGCTTTCGAGCCTTTTCTGTTAGCAGCCCGAAGATCACTCCTGGCTGTCCTACCGCCGACAGTGGCTAGTACTCGTCATCATCGGATAATTTTCACCGTCTATGATGATGATGTGGCCTTTTGTGTCCGGGATGAATCTCAATTTGATCGCCTGTATTCTGTATATCAACAGTATGTTGCAATATCTTGAGCTGCGCTGAATGCGACTAAAAATACTGGCTTATGGTGTGGGGCATGGGCTGCCCGCACCGGTGTTCCTTCGGGTGCGCAGTGGACAGCCACTACACAGAAGATCCTCGGTGCGTATTTCGGATTGCCCTTGGCTTCTGCATTCGCCACCTGGACTGCTCTTCTTCCCCAGACACAACGGGCTGCTGCCTACTGGAGTAAGGCCCGCCCTTTCATATCGTTCCGTCAACGAGCAGCCGTTGTTCGTCGACAACTTATCTCCCTATGCGAATACTCTTGGATGTCGACGATTGTGCCCGTGTCACAAATGACGACCATCACTCGCCTCTCGACTTCCGTCATCTGGTCTTCACATCACTAGGTTAAACCTGCCACGCTTCATCTACCAGCCTCATTAGGTGGCATCCAGCTTCCTGATCCAGCTGTCCTTCACAAAACACATTGCATTATTCATTTCGTTCGCCTTTCCACTTCAACTGTTCCGTCCCTTACCACTACCTTGAATGTTCTAACTTCTTCCCGTGACCCATCTTTCACTTTCCTACTGTTCCTGAAGATGGATGCATACTCTGTTCTCCCGTCCCACCTCCCTCCTGTCCTGTGATAGGGCCTTTCTCTCTTTCGTTCGCTCCCTCTTCTCCGTTCATTTCCTTCTTCAACTCTTGATCTCCTAGATGAACCTCTCTTCTTCTCTTCTCTTATTCACCCTCCTAACCTTCCTTACTTTTACTTTGCTATTTGGATCCGCTCTGGTGTGATTACTGTCCGTTCTCTCGTAACTTCTGATCTAACCTGGAGACCTCTTTCTTCCCTGTTTTTATATCCAACCATTACTCTTGCTAACGAATATGTTCTCCTTCGCACAGCGCTATGGAGTCTCTTTCCACTCCTAGTTTCCCCTGATGGTCTCTTCTCGATCCCCTCCGCCCTTCTTTCTCTACCGTTCTTTCTCCTCATTCGTAGTTCCCCGGTTCTAGTTACTTCTATCTCCTCCTCTTCTCTTTATTGGCTTCTTCTTTCCACTCCCTCACTTCCACTTTCTGTTCATTCCGCTTCTCCTTCTCTTCTCCCCGCCATCTGTACAGCCTCTACCTATCCCCTTTCCTCCCCTCTTGAACTCAATGTCCATTGGCAATTTCTTCACCTTCGTCTCCCCGCCTCATCAGTACTATTTCGCATGACCCTTCTCACCTCTCCACAGTGCTCCTTTTGCCCTGAAGTCAGCGACGTCAAACAACAGTACCTATTATGCCCCGTACTCCTGCCAGTCCTAAACACAGCATTTCGTCTTGCTGATCGAATTTGTGCTCGATCGTTACCATTTCTTGCATATGCTTGGCTACTCCAAACTAAGCATCCACCTACTCACTTGCCTCCTGTGTGTCGTTACATTTTTCTTCTTGTGAAATTTACTGTATATGCTTTCCATCTTCAACAATGCCTCCCTACTTTTGCTCCACCTCCTCAGGAAGCAAGTGCTATCATTCGGAGACGCTAAGTAGCACGATTAACCACTTGTCTTCAAATGGAGCACTCTCGTGCTGCTTCAACAAACACCGATAGCGTTTTCCAATCCACCTGGTACCAATCAGCTGGATGGTTCCATATCCACAATTTGCTGCTACATCTCAACTTATAGGTGGGATTGTTGTTGTCGCCCACGTTCACTGTCACAACTCATGATTTTCGTGTTAATTTTGGTGGTATGAGGCTCCTAGGTAGTGTCTCCTTTTCACACACATGGTTCGCTATTTGTGATTATTCTGTTTAATGTGCTATTGGAGATAGCTCACCATGTTTCCCATGTTCTCCTCAATAATGTGGGATTTTATGATGTATATAATTCTGTACATATGATATGACACTTATGCATTGCATTACTGTTCGATCTCTATTTTTTTGTAAAGTTGCCTTCCTGGGTCCGTTTAGCGTATTTCTCTCTTGTCACTGCATAATTCTGTACATATGATAAGTATTTGTGTTTAATAGTTTCTACCATTACTGTCGTATTTCTAAATAATGTTGCACCTGTTAGTTCCTTCTTACCCATGGTCTTTTATGTGAATTAGTACCTTGTGCATGTTTAATCTTGAGTATGGTAGTAGTGCTTGATTTGAATTTGTAAATAGTATAAAATCATGTCTTTCCTTGTCTACAATACTGTAGGTATACATTTTCATTTGTATCACTCGTGCTTTATTGTCTGCCTCTCCTTCGCCCTACGTGGCGAAATAATTTTATGATTTTAACAATATTTTGTTTTACGTTTCACTGGAACTTTCCAGTTGATGTATATACCACTGTATTTATTGGCAAAATTCCACTGTCATGTACATAGAAATGTTATTTTTACTGAAGAATAAAGACAATTTTAAAATGTAGATCTTACGAAATTTTCTTATGATGGGGGCTCTCATCCCAGGCTCCAACCCCTGCAAAAAACCGTCTACAGTCTACCAAATTAGGTGGTTCTAAATTGAAAACTGTAGATTTTACGAAAACATTTTATGGGGGGGGGGATACAACCCTGGGCGCCAACCCGTTCCCAAAACCGTCTGAGGTAGAGTACAATGTGGACATTTTCTGTACCCTGTCGACATTTTGATTGTCGACATTTTGACCCTGTCGACATTATGACCGTGTCGACATTTTGACCCTGTCGACATTTTGACCCTGTCGACATTTTGACTGTCGACATTTCGTATCACACCCGATTCAACGGATGTGGCTGTGTTGGCAATTTTAACAGTATTTGTGCGCTACCAGTACTTGGAGTCTTTTCCAGAGGATATGCTTCTCTGCAAGCCGTTATCGACTAACACGAGTGGCGCTGAAATTTTCAAATTAATAGACGAATTTCTCACAGTGAGTGGCATCCCATGTGATAACTGCATTGATGTGTGCACAAACAGCGCGAAGGCCATGGCTGGAAAGACGTCTGGTGTTATTTCAAGAATAAAACAAAAAGTCAAGGAGTGCAGCAGTAGTCACTGTGTCCTCCACCGCCATGCCCTTGCTGTAAAGAAAATGCCAACCTCCCTAAAAGAAATCTTGGACGAAAGCGGGAAAATAATTAATTTTATCAAATCATGACCGTAGAATACAAAGCTATTCAAAATGTTGTGTGATGACATGGGGAGTCTACATAAGTCTTTACTGCTTCTCACAGAAGTAAAATGGCTTTCTCGCGGCAAAACTTTGACTCGGCTCTTCGAAATTAGCGCTGAGGTCAGAACCTTCCTGATTGACAACGACTTTGCTTTGGGAGACAGGTTGTGTGCTGAGCGTTGGCTCATTAAATTTGCGCATTTAACAAAAACTCTTAAAAAAAGGTAAATGACTTAAGTCTCTCACTTCAAGAAAAAGCAGTACTGTTTTCGGCGCTAGCGACAAAGTGCAAGCGTTTAAAAACAAATCAAGTTTTGGGCGGAATCGATTCAAAATTGAAATCTAGATAGCTTCCCAATGGCAAAAGAATTTGGAGAACTAGATTCCGACATACCTGGAGATATCTTAATGAGTTTCACGTTCACCTGCAAATTTGCTTGATAGTTTCAGCTGCTATTTTCCGGAAGAATATACGAAAAAATTAAAGGAAACTTTTGGGTTGTAAACTTATAATCTGCTGTGTCGGAAAAGCCAGCCTGTCTGACATCGCAGCAGTAAGAGTCCTTGATTGATTTGACATCAGATTCTGCGATAAAAGAGAATTTTACAACTAAGAAGTCACTATCAGGATTTTGGTGTCAGCTAAAAGGCGAATTTAAAGTTTTGTCAAATAAATCGAAAATCATTCTTCTGCTCTTTGGAACAACTTACTTATGTGAATCAGGATTCTCTGCCTATGTGGCTACTAAAACAAAATAAATACAAATTCCGCCTCAATGCAGATCTCCATAATCAGTTGCATTTTTTTTTATTGGAGGTTTAACGACCACCGTGAGCAACTCAATGGGCTATAAGCAGTCGCCCGTCCCTAATTTAGGGTCACTGGTTCCAGGGAAGGGAGAGAGACAGTGCCGTAAGACAAACACAACATCCATGCCTGACCGGGATTCGAACCCGGACCCCTTACGGACGAATGATCAGAGGCCAACGCCTTAGACCACTGCGCCACCGGGGCGGCCAGTTGCATTTGTCCCAAATTCAACCAGATACAGCTACATTGGGCAAACAAAACAGTCCCATCCCTCTCATTAGAACCTAAGTTCCCGGGTTTTTTCGATGGCAAGTGACATTTTGGTTTTGCAACTGTAAAAGTTGTTTTAAATATCATATCTATGTGAGTAACATATTCTGGATTTACAATGCCTGCTTTGAATTCATGCTCAAATGTTTTGCCTTACTTTATGTTTTTTTTTTGTTGTTTTTTGTTTATGTAGTTCCTTATTTCTCTAAAATTCGTGGGGAAAATAACATTTCGTATGAAATAAAACTTGATGTTTAACATTCCCAAATGCTTAAAAATATCTTCCATCGTCAGTACTGCTGTCATTTGGTTTAGTGCCTGTATAGGTGCTAGGTGAAAGAATCTTGATACTTATGCCAAAGATATGTAGGAGCAAAATTGATGATTTGAGAAAACGATATTTAAAATTTCGGTTTTAAATTAATTTCAATGTGGAAAATTAAGTTTAGATCTAAATTTAAGCTATTTAGATTTCAGAAAAAAATTCGTGCTTTTGCTATACGATAAAATTCGACTAACAACTTGAAAAATGTAGTTAGGTAAAAACAACCAAAACGGATATACGTGCCTTTGGCATAAGGGCAACGATAGTTTTCCATGACGAATTTCTCTCCCAGAAAGTGCTCCGCGACCGCTGATCTAAATCATCAATGTCGGCAACACCAGGTGTAGGTCATTTTCATCTTCCGACACGTATGTTAAGGGTTGAGAGTTGAGGACTATTAACAATCACATGATATAGTAACTAGTTCTTCATAGCTCAGTATAGCTGTCCTGAAACACTTCGTAGAATGGCTTCCACCATTCGAAAGAGACGCTCCCGCCAGCCACCCCACCAAGCGGCGGTTGCAGAGTTGAACTTCCAATCTATTATCTTGAGCGCGGTCTCAGCTTTTATAGAATTCCAGTCTAAACTGGAGAACGCACTATTAGCTCCGGTAAAATTTGTGCCGTTGTGTATGTAAATAATTGAGGGTCTACCACTTCTTGCGATGAATCTTCGCGTTGATTGAAAGAAAGCTTCTGTTGACAACGATATCACCAGGTCCAAATGTATGGCTCGGTATACGCCACACGTGAACAGAACAGAACTATCCACTACTTACCGCCACGTCTCATAAATAGCGACCTACCAGATCAACACTGATGATTTCGAAAACCCTTGCATCTCGGTTGCGATTTTCTGGCAGAGGTGCAACATCCACTTCAGCCTTCTTAGCTTGGAATTCTTGACATATTCGACATCCACGCAATGTCTTCTGTATGGTTTTTCTGCTTCTCAAAATCCAAAATCTCTCTCTGAGAACAGATATTAGTACTGATACTCCTGCATGAGAGTGAGGTGTGTGTTCGTGCGGTATCAGTATCTCAACAGCAGGATGGTTAGATGGTAAGATAATAGAATACCGGAAATCCTCCGTGTCTTCCAGGAAATTTAATCTGGTTTGCAAACTCAAAATGCCACGTGGATCTATTAAAGTCCTGAGTTTTTTAATTCGTATATCCTCCTGACCTCGAAGCGCCTCCTGCTTTACCAAATGAAATATCACCTTCTCTGCTTCTTCGATCTCAGGTGTAGTCAGTTCTCCCAAACTTTGCTCCGATAAATTTTTCAGTGCATTACAGTAGAAACGCTTCATCCATGCAATCATCCTGATCATTTTGAGGTACGATGAAAATAACTCATAGTACTAGCTGTTCTGCCTTTTTTTACATGGTGCCGAGACGATAGTTTTCTAACTATTTCTTCATTCGGGACTTCTTCAGATTTTGACCATTGCTTTTCATGCAGCATTAGCCAAGGCGGTTCCTCCCATCATCTTAGTTGAACAGGGCGCTTCGTGGTGCAGCCTCGTAATGGAAGGTCCGCAGGATTTTCGACTACCGGGATATGACGCCATTCATCAGGATTAACTAGGGCTCGAATTTCTGTCACCCTATTTCTTACAAAGGTCGTCCACTGTACTTCTCTCTTTATCCAACATATGGTGTTCGTAGAGTCAGACCAATAGTATGACTTCAAGTAACATATTTTCATATCCCTTTTAACTGTCTCTGCTAATCTGCAACAGATGCAATAGGCCATTATTTACAAACGAGAAATTGTCATCCCTTTTAACTGTGCCACAAGAAATCGGGTTAGTATCAACTGTACTAATGTACACTGGTGTGCAAAAATTAAGGACGAAGAGGAGAAATTAGCATAAACAGCGGAACGAGCAGGCAGAACGGGCCGAAAGACCACTCAGGATATATACTAGGGTCCGGTAAGGTAGGACACGCGCATATATGCAGCATGACTAGGAGGAGGTGTCGGAAGGGTATAAAGCACACGAGCGGTGTACGCTCAGCAAGTCGGTGAAAGCTATTGCACGGTGTACATCGGTTTGAACGACGTCGAGTTGCTTCCACCGTGTGATATGGCCAACAGGCAATCCAGTAGACAACATCTGGATGACTTTACCCGAGGTCGCGTCATTGGGAAGTTGGAAGAAGGTCGAAGTGTGTCTAGTGTGGCCGAGGAGTTCGGGATCGCTCACAGCATCGTTCCACGAGCTTGGAGAGCATTTCAAACGACAGGAACAGCTGTCCGAGAGTTTAGCAGTGGTTGTCCACGAGCAACCATGGCAGCGGACGACCGGTATATTGTCCTAGAGGCGAGAAGAAACAAACAGCAGGCAGAGGGAGAAATCGCAAGGCCCATGCAACAGACAACTGGACGTCCGTTATAGCGTTTTACTGTGGCCAGGAGGCTGCACAAAGGTGGTCTATTTGCACGACGATTAGTACGGTGTGTGCCATTAACGCCTGATCATCGGTGACGGCGGTTTCTGTGGTGCCAGCAACAAAAAAACTGGACACATCAGAAATGGGGTCGAGTTCTCTTTACGGATGAGAGCGGATTTAGTCTGACGAGCGATTCTGGACGTATACACATCTGGAAAGAGCAGAAAACACGCAATCACACCTCCAACATCATCGAAAGGGACCGGTTTAGAGGTGTCGGAGTTCTCGTTTGGGGCGGTATCATGCTTGGTAGCCGTACTGACCTCCACATCTTTTAAGGAGGTTCAGTCACTGGTGTCCGTTATTGTACCGAGGTTCTCTTGCCTCACGTGCGTCTGTTTAGAGGTGCTGTGGGTCCTGAGTTCCTCTTCATGGACGAAAACGCTACACCTCATCGTACAGTGGCTGTCGCAGAGCTGTTGGAGAGTGAAGAGATTCACCGAATGGATTGACCCGCAAGGTCCCCGGACCTAAATCCAGTCGAACACGTGTGGGACCTTCCCGGGAGACGCTTGGCAGCACGTCTCCAGCCGCCAGCAATGATTCTGCCGCTGCGATTGGCGCTACAAGAGGAATAAGCCGCGATGCCTCAACAGCTCCTTGACAACCTCGTCCTCAGCATGAACAGAAGTTGTAAATCCCTCAACTCAGTCAGGAGTGATCATATCCCTTACTAAAGACTGCAGTTCTTTTGGCAGCCGCCTGTCACATGGACGATTCTGTCTTCTGTCCAGTTGTGCTCGAAGCTACCTTTTCAATAAAGTGCTTTTGTATCCTTTGGATTCCTTGTTAGGACAGTTTTGCTCACTTGTCCCATATTCTTACATCTAGCGGATCTTATGGTATGATTTGAGTCGATGTGGAACACGTCTGCACGACGTTACAGTAAAAAAATCGTCTCGCCCTTAATTTTTGCACGCCAGTGTATATTGTAATGCTATTATTGGCATATTTTCATTGTATTCAATGTAACCACTTCTTTCAGAAAACTTGAAAATTCTTCGGGAAATTACTTGAAAATTGAAAATTTTTCGGGAAATTACTTGAAAATTGAAAATTCTTCGGGGAAATTCGTTTCCCAATTCTATATGACGCCCTTTCATCACTGGAATTTGTGACCTTCGACTGACCCTGGATGTGAGAAAAGGTCGTGAGACGCTACGATGGGGCAGGAATAGCTTCGACTAGCACAAATCTGAAGGTTCTCAGATATCTATGTTTAGTTGCTTGGAATTTGCTTGTCCTGGGCAGTGTGATGACTAGCATGCTCGACCGGAAATCGGGAGGTGCGGGTTCGATTCCCTCTCTAGGACGATGAACGTTTTCTGAAGGAAGTGGTTACATGGAATACAGTGAAAATAATAAGGCAATAAATAGAATTACAATAATGCCACCCATGTATTTATGAAGAATTATTTCTTCGGGAAATTCGTTTACGAAGCATATATATGAGTGTGTTTATTTTTTGTAACCATAACAAGGAAGCAAATATAGGGTTTCTCAAATAGATATTAATTTAAAGTAAATTTTTTAGTATTCATGTATACGGGTTGTTTTTCTTATTCCATGAACAAATAGAGAGAAAAAGAGCTACTTCTTACGCCTTTTAAGAGTAGTTTAAAATTTTACTAAGCGACTTCTTGCTTTTAATGGTAATACTTTTTCTAGTCCGCATAATTCAATAATTACGCCACATCAATGTTGCGTCATTCATCAATGTTGCGTCATTCATCAATGTTGCGTCATTTATAGGGCTTTAGCGATGCTATATATCTTATGACAATGCTGCTCCCGCTAGCTCCTCCGTATAGTTTCTCGGGTACAATGCTGCATCGATCGTTCAAAACACTGATGGCGTGATTTAGGAGATTAGCGTATATTAATTTTCACAGCCTTTCACAGCGCCAGCAGGTTTCCTTCCACCCGCGGATATGACGAAAAAAATAATTGTTTGTTTCACCTCTTCATCTTTATTTGTGCCTCTGAAATATGCTTTCACCTTCATGTATTTTATAGATTTTCTTTTAATAAAAATTAAGCCTCATGTCCTTCAAAAATAAAAAAATAATACAGACTGATAAATGACTGTTTAAATTGTGTGTTAATGAAAACAAATTATGTTTTAACAAAAACAAATTACGTATTAACGAAAACAAATTATGTTTCTGGTTTGATATTATTTTTGAATTTCAGAATTACTCTATTTGCTGCGAGAGAAAACAATATTGGACAGTTACTTCATTTTGTTTTCTGGGGTTTGTAAACATACTTTTACATTGTGGTGCCACCTACTAGTCAACATGAGAATAAAGATTCATGTAGAAATAAAAGGAAACGTGGTGCCATCTTTTGGACAGTAAACAAAGCAGAAAACCTTTAATTCCAGATTTGCAAATCCTACAGATATGTTCGGAAATTTGAAATATACATTGGTTACTTAAACACATACACTGATACTTTCGTTACAGTTGAACGCATTTCCGCTCAAATTTTCAGTATTCTAATGTACGAGACAGAAATATATACTAGATTAACTTATTAACTTTGAAGATTATATAGACGACAAAATGAGGAAAAAGAGCGGATTGTTCTGTCATACAAACCGAAAATTAAACACACACATCCAGTACTGTAAACTTATTGCGTATTCCTCACCGATCAAAACGCCTCATCCAGCTCCAAAAATGGGTAAATGTAATTATCGACGATACACTACCACGTGACGAAGGGTCCTAAAAATTTAGGGCAGCACAAAATAAAACGTAGGTATAAAAACGTATCTGGTGCACTTTGAGCAAAGTTTTTGAAGTTGTAGATCGATTGCCCGGGTTCCCATTCGAAGGGCATGGAGCTAAGCGATAAGTTTTTGTTTTTGGTTTAACGCCCACTATGAGCAACTCAATGGGCTGTCCTCCACCCCTGATTCCATTCAGTTTGTTTAGAGCTTCTTGGCTGTAAATTAGCAAATCCGAAGCTCTAGATAATGCCTATCCAATGATGAACTCAGTGGTAATGTGGAATACACTCGTGATCAAAATAATTGTTCCACGCTGAAGGCGGAGAGCTACATTTGTGAAATCAGTTTGGAACAGTGAAATGAAGTGAAAAACAAATAAAACAAATGTGTGATTACATTTTAAACGCGGTGGGGCAGCGATCGGAAGTTTTCTCGTTGGGGAAAAGTGAACAGTGAAGAATAAGGAAACCAGTCTGCTCTGCAAATCTGGCCCCCGTTCAAAGGGCAATGTCTTCCTACGGCATAGAAGGATTTTTTATCAACTTGTTGAGTTTGAGGGAAGTCGTGTTGTACGTCTAATGATAAGTTGGATGGTCTGCACAAGTTCTGCAACGTTTTGGGGCCGTCGTGCGCGGTAAGCAGCCCGCTGCTGGTAGAGTTTATGGAAAGGGGGAGGTATTTCACGTTGCCCTTCATGATTTGGAATTGTGCTACTAACTACGGATCGGGATGATCTACACATTTACCGGATGGCTGTTCGACTGCAAGTCAGACTAAGCACAGAATTACCAGTGAAATTCCGACAGATATCCAGAGGACGAAATATCTGGTTGTTCACACTGTCGATATATCTGGTTGTCGCTTGCACATCCCCACTTGCACGAAACAGGAATGTGAGAGAGTCGCCCTCTCCTCAGCGGACTGCTCACTTAAAGCTTCAGGAAGGCCAAATTATAGTGGCGCGAAGAATGAGATGAGACCTGTAACAAATGGTGATATATCGCCACCAGAGATGAGACCTGCATCAAATTAGGAGAAAATGATTTCTCTTTTAAACGCGACGAGGAAGCTCATTCTGACGAAATGGCGTCGCATGTAATTGAGCGCCTACTGCTAGAATCCAGGTTTGGGAAGCCTGGATCCTAGCGAAAGCGCACCCAGAAATTTCCCAAGGAGGGGGTGGGGGCGTACAGAATTTTCCCAAGGTGGGACTGACTCCCTAAATGTACCAGGAAAAATAGTCAGGTGCCATAACAATAAATAAGGAGGTTGACTTTTGTACATTTATTCTCATCCAGTTACTGTTACTTTATGTTGGGCTACAAGAGAAGTTAAATGATTAGAAAAAGCAGTAGATTAATTTATTTTTCTGGTTAGATTTTTCTAAATTTATTTTAACAGAACTACTCCCTTATAGTTATTGTATCGTACATGATTAAAAAGTAGGTTATAAGTAGATCGGGTATCGTGATTTTTCGTTTCAAACTTCAACGTAATAATTTCCCATTCTGTCAGCCCAAGGGTGGGACCCGTGCCCTATCGGCCCTCCCCGTGGGTGCGCCACTGGTGGGAAGTAGTTTCCTGCAACAGTTAACCATCTTTCAGACATGGAGTGCCATTTCACCTCTCAGCAGTATGTGGATATCATTCGTTGTCCTGTGCTCTAAGCACCTCTCCATTGCACTGCAAATCAAGTGACACAAACAACACGGTAAGACACGGTAATGCGAGACAACATATATCATGCGATGTTCAACATTGCTAACAAACCGTTTCTGCGCTGTATTGGTAAGTCAAGTTACTTGATTTACCGCCGATTGAGTAAAGCTATGACGTCATGGAAGTCTGAGAACAGAACACCCCAGCAAAAACACAAGTGTTGGGGTAACTGCTGCCCACCAGCTGGCAGTAATGGGTCACTTCTGGCTGAAATCTGCCACTCACGAGCCGGTAGCGGTCCGTTGATGGCAGCGCTATCAGTTGGCGAGCCATTGTTGGCCCTGCATCATCGCCGTGAATTGTAGCCCTCCAAGCAAGTGCCACTAGTGGCTATAGCTGGCAACCGATGCAAACATAACACGAGGTGGAAGCAACGGGACTGCGCATGCGCAGAAGCAACACGTGCTGTATCTCTTAGTTAAAGATGACGTTATCACCATCGTGTTATTTTAGTGGATGTTAAGAAAAAAAGGCATATGTAGAGAGGCGAATTTATTTCCTAATGAAATGCCTAGTCGACGAAGATAACCGTCGGAAGAAAATACATAAATAATTATAGATGAACTGTAAGAAATAGTCAATTACTTTCGTGTATTTATAGAAACTAATTTCGTAGCAAAATTCCTGCACTAACACACAAAGAATCGAGAATACAGACGGCCATGAAATACAGCCACTCTATTCCCATGAATAACAAGAAATAATTTCTGCGTAATCTTTCGCTTTAACATACACTAAACCGCTTCGAACAAAAGTTCTGGAAAAACATTAAAAAAACGTTATGTTGAAAAAAAATAATAATTATACGCGTACAAAATTTATCAATTATTTGAAAAAACAAAAAACAAAACACTAAATGATCATCCATGTGTTGAATACAGTAGACTGGAGGAATTCGCTGCTAAAAATAACGAGAAGTAAAATAAAATAGATTTCCTCTTTAAATCGAATGTAGCTTCGGACCGCGGAAAGGAAAGATATAACGTTAAAAATGTAACAGAATGGGACATGAACGGATAAATATATTAATTAAACAATCGCCTTTCAAGACCACAAGGACAGCACACAATTTTGGAAAGCGCCTTTAAGTTGGTACACTTGTTGAAAATAAGTGAAGTTCCCTTGAGGTAAATAAAAACAATTATTAAGTTTAAAAAATAAATTTATGAATTATATGAAACTGACATTTATGAAAAATACCTCGCAATATTGTACAATTAAAAAGAGAACCCTTAGTTTCACCTCGCGTTGGAAAGAGGCTTAGCTTCAAGCAAGGGCTCCAGCTGGCAAATCAGTGCAGTCGACAGAGCGCACGCAGACTGTCTTTGGTTCGTTTCCAGCCAGATCCGAACGGGTGTTTTTCAAGACCTGTTGAGAAAATTACCCCAGCGTCATGCAGAAGTTTCGTAAGGGAAAAAAGCAGTTGTGGCTTTGAGGAACTGCGGTTAACTCTTTTTTTATGGCTACTACTGGGAAATTGGCGGACAAGATTCGGCAAGCCATCAGTTTCGTCACGTGATTGCCGGCTGCTACTGCCGAGACACTGACGGGCCACATTAGGCTAGCCATAATTTATGGCACGTGCCTGCAGGGATAACTGATGGCCCTGTTCTGGCATATGACAACTGATGGGGTGCCAACTGTTGGCCAGCTGCTGGCGTGAACTGCTTACACATGTAGTGGCCGCCGGGACATTTTATTGATGGTTGGGCGGCGGCAACATAGTGCTGGGCCACTGCCGGCACGGCTGGCTGCCAGTGCTGGCTTGAGTGCTGACCCAGCAACACTGGTTTTGTTGCGACACTTCGCGAATAACGCGACAGATCTTCAGGAAAGAATGCAGCAAATCTGAAGAAACTTCGACCGGGACATTATTAAGAATTTTTTTCTTGACTCACTTCCTAAAAATATCGATGCTCCTACCGCAAGAGGCAACCACACCTCGTACTGAAATTACCGTAATATCCAGTAATACTGCCTTACTGAATGGGTTGCACATGTGATGATTTGCTGTTTATTCTAATAACTTTTATTTCGTTGCTTTTCATCGAACCCACATTCCCTCTGGATGGGGCAGTGTTTCGATGCGCAATGTAGCAGAAACAAACTGCGCAGTACACAGTGAGAAAAGGCAAAACTACGTTTTGGAGAAGTAACAGAAACTTCAGCTGCATCAAATCTGATTAGGGAATTTATACAGCGACGGAACTTCCGAAATCATGATACAAGACGCTATAACTGAATGATAAATAAGCAAAGGACTTACAGATTGTGACGAAGCATACAGAAGTTCTGTGGTTTATAAACGCACCAGTACAAATCAAGTCATATTTTCTCAGGCGTTGTACGAAGAATATACTACTGCAGGATTTTGTGCTGCTTTCTTTTCTTTCTTTCCAGAAAGGAAATAAAACATATGCTATTCCATAAAAAAGGATGTGTACGTCCATCCTTCCGTCTGCGGACACCATATCTGTGCACTGGTTCTTCGGATTTGAAACATTCTTTCTGTATCAGGAAGCTTGAACTATGAGAACGTCAATTCTTCGTTTTACCCGTCGTGGTATTGACTTCGCGGCAAGAGGGCGTATATGCAGATGCTATCGAATTCAAATGCTTTTGATTGCTTCAAAATATCCGATTTAAAACATTCTTTCTCACCTTCGATACCATTTACAAAGGAGACCATTTTGGGAACAGTTTCTTTGCCAAATAACACACAGTTTTCCTGTTAGGGAGCGTAATTATAAATAGCGTTTGTTTCAGTATCTCTGCTTCTGAAAATACAATATTTCTTAACAAACTATTTTGCTACTGGGGGAGGGGGGGGGTGCGTAAGTTTATACTCCTGTTTCTGGTGTATCTTCAGCAGTATCTATGCTCCTGAAGCTTTTATGAACAATTTCTTTTCAAGCCATTCACCAAGGAAAACCTTTTGCGCATATTTCTTGCTGATAATAATGCCCAGTTTTTTTGCCGTTGGCGCAGATAATACACAGTCGAGTCACACTATTGTGACCACCTCCTACTTTTGACGTCAACAGAGCGTAGCCAATGAAAGAAGGCACATGTCGTGAGCTGGCTTGGAGGGTATATAAGTTGTGCTGTAGGCATTCTGAAAACATATCCCTCGTTGCTGTCATGGATAAAAGGAACGACTCATTGGATTTAGAAAAAGGGATGATTATCGGCTTTCGGGCCAAGGGTAACAATATTCCCGAAACAGCGCACTTTGTGAACTGTTCGCGTGCTGCTGTGGTTAAAGTGTCTCGTGATTGGAGAAATGGCACCATTGCGAAAAAGCGAGGTGGAAACTGCGGAGCATCACATGCCATTAATGTGAGAGGTGAACGTCGGCTGCAAAGGTGCATGAGAGCCGATCGACACGCTACAGTTGAGTAACTCACTGGTCGATTGAACCAGGGGGCTACCGGAAGTTTGCCTAAAACGACAGTTCAGCAAACCCTGCTGCGTATGGGGCTCCGATGCAGACAGATGGTCACTGCACCTATGATAACGAAGGTGCATCGACATAAAAGGCTTACATTTGCACGGCAGTATCGGAATTGGACCTCCGCTGACTGGCAAAGGATTGCCTTCTCCGATGAGTCACGTTTTCTGCTTCATCGAACGGATGGACGTTGGCGTATAAGGCGAGAAACATCAAAAAGCAAACATTCTTCAACCATTGCTGGAAGAACACAAGCTGGTGGGGGGCAGCGTTATTGTCTGGTGAATGCTTTCGTGGCATTTCCTGGGTCCACTCATTCCTGTGAAAGGCACTATGGACCGAATTCCTCATGAATCCATCCTTGCAGACCACGTACACCCATACATGCTTATTGTCTTTCCTGGGGTGGATGGGATCTTCCAGACCAAAAATGCGACGTGCCACACAGCTAGAAATTTCCGAGAGTGGTTGGAAGAGCACGACGAAAACTTCAAAGTACTTCCCTGGCCCCCTAATTCGCCAGACTTAAACCCAATTGAGCATCTGTGAGACTACCTCGATAATGTTGTTCGCTCTATGTATCCTCCATTACGACACCTCTAGCAGCTGTCAGATGCACTGCAGTCAGCATGGCTCCACATGCCAGTGAACACCTTCCAGCACCTTACTGAGTCATCCCCAGCCCGTCTAGCTGGTGTCCGTGTGCTGCAGATGGCGGTTACTCTGCATATTAGCTGGTGGTCAAAATAATGTGACTCGACCGCGTATATTCCTCTACATCCGATTTGGGAAATTTTTACTGTGTCGGACTGCGTTTCTGGAGAGGAATATTTTGCCCATAATTTCTAATTTTCGGTAATGCCCAATTCTCCTACTAGAGAGCATTAGTTCAATCTTCTGTTAACAACATGTTTGCAAAAACAACTGCGAGTGAAAACACTTTTTTCTCTTAGATACCTCTAACTGCTAAACACTTTCACATTGTAAAATGCACTCTTTGCAAAAAAAAAAAAAAAAAAAAAAAAAAACATCCAAGCATCGAATTGTGATGAAAATTAGTGTGTGTAATGTACATGTTTAGGAAAGAAAATGATTGCAATTCGAGAGCACTTGGGCCATTTATTCGGATAAAACACCTACACCAGTGGAACAAGTCAATACGCTATAGCACCATTTCTGGCTCGAGTACAATCGGTTACCCGGCGCGGTATTGACGAATACAGCTCACGGATACTGTCCTGTGGTATAGTATGCCACAGGGCGTCCAAATTGTGGGCCAGTTCGCCGTCATTCCGGGAGGGGCGTAGATAGCGTTCCGTTATGTCCCAGGCATGTTCGATCGCTGAGGGGTCGGGCGATCGGGCTGGCCATTGAAGGGTGTCGAAATTACGGAGGCAGGCTCGGGAAAGCCGTTCGGTGTGTGGCCGGGAATTCATTCCGTTGAAAAGTTGCTTGACGATGCTGTGACAGGAATTGTAGCACAGCAGGACGTACCGTTAAGTCGTGAAGGTGTTACGGAGGACTACGAAGGGTGTCCGGTTATCGTAGAAAATGGCTCCCCAGAGAGTCACTCCTGCTGTACGAGCCGTACGTCATTCCACGATGAAGGCAGGACCCGTGAGCTGGTGTGCTCGTCTCTAGAAACGTATGCGCTGGTCATCCGCGCAAAGTGCAAATCGTGACTCATCAAAGACAACACGACGCCACTAGACACTATCCAACGTTGATTGGGCCCGGTACCACTGTGACCGGAGCCGGAGATGCTCGATCGTCCTTGGTAGGCGGCGGAATGGCTTTGCATGCAGTCCCCGAGCCGCAAATTGTCTGGAAACGATCGGGATGAACATTTCCGTACCTGTAGACGATGCAACATGACCACGGATGGTTAAGAGCGACGAAATTCGGTTCTGTTAGTGCAGCTCTCACAATCGCTCGATCGTCGCGTTGACCTCGGCCGTCCACTGCCCATGTGCCTCTGGGTTCTGCCGTCCTTGACCCATTGGAGCCAACATCGTCCGGTTGCCCGCGTCGCTCTGACCCAAATGCCTGGCGATACAACAACTTGATCAACCGGCCTCTCACAGCCCAGTTATAGTTTCTTTTTCAAACTCGCTCAACGTCTTGTAGTGTGAACGGATCCGACGTCGAGGTATCTTCACATTCCGTGGAGGTTAATGCAACCGCAATCCACAGTCACAATTGTCCTTGCGTGCGAGTTTTACTCTTGATATACCCACTTCGATGCGCAGTTTCCATGCGCTATGGCGGGCCACTGTTTAGACATTGGTCGTTATTTTTTAATCATTTGCATATTCAGTCTTCTGGTATTTGCATGCGGAGTTTCGTCGGGACGAAGAAACTCTAATTTTCTTAGGATACTTCGATTTTTTTCTTTCTGGAAAGAATGCATTGTACATGTACTTCTCGAATTTTATGGTGAACATTTCTAACGCTAGGTGGCTTTAGGAACGGAGGGGGGGTAATCAGCAAGAAAGGGAATGCATGTACACTCGAGAAAGAAAAAATTGCGCATAACAGTGTGTTTTTCTCTTTGCAACGGTGTCTCTGTGTCTCTACTAAACATCCAACGTATTGTAAACCATTCGCCTCGGTTGAAATTGAGAACATTATTCTTTTTATATAATGCACGATTTCACGCTAGGGACATACATGTTGAAACCTTTACTCGCTATCTCTGTTTCCGGAAGTCGTATCTGAAAAATTCCTTTTCCTTCGCATAGCGTGCCCTGTGTAGAAAAATTTAGGCGTATTTTCTACTGTTCCATTTTCACTGAAAGAGTATAACCTATTCTGAAAAATTTATTTGAAAAATTCTTTCTTGTTAGGATACTCTTCAGTATCAAGGGTGTTCTGCACCCGTTTCGTTTTTAAGTAATTTACAGGTTTTCCGCTGAGGGCGTACAACTTTGTCATATTTTCCACCATATCTGTTTGATTTGATAAATCCCTTTTGTGCCTCTGATGTCTTCCGCAATGAGGAAACAGTTTGGAAAAAAGTTTGTGATTTTTTGCCACACGCGTTTCAGTAGCTGGTGAGCGAAAGTATCTATTTTTCTATTTGTGGAAGTTTTACCAATTGCATAAATCCGATTTATTTACTTAACACGTTTCTTGCACTATGCAAATCGCTGCTCAACTCGCGTATTTTAAATTATGCTCAATTTTTCTCTCTCGGGTGTACATGCATTCCCTTTCTTGCTGATTCCCCTCCCCCCCCTTCCACACACACTTCCTAAAAATCTGCTTTGAAAATTTTTCTTCGTGTCAGAAAGAATTCAAAAGACATGCTCACTCGAGAATTTAGTGTCATGCCTCTTGTTATTCTTTCGTCAGATTTTTTTCTTTTCACCTTATTTTGTTCTCTGTGACCAAGTTGAGCATCTGCTGCTTCAAAACTTGGGAATTTTCAGAAGTTTGCTTTTTGCGCTAAAAAGGCTCATCTCATCTTTATGTTAAATAGAAGGTACGGCTTTCAAATAACCGGACAGTTTATGGCGAATGAAATACGCGGTGACGGTCGAAGGTGAGAAGGGGCGCATTGACTTTGAACTATCCGTAACAGGAAACGCAAAGTTCATCTCACGCTCTGCATTAGTTCGGTGACACGTGTCAATTAAAAATAGACGAGCTGTTCGTCGCGCGTCGGAGAAATGCTGAGTTCAAGAACTGAGCAGTAGATACACGTGAAATTTCTAGTGAAGTTAAACAGAAGGTCTGCTGATTTTTTTACATGTTAAGTGCGCCGAACTAGGAAGAACACATGACAAGTACGCGTGTTTTTGCCGGGCATAAGAGATTCTATGAAGACCGGGAGGGCTGCAGATGATGGCCGTCCGGGACGCCCAAGCACTTCAAAAACAGGAGATAATGTGGACTGAGTATGATCAACAACTGAGTATTAGAATGATAGCATAAATAGGAAATATTGATAAAGACACTCTTAGGCAAACTTTACGTGAGAACGTGAACATGACAAAGGTTTGTGCCAAGATGCTTCCAGAGCTTCTCACGCCGGAACAAAAAGAAAATCGCAAGCTAATTTGGGCTGCTGTTCTGGGTCAAATTCAGACATAGCAATTATTCTGAGCTTAAATTCAGGTTATCACCTGTGATGATACTTAGATATTTCAATACGACCTTGAACCCCCCCCCCCCCAAAAAAAAAATAAAAAACCCAGTCGATTTATTGGAAAAACAACCTCACCAAGGATGAAGAAAGCACGGCATAGGAAGTCCAAGTTCAAAGCCGTTTTAATTGTTTTCTTTTAGATTAAGGGTGTAATTTTAGCTGATGGGTTCCCAATTGAGTAACAGTGAACCAGCATTATTACAAACGGGTACTGGTGATGTTGAGAAAGAGATACAAAAGACAAAAGCCAGAGTTGTGGAAAAATGGCTTCATTCTTCACCAGGACTACACGCCAACTCCTTCAGCGCTGTCAGTAAATCAGTTTTTAGCCAAGGAACGCATCACAATGGTCGAATATCCTGCAAACTCTCCAAATTTGGCTCCATACGACCTCAAGTTCAAAAACGCATGGAATAATTAATACACAAATAAATCAAGCTGTTCTTCCATGTAATGTAACCGCAGGAATTTTCAAATTTCTTATTTGAAAATTTCAATCCTTTCTTTTCCATAAAGTCAAATCTGTGCTCACAGGGCACTTCGCTTCAGTGCTGGAAGTGGAATGCAGCGTCAGAAAGTTTCTGCCCTCGAAACTTACTGCGAGGTACCGCCGTGGAATCGTGGCTCTGGAAGAACGTTGACGAACGACTACAGAAAATTACCTTTTTGCAGAAGAAGGTAAGTATGTATGATTTTCTTGTACCATTAAACTTTTTAGCTGCAAACGGGACGAACGTTTGGCTCAACCTGGTGGCGTCAGTATCTTTACTTAACAGCCTTACCATGTATATTATTAATTTTACACACTGCTGAAACACATAAATTTACAATAGAAATCTTCGAAATTTCTTCTTGGTTCATGTATTTTGCAGATTTCCTCGGGATGAAAGTTGTAAAGAAGTAAATTTATCCGTCATTTTTGGTCCACGCCGGGGATCGAACCCGAGTCCACTTATTCCGGAACAAGTCGCTATACCAACTGAGATACGAAGACGTTCGTTCTCGCTGCTATCTGCCTTTATGTCGTGTGCGTCCTGCGGAGCAGGCACGTCACATCCTCCTCCGCCCCCGCCCCCGAAAGAGGGCCGGGGCATGGCCCACGGGTCCGCCGGGACCATATATCGTTGCAGGTAGCCGTCCGCTGAAGAACGTGCACTTGAGAACTCCCAGTCCATCTGGTGTGTGGAATGCAATATCACACACATTTATTTTTCGAAGCGCTGAAGAAGGGATTCTCTTATTTTTCCTATCTCGCGGTGGGGAAAGAACATCACACCATTGCGAGATCTTTAACGGCCGGGTCATCCGGGAAGTTCGGGCGCCATTATAACGAAGTAAATTTCTCCGTCATTTTTGGTCCACGCCGGCGATCGAACCAGAGGCCACTTATTCCGGAACAAGTCGCTCTACCAACTGAGCTACGCAGACGTTCGTTCTCGCTGCTATCTGCGTTTATGTCGTGTGCGTCCTGCGGAGCAGGCACGCCACAAAGTTTATTGTAGCAGTCAAATGCAAGATTTCCGCAACCGAATAACATGTAAATCTGAGCTCCATTAGAGTAAAACAAAATGGAAAATACAATAAAATATTTTAGAATTTTCCGGATCTAACGTTTACCCTCATTTAATGTCGCATTTTCTTTCTCACTGAATTTTTTCAATATGGCTAAAGAACAAGAAAAACTAAAAAAATGAGCATTTAAAGGTTTTGCTGTTGATAATTCTTTCGGTTCAAGGCTCGTATCCGATGGTTTCCGGACGGTTTTTTTCATTGATGAAATTGATTGTTCTTCACATTTCTTTTACTTGATTGTTTAGAGAAGAATGAAAGGACACCTCGGTTTCGTTTCAAGTAATCTTTTCTCTCTTTTATTTGAGTTTCTTTTTCTTCAGGTGTCGGGGAGATCAGGACTGCGTCTTCTTCCTTTTGCTATTAAAGAGAAGAAATACAGGTTCAGCTTTCTAATAAAGGGTCTTGCTGTGTGTGAGTGCCGTTTCAATACAAGGGCAGTGGTTAAGACAAAAACGAAAGACATTATGACTGAAGATGCGGATAGAGACAAAAACGAAAGACATTATGACTGAAGATGCGGATAGAGACAAAAACGTTTCACGTCCTGAATTTGCAAATACACTGAAATTAGCTTCATCAGGTAATTTTATTCTGTTTCCAAGCTTGCAATAAGCAGAATGCAATACCTGAACTAGAAAATTGTGGATAACCCTCAATGAAAAAAAAATACAAAAAAAAAAAAAAATGCCGGAAAGGTGTCTCTGTACTAAAACTTTGAAGAACACATATTGGAATGTTCTGAAGAAGTATTATAAATGGTGACTTCAGTTCGGCGGCGCCATTGCCCAACGATCCTACCAAACGGGAAGTATAAATTAATTTCATTATTGGTTTGTTATGCTTTTTGCTTCTACATTTTGGCATGATGGTTTTTGACTCTAACATTAAGAACATCTTACCGAGCCTGTTTTTATATCTGCATACAGATTTAGTAGCCTCGGTGAGTAGTAGCTCGACTGAGCGCCTCACAGCCTGAGTGTTGCAGGGAAACAACAGCGCAAGTTTTTCACGGAAACTACCCGCTACACGATGCCATGAATCCGAGACTCCTGTACTGCAGGCGTCATGAGCAGCTCTGTGATTAGCATCGTCTTCTTACAGTTAATGAGCTGGGCGTAGTCAGCAGCATCAAATCTAAAACGAGGTACTTCGAACGCCCTTATTCCACCCAGAGGGGCCTTCCTCTTAGCCTTTAGATGCAATGTACGACTAGCTACTCGAACATCAGCTATCATAGCCAGCAGCAAATTTTCTAAGCGACCAACGATGCCATTACGGAAGAGGATACGATCAACCAAAACTTTAATATCTCTCTTAAGTTCTACCGCGAAGCAATGATTACAATTCACTATTTGTTAGGTCCGTCCACCACGAGGGTGTGTGTTTTAATTGGGAATCCCCCCTCCCTTCCAAATACACTTTCACTACAAACTCAGAAAATATCTTAAGGCCGTTAGAGGGTTTCGATGTAGATATGTACAGACGTAGGACACCGCTTCCAGTTTTGACCCATCTAAGTGTTAGCGGATTTTGTGCAAGGCTAAGCAGAATTTCTCCAAATTTCGCCACTGGGAGACTTTCATAATTTGCCAATGATCTACCGATGAGGACCAGAGTATTCTTTCAGGCAGCTGGAAGATCAGTCTCTTTGTCTGCTGAAAGATGTGGCGGAGGGAAACTTCGTTGCCGTGTTGCATGCACATGAACTAGTGCATGGGTCTCTGACAAGCTTCTTCAATGTGTCGTGTGACGCCTTTCTTCGATCCCGTGTTTCCCGGTGTCCCATCATATCGAGTTGCAAATGAAGTTTTCGTGCTTCTCTTTTTTTAAAAAACTGTAGAATGGTTTGAGATATATTTTCTGCAGTCTAACCCTCAGGTGTCACATGTCCTAAATATTTGGATCCGGGTTCCTCCACCAAAAATAATATAATATTCTTTCACTGTCTTAACGTGTTTCTTGTCATACACGAAGATGTCATCTTTACGCCCATCAAAATTTAATGTGCGGAATGTTCTTTCACACTCCTCCTCCATCAGCTCATCACTCTTCCTCTTTCTTTTCACTAATTAAATTTCTATTGAGTGCCTTGGACGTATTTGATTCATTCAGGGTCCTAAGTCTTATGTAGTAGCAGTAGTGTCGTAATTCCCGCACTGCCTGACACACCTACCTTGACGCAAGCAGGCTTTTGCGAGAGCGTTGACCTTTCAGCGTTGTCCAGCTTAAAAATTACCGTTCGTTGTTCCGTCTCGAGCTGTTAGCGAAGAACCTGATAATTCTGCTTGGCTGACAGTATTCACTTTTTCAGTGAGCTAGCTGTTTCTCTAACTTTCAGAATATTTTCTTTCCTCTCCTGGCTTCGTTGAAATATTTAATAGACCGAGTACAATCTTTCTCTATGTCCGTTGAGCGTGAAGGAAGGACCACACAATTTCAGGTACTTTCCGCGAGGCCGGGCACTTGCGATTCTCCCTTTTCTTGCACTTACAACTGCAGATGTCAAACAGCGTTCTTTTTGCGTGACTTGCAAATGTCGTTCTTTTCTCTGGTCCAGTATCTTTCCAAATTGTTTCTTTCACAGCAAGAAATTTGTAGTGTTATGCTACGATCATCGTCTAAATGCGCTCCTGTGTCGGTGTCGAAAATGAGGCATATTGCCACATTTTGTACACATTATTATTAATTTTTTTATTGGAGGTTTAACGACCACCGTGAGCAACTCAAATGGGCTATAAAGCAGTCGCTCGTCCCTAATTTAGGGTCACTAGTTCCAGGGAAGGGAGAGAGCCAGTGCCGTAAGAAAAACACAACATCCATGCCTCACGGGATTCGAACCCGGACCCCTTTTGGACGAATGATCAGGGGCCATCTCTTAGACCACTACGCCACATACCCTCCACATCAGCAGCTACAACACTAGCAAACCGCCTAACAGCAGTGTATTATCGTTCTTAGATTTTAGGTCTTACCGCACAAAGAGATAATGTTCCATGAATGGAATACGGGATCACACCTTACAATACAATTTTTGAAGATGTGAATCCCTTTCTTGGTGTAAAAATGACATGGATGGTAAGTCAGATAATATCCGAAAACTTGAAAATTTCGTCGTCCTGGAGCGGAAATCGAATCCGCGTCTCCCGGATAGCGCCCGAGTATGCTAACTAATACACCACCCAGCACGACCAAGTTTCAAGCTTCCGATTAATTTGAATATAACCATCATAGGATTCGCTAATCGAAGCAACTGGCATTCCTGTTTAGCTAATGTGGAGGTTAAAAATTCTATCCCGTGAATGCACGGAGGAGCAGATAAATCATGAATGGAATACGGGATACGATTAAATACGGGATATAATAATGGAATACGACGAAATTTTCAAGTTTTCGGATATTATCTGACTTACAATCCATGTCATATTTACACCGAAAAACGGATTCACATCTTCAAAATTAGATAATGTTCTATCACTTCAGCCTAAGTAGGAAACTAGCCGCCCCGGTGGCGCAGTGGTCTAAGGCGTTGGCCTCTGATAATTCGTCCGTAAGGGGTCCGGGTTCGAATCCCGGTCAGGCATGGATGTTGTGTTTGTCTTACGGCACTGGCTCTCTCCCTTCCCTGGAACCAGTGACCCTAAATTAGGGACGGGCGACTGCTTATAGCCCATTTGAGTTGCTCACGGTGGTCGTTAAACCTCCAATCAAAAAAAAAAAAATAAGTAGGAAACTACGGTTTCGGAAGTTCGTGCTCGTAAGTCTCGTCACTTACACCTTAGACGAGCAATGTCTAGCTAAAAGACCGTGTGCCTATGCGCAATACTTTATCAGTGACCAGCCAGACAATTGTCATGCTAAAAGTTCCCGATGACATGTATACGCCAGCAATTTCGAATCACAGATTATATCTAATGTGTTTTTAGAGAGTTTTAAAGACAAAACGTGGCTGCCAAGTGTTTGTAGGACCGCATATGCTCATTCTTCCTAAAAGAAATTTTTCAGAAATGTGCAAGCAGTGGTTTCCTTGCAGGCTATGCAAGAAGGCTAAAACACTTGACATGGTGGTAGATCATAGATTAAAATCACTTTGAGAAAAGAAACTCTGCAATGGAAAATAGAAAAACGTTCGCCAAATTTTCCCACCTATAGGTCAGGCACTTGATTGTTTGCTCATGGAAAATTTATTGTCCCTCGGATTCTTGGAAGTTGTTTCTGCAAAGTCGGTTTTACTGATCTGGATATTCAGTCACTTGCAAATAATGGAGATCAAGTGGTGAGAACGGGATAGTAGAGTATGTGTGCAATCAAGGTATTGATTATTATTATTGAAGACTACGTCGTCTGCGACAGAACTGTACAAGCTTGAACGAAATCTGTAGCGATGTGCTGAATTCAGAGGATGTAATTAAGGAAGATGACATTGAAGAAAATAAATGAGCCAGTGTGCAGTTGGATGATATAAAAACTAAAATTCTATTTCACTTTCTTTAAAATGAGTGAAAATGCATGTCGTATATAAGTGAACCTGAAAAGAACTTATTTTGGAAGACACTAGAGGGCGACACAATGATGGATTTTTTTATAATAAACGAAAATGCACCAGCTGCACACGTTGTGGAAGTCATCTTCAATTTTTTATTAACACAATATATTTTTATATAGTTTTTTTTCCGTTTATAACTACTTTTTGTTTCGGGGCTTAATGACCGCTGTAAGCAAATCTTTGGGTTATAAGCAGTTCTGGTCCCTAATTCCAGGCCACTGGCTCCCGGGAACAGACAGAGCCAGATAAATTAGACAACCACACCTCCTATGCCTTATCCAGGGGTTGAAACTGGACCATCTCGGTCGAATGGTCAGAAGCCAGTGTCTCAGACCACTCTGCCATATGAGAGGTAGACTGTTTTTATGAATGTATAATGAAATTTTTTTGTTTGTTACTTGTTCACGTGCAAGCATAGAGAAATTTTTTAAAAACGCGGCTTCATACGGAATTGTGGGAGTAAGATCATGTAAAAAATTCTGAGCGTTGCATTGAAAGATATCAAAACACAACTGGTTATTTTTCTTAGTTACGGAAAAAAATAGCGAAACAGAGATAAAAGGAAATTACAGCACTGAATCTCGTGTTTCCAAACTAGATTTTTAATTTCTTCATCATATTTTCTGCACTCATGAATAATCTTCAATCTGTTGGGATACGTAATCTTATACATTTAGTACTTCTACTTTGTGGAAGAGCATCCATTGAACAAAGATAGCATGATTAATGCAGTTTCACACATTTGTTCGTGTGACTTGAGAAAATACAGCAAGCAAAGTACGTCTCAGATATGAAAGCAAAGTGTTACATGATTTCTTAGCAAACTTTTTGACAAAACCAATACTTGTTTTTTCAAGCAAAATGAGCCGTGCTTGTTACATATTACAAAACTTCAAAAGAAGATGCATTTCACAATTAAACAAAATGTGTTACATCCAATATGAATTAGAATATCTTGATGCTTTAAATTAATGAAAAGAAAACATTAAACCTGCAATAACTTAAAATAGGCGAAATCACTACTTCTTAAAGCGACAAACCTACAAAGATTTCATGGAATTCATTGTTTTTCTTCTGTCGGATTTTGACAATCACCATGAGCAACTCTAAAGGTTATAAGCAGCCGCCTATCTTTAATTTGAAGCCTTTGGTTTCCGGGAGGGAAACCAATACACCTTCCATGTCTCAACCGAGTATCGAGCCTAAGTTCGTTTCAGAATTATGATTGGGGGTCAGAGACTCGGCTACCGAGACAACAACCCCTGTTCAAGTTTAAGCCGCAGGGGAATTTCTGGGACTTGCTAGTTGAAGGATGAAACTAATTTTAAGTCACGTCATGCGATGATGTGTTTCAGTTTGCAAAGCGTGTGACGTGCCTGCCCTGCAGGACGCACACGACATAAAGCCAGATATCAGCAACAACGAACGTCCGCGTAGGTCAATTGGTAGAGTGACTTATTCCGGATTGAGGGGACTGGGTTCGAACCCCGGCGTGGACTAAAAATGACGGAGAAATTTACTTCGTTATAAGCGCTATAATGTTCAGTGTCTGGAATTTGAACAGGGATTCACAAAAACAAATTCATTAGAGGAAGACTTCCAAAACAGGAAACCTAAGTGAAGCACCGAACCTTAAAAGTTGCAAACATTTTACTGCAGTATTCTAAAGTTTGGACGTAGCAAACACATAACTGCGGTTTTACCGATTTTACCGACACTGTCGAAATATAACTGGAATTTCAAGGTACCTTCTTTCAGTATGAGCTGGTCTGTCCTGTGTATGTCCAATGCAGAACAAATATAAATATTTCAGGAAAGTGTATGTGGAAAGTAACACGGTAGGGAGTGAGTTGTCGCAAGCCAACGAAGCCGGAGAGACAGGTGTAAATGAAAATCTTATGCATTGTTCAGACTTGTCTCCACTTTGTAGGAAATATTTTTGAATTTTCTAATTCTTTTAAAAATTCATCATAAAAGCCAAAATCTTAAAAGCACCATGATCAATTTTGCAGTGTTCCTTTTACAAGCACAAGAAGTTTGTATTTCAACTCGTAGACTACAGAGGTTATGAAGGAATAAAGAAGTCACTCACAACAATTCGTCACAATGACTTTTTTGTTTTCTGACGAATTAAGTTACGCTGCGTTATAATCCAACGAAACTGCGTTCGACAAGAAAATAAAAAATATCATTTTGACTAAACGCTGATTTATTCATTCACATAATCAGTTTGTTTAGCTTAGATTTGACCAGCTGAAGACTGTGATGTTCAAATAAAGTAACCTGCTAAAGAATTCCACATTTGAACGTGGCACGAGAAATGAGTTGGAACTGAGATTGATGTGGATTTTTTTCAGTGGAATAAAAGGAAAGGGGTGTTGGAAAGATAGTTCCTTGAAGCACTTCCAAAAGCCGCAGCAGTAGGACGAAGGCTAACAGGGTTTTAGTGCAGTGCCCATTGTGGCACCAGTAAAAGATGCACAAACACTCTTCTTCATCCCAGCGAGAAACAGATTGAGAATGAGAGTATGTAGCTGCTAATCAGAAAAACTACATGCACAAAAGCAAGCTTTATGGTTGATTGAAGAGCATTGTTCAAAATGTGGAATTTGGGAGCAAGGATAGCGAGAATTTTGAAAAAAAAAATATCAACTGCTTTGAAGCAGATGCAGCAGTGGAAGAAATGATTCTATGCGAAGATAATAAAATTTTAGGAAATTAAGAAGAAAGTTGATGCCATACTTGGAATACACCTGGAAGACTGCTGGTAATGTAATACGGCCTTCGTCTAGAAGACGGTAAGTGATGCCGTTTTGCTTGAAACTAATTGAAGGTTTGTGATGCATATTTGCTTATTGCTGGAAATATATCGGGATGCACCAAGAAGGCGGCTGGTGATACAGCTTTACTTACATTTAAAGTACTGCTGGGTAACTAGAGGTCCGTTGGAGATTCAGGTCTCTTTAGACCTGAATCTCCAACCGACCTCTGGGTCTGTTTAGACCGGAAAATCTAAGGGTGATTCAGGTCTACTTACACCTGCAAGACTGTTGATTTGCAGCTTTGAAGAATTAAGTGGATAAGAAAAGGAAGACAACTGTTATGTGTACGGCTATGGTTTAGTAGCATAACGTTTAACGCTGAAACAACGCCAAGAAGATCGGGACATATTTTAATGTGCGCAGATGGCATGCATCCCCTAAAGAAATGGTTACTATCGCCAAAAGATAAGAAAGTTCTTCGTAATCATTACGGCATGATTTTAAATCTTATCTGGCATGATTAACCAACACCTTAAAATTAAAATTGTTAATTTCATGTGAACTTACAAGGAGTGTTCAAATGAAAAGGTACGAAACGACACTGTGGGTATAAATGTAGACTTTTTTCAAAGTATACACGTTAGGCCGTAGCACAACGATCCCATTGATTAACGAGCCGAAGGATTCCTTGTTCCCAGAATTCCTGTGGCCGTGACGAGACCCAGTCCTGCATAGCGTCCTTGAGTTCGTCGTCCGAGTGGAAGCGCTTCCCTTTCAGATGTTTTTTCAGGGGACCAAACACATGGAAATCGCAGGGCGACATGTCCGGGCTGTAGGGCGGATGGTTAAGCTGCTCCCACTGGAACTTGGCCAGTTCCGCGTGTGTGACCCTGGAGACGTGTGGACGCGCGTTATCATGGAGCAGAACCACACCTTCCCTTGAGCAGCCCCGGTCTTTTGTTCGTGATGGACCTGCGTAGGCTTCGGAGTGTCACACAGTACACATCGGAGTTAATCGTTCGTCTCTGCTGGAGGAATTCAACAAGTAGTCAATTGGACGGCGCTCTTTATAAGAGCCTCTGCTCTCTCCTGCGCATGCGGGCGCCCGCGCATGCTCCGATCCACGCCGGCGACTCCAATCGCATCCCTAGATGTGTCGCTACGTTCTCCCATAGCGGCATAGGCAAATATGTTAACGGTTACGTTCTTATGACGTTTCGTACCTTTTCATTTGAACACCCCTAGTATTTCACATTATGCACGAAAACGATCCCATGACGCTCCTCACCCCAGGAGTCATGATTTCGTTGAGCGGATAAAATTAGTAATCGGGCTGCTGATGCGTTCGAGAACAGGAAACTCAGTGGCTACGTCACTGGCCGTCTGTGCTCCTCGTTTTAGTCATGCACGGTCACACAACCTGTGACAGAAGTTTGTCAGCAACTCCGACTTTATGTGCTATTCTATGCATCACAGATTTTTAAGATCACTACTTCCTTCCTTCCTTCCTTCCAACTGGATTTTGACAAGTACGTCGTAATGTACTCAGCAGAAATACTTGCTTTCTTGTTATAGATTCCAAGTATGCAGCCCGTATCAGTGGCGTAGCCAGAAATTTCTCAAGGGGAGGTCCATGGGTTTGGTTCATTGGTGAAAGTCCCATGTATACATATATATCGCATTAAATTCATACTAAATCTCCTCTCAAAGGAGGGAAGGGGGTTTAGGACCCGAGGACCACCCCCTTGGCTACGCTTATGGGCCGTATAAGCAGCTCTGTTATGTTGATGCTCTGAAAAGCTCTCCTTAGATCTACTGATTTATCTCTCGTCATTGTTTAGAAATCGATGTAATAGATATCGCTCTTCTTTAAAAACACATTTCAAATGAATACGTTTTCAATATCATATTCTAGGTTAATGCTGAGACACCTAAACAATAATTGAAGGTAAATAATAGCTTGAAGTTTCCTTGCTTTAGGGGAATACCTTTTTGAACTTATCAAAATCAATAAGATACATTTAATAGAAGCTTGTATTATCTTCATATTAAAACAGCCAATATATTTTTTCTCATTTTTTCTATCTTAAACAATAGCATTAACTTCTTTAATTTTATATTATACTAAATTGAATTTATTAAAGTAAAGCATTAATTATAATTTTAAACTTAGATTTACAATTTTCGCAAAGTATTTTTAACTTTCTTTCACATTTGCTCCACATTAGAAAACGTATAATGCATCAACAGAATATCTAACGGTTTTCATTTTCTTTCCGCGTAATGTGATGTTGTTCCCGACAGTTTACAAGAATGACAAGTCACGAAAGTTTCGGCGAGAAATCAGTCAAGAAGTAAGACTACAAATTCTTTTGCAATGCTGTACGGAAGTACTTTATATCTTCTGAGCAGTAGGTCTTTCGTTTGTTTCATGACGACATACACTCTGATAAACTAGTTACATGCACTGAAACACTACTTTCCACAGGTCATTTATACAAACACTCAAATGCTTAGTTAAGCTATGAAATATAGTCCAGATCTACGTTCTGTTAATCGTAATTTTTAATTAGTTAGCGTAAATTTAAATGGTCGTTCACGAGTTTTTCTGGAACGTTAAGACAAATCTCCCGCATTTCGTTTTCAGTTCCTTTGACATTATATTTAGATTTGTTTGAATAACATTTACAGAAATGAGAAATTTTGCTCACAAATTTATAATTTAAATATATTTTGCGTGAAAGGAAATTAGTCTCTTTCAATTCCGTGGCCTCTGTACAGTATCCGGTGTTTTCTCAACTGCTTGTTTATTACAATAATTAAGCATGTTTCTGCCTTATCAGAACAGACTAATTTATGTATAGTCAATCTACATACGTGCTTTTATACAAGACATATTTCCATTCATTTGATCTCATTATTTTCACATACATACTACAATAACTCTTCTAATAATGTTGAAAGATTAATTATCTTCATCACAGTATTGGCATAGTTTGTGATTTTACTCCAGTGCTGATACGTTGAGTTGAAGACTCGAAGCAGTAAGCTTCACTTGCTTCTCAAGTTTTTGTAGCGTTTTTAACTGGAGGAACACTAATTTTCTGAATAAAGAGAACAGTAATCCTTTTCCTGCGGGACTTTCCTGGTAATGAGGTACGACTTCTCCAATTTGAATAACATAATAACTCTCCAGGAATTTTGCACGGCAACAATGTGGCTGATACGCACTATTCCGTACAAATTCTTGAGTGGAAAATGAAGCTCTGTGATCATTTTGTTTCCTACAAATGACACGAGACGAGCCCCCCACCCCCACCCTACATACAATATCGCCGTCGTGTGTCCCTCTAATGATTTCGGTGGACTGTTTTTTCCCCAAGCAACAGTAAATAATGAGTTCCACAGTAAATCACATTAACTCTCCTCCCCTAGTCTTCAGATTAGATAATGCAAAGTAAAGAACAATAATTTTTAAAAGCGCGCATCGAATGGAAAGGAGGATAAAAGTTCCGCTTTTACATATGCAAATTCGTGATCCCACTTGCTGAGAACTTGTGTTTATGTACAATATCTTTTTGCGGTAAACTAGATCTTTTTTATTGTTTGAAATGATTTACTGTTTCATAAATAAAAATAAAATTCATTTTTTAACAACAAATAAAATTCTAGTTCTGTAGGATGAACATAAGATGAGCTCTTTCTTCTGTACGTCATTCAAATAAATTGGATTGTGAGTCGCACTGTTCTTTAGGGCAGCTAAAGATCATTTCTAAATCGCCGAGAAATATTGCGGCGAACATTAATTTTACATCAATTCGTGATTTGATTTCCTAAACCTGCTTTTCATCTACCTTTGGGTGGCACAAGCGGGTTTGTAAAATTCTGATAACCCTTGAAGGAATAAACAAACAGTGACTTCAACAGAATGGAAACAGATTTCCAGTTAGTCAGCGTTCGTTGTTTTTATTAAGTCTAAGACACTTGTATTACTTGAACATTTCCATCCCTTACTCATTATTTTATCCAGAAGGTTTTCTCCAATTGTCCTCAGTTCACAAAACATTGGATCTCTATTCTAATTTTATTATGTGAGAAAATCTAGTTTCTTCACAAAATAGAAATTTTAATTTGTAAACACCTTTGTGAACCGAGCCCAGTCCAGCTCGCTATAGAAACACCCAGGTAGTTTTCCAAATAGTTGACAAGTAAAAACAAAAAAGGTTGACATTTACTTCTCGCTAGTGGTGGATACGTCATCAAAACCAGTACTTAAATTTTCTTTAAGGCAGATTAAAAAGACAAATCATTTGCTTTTTAAATCTTAAGATACCAGTCAACATACAAATAAATTTGATCATGTTACCTGATGTCTGACGCAGATTGAATTATTTAAATAACTGGGACATCACTCTAAATACAAACATACGCTATCTAGATAGGAGTATTTAGACACCTTGATCAAAAGGTAACTAAAACATTTATTACCCGAAATAATCATATTGTCGGCCACCTTTGGCCTTTGGACAGTAACTGTTTTAGGCACACTTTCTACAAAATGCCCGTAGGTCTATATCAGAATTTTCCTCTATTCCTTCTGCAACGCTTTTTCCAGTGCCGAAGTAGAAGGTCTTGACGGCCGAGATCGGACTCACGTCGTTCCAACTGGTCCCAGAGTTATTCTGTTGCATTCAAATCAGGACTTTGGTTTGGCCAATCCAACACGTGGACGTCCTACTCCTGAAACTAGGCCTGAATATACCTTGCACTGTGGAAAGGCTCTCGATCTTGCTCAAAGCGGCTGGGCTCCAGTGCCGGGGTACTACCACAGCATAGGTAGTGCGTAATTGTTCAGAATGCCTTCCTACCTGGCGGCAGTTAGGCTGGAGAACACAATATCCAAAGAACCGCGCCCTTCTCAAAAGAAACAGCCCTACACCATCACAAATCCCCCTCCAAACGTGACTGTAGTGAAAATGTCGTTTCCCCGACCGTGTTCGCCGGGTAAACGCCACACACAAATATTGCTATCCAAAAGAAGTGATTCGTCACACCCCGAGAAGCGTGATTCGGCAGAATCCGCGGCCTTCTACTCTTCTGTTCTCCACAAATGGCGAGCAAGGCACAACTGCAGTTGTCGTCTGGTATTGACTGGAGTGATGTAGGGCTTACGCGCAACTGTCCTACAACAGTGACCGTAGGTTCGACGCTTCCGACCTACTGTTCTGGTGGAAATAGTTGTTCCAGTTGTTTGTGTGAAATAGTTGTTCCAGTGGTTTGTTGGACAGGTCTACGGTGGAAGACGTGCGTGCCTTCTTCAACTTTCGCAGCCAGCTTCGTTTGGTCCGATTACTCAGTTTGCGCTGCCTTCCAGAGTGCAGCTTCGCTGCGGTGGCACCATCTGTTCACTGTGGATGCAGAACATGTGCGACAGTAGATTTCGGGAATAACAGAAAAGCGGCAATGCTAAGCACTGATTGCTTACTCAGGTGGCTTCCAACCACTACACCCTTTTCAAAGTCCGCCTCCGTTATTTCAGTCCTGTACGGCGGAGATTCGCATCCAATATGATCTTAATGGTGTGCCAACGCTCACTTTTATGCACAGTGCTCAACACACTCCTCGCATGCACACCTGGTTCTTCAGATGTACATTTGCTACAGGATTTATACTGTAGCAAATGTACATCTGAAGAACCATTTTTATTTTTTTTTTACGTGTCCTAAAAAACAGATATTGGGACTTTTTCTGAAAGGCAAATTCGATAAAAATCTCAAAAAGAAGAAGAATTTTCTTTGGATTTTTCACGTAAATGGTCAAAAACCAGAAAAAAAGTTTGCTAAATGAATTTCCAAAGGGCCAAAGCTAAAAATGAATTGCATCCATGCAACAAGAAACTAATTCTTTTAGATTAAATAAAACCTGTTAAATCAGCGTTTTTTCATGAAAAGTTAGAACAGATCTCTATGTTTCAAACAGACAAGTACGCAAAAAATGGGAAGGAAAATAAGGTTTACAAATTTTACAAATGCATTTACGGATTGACGCAAGCAACAAAAATCTGAAATGAAGACGTAAGAAACACTTTAAAAAAATGGTTTTGAGCAAAGAAAAGCTGGTTCTTGTTTCTATGCCAAATCAGAATTAGACAACACAGTCGACCGTACTATAAATACTAACGACATTTTAGTCAGTGAAAGGAATTTATCCCAAATTCAAATGGTGGAGAAACTGCTGAATGAAAAAATGTGAAGTCACAAGCTTAGGAGAAGCAAAGCTATATTTAAGCAGATCTGAAAGGGAAATTACTTTTTAAGTCAACAGCAAAACATTGAAGAGTAAGAAAGATTTCATTTGAGAAATGCAAAGAAATTTATCGTTAGCTACAAGTTGTCATCAACTGAAGGGTGAAGAAGTCTCTTGGAAAGCAATGAGAAATACGTTTAAGCGACAGGTGCTTTGTTTTACATCTCCGACATCACTGGACATGATGTAGGACCCACGACACATCTGCTAAACAGAAGGAACCCAAGACAGAGTGCAACAAGTCGTACGTTATTTAAAGACTACCATCACTTGAATTTAAAAACCAACATTTGAATTTAAAAACAAAGATTTTCAGCAATGTTGATTGTAAGCAAGATATGCCCGGAGAGAAAATCTACTTCAAAAAATGTGATTTTGTTTGGCAACAGCTGCATTTTGTGGAATTCTAGAAAACAATACTGTTCTGCTGCACTATTTTAAATTGAGGCAGAATGCATATCTGTTGCACAAGCAACGCTAAATCTTATGAGTACTTCAAGTGTTTGGAAGATCGCCACCTCAAGCAATTTAATTGCTGCAAGAAAACCAAGCAGCAATAAAATTGTCACAATGGGAAAAGGAAAACTTCAAAGTGCAACATATTGATGCTAAATATTACTACATGATAGATCTACAGAACAGTCGAGTAATTCAACTCTTTAACGCAGCAGATGTTGGCAGACATTATGACCAAGCCAACAAGCATTATGACCAAGTACAAGCAAATTTCAAAAGGCTTCCAGGAGATATCAATTTAGTTCCAATGCTAGAGTAAGAGGTAAATGTTAGACAACGGACAGAAACTGTGATATACGCATTTCTACGTCATGTTTTTCAGAGCCGAAGGAGTTTACGTCTATTTTAACGGAGAGAACATATGAGGCCTTTTCTTTCTCGTTATTGTTTTATTAAAATTTTCTCCAGTTTTGTTAATAGTTCGTCGACTGTCGTTCGTGAAATGTTGGGTGCAGCAGATGTTATATGGATGAATTCGATGTATGAGAAGATATTTAATGAGTTATTATTATGTCAAATATATATTTTGAATTGTTCTAAAGTTAAATGCCAAACTGATTATGGTTCATGTGAATAGGAATAGTCGAGACTTACAAAGCTCATAATCCAATGCCTTGTTCTCTCAAAGACTAGTTTGCGTTACTTTTGTTGAATTCTGTATCGACACAATGCAGCGAAATCTTCCAAATTTGTTTGTAAAGTTAGCGTTCAGCGTTACTCCGGTCAAAAGTGTGTGTTTATCTTTTAGTTATAAAATCACCTTCTTTCGAAGGTAATGTATTCTTTTTATTATTTCTGTGGTGGGAATAATATTTCCATTAGCTCAAATTCCTTAAGCAGGAATCTTAAGGCTTTACCATCTGCGTGTTATTCGAGTGTGCCCAATTAGTCAGAAATGAGGTACGTATGATCTCGTAGTGTAACACAGTGATGTAAAAAGGGCTTAGCGCACTTTAGTAGCGCTGAGGCCCTATTTTCCTAGGGTTAGTATCGTGAAGGCACTTCTCGTGGTCAGCTGGAAAGAAAAGCAGCGCAGAGAAATTTATTTAGATGATCAGGCATGCAAAAACTTTGTTCTGCGTGGAAATGTGCTAGTGCCTTAACTGAATGTATATGCTGCAGAAATGGCTAGCCCGGTGGTCGAGTAGTTTGAGGAGATGGCTTCTGACCATTCGTCGGAGTTGGGCCAGAGCTCCCGCTCCGAAAAGAAGAATGGTTGGTGTTTGTCTGATGGCGCAGCATCTGTCGCTTCCCTGGAACCAGTGACCCAAAATTAAAGATGATCGCCTACTTATGGGACTTCAGGTTGCTTATTGTGGTCGTTCAACACCGAAACAAATGTGACGTTCCTGCACCGCAGGATGCACATGAGATAAAGGCAGATAGCAGCCAGAGGATACGTCCGCGTAGCTCAGTTGGGAGAGCGACTTATTCCGTAATGAAGGGAGCCAGGTTCGATGCCTGGCGTGGACAAAAATGACGGAGAAACTTACTTCGTTATACAAACGAACAAACAACAACAAAAATGGGCTAGTGGTCTGAGTGGTTTCTGGTTTCTGACCACTCGCACGAGTCGGGCCAGAATTTGGTCCCTGAAGAGGCGTGGATAGTGAGTGTACGCCTCTTACTTGGCTGGCCCGAAATGAAGGGCGGGTGACTGCTTAGATCCCATTGAGTTTCAGTTGTTGGTTGTTAAACCCCCAAATAAACAGACAGAAAACGAATCTTATAGAACGACAGAGGGGCATTTAGATAAAATTTGATATTCTTAGCATCTCACTGTCACGTAACACTCTTTTATTTACGATTGCTGGAGTTTAACAGTTCTATTACAAATTGATGGGAGTTACTAGAACTGAAAATTTGCCTCCCCGGTGGGGCAGTGGTATAAGCGATGACTTATAATCATTCGTCCAGGAAGAGTCCGGGTTCGAATCCCGGTGAGGCATGTATGTTGTGTGTGTCTAACGGCACTAGCTCTCTCCCTTTCCTGGAACCCGTGACCCTAAATTAGGGACGGGAGACTCCTTACAGCATATTGAGTTGATCACAGTGGTCGTTAAACCTTCAATTAAATAAAAATAACTGAAAATTTAATGAAAAATAAAGAACAATAAAAGCAAATAAGATTGCATAGCGCTTCATATTCTAAAAATGTTCTTCCCCGGTTGTATTTCCTTAATTACTTCACCGCTAAGGCACGTTTTATTTAGAGCTACACTAATGGCGTTAGAACGTCATTAAAAAAATCTGGTATATTATCAACGGATATGTCAAATAAAATATTCCTCAGTCCTGTTGTAAAAATTTAATTTCAATTTATATTGCTTTCTACCACCAGAAAGTTTCAGCTCTTAGGCACACACTCTCGAAACAGTTTCTAATTGTTATACTGTTGAATTTAGAACTTAAGATTCAGGTATTAATTAAACATTTAGTAGATACTTCTGCGATTAATTCTTAGAATTCGTCAGAGAATTACTTGTTTGCAAATATATTTTGTTTTCCTATGAATCTGACATATAGACGAGAAGATTCTTGAGGCGGTGGATTTGGTTGATTTATACACTGGCGTGCAAAAATTAAGGACGAGATGGTTTTTCGAATGTAACGTCGTGCAGAAGTGCTCCACATCAACTCAAATCGTACCATAAGATCCCCAAGATGTAAAAATATGGAACAAGTGAGCAAAACCGTCCAAACAAAGAATCCAAAGGATACAAAGGCACTTTATTGAAAAGGTAGCTTCGAGCACAACTGGAAAGAAGACAGAAACGTCCATGTGACAGGCAGCTGCCAATAAAAATTAAGTCTTTAGTAGAGGATATGATCACCCCTGACAGCGTTGCAGGATTTACAACGTCTGTCCATGCTGAGGACGAGGTTGTCAAGGAGCTGTTGAGGCATCGTGGTCCATTTCTCTTGTAGCGCCAATCGCAGCTGCGGAATCGTTGCTGGCGGCTGGTGACGTGATGCCAAACGTCTCCCGAGAAGGTCCCACACGTGTTCGATTGGATTTAGGTCCGGGCACCTTGCGGGCCAATCCATGCGTTGAATATCTTCACTTTCCAACAGCTCTGCAACAGCCACTGTACGATGAGGTGTAGCGTTGTCGCCCATGAAGAGGAACTCAGGACCCACAGCACCTCTAAACAGACGCACGTGAGGCCGGAGAACCTCGGTACAATAGTGGACACCAGTGACTGAACCTCCTTCGAAGATGTTGAGGTAAGAACGGCTACCAAGCATGATACCGCCTCAAACGAGAACTCCGCCACCTCAAAACCGGTCCCTTTCGATGATGTTGGAGGTGTGATTGTGTGTTCCCTGCTCTCTCCAGATGTGTATACGTCCGGAATAGCTGGTCAGACTAAACCGGCTCTCATCCGTAAAGAGAGCTCGACCCCATTGCTGATGTGTCCAGTTATTGTGTTCCTGGCACCACAGAAACCGCCGTCTCTGATGAGAAGGCGTTAATGACTCACACCATACTGGTCGTCGTGCAAATAGACCACCTTTGTGCAGCCTCCTGGCTACGGTAAAACGCGATAACGGACGTCCAGTTGTCTGTTGCATGTGCCTTGCGATTTCTCCCGCTGTCTGCCATCTGTCTCTTCTCGCCTGTAGGACAATATACCTGTAGTCCGCCGCCGTGGTTGCTCGTGGACGACCACTGCTAAACTATCGGACAGCTGTTTCTGTCGTTTGAAATGCTCTCCAAGCTCGTGAAACGATGCTGTGAGCCATCCCGAACTCCTCGGCCACACTAGTCACACTTCGACCTTCTTCCAACTTCCCAATGACGCGACTTCGGGTAAAGTCATCCAGATGTCGTCTACCGGATTGCCTGTTGGCCAAATCACACAGTGGCAACAACTCGACGTCGTTCAAACCGATGTACACCGTGCAATAGCTTTCACCGGATTGCTGAGCGTACACCGCCCGTGTGCTTTATACACTTCCGACCCCCCCACGTCATGCCGAATGTATGTGCATGCCCTACCGTACCGGACCCTAGTCTATCTGCTGAGTGGTCTTTCGGTCTGTTCTGCCTGCTCGTTCCGCTGTTATTCTAATTTACCCTCTTCGTTCTTAATTTTTGCACACCAGTGTAATTCTGAAGTTAATGCTATGTTTGGAGAATTTATAAGTTTCCGTAGTTAACTAAAGAACTAATTCATTGGAAGGTCTTGATGAATTGCAGGAATTTATATCTATTACCAAATGTACTGAAAATAAAATACTCATCAGAGGAAAAAATTGTCGAATAAAAAAAGGCTGAGATTATTTACCACGTAAGAAAAGAAAGACGATCTTTCTTTTACAATAGAAATGCTATATATTGATGAACGTGTATGAAATATAAAACTTCATTGGTCTAACATCTGAAACTAGCAAAAATAAAATCCTAAATCAAAGGCTAAAAATTTTCTCTTGTAAAAAAGCAGAAATTAGTCATAAACGTGAATAATAAGAAACTAAGCAGCTTGTGTTAAATGATGAACAGAAACTCTGAGCTATCGAAAGCAGTGCACAAGCTTTCATTAATTTATTCGAAGAAAACACTACGTGTGCAATGTCTGCATCGCAAAGAGGAAATGACATTAGATCCTCAAATCTTCCTAAAAGCTGAAATTTACATGTTAAAACTATAGGTTTTTGTCAAACAAATGTATAGCAAATACAAACGAAAGATATGTTTTAAACAGAACAATTTCATTTACTTATTAAATAAAAACAATAGAAATAAAAGAAAGAACTCAAAAATTAATAAAGTAAAACATGAAAACACTAACGGAACTTAAAAACAGCCAGAACTAAAAATCTCAAAGGCCTACGAAATTTGGCAAATAATAAATTATAATTATTTATTTGCAAGGAAGTTAAGTGAAAGGAGCTTTAAAAACATCTAAACTGTAACAGACTACCCAAGTGAAAGATAATTCAATATTTCGGCTGAGTTGAGGAATAATTGCCTTTTGTTTTTGTTTGGGGGTTTAACAACTACCGTGAGTCACTCGATGGTCTATAAGCAGTCTCCCGTCCCTAATTTAGAGCAACTGGTGCCAGGTAAGGAAGACAGCCAGTACCATAAGACAAACACAACACACATTTCTTACCGGGATTCGAACCCGAACCGATCTCTGTAGAATAAACAGAAGTCAGCGCTTAGACCACTGATCTTGGCACGTACCGTTTTATCACCCAATACTATCAATTCACCATTTCACATGTAAATAAAAAAGAATCGAAACTTGTAACGAGGACCCGTCTTACAAATTCATAATATCCAAAACCTTGTTGCACTTCATTAACCTAATAAAATATACATAATTACTTAGCACCTATTCTTGTGACTATTTGTGAAAACCTCTATTAATCGAAAAAGCAAGAACAGCTATTTTAAGTAAAAAAATTGAAAAAGTAAAAATTCGACCCCCTTTCTTTTCACTTTCCGGTGTTGTATATTACTCCTTTCTGTACAAGTAAATACAATCTGCCTGCTGGAATTTATATGAGGAGCAATCGAATTATCCCCCGGGTGACGTGTGGTCAGAGGTACGGGGTCAGAGCTACTAGTACGATATTGGAACTTCGCCCACAGAGGGCGCAGCGGAAGAGGCGAACGCCAGATGTGAGAAGATTGCGGACATGTGAGGACGCGTAGGAAAGATGGCAGAGATGATACGGCAGAGGCCGTAATGTTAGAACTGATGTTAAGAATTATGACGCTAAAGACAAACGACGAAATATTCAGTGTGTGTGAGTGTTTGTGTATTTACATCTAATTCATATAAAATGATCTGCAATAAATTAAATTCACCAAGTATACCTTGGATATGCAAATCTCTTGGAATATGTTAATGTGCATCCTACTCTGCAAACAGAAGCAAAGAAGATGTTCGATGCCACAGAGCCCTAGCACGGACTCACGGAAGAGGTAAGAAGTTAAATATAAATAATATCTCTAATTACCGAAATTGAATTGAAACGCGAAAAGTAAGAACATACGATTAATTACTCAAGTTGAGCCATGACTATCATGAAGAAGGGATGTGGAATCTTTTGTGATCTCAGGCATGGAAGACCACACGTCAAGCTACTGAGCGAATGGACTGGTGGAGCACGGATTGCTTAGTATATGCTAAAATGCTCCTCACATTTCCAATACGCAGATTGTATTAACGTGTACAGAAAGGGGTAATATACTACCGGAAGTTGAAAAGAAGGGGAGGACGAATTGAAAGTTTAACGATAAAATATTGACATATTGTCCGCAGAAGAAAAGGAAAGAACGTTTTGGACACCTAAACATAAACTGAACATCACAGGATGAAGGCAAGTAATTTTGAAAACAGGATGTATCCGATCCGCACGAAAAGTTTGCACACTACCCAAGAACTTGTCCTGTATAAGTTCTGTAAAAACGTCGAAAGTTGCTGATCAAATTTTGATTGTAACAGTGTATAGTCGTCGAAGATTTTATTTTATTAAATTTCAGTTTCAATATTTATTCATTTTTTGTTATGTCACTTCTAATTGAACCCAAACTTCAAGCTTGCAGCTTTCATAATATGGCTTTCTTAATGGCAAAAGACATCATTTAAAAAATCTTTAACTCCAGAGTTCTGAAAAAAATACAAAACTGCAGTGAACAACTCAGAATCATGAACCGTAGGGTGTTATTTACACTAACTCACTCATAAAACAGAAATCTCTGAAAATAATTCTCCAGCAAGTTCTATATTTTGTACTTTACAGAACTTCATGTGTTGAGTAATCAGTATTAAGTACACGATATTTAGATCAGTATTAAGTACACGCATTTAGATTACGAAAAAACGCATTTTCCATTTTAATCCTGAGAGAAAACAAAGCAATCGATTTTCTCCAATGCAACAAAGCTAACATGGAATTTTCTTACTGATGAAAATTTTCGCTCAATGACAATTCCAGCTTCTACACTACTGGCCACCCAAAATGCAACACCAAGAAGAAAGCATTCGATTGGCCTGAAATTTGCAGCATGCGTCGCCCGCGAGAGGACATGCAAACGATTAGCATTGCAGGGCTTATGCAAATCACGTGTGCCCAGCACGCCACCGAAGAGAAGGGAGCACAGAAGGCAGGGTGTAAGTAGTAGAAGTGTGTTGTGCTGCCGAACCTGTGCGTGGGAAGCTTCCTGATGCTTCGTCGCAGAGTACGGCAGTCACTCTAGCACGTTTCGGAGTTCGACAGAGGACGAATAGTGGCTTACCACGACAGCGGTTTATCGTACCGAGACATCGGCGCCCGCGTGGGACGACATCCAGCCACAGTGAGGCGAGTATGGATTCGGTGGGTGCAGAATGGACTGACGTGAGCGATGCCGCAGCCGCTGCACACCACCGAACGAGAGGTCCAGCATGTTGTGCGGTGGGCATTGACGGCTCGCACCGCTACATCATAGACGTTAGCGCAGGAATTAGGGTGCGTTGCGTAACAACCTGTGTCAGCACGTACCGTTCGACGTCGTCTGCAGGAGCTGGGACTTGTCGCACGAAGCCCATTGCTCCGATTACCATTAACGTTACACCACCGGCGAGTGCGGAGGCAGTGGGACATTGAGCGCCGTGACCTGGACTACAGAATAGCACGACATTGTCTTCGACGAATACCGCTTCTGCCTGCAACACCACCATGGTCGGATCCGCATGTGGCGGCACCGCGGCGAGAGACTGTATGACGCCAGCATTATGCATCGCCATACCGGTCCGTCGCCTGGCGTTATGGTTTGGGGCGCAATTGGATATGCAGCCCGCAACCCTCTGGTACGCATCGCCGTTACACTCAACAGCCACCTCTACATCTCCAACGTTTTGGAGCCTGTAGTCCTCCCTTACTTACAGCACCTACCAGCGGCCACGTTTCAACAGGACAATGCGCGCCCGCACGTGGCACGCGTTGTGCAACTATTCTTCATGACCCACCACGTGTCACTGTGGCCGTGGCCCGCCTGTTCTCCCGATATGTCGCCCATCGAACACGTCTGGTAGCTGATCGGCAACTGAGTGGCCCAGCAAGCACCACCAGCGGCTACGCCGGGTGAATTGTGGCAACGTGTGGAAGCAGCCTGGACCGACGTACTCCAAGCCCACATCCAAAGCCTCTTTCGTTCGATGTCTAGGCGTGTAGCGGCCGTTATTGCCAGCAATGGGGGCCACACGAACTATTGATGTATGCGTGTTCCGTAAGTCGCACGGGCCTGTAAGCTCAATCGTTACATCTTTGTATCTGTTGTTATGTGTCCAGTAAATCTGGCTTTGCTATCTCGTGTCCTTCTTGGTGTTGCATTTTGGGTGGCCAGCAGTGTATATACAAGCGCTCATTATTTTTCAAATGTATCTGCCGAGCAGGGATCAAAATAAACATTTCTTTTCCAGGGAATAGTACAATGTCTGATGGCAATCCCTTTGCGTAAACAGACAGCCAATAGAAAATGAACAAATTTGCTGAACATAGGAAAAAAGAGGGAATTAAACAGGTAACTAGACAGTATGACAGTATGCAGATTTAAAATCCAGTCATCATTTCTGAGACAGTATGTAGATTTAAAATCCAGTCATCATTTCTTAAACAGTATGCAGATTTAAAATCCAGTCTTTATTTCTGAGACATCAGTGATAACTAAGAACATGAAATCAGTTGCACGCGTAAAGAAAAGAAAAATAAAAGGAAAGATCCCTTCGAATTATCAGTTTCATTTAAAGAGTTTGAATCCTTCCCAACAAGGGAAAGAAATTTTCAAAGTTTAATTTTAGAAAAAGGAATAAATAGGGAATAAAAGAATGCATCTACGCTCTTTTTCGTTATTTAAGATACACAATATGTGCAGTGTCCTTCATAAAGAACGGCGCTAGTTGCAAAATGAATTTTTTTAAACCGATTTCTAGAATCGGTAAAATATTCACTAGTACAAATAACTACTTACGCCCACAAGCGGCTGAAATGTGCGTTGAGAAAAGTCACAAATTGCGTGTAAAATATTCGTCATATCGAAAGTTATCCCAGGCAAAATGAATTTTTCAAGGCGAGAACTTAGAAGCGCAAATATGGAGGAAAACGTGATATAATTTGCGCCCCACAAGAGGGATGTTATTTGAAAGAAAAGGTTTCAAAATGTGTTTCATAGTGAGAGATATTCTATCAAGAATAATTTTTTCTTTAGATTTTTAGTATCGGAAGTACTCTTTCAAATTAAAATATACTTTAACCTCTCTGATGGTAGATCTGTGAACTAATAAAAACAGAAATAATGCAAAAAATATTTTTTATAGCGAAAACTGAGAAATAAGTTTTCGCGGACGATGTTTAGAAAAGTGACGGCAATTTTTTTTTATTTATTTAAGGTAGATAATGTTTTCAGTCTTCACCATAGCGACTGGTAAGCAGTACAAAAGGGATTTTTTGAGTCTGATTTTTAGAAGCTGGAATTACAGTTGTAAAGAGAAATGGCACACCTGAAGTTGGCCCTGGAAATTTCAGTAACACCACCTAAAGCCGGCACTGTACATTCTAAAATATTCAGTAATCTTTGCAAGGTGTTCCGCGAAGTGAAAGGTAAATTATGTTAAAAAAGGTTTTCAAATTGAGCTTTGAAAAGTAGAGATATCCAGGCAAACAGAATGCACATTTGCGCCCCCTAGTAGATAAATTGGGTAATACTTTGAGCAAACATTACGAATAAAATGTTTTTGTAGTAGGTATCTGACCAAAAAGGGATTTTTTAAATCCGGTTTTAAGATGCTCAGATACTGTCGCTAATAGAATGTAAACAGAAACAAGGACTTTCGTCCAATAGTGGCCAAATTGTGCGTTGCAAAAAATTATAATTTATGTAAGAATTATTTTCACCAAAAACCGTGTGCCACACAAGAAACGTTTGTTTTCAAATCGGCCATTTAAAAAACCGATATGTCGGGAAAAATGCAATGTGCATTTGTTCCCTATAGTGGGAAACTGTGCGTTATTTGAAGAAGAAACTTTGCGTAAAATGGTTTTCGCTGTAAAAGGTATCCATGGAAGAAGATAATTTTCCAATCGGATTTTTAGAAGAAATGATGTAGAATTAAATGCATTTTTATTTCAGTAAAACCTGCGTTTGTGCCTTCAATCGCCGAAATAGTGTTCTGGAGTAAATACAAAATGTATATATCGTAGTTCACCCAGTTCAGGCTTCCTAATAAAAGAAAAAAAAATGAAATCGGATCAGCGATGTGGTATCCACAGGTTAATGGCGTGACGTGTATAAATAACATAGGCATGTCGGTTTTTCAAAAATCTCGCTGAAAAACATCCGTGACTACTTGAAAAGCAGCACAGACGAGGAGGCATTTGATGATGACTGATGATATGCATGCTTTAATTAACTCAGCAACTGAGTTAATGGAACAGTGGTAATGTAGATACATCTTCAGTCATTCACTGTGAAATCTGCATTGCATGATATTTGTTATTCACACATGTTAAGTGTAAGACAACGTTCTTCAAATGCTGAACATTCTACGTAGTGAAACGCGGGAAAGTTTTTCAGGTTTACGATTTTCAAAGTAATTTTAATTACGTATTACTTAAAGCACCGTGCTAAAGAAAACGAATTTCAAATAGAAGTTAATATGAGATGAGAGTTGTTCATTTAAAATACCTGACTTTTTAAACATGCTCCCTGTTTACATTGTGACTAAAAATTAAGTTGTGTCATTAACAAATTTAATTATCTTTTCCCTTCTAGAAATAATGGGAGAAAATCGTATTCGCGCATAACTTGCTGTATTTAGCAGTTAACTGGGGCATTCAGTTTCTTGATCTTCTAGACGATATACATCGCAATCATAAAATCATTAATATGGTCAGCATATGTAAGTAGTTCCTTTAGTCGTCGATCGCTTACGGTTAGCCTTCTTCGGTATGACGTCCGAAAACGATCCGAAGGCCGTTTTAATGATGGTCAAGGCTGGACATTGGCTCGAGTCTCGGTTAAGGTGTCTGTCCCAGTCTTTTCTGTGTCTGTTCCCGGGAACCAATGATAATAAAGTAGGGATAGGTGACGCCTATATAGTTTCTTGTGTTCGGGGATGATGTGACTCACCATTAAGACCAACAAATAAAAGATGTGAATCATTTTCTCCTTGGGAACTATTAATATAAGAACAGGAACAAAATTCCAAAAGCGTAGAAAATGAACAAAACACAAAAGATAGAAATAAAAAATAAAAAGAGGAAGAAAACGGAATGACACAAAACTTAGAAATAATTTGTTTAATTATAGCATTCTATTGATTTGTTTACACAGCAGATGGCATTAATTTTCAAATTGCCATGGTGGCCAGGCAGAGTTTTGCGAGAAGGACTCAGCCGCAAGTGCAGTTCATCTCGACATTGTTCTTGAATTTGAAAACCATTCTTCCCTGACTGTATACTAATTGAAAACGAAAGCGCGACGGGCTGTTCCACCAATAAACATTCTGATGAAGTGCTTTGATACTGATTCAAGTTGTTGCGGTTATTAGTTTCTCAAGACTTTTTCGGAATTCTTGCAGCCTGTCCAGACTGATTTCGATGCGGTATTCTTTAATAAGCGTGTCACACTATTACAACGGTAAGAAAGACTCGCCTCATCTACGAACGGGTCTGGTCGCCCATGGTGGCCGAGTGGTCTGAGGCACAGGCTTTTAATCATTCGTCCGATATGATTCCGGGCTGAAGCCTCAGATGAGGCATAGGTGATGCACCTGTCTGAAAGCGTTTGCTCTGCCCTATAGCTCTCAGAGTTGCGCATGGTAGTCTAAAGTCCGAAATGGATAAATTATCTGAGAATGATGAGGAAGTGCTTTCAGTTCTGTGTGACTTTTGGTGCTTTCAGTTCTGTGTGACTTTTGGTGCTTTGTATTTTAACATTTCAGACATTTCAGCTGGCCTTTACAAAAAATAGAAAGAGATAAAACAGTACAAATATCAGAACTGTTTTGAGAGTTACAAATGCGTATTTTCGAGATTTGAGACTTACAAGGGAAACTATCGGACCTCCCGATGACAATCGTCACGGAACGTTCTGTGGTGGACAGGCATGACACCAAAGTAACAGGTGTGAAGTACGGCATTTCACAATCGTCCGCAACCCCTAGAACATGACTTATAAAAGTGGGACGCCCGCCTGTAATGTATGCAGCCATAAAGTGTCAAACAACAAGTAAATGTGGGTGTAATGTGATTGGGTGATATTGCGCATGCCTGGAAGGTGTCTTGCGTTGTGTACGTCCGTGACTGTTAAACGTAAGTAGTGTGTCGTACGCATACAAATATTGTGCTGTGTGTTTTAAGGAAATGGTTTGTAACCCTCATGCTGTAGTACAGATAGTGGTGAACGAGGTGACGCAGAAATACCAATCGGACGACACGGTCCAACGTACATCGACAGGAGAATTGCAAGGCAGTTTTATAGCATTTTGGAGGAATATGTCATTGGAAACGCTGACATATTTGAAGGACAGACATTGTGGCGGGATAGTGATGAAACGTCGGACACGTTATCTGAAAATAGTGATACACCGGGTACTCCAGCACACAATGTGCCAAGCAGTTCGAGTTCATATGAACCATCACCCCCAAAGTAAAACGGAAAAGCATTCACGAACAGTTTTCCGGATAAACCATGCAGAGTGTCTATGACAATGTGAAGGTCGCAAAGAAAACCGTTGCAGCAACTGCCCGTAAGTACAAGATATCACCAGAAAAAATGTGGCAAATAGTAACGGCTGTTGAAAGTGGTGATACAATGGAACACAAAACTGCACGCATTCGCCAGCATATGTACACCAAATTCCAAGATGCGCGTAACATGAGACTCTCAATTCACTACTGGCATCTAAAGGCGTTGGCGAAGGAAGCAGCTAACGCAATGGGTATCCCCAATTTTAGAGCCAGCACATATTTCCTGCACAAATTCAAACGCCGCTATAAAACCTCATCACACAAGATCACGAGGTTCGTTGCCAGGCGGAATGTTACCATTGACACGGCCGTAAGGAACAGCGCGTTGGGGTTTGTACGAGATGTTACGGACTACATTACTGCCAATGCAATTGAGGCCAACATGGTATTCAATACAAACCAAAGTCGATTTGAATTGCGAACTCATATCAAACAGGACGCTATCACTTACTGGGGAGAAGACAACTGAAGCTGTTGCGCAATCTGTTGCATCGACTACCCACTCCTATGCCATTCAGGTGCTTATGCCCATGTCAGGACGCCTTGCAAAGAAACTGTACATCTGCTTTCAGGAAGCAGGTAGTAAGTTTGGCAAACGTGTTTTTGAAACAGTACGACGTAACCAACCTCCGAATACAGAATGTGACTGCAGCACCAGTGGTAAGATGTCCACAGCTCTCGTTCTGTCCTGGTTGGGTAAGGTACTGGAACCAGAGCTAGCAGGACCTTCCCTACTTTTACTGGATTCGTGATCTGGTTAAACCAACACTAGTTTGCCAGCCAAAGCCTTCGGTGACAGGGACGTCTATTTGCACACAAAAATCATTCCACCAAAAGCCACCAAATACTGCCAGCCTCTTGTTGTTACGTTCTGATGAGGTGCATGACGTGAACATGCATGAAATAATCTTTATTTTCAAGTTGCATTCATTTACATACAAACAGTTGCGTGCACCACAATACCAACCTATGCTTCGCTATGCTGGGAAGGCGTATAGAACAGTGGAAGGCGTTTGTCCACACGAAACGCCCCTTCCGTCCCGTAATGTGTTGGACACCAATTTTGCTGTGCGTGACATGTGCAACGCTCCTGACTGTGATTTCTGTGCCGTCATTATCTGCTCGTAGTTCGAGATTCACCTTTGCTTGCAGCACTGCCTGCTCTCAACACATTGCTATGACGTGGAATGAGGTATGTATATGACATTTGCAACTTAATGGTGTTGTACAAGTCTCTCTCGACATTTAGGTGCCTCATATCTAACAAGTAAATGTTGTTTGACACTTTATGGCTGCATACATTACAGGCGGGCGTCCCACGTTTATAAGCCATGTTTTAGGGGTTGCGGGCGATTATGAAATGAAATGCCGTACTTCACACCTGTTACTTTGGTGTCATGCTTGCCCACCACAGAACGTTCCGTGACGATTGTTGTCGGTAGGTCCGATAGTTTATTTTGTTTGAGGTGAGTAAGCCGATATAAAGGACCCTTTTTAAGCCCGTTCCAGACAGAAGAACCCTAGGTCATTTCATTTGGTTTTAAGCTTCTTACCTACGACACATGCCAAACGCTTATTCAAAAATGCAGGCTTTTTTTTCGAGGCTACAATAAACAAAATATGTTGTTCCTACTCTTGCGAGTACCTTTGATCCCTGAAACCAGATCTTAACGTGCTTATTTCAGTTGCATTGAAGTGTGCATAGTAATGGAGATGATCTATTCCTGCAAAACAAAAGATTATTATTTATGCACTCACAGGGCGCTTAGTATACACAAGTGTACAACATTCACTGTGCAAACACAATGTTCGTTACCGAGGTGAAGAAAGACATGTAGAATTTATTACCTAACATCCAGCTATAAAACATATGCTGTTTAAAATTTTTCAACGGTAGTTCTTCACATGATTTTAAGAAGTACTTTTCCTGTATATATGAAGTCGTAGATGAAACGGAAGAAGTTTTTTTCTCGAAATACGAAATATACTTGATGTTATGAAGCAGCAAATACTGTTATAAGTAAAATTATATTTTTAAATATAACTATGCTTACGTTACTGTCGTAAATTAAACTATTAGCTTTTTTTTTTTATTGGAGGTTTAACGGCCACCGTGAGCAACACAATGGGCTATAAGCAGTTGCCCGTTCCTAATTTTGGGTCACTGGTTCCAAGGAAGGGAAATAGCCAGTGCCGTAAGACAAACACAACATCCATGCCTCACCGGGATTCGAACCCGGACCCGTTACGGACGAATGATCAGAGGCCATCGCTTAGACCACTGCTCCACCGGGGCGGCACTATTAGCTTACACAATATACTAAGTCGCTAACACTTACTGATAACATCCTCATCGAAGTTGTTACTGTAGCTTAACGTATTCAATTAAAGAAAGTACTTAGTGAATTTAGAAGAGATTTCTAATTTGAACATGTAAATCTTCAGGTATTCAATTAAATCCAGCATCTGATATGACTTTAAGGGAAACCACTGAAGAATTACGTTTTTTTATATTAGCATTTACATTTGAGTAGAATTGAAGGTATAAATTTTTCCCGTTCAGACGTGCATTTTAAAATTTCTATTAAATTCTATTTATCCGAAATATGTCTCTAAAAATATAAAATCACACATTTCTAAAATAAAGATGTACAAGTCTGAGAGAACAAGTGAGCCAATTTCAAAATACGAAATTATGTTGCAAAATTTACTTATTGAAACTATTTCAACTATATTATATTATACGCACTTAATTTGGAATTAGTATATTTGTATTACTAAGTACTTAATTTGGAATTTGCTATAAACACAAAAGTATTTAAAAGTAATTATTTATATGAAGTTCACCTCTATAACTTAATTACTTTTCCGTGTAAAATGTAATTAAACGAGCAAAACTAACTTGAGTTTTTGGACTCTCCAAAGGCAACATTTTTAAACCTGAAAGGAATTTAGAATGTTCCACAGAAATATGCAAACGTACAAGAAAATGTGGTACGTCAACACACAAAATATATGCTGCTGGTGAAAATAATCACGTCAAGAAAAGCTTCAAACTGTTAAAGGAAATTTGGTGTGCATATGCTTATTCGACATGTTTAATTCTAGATGTTATGGAGTATCATGTTCTGCAGAGAAACGAAAATAAACTGGTGTCCAAACTTAACTTGGCAGAAACAAATTGGAAAATATGCCTAAAACAATTCGACTTATTATAAAGATTTGTCAGAGACATGTACAATGGGAAATACTAAGCAATTAAACCCAAGCAACATTATGCTGGCTCATATGGAAATATGCATGTGACAACTGTATATTATCGAGCTGGGTGGCATGCGACTTTGATAACAGTTGCTCTCAACTGGGCGCGGCAACTGAGCTTGAGTTGGACTGTTAGTGGAATAATGACTCCGCACAAATGCGTAGAAGACTCTTTACGATGGAGAGCGAGCGGTAGATTGGAAGCAGGGCAATCGCAAGCTGAGGTAGAAAGATGGCTGAATGTGTCGAGGGAAGTGGTCACCAATCTCTGTAGACAGGTCCAGGAATTCGGAGCAATGACTAGAAGGCCCGGACAAGAACACTCACAAGCCACAATTCAAGACGACCGGTATTTGCCTGTAACCGCTTGCCGCCATAGGGAGTTGACAGCCAAGCAATTCTCGCAGGAGCTCTCCTCTGCTAGGGAAACCGCGATATCGAGAAAAACAGTTTACAGAAGACTGTAAGTGAGAGATCTGTATGCAAGAGGCGAATATTCTGTATACCACTCGCCGCATCGCGCAGAAAGATCCGTCTCAATTGGGCCCGCCAACATCACCCCCTGGACTACTGATCAATGGGCCAGGCCTCTCTCAGTGACAAGTCACGTTTCAGCCAAAACATGGATTCTCGACGTGTGTACCTTTGGAGAGAGACAGGAAGCCTGAATCTTTCCTCCAACATTAGGTACATTGACCACTACGGTGGTGCAGGACTCCTCGTTTGGGCTAGCATTATGTTGGATGAGTGCATACGGCTGAACGTGTTTCTAGGAGGTACCCTGGCCGCTGCTGCATGCTACAAGGATGACATCCTAGTGGCCTATCTATGTACGGCTTTCCATAGAAGTTGTTGACCTCCAATTCCATTTAATGGACGATAGCGCCCGTCTTCCACAGGGTTTGGCTAGTTGATGAATACCTGAATAGTAAGGATATTCATTAGATGGAGTAGCCCGCGAGATTTCTGGACTTGAACCCAACAGAGCATATCTGGGATGCCCTGAGAAGAGCAATTGCAAGCCGACAGCCCCATTCTACAATGCTCCTGGTACTCCGACATGCTTTGGTGGTCGGTGTCCCAGGAGAGTTGTGGCACTTCTTGCTCCAAACTCTTATTCACAATCTTGAAAGCAGCACGAGGGCTCGTTGTGCGAGCTGTGTCGCTGTTTGGCGATATTAGTCCTTCGGAACCAGCGCCACTTGCTGTATCACATTTGGACTGTCATGTGCATGCTTCTTCCTCATGAGGTGATGGCATTCGTTTTCTGTTATGCAGCTGTGCTATCGATATAGAGTGAGTGGTCACTGAATTATGACCACCTACCTAATACTTCGTAGGTCCTCCTTTCGCCATAAAAATTTACACTAAACTACTTCTTTCAGTACAGAAGCTATCTGATGTGGCATCGATTCAGTAAGATGCCGGAAGCAGTTGGGACGTATGACCAACAAAGCTGTGCGTAATGCGGCCTTCAATGCAGGTATGGAGGCGATTGGCGTATCCAGACGTCTGATATGCCGTTGCATAGCGTACCACAAGTGCTCTATGGGATTGATATCGGGGGAGTTCGGAGGTCAATCGATATGCTGTAAGTCTGAACTGTGTTTCTCAAACCATTGCTGCACAACATTGGACCTATTACTCAGCGCATTGTCATCTTGGAAAACACCGTCGCCATTCCGGAAAAAGAGCAACATTGTTGGGTGTACAGAGTCAGTAAGCAATTCACGATAGTGGACACTAGTCATACCTTGTTACATATGCACCAGGGGTTCAAGATCCTGCCAGGTAAACACGTTCCACACCATACAACCGCCTCTACCAGCGTGCAATATGGAAACCGTGCAGGATGGATCGAGTACCTCGTGTTATTTGCTCCAAATGCGCACACAATCATCCACGGAGCGGAGTAAAGATGTGAATCGTCAGAATAAACTTTGCACCAGGCGAGTCTTTTGCGCCGATGAACCGGGGTTAGGAGCGGATGTCGTCGGGGTCATCTGCTGTTATTGCTCATACATGCTAGCATGCAACGCATGATGATAACTGATACTGTTCCTGGTTGGGCTCTGTTGTACTGTTAAGTGAACTTTCGAACAGTGCTATGTCTGTCGGCCTGTACGAGTCCTCGAACCCGGCGCTCACCTCTTACACCAACCTTTCGCTGTCCTGTACAGTTTTGCATCCGGGTCGTTGTTTGACTATTTTCATGCCAATACTGATACACTTTAATTACGGCGGCTCACGAACAACCCACCAGTTTAGATCTTTGTGAAATCGAGGCACTCACTTTTGGAGCTCCCGCAACCTGGCCTTTCTCAAAATCCGATAAATCCTTCCGTTCACTCACCACACTTCGAATTTCACTACTTACTACTCCACACACACTTTACACGTATATATACTACGTCGGTCGACTAATCGGGCCCTCTCAGAAACCACGAGGTCGACGAGTTGCATCCACTTTTGGTAGAGGGGTCATAATTTAGTGATCACTAGGTGTATCGTACCAACTATTGGTCACTTGGGTTGTCCTTATCAACTGTCATTAAATTCTGCCATGTAGATTTTGAGTTATTCATGATTTTGTGTTTGTCACGTTAATTTTGGACAGTGTGATGTTGATTCTGTGTTAATCACGTTAAGTTTCGACACCATATGTGAAGTGTTGCAAAAACATAACACTGAAGTGGTTACAAACGGAAAAAGATTCTCAGACTTCTGCAAGAGGAAGTATTTTGTTCACAGAAAAATAAATGTACGAGCGGATCTGCAAAACAACGAACCAGTGGCTGGTTTTTTCTTGCATTTTTATATGCACGGTAGAAACGCACTAAATTCACGGACTGTGAATTTTGAATGGCGCTATTCCAGTATAAACTTTTCACTGAAATTAGATTTTCTTCGACCATTTTACAGATATTGCCATTTTATTTTTACTTCATGGTATCAGAACTTGAAAGACATCTGCGAATAAAATTCATAACTCTTTGAATAATGGATGATTCTTTGTTACCTAAAATCAACTCAAGAGCAATTTTTTAAATTCTGGTGGTATTTCTTCCCCACAGTTTTTATAAAATGTACGAGCCTTCGCTGTTTCAGGAATATTTGATTCAACTCGCAATTTTTATTCGATACAATGTTTCGAAGAAAATTTATATTGCAGAGTTAATTAACTTTGGCAATATTTTGTTAGAGATTAAAAGCACCCTAGCTAATCTACTGTAAGGTCTTATTTCGGTAAGTAACTTTCTGAACCAACATATGGTTTGGAAGTTCAGTTTCCAGAAGCGATAGCGTGCAGCATTCCTTCCATTTTTCTTGCTTTCTAGAAAAAGTTTGTAGATTTTTCTTTTTGGATCATCTCTGTGAAAGAAAAATAACACGACGCATATGATACAGAGGCAATATACCGCTAGAGACTTGAAGTGAACCAGAAACAAAATAATAAAAAAAGAGTAAACAAGTAAAGCGCGATCAAAAGCGAAAGTCATCAGCAGCTGTTGCCAACAATCAAAGAAATCTTCCATACTTTCCCGTTCCTGTTCTTCCCTAGGCTGCTGATTGACCTGACACTTGAGCTTCGATGATAGCAGGAGAACTCGCGAAAAGGCTCTTCACGTCAGATATGTTCTTACCTCAGCAAAATTCAGCCTCATTTTCTCGTACTTTCCGCTCTTTCTCTGTACTTCAAGTAATGAGATGCGTGCCATCAAATGGGGTCAACTGCTGCTAGAGCGAAAATGAATCAGAAAACGTGGGATACGGTTCGTGTTTACGGAACGTTTTCAAACAACCACTTCTAAAGAGAATATTTATTCAACCACCCTTTTCGCTAGAGCTAAAGAGGATGCGCACAATTTATAGGCTTCGCACTGGATTGAAAGTGTAGTTTCATCGGTCAAAATAAATTAGAAGGATGGAGCTTTTAACGCAGAAAGTGAAACTGACGTTCAGAGAGCTGCAACACATGTGAATATTAAAAACACAAACAACAATGATGTATTTAAAAAAATGTCCACGAGAACTTTACGATAGAAGAAAAGGATTTTTTCTTACAACAATAAATATATTTATCGCGAGATAACAGTTTTACATCACTAAAGGACGAAAAGTTTTTTAGATAACAAGGGCGAATTATAAACTGAGTGCTCATTGAATTACGATAACCACTATACTAAATGAGTATCGCCCGTTACTGGCTTATCCAGAAAGAGGTCGTGGCCTGTCGGCTAAAGGGTTGCATATAAAAGGTTGGCGTTACAATTAAGAACGAAATTATGGAAGTAATGATCCTTTGAAGTTTACGAAAGGCAAAATTGTGGGCGCACGTAGGGTTGGTGCATCCATTTAGGAAACAGCGACACTTGTGGGTTGTTCGAGGGTTTCCGTGGCTTAAGTGTATCGGTAATAGTGCGAAAACGGAGAAACAACTAATCGGATATACAACTGTGAAGGGTGGCGAAAGCTGGATTTCAAAGGTAAACGGAAAACCGTGTACTGGGCAATCGGCGTAGCACAGTTTATCAGCTGACAGTCTAAGTCAACATGAGTCAACCAGAAACAATATCCTTCGTGACTATTCTTTGCACGCTAGCACGGATCGGCTACAAGAACAGACGCCTTCCACTCTTAACAACAATCCATCGACGTAAGGGATTCTCCTCGTGCCAACAGCATGCGGATTAGACGGCACAAGATTGGAAGCAGATGCATTGGCCCGATGAATCTTGATATGTACTCAATTCGGCGGATAGTCGAATTTGTCTTTGGAGTCAACAGCATGAGACTAAGGATTCCTCGTGCATGGCATGAATAAATAGACCGGTGGAGACGGTTTTATGATATGGGGTATGTTTAACTGGCATGAATTAAGAGCCCTGGTTCGTGTGGATCATCGCATGGACGCTAGCTACTACCATGGACTGCTTGTGGGCTCCATACACGTCATAATGCTGTACCTCCACCCAGAGGAGATTGAGTTTACCAGGACAATAATGCTTCATATCATCGCACCCCCTCGTGCAAAATTGGTTTAACGAAAACAATACTGACATGAGAGTCTCGGAAGGTCTCAAATCCTTCTGATCTCATCCCAATTGAACATCTGTGGTATGTCGTGGAATGCTTGGACACATCATCAGCTCCAAACCAGAACTTTCAACCTCAATACAAACAGATTGTTTGCAGATCCTGAAAACACTGTACAGACTCCGTGGAGTCAATGCCACGCCGAGTGCCGGCTGTTCTCTGAGCCCACGTAGTATCAGGAAGGTGGTCCTAATTCAGTGAGAACTCAGTGTATTTATATATATATATATACAAGATATGATCAAAACGTACCGAGACAGGAGTTATTAAAAAACATACCAGACTTACAGATTTGAAACTTAATCGTTCTTTTGGCATCTAAAAAGGAAATGTTGTTCTCCCATGTAGAAGGACATTCCTGAAGAAAACCAGTGTTTAGTTGTAGACGACAGAAAAAATCTTTACTTTTCGTTGATACGATATCGGCCATGTTTTTTCTTAAACGGAGAATAAACTGAATTAGGAACAAAAAGTAACATTTTGTGTATTACAGTAAACTGAAATGAAAATAAACTTACCTAAAAATTTATCAGTCATTTTTCCACATGATGGAGTATATCTCCTTTCTATGTGCTGATTCTCTCTCTCCAAATTTGACACCATTTTAATTTTTGTTTGTACATCAACACCGTTATCAAACAGTGATAAAACAGACACATCTTCAGATAAATACCACAAGTGCTAACAAAATGTTTTCAAAGCTGCTCTAGAAACTGTGGTATCCACTCTTTCGTACGATTTCAATGACTTTAGAAGCACGAATCTTGATAAGGGGCTTTTACAGCTGCACTGCACTAAAGCGATGGTTTAGTCTACTGTAAACCGTTACAATTAATAGACAAATAAGTCTTTCAAAGCTTTTTTCTGTTTGTCGTATAGTTTAAGTTCAGACCTTAACAAAAACATTTTCAAGGAATAAATTTTTCTTGCCATCCACCGGTTTGATGCATTGCACAGGAGGCCTGATTTTTAGTTTTTTTTTCTCTCTATCTCCTCCCAAAGATATTACCCACAGTTCTACGAGTTCCCTGTAATCACTTCTTAATATTTGTTCTTGTAATTCAGCTTTATAAAATTCTAACATTTCATTAATTTCAAACTGATTAAAAAACTTTCACAACTTCCTTACACTTTGAAAATTAGAAGGTTTAATATTTTCCAGCTTTCTCTCAACTGTTTGAAAAGAGATCTGTCAGAACTACTTGTTACCTGATGTATTTTGTTTTCAAACACGCTACGCAAAACTAGTTCGTAGGTGTGATGACCGCAGGGAAAACACAACTCTCTGTCCAGTTTTTGTTCAATGAGTACACAAGCACCATTAAAACGGCAGGTGTTTGAATACTACAAAGAACTTGCACTTTGTCTTCCACACCCCAATCCCTTAATGTAATCTAAACAGCTTGTGCTTGCTCTTTATTAGACGAATTTGGTAATTTTGGGACAGCAATGAGCTGCTCGCTATCTTCAAATGTAACAACTATTGGAAGTCCTTTTTCTTTTGAATCTCTGGCATTTAATGAGGGCAAAAGTTATATATGCATTTGTTACCGTCCCAATGAACGGTAACAAATGCAAGAGTATCATTATCACATGCAGATTTAATGGTTTCAGCATGTTCCTTTCTTTTATTCTCCGGGATTCGTTGAATAGAAGATCTATTAATAGGAAGTTCATCAACATTGTGTTCCAGTCAGTGCCTCTGCTGTGGCTTGAAGAACGTAAGCAGCGTCTCTTACACTCAACTGGCATCTATCTAAAGCAGCCAATAGTTTCGGTGTAATGAAATGTTTGGTACCTCGTTTTGTAATATTCTGTCTCGGTGTATCCTCTGGTAAAAGATCTATTAATTATCTGAAGTGGAGAACTTCGTTAGTCTCTATAGATGATGAAAATTCGTATAAAACTGAAGCTGTAGATGCTGTAATTTGGTGTTTATTTTGTCTTTTCTCTTCTTCGATTTTCTTTTGCCTCACCCTTTCTTCCTTTTCAGCACATTTTTTGTCTACACCTGCTAGGTAGCCATTTTGTCTTGGCTCTCTCTGTTGCTGTAAAAAGATCCTGTCTTCTTCTATTTTGATAGTTTATAGAGCATTGGCATGTGCGATATCAAATAAGTTGTCCAAATTGTTTTTAAACTCCTCTTCACGGCGCATAAAACTGTCTTGTGTCTTATTTGCATTTTTGTTTTAAATTTCTCCATGCGGAATACAAGTCAATCAGGTTTTTTTTTTGTACAATTCTGCTGGGCTCTTGTAGGTATTCTTGTTTTTTCCCAAAATACCATACATTCCGGTACAACAAGATCCGCACTTTCACCGACAATAAGCTTAACCCCTCGTACGTTAAAAACCAAAACAATATAAAACACTTATCGATTCGATGGAATTGAAGATCACAAACATGAGCAAAAAAGGTCTTAATTTCTGAAAACAACACCTTCGCAGAATAAATCATGAAGACAAAATTTAAGTCCTCCTATGGAAGACAAAGTATGATAAACCAATGTAGAAAAAAATAATTTTGAAGAACAAATAATATAAAGCAAGTTCTCAATTTCTCAAAATAAATACATGAAAATAACATTAACATGACCGAAAACAAATCTCAATTACTGAAAACAGCATACAGAATGTTGCATAGAGTATTGATGAAAAACTTAGATCTTCTTATGGAAGCAATTTATAACAAACCTCCACAAAAAAAGTAATGTTGAAGTTGCAAAAAAGTATTCTTTATTTTACCAAATAAATAAATAAATAAATAAATAAATAAATAAACGAGCGTAAACATGATTACATAACATAGCAATATTTTCAAACAAGTTACATAGAATAATCGTGAAGAAATTTGTGATCTACATACAGAAAAAATAACTTATAATAAAACCCTACAGAAAAAAATAATTTTAAAACGTGAAAAAAGAAGTTCTTCGTTTAAGTAGAAAAAGCATGTCATGATTGTAACAGATCAAAAAATCTGAAGTTCTCAAAACATAACGTAACGTTTGAAAAATTACGAAGGAAAAATAAATTTTGTCGCTCTGTACGAAAATAAAATATAATAAACCCTTACGGAAAAATTGTTGCAAAGTAAAACAATAATAATGTCCCCAAAATCTCATTAGATAAAAAAACGTAATAAAAAAACAATCTTAATTTCTGAAAATACGTTGGACAGAATAAATAAAGAAGAAAAATTAATCAGTCCTATAGAGGAAATAAAGTATAATAAACCCATGAATAGAAAAAAATAATTTTGAGCACACGAAGAAAATAAATCAAGTTCTTCATTTTCTAGTACAAAAACATGAACAAATCATACGGTAGGAAAAAATCTGAATTTACTGAAGCAACATGTTGCATAGAATATTCATGAAGAAGAAACTAGCAAGTCTTCCTATAGAAAAATGAATTATAATAAACTTCCACATAAAAATAGTAATGTTGATGACGTCAAGAAAATAAAGTTCTGAAGTTTACAAGAAAAAAACATGAACGGGCATAAAGATGATCGAAAGAAAATCTCAATTACTGAAAACAAGATGTTGCATAGAAATAGTCATGAAAAAAGTTTTCACAGTTCCTCCGATCGAAAAGAATTACATTATAAAAAAACCCAAAGGGAAAGTAATTTTGAAAAGTGTAAAAAAAAGTCCTTCATTTCGGAAGAAAAAGTGTGAACCAGATTAAACGCGTATGAATCACGTCGGAAAAAAAATTTAAAAAACACCTTACGTTTGAAAATTTATGAAGAGAAAAAAGTATGTTTAGGACTATTCATGAAAAGAAAAAAAAGCTCCTGTTCACAGAGAAATAAACTTCCCTGTCACAGTTTACGAACACAGAGAAATAAACTTCCCTATCATTTCTAGCTTGTGGCCAGCGTCAATACTCCATGGTTGTGGAAACACACCTGCCTGATTGTGAAAATCTAAAAACAGCCAACAACAAGTCCCTCATGCAGTTTCCTCCATAGGCGAGCACGTGTCTTAAATGCCCCTTGACTATGCCGCCCAATGTCTCGGTAGCCGTAAAGGTAGCGCATGCGACTTCAATCTAAACGGCCTGGTTTCAAATCCACCCATATCAAACCTTGTCGCTCTTTTCGAAAATAAATCCATGCTTGAAAAACATTTCCCGAGTCCACTTTCAATTAAAGTTCCCACCCCCTTAAACAGATTGACAAATTCGAAAATGAAAATAACGGATAAAAATGGTTTCCCAACATTTAAAGCTACTTCGTCAAGATCGACGACGCCCACGAAAAGTGACGTCACGCAGTAAAAAACAATGTCGGACACAAGTACCAACAGTACATGTCATGGTACCTGCGCCCAACAGTACACGTCCACCGTTGCCACAGGAAGCAAATAAGCATTTAAAAACTTGTATACTAAATTGTAATAAATACTTTTAGTGAAACGTTATCAATAATGGGACTACTAGTCCTTTGAGTTAAAGGGTGATTCCAGGAAACTCTTGATTTTGGTTTTTTTTAGCACGTCTTTTAAAAAAAATCGTGTTTATGTTCCCGGTTTGTCCGACCGTCCGTTTGTACCCACGATATCTCTGCAACTACACTATCTACCAACAAGTAATTGGACACCTGTGATAGCAAAGGAAAGCGAAGTTTATTCGCAGTCAATAGTTGGTGAAGCCTCCAAGAGCGGCGATTACAGCTGCGACCCTCTGGAGCATACTCTCAACCAGGCGTTGTACGACGGCTAGCAGTATTTTCGTCCACTCGGCTTGGAGAAGACAGGTCAGTTCCTTCACCGATTTCGGACGGTGGGGTCACCCCTTAAGTCAATGCTCCAACTCGTCCTAGAGGTGCTCGATAGGGTTCAGGTCCGGACTCTGCGCAGGTCAGTCCATTCGATTAACCCCATTGTCACCATACCAAGCCATGGTGGACCTCGCAACATGACATGTGGCATTGTCATCCTGAAAATAACATGGGTCCACCCCGTAAAACTGCCACAACGTAGGAAGCGCATGGTCATCCAAAATGGTACAGTAGGTCTCGGCGTTGAGTCTACCAGGAATTGCGACCAAGGGTCCCGTGCCATACCAGAAGAAACACCCCCATAGCATAATTCCACCGCCGCCGAACTTCACAGTTGGCACAATACATTCCGGCAGGAGGCGTTCTCCAGGCAGACCCCAAACCTATACCCTGCCATCCGAACGGTAGAGGGTGAACCTTGATTCGTCGCTCTAGAGAACCTGTTTCCACTGTTCAACGGTCCACTGTCGACGTTCTTTGCACCACGTTAGCCGAGCAGTGCTATTGGACTTGGTGATCAAAGGCTTGTGGGCGGCAGCACGTCCATGATAACCGAGCAGATGGGCTTCCTTACGGATGGTATTCATCGAAAGAACACTCCCGGATGCCTGTTGAAACTCCTCGCGGATGAGGCCCATTGATTTGGTGTGGTTCTTCCGAATATCTGTGGCCAGCACCAGTCGGTCTTTAACTCCCAGTTCTGTGGGTCTGCCGGGTCGGGACATATTCCGACAGTCCCCTCTCATCTTCCACTTGCCAATTCCATAGGCCACTGTTGATTTTGGTTATTTAAACTCGCTGGATATGTCACGTATGTATCGGTCATTTCTGTGATACCCGTCGATTACACCTTTCTGGAAATCAGAGAGCTCCGAACTGCGTGGCATCTTGCATGCGACTGGTTTCGTTGTTGTTTACCACACGATATTTAACGGCGGCGGCCGTGAGGTGTATCAGGACCGCAGATATCATCGATTTCAGGGGTGTCCAATTACTTGTTGGTAGATAGTGTATTAGTCCGATTTGAAAATTAATTTCCGCTTCTGATGTATTTGCAGCAAAATATGAGCTTCTAAAGTCTCGATTGAAAACATTCGTCGTTTGAAGACCGATAGTACTCATGTTAACAAAACTTTTAGAAACATTTTCTTCTTAAAATAATGCATGGTTTCTACGCCAGAGGGCGTAGATTTATATCTTATTTTTGTCAATATCTCTACTTCTAGGAGTCCGATTTAAAAAATTCCTTCTTTGTTGGATAGTGTTTCCAATACGAAATGTTTTTTTCATAAATTCAAAATTTTCAAGTAAATCATAGACTTTCCGCTAGGGGGCACAAAGGTAAGTTGCGTTTTCTGCGGTCTGTATCGCATACAAGACTGGATGGAAAATATTTTTCGCATACTTTCTAATGTTTGGTGAAGAATGGTTTGGCCACCAGGGGGCATAAGTGTTAATTTCTGCTTCTGATGTACCTGTAGCCAAATCTGGGCTCCTAAAAACTCGACTAAATTTTTTTTTCTTGAACCGATAGAGCTCATATGGAAAAACCTTTCGAGAATACTTTCTTCCTAAAACAGTGCATGGTTTTCCCACCAGGGGATGTAAAGTCACATCTTATTTTTGTCGATATCTCTGTTTCTAAGAGTCCGATTTGAAGCGTTTCCGGTGCGAAATGTTTCTCATATAAGTTCATGTTGTTCTTAACGCACAAGTCTGCAACCAAAGGGTGTAAGCTCACGATTCCATGTACAGCAATATCTGAGGGATTAATAACCCGATTGAAAAACTTCTTTCTTCCGTCCCATACTATTGTTTTCCATACCGGTTCCATGGACTTTGAATAGCTTTGATAAATTTAATTTGCGTCAGAACGGATTCAAAGGACGTGCTTATTATACCCGAAAATTTGGTGTCATCTTTTTTGTTACTGCTCTATTTAGATAACTACATTTCTATAGTACATACATCAGAGTGAAACTAAACTACTCACGTCACTCGCATGTAAAGAGTTTGGAGATAATGAGATCTATATTGAGAAAGGGATGTAAGGTCAGGTGATGCGTAACATCACAGCCTCTCCTTGACAAATGTCAACCCCGCCTTCTCGTGGTGCATCCTGTTCCCACTAAAGGGGCTCTGACGACCGCCAATAGCGGTATAACTATACCATCGGGATCAGAGGAAATGCTATCCCACACTCACCAACCCGCTTGGCCAGCGTGGTGAGTTATGGCCAAACACCTCCAAAATGACTCTACAACTTAAATCTTGGCCCTCAGTCTCCGGCAGCTGGAATGTACCTGGCCAAGGCAGCGGCCAGTGCGACATGAAGGCAGAGGGTGCTAAGAATCCCCGGAGGGCCGGACTAGGCTGCCATTTGATGCTGACCCTGGCTACCTATAACGGACGCTCCCTATCTTCTGATTCAAGGCTTCTTTAATTGGAAGAGGAACTACAAAGGATCAAGTGGGACATCGTCGGGCTAAGTGAGGTAAGGAGAAAAGGAGAAGATCTCATTGAACTGAAAAGTGGACATCTCTTCTATTATCGTGGGACAGATACTGGTAGAACTAGTGGTGTTGGATTTATAATAAACAAGAAACTGAAGGATAAAGTGGTAGAAGTTGAAAGTTCCTCTGACAGAGCTGCACGACTCGTTATCCAACTCTCGAGAAGATACCAGGCTCAGATTATTCAAACTTATGCACCCACCACAAGTCATCCTGAAGAAGAAATTGAAGAATTTTATGAGGAAATTCGTCATCTAAATAATAAAGGTAAGCAGCACTTGAAGATAATTATGGGAGATTTCAATGCAAAAATAGGGCAACGGCAACAGAATGAAACTTCAGTAGGTAAATTCGGTCACGGCAACAGAAACCAGCGTGGAAATACTCTCGTTGAGTTTGCAGAGGCAGAAGGATTTTTCATCTTGAACTCCTTTTTCAAGAAAAAGCCACACAGGAAATGGACATGGAGACATCCAAATGGGACGACAAGTGAAATTGATTTTATTATGTGTAACAAAAAATTCGTCATCGAAGACTGCAGTGTGCTGAACAAGTTCAACACAGGTAGTGACCATAGATTGGTGAGATGTAAGATGCACCTCAACACTAAACTGGAACGTGGCAAGCTCATAAGACAAACAAAATGTATTGACATAACCAACCTTAAAAAACACCATAATACTTTCAAGTTGGAACTGAAGAACAGATTCTCTGCTTTAGAAGGCCTAACATCGGAAGAAGTGGATATTTCGGAAGTTAACAGAAAAGTAACCAAAGCTCTAATGGAAACAGCAACAAAATTAGCTGGGTCTAAGAACAAGTTGCATGTGAACAAATTATCAGGAAAAACCAAAATGTTGATGCAAAAAAGAAGAGAGATGAGGACAACTAAAGAAGATGTGACTTCCAAAGTGGAATATATAGAGCTATGCAAGACAACACGAAAAAGTATCACTGAAGACGTAAGGAAATTCAACTGTGAGCTAGTGAGGAAAGCAATTGAAAACAACCAAAGCCTTAAGATAGCAAAGGGACATCTCAGTAAGGGAAGAAAACAGATTATGGCTCTGAGAAAAGAAGATGGTTCTATAACAAGAAATAGAGGCGAAATTTTGACAAGAGTGAAAGATTTCTACTCCAAATTATATGAAAGGGATGATACATGTTCTCCAGACATCATGAAAGGTACCAGAGTTCTTCCAGTCCTCCCAGCAGAAGTTGCTCATGCGATCAAGAACATGAAGCGGGGGAAAGCTCCAGGAGAAGATGGAATTACTATAGACATCATACAAGAAGCAAGTGGAGAAATTGAAACAGTACTCGCCCAAATTTTCACTCGATGCCTTAATGAAGGGAAGATTCCTGAGGATTGGAACAATGCTACAATGATCCTGCTACATAAAAAAGGTGACATTGACAATCTCAGGAACTACAGACCTATCAGCCTCCTATCAGTGGTTTATAAAATCTTCACTAAAGTTCTTTCACACCGCTTGAAGGTAACACTGGACATGGCTCAACCGAGAGAACAAGCTGGATTCAGGAGTGGCTACAGCACAATAGATCATATCCACGTACTGAGAGAACTAATTGAAAGAGCGAGGGAATATGAACTTCCATTGTGCATGGCTTTTATCGATTATGAAAAAGCCTTTGATTCGGTGAAACCATCAGCAGTTACCACGGCTCTGAAATCCTGCGGTATTGAAGATGCATACATTAATATTATTAATATCATCTATGAAAATGCAAGTGCAAAGATTCGGTTGTTTGAAAATACAACACACATAAAAATTGGAAAGGGAGTGAGACAAGGTGACACCATATCTCCGAAGCTCTTTAATGCCACATTGGAAAATGTCTTTCAATCACTGAACTGGGAAAACAAAGGGATAAAGATTAATGGAGATTATCTAACCCACCTTCGTTTTGCTGATGACGTAGTCATTTTTGCAACTACCCCATCAGAGCTGCAGAGTATGATCCAGGAACTTGCTGACAAGAGTAAAGAAGTGGGATTAAAAATGAACTTTCAGAAGACAAAAGTGATGTTCAATGCTTTTACAAGAAATGAAGATTTATCGATTGATGGAGAAAAACTGGAGATAACAGATACGTATGTTTATCTTGGACAGCAGATATCAAGTGAGGGTCACATTGGTGAAGAAATTAATCGGCGTACAAAACTTGCCTGGAGAGCTTTTGGAAGAAACAGCATAATTTTCAAGAGCAATATGCCATTATGTCTTAAAAGAAAAGTGTTTGATCAATGCATCCTTCCAGTGCTTACGTATGGTGCAGAGACGTGGACCTTAACTAAAAGAGACATACAAAGGCTGCAGACAACTCAAAGCAGCATGGACAGGTGCATGCTTGGTGTAACCAGGAGAGATAAGAAGAGGAACTCGTGGATCCGAAAAATGACGAGAGTGGAAGACATCATGATCAGAGTTAAATCCCTGAAATGGCAATGGGCTGGACATACTGCCAGAAGGACAGACCATAGATGGACAGCCGAAATTTTAGATTGGATTCCAAGGGACAGGAAAAGACCCAGAAAAAGACCACATGGGAGATGGGTGGATGAAATTCGTAAATATGCGGGAGTGACATGGAGGAGACTGGCACAAGACAGACCGTTGTGGAGGAAACTTGGGGAGACCTTCGTCCAGCAGTGGATTGATAATGGTTGACAATGATGATGATGATGATGATATTGAGAAATATACGTCATGTGATGAGTTCTTCCGCACATTAATATAGACCATATTCATGTCATATGTTGTTGTTTTTTTACAATCAGGAAGAAAAGTTTCTTCATCGACGTCCACGGGTGGTGCATCCGTGACCTCACTTCTGGAAATTGACCACGCCTGTCTATAACGTCGCTTCCGGCACCCAAGTGACGCCGTTCATACTTACGTGGTATGCAAGCTGTGGTAAAAGTATCCTGAGAGAAGTGGAAACCGGGTCGTTTCACCGCTTTGTCTAGAAGTTTGCTGAATGTACTGGCTTCAGTGTGGCATTAACCTGAAATGATGTCCAGACGACGTTTAAGCATCGAGAACAGAAATAGGGCTGTTGGTATGTTACAGGCTAGTGTACGGAAGATCGATGTGGCTCTGCTTTAGGAGTTTTGCAAAGTATAGTAAGTCGGCTACCCACATGATTTCTACGTAATGGAAATGTTGCAGATCGACTCAGGAGTGGTCGCCCTAGGATAACCACCAGGAGGAAAGATCGCTACCTGAGAGTAAGTGCTCGGAGAAGGACTAATATCACCAGTAGCCATTTCCGAGAATCACTTCGAGCTGCTTCTGGTGTTACTCAAACGGTACAAAACCATCTTCATGAATACGGATTCGGAGCAACAAGGACGCTGAGACGTACAGTATTTCTCACCGTCATCAAAGATGTACCTGGGCCCAACAGTACATGTCATGGAATATCCATGTACCTGTGTACAAAAGTACGTGTCATGGAATATAGAGTGACACTATGTACTTTCCACAGACGAATACCGTTTCACTCTTTATCCTAATACTCGACGAAGGCACTTGTAACGGGATATCCGGAACACAAATGGAACCACACTATGTGCAGTTCGTCCAACCTTACCAGCGGCGGCCAGTTCTGGTCTGGGCAGGAATGTGTTTTAATGGCCGTACTTCGTTGCATGTTTGTCAAGGTAGCATGAATGCCTCAATGTACTGAAACGAGATCATTGTGCCCATTGTGACACTGTTTCATGCTCCTATTGGACATGCATTCCGTTTTTTTTTATGATAATGCAAATAGTCACCGTTCCTAGAGCGTACTTCAGGAGCTGATCAATAGTGGGACTGAATCGTCACAGCTGCCTTCGGGGTTTCCTGACCTTAATCCTATTGAGAACTTTTGGGACGCTGTACAGCGACGTCTGGATAATCACGTTCCATAACCCAGTACATTGGAATACCTCTGTAACGTGTTGCCTGTAATATGGAACCAGCTGCCCCAGACGCTCATCAATAACGTCATTGGAAGTATGCCTCGTAGGCGTCAAGACGTTCTTTGACACTGAGGTGGTGTTACCGGTTACTGAAATCCAGAAATATGGACATTCTTCTAATTTACCATTTTGTCTATATTGCAGTGTTACTTTGTTTCGTGCAGAAATTGCACGACCAATTAGTTTTGAAAACGCACTCACTCATTAGCATTTGTGTTTGGTAGCCTCACTGATGTTATTTCATTATGTGCTACTTGAATCAGATGCATACATCATTCATTTCATGCGATAACCCGAACTTTTTTGTGACCAGTGTAGCATTTTCTCCTCTTTCAGGGAATTTAACAACCAAGGTGCTTTTTACTTTATAACAAACTTCTAATCCAAATAAAATACTTCTAACGGCTATGGTTGAAGCGTGTATCTTCATCGTTTTCTTTTCTAGGTTCGTAGAAAAGAAATTTGAGCTGTGTGAAAGAAAAGATGTACTTACCTTATCACATGTTGAAACTCATCCAATGATATATAACTAATATCTTCACAAACATGATAAGAAGTGTGCTAAAGAAAGCGGTACCTCATTATTCGTATATAAGCGGATATTTTCGAAAATTCTGTTATTCAGGAATTCTTAATTCAGCAGTCGATACATCTGAAATTATAGGCAATCACCTATCGTGTGAGATCTTTAAATATGTATCTTTGTATTAATGCATAATCGGCTTATGTACTTTGCTAGATACAATTGAGCACAAGATCACTCTGAAGAGCGTGATTTAGTAAAAATGCTAATAAGTTGGAATTAAGTAATTCCAATAATGAATGTGGGTGAAGTAAAAGTATTGAAGGGAGCTGTTGTATCGCGAATTTTATATATAAAAAGAATTGGTCAATCTATGAATTAGAAATCATTTTATTTTTCAGTTCGAATCATTCCCACGAAGAAGCATTCCTTTCCTCCACCTTCTTAGTCTAGTTACAAGTACAGAAACCACAGGTATTTCTTAAATGAGTGAACATTGGTCACTAATGGGCGAATTCCGGGCAGTTGTTAGAAGGTAGACAGTGTTTTGACTTCGTGCGCTAACGTCCACAGAAATTTGAATAGGTAAACCGCTAATCTCATATTGCTTCATGAGGATATGTCCGAAAATTCCTTTCCGTCAAAGCGCGCGAATGTTAAACTTTGTTACCCCAAATGTTCGGTCAGCCTACATCTCGCATTGAGACCTCCCAGGTCGTAAGTAATAGTTTCTCCCCCCCCCCCCCTCGTACCTAGTAACATAAGATTTCTTTGTCTTGAAATTTTAAGCAATATCACATGAAATTTTTGGGTCCTTAAATGTTATTCTTTCAGAAAATGTGAGCTACAAAATTATTATCCGACTTCACAAAAGAGCTAAACACGTTTTGGCACACAAAGTGGAAGAGATAGAGGATCATGTGAGGAACACAGAGGGATGCAAGAGTGATGAGAAGAACAGTTTCAGAGGATGATCTCTAGCAGGGTGAGTAGATTGTTAGATAACCTTACTCTAACCGTCGTCTTTCAAAAAGTCCCATATGTGAAAATGCTGTTTTTATTTCCTCTTCTTTTATCTTGTTTCTCTCTGTGTATACGTTACTATAAATTTATTTAATTGCGTATATTTATATGTGTGACATCAATTCCGAACATAGGAAAGTTTACTAGCTTAGACAGAGGCACAACCTAATCTAATTTTCAATTTTCAATCTTGAATTCAATCATAAATGCCTGACATTTATTGATTTTTCTAAGTTCATATGAAAGGTGACGTACTTGGAAATTGTGTTGTATCCAAAATCTTCGAGTGTCAGACTTTGCTTCAGCTGCATTTTATTAAATTTGTTACGCTTTAAACAAAAGGTTTCCCCAAGTTCTTAAAATATTGTTGGTATTTTATTATGTTTGTAGCTACTGCTATTTGATAGATGAACACACAGTATTTTGGTTGATGATATCACTTGTAGAACAGCACAATTGCGGTGCTCTTCTCTTCCCACTATAGATGAACTTAACTGCTACTTAGTGATCACCAGCGCAAACCGTGACTGCTACTCAAAAGTAACAGTGAATTTTAACCGTGAGTGGAATCGCAGTTTAGAACCGGTCCTTTGACTTCGATGATAGTTTCGTACCAATGTTTTAGGATAGGCATTTCGACATTGGTACGAAACGAAGTTGGATGTTAATAATTAACATTATAATTATGAACCGGGCCTCCATCACGAAAGAATGTCGATTTGAGAAGAAATAATAAAAATCGTATTACAGTGGTACACCTGAGCCTTACATCCGTGTTAATGACAAAAATAAAAAATAAAACAAAAATAAAAAAAATGACTTAAAACTGTTTTTCTTTCTTTTTTTCAGATTTTTGATTTAGACTTCCAGCACACAGATATACTGTATTTTTATTTTAAAGATTTCCAGTATAATTCAGAGACAATTTCTTAAACCGAATTCGTTTCCTGAAGACAATCCCTCCCTCCCTCCTACGTCCAGAGAAAAACGTAAATTAAGAATATAACTGTATGCTTGAAATCTAAAGAATGGGTCGTTGATTGTTTTAGTTTAACCGTCGGATGTCTAGAAACAATATGCTTTTTTTTACGGGTAGCCATTTCGATCATCTGTGATGAAGCGCTCTCGCCGAGAACGAAGTAACGGCGAATTCACAAATTCATTTGACAAAAAACGCTGCGAAAGAATCACTACGAGCTGGCAACAGGGCAGCATTAGTCCAAATCGCAACAGCTGATAACGAGTAACAGGATCAGAATTCACTCGATAACAGTTAACACGGCACTTCGGTAAATCCCAAATAGCATGCTGGGGAGCAATGACAGAGTGAGGAACGTACGCTGTTGGCTGGACGATCACTGTTGCTTAAGGTTTTCAGTAGCTGTGATTTTTCGATATCAGTGATCAAATCACAGATAGTGAAATATTGCTCATCTCTACTTCCCACCACAAGTACTGGAGAAAAAGGTGAAAATACAGCGCCGCAATTTTCATATATCCAAAAACTGTCACTCTTCATAGGTAAATCTATACAATGTATAACCCTCATGATTTACTCACTTCAGAAATAGTTAATGTATAACCCATTGTCTCTTATTTTATTCAAATTTGAAGTTTATATTGCAATTAATGCCATTTTGGATTATAGCTTTTGCTTGCAGTCATTTACTTAAATTGGGTGGCATTCTTTTAGCCATTCTTCAGTCATTTGATGATTCTCAATATAACTTTTCATTCTTTTATAACTTTTTCATTCTTCTTTTAAAATACAAAAGAATTCCAGCGGTTAAGCACGGTTTATGAGGACTACAATCGAATCTGATGCAGGAATACAACTCACGCGGCACTGACTCCATGAAAAACATCCAAAAATCGCCTAATGTGCACTGTTAAAAATTTTAGGGTAGGTTGCACCAAAAAGTGGTTCTACACCAGCTACTCCACTCCTTGAGAAAAGATACACCGTTGTATGGTGCAAACAAAACCCACCAACATGGTGTAACTTTGTAATACTTTATGATGCAAGACTTCACCACATTATGTGCAAGGTGCATTATGTCCATGTTGTTGGGTTTTGTTTGCATCACACAATGGGTGTATCTTTTCTCAGAAAGTGGTGCAGCTTGTGTAGCACCACGTTTTGGTGCAACCTACTACAACATTTTTGTCAGTGTATGTGTCGGAGATGTGGCTAGAACGCTGATAAAAATCAGTAGGGCAATAGTGGTACTCAATCGAAATGTTTTTATCAGTAGTGGTACAAATATCTGTAGTGGCATCCTTGCAGATAAAAATATTTTCGATCGAGTAACAGTAGTGGTACTCGATCAAAATATTTTTATCTGCTGATATTAAGTTGCGTAAGTAGTCTCACTAACTTTCCAATTTCCTTTGAACGATTATCTTGTTTACAGCAAATTTTCATGGAAGTTTTGCGGAAAGTTTATAATGTGTCATAAACAATTTTATGACACATATTTAATAATTTTCCTTTGAACGATTATCTTTGTTTACAACAAATTTTGATGGAAGTTTTGCGGAAAGTTTATAATGGGTCATAATGTATGAAACATAATGTACTTCATAGTTTTCAGATTTCTAGCTGTAGTTTGAAAGAACATAAGGTGTTTGAGTATCCTGATACTATGTTGCACTTCCAGGCCTTTCTACAAGTTCAGTCACGTGATATTTTTATTCCCATTGCATAAAGTTCGTTTGTCTCGTAGAAATCCTGGTTTTTGGCATGAAGTCTTATAAACACTGACATTTTAGTCTTGTTCTAAGGATTATCTACCACGAGCAGCCAAATGAGCTGGATTCGAAAATATCACGTCATAGAGCAGAGAGTTATTGGGATCATTTCCGCCAATCTCCCTTGAGTGAGAGCGGAAACCGAGCGGCGGAAATGAACTCCGGCAGTGGAATAGGTTTACGCCGAGTCGCCCTGGGGCAAAGAAGCTGATGTTCCCGTTAACCCTAATTAGGCGTTCCCATTTAACGATGTTCGCCGAAGCCTTTTGTGCCCCCTATTACATTACCGCAGTTTGTCTCCAGAGATACCCACTGCTCCCGCTGTCAGGTGCGGCATCGATCTCAAATATAATTATGCACAATTTCCAGCAGTCTCCCAGCCTCCCTTTCCTACCCTGTTCAGGACCTCTTGTTGGCTCTGGCAGCAATCCATTCACCTGGCCTTTCCAACATCTCATGACTTGGATATTCATCACAGACGGTTGATCTTTGAGGCTACGAAGTTTTCATCCAAGTTAAATAACGAATTCTCTGACTTTGCTTATAAAGGTACCAAATCACTCTGAAGTGAGGATAAAAACACGACGAATAACGCCGAATTCTCCGGTGAAATATGCATATCTTGCAACAGAAATAGCAAACTTAGTGCGCTGAAAACGTTTAAAGACTTTTTAAATGAAGTATAGAATCAATAATTTAATAAAAGCTGAAGATTTCCTGGACATGTGGGTAAATTAATTAATGTTTCTTGATTTCCATGCAGTGTAAAAACAATTTTAGTAATGCGTCTTGCCGCAGATGAGATAGCGTATTAAGTGCAATTGCATATGTACACCGTCCTTTGAAGGCAAACTTTTTACTCAGAAAATGGTGGGATTCATGAAAAATCTCAGAGATGGACATAAACGACTTATGAAAATAATTTATATTTTCGCGGAACATTATAAGTAACGCCCGAAGCGGCAGTGTGCCTGATACAAAGTTCTATTTATCTAATGAAACAAAATTTCATCGAATACAGCTGGGAGATATGTGAATGTTGTACAACGATCATATGCCATGGTGTACAACGATCCGCTTAGTCTGATTTCTAAGATGCTAGAAAATGTGTGAGTAGTCCTTGTCATTTACAAGATAATTACAATAAACATAATTTTCCAAAGGAAACGTTTAGAAATGCAGATATAGTGTCATACACAAATATATTTTTGCTTCATACAGTCTGAAAACGCTGTTGATAGAAAATTAGCTTTGTGGAAAATGTTGATTTTACCAGCGCTACCAGATGTTGAAAGAATTGTTTTCAGTCTGATCTACAGAAACGAAGGTGTTGAACTCAGGAACTATTTTGACACAGTTTAACCCTGAAACGGATAAAAAAAGCCAAAATGCACTGCTCCAAATAAAAAAATTTTATTCAGAAGGAGTGAGCCAAATGAAGCGGAAATTACGAGTGATATAAAATATGAGATGGATAATACACGATTTAATTTCTAAAGCAGTACATGAAGTCGAAAGACTACAAGTCAGAATCACGCAACAGCAATTAATATCTTGTGTGCCCACCATGATGTGCAATGCAGTCAGACACGTAGCGGTGCATGCAGTAATACATCCTTCCAATCAAGTCTTCTGGCATTTGGTACAACACAACATTTACCCTATTTCATTATTCAGTGTCGTTCTGGGCGATCGAGGACAAGCTTACAAGCGTGGTCGTCCAATGACATCTCAAAGATGTTCGATAGGTGATAGATACGGAGATCTCCCGGGTGAGGGAAACACATGGAGCCCTTGTAGGCGCGCACTATGGATCATAGCGGTATGTGGCCGAGCGTTATTTTGCTGGAAAACGACCTCCTGGTTACCACTCAGAAATTGTAAAAACACGGGCTGTAAAACGTCATCTATGTACCGCTGGGCTGTCATGGCGCCCATTATGAATATCAGAGGTGAGAGGTCATTTGAATTAATGAAGACACATAACAACATGCTCGGTTGGCTAAGAGTTTCCACTTCGCAGAAAGCAGCTGGACCCTCCAAGTGATCAAGTCGCCGCCAGACGCGGACAGGACGATCTTCGGCACCGAGACAGAATCAGGACTCACAGCTGAACATGACATGGATGCCATTCCTGTGCCCACGCAGCTTCATTATGACCGCACTCCAGTTGATGTGATGGCTAGCGGGAATGCAGTCATGCCTTCGCAAATATTTGGTTAACTGTCCGAGACGTGCGAAGATGTCCATAGCCACCATTACTTATCGTCGAATGCTCCACGCAGTAGCTTGTGGCTTCACAATTGCTTAGCAACAAATAAGCCGATCGTTACGTATGGCCTCCGCTTCACTTCACCGGTCGCGCTACAGCGACTGCAAGTACTTTATGCATTCGCTGTTGCCAACTACATTCTGGCATCCCGATGCACATGAGCAGCGATTCGGTGAATCGACCAACCAGCTTCATGGAGGCATATTCTCCGTCCTCTCTCAAAATTGGCCAGCTAATGATAGCTTGAGAGACGAGGCATATTCTCTCATTGATATGCCGCAGAAGCCATCAACACTACGCTGCTTTGTTTCGTGCGATCCGGAGCACTTGACACGACATAGCTTCAACGACCCGTATTTGCACTTTTATCTGTCACACATCTCATACGATTGATTGTATACATCCCTGTAATCAAGGCTTCGGCGCCCCGTATTTGCACTTTTATCTCTCACACATCTCATACGATTGATTGTATACATCCCTTTAATCAAGGCTTCGGCGGCCCGTATTTGCACTTTTATCTGTCACACATCTCATACGATTGATTGTATACATCCCTCTAATCAAGGCTTCGGCGCCCCGTATTTGCACTTTTATCTCTCACACATCTCATACGATTGATTGTATACATCCCTCTAATCAAGGCTTCGGCGCCCCGTATTTGCACTTTTATCTCTCACACATCTCATACGATTGATTGTATACATCCCTCTAATCAAGGCTTCGGCGCCCCGTATTTGCACTTTTATCTGTCACACATCTCATACGATTGATTGTATACATCCCTTTAATCAAGGCTTCGGCGGCCCGTATTTGCACTTTTATCTGTCACACATCTCATACGATTGATTGTATACATCCCTCTAATCAAGGCTTCGGCGGCCCGTATTTGTACTTTTATCTCTCACACATCTCATACGATTGATTGTATACATCCCTCTAATCAAAGCTTCGGCGGCCCGTATTTGCACTTTTATCTCTCACACATCTCATACGATTGATTGTATACATCCCTCTAATCAAGGCTTCGGCGCCCCGTATTTGCACTTTTATCTCTCACACATCTCATACGATTGATTGTATACATCCCTCTAATGAAGGCTTCGGCGCCCCGTATTTGCACTTTTATCTCTCACACATCTCATACGATTGATTGTATACATCCCTCTAATCAAGGCTTCGACGCCCCGTATTTGCACTTTTATCTCTCACACATCTCATACGATTGATTGTATACATCCCACTAATCAAGGCTTCAGCGGCCCGTATTTGCACTTTTATCTCTCACACATCTCATACGATTGATTGTATACATCCCTCTAATCAAGGCTACGGCGGCCCGTATTTGTACTTTTATCTCTCACACATCTCATACGATTGATTGCATACATCCCTCTAATCAAGGCTTCGGCGGCCCGTATTTGCACTTTTATCTCTCACACATCTCATACGATTGATTGTATACATCCCTCTAATCAAAGCTTCGGCGGCCCGTATTTGCACTTTTATCTCTCACACATCTCCGACGATTGATTGTATACATCCCTCTAATCAAGGCTTCGGCGGCCCGCATTTGCACTTTTATCTCTCACACATCTCATACGATTGATTGTATACATCCCTCTAATCAAGGCTTCGGCGGCCCGTATTTGCACTTTTATCTCTCACACATCTCATACGATTGATTGTATACATCCCTTTAATCAAGGCTTCGGCGGCCCGTATTTGCACTTTTATCTCTCACACATCTCATACGATTGATTGTATACATCCCTCTAATCAAGGCTTCGGCGGCCCGCATTTGCACTTTTATCTCTCACACATCTCATACGATTGATTGTATACATCCCTCTAATCAAGGCTTCGGCGCCCGTATTTGCACTTTTATCTCTCACACATCTCATACGATTGATTGTATACATCCCTTTAATCAAGGCTTCGGCGGCCCGTATTTACACTTTTATCTCTCACACATCTCATACGATTGATTGTATACATCCCTCTAATCAAGGTTTCGGCGCCCCGTATTTGCACTTTTATCTCTCACACATCTCATACGATTGATTGTATCATCATCATCATCATCATCATTGTCAACCATTATCAATCCACTGCTGGACGAAGGTCTCCCCAAGTTTCCTCCACAACGGTCTGTCTTGTGCCAGTCTCCTCCATGTCACTCCCGCATATTTACGAATTTCATCCACCCATCTCCCATGTGGTCTTTTTCTGGGTCTTTTCCTGTCCCTTGGAATCCAATCTAAAATTTCGGCTGTCCATCTATGGTCTGTCCTTCTGGCAGTATGTCCAGCCCATTGCCATTTCAGGGATTTAACTCTGATCATGATGTCTTCCACTCTCGTCATTTTTCGGATCCACGAGTTCCTCTTCTTATCTCTCCTGGTTATACCAAGCATGCACCTCTCCATGCTTCTTTGAGTTGTCTGCAGCCTTTGTATGTCTCTTTTAGTTAAGGTCCACGTCTCTGCACCATACGTAAGCACTGGAAGGATGCATTGATCAAACACTTTTCTTTTAAGACATAATGGCATATTGCTCTTGAAAATTATGCTGTTTTTTCCAAAAGCTCTCCAGGCAAGTTTTGTACGCCGATTAATTTCTTCATCAATGTGACCCTCACTTGATATCTGCTGTCCAAGATAAACATACGTATCTGTTATCTCCAGTTTTTCTCCATCAATCGATAAATCTTCATTTCTTGTAAAAGCATTGAACATCACTTTTGTCTTCTGAAAGTTAATTTTTAATCCCACTTCTTTACTCTTGTCAGCAAGTTCCTGGATCATACTCTGTAGCTCTGATGGGGTAGTTGCAAAAATGACTACGTCATCAGCAAAACGAAGGTGGGTTAGATAATCTCCATTAATCTTTATCCCCTTGTTTTCCCAGTTCAGTGATTGAAAGACATTTTCCAATGTGGCATTAAAGAGCTTCGGAGATATGGTGTCACCTTGTCTCACTCCCTTTCCAATTTTTATGTGTGTTGTATTTTCAAACAGCCGAATCTTTGCACTTGCATTTTCATAGATGTTATTAATAATATTAATGTATGCATCTTCAATACCGCAGGATTTCAGAGCCGTGGTAACTGCTGATGGTTTCACCGAATCAAAGGCTTTTTCATAATCGATAAAAGCCATGCACAATGGAAGATCATATTCCCTTGCTCTTTCAATTAGTTCTCTCAGTACGTGGATATGATCTATTGTGCTGTAGCCACTCCTGAATCCAGCTTGTTCTCTCGGTTGAGCCATGTCCAGTGTTACCTTCAAGCGATGTGAAAGAACTTTAGTGAAGATTTTATAAACCACTGATAGGAGGCTGATAGGTCTGTAGTTCCTGAGATCCTCAATGTCACCTTTTTTATGTAGCAGGATCATTGTAGCATTGTTCCAATCCTCAGGAATCTTCCCTTCATTAAGGCATCGAGTGCATCCCTCTAATCAAGGCTTCGGCGCCCCGTATTTGCACTTTTATCTCTCACACATCTCATACGATTGATTGTATACATCCCACTAATCAAGGCTTCAGCGGCCCGTATTTGCACTTTTATCTCTCACACATCTCATACGATTGATTGTATACATCCCTCTAATTAAGGCTTCGGCTGCCCGTATTTGTACTTTTATCTCTCACACATCTCATACGATTGAGTGTATACATCCCTCTAATCAAGGCTTCGGCGACCCGTATTTGCACTTTTATCTCTCACACATCTCCGACGATTGATTGTATACATCCCTCTAATGAAAGCTTCGGCGGCCCGTATTTGCACTTTTATCTCTCACACATCTCAGACGATTGATTGTATACATCCCTCTAATCAAATATTCGGCGGCCCGTATTTGCACTTTTATCTCTCACACATCTCAGATGATTGATTGCATCATCATCATCATCATCATTGTCAACCATTATCAATCCACTGCTGGACGAAGGTCTCCCCAAGTTTCCTCCACAACGGTCTGTCTTGTGCCAGTCTCCTCCATGTCACTCCCGCATATTTACGAATTTCATCCACCCATCTCCCATGTGGTCTTTTTCTGGGTCTTTTCCTGTCCCTTGGAATCCAATCTAAAATTTCGGCTGTCCATCTATGGTCTGTCCTTCTGGCAGTATGTCCAGCCCATTGCCATTTCAGGGATTTAACTCTGATCATGATGTCTTCCACTCTCGTCATTTTTCGGATCCACGAGTTCCTCTTCTTATCTCTCCTGGTTATACCAAGCATGCACCTCTCCATGCTTCTTTGAGTTGTCTGCAGCCTTTGTATGTCTCTTTTAGTTAAGGTCCACGTCTCTGCACCATACGTAAGCACTGGAAGGATGCATTGATCAAACACTTTTCTTTTAAGACATAATGGCATATTGCTCTTGAAAATTATGCTGTTTTTTCCAAAAGCTCTCCAGGCAAGTTTTGTACGCCGATTAATTTCTTCATCAATGTGACCCTCACTTGATATCTGCTGTCCAAGATAAACATACGTATCTGTTATCTCCAGTTTTTCTCCATCAATCGATAAATCTTCATTTCTTGTAAAAGCATTGAACATCACTTTTGTCTTCTGAAAGTTCATTTTTAATCCCACTTCTTTACTCTTGTCAGCAAGTTCCTGGATCATACTCTGTAGCACTGATGGGGTAGTTGCAAAAATGACTACGTCATCAGCAAAACGAAGGTGGGTTAGATAATCTCCATTAATCTTTATCCCCTTGTTTTCCCAGTTCAGTGATTGAAAGACATTTTCCAATGTGGCATTAAAGAGCTTCGGAGATATGGTGTCACCTTGTCTCACTCCCTTTCCAATTTTTATGTGTGTTGTATTTTCAAACAGCCGAATCTTTGCACTTGCATTTTCATAGATGTTATTAATAATATTAATGTATGCATCTTCAATACCGCAGGATTTCAGAGCCGTGGTAACTGCTGATGGTTTCACCGAATCAAAGGCTTTTTCATAATCGATAAAAGCCATGCACAATGGAAGTTCATATTCCCTTGCTCTTTCAATTAGTTCTCTCAGTACGTGGATATGATCTATTGTGCTGTAGCCACTCCTGAATCCAGCTTGTTCTCTCGGTTGAGCCATGTCCAGTGTTACCTTCAAGCGATGTGAAAGAACTTTAGTGAAGATTTTATAAACCACTGATAGGAGGCTGATAGGTCTGTAGTTCCTGAGATCCTCAATGTCACCTTTTTTATGTAGCAGGATCATTGTAGCATTGTTCCAATCCTCAGGAATCTTCCCTTCATTAAGGCATCGAGTGCATCCCTCTAATCAAGGCTTCGGCGCCCCGTATTTGCACTTTTATCTCTCACACATCTCATACGATTGATTGTATACATCCCACTAATCAAGGCTTCAGCGGCCCGTATTTGCACTTTTATCTCTCACACATCTCATACGATTGATTGTATACATCCCTCTAATTAAGGCTTCGGCTGCCCGTATTTGTACTTTTATCTCTCACACATCTCATACGATTGAGTGTATACATCCCTCTAATCAAGGCTTCGGCGACCCGTATTTGCACTTTTATCTCTCACACATCTCCGACGATTGATTGTATACATCCCTCTAATGAAAGCTTCGGCGGCCCGTATTTGCACTTTTATCTCTCACACATCTCAGACGATTGATTGTATACATCCCTCTAATCAAATATTCGGCGGCCCGTATTTGCACTTTTATCTCTCACACATCTCAGATGATTGATTGTATCATCATCATCATCATCATTGTCAACCATTATCAATCCACTGCTGGACGAAGGTCTCCCCAAGTTTCCTCCACAACGGTCTGTCTTGTGCCAGTCTCCTCCATGTCACTCCCGCATATTTACGAATTTCATCCACCCATCTCCCATGTGGTCTTTTTCTGGGTCTTTTCCTGTCCCTTGGAATCCAATCTAAAATTTCGGCTGTCCATCTATGGTCTGTCCTTCTGGCAGTATGTCCAGCCCATTGCCATTTCAGGGATTTAACTCTGATCATGATGTCTTCCACTCTCGTCATTTTTCGGATCCACGAGTTCCTCTTCTTATCTCTCCTGGTTATACCAAGCATGCACCTCTCCATGCTTCTTTGAGTTGTCTGCAGCCTTTGTATGTCTCTTTTAGTTAAGGTCCACGTCTCTGCACCATACGTAAGCACTGGAAGGATGCATTGATCAAACACTTTTCTTTTAAGACATAATGGCATATTGCTCTTGAAAATTATGCTGTTTTTTCCAAAAGCTCTCCAGGCAAGTTTTGTACGCCGATTAATTTCTTCATCAATGTGACCCTCACTTGGTATCTGCTGTCCAAGATAAACATACGTATCTGTTATCTCCAGTTTTTCTCCATCAATCGATAAATCTTCATTTCTTGTAAAAGCATTGAACATCACTTTTGTCTTCTGAAAGTTCATTTTTAATCCCACTTCTTTACTCTTGTCAGCAAGTTCCTGGATCATACTCTGTAGCTCTGATGGGGTAGTTGCAAAAATGACTACGTCATCAGCAAAACGAAGGTGGGTTAGATAATCTCCATTAATCTTTATCCCCTTGTTTTCCCAGTTCAGTGATTGAAAGACATTTTCCAATGTGGCATTAAAGAGCTTCGGAGATATGGTGTCACCTTGTCTCACTCCCTTTCCAATTTTTATGTGTGTTGTATTTTCAAACAGCCGAATCTTTGCACTTGCATTTTCATAGATGTTATTAATAATATTAATGTATGCATCTTCAATACCGCAGGATTTCAGAGCCGTGGTAACTGCTGATGGTTTCACCGAATCAAAGGCTTTTTCATAATCGATAAAAGCCATGCACAATGGAAGTTCATATTCCCTTGCTCTTTCAATTAGTTCTCTCAGTACGTGGATATGATCTATTGTGCTGTAGCCACTCCTGAATCCAGCTTGTTCTCTCGGTTGAGCCATGTCCAGTGTTACCTTCAAGCGGTGTGAAAGAACTTTAGTGAAGATTTTATAAACAACTGATAGGAGGCTGATAGGTCTGTAGTTCCTGAGATCCTCAATGTCACCTTTTTTATGTAGCAGGATCATTGTAGCATTGTTCCAATCCTCAGGAATCTTCCCTTCATTAAGGCATCGAGTGCATCCCTCTAATCAAGGCTTCGGCGCCCCGTATTTGCACTTTTATCTCTCACACATCTCATACGATTGATTGTATACATCCCACTAATCAAGGCTTCAGCGGCCCGTATTTGCACTTTTATCTCTCACACATCTCATACGATTGATTGTATACATCCCTCTAATTAAGGCTTCGGCTGCCCGTATTTGTACTTTTATCTCTCACACATCTCATACGATTGAGTGTATACATCCCTCTAATCAAGGCTTCGGCGACCCGTATTTGCACTTTTATCTCTCACACATCTCCGACGATTGATTGTATACATCCCTCTAATGAAAGCTTCGGCGGCCCGTATTTGCACTTTTATCTCTCACACATCTCAGACGATTGATTGTATGCATCCCTCTAATCAAATATTCGGCGGCCCGTATTTGCACTTTTATCTCTCACACATCTCAGATGATTGATTGTATACATCCCTCTAATCAAAGCTTCGGCGGCCCGTATTTGCACTTTTATCTCTCACACATCTCATACGATTGATTGTATGCTCGAAGGATTTGCTTATCCCATCGACCTGCATACACACACACACACACACACACACACACACACACACACACACACACACACACACACACACACACACACACACACACACACACACCTATTAATTTTCATGCCGAGACGCTGAATCCTTTTGGGTGGGGCACTTTCAATGTCAAGCAGTGCATTTTAGAAAATAATGGTTTTAGTCACAGCCCTCGGTACCAAAAAGTTTTTCAGAGCTAGTTTTCAGATGAGAAGATATTGTCCCAAACACGGAAACACATTTCTTTACCGATCATTTATTACAGAAACGTTTTTCGGTGGAGGAGAATGGGGTGACGATCATCATGAGAAACTGACTGGATTTGGTGGAGGAGGAATCATGCCCTGGGGCCGTTTTTCGCTCGTTCCTAATTTAGGGCCACTAGTTCCAAGTAAGGGATAACAAGCAAAACATCGTTTTTCGCTCGTTCCTTAATTAGGGCCACTAGTCCCAGGCCAGTACATTACAAGCATAACATCCATGCCTTATCGGGATTCGAACCCAGCCCCTCTCGGACGCAGAAACTTGAATGTGTGTGAATAATCATCTCCATGAATGCCGGCCACCGTATTTTCTTTAAATCCACCCTTGTGGTGCTATGATTTTGCGTTTACAGTGGTATTGACAAACTGATGTTAGGAACACTTATTTAAAAAAAAAAAGCAAATTCCAGTCTGCTGGAAATGCAAACCATTTTCATTTTTCTTCAGTCATGCGGATATACAAATAAATTAATAAATAAATAAAACGCCTCATTGAATAAATAAAACACTTTTATTAAATTTTACGAGCCTAATACACCAGCAGTTCACAAATTTCTATAAAACGTAGAATTTTGTTTTCGAAAATAAATAAAAAGAAAAGAAAATAAACAGGTGAGAAACGTTACTTAAATTAAGAGTCCCATCCATATGAATTTCACTCCACTAAACAGTAAAAATTAAGATTTTAAAAATTCCATTACATAATATAGAAATTTTATCATAACATAATTAATGCCAGCCATGCCTGTTGCAGTATTATCCATAACTCCGCCCGAGACGCCGGTCCAGGATTCATGGATCTGATGTTCCGCCCCACGGAACATCATCCCAGAAAGCTTCCACAATATTTAAATCCGGGAACCTTCGGGTCCACTGTATGGTTGTGGCCCATTGAGGCGGCACATTGTGCTGGTGGAACAGACCATCGGACGTAGGGTGCGCGAAGGCCATGAAAGTGTTTAGGGGATCAGCCAGCACATGCTGATCACGCGAAGCGGTTAAAGACCTCTCCAGACACGCTAAGAGACCTAATATGTCCCATGAAAAGGCTTATCAAACCATCACAGACCCACCACCACCACCGTGAACAGATCCAACCTGGCCCGTTAGATAGATACAGCTGAAAACGGTCTGACCACAAGACTTGGCACAACCCTGGAAAAGTCTAGTTTTGATGTTTCTGGCACCAGGAGAGGCCTAATGTCCGATTACGAGCAGTCAACAGCGGCACACGAGTAACGTGTCAGCTCCCGTAGCACGGCGTGCGTCATACCGTTCACTCGCAGACGCTGCTTGGGACTCTCACATTTAACCTGGATGGGATTTGCTCTGCCGTCGCCAAACGGTCAGTCTGTAAGAGCCTAGATAGCTACGTTGATCCCGGTTATCAATGGCGTGCGGTAGGCTACCGCTTGCTCTCTGAGCGCTGGTACGTTCGTCGATAATATACTCGCGGTACACCCTTGATGAGGTTGCCCTCAGGAATCCTACAGTTCTTACCATTTGTGAGATAGAATGACTCATGTGTCTTGCGCCTACAATGAGTCCACACTCAAAAGCGCTCAAATCACCACGTTAACCCATGTTTTTTATTGCGATAAACTGTTGGGAAGCCGAACAGTTTATCGCAATCAAAGAACATGGATTGAACGCAGGTGTATTTATCACCTGCGTTCTGTTTGGGTCTGTTCCACTCTGTGCGGAAGATGCCTATGTCAACTTCCCATCACCCCTATCTCTAATGGCTTGTCTACTGAGTGTATATTCATAACAAGTTAGTAAAATCATACAATGCATTTATTATGATACGCTTTCCAACATACCAGAAATTATTACTCAAGTTATGAGGATAATACTCGCTCTTGTGTCCTGACCTTTGACCCCATTTCGATGATAGTCAACAGAACCGGTTCAGTACACCTCAATAATAACATACTAAAGTTTTGTCGCAATAGACGCAGTTTTACGCAAGTTATGAGAATAATGGCAGCGGAATAAATCTTGCTTTTGTGCAATGACCTTTGACCCCAATTCGTTGATATTCAACAGAACCGGTTCACTATACCTCCGGAGCAACATGATAACGTTTTGTCGCAATCGAAAAACTTTTTGGTAAGTTATGATGCACAAGGGCAATGGAATGGATCCCACTCCAGTGTCCTGACCTTTGACCCCATTTCGCTCATTTTCAATAGGGTTCGTCCCCAGTTAGTATGTGGCTCCCTACCACATACTAAAATTTCATCGAAATCGAACCATTTTTACGCAAGTTATGATGCATAAGAGCAATGGAACAAATCCTGCTCTTATGTCCTGCCTGACCTTTGACCCCATTTCGCCCATTTTCAATAGGGTTTGTGCCCAGGTGGTGCCCTACCACATACTAAAATTTCATCGTAATCGAACCATATTTACGCATGTTATGACGCATAAAGGCAATGAAATGGATCCCGCTTTTACGTCCTGACCTTTGACCCCATTCCACCCGTTTTCAATAGGTGTCGTTCCCAGGTGGTTCCTTACCACATACTAAAATTTCATCGAAATCGAACCATATTTACGCATGTTAGGACGCATAAAGGCAATGAAATGGATCCCGCTCTTATGGCATGACCTCTGACCCCACTTCACCAATTTTCAATAGGGTTGGTCGCCTAGTAGTCCTCTTCCACATACTAAAATTTCATCGAAATCGAACCATATTTACGCAAGTTATGACGCATAAGGGCAAATGAATGGATCCTGCTCTTATGGCGTGACCTTTGACCCCACTTCACCCATTTTCAATAGGGTTCGTGCCCTGGTGGTCCCCTAGCACATACTAAAATTTCATCGAAATCGAACCATTTTTACGTGAGTTATCGTGCCGACAGACAGACGGACGGAAAAAGCTGGAGCATATACGCTTCTTCAACCTACGGTTGGAAAGCGTAAAAAAGAAGTCGTGGGAGTATTCATGCTACAACTCAGTTTGAGATTGCGGCAAATTTTCAGTTATCTCGATGCAATTAAAATACAGTATATGTTAGGAGTAACAGAAAATTTTGAGGTATCCTGATGTTTTACAGTTTCCAGCTCTTACGATTACGCTTATTTCAGTGGGGACCTTGGCTCTTTGTTCATTCAGACAGGTGGCGTTAGGCATATTTACTTTGACACTTTCTCCATCTGCTGCTGCACACTGGTATTCCAGGTATCGGCTGTAGCAGGGCATGCGGAACACCGTTTAATCACTGGCATCACTACAGTGATCAAGGAAAGACTCCAAGTCACTTAACACAGCATGACAACACTGTCACCACCGCATTTCTTGATGTTATTTTTGTGAACACTAGACTAAGCACCAAGCAACGAATTCTGGCTGATTTGTTTGCTTGGTGCTTTAGATTTTTGATCCCAAATCTAAAGCACCAAGCAAACGAGTCAGCCACTGGAATGTAATATGTTGTAAGGAAGTAATCTTGCAACAGAAACAAATTACGTTGAGCACTAGTCTCCTGAATTTACGAAGCAAATCATGTTATCTTCTGATACTAGTTCGTGATACGTAGTGCTATCCTACCAACTGCGTTTTTCTTTCTGGTAGAAAAGCTGTTCTTCATAAGGAGCGCTCGTGAACTATAGAATTTGTGTTTCAGTGACATTGCAGTTATTTCGAATGCTTTTGTTTTGGGTTGTTTTCTTTGTGAAATTGAAAAACCGATTTTAGTCGGTTTCTGTTTGTATTTTCCAAGTTATCTAGTAAAAATTTAAGAAGAAAAAAAATATGTTTACTTAATATATACATGTTTCGGTATCCGCTAATCTTTCACTTTATTAAAATCCTACTAATCAGCTTGAAAATGGAAATCATTAATTTTTTCAATTTTCAGCTTAATTAATAAACGTTACGTACCTACATTTCTCTTCTTATTGTAATTTCAAATTAATGATTTACTTTGTGCATCAAAAGAATCCCACCGAACTATACACTTGCGTAAAGGAGCTTGTGAAACAGGCGGCGTGTTTTAATTGTCCAACGCTCTAATATGCGAAGTTCAAACCTCTTGTGAAAATTAATGCTAGGTATTATTCTCACTTTGAGATCCTCAGAAGTTGTCTCGGTGCTTTATTAATTTCCTAGATTGAATGGCATTCCCGTGATTTTGCATTTGCGCCTTTTCCTTTCGATTAAGCGGTAATTGGCGACTTTTGTTGTTGTGTTTCGACACAACATATTGAAGTTGCGCGTGCTTTCCATTTCTCAGCTGTCTATCGAATTGACGGCCTTAATGCTTTCCTCGGTTTGGCTTTCAGAGTGTTCCGCTCATTGAGTTCCACAAATTAAGGATCTCAAAATGAAGGATGAGAGAATTAGCTCTCCTAATTCGAGAAGCGTGTTCAACAAGACGGAGGAACTCCAAGGTGCATTAGTGCTGAGATCGAAAACTATTTTACCGTTGTGATTCAATTAGGTTCGGCACTCCCTAATATTGAAGTTGGAACCCACAAAGAGTAGTACACTTTCCAAATTCTTAAAATGAAGAGCTGCTTGTATTCGATATCGGGTAAACTTCATTTCCAAAGTTAACACACTAGAAGCATAAAAGGAATCATATGCAAAAGTCAGACACTGAACAGAAAGTTTTAATTTAAAAGAACCTAGATTTCCTTTTTAATGATTGGTGTTAAACAGTACTACTACTGTATCTGTTAGAGTGAACGATTTATTTGACCCTTTTGAATCGTACTTTGGTAGTTTCCGATTAGTAATGGAAACACAATTTGTAATAAAGCACAACATTAATGCTACACTCCATGCATTGATATCGAAAGTTTTGGGAATTCCATAACATTTTCCTAACATTTCCCTAAAGAGTGTTTAGTTCCCCTAATGTTTTTTGCAAAGTGAAGGTAGAGAGCCTTAGAAAATGATCTGATTAGACATGCGTTATTTATCAAATTTTGCTCTTGGGGGATCTTAGGCGATACCAAATGTAAATGCACTCTGTGTGATAAAAATTATATCTCTAAATGTACGTGAAATAGCAGAAGAGGAAATAGATCAATAATTCACTTAGAATAATTACTGTATTTTTCAGCTTATAAGCCGACATGGAGTCCAATGGGTTAAATGTTTCTCTATTTCGTTATCTTCATTCATAAATAAGTCGACTCTGAGAATAATACGAGGTTAGAACAAATACAGTTAGTGTTCCTAAAATTCTGTAATTGTATTTTTAATGCTTCAGTAAATATTAATAAGCAGAGAAAGTGAGATAACTTCCGCATTTTTCTTTTCAGAGAAAAGTTGAATTTCGTAAGTTTATTTTTTCTTACAAACTCACGCTACTCATCTTCCTTCCTTCCGACTTACCAGTGGGAGAACGTGCTGAGTGCAAAGATGAAAAACAAAGATCACGCATGTGTGCCAAATCAGAGTATTGCTTGTGTCTTGAGTTATCGTTCGTTCGTTGCTTTCTGTCACAAGTCCGATTGAAATCAGAAACCAACAGAGAATTTGTTTTCAATCAGAAACGTGAAATAAATTGACATAAGCATAATAATAATTGGAAGAAATAATTGATTTTATTTCAGTGAGCTATGCAATTGAGAGATTGACACAACGTAAAAAAATGCCTTCGCTAGCCCTGGTCATTGTTGTTCTTAAAGCACAAGTGCCGCCGGCTGTCAACAAGATTGTCACCAGCCAAACAACTGGGTGGCAGTGACATGTTTCAGAGGTTTTAATCATCGCGAAATAAATGCGTTGCATCCACTATAGATCTGGCGGCTTTGCAAAACCAGGGGTGCATGCCACCCACGGGGTCTTCGAGGAGTTTCGATAAAGGTGTTATTAACATATGACAGATGCCACTCCAAATCGTTGCCGGAGATTTTAATGATGTTTCTGTCGAACGGAAATAATTGTTATGGAAGCTTTTAAGCAAGTTCTCAGTGACGAAATTCTAAGTTTCGTGCGCTTTAAGATGGTTTCATATAAATGCAATATTGCGTTTCCGGGCTCGGAGCACTACCAAATTTAAGGCACATTTTTTTCTCATTGTGATATTTCGATGACCAATCAATAGATAAGTCAATATGTTCGTATAAGTCAAGGCCGGGACTTCTGAAAAAAAAGGCCCGTGCCTTATACATAAAAAAGTACTGACGTTTAAAGCTAAACCACGAAATATCTGAAAAATTGTGGATTGACCCCATATGCTTAATTTTATTGATAAAAAGTCGGTTGAAATGTCAAAAGGAAATGAAAAATCACTTGAGAATATAAACATATGCGCGAAAGAACGGAGATGAACACGCAAACATGCACACACAGATTTTTAAGAGGACAGTGAAAAAAGGACACAAAAGTGAAAACCCAGTACAAGAAAGGATAAAACACAAACCCAATGATACACAGCACTGCTCGTTAAAACTTCTACTTCATAAGAAAAAGAAACAAAACATCCGTTTATTGACGTACAAATACACTGACGGAAAAAAATCCCAACACCAAGAAGGGGTGCGTTAGATAAACGACAGTTGGTAGGCGGTGCGAGTACATCTGTAAGATGACGTCTATGCAAATTTCGCGCTCGGCGCATACGTGTGGCGCTAGTAGCGCCCCTCGGAACATGCAAAGCAGGTTTGCTGTAAATACGCGCTGTAACGTTCGTGAGCGTTAGTTATCGTTGAGATTCGACGTAGTGTGTTGATGTTACTCAAGAATGCCTTTAAAAAGACAAAGAAGCCATTATCAACAACTCACGAAGTTTGAACGAGGTCGTGTAATAGGGCTACGAGAAGGTGGATTTTCGTTCCGCAATATTGCAGAACGACTTGGCAAGAATGTAGCCACTGTGCTTGGTTGTTGGCAGCGGTGGTCAAGGGAAGGTACTGCCTCAAGAAGACCGGGTTCCGGCCGGGCACGTGGCACTACTGAGAAGGAATACCGCCATGTACGGCGTATGGCTGTGGCGCATCGTACCACGTCTGCGGCAGCAATTTGAGCTGCCGTTGCCACCACAGTGACACAACGAACTGTTACGAATCGGTTACTTGAAGGACAGCTCCGAGCCAGACGCCCTGTAGCGTGCATTCCACTTACTTCAAACCCCTGCCGTTTGCGACGTCAGTGGTGTCAAGCTAGAGCTCATTGGAGGACGGAGTGGAGATCTGTTGTGTTTTCTGATGAAAGCCGGTTCTGCCTGGGTGCCAGTGATGGCCGTGTGTTGTTTAGAAGGAGGGCAGATGAGCGCCTGCAACCAACCTGTCTGCGGCCGAGACTAACTGGACCTACACCTGAAGTTATGGTCTGGGGAGCAATTTCCTATGACAGCAGGAGCACTCTCGTGGTTTTCCCATGCACCCTGACGGCACAGTTGTACGTCGGTCTGGTGATTCAACCTGTTGCACTGCCATTCCTGAACAGCATTCCAGGGGATGTTTTCCAACTGGATAACGCTCGCCCGCATACCGCTGTTGTAACCCAACATGCTCTACAGAGTGTCGACATGTTGCCGTGGCCTGCTAGATCACCAGATCTTTCACCAATCGAGCACGTATGGGACATCATTGGACGACAACTCCAGCGTCACCCGCAACCAGCATTAACCTTCCCTGTATTGACCGACCAAATGCAAGAGGCATGGAACTCCATCCCACAAACTGACATCAAGCACCTGTACGACACAATACATGAACGTTTGCGTGCTTGCATTCAACATTCTGGCGGTTACACCGGTTATTAGTGTACCAGCATTTCACATTTAAAATGGCTCTTCTCGCGCTTTCATTAAGCTGTGATCTTGAAACCTTAATCGATTAAATATGTTACCTATACAAATGTATTGCCGCCATTTCATTCCTCTACAACTATTTTTTCTTGGTGTTGGGATTTTTTTCCGTCAGTGTATTATTATTAAAGCGTAAGCTTTCAACACCAACGGGTGCCATCTTCAGGATTATGTGTGTAGTATAAGGAGGAGCAACTCGCTTGATCTGGTCCTACTTCGGGATGGCGGAATGGGTAACCAGTTCCCGGGATAAGGCGGTTATCAACCTTCTGTGCGAGACGTCCCGCTTGTGTTCGACTAGTCGAAGAGCGAAAGAGCGTTTTGTCATTCCGATGTAATGCTTGGTAGTGATGCGGGAGTGTACTCCATTCCAATGGTATGGAGTACACTCCCGCATCAGTCAGTGAGGTATGGGTGTTCCGGGATGACAGCAGATGGCGTGATATCGATCTTATTGAGCGTATCCTAAAGCTAAGCCCGAGTTTCTTTAAGGTGTTCTACAAACACCAAAAGTAGGTAAAAAGAGAAAAATCAGAAACCCATTCGAAAGAGAAACGATGATGCTCCCAAAAGAAGCAGACAACGATTAATGTTAATTGAAAGTCCTACGTACTGAAACAGTGTCGATACACGTACAGCAATTAGCATGAGTGAAACGATAACGCCCGACACGGAGCGGTAGGAAAACAACTTCTTACTCAAGATTTTAATGCTAGCTAGAAAGCCAAGTCCACTCGTTGGTTAATGTGTAATATTTTATTTCCTGTTGTCTCACAATTCTTGCTATAAATGCTTAAATTTGTGAGGAGCACTGTGATAACAGAGGGAGAATTCAGGTAATGTAGAAGCAAGGAAGTGAATTTTATAAAAGAAATCGGCTTCTCAGTACGTTTTCCTGAATTACAAAATGGCTGGAAATCCATAAGAATGATCTTCTGACTGTACAAAGAATGAGATGAAATGGTCGCCACTTCTCAAGAAGGAAAGCAGTGGTGAATATTAAGGGAAACCAGATATCTATGCCTTCTGGGTTTCGGCTGTATATAGTTGAAAGTAAAGAAAACAGTATGCATATCATTTGTACAAGTCGTAGTCTCGGATAGGATGCGCTCAGCAGAGATATAATCAGCTAATGCGAAGATGGATCCTACGCTCATACCAGATTTACGTCTTAAAGGAGACCAAAGTAAAGGTAAATAAACTCGGACTCAGCATAAAGCATATGTTACACTGACGAAGTGGTCGAAGTTACAGTTCAAATATGTAAGGTAGCGTTCACATGAGTACGAAGAGTAAGTGAGGAAAGCTCCTCAACACTGCTGATCGGGCAATTCAACACTTGGTTTCGTTGTGGTTGATAGCCGAATTACAGAAGTATGAACACACGAAGACCGGTGGTCCAAGAGGTGAGATTACTATGATTCGAAAGCTGATTCTTATCATGAGAGATTTAGATAACGTTTCATCTTCAAGTAAAACTGAAAATTCAGTGGCAAACGACGCATGCTGAGATGCAGCTCATCCAGTTCAGTGTGGAATGTGAACAATATACAAAGCTCATAAACAAAGATGCACAATCTGGTGCTATACTGAATAAAATAAGTAAATAAAATAAAATATATATATATAAAAGAAAGGGCATTGTGCAATAACTATTTGGTAGATCTACATGCACCACAGAGCCATATTCTAATTTTGACCGGATGACAAAGTGATGAAATAGAATCACTGACACCTTGTTTTCTTTTTCTTTGACAACCACAGAGCAGCACTCAATAAGCTACAAACAGTTGCCCGTCCCTAATGTAGACCCACCGGTAACAGGAAAGAGATAGAACTAGTGTCAGAAGATAAGGACACACCATCCATGACTCATCCAAGATTCGAACCCAGACCAATCTCGGGCAAGTAGTGATAGTAACAGCGACTCGTACCACTCGGCCACTCGTACCAGGCAACGGAGTGAACTAGTCTCAGACGACAAGCAGGCCATCCATGCCTTATCCAAGATTCGAACCTAGATCCATCTCGGGCAAGTAGTGTTAGTACCAGCGACTCATACCACTTGGCCACTGGTACCAGGAAAGGGAGTGAAGTAGTGTCAGAAGGCAAGCACACTATCCATGTCTCATCCAAGATATTCTAACCCAGTCCAATCTCGGTCATGCAGTGTACCAGCGCCTCGTACCACTCCCAACCTTGTCTTCTCGCAAGAACTTCTGTATGTATAATGCTTTAGTGCAACGTCGACACATAAGTCTCACGTGTTCGAACATAGTGACTGCATAGTCGATGGGCAGAGGTGTGACTGTAGATTCCAATAGTAAAAAGGTTTTGTAAAAAATACACATCTGCGATATAACTGTAAGCACAAATCATTGTTTTTAGTACATGATGATCTCTTAGTTCCCTCATATTTAGTCTGCCATACAATGAGCATGAAGACGAGCAACTTGTAGGCAGATAATCCGCATAGAGAACGCTGGTCATTGTGGGCCGAAGATAAGGCAAGCTGTTTTCGATTCGTTAGGTAAAAAATGTTGCAGACAAGATGTAAATTTTATTCTCAGATCTTGGGAAGAAGGAGAGAAAAATAGGGTACCTTGGTTTATCTGGAACACATTACGGTAAAGGATACCAGCAAAATAATTCAAAAGATTTCTTCGTCATTCGATTCAGGAAGGTGGGAGACAATACTTTGCCCTTAATCCATGTCGAAGAAGGTTAATGTATCCGTGAAAAATTTACGTATGGTACTTTCAAGAGGGGAAGTTACATTTTCTTTATTTATCTTCTCCCTTCATTTTGTATCAGCAGTTTTGTTTGTTTTAATATTTTCTTCATACATAATTTGTTCTTAGTACCACCTATTTCTGCCGTTGTTTCAGTAAGGGCATGAGCTTCTGTTAAATATAGAGATGTATACTTCTTCTGTTGTTAGAACTCCTGGTGCAGAGATTTGGTTTCTCAGTTTCAGTTCAAAAATCTTAAAATGTTTTTTATGGTTTGTCATGTCCACACCTTTCCTTAGCTTCAGTAGTTGCGACGTTCAAGCTTTGTGTTAGGATGCATCTTACATTTTACCATTCTATGATCATTTCCTGCATTGAACCTGTTAAGAACACTGCAGTCTTCGATGAAAAATTTTTCGGGACACATAATAAAATCAAATTCACCTGTCACCCCGTTGGGGTATCTCCATGCTCATTTTCTATGCGGATTTTTCTTGAAAAATTAGTTCCTGATGAAAACCCTTTGTGTCTCTGCAAACTCTACAAGAATATTTCCACGCAGGTTTATGCTGTCGTGACCGAATTTCTTTACCAAAGTTTCATTCCGTTGCTCTATTTTCTCATTGAAATCACCCGTAATGTTCTTCAAGTGCCAAATTCTGTCGCCCTATTTTCTCATTGAATCATCTTTTCTGCGGTAGTAGAAGAGATGTACATTTTCCAGTTCAGTGAGATCTTCTCCTTTTGTTCTTACTTCACTCATCCCAAAGAAGTCCCAATTGATCCTTTAGAGTTCCTCCTCCTATTCAAGAAGTCGGGAATCAGAAGAAGCAATTCTTCCGTTAAAACATGCCAAGGTCAGCATTGGATTTTGGCCTAATGATGTCAGCCTAATGTCAGCATTGGCGTTAGTGATTCTTCTAACTTATAGCACTCTCTGTCTTCATGTCATAATAGCCGCTGCGTTGTCAACGCACATTCCGTCAAAGACCGAGATCCCAAGATGAAGTTGTGCATTCATTTGGATATATATATATATACCATCATTATCAACCATTGCAGGTCTACTGCTGGATGCAAGTCTCCTCAGGTTTTTTCCCCAACGGTCTGTCTTGAGCCAGTCTCCAAGTCATGCAGACGTCGTGTGATGAGGATATGTCAACTAAGCTCAAATAACGCACAGTTATTCAATTATTAGGCGCTGAAAACATAACGCCAACTAAAATTTATCGTCATTTAAAGTCTGTGTATAATGAAAACACTGTTGACAGAAGTACAGTGAAACTTTGGGCTATTACATTTCGTCACCGTTAACCGGAGCTTGCCAATCTTGCGACAGACCTTGCAATGATCAGACCAGTAGTTTCGGTGACTGATGAGAATCACCAAAAAGTAGTTGATGAATTCATCCGAAATGACAGCCGTATCACCCAAACGCGGACCGCAGCCGGACTAGGAATCCCCAAAGAAATAGCGGGCCTTTAATTGCTTCATTTGGTTACACACAAATCTGTTCTCGATGAGTGCCACGTATGTTAACGCCAGAAAATAAACAGAATTGTCTTGAGTGTTGTGAAAAACTTTGAAGCACTATCGTAAAGAGAGCGTTCTATTCCTGTTGAATATTGTTACTAGGGATAAGTCATGGATCCATCACTTTGACCTTGAAGAAAAACGACAGACACACTTCTTGTCCCAAAAGATTTAAAACAGTGTTGTCTGCCAACAAGGTTCTTCTAACTGCTTCTTGGGATTCACGTAAAGTTAACTTGACAGAAATTTTGAATGCTGGCAATACTCTCAATTCAGCACGTTACATTGAAAGAATAAAGCACTCTACGACGGATGGTGTGCCGAGTTTGGAAGTCAATTGCCCGATTTTGTTGCTACATGACAACGCAAGACCGCACACTTCTTGCGCAAAACTTGATGCACTCCAGAGGCTAAAATTTGATCTTCACTCGCATCTGCCCAAGCCCGGACTTGGCACTGAGCGACTTTCATTTGTTTTCAAATCTGAAGAGGGATCTCAAGGGAAACTACTTTCATCTCAGATGATGAAGTGAAGCATACTGTCACATCATGACCAGACAAAGAAGCTCTGCATTCTGCACTGACGGGCATGCGCAAACTTTTCTTACGTTGGGAAAAATGTATTGAACGACAAGGCGACCACATAGAAAAATAAGTATGTCCGTTTGTACTTACTATATTGTACTTTCATTTCGGCTTTTGGTTGTGCAAATACATCGTTTCTTTTTCTGGATATTTGACTATGTGTGTATTATTTATGAGCCTACCCTCGTATATGCAGGTTTGCCCTATTTTCCACGCGCTTTCAGTGAATCTTAATATAACATAGTAGCAGTACAGTCAGTGATGTCAAATGCTGTACTTTACTATAATGCATCCAATGATGATTTGCGTTTTTTATTAGGTCATTATGATAGTACAAAAACACTTTCATTGATATACATTTCGCAAACCTGGAGAGGCAACACAAACGATGTCTGGCGATTTGCGTAGTACGTACCTCGGACACAGTCCGTGCCTACCGATCGTCTAGTGAAAGTTATAATAATAGTGGAGCAGCTGAGACCATTAGTTACTGGAGGAACTGCTTGGGTTTTTGAAGTTTTTTATCTGATATTTAGAGGGCTTCGCACAAAGTCTTCTGCTGACAGCAGTAGGTTAATATGCCTTTAAGAAAATGGCGATGTACAATTGGATGAAAAGATATAAGGAAGGTAGAACATTACCCACAGATGCTTCAAGATGCTGTCGACCGATTTCGACTTCCAGACAGGAAGCCAAACGAAGCGTTCAATTGGCCTTGCAGCATTTTTGTAGGTGAGTGTCAATAAACTTTCCACACAACCGGGTATCCACCACACAAAGGTTTATAACGTGCTGACGGAGAATCCAGGCCTAACGAGCAAACTAGCGACGTGGGTATCGCATGCACTAACTACCGGTATCGTCACAATAATAAGGTGCTCTCAAGGATACTCTGCTTAGATGAACGTTGGGTGGGATTTTACACACCCAGGCAACATGGTCCTGGGTATAACCCAGTACTTCTGCGACATCTTAACCCCATGCAGAGTTAAAGGAGCGTAAAATCTTACTGGTTATTGATCTTCGTACCTTGGCTTTCATTAGAACATTACCATCATATTGGAGCGATAGAAATCATTTCTAGTGGAGCATATTCCGGCATGAGCACTACGACATCATGCACAGCGACCTGCCTTCTTACACTGGCAAAGCAAGGCCACACAAGACGTTTCGGAGGAGGTACCCCACCCACCGTATTCATCAGATATAAACCCTGGTGATTTCAACTGTTTTGGACACTTGGAAATGGAGATCACTGGTAAAAATTACAACAGCAAACAGTAATTGGATTTCCGACTCACAAACGTTTTCCATAGACTCAATAATACTGGTACTTATCATGGTCTTCATGAACTGAACACAGTTTGGAAACATATTATTGATAATGAGGGAAACCACTAATAATTATCCTGAAATACTTCAGTCATTGATTTTCTATTACTGGAATTACGGCAATTTGAAAGTGTTCACTTACTTCCCAAACGACTTAAAATTTTGACTGAGTAATCTGTTTCATCAATTTCAATGCGCAGTGGAAATCTACCTGTATGCCTCAGCTGTACATGTTTTGATACTGCTTCATATCATGAAAATCTTCTGATACAAGATTCTATCATGCCCATCGTAACAGTGCTTCAGTTTTCTGGGAAGAAATCAATGTGTGAGTTCAAAATATAAATTTCTAATGCCATTACCTATTCATGTCTTTGTAGAAATTAAGAAGTTAATTGAAAATTGATTCACACATGCCTACGCTGAAGTTACAGAGACTGTAGGTAGTTCTTCAGATTCTTTCCAGGGTACTACATAGCTTCAGTGAATAGATCTCGCAGTCACTCATTCTTTATCCATGGTGCGTAGTTCGAAATGACCAAACATAGATGTTACTGCTGAAGGAAACAGAACTGCCGCGGTGCAGGAAGTTACCCTGTTAGTTTGTGATCAGGAGAGATAAGAAAGATCCCGTGGCTCCATATGAAAGCGTTAAAAGGATTTGTAAAATTCGTTTCTGGTGTTAGGGACAGTTCAGAAAACTCTTTTTCAGTTTCCCCCAGCTGAGCTTATTCAAAATTGCAAACATGTTCAGTACAATAAGAAGACATCAGCTGACAGCTGAAATTCGCTAATCGAATGAAATGTTTAAGGAAATTGGGTATTTGACACACATATGAAAACAACTTTTTCAAAGGTGAATTAGTTGTTTTACTTCAGCTTATTTCAATGAGTTAAAATATCTCTCCGGAGTACATATCAGTACAATATCACGAGGTTGACTCTCCTCTACAAGACCTGACTCGAGTAATTTCTGAAGAAATGAGTTGCACATGTAGAAACTGCTTTTGCTTTCGTTCCCGTTCACCTGATCAACTAACCTGAACACTTCACAGAACAGATCTGCACTGCAGTAAAAAATTATGAGGAACACCTACTTAATAATATGTTCGTCCGCTCTTGGCCTTCGAAACAGCCTCGATTCAATTTGGCATGGATTCAACGAGGTGCAGATATCTTCCTACAGGTATGTTCAATCAAGCGAATGTGATGCCGTCCGTTAATTGCCGAATGTTCGCTAGAGAAGATCTTGGCTACGAATGGTTCTCTCTCAATCTCATCTTAATGGCGTTCAATTGGAAACTGTGAGGAATATTTCAGCTTGTTAAAGTCACCGTCGTGCTTTTGCGAGCACTGTGTGACGATCCGAACCTTGTGGCATGAGGCATTAACCTGCTGGAAATACCCTCTACAACAGGAAACACCCTGCTCATGAAGGGTTGAGCCTTATTCACAGTGATGCTAAGTTACTTGATTGCACCCAAATGCTGTATTAGGTAAACTAATGCCCTCTATGAAAACAGACTTCAGACCATAACACCACCTCTACCAGCTTGTGCAGTTAACAATACGCAGCTGGGATCTATCGATTTGTGCTGTTGACACCATATTCTAGCCGGTTCGTCGGCGTGTGTCAACTGAAGACGTAATTCATAGGACCAAGCATTTTTTTGGGTTGCCCAAGCGTCTGCTTTTAATGCTCCTGTGCTCACTGCTGACGAATATGCCGGTTTTCAGCAGAGACGAGTGGCACACCAAGTGTGTGTGTGTGAGAGAGAGAGAGAGAGAGATGGGGGGGTCCTGTTACAGCACATTCTTGCCAATGTCCATGGTGCTGTTCATGCTAAAGTTCTCCAGCTACCACTTTTGTATTGAACGGTTACTTGACTCAATAGAACTCGTCTGTTATCTATTACAATTCTCTCCAGCCGCAGTTACCCTCGAACATCTACCAGTCCTTTCTGTTCACCGGAAGCACACCAACTGCTTGTTTTGTTGTTTGTACACTACTTATTGTACACCCTCGATGCAGCTGCTCTTGCATAGCCAAGAATGTTTACTTTTTCTGAGATATTTGCATCTCCCTGCCTAGCGCCCGTGTTTTGCCTATTGCCAAGTCGCTTAAATCATCAGCCCTTCCCATAATGCTGCCATCAGCACTTCATACCCGCCGGAATCCTTTGCAGTGAGCTGTTTATGTTGTTATGTTGCCGTCTCAAAGTAATAGTTTCGTGTGTAAAAATGGACGGCACATGTCCGACTGCTATTAGATGCTCCGAATAATTTGTTACTTCAGTGTATACACATCAAGCAATAAGGGTATACTTCAATATTTACCTTATTTGTGTTGCATAAGGGCATTGATAGCTAGAAGTGCTTTCAAATAATATCACTAAATATTTTAATTCCATTTTTAATAAATGAAGTATCGTGTTTTCTCTTGTTTTTAATAAAGAACTTGAAAGATCTCTTAGACAATTTTTACGACGGAAGTTGTAGTTGGTAGGTGTTTTTCACAGCGATGTGACTTTATCCGTTGTAGATGAACAAATGTCTAAAACTAATTAAGTTTTAAGAGGAAAAAGTGGGGGCATCGCCAGGTATGCTACCCTGGGAGTTAAAAGACGAAAAAGAGCGTCGTTAAGTTAATTAACGATGCGATGTTGCGCTAATGAAGTAGGTTTCTTCATCAGCTGCCTGAGAGGTTGCGGTTTCCTGTTAGGAGCGTCAATGGTGTCCCTTACTCAGTGCATTATTGTTATGCTCCTAATGAGTAAAGCTGTAATAAACAGAAAGACCATAAATTCATTTTGTAAGCAATAAATTCTCAACTTTTCATTGACATTAATGAGATTAAGGAGGCATCGGAATAAAAACAAGGTAGGAAAAGTAATTATTCTTTGCTGTTAATAATTATTTGCGCCCATCATTTTTCACTTTCAATTTTGTCTTTAAAAAACTTAGTTAACTTATTAACTGAAGGAAAAAATAACATAAACACTTCGTGTAGGTAGCGTATTAAGTTAATCATTTTTAAGACAGCGCTGGGTTGTTTTGTAGAGTGCTTATCTTCCATCTTCCAAAGCTCAAGTTACTTTGATTCCGAGTCTTTGTGATTCTAGTTTAAGACGCCGGGAATATGTTTGTGTGTAGGGAGGGATGGAGCGGCTTGGAATCTGTTTCCGCCCCCTTATAGCATAAGGCTTTCGACAGACATCGAAATGACATGATGCCAATTTCTAGAACTTTTGATCGGTCTATTGCTTCTGGGGAAATGCTAGTGCTTTGCCAGTTTTTCTGTGTGGGTTCTCTTACTTCCTTAGGGTTAAGACTCCTGAATTAGCCATGAACAACTCCTGATAAAATATTCTCTAAACGTTTAAACTTAGACCCTGAATCAACCCTTAATAGCAGTCGATGATCGTCGTTTTCTCACACTATGAGAAAGAGTCTGTTTAAAAAAGCAATAATGAAATAATTAAACATGCGTTGTCTTCAGTTCTAATTCATTTCCGTTCACGGAAGCCCTTATCGTAAACTAGCGATATTGAATTCTTGCCCTCGATGCTCATGCAGGTCTTCAAATTACCAGGAAGAAGAAAGAAAACAGAACAGAGAGTATCGAAGCATTGTTTATTTGAATCAACTGAATCACAAGGAGTACAAACAAGCTGCTCGTTTTATTTATTAGTGATTCAGTTTTACAATGAAAATGTGCCCTGGTGTGCATAAATTAAGGAAGAATTCAAAAGTATCAATGGAACCTTAATAAAACTTGATATTACCTTTGAATTTGACAAAACTTGACATAACTCTTCAAAATTCTGTAAAGTACAAAATGTGCAGTCTTATCACGATTAATGTTACAAGCATAAACAATGTCCAATTTTAGACATTAGTGTTTGCTTGGGGTCAACTCTAAACACTACAAAGTCTTGGAAACAATCCCTCATGATTCTAACAAAATTATTCAGGATCTTAGCAGTGAGACATTTTCATTCCTCTATCAGAGAAGTTTCCGGCTTATAGATCGTTCTTGAAGGGGATTGAAAACTTCCAAATTGCCGTCCTAAAGCACCCCAAGCGTGCTTGATGACTTTGAGATCTGGAAACCCTATCGACTAACCCAAGTTTGTGCATCTTCTCTTTCTCAAGGCATTCATCCGCACATCTCGCATATGAGAAAGAGCGTTTTTGTCCATTAAAGAAAATCACGAATAAACAGCATCTCAAAAAATTCGTACATTGGGTTCTGAGATCTCTTTTCGATACCTGTGACAAGTCAGTTTTCCTCTATGAAGACATGTACGACCATCAATTGTGATGCCTGCCCACATCGTTACTCTTCCACCTCCAAAGTGTCCCTTTCCATTTTGTTGACGGGCGATTTCATCTCGTTACTTCTCTCCGGATGCACTAGGTCCTTGAATAACTTGTTAAGCAAAATCTATCTTGGATCACGTTTTTCGCTAATATGTTTTCACTGCTCATGTGCCCATTTGCTATGCGGCCTACTCAATGAAATTGAGCTCTTTGTGGCCACAAGTAAGAGGGATTATAGATCCTAGGTTTCCTGGAAGGCAATCCTCTTTTGAGAAGACGGTTTTTTGGAAGGGTGGGATATCGACCATCGTGAGAAACTGGATGGCTATAAGCAGTCGCTCGCCCAAAATTTAAGGCCACGGAAGTGAGTGAGCCAGTGCCGTAAAACAAGCACAACGTACATGCTTCACCGGGATTGTAACCGGGTCCCAACTTGGACGAAAGGTCAAACACCGATGCTTTGATAATTGCGCCATTTGGGGAAGGGGGGATTTAAATCTTTAAAACTGCGCTTCTGGATCGTTTCTAAGAATTTAAAGCTTTTTGTTTTGTTTTGGGGGTTAACAATTACTGTGATCAAATATAAGGGCTATGATCAATCTCCCATCCCTAAGTTTGAGCCACTGGTTTCAGGGAAGGGAAAGAACCACCACCATTGGACAGACAGACCACCTATAAATAAGCTGGGATTTGTACTCAGAGCCCATCTTGAGAGAATGATAAAAAGCATTACATTTTAGATTACATTTAATGATTTTTCCGTCATTGGACTGGTGATTCATAAAATCAAGAGTACTGTGCAGAATGTTTTTGGCATGTGATACGTAATGATATGAAAATTGTTTTGATGCTGATTCTGCAGCGATGATCTCCAGACTGAAGGGCACTATGAATGAAGGATAGTATGCGTGTGTTGCGACCTTAATTCTTCCTGTCAAGGTTTTAAGTCATGGTGAAACATGAATATTATGTTGGCCCTTTTTTTCTGGTCTTTTCTTTCCTTGCAATAAATGCTCTAAATCACAGATGTAGAATTCCTTAGGCATAAGATTTTTGTAGTGGTTAACTTTCTTATCGGAAGAAATAAGAGAACCGTTATCATTGAAGGAATATTCTTTTTATCTTGGTTGTGATTTGTTTAAAGCTCCCTCTGAGCCTCTAAGGTAGTATTTCTTAAATTGCGGTCCGTGGCTAGGTTCTAAGTGGTCCGCGAAATTTCTATGAAAACTCTGTATTTGTAACACGCAAGTAATACACTTTAAGATAAGCGGCGTGTGCAGTGGTCTATCGTAGTACGATGGGAGTGTACCTACTCAACCACCATATGGTTCAGGCCATCAAGTTCATATGCACTGTCAATGTCGCTATCTTACCGTAATGTTGTGATCCCAGGAGCTGCAGAACGACGTTACGATGACACAAGCAATGATCCACCACAGAAATCACTGTTACAACTAAGTGGCGCCATGTAACTAAAGAGCAGGAACTGCGGAGCTGGAGATTTTGGAGTGATTCTGTCGCTGATATTTCAGCAAACAAGTCATAGCCGGTGCCAGAAATTTCCGACCCATCTGTAGTACTGAGTACCCTTTTGCGTTCGGCAGTTAGTTATTATTACGTGGTTTGTGTGTATGTGGTTTTCCTAAATCTTGTATACCATTGACATTATTATTGTGTTATTTGTAATTTATATTCAGAATGGAAACGTGGCTTAACAGTGGTTCATTGAAACGGAATATTAGTGAAATCGATACGACTCCACCTGGGACATGGACCTGCTAAAACTAAAATCACTGATGTTGATTTTCAAACCAGTTGTTCTGTTATCACAAAAAACAATGTGTAAACAGGAAATATGATGAAGATTATCTGAAAATGGGATTTTATTGGACCGGTGACCAACTTGCACTTAAGCCTCTTTCTGTTGTGTGCTATCACACTTTGCCTAACGACACGATGAAACCTTCAAAACTTTCACGGCATTTTCATACAAAACATGCAGATTTAGCCCATAAATCTGCTAAATATCTTCAGAACAAACGTAAAGCGATGCTCATCAGAAAAATCAATGACTTCTGTTGTTACGGGTGAGGAAGAGAGTAAAACTACAGCAGCATCATTCCAAGTGGCTTCACTTGTGGCAAAAACTGGTCAAGTGCGTGTCGTCGCTGAACCTTCACTTGTAAAGCCAGTGGCTAAATTGATGTTATATGTTATGCTTAGGCAAAAGGTAGTGAGAGAAATAGACAAGATTTCTTTGTCCAATGATACAATTCAGTGTCACATAACATCTTTGGCATCTAATGTGGAGGAGCAATTAATCACACGTGTGCTTGGCAGTAGTTATTTTGCTTTACAATTGGACGAAAGCACCGACGTAGAAAACGTTTGTCAACTTTTAGCATATGTAAGATACATTTTCGAAAATGAAGTTCATGATGACTTTTCGTTTTGTTTATCGTTAAAACGTTAAAACTACAGGAGATATTTTTGGTGTGGTTAAAGATTAATTCATGACACATAATTTGAATTGAAAAATGTGTCGGAGTCAGTACTGACGGTGCGACAGCTTTGTTTGGGAAAAGAAAGGGTTTTACAACAGAGGTAAAAGAGTTAGTGCCTAAATGTAGTTCAACTCAGTGCTTTATCCACGTAGAACAGTTAGCGGTAAAAGGAATGCCTTCTGTATCTTATTTTTTTTTATTGAAAGTTTAACGACCACCGTGAGTAACGCAACGGCTATAAGCAGTCGCCCGTCCCTGATTTAGGGCCACTGATTCCAGCGAAGAGAGAGAGAGAGAGAGAGCTAGTGCCGTAAGACAAACACACAACATCCATGCTTCACGGGACACGAACTCGGACCCTTCCCGGACGAATGATCAGAAACCATCGCTTAGACCAGTGGTTCTCAAACTTTTTAGCCTGTGAAACCCTTTTTCCTACAATGTCTAGCAATGGAACCCCTCTATAAAGACCATTTAAAAATTAATGCCTATTATTTATCACTGATTTGAAAAAAAAATGAAAAAAATAAGCAATCAATAAAAAGGTAATACATACAAAAAGGTAATGTAGAGCCAAGAAATTGTATTATGCCAATGATGCAAGTATCCATTAATGAAAAACATTAATGTGATGACTGGCTTTTCTTTTTATTGTCACATAATTCTTTAAAATTCGGTTCTATCGAAGAAAAATGTAATCTTATATGGGGCTCTGCATTCAGCTTATTCCGGTGATTAGTTTTTGTTGAGGCATACACAGAAAAGCCAGTTTTACACAGATAGGTTATCGCAAATGGTAAGAGTACTGACACAGCTTTTTGCGATAATAATGGATATTCTCCTTTCAAACTGCACCAAAATTCTGTCATTGGCATTGTTTTATAAAGAGATGTCACTGAAGAATCTGACGTCAGTTCAATACATTTTGCATATTCATCAGATGAAAAGCAAGGAGGTTTCTCATTTATAACAAATGGATTTTTAATCCATAATTGACTTTATATTTTTTCGTGCTGCTCATCGGGAAAATAGTGGCTCATTGAATCGTGGAGAGCTTCCAGATGTTGGGTGATTTCATCATGTTGTTTGTTTTCTATTTCTAAGTCCAACTCCGACAGAAAGTTTCTCACGGTTGAAAAGCAGTCAAGTTCGTGGCTGCAGACACAACTGTTCCAAAGTTGTAACGATCACCGTGAGTTAAACTTTGGAACAGGTGAAACAGTTCATGCTTTCTTTGGTAGTGAATAACCACTTTTATTTGGAAGATCGATTAAGTGATAGAGATTGGTTTATTCGAGTGGCTTGAGAATCTATCTGATATTTTCTCAAGCCACTCGAATGAACTCAATCTTGCACTATCAGTAAATTGATGTATTCACTACCAAAGACAAAAGTGGAGTTAAAAAAGCTATGGTGAGAAAAACATCTGGTATTGTCAGCACGCATCAGAAAAAGCGTTCCAATATTTTACCTCGAGATAACCACCTCACTTACGTGTGTAGAAGCAATGACGTATGCACACTTCCCATATAATCGCACAATATTTTAAACAATCTATTATTCAGAGGACGAGCTTTTACGAAGTTTATCATTTTAACTACTTCATATAGGGCGCTTTTTAGATGGAGAGGCAAATATTTCGCGGCCAGGCTTGCCTAAGAAGCATACACTGACTACTGGTATAGCGCTTTACAATCATTTCTGATGCGTGCGACAATACCAGATGTTTTTCTCACAATAGCTTCAGCACCATCTGTAAAAATATCAACTCAATTTTCCCAAGGAATTTCATTTCCTTCGAACAAGGAATTTAAAATATTTAAGATCACTGCTGCAGTTGCACGAGCTGTTAGCGGCTTGCATAAAAGAAGATCTCTTGCTAGAGATGCTTCATACGGATATTTTACAAAAACAAGCAATATCTCGAGACCTGACACGTCTGTAGACTCATCCATTTGCAAAGGAAAACCGCAAGACTTGATGCAAAAAATAAGTTCCTCTTTTAGGCTGCCTGCTATTTCCTTCACTCGGCGAGACACTGTATCATTTGATAGCGGAATTTTCGATATCTCTTTGGCCGATTTTTCACCAAGTATACACTTAAGCATGTCAATAACACATGGCTTGATTAGATTCTCTGCTATTGTATGAGGTTCGCCCCTGCTCGTGCTATTTGATTGTTTACTAAAAGGAAGCCTCTGTAGCTTTTCATTCGCTGTATGTGCTGCATGAAAAATATTCTTTTTTCATGTTTCAAAGTTCATTACGCTTGCGAACAAAAAAATCAACATTCTTATCTTTGAGCTCTCGATGTGTAGTCTCCAAATGGCGTCGCAGTTTGGCAGGCGCCATTGAACTATTATGATAAACTTTGCGGCATACGACACACTGCGGATTATCACCAGCATTCATAAATCAGAATCCAATATAGCTCTCATCATACTTTCCTCTTTTTGCAAATTTGGCAGTTTCATCTTGATCACACCTTCCAGAACGTGTATGATTTTCTCGAACTGAAGCAAATTCTTTTGTTTCGTGGTTATTATCATTCTCATCTATATGAGAAATACTAGGCACTGATAGAGAATTCAACTCAAATATTTCGGAGCTCGAACGTTTTAACGTACCCTGTTTAAGCCAACGATCCATTTCTAACGTTAAGCGGAGTAGAGAGCCTAGTTCAACAAGCACGCACTGACTAACATTGACAGGCCAAAACTACTCAGGAAATTCTTGCTTCTCCGGCACTCTACAGCCGTCCAGACCTAGGCAACAGTGAAGGCCATAAATCGGCAAAATCGCCTTAGCAGCGTTTCAGGCGCCAAACTATTTTGACTCCTCCCTCAATCTTTTTGCACCATCTCTTTGAGATGTTCTGTCCCACGTGGTTTTCATGGCTCTCGGTCACATCTTTTTCCCTATTTTTTTATTGTTTGCGAAGAATTGGTTGGTTAAGGCTGTCATCGGGAAAATATGGAATTAACAGATTTTCTTGAAAATTTCGGCGATGTTTTACGAACTGCTTGCGGGACCCCTGGAGGGCCGTCTCAGAACCTTGAGGTTCCGCGGAACACACTTTAAGAAACACTGGCTTAGACCATTGCGCTACCGGGGCGGCCCTTCTGCTGTGGATCTTGTATTGAAATAAGTAGTTAAAGTGGTTAATTTAATTAAATCGCGGTCTCTCGTTTTTTAGTGTATTGTGCAAAGAAATAGGAAGTCTGAACAAATATTTACTTTTCCAGATCGAAGTACGGTCCTTGTCTAGGAGGAAATGGCTTTCAAGAGTTTTCGAGTGGATGAGATCAAGATCTTCCTTCATAACACTGATTAAGTACGTAAATCTGTTTTTCCACGATTTCAAAGGACTGGCGCACGTGGCATATCTCAGCGATATTTTCAGCATCCTGAACAGCCTAAATATGTCATTTTAGGGGAACGATGTAACCGTTTTTAAAGTTCAAGATAAAATAAAAGCATTTCTACAGAAATGTGAACTTTGGAGTAAACGGCTTGATCGTGGGGAGCATGACTCATTTTCTGCACTTGATGATTTTTTGCAGTCTTCAAGAAAACTAATCGGTGATGAATGAGTGCAATTATTTCAGAACCATATAACAATTCTGTGAGATGGCATAAAAAAATATTTTCCACAGCCTGATGAAAGTAAGGAATGGATTAAGAATTCTTTCAGTGCTACATCTGTGATTGAGTCCTTCGGCCTTTCAGCTTGTATGTGTGATTTGCTTATTGAATTGGCGCCTGATGGAGCACTAAAAATCACGTTTAGTGAGGAATCCCTCACAAACTTCTGGATCCATGAAAAATCACAGTACCCTGAACTCGCTAACAGGGACATCAAGCACCTGCTACCGTTTCCCACAACGTACTGCCCTGGCTGAAAGTGTGAAAAGGAACGGGCTTAATACTGAGCCTGACTAAAAACTGAAACTATCTTCCACTGCAGCTGATGCAACCAAACTGGTCAGAGATTTCAAGCAACACCATTTTTCACATTGAAATGGAGAATAAAAAAATTATTCCTTTGTTTACTTTCTTGAAATGTGTTAATAACATTTTAATTCTAAAATTAATTATGCTGTTATTGTTTCTTATTCCTTGGTCTTAAACAGTGCAATGATGCAGTCTCTTATATATAATTCAAGACTACACACTTGTGATGTTGATTTAGAATAAATTATCAACGTTTACTCACAACTAATTGTTTTATTGACATCGACTATTGTTTCGCAGAGCGTTTGGCTCGGCATCATCAGGACGAACGGGGCCTAAACATTCAAATCATTGTGACATCATCAGAGTTCTGACGGTAGTAGTGATAAATGATCGGTTCTAGGTCCCTTCACTTAAAATTGTGCTCCTCACGGTTGCTCCTCACGGGGGCCGCAGCAGGGATGGGGGGAAGGAATTCCTCTCGAGTGAGCCTACCGGAAATGTCTTATCTCTGGAGATAAGACCTTTGACAAACATTTTTGGGAAATCTTTTCATGTTTTAATATCTTTTTTTAACAAACTTAGGAAATTTTTTCGTGTTTTGAATTCTGATTTATTAGGATTTTTATTTATTCTTTTAGAACTTGAGTGAGGTGTTAGAAATTTTTTATAGGCATTGCATTATTGCTAAGGTATTATTTATTGTTCACAACAAATATTTCCACCATGTCCCTTACTCAAGAAATGTTTTATGTAAAGCAAATGAGTTATTCCTTCTTGAAAAAACCCTCATAAAGTGTTTGCATGGTGATCATGATTAATATTTTGTAATTTCCTTTCCGAAGAAAGAAATAATTCTTTTTACATCGTCAGTTATACATACCATTTGTTTCTTGATGGGAAAGATAAAACCTTGAGACGTTATCTTTGTTTCCTGTTAGCGATAGTGCAATCTCCCCACCAAGCAGACTTCAATATCTTGTGAGTCAAACAAGTTCTTTTCCCCCGATTTGTTAGAGAAGGTTATCTGATTTCAGTACCACAGGAAGTTGATAACACAACTTTTGGAAGGAAATGCTTTGTTTCGTAAACAAACAAACAAACACTTTCTCCAGAACAAAGTTTTCTGAACCGCTTTAATCTTTATATATAAGTTTCCTTTTCGTGTTTTTAATTCTGATTTAATAACTTTTTTGATTAAACAATTTAGGATTCTTTTTCTTTTAAATTCGTATTTTGTTCGTGTATTATTTCTTGTCTTTATTTTATAAAACGTATATTATTAGAACTTCCGTGGGGTGTTAGGAATTTTTATAGGCGTTGCATTATTTTTGCTCAAGTACTTAAAAAATGCTCTGATGGTCACAGCGAGATTCGAACTCCCAGTCCTTTGTTCAGAAAGCTTGCATTCTTTCCACTAGACCACCGAACCATTGGAAAAAGATGCTTGAAAGAGTAGGATTTATGGTTTTTCATGGTGTTCAAATGTTTTAGGGGGTTTGGAATTTCTTTTAAAATGGTATGTGAGGGGAGTGGACGTTATTTGAGTTGTGATCGAGTTTGTGTGAACATGAGTTTTTCTGTTACGGTGGATCGTCTCTCGTTGAACTGTTGTAATGGAGGAAATGATGAAACAGACGTATCTGTCAACTCAGAAAGTAGGAAGTTTAGGTGGTTTAGATGCTTTATACCGTGCTGTCAAAAAAGAAGGCATCAAGAAAAAAGACGTCATGAAATGGTTGAAGGGGAGAAAACGTACACCCTTCACAAGCCGGTGAGACGACATTTTCCGAGAAACAGAGTGATGGTGAATAAAATAGGCCAACAGTTTCAAGCAGACCTAGCCGATGTCTCCAGTTTGAGTCAATATAACGATGAATTTCGTTACTTGTTAACATGCATTGACATATTTTCCAAATATGCATGGCCGATTCCCTTAAAGCAAAAGTCGGGGTCCCATATCGTTCAAGCATTTTCCCAGATTTTCCAAGATAGAAAACCAGTAAAACTTCAAACAGACAAAGGAACTGAATTTAAGAACAAAGAGTTTCAAAGGTTTTTAACACAGCACGGTGTGCATTTCTATACGACGAACAACGAGACGAAAGCAAGTGTTGTGGAGAGATTCAATCGCACGCTCAAAACTCGCATGTGGCGATACTTTTCAAGTCAAAATACGTTTAAATTCATAGACGTGCTCAACGATTTGGTCCATAGTTACAATCATTCTCCCCATCGAAGTATAAAAATGAAACCTGTAGATGTAAACAAAGATAATGAAAAGCAAGTGTTTCTCAATCTGTATGGTGATCTCAAGAGGGAAAAACAGTATTATAAATTTCAGGTGGGTGATCATGTGAGGATTAGTAAAGCGAAATTGACATTTGAGAAAAGATACGAATCAAATTGAACGGAAGAAGTTTTTGTTGTGAGCGGTCTTGTTCCCAGATCCCCACCCCTCTATAAAGTTAAAGATTTATTGAACAAAGAGCTGGAAGGAACTTTTTAAGCAGAAGAGCTTCAAAACGTTACTCTGTCCGAGGCCTTTCCTGTGGAACGTGTTCTAAAGAAACGTAAAAGGAAAGGAAAAATGGAATACTTTGTTAAATTTAAAGGTATCTTGATAAATTTAATGCTTGGATCCCCGCGGAAGACCTGACCTCGCTATAAAACTGACCTTTTTTTAGATGCAAAACATCATTCGTCAATATGAGTTTCTATCTAACGTTACCTAGCGACAGCTCTCTCCGCTACTTTTCAGACAATAAAATTTCTCATTTCATCACGCGCCTTCCTTCCCCGATCGAACTCAATGGTGACTGGGAAGTGGGACCCGTCGAACTCATCTACCCTCATTCCTGGTTTAACGTTAATGTAAATTCAAAATCCTTTGTTTACGGTCTCGGTCCAGGTCCCCATGGCTCTGATTCACAGTCATTCTTCCGTATGTTTAAAGTCGGAACTTGATTTATTTGCTTTACCGCCCACCCAAACGAGCATAAAAAAAGGACAATGGATCGAATATCACCCCTTGGCCAACATTCGAGATGGAGGACCTCTGGAATTTAATATTTCTGGGAGTGGAGAAGAATACATGGATTTGTCTTCCAGTCAACTCTACGTGAAAATTAAAATTGTGAAAGCTGACAATTCCGTCATAGCTGACAAAGAGCCCGTGGGGCCCATTAACTGTTTTCTTCATTCTCTGTTTTCCCAAGTTAATGTTAGTTTACTCGAAAGAGTGATTTCGTCCTCGAGCAACACGTATCCTCACAGAGCATATATTGAAACTCTATTAAATTACGGAGAAGACGCAAAGAAATCCTATTTAGCATGTGAAGGTTTTTACAAGGATACAGCCGGATATCTGAACGAAATTAATCTCACGAATGCTGCAACAAACAAAGGATTACATCAACGTTACGAGCTCCTGAAAGATAGCAAAACGTTTAACATGATTGGAACCTTGCACTGTGATTTATTTTTTCAAATCAGACTGCTTCTCAATTTAGTGGATGTGAAAATTAAACTGGTTTGAAGTAAACCTGATTTCTGCCTCGTTTCATCCTCCGAGGCACCCAATCATAGAGTTCTCATCGAACACGCCTCCATTTTTGTGAGAAAAGTGAAAGTCAACCCAGGAGTTGCCATCGGCAATGCGAAAGCTTTAGAAAAATCTCCCGCCAGGTATCCTATTGATCGTGTTTTATGCAAAGTGCATTCCGTCTCTCAAAGAAGTATGTACTTCGTGCAAGACAATTTATTCCTAGGACAAATGCCCAAAAGACTGACTATTGGATGTGTAGATAACGATGCTTTTAATGGTACATATAAATCCAACCCCTTTGAATTTAAGCATTATGATGTTAACTTTATCGCCGTGTACGTTGACGGACAGCCAGTTCCTCATAAACCTCTAGAACCCAATTTCGAAAAGGGAAGCACAATTCGTTCTTTCCATAGTCTATTTCAAGGAACCGAGAAACTGGGCCAAGATTGTGGAATATATATCAATCGAGAGGAATTTTCCAAGGCATACACTCTTTATGCATTCAATCTCAGTCCCGACCTGTGTGATGCAGGGCATATGAACCTGATCCAACAAGGAAATTTAAGAGTTTAAATCAAATTTGGAAAAGCTTTAGAAAAAACCATTTCTGTGCTAATCTATGCAGAGTTCCCGAACATTATTGAAATTTCCAAGTCCAGAAACATTCTTTGTGATTTTTCCAATTGAAGAAATGAAGAGTGTTCAAATTACAAAGTCCGTAAAGCAAGATCACGTAACAAGACGATCCTTCCTAGGAGTGTTTGCCTGTGACAGACTTCCCAAGAGAATTGTCAAGTTCCCAGCATGCCTTGTTGTGAATACGGATCGGTATGGAAATCCTGGAAAACACTGGTTTGCTATGTATATGACAAACACAAAAACAATGGAATTGTTTGATTCTTTCGGACATTCTCCAGAATACTTTCAAGGACCTATTGACAGATTTGTATCCAAGTTTAATACTGTTAAATTTAATGACGTACCTCTTCAAAGTTCGTTTACGGCCGTATGTGGCCAATTTTGTATTTTCTTCCTCTATTCTAGATGTCGTGGAAAAAGCTTGTACTCTATTGTAAGAAATTTTTGATGAAAATCTGAAACAAACAACCTGCGTGTCTTTCATTTCGTCCGAAATAAATTTCGAATTGTATCAAAATTTAGAATTTAAAATAAAAACTGATTGAAATCTATTTTATGTGTCTTTAAGTTATTTTGTATCTTTTTTAATGACTTCAGTTGACAACATGGAACTGCCCAGGCTACAACAGCCTTTCACTGCTCTGATAGCGGGTCCTACTGGCTGTGGGAAGACTCAGTTTGTAAAACGTTTACTTCAGCATCAAGCGAAAGTTATATCCCTCCCTCCCGAACATGTGGTGTGGTTCTACGGGGTTCACCAAACATTGTATGATGAAATAGAAAACATGACATTTGTGGAAGGCCTCCCCTCCAATTTCCGTGACTATGTGAAAGAAAGAACGCTGTTTGTTGTTGACGATCTCATAACTGAATGCGGAAGCGATAAAAAATTAACGCACTTGTTCACCAGAGGGAGTCATCATTTCAATGTGTCTGTGATATTCATTACTCAAAATATTTTTCATAAAGGCGAAGAAATGCGAGAAATTTCCTTGAATGTTCATTACTTACTTCTATTTAAAACACGAAGAGATGTGAATCAAATCTCTAATTTAGGGAGGCAGTTGTACCTTAGCAAACTGAAAGTTTTTCAAGAAGCTTATAGGGATGCCACAAAATCGCCTTACAGCTATTTATTGATTGATCTAAAACCTGAGACTAAGGAAGAATTAAGATTACGCTCCCAGATACTGCCTGGAGACATTCAAGTAATATACTGCCGGACAATTGCTAAGGACGGATGACAATAGCAACGATAGCAACCATAAAATGGAAAGCAGGAAAATGTGGAAATTAGCATAAGTGCGGGATAGCGTAAGACGTGTTGTGCGTATGCAAATTTTGGATTGCCGAAATTGTTCGTGACGTCATAGCGCTGATAAGAGATATAAAGGATTTGACGCGTATTGACCGTTGTTGCTCAAACGCAAAGTTGAAAAGGAAAGAGTCAATTGACGAACTTGCAATTTTCAGTATGTCTTCCCGACATCACCTAGATGATTTTACGCGTGGCCGTATTATTGGTAAGATTGAAGAAGGGCGAAAAATAACAGATGTTGCCAGGGAGTACGACGTCAGCCCCAGTGTTGTTTCAAGGCTTTGGAAATCATTTCAAACAAATGTAGAGTGTAGCAAACGTCACGGGGGAGGTCGTGTTCGCAGTACGACACCTGCCGAAGATCGGTACATAGTGCTATCAACAAAAAGACACCGACGCAGAACAGCTAGTGAGGTAACAAATCAGTTTATGGCTGCTACTGGCAAGCGGATCTCCCGAAAAACTATCGCCAGACGTTTGCATGAAGGAGGACTATACGCCCGCCGTCCTGTTGTGTGCATACCATTGTCCAGACGTCACCGTACCGCCCGTTTGCAATGGTGCCATCAACATCGCAATTGGACTGATAACGACTGGTCTGCTGTCCTCTTTTCAGATGAGAGTAGATACAGTCTATCGTCTGATTGTCGACGACAACTGATCTGGCGTGATAGTGGTACTGCATATTTTCCAGCAAACATACAGGAAAGGGACCGATATCCGACATGTAGTGTCATGGTATGGGCTGGCATCATGATCAATGGCCGTACGTCCCTCTATGTGCTTCCAACTGGGACTATGACTGGCCAACGATACAGTAATGATGTTCTGCTACCTCATGTTCGCATGTTCCGTGGTGCTGTCGGTGATAGATTCATTTTCATGGACGACAACGCAACATGTTATCGAGCAGTCGCTGTTCAGGAGTGTCTTGAGAGCGAGGATATTCAACGCCTCGTATGGCCAGCCCGTTCTCCAGATCTGAATCCCATTGAAAATGTGTGGGATGCTTTGAGGAGGAATCTTGCTGGTCGCCAATGCCCTCCAATAAACAAGGACACCCTCATCCGTGCGCTGACAGAGGAATGGGAAAAATTACCCCAACAGCTGCTTGATAATGTTGTGCAAAGCATGACACGACGTGTGGAATCTTGCATCGCCCTCCATGGTAGCCATATCCCGTATTGACATCTTACGCCGGAACGCCTGCGGACGGTAATTGCTTTTTTCACGTTTACGTATTCTGCACAAAATGGCGTGTTTGTGCTTTGAACACGTTCCAAAGCCTTCTGGATTTCAGAGCACAATAAATTGTCTTTTTTTGTAATGTCCTGGCATTCTGACATTATTTTATTTCACTTGGCATCCAACCACACTTACTTTTTTATGCGCTATATAACCGTTTATGATCCGTCCTTAGCAATTGTCCAGCAGTGTATATCAACCTCGGTGAAATGAAATAAGTCTCAGTTTTCATCATGACGCTGTCTAAGCAACAGGTCCAACTTTTATGTATTATTCAACACTGTCCAAAAAAAGTATTAAAAGACCTAATATCAAAATGTAAAAAAAAATGGAATTAAAGCCATATGCGAAGTATGTGTGAATACGTTAAAAGGGAATGTTCCGCTTACTCCTTCCCAGAAACATTCATTGCAACAACATAAGCACACCTTACGAGCACTCTCTCGAAAAAAGACACCTCTGTATAAAAAGAGGAAACTCATTATTCAAAAAGGGGGATTTTTAGGTGTGTTGATTCCTGCTGCTCTCGGTGTGTTAACGACTCTGCTTACGAAATAATGGAATTTGCCAAGAAAATGTTTCTGCTTCCCGAAGAACGAATTTCTCGTCATATGCCCACAGAGGAAACGTTAACGGACTTGGGCAAAGAAATTAAAAAAATTCTCCTAAGCAAAGAGTCTGACGAAGTCAAGGTGAAATTATATAATCAAGTCTTGAATAAACGCATTCATGTTTCCAGTTTTAATCTTCCAGTGACATCTCAGGAAACATCATCGAGAACTCAAGGACCAATGAAAGAAGAATATATCAAAGACGAGAAAGTAAAAGATGTTGTGGAAGACCTTGTCGTTCAGTCCGTTCCTACTAACTTGAAACGCTATGCAAGAAATGTGTTGGACGTCTTTAAAACGAACTCTGATGTTATTGGTTGCACTCCCAAAGCCGAATTTAAATATAATGGACACATTGTGAAAAACACGAATATAGTAGACCTCATAGACTCCATGTTTCGAACCAAGGGAACTAAGCTGCACATACCTCCTGAATTTGTAAAAGCATTAAAGGACATTAATTTGCCTTCAAAGTACATTAAAAATAAACAAATGTTAAAAGTTCCTGTACAAGAAAGAAATTCGGTTGTAACTTCTAAACGGATAAAGACAAATTTATGTAAAAATGTTCGGTGGATTCCCTATTAAAAAAATTTAGATGGAAAAAAATGTCATTCTTTTTCGAGTTGATTTTCTCTTTTTAAATGTAATCATTTTCCATAAGTTTATTTTGAATCGAGTAAAATTCTGTAAACGGTTGTTTTTGAAATCGTTTAAATTATAACAGGACGAAAATTGTTTGATGTGTATTTTTTTTAAGTGAAGGGTGTACGTTTCTCCCCCTTCAACCATTTCATGACGTCTTTTTTCTTGATGCCTTCTTTTTTGACAGCACGGTATAAAGCATCTAAACCACCTAACGTCCTACTTTCTGAGCTGACAGATACGTCTGTTTCATCATTTCCTCCATTACAACAGTTCAACGAGAGACGATCCACCGTAACAGAAAAACTCATGTTCACACGAACTCGATCACAACTCAAATAACGTCCACTCCCCTCACACACCATTTTAAAATAAATTCCAATTCCTCTAAAACATTTGAACACCATGAAAAACCATAAATCTTACTCTTTCAAGCATCTTTTTTCAATGGTTCGATGGTCTAGTGGAAAGAATGCAAGCTTTCTGAACAAAGGACTGGGAGTTCGAATCTCGCTAGGACCATCAGAGCATTTTTTAAGTACTTGAGCGAAAATAATGCAACGCCTATAAAAATTCCTAACACCCCACGGAAGTTCTAAAAATATACGTTTTATAAAATAAAGACAAGAAATAATACACGAACAAATTACGAGTTAAAAAAAAGAATCCTAAATTGTTTAATCAAAAAAGTTATTAAATCAGAATTAAAAACACGAAAAGGAAACTTATATATAAAGATTAAGCGGTTCAGAAAACTTTGTTCTGGAGAAAGTGTTTGTTTGTTTGTTTACGAAACAAAGCATTTCCTTCCAAAAGTTGTGTTATCAACTTCCTGTATTACTGAAATCAGATAACCTTCTCTAACAAATCGGGGGAGAAGAACTTGTTTGACTCACAAGATATTGAAGTCTGCTTGGTGGGGAGATTGCACTATCGCTAACAGGAAACAAAGATAACGTCTCAAGGTTTTTATCTTTCCCATCAAGAAACAAATGGTATGTATCACTGACGATGTAAAAAGAATTATTTCTTTCTTCGGAAAGGAAATTACAAAATATTAATCATGATCACCATGCAAACACTTTATGAGGGTTTTTTCAAGAAGGAATAACTCATTTGCTTTACATAAAACATTTCTTGAGTAAGGGACATGGTGGAAATATTTGTTGTGAACAATAAATAATACCTTAGCAATAATGCAATGCCTATAAAAAATTTCTAACACCTCACTCAAGTTCTAAAAGAATAAATAAAAATCCTAATAAATCAGAATTCAAAACACGAAAAAATTTCCTAAGTTTGTTAAAAAAAAAGATATTAAAACATGAAAAGATTTCCCAAAAATGTTTGTCAAAGGTCTTACCTCCAGAGATAAGACATTTCCGGTAGGCTCACTCGAGAGGAGTTTCGTCCCCCATCCCTGCTGCAGCCCCCGTGAGGAGCAACCGCGAGGAGCACAATGTTATGTGAAAGGACTAGAACCGATCATTTACCACTACTGACAGTCACGGATTTTGATTAGTTGTTTCCACGCGCTTGAAAGAAAAAGCGTAGGCGTCATGTCGTTGACAAGTCATGAAGAATTCCGGTATATGCGGAAAGCCTCTAATATATAAGCTTGTTAGTCGAATCAGGTTTATCAATAAGAATAGCGTTTCCAAACAAAAATGTATGGCTATTTTCGTGACAATGTTGGGCTATTGATGACTTCTTCAGTTCATAGTTGCGTACGTAAGTCTTGTGTTCCTTCACACGGAACCTAAAGCCCTGCCGGTCTGTCCTATATATGAAAGTCCACATTCACAAGGTATCAGATAAATTCCCCAGGAATTTATGTTTTGGACGTATATTATAACGACCTTATGGGTATTAAAAAAAGGGTTTATGCTAATATTGCAATTTATATAGAAATTAAAGAAAATTACAATTTGGGAGATGGGTGGATGCATTTCGAAACAAAAATAAATTCAATTATCTTAAGGCCATGATAAATGAAAATATAAATAAAATGCAATATTAGCATAAACCCTTTTTTTTAATACCCATAAGGTCGTTATAATAATGGTGCCGTGACCTTAGGATGCATGACTTGTGATGAAAATTCAACTTTCACTGCACAAGAAAATTAAGGAAAAAATCTTAAACTTGATTTGAGACTAATAGTGGGCTGATGAATAAAGAAATGTATGTGTTTATATGATAACTTACTTTGAGTTTGGGTAAATTATAGTGTGGATACAGTTTTCTCAGTGAATTCATTCTCTCTAGGTGATAAATTTTGTTCTCTCGTCTTATCTCTCTCAGTGGGTAACATAGTGAAAGTGTTAAAAGTTTCTCTCAGTGGTGAATTTTCTCTCAGTGGCTAAGATAGTGAAAGTTAAAATTAATTTGTGTTTACTCTCAGTGGTTAATATAGTGAAAGTGCAGACTATAATTCTGGTGTTTTGGCATATATAATTTTTGGATCAATTTCCATACATAACAGTGTCTAAGTGAATAGTGTATAATTTCAATGTATGAGTATGGTGTATATATTGCCTTTGGCTTTGGCTGATAATGTCAATAAGTTCATGAGTATACTTACACATACAAGTAATTTTGTGTTTTACATACAAGCAATTTTGGGTTTTACATACAATTTACAAATAATTTCTTAAGTGTACTTACATTTCATTGTGTCATATATAGGTAATGTTGTGTTTACATACCATTTCAAGTGTTGCATTTTTAAGTGTATTTTTCATGTGCTACATTCAAGCAAATTTAACAATTTAAAAATGAGGTTAGAAAAGTGTTAATTTTGACATCCGAACATGCTTGTGGTAATGTAAAAAAACGTGTAAAAACATGCAGCGATATTTGTAAGAAGTGTAGATTCTCTCCTCTCCTCAGTTTGAATAATATGTAGTGGCCGAGAGCGCTGTTTATTTAGAGTTAGGCTGTTGCTTATTTTTCTAGTAGAGTGTAAAGTCAGTGGTAGATGAGATTAGTACTTCAGTGATAGTCACTTGAGTTAAGAATGTGATAATAATCAGTTCAAATTTTTTTTTAATTAATTTTTCTCATGTTAGGTAATAGGTTAGAGTTTTGAGTCAGTGCAGAGATAAATTTTCTTCGTTCCGTGAAATTTTTGGCTTGTAAAAATTCTTCTAGTAATTCTTTGGTTGATGCGAGTGGTAGACAGCTGCGTTTCAAAACATTTGTTTTTCTCGTTCAGTGGCAGTCATGTTGGGCAGAAGTTAGCCAACCGGAGTTAGGTGGCGCATATAGTTGTGTGTAGTAGTGAATTTTCTGGTATTTTGTGTTTCAACTCGCGTTGCTCGTCTTTTTCGTAGGGGTTATGTATTGTCCTGTCGAGAATTTTCATGTTCATAAATCTTGGGGAAATTGATCACTTCGCTGAGAATTACGAAAAATAAAAATGATAGAAAATAAATAAATAAAAAATACATAGAATTAAAATTCTCTACAGTCCCACGTTTCAAAATTTTGTTTGGGAGGAGGATAGAGGTGAAGGAATAGTAGCATGTTCGCTAATTTCTCAGCCCTGACCAAACAAACAAAATTTCATGAAGAAAAAAAAGGAATAATAGGCATTAAACTTCTTTTTTCTTTTGGCTTGATTTATTTTCACTTTAGTAAATTAAAAAAAAAGGCGAGCAAAAGAAGGCACCATCAACCCTTTTAGAAAACAAAATTATTCGCTGTTAATCACGGAATAAAGGAAAAGCACTTTTATAAAATTGCGCAAAAAAAAAAAAAATAAAAAAAAATTTACTTTTAAAATCCGCCATTTGTGGGAAAGTTGAGTTGTCTCAAATGTGTCACCCAAAAGATCTCTAAGGCTATTTTTAGAACGGGGTCACAACAGTATGCAGAAGGAGATGACTTCCCCGGCGTAGACGTCAGGGGTCATCCTGCATGGCATGTTAAAGAAGGCCATGTGTCTAGTAACAGAGTTTTGGCGCGAACCTGTTAGCCAATGGCCAGCGAAGCTGTTGGTTACTGGGGGAGTTTTAGCCACTGAGGGGTCAGCAGTTTCAAGCATCCCAGCTTCAGTTTGAGAAATTGTCACTCTCTCTTGACCTCTCGTTATCGCTGGCTACGATGTAACATCTAAAAGAAACTCCGGTGAGGGGCCAGCCATCCCGCCGGGATCTGACTTGGCCGGAAGTAAGAATGGCAGTGCTGCCCTATCGACAGTTCTCCTGGTATGGGTGATTTAGACAGCTAAAAAAGATAATCTTCAAAGATCTCTTCACCGGCAAGGAAATCTCCACCGATTCATTCAAATTCAACATATTAGACGACTGCAGTATTGAGAGGCAGGGGGACAGAGGCCTAAATCGAATGACTCCTTCATGCCCCCTCGTGCTCGTTGAGTGAGCCTGCCGACCCGAATGCTTTCGCCGCTCTGTTCAACATATGGAACGATTGCGACATGGAGAAAAACTTCCAGTGGTATGTTTTGAACCCGAGACAACTGGAGGCGTCATCAATGGACGTCGTTATTTTGGAGGAAACCAACACCTCTCCGAAGGAGACTGACGGTGGTGGTGAAAAAGTCGTCAAATTATGCCAAGACCCCCTTCCCTTCTTAAACCAGGGCTACAGAAAGAGGAGAGGCAGTGTTGTCTTTCCCCCTTCTGTTTTGGGAAGTGAAAAAAAAGGAAACCGAACAAAACCAACTTTTTCTTGTTGTGAGTGAAGTGAGCAATAGTGAGCAGTGCTGCCTGCGCACAGGGAAAAAGGTAAAGAAACTTCGTTTCGCATTTCAAAAGGAAAAGAAAGGGATATGTTAGGGTTGCTCTAAAATATTTAACATGTGAGTTTTTGACAGCGGGGCAGGTGAGGTTTCAGTTATAATCCATGCTTAGGTCAGTAAAACTAAGGTAATAAAATGTAAATGTTTTTCCATTCAGGTTTTTTTTATGGTAGTGTTATGCTGTGTAAATTTTTACATGTGTAAGGAATATCTGAAATCCAAATTGTGTTATAAGCTATTTTGAAGAACAACCTCTCAAACCAGTAATTTTATTTAGGAGATTTAACATTTTTTGTGCTTGGTAGTTTTGATCATATATAATTTGTATTTATACACATACAGGGCCATGTAGTTAAAATTGGTGTCTTATAGGCAGGGTATGGTGATTTTTTGAGTTTGGCAAGTAAGGGGTGTAAAATTGTATGTACCATTTAGTAATAATTGTGACTAGAGACCATATCAGCAAATGGATATGAAAGTGCATTTTCATGAGGGAAGGATATCAAAAGAAAGCATACTTTCTGACTAAAGGGGGGGGGCATATGTCTAGTGTGCCGGGGGAGTTATAATGTCACTATTTGCCTACCCAGCTCGGGGTTTAGGTCTGATGAATTCATAACTCATTCACACCTCCAGCCCGAACATTGATTTTCTTTCTGAGTGAAAATTTGGTCTCGAAGGAAGGAGATTTGAGAATCTGATTTGCATGAGGGGAGGATATCAAAGTAGGTATGCAAGAAGACTAGCATTGTCTGAAAGTGAGGCCTGTTCATTACCTGTTTACAGTGAGATTTCTTCGCAAGGGGTATGATCTCTGGAAATAGAGGGTGCTTCGAGAGTGATAATGATTTCTGAAAGTAGAGAGTGATAGCCGGCGGGCTGGCTGGCTGGCCCCTCACCGGAGTTTTTTTTTAGATGCTACATCGTAGCCAGCAACAACGAGAGGTCAAGAGAGAGTGACAACTTCTCAAACTGAAGCTGGGATGCTTGAAACTGCTGACCCCTCATTAGCTTAAACTCTCCCCTAGTAATCAACGGCTTCGCTGGCCATTGGCTAACAGGTTCGCGCCAAAACTCTGTTACTAGACACATGGCCTTCCTTCACATGCCATGCAGGGTGACCCCTGACCTCTTCGCCGGGGAAGTCATCTCCTTCTGCATACTGTTGTGACCCCGTTCTAAAAATAGCCTGAGAGAACTTTTGGGTGACTCATTTGAGACAACTCAACTTTCCGACAAATGGCGGATTTTAAAAGTAAAATTTCTTATTTTTTTTTGCGCAATTTTATAAAATGCTTTCCCTTCATTCCGTGATTAACAGCGAATAATTTTGTTTTCTAAAAGGGTTGATGGTGCCTTCTTTTGCTCGCCTTTTTTTAACTTACTAAAGTAAAAATAAATCAAATCGAAAGAAAGAAGAAGTTTAATGTCTATCATTCCTTTTTCTTTTTTCTTCATGAAATTTTGTTTGTTTGGTCAGGGCTAAGAAATGAGCGAACATGGTCACTATTCCCTCACCTCTCTCATCCTCCCAAACAAAATTTTGAAACGTGGTACTGCAGAGAATTTTTATTCTATGTATTTTTTTTATTTTTTTATTTTCTATTATTTTTATTTTTCGTAAATCTCAGCGAAGTGATCAATTTCCCCAAGATTTATGAACATAAAAATTCTCGACAGGACACGGAGTCTTTTGATCCGTAAAAATTTATCTTGTTAATGGGCTTGAAAATAACTTTGAAATTAAAACTTTTGAAAATTTTTGAAATTCTGAAGCAAATCCGAGGAGCAAAAGGATAACCGCCCAATTTGTTTCGTACTGGCAGGTCTACTGGCGTGAGCCAGCAGACAGGCTTCGGTTTCCTAAATGTTTCTACCGCTTTTTCTATCATGGAAGGGCTATATCTTCTGTGTACTGCATGCAGTTCGTTTAAGAAAATCAAGCTCTTTCTCTAAGGAATCCTCAGTTGAGCATATATGTACTGCACGATATACGTATGTGTAGAAAGCAGAATTTTTTTGTTTCCATGGGTGATTTGATTTTTCATGTGGAGGAAAGGAAACAGCAAATGGTTTTCGATAAACTGTTGTACTAAAGGATCCTTCAGAACGTGACACAAGGACATCTGGGAATAGTAAGCAGCCATTATTTTCAGTCTCACATGTGAACTGTATATGAGGATTAATTGAACTGATAAGTTCAACTAAATTAAGTAGTTCGGAATTCCTGCCTTTTCAGAGGACAAAGGTTTCATCTACATATCGAATGTAACGAGCAGAAAGAGTTTGTCCTCAAAGTGACGCATGTAGACTTTGCATAAAACAGGCGACCGTGGGCTACCCATTTGCAAGGCCTTTTGTTGAAAAAATCTTCCACGAAATAAGAAACTGTTTTGCTTGATACAAATTTCCACTAATCACAAAATTTCTTCAACTTTCGGTTGGCTGAAATGATGTTCAATGAGACTTACTTTCAAAGATTCGAGGTCTCTATTCAGGGGAAAACTTGTGAACATGGATTTCACATCGAAGGATAGTATGAACTGATCGTTGTATGGATGTTGTTTAAGCACATTGACAAATTCAATGAAATTTTTTACAGCAGTTTTGTTTGAAGAAGTCGTTATGGTGGATAGTTTCGAAGATAGAAATTTGGCCAACTTATGAGTAGCTGAGCCAATATTGCTGACAATGGGACGGAAAAGGACGCCAATCTTGTGTATCTTCGGATGAAACGCTGACAACGGGCATACGAGGGTTTCAGATAATTTTTTGAGTTTTGGTTAAGTGGTTAATAGTCTCTACTGAACTACCAATGGTTTGGCATGCGTTATTAAAAGATGGAAATACATCACGGCGCACTGTATAATTACGTGTTAAAAATTCATGTAATATGCTCGTGATGTCACCCGCGTTATTTTCAAAAATCATCTTCGTTCTTTATATATTCGAATTCTCTGCATTTTTGTGTCTACTATTGCCTTGAAAAAGCCTCCCAGTGGAGTGCGAAAGCTTGGCGAATATTTGTGCTGACTACACCACAAAAATAAACGGATTTCATATGCTATATGCGTTTCATTATTACTCAACTCTGGTGTATTTAAAATAAAGAGAATCTGCTATGTCCACAAAATATATTTGATAAATTCGCCATCACAAAAAGGTTTACATGTCGTTGCTGTTTTATGGCTTACTTGAAAGGAGGCGATTTTTTTTGATTGGAGGTTTAACGACCACCGTGGGCAACTGAATGGGCCATAAGCAGTCGCCCGTTCCCTAATTTAGGGTCACTGGTTCCAGGGAAGGGAGAGAACCAGTGCCGTAAGACAAACACAACATCCATGCCTCACCGGGATTCGAACCCGGACCCCGTTCGGACGAATGATCAGAGGCCATCGCTTAGACCACTGCGCCACCGGGGCGGCAAAGGAGGCGATGGCTGCGGCCTTCGATTGATCGTTTGGTTTTGAGAACATGTTTTGCTGCGCAGTTAATCCAGATTTCAGTTCCTGTAATGTTTCTTTTCTTTTTTCACTGTTGAGTTGGAAATCGGATTGATATTTACCATGCAATGCGTTCCAGTGCCGCTCTAAATTCTCCTTCTTTGGTATCGCCACGGAAGTACTGCAAATTAAGCAGCAACACTTGTCTTTAACCATAGCGAAAAAGTAGTCCAGTTCCCATTCTTGATGAAAATAATAAGTTTTCGGTTTTTTCGGGGCTCTCATTTTAACCAAAACAATAATATCAACAAAATAGTTATAATTGGAAAACCACAGATCCGATGCGAACGATAAACAATAAATATTACGCACTTAAGCTCTACCCCGAGCTGACTGTTACTTCCCGGGACGCTCTCGCCCGCGTCTAAATCTTCCATCAATACTCTCATTACGTAGGCAATCAGAGCCGCGGCAGATCGCTATCGGGAGACGGGAGGCCACGTGACCTAGACACTTGGTGGATGCAGTCGCAAATCAGCAGTTGTAAGGGTGTAAACATGGCTGCACCTATGTCTGAATGCTTCACCGTCGATTTTCGTAGTAACTTAAAAAATGTTTTACATTTTTTCCACAAAACGTTAGCGATAGATCAAAAATGATTCGGCGATCGACGTGTTGGCCGTCCCTGCTGTAAGCAAGCTAAGGCTGATCAAGTATCATTCTGATCAATTCAGGAATTTTTCCATATTAGCTCATGGAGAGAAATAGAGCACCTATCATGCACAGATGAGCTGATAAATTTTAATTCAGGAAATGTGATGCGAATTGAGGATCATCAACTCAAGATCTCTGATGCACACTGAAATAGCGAGAGCTTCCTTCACTGCATTGTATAAGAGTCCTGGTCTCAAAAAATGGCGAGCTGCTTCCGTTCGGTATTGCCTACCAAAAATAAAAAAGATAATGTTTATTACGGTTCTAGTACAAAACACCGACAATCAAAACACCGACAATCAAATTACCGACAAATCAAAATACCGACAGTTCAAAACGCCGATAGGCCGAAACACCGACAAATCATAACACCGACAGTTCAAAACACCGACAATCAAAACACCGACAATCAAATTACCGACAAATCAAAATACCGACAGTTCAAAACGCCGATAGGCCGAAACACCGACAAATCATAACACCGACAGTTCAAAACACCGACAATCATAAAACCGATAGTTCAAAACACCGACAATCATAACACCGACAATTATATGGATTAATATAATTGTCCGGCGAGTAGAAGAACTTTATTCCGAGCGATGCAACTACCGAGTGGGTGGGAAAGGGAATGGCAACACCCAATCGATGGATGTGGTTACCCTTAGCGGTAAACGACGGAACTTCATACATTTTTATTCTGACCGATGGCAACATATTTTTATTCCGAGCGATGGCAACATCGGAGTGGATGAGTGGGAAGGGGGATGCATGGGTGTTGGATATGTCGATGCTTATGTGCTGGCCCTAGCGGTGAACGATGGAACTTTATTATTTTTATTAAGAGAGATGTCAACATGGGAGTGGATGCACAAATGGCTGGGTGATTGAAGAGGATAACAACAACGAAACGATGCTTATGTGCTGCCCCTAGTGGTGAACGATGCAACTGCAGAAATTTTTATTCCGACCGATGGAAACATATTTTAATTCCGAGCGAAGGCAACATCTGAGTGGATGATTGGGAAGGGGGATGTGGTGTTGGATATGTCGATGCCCATGTGCTGGCCCTAGCGGTGAACGATGGAACTTTATTATTTTTATTCTGAGAGATGTCAACATGGGAGTGGATGCACAAATAGGTGGGTGATAGAAGGGGATGACAACAACCAAACAAGGCTTATATTCTGCCCCTAGCGGTGAACGACGGAACTTTATAAATTGTTATTCCGAGTGATGGCAACATCTGAGTGCATGGGTAGGAAGGGGGATGCATAGGTGTTGGACATGTCGATTCTTATGTGCTGCCCCTAGAGGTGAACGATGGAACTTTATTATTTTTATTCCGAGAATGGCAACATTGGAGTGGATGCACAAATGTGTGGGTGATAGAAGGGGATGACAACAACCAAACGGTGATTATGTGCTGTCCCTAGGGGTGAACGACGGACTTTATGAAGTTTTATTCCAAGCGAAGGCAACATATTTTTATTCCGAGCGATGGCAACATCGGAGTGGATGAGTGGGAAGGGCGATGCATAGATGTTGGAAATGTCGATGCTTATGTGCTGCTTCTAGCGCTGAACGATGGAACGGCATTAATGTTTGTTCTGACCGATGGCAAGATCTGAGTGGATGTGTGGCAAATGGGTGGCATAGGTGTTGGATATGTCGATGCTTATGTGCTGCCCTAGTGTTGAACGATGGAACTTTATTATTTTTATTCCGAGAGATGGCAATATTGGAGTGGAGGCACAAATGGGTGGGTGATAGAAGGGAATGATAACAACCAAACGATGCTTATGGAAGAAACTGTACAATTTTCAAGGGCATTGTGTCTCAAATATTTCAATATCTTAGGAACCAGCTATTTCTTTTTATGTGACAAAAATCATGTTTCCATGGCAAGTACCATTATCCATATATTGATAAAAAAAGTCAGCTTATTGTCATTTAATTTGTGGAAGTAATAGTTATAATTTGTAATATAAATTTATTGTTTGCTGTCACCTGCCAGGAAACAATCTAGTATTCTATCCCAAAGTACAAGATCAGCCATAGTTATGTTTGCATGTAGTCTATGCATTTGCCCCTGATTACCCCCAGTTCATCTTCATACCCTGAGTGGCCCCTTTATTATGACCACCTGACAGTTTTAAGCAAATGAGCTATGGATGCACGCTGTTGCCGCCAGAGGAGAGGCTAATATAAAAAAGGAAACCTTAGTGCTTGTGACAGTAGTAGAAGTGATTTTTCGGTGACGAGATGGGTAAGAAATGCGATTTGACGGACTTTCAACGTGGGATGATAGTAGGAGCTCGAAACCATGGAGCGAGTATCACCGAATCCGCCGCATTCGTGAAGTGTTCCAGAGCAGCTGTTGTTAAAGTGTTTAAAGACTGGACTGTCAGCCAAAAAACTGGGTCTCTACGTGCAACGTGTGGTCGTCATCGACTAGTGACTCCTCGGGCGGAACGGAGAGTGTCCAGACTGGTAACATACAACAGAAGGGTAACCGTGCAGCAAATTACAGACCATCTTAATCAAGCATCCCCTCAAATGATCGCTTCACGCGCTGTTCGCCGTACACTGCATCGGATGGGATAAAGGCCTTCCGCATGCTCACATCCTCATATGGCTACGAGAAAAAATCTGACCTACTGAAATTGACACGGTAATATCAGCAGAATTGCCATATCCCCTACAAGACCCTTTGCTGTTAGAAGTTATTACAAAAAACATGCTCCATAGCCTATGTAGTGCACTCAACATGAAAGCTCCTTGCATTGTGGATGGCAAATGCTCCACGAAGTATCCACGGGAACTGCACCAGGAAACTCAAACAGGCCAAGATGGGTATCCTTTGTACAGGAGAAGAAAGCCTGGAGATGGTGGATTCTCAACAAAAATCAAAATGAACATTGGCCAAACCTACCAGGAGATGGACATAAACAACAGATGGGTGGTTCCACACTCTCCACTGTTGTCCGAAATGTTCCAGGCACACATAAATGTTGAATTTGCCAGACTGTCAAAGCCATCAAGTACATCTGCAAGTATGTAAATAAAAAAAGTGATCAAGCAGTTTTTGGGCTTCAACAACGAACAGCAACTGTTGATGAAGTTGAGAGTTTTCAATTGGGAAGATGCATCAGCAGCAACGAGGCAGTTTGGCGAATACTCAGTTTCCCAATTCATTAATGCTATCCGACTGTTGTTCATCTCGGTGTCCACCTTGAAAATGGTCAAAGAGTCTACTTCAATCCAAACAACATTCAGGAGCAGCAACTTCAAGAGCTGTAACGTATACTCTAGATTCAGTTTCCTTTTGATTTTACTATCTCTCGTTATTTTATTTTTCTATGTAAATTATCTTCTTACTGAACGAGATGTTATTTCTCCCGCTGAATGATATGTGGCAACGAGTGTAGTCATGACGTGGTGGTAGGCAGTATAAATAGGCGCGTTCAACGATACCTAGGAGAGCTTTTGTGTACGTGAGAGAGCTTTTGTTTATGTGCTTTGAGATAGCTTTGTTTATATGTGGAGAGGTTTTGTTCGATGTGAAAAGAGCTACGTTATTTTGTGCCGAGACCTTCGTTCTATGTGATTAGGTTCTTCTTCATTATTGTGATACGATTAGTGTGACTAGTAGTGTATGTGTTGGATGATACCAGGAGTTTCCTAATAAAAGGTTTTTTAAGTAAGTACGTTTTTCTCAGTTCATAGTACTGTCAGACCTCTGTCTGGGCGTTAGGTCTCTGTCATTAAGTGTCTCCATTAACAACCAGTAAAACTTTATTCATGATATAATAATAACCACACAACAAACCAGTAAAAAAACTAATTCATTATAATTGGCGCCCGAACCTTTTCTGAACACGCGGTCTTGACAATTTTTACCCATGTCTTCATTACCTGAGACAACTTCAATATTTAATCCTAAGGCAAGTTTCGGTGGTGATGGGATTGATTTCGACCATCTTCAAGAAGCCTGTGGGGCTCACTTTACGGATAATGATTCACAAGTACCCAGGCATTCTCACAATTTCGTAATTCACTAGCTTCCTATTACTCTGAGTCGCGGGTCGTACCTGAGAGATTTCAATCCTCTCACAGAAAATATCAGCAGTTTCCTAATAAAAGGTTTTTTAAGTAAGTACGTTTTTCTCAGTTCATAGTACTGTCAGACCTCTGTCTGGCCGTTGGGTCTCTGTCATTAAGTGTCTCCATTAACAACCAGTAAAACTTTATTCATGATATAATAATAACCACACAACAAACCAGTAAAAAACTAATTCATTATAGAGCCACCGAACACAACACTTACAGCTTTCTTTGAAATTTGAAAGCATGATCCGTTTGCTAAAACCATTCTTTATGGTGATGTTTCGCGTTACTACACTTGGAATGCATCCAGAAAATTTTCCAGGGACGCAAACAAGGAGTTGATGTTGAAGGACATCCTGGAGTAAAATCCACGGATGCTCTTGGCCGAGTTTACACAGTTCATCCATCAACTGCCGAGTGCTTTTTTGAGAATGCTGCTCCACATTATCAAAGGACCAACATCTTTTGGTGACTTGAAAATTGTGAACAATCAAGTTTGTGAAACCTTCAAAGAAGCATGCCAAAAAGGAGGATTGTTAGAGAATGATGACCACTGAGACTTATCAATGACTGAAGCAACTGCCACCCAATCACCAACGCGCCTGAGACATTTGCTGACCACATATTGCATTTTGCTGACCACCTGCGCTGTCTCAAATTCATTTCAATTGTGGGGAAAATACAAAGAGGATCTGAGCGAAGACATTCTTTTGAGAGTCAGTCGAAAAAATCCAACTTTGGAAATTGACTTTTCACCAGACATCTTCAACAAGGCTCTCATCCTTCTGGAGAACCTGTATTTGTCGATGGCTGGACGTGGCCTCAGACAGTGCGGACTGCCATCTTCCCAAAGAAACAACACGAACAATCTTTGCAATGAAATTCTCCGAGAGATGAATTACAATGTCAATGATTTGGAAGCGTATGTTGCTGCCAATGAACCGCTCTTAATTACAAACCAAAGACAGGTTTACAATAAAATTCTGGACATGGTAAGCAATGCGAATGGAGGCATCTGCTTCCTCAATGCAACAGGTAGGACAGGCAAAACATTTGTCATGAACTTATTCTTGGCAACAGTTCCCCTACAAAAGAAGATGGCAGTTGCAGTGGCATCCTCTGGCATCGCCCCAACACTGCTGGAAGGTGGTCGGACAGCACATTCTTCCTTCAAATTGCCTTTGAACTTGGCCCATGATTAATATACAGTTTGCAACATTACCAAAGGATCTGGACAGGCAAACGTCCTGCAAGACTGCAGTGTCATAGTTTGGAATGACCGTACGATGTCTCACAAACGAGCCCTGGAAGCTCTAATAGCTCGGAATTAAAATATGTTGCCATCTGACCGAATAAAAAATTATGCAGTTCTATTGTTCACCGCTAGGGGCTGCACATAATCATCGACATATCCAACACCTATGCATTCCCCTTCCCACCAATGCTCGGAATAAAAATTTGTTGCCATTGGTCGGAATAGACTTCAAAAAGTTCCATCGTCCACCGCTTGGGGCAGTACATAAGCATCCACATATCCAACCCCTTTGCATCCCCTTGCCCACCCATCCACTCAGATGTTGCCATCGCTTGGAATAAAATCATGTTGCCGTCGGTCGGAATAGAAATAAATAAAGTTATATCGTTCACCGCTAGGGGACATGAACATACACTTATCCAACCCCTATGCATCCCCTTCCCACCCATCCACTCAGATGTTGCCATTGCTCGGAATTAAAATATGTTGCCAGATGTCGGAATAAAAATTTATGCAGTTCTATTGTTCACCGCTAGAAGCAGCACATAAGCATCGACATATCCAACTCCTATGCATTCCAATTCCCACCCATCAACTCAGATGTTGCCATATCTCGGAATAAAAATATGTCGCCGTCGGTCGGAATAGAAATGAATAAAGTTGCATCTTTCACCGCTAGGGGGAAGCACATCTATTCGTTGGGCGTTGTCATCCCCCATACCATCCACTGTGATTTTGCAATCGCTCGGAAAAAGTTCCTCTACTCGCCGGCTTAGAGTCCATATAAGTGTCGATGTTTTGTAATGTCGGTGTTATGATTGTCGGTGTTTTGAACTGTCGGTGTTTTGATTGTCCGTGATTGTCGGTGTTTTGAAGTGTCAGTGTTATGATTGTCGGTGTTTTGATTGTCCGTGATTGTCGGTGTTTTGAAGTGTCGGTGTTATGATTGTCGGTGTTTTGAACTGTCGGTGTTATGATTGTCGGTGTTTTGAACTGTCGGTGTTATGATTGTCGGTGTTTTGAACTGTCGGTGTTATGATTGTCGGTGTTTTGAACTGTCGGTGTTATGATTGTCGGTGTTATGATTTGTCGGTGTTTTGATTGTCGGTGTTTCGACATGTCGGCGTTTTGAACTGTCGGTGTTTCGAACTGTCGGTGTTTTGACCTGTCGGTGTTTTGATTGTCGGCGTTTTGACCGGCATCCGTTTATTACAGTTACCAGAAGCATAAGCATTGTCCGTCTCTGGAACTGAAAATATTTCTACATGCATATGCCATTTTCCTATCCATGTGTGAGAACGTGAGCATAGATGCTTTGGTTATAAGTAAATCACCAGAAGCATGCGACTTTGTGACTTTTGGATAGTGAAGAGTGTTGCGTCTTTCTTTTTCCTCAAAAAAAGTAAAAACAAAATAAGGAGGTTTCAAAGAAACACATCAACCGTTGTATGTCTAGTAAATTTAACATTACTTCGAATACAGCGATGAAGAATATTTAAGACATTTTAATGTTTAAACATTCTTCGTCGAAAATATGTACAAATAAATGATATCACTCCAGAAGTTTAAGTCCTCATGAATACAACCTGGTTGATGATACCTGGCTGTTTTAGCCTATTTCAGCAGGCACACGAATACAACCTCACTACACGCAGCCCGTCCACCCTTACCAACGGTAGTCAGTTCTGGTCTGGGCAGGAGTGTGTTTTAGTGGCCGTACTTCATTGTATGTTTGTCAAAGAACCGTGAATGCCTCAGTGTAGTGAAATGAGATCATTGTTCTCACTGTGACTGTTTCGCGCTGCTATTGGACATGCGTTTAGTTTTCTCGATGACAATGTAACCATTCACCGTTCCTGGAGGGTGCTCAAGAGCTGGAAATCATGTGATTGAATCGTTGCAACTGTCTCCGAGGTATTTTGATCTTAATCCTATTGAGAACATTTGGCACCATGTACAGCGACGTCTGCATAACCACGTTCCATACCCCAGCACACTAGAAGATCTCCGTAGCGTGTTGCTTGTAATATGGGACAAGCTTCCCCACAAGCTCATTAATAATGTCATTGCATGTACGCTTCGTAGGAGTGAAGATGCTCTTCGACACAGATGTAGTGTTACGGGGTGCTGAAATCCAGATGTATAGACATTTTCCTAATTTACCAATTTGTTTATATTACAGTGCTACTTTGTTTTGTGTAGAAACTGCATAATAAATTATTCTTGCAAACGCACTCGTTATTGTTTGTGTTAGGTAGCCTCACTGATGCTGTCTCAATAGGTGTCACTTGAGTCAGATGCATACATTCTTCATTTCATGTAATATTCCTAACTTTTTGTGACCAATGTATTTAGTGAATATTTACTTATATTTTCTCTTCCCAATTTTCTGCTGATATCCTAAGGTTCGCAGCATATGTATTCCATATTTGGATGATACTTTTATTCACTTGAATGGCATGAATTCTGAAATACCTAAATTAGTTGAACTTATCAATTCAATCGATCCTCATATGCAGTTCACAGCTGAGACTAAATTAATGGCTGCTTACCATTCCTTGATGTCCTTGTGTCACGCTCCGATGGATCCTTTAGTACAACAGTTTATCGAAAACCATTTGCTGCTTCCTTACCCCCCCCCCATGCAAAATCAAATCACTCATAAAAACAAAAAAATGTCTGCTTCCTTCGCATACGTATATCGTGCAATACATATATGCTCAACGGACGATTTCTTATAGAATAGAAAGAGCTGGGTTTTATAAACAAAGTTGTCCAAAAATTTAGAAAATCGACGCCTGTATGCGCGCTCACGCCAATAGACCTCCCAGTACGAAAACATTGGCGGTTATCCCATTTGCTCTTCAGATTTGCTTCGGAATTATAAAAATTCCCAAAAGTTTTTATTTCAAAGTTATTTTCAAACCCATAAACAATGTAAATATTAGCGGATTAAAAGACTTTATCAGACATAAATTCCTGGGGAATTTATCAGATACCTTATGAATGTGGACTTTCATATACAGTACATACCCGTAGGGCTTTAAGTTTCCGTGTGAAGGAACACAAGACTTAAGTATGGAACTATGAACTGAAGAAGTCGTCTACAGCCCAACATTGTCACGAAAATCACCATAAATTTTTGTTTGAAACCGCCATGCTTATTGATAAACCTGATTCGTCTATCAAGCTTAATACATTAGAACTTTCCACATATACCGCAACTATTCCCGGCTTGTCAACGACATGACGTCGACTTCATTTCTTTGAAGCGCTTGGAAACAACTCACCAAAATTCGTGACCGTCAGAACTCTGATGATGTCACAATGATTTGAATGTTTACGCTCCATTTGTCCTGATGATGCAGAGCCAAATGCTCTGCGAAACTATAGTCGATGTTAAAAAGAACATTTAATTGTGAATAAACGTTGATAATGTATTCTATATCAACATCACAAGTGTGTAGTCTTAAATATATATATGTCTAACAATGTCCAACTATCACCAGATCAGTTGGATGTTTTTGTGGATTATTGTCTTTCCTTTAGGTCCAAGGTAGCACAAGTTCCGTCCCCAGATCAGTTGGACATTTTTAGTGGATGATTGTCTTTCATTTAGGTCAAAGGTATTACATGTTCTGTCGCCAGATCAGTTGGACATTTTCATTGGAGGGTTGTCCTTGTGACAAGCTTGCCACGCGTTGGTTTTACTGATTTGAATTCCAGTGAAAATACAATAACAACCCGAAAGATTTATTTCCTTCGAGGGGGCGATACTTTGTAGCCATAAACTTTCGATTTAAGGACACGATACTGGTCTTCATCAACATTTTATTAAAACACACGATACTTCTCCTCATCATTGAACTACTGCAATATTTCCTGAATTGGTTTCGCATTGCTCGCAAATTTGTTTAATTCCGAGCACTGTCCCTCTACTTCAGTAACCTAAATGTTCATACATATAAAGGACCATAAAATTCAATATATTAACCTCTTAACCCGATGAAATAATCCTTAGTGTGAAAATTTACTGTCACTAGTTAATAATTTATAAATGCAAGTTCATTCGTGTCACTCTCATTGACTAATGCGTGTTCTGGCTTGAAATTGGTTTAGACCCATTACATGTGTGTGTGTGTGTGTGTGTGTGTGTGTGTGTGTGTGTGGCGTGTGTGTGTGTGTGTGTGTGTGTGGATAAAATATCAGCACTCCTGCGGATTTCAAATTAAGGGTCATACTCTGTATTACCAGTATAGTACCCGAAGTTTTATAACCTAAACTTATGTAAACCATTATTGTTTGGAGTTCTCATGTCCCTTACATTGCATCACAAAATTTTTTGGAGTAATTTGTCTTTTTCCATAAACCATATTTTCGCGGTCTATTGAATAAATATGAACAGTTGGAACTCATTCTCTTCAGACATTATTGTTTGCGAGATGAATTAGGTGAAGATGCATTCGTGAGTTATACAGATGTATCTAAATATCAGGAAACTCAAATATTTATTTTCTGTGTGGAACATGTTAATTAGAAATCATATTTGAAATTTGCGCACACAATGATATCAAATTAAGTATCTGAAATTGATGGCACTAACGTTAAAACACAAATTCGTCGTGTGAAGACACATTATCAAACACCCAGAGCTTACGGGTAAAAAAATGAAAGTGCTTTAGATAAATAAACAATTTTTGACATGTGGTTTTACCTTAAGGTACCCCTATTCTATTCCGAGTGGTTTATAAATGTGATCCTTGAGTTAGTTCGAAAGAAGAAAAATAAAGTTGATTCAATATCCTGCAAATACGAAGGCCACAAATATTTCGATTTCACTCGTTATTGAAAAAAAAACTATCTCATATTGTTGCGACATGTAGCGCCACATTGGTGGAAGTAAGTAAATACACAGAAACCAATTCAGTAACCCAATAAACTGCTCTTAGTGTAGTGCAATTTTTTAGCAACTGAAAATGTATAAGATCATTTAATTCTGCTACGAGCTCAACGTGAAAATTTCTCTTCAGCTAAAACGAGTATGAAAATTGTCATCGGGGATGTCGCGCACATTGCTGCAATTTTAAAACGAAAGCAGAGTCACCACTCGTAGTGTATGTGAATTCCTGCAGCTTTAAATTCTTGTGTTCTCACTGTTTTCATAGTGGGATAAGTGAAACCGCTCTCGATATTGTTAGATTGCACAAGAAAGGACATTTAAACCGCCAGTGATATGTTAAGAAAGCCACGCGCATCGCTTTTCTTTATCTGATGGTTTCAACTGCTGAATACTGCTAAAGCAGTGGAATTGAAACTCCAGAATACGTTTCATCAGTTGACAAGATCTATAGAACATTTCGCAACGGGAGGAGAGGTGTCGTTTTGGTCTGCTTTGTGACTATTAGGGATTTTCTGTGGCCGAACAACAGTCGGTCCTTAATGTCTGCCAGATGTTGCGAATACAAAACACACTCCTATACCACAACGACGCTGACCTGCTACAGAGCCACTTAAAACCATTTCAGGATTTTCGAAATCACTAACTTCTTTTTCACATCTCTTAGTGCTAAATTTTGCAATATAGGCTGATTTTAATGCTACAAAAGATTGCTCCGAAACGTAACATTACAGGAGAAAGAAGCTTCTCTGTGTGATCTGTGACGGGGGGGGGGGGGTATCACCAACATTTTAAGTCTAATGTTGTTTTCACAAAAATAGTTTATCGGAGATGCATCTTGACTCATCTTTTGTACTTTGTTCCAACTACACTGTGCATTAATGTCACACTTCTTGTACCGTTGCTTAAAATAAAGAACGGATGTTTGGGTTCTTGAAACTCAAGGATGTTAGCTTACCAGCCATTTTAAGGGCTGATAAGTTATCATCTTGTAGCTTACCCATACCTACCATGAATGCTCATATGATTTATAATTAGGATTCCTGTCCAGTAGAATACCAAAAGCAACACCAATGTACCAAGATAGTCCACGGAGAAAAATGCTGTGCTATGTCCGTGAAATTTTGACATCTTGCTCAGCGCAGCCGAAATTTTGATTTCAGAGCATGTTCTCACCAACAAGATGGATCAACTGCAAATAAAACTGTTTAACTTTGGAAGACAACGCTTCCGAAACATCTGATTTCAAGAATTGATAATATGAAGGCATTCCGTGACCTTTTATATTGTGTCAAGTGTCAATGGTTAATTTTGTTGAAAGCCCTGTGAATCTAAATCGCGATATCCTACTAAAATCAAAGCAGTTTGCAAAAAGAATTAGTTGTATTTAAAAAAAACGAGCAGCTTCTCTGCGCTGTGAGAGTATACACCGATGAGCCTTTACATTATGACCATCTACCTAATGAGCTGTAGGATCCCTTTTAGCCCGCAAAACAGCGGCCACTTGGTGAGGCATCGATTTGATCAGGGGGAAATGGGTATGCTGGGGTATCTGGTACCATAATGTCAAGAGCGGGTACTCCAGTTCCCGTACATTTCGGGGATTTAGCGTGAACCTGCTTTTCCAAGTCGAACCACAACTGTTCGATTGGGTTCATGTCAGGTGAATTTGGAGGCCAGGGAATTAACAGAAAGTCACCAGCATAGTCTTCGAACCCTTTCTTGACGATTATGGCAGTGTGGCATGGCTCACTATCCTGTTGGTAATGGTCATCACCAGCAGGGAACACAACTACCATGAATAGGTGAACTTAGTCTGCAACGATGTTTAAATACCTGACAGCTGTCAGGGATTGTGCTATAGGGATAATGGGGCCTTACGTGTTCCAAGAATACATCGCCCACAGCATAACACCGCCACCTCCGGCCTGTTTCCGCCCAACAGTGCATCCAGGGGCAATAGCCTCCGTTGGTAATCGGCGTTTCCGTGCTCGGCCGTCTACGTGATGCACCAGAAACGTTGATTGGTCAGACCGGGCGACTTTCTTCAAATCATCCACGGTCCAATCTCGATTATCTTGGGCCCATTTCATGTGTTGTTGGCGATGACTTGTAGTGAGCATTGGGACCCGGATGAGTCTTCAGCTACACAGGCCCATGGGCAGAAGGCTACGGTTAACTGTGTGCTGTGAAACATTGCCCTGATCTGTAGCTGCCGGTGATTTGTCGCACTATGGCTCTGCCCTCACTGTGAACAATGCGCGACAGTCTCCGCTCTCCTCTGGCTTCAATGATCTGCGGACGACACATAGCTGGACGACCGTTCGTCGATTGACCATCTGTGCACCACTTTCACTTTTGATACGTACTCACTACAGCGGAACGTGAACAACCCACAAGCCGCGCCGTTTCCGGGATCGTAGTTCCGAGGCGCCGTGCTATCACAATTTGTCCTTTATTGAACTCCAATAAATCGGCAGCTTTTCCCATTCTGACTCCGAACACTCTACTAACCGAAAGCCGGTCCTCGGTTTGTATATATACTGCTCTGTGAACTTCATCAGCGCCACCCTTCGGTCTCCAGGCGAGGTTTAGCGGTGTATATGGGCTTGAAAAATTACCTAGACGCTTGCTCTCTTTCTCGTTATCAAAAATGGAAAAAATGTGAATATGAAAAGGACTTCTTTTTTATCTGTTTCAAATGTAAGATAATTTCATCTTCTGCAACTGAAATAAAAGCAACATTTATAATTCCATAATGACTGGCTAACGATGCCACTATCATACTGGATATAATGTGAAAAAGAAAAAATGAAAACAGTATATGAGTTTATTGCTTATTCTTCCGAAAATCAGTGCTTTTAAAAGAGTACTATATTTCCAACTAATCTTTTCACAGGTTAATTGCACAGAAGAAAATTTGCAAAACCAGCAAAATTTCAGTTTTAATCGGGAAAGAAAAGCTAGAGAATCTAAAGTTATCGTTCGCAAGCATGCTTACTTAGCACGTTTCCTGATATTCTTTCATTTTTCTTTGACTTTTTTTTTAAATGAAGCTTTCGATCACTAAAATGGAATATCAGATGTCTTAAAATAAATTTACACTCTGGTAAAGAAATTTAATTTATGACGAAATAGTTCTGCTCCTTCAGCACGTACACAGATAAAAAGTGGGAGACGGTTTTCAATTCGCAATGCTAAGCAGTGCTCTGAAAGGAAAAAAGAGAGCGCTGGAAAATTCATTGAAAAAGAATAGGTCATCATGAAAAGCTCATGACGATAAAGCTGCTTCTTCCTGCAAAGGAATATTATTAAATAATTCCACTTCTTTCGATAGAACAGGGTATTCCCCAGATGTCAAGAACAGCGTGTTCCACTCAGACCATTCCTTCTCGGGTCGTGACATGTGCATTAAAATAGTCTTTGAGCGTTTCTTTTCTTCTTTCAGAACTGCCGTTAGAAACGGACGCCCGCTTCAAGATGAGAAAAGAAAGGGACAAAAGACATGTATTTTACAAAAGAGTTCCGCATATTGCACTTTATTCACTCGTTCCTTCGCTGAATATTAAAGAAGATGCGATAGATAATTCGAATGCAACTTGAGCCACATGTCGTTTCCTTTTCCAAATCGATCCTTGAAATGCGTTTTTCCTTGTCTACATCACTTCGATTAAAAGGACTGCATTTAAATAATTTAAAAAAAAAACTCATACCTAAGGGTTTAGGCATATTTTTCAAACGTTAATTTAAACTGGTAGAGAAGGACGTGAAACGCAGAAGGTTTACGGTCTGTAGGGGCTGTTAATCTCATACCATGCAACGAGTTTTAGCTATTACTCCATGAACACTATATCGACAAAAGTCACCCGACACCCCTCCAAAAGTAAATGAGCGGATCCGCTGCGTTGTTAAAATGCGCGGTACAGCTGCAAACGGTATAAAAACAAGATTGCAGCTGATCGCGTTCATATAGCACTGTAAGGTTGAGTGAAAATGTCGCGGCGGGAGAGAACTGACTTTGAGAAAGAAAAGATTATTGGGTGTTATATTAGTGGGTTGTCCATAAGAGTAACCCAGAGGCGTTTAAACATACCCAAGCCAACTGTTTTGGATGTACTGAATAAGTGGAAGACACATGGTATGCCTGAAGCAGCAAAACGTACCGGCAGACCAAGGAAAATCAGTGATAGAGGACGTCTAAATCGCAGGACAGTCGTTACAGCTAATCGACGGAGTACTGCACAAGACCTCAGTGTACAGGTGAGTAAAAATGATGGAACCTCGGAATGCACACGTACCATTTGCAGATAACTTCATTCCATGGGTTGCCGTGGTCGTGCGGCTGCTCATAAGCCTTTTATCACCACTCGGAATGCTACTCGTCGTTTAGCATGGTGTACAGGACATTTATCGTGGGCCGTAGATCAATGGGAACTGATGAATCCAGATACACCATCCATCAGTCTAATGGCCGTGTGTGAGTGTGGCGGCAGCCGGGGGATCGCCATTTACCACAGGGTACTGTCCCTACGGTCAACTTTGGAGCTGGCAGTGTACTCGAGTGGGGGTGTTTTCCGTAGCATGGTACCGGCCCATTGGTTATCGTGGACAAACTTCTTAACCAGCACATCTACCTTAATATTCTGGACAATTATATCCTACCAACTCTGTGGTAATCCTATGGAGCCGAGCATTGGTACCAGCAGGAAAATGCACCGAGCCATTTTAAGCAAGGACTGTTGCGGAGTGGTTTGACGATAATTCCGTATCGTGTGTGGACTGGCCAACACAGAGCCCTGATCGTAATCCCATAGAGCACCTATAGGATGAATTAGAGAGCCGCATAAGAAGTTTGGAACCAAGGCCTACTACTAAGCAACAGTTAGCGGCAGCATTATGCACTGAATGGAAGCGCATACCTATCGCTATGTTCCAAAACCTTGTTGAAAGCATGTCTTGAAGGGTCAGTGGATGCATTAAGGCTAAAGGTGGTCCGACACCGTACTAATGCATGTCAATAAATTCTATGTTAGTTTCTCTTCTAGGTGTCCGGTGACTTTTGTCAACATATTGTATATAAGCAGTCGCCCATCCTTAATTCGGGGATACTTTTTCCAGGGAGAGGGAGAGAGAGCAAATGCCGTAAGAAAAACCCACCCCCTATGCCTCACCGGGATTCAAAACCATAAAATTCTCAATTTCATAAAATTTTTCAATTTCCTCATGAAATTGAAGAATTTTATGAGGAAATTCGTGATCTAAATAATAAAGGTAAGCAGCACTTGAAGATAATTATGGGAGATTTCAATGCAAAAATAGGGCAACGGCAACAGAATGAAACTTCAGTAGGTAAATTCGGTCACGGCAACAGAAACCAGCGTGGAAATACTCTCGTAGAGTTTGCAGAGGCAGAAGGGTTTTTCATCTTAAACTCCTTTTTCAAGAAAAAGCCACACAGGAAATGGACATGGAGACATCCAAATGGGACGACAAGTGAAATTGATTTTATTATGTGTAACAAAAAATTCGTCATAGAAGACTGCAGTGTGCTGAACAAGTTCAACACAGGCAGTGACCATAGATTGGTGAGATGTAAGATGCACCTCAACACTAAACTCGAACGTAGCAAGCTTATAAGACAAACAAAATGTATTGACATAACCAAAATTAAAAACCATCATAATACCTTCAAATTGGAACTGAAGAACAGATTCTCTGCTTTAGAAGGCCTAACATCGGAAGAAGTGGATATTTCTGAAGTTAACAGAAAAGTAACCAAAGATCTTATGGAAACAGCAACAAAATTAGCTAGGTCTAAGAACAAATTGCATGTGAACAAATTATCAGGAAAAACCAAAATGTTGATGCAAAAAAGAAGAGTGATGAGGGTAACTAAAGAAGATGTGACTTCCAAAGTGGAATATATAGAGCTATGCAAGACAGTACGAAAAAGTATCACTGAAGACGTAAGGAAATTCAACTGTGAACTAGTAAGGAAAGCAATTGAAAACAACCAAAGCCTAAAGATAGCAAAGGGACATCTCAGTAAGGGGAAAAAACAGATTTTGGCACTGAGAAAAGAAGATGGTTCTGTAACAAGAAATAGAGGCGAAATTTTGACAAGAGTGAAAGATTTCTACTCCAAATTATATGAAAGGGATGATACATGTACTCCAGACATAATGAAAGGTACCAGTACCAGAGTTCTTCCAGTCCTTCCAACAGAAGTTGCACATGCAATCAAGAACATGAAGCGGGGAAAAGCTCCAGGAGAAGATGGAATTACTGTAGACATCATACAAGAAGCAAGTGGAGAAATCGAAACAGTACTCGCCCAAATTTTCACTCGATGCCTTAATGAAGGGAAAATTCCTGAGGATTGGAACAACGCTACAATGATCTTGCTACATAAAAAAGGTGACATTGAGGATCTCAGAAACTACAGACCTATCAGCCTCCTATCAGTGGTTTATAAAATCTTCACAAAAGTTCTTTCACACCGCTTGAAGGTGACACTGGACATAGCTCAACCGAGAGAACAAGCTGGATTCAAGAGTGGCTACAGCACAATAGATCATATCCACGTACTGAGAGAACTAATTGAAAGAGCGAGGGAATATGAACTTCCATTGCGCATGGCTTTTATCGATTATGAAAAAGCCTTTGATTCGGTGAAACCATCAGCAGTTGCAATGGCTCTGAAATCCTGCGGTATTGAAGATGCATACATTAATATTATTAATAACATCTATGAAAATGCAAGTGCAAAGATTCGGCTGTTTGAAAATACAACACACATAAAAATTGGAAAAGGAGTGAGACAAGGTGACACCATATCTCCGAAGCTCTTTAATGCCACATTGGAAAATGTCTTTCAATCACTGAACTGGGAAAACAAAGGGATAAAGATTAATGGAGATTATCTAACCCACCTTCGTTTTGCTGATGACATAGTCATTTTTGCAACTACCCCATCAGAGCTACAGAGTATGATCCAGGAACTTGCTGCCAAGAGTAAAGAAGTGGGATTAAAAATGAACTTTCAGAAGACAAAAGTGATGTACAATGCTTTTACAAGAAATGAAGATTTATCGATTAATGGAGAAAAGCTGGAGATAACAGACACGTACGTTTATCTTGGACAGCAGATATCAAGTGAGGGTCACATTGGTGAAGAAATTACTCGGCGTACAAAACTTGCCTGGAGAGCTTTTGGAAGAAACAGCATAATTTTCAAGAGCAATATGCCATTATGTCTTAAAAGAAAAGTGTTTGATCAATGCATCCTTCCAGTGCTTACGTATGGTGCAGAGACGTGGACCTTAGCTAAAAGAGACATACAAAGGCTGCAGACAACTCAAAGGAGCATGGAGAGGTGCATGCTTGGTGTAACCGGGAGAGATAAGAAGAGGAACACGTGGATCCGAAAAATGAGAAGAGTGGAAGACATCATGATCAGAGTTAAATCCCTGAAATGGCAATGGGCTGGACATACTGCCAGAAGGACAGACCATCGATGGACAGCCGAAATTTTAGATTGGATTCCAAGGGACAGGAAAAGACCCAGAAGAAGACCACATGGAAGATGGGTGAATGAAATTCGAAAGTATGCGGGAGTGACATGGAGGAGACTGGCACAAGACAGACCGTTGTGGAGGAAACTTGGGGAGACCTTCGTCCAGCAGTGGATTGATAATGGTTGACAATGATGATGATGATGATATATATATATATATATATTATATACATTTATGGTGTAAAGGACGGGTTCCTAATGGTATATACATAATTATATATATATAATATACATATATAATATATACATAGATATACCTATATTTTTTTTTTTTTTTTTTTTTTTTTTTTGAATTGGAAGAGGAACTACAAAGGATCAAGTGGGACATCGTCGGGCTAAGTGAGGTAAGGAGAAAAGGAGAAGATCTCATCGAACTGAAAAGTGGACATCTCTCCTATTATCGTGGGACAGATACTGGCAGAACTAGTGGTGTTGGATTTATAATAAACAAGAAACTGAAGGATAAAGTGGTAGAAGTTGAAAGTTCCTCTGACAGAGCTGCACGACTCGTTATCCAACTATCGAGAAGATACCAGGCTCAGATTATTCAAACTTATGCACCCACCACAAGTCATCCTGAAGAAGAAATTGAAGAATTTTATGAGGAAATTTGTCATCTAAATAATAAAGGTAAGCAGCACTTGAAGATAATTATGGGAGATTTCAATGCAAAAATAGGGCAACGGCAACATAATGAAACTTCAGTAGGTAAATTCGGTCACGGCAACAGAAACCAGCGTGGAAATACTCTCGTTGAGTTTGCAGAGGCAGAAGGATTTTTCATCTTGAATTCCTTTTTCAAGAAAAGGCCACACAGGAAATGGACATGGAGACATCCAATTGGGACGACAAGTGAAATTGATTTTATTATGTGTAACAAAAAATTCGTCATCGAAGACTGCAGTGTGCTGAACAAGTTCAACACAGGCAGTGACCATAGATTGGTGAGATGTAAGATGCACCTCAACACTAAACTGGAACGTGGCAAGCTCATAAGACAAACAAAATGTATTGACATAACCAACCTTAAAAAACACCATAATACTTTCAAGTTGGAACTGAAGAACAGATTCTCTGCTTTAGAAGGCCTAACATCGGAAGAAGTGGATATTTCGGAAGTTAACAGAAAAGTAACCAAAGCTCTAATGGAAACAGCAACAAAATTAGCTGGGTCTAAGAACAAGTTGCATGTGAACAAATTATCAGGAAAAACCAAAATGTTGATGCAAAAAAGAAGAGAGATGAGGACAACTAAAGAAGATGTGACTTCCAAAGTAGAATATATAGAGCTATGCAAGACAACACGAAAAAGTATCACTGAAGATGTAAGGAAATTCAACTGTGAGCTAGTGAGGAAAGCAATTGAAAACAACCAAAGCCTTAAGATAGCAAAGGGACATCTCAGTAAGGGAAGAAAACAGATTATGGCTCTGAGAAAAGAAGATGGTTCTATAACAAGAAATAGAGGCGAAATTTTGACAAGAGTGAAAGATTTCTACTCCAAATTATATGAAAGGGATGATACATGTACTCCAGACATCATGAAAGGTACCAGAGTGCTTCCAGTCCTCCCAGCAGAAGTTGCTCATGCAATCAAGAACATGAAGCGGGGGAAAGCTCCAGGAGAAGATGGAATTACTATAGACATCATACAAGAAGCAAGTGGAGAAATTGAAACAGTACTCGCCCAAATTTTCACTCGATGCCTTAATGAAGGGAAGATTCCTGAGGATTGGAACAATGCTACAATGATCCTGCTACATAAAAAAGGTGACATTGAGGATCTCAGGAACTACAGACCTATCAGCCTCCTATCAGTGGTTTATAAAATCTTCACTAAAGTTCTTTCATACCGCTTGAAGGTAACACTGGACATGGCTCAACGGAGAGAACAAGCTGGATTCAGGAGTGGCTACAGCACAATAGATCATATCCACGTACTGAGAGAACTAATTGAAAGAGCGAGGGAATATGAACTTCCATTGTGCATGGCTTTTATCGATTATGAAAAAGCCTTTGATTCGGTGAAACCATCAGCAGTTACCACGGCTCTGAAATCCTGCGGTATTGAAGATGCATACATTAATATTATTAATAACATCTATGAAAATGCAAGTGCAAAGATTCGGCTGTTTGAAAATACAACACACATAAAAATTGGAAAGGGAGTGAGACAAGGTGACACCATATCTCCGAAGCTCTTTAATGCCACATTGGAAAATGTCTTTCAATCACTGAACTGGGAAAACAAGGGGATAAAGATTAATGGAGATTATCTAACGCACCTTCGTTTTGCTGATGACATAGTCATTTTTGCAACTACCCCATCAGAGCTACAGAGTATGATCCAGGAACTTGCTGACAAGAGTAAAGAAGTGGGATTAAAAATGAACTTTCAGAAGACAAAAGTGATGTTCAATGCTTTTACAAGAAATGAAGATTTATCGATTGATGGAGAAAAACTGGAGATAACAGATACGTATGTTTATCTTGGACAGCAGATATCAAGTGAGGGTCACATTGATGAAGAAATTAATCGGCGTACACAACTTGCCTGGAGAGCTTTTGGAAGAAACAGCATAATTTTCAAGAGCAATATGCCATTATGTCTTAAAAGAAAAGTGTTTGATCAATGCATCCTTCCAGTGCTTACGTATGGTGCAGAGACGTGGACCTTAACTAAAAGAGACATACAAAGGCTGCAGACAACTCAAAGAAGCATGGAGAGGTGCATGCTTGGTATAACCAGGAGAGATAAGAAGAGGAACTCGTGGATCCGAAAAATGACGAGAGTGGAAGACATCATGATCAGAGTTAAATCCCTGAAATGGCAATGGGCTGGACATACTGCCAGAAGGACAGACCATAGATGGACAGCCGAAATTTTAGATTGGATTCCAAGGGACAGGAAAAGACCCAGAAAAAGACCACATGGGAGATGGGTGGATGAAATTCGTAAATATGCGGGAGTGACATGGAGGAGACTGGCACAAGACAGACCGTTGTGGAGGAAACTTGGGGAGACCTTCGTCCAGCAGTGGATTGATAATGGTTGACAATGATGATGATGATGATGATGATACCTATATATTGTACATATACAGTATGTTTTGAGCTAGTCTCCTTCATATTCCGCCATGCTTTCGAATTTCGTCCACACACCTCCCACGTGGTCCTCTTCTGGGTCTTTTCCTATTCCCCTGTCCCTTGGTATATATACACTCATCGTGAAGAGAAATAGTTGTCCCAAGAAGGACGTGTCGGATTGGAATGCTATTTGGGAGGAAGGTAAAGGTTACCAGGAACAATAAATGATTAAACATTGAGACCGATATGGGCAATATTTATTGAGCTACATGCCAATAAGTAGGCTCTCACTATGGAGTCGGACCGCCATGCTTGCTCACACAGCCAGACATCTCCGCTTGGAGTTGTACAGGTTTCTAATAGTGTCCTGCGATAAGTTATGCCATGCGGCTTGAATCTTTTCTTGCAGGTTGTGCGGTAGATATGGAGTGTGGATAGCGCATCTAATAGCATCCCACACATTTTTAATTGGTGATAGGTCAGGCGATGCGGCTGGCCGTGGCAGAGTCTCAGTGCCTTGAAGCAAGCTCTCGAGGCCGCAGAAGTATGCGGACGAGCGTTGTCGTGTTGGAATATTGCACCGGAGTGAGCGTTCAGAAAAGGTTGGCTGCAGGACCTCATTAACGTAACGTTGGGCAGTCAAAGTGCCTGTAATGAACACCAAAGGTGATATGGTATCGTAGGCAATAGCACTCCACACCATGACACCAGGCCTTCTGGACGTGTGATGTTCGAAAACAAACCGTTCATCTTGGCGCTGACCATCGTGCCTAAACGCACGGATTTGTTGGTCGTCTCCTCTAAGACAAAAGCGGGACTGGTCATTGAAGATCATCCGCAGCTATTCTGGCGGCTCCTTGACAGTCTGGCACGACACCATTGCAGTCTTTGGCGACTATGCACTGCTGTTAAGGGCAGTCGTCGTAACGGTCTGCGTGCGTGTAGTTCTACCTCGTGCAGCCGTCTGCCAATGGTGCTGGCACTAATTGGACGATGCATAGAGGGCACCACTGCTCGCTGAATATCCGCAGTGGTGGCTGTTGGATCATTCCACGCATTTCGAACAATCCGTTGGTCCTTTCGAACAATCGTTGGTCCTTTCTCTCCATGGTTCGTCTAGGTCTCCCAGGTCCTCTCTGTCGCTGCTGTGTACCTTGTTCTGTCCACTGCCGCAAACAGCGTGCTATGATGGTATCCGCACGACCGGTATGGCGTGCAATACGGCGATAAAACCATCCCGTTTCCCGGAGCCCGACGATGCGGCACCTCTAGAACTCCTCCAACTGCTATAATTGCTTTCGAACGTTTCTCCGGGGCATACTGCACTTGCAAGGAATGCAACCAACACAACAGCCAGAGTCAGAATGGGAAAAACACGCGGAACGGGACGACCTTACATAGCCGATCAGGCACAGCGCTGCGACCCCTCCTTGGTGGCGCCACATGCGCGGCCGAGCGTTATACTTGAATCGTTTACATGTCTCACGATGTAAAGCCTACTCACCAAGTTTCATTCTTGTCGGTTGCTTCTTTCTGGGTGTAGCTGGGGTCTTTTTTGACGATGAGTGTACATGATGGCCGATGTTTTTGCTTCTCTTTATCGTCGTCACATTCTTTGTTTTCGACAAAGCTTTCAAGAGCAAAAAAATTAGATTTCTGATTTTCATGGAAATTTCAAGGATTTTTCATAGTTTTCTAGGTGCAAAGTGGCCGATTACAGCAATGCGTAACAATAAGTCTGTTGGCGAAAGCGACAGTATTCGTTGATATTCATGTAAAGCACATAATTTCATTCTACCGGCGGATTTTGTGATTTTCAGGGAAAATGTGACGGCCTAAGAAATCCTAAGATTTTGATGTAACAGGAATGAAAGGCACAGATTGCTGTCAGTGCATCATTTATTTATTCAGTTAGAGACTCATCTGTGTTAAACAACCATGATTCACGTAGCGTCGTAGCATGTCGGAAACTGTAACAGTGGGATAAAGCAAGCAGCATTTCAGATGAACGCCAACGGTAGAACCAGTGAAGACTCTCACTAATCAGCCAATTGCCCTTATTTCGAGGATCGATTTGAGAGCTGGAGACTTATGGTTTATGTAGTGCCAAAAATTACTCTGAATAAAAGTATCGCTTACTTAGAAAGAGCCCTGATGCATCTAAGCAACTCTGAGTAATTTTGTATATCCGGAGCGAGTCCTTTCTGTTAAATGAACCTTATGTTTTTTGTATGTCAGGCTCTTTTTTTTTCGTTAGTTTATTACAAAGCGATCATAACCAAAATCGAAGTGCTGACAACCGTTAAACAGAATTGAAATTGTCTTAAAGTCATACATTTTCAGCTATGATTTAGATTCTCTTGCTATGCGGTTATCCTGGATGATGTGGTTGGCCAGATAAATGAACAGAAGCACAAGCAAGAGCATTCCACTTCATAACAAGCACTCAAAACTTCCACTCCGGTAAACTAGCACACATGTATTAATGGGAATCTATATATCATTTAAGAATTTCGTAACTTAGTGTAAAGAAAGATATCAAGGTAAGACTACCTAAGAAATTGTCATTAAAATATCGTGACTGATATTATCAAATGCTTTCTCGTTAACATTGAAGCATAACAATACAACAGTGTTTCCTTCAAACACATTTTTAGCTTTTCGGAATAATGAAAAATAATACTTCTCTTGTTCCTATACCAGTTTTAGACCCAAATTATGTACTGTTTATAGAAGTCTGTGCTTGCATGTAAATTCTATTATACTATCAAAGAATGAACTGGTGCTTTTCGGTGTCTTTTAATGGCGTCTTCTTGCATTATTCCCAGTTCATTAGAAACTTATTCTGTTTCTTGATAGTTTCTTTGATTATAGTAAGTAATTTCGATGTACTACTCCTATGTGGTTCTTTCTTTTTTTTTCACAATTGTTGCTTTTCTTATTTGAAAAGTTTCCAGACTGCTTTTATTGAGACCATGTCTGTTATCTCCTTGATTTGCTTTGCATTTTTTTTTTGCAGATTTTCTATTTAATCTGTTGAATCTGTTTATGTAGTATTTCGTAAGGCGTGAAGCTTCTGGTTTTTCATTTTCCTTTCTCTGTATTTGATTATTGCTTCGCCGAATCGAGGATAAACCACTTGCAGTTTTGCAGTGCTTTCTCAGTGTTAATTTTTTGTCATTTTCCCCCCTATAACAGACCCTAATATATTGGAGTTTAATTTTTTGGTCATGTCTTTGATTTTGAAAACTTTGGTGTTCAATAATGCTTTCTTTCTTTTTCCGCAGGGCGGCACAGAATTCTGTGTTTTGGCTAAAGTTACGCTTTTATTTGGAACGTCTCCGCTTCTAAAAGTCCCATTAAAAAATTGCCTTGCATCTGTTCCATGGGAATGCTGTATCAATGGCAAATATTTTCGAAGTGTTTTCTAGGGTTTCCTGAAAAAAGTTTTCTTGCATACGATATATCAGTTGTTTCGTACGGCTATTTGACATCGTACAGCTGAGCCACAATAGATATTGTCCACAGAATTTTCGAATTTACGGGTGCATAGTTTTTCCCGTTTCTCAGAGCAAGATTATTTACACCTATATTCCTGAAAAAAACATCTTAGCTTCTAGAAGAAGCGAAGTCGGACTGAGAGATTTCCTTTGTAACACAAAGGAAATCCATTACCAATATTATCAGCTTTTTCTTCGTTATTTCTTTAATGTAAAATTTCTCCTCCACTATTTTCGGCAGTACATCTCCGTTTTTAGAAACTGAGAAATAATTCGTTTCGTTTTTCATCAGATACCTTAGCCAAATTTCTTTACATTTTTCGGCTTTTCATGATTCAAGATTTCCCTACCTGTACATTTGCACTCCTCAAAATGTTTTAGTTTCTACATGCAACAAATTACTTCCGAAACTTGCATACATGGTCAAATTTTTCTACGCTTGCTTTTCACAATAGATTTAATTTCGTGGAATGTCTTCCTTCCTTGAAGTTTGCTTTGAAATATTTTCGCATTCTATTACTAACACGATTAGTTTAATTTTACTATTAAAGTTTTCTGCCATATACTGATATTAAGTATCGTTACTTACAGGAGTTTATTAAGAAACTGATTATAGTAGAATTTCATTACAGTTTTTTTTTTATTAAGAAACTGATTATAGTAGAATATCATTACAGTTTTTTTATTAAGATACTGATTCTAGTAGAATAATATCATTAAGGTCTTTTTTATTAAGAAACAGATTACAGTAGATTATAATTACAGTTTTTTTACTAAGAAACTGATTATAGTAGAATATTATTAAAGTCTCAAACAGACCAGAATTCTGAGATTTTAAAAATTTGAAAGCGGGTTGCATCTTTATTAAGCTGATATTCTGACCACTAATTTGGTATGGACTTTATCACGGTGAATAAAATATAGGCTGAATAAATATGTAGGATATGTAGGAGAAACATGGCTTCGACAACAAAAGGTGTGAAAGAGTACTTATACATTCTGTGGCTCAAATAGTGAAATCATCTGACTAAAAACAATAAATTTCACGATCATCTTTGTAAACTTCGCTGAAATTTCTGTGTACTTCTACTCAGTGATTATCCATAAAGTTGCCGTTGAACCTAACTGCTTTTGTTGTAAATCGGTATAAACGATCTTAATTGAAGCATCCCATGATATACAGTACAATGGAATTACTGCTACTTTCAAAGAACGTTTGGATATGATGAAAATATGTATAAAATTTCTTAAATCTTTTCATGAGTTTCAAAGTAATCTTCCGAATGCCAAAAAGGTTGAAACTTTCGATTCATGATAAGATATGTTTTGGTTTCCATTTGGAAACCAATGAAAAAGTTAAACAAACAGTGTAAACTTTGTGCAGATACTTCTTTCATCTGCAGTTATTTTCTAATCAAGAAAATATTTATTGCCATCAAATTTCAGTTTCCAACATTCCAGGTTTTCTTAACAATTTCCTACAAATAAGAAATTGTTGTTTAAGCTCTTTAGTTTGGGAGAAAGGTTTTAATTTTTTTCTATTAATTATTTTTTTATTATGATTGGTGGTTTAATGGCCACCACGTAAGCAACTCATTGGACTATAAGCAGTCACCCGGCCAATTTAGCGCCACTGGTTCCAGCGAAGGTAGAGACCCAGTGCTGTAAGACAAACACAAAATCCCTTTCTCACCGGTATTAAAACTCGGGCCAATCTCGGACGAATAGTCAGAAGCCAAGATTTTCATTCCAGCTGATAATTCCAACAACATTCACGAAAAATGCTGATTTTATTTTCGAAATAGTGTGTTATGGAGTCTGTGACTGATAACTAAGGCATCCCGGGATATGTTAAGTGTGATCTCAATTTATTTGTTTCAAAGTTTCAAAGAGCGTTGTAAGTCTTTTTGACTTAAAAAAATCCCGCTCTTTCCTCAGAATCATCCTCATTTTATTCAGAAAATACAGAAACCATGGATTTCGGCACTAAAAATCTTCTCACGCATTCAATGGCTTTCCCATTTCGGCGAGCTTCAGACGCTGCGAAGGAATTTTTGTGTTGTTCCGTACTTTCTTTTTTCCTTACCTTAGATTTTTTATTTGTTTTTGATATTTAGGAAAGTTTCATGAATTTTAATTTTCCTGTAAAACATCAAAACAGATTTTGCGTTTCCTAGCCTTCAAAGAATGTCGCAAAACCGCTGGGTGGAATTATTTCAACATTCTAATGTCCTGTTTGTTGCATTTCTCCAAATCTAATGGATAAATTATTCATCCTAAGACGCAGCAGGTTTACAGTTCGGCTGAAATCAGCTCTGCTTTCTTTTGCGAATTTCTCTTAGAAGAAAGAGGACTACTGAACCATAGAAGGGAGGGGGAAGGGGAAGGGGTACTCACTCAGATGAGCCAAAGCGAAGATTACAAATGTAAATCTGGCCTGCTTTTGACAGCTCAGATGTTGCCATGGCAACTTAAGGAATCTTACAGCAGGTGCGTCTTTCTCATTGCCTAACCAAGCCACTGTTTTGTACGATTTATTAATGAAGTCCTCGGAGTGCATTCAGCTCCTGCTTTTAAAGAAAAGAGAGAGAGAGAGGAAAAAAAAAAGAAGCGGAACATTTTGGGAGGGATGGAAGGAACACTAATTAGAAGAATGATGATCGTGAATTTACCAGTTCACGTTATCATTTACGTATTGTTAATTAGATGACAGTTGAGATCCTAAACCTAAAACGAACAGAACTCCCGAAAATTGGAATACGCGATGTAAACTCATTTAAAAAGGAATTTTGTAAAAGACAACTGCTTGGAGCTTGCTGACACAGGAACTTTTCAAAAGATGCATTGGTGGGAAAATCTGTTCTAACGGGAAAGACAAGTAAAGTTTTGAAGGTGGAAAACTTAAAACTAAACTACAAAATACAAGAATAAATTTGACTCTCATCAACCAAGAATGATGATTTCATTTGGTGCGTGAATCAGTTTCGAAATATTTAGGAAGCATTCTCTATAACTTAATATGATTTCTGAATCGAATCGCTAAGTGTTCTTGAGTTACTATATGGTGCTAACAACAGGACTTAGGGATGAGGAAACTAAATAAATAAATAAATAAAATTAAAAAAAATCCGTTAATTTTCACCTTCGCACTGCAAAATTGAAATATAAGTGAGACGAAGGTATTTGAGGGCAAAATAAGTGTGTCATTGATGTTCTAGAATGTCGCGTTTTTATGAGCTTTGAGAAAAAAGAATTCTAAAGATATGAAAAAGATTCACATTCGAAGTGACAAATTGAAAAGAAACAGTAGATCCGATTGAGATTAAGTCATTTGATTACATATACGTATGAATATAAATCGACGATGTGAGATCTCCAGGCGTCAGTTTTGGGGTATAATTCTTTAGAGACGTCGTTTTCAAACAAAGTGACTTTGTGAATGGGAGAAATTTTTGTCTGAAGTGAATATGAAGTTTTTGGACAATTTCTCTCATTACAGATTCCTGGCTAGTTCTAGCTAGTTACCTAACAGACAGAGGCAGTTCGTCATTAGGGGCCAGAAGGGTCGGGCCCTACCTAAAAATTTCTATTTCTAAATTTTTTTTTTTTTTTTTTGCCGTGATTCTTATTCTCTCTCTTAACTACATGGTGTTAAACGTTTCCCTTCAAAAACCATTACCTAAGGGAAAAGTTTTCTTCAAAAACGAAAAACTATTCCCTGAGGAAAGAGATCACGTTCAGAGTGTGAGGTTATTGGGCCAGCTCAAGTTAACAAACAAGTTAACAAACAAGTTAACAAACAAACATACCACCAACGAAAAAGTACCACCAACATGAGGCGTACCACACTCATTTACAGTGATGTGAAAAGAATGATGGTACATCTGCTTTCCACAAGGGATTGTTGCATGAAAACACTAAACATATTACATAAGATCTGCCATCATGCCTCAGATTTTTGTGATTTTTATTTGCAACATTGACTGACAAAATACGCGCACGTTTTCCTTCAGAACTTTTAGGGCGCAAATTAGGCTTGTGGGCAGTCCGAATTTATTGAGAAATTGTTAATTTTGCTTTAACCCCATTATATAGTACGGAGTTCTATTTTCTTTGATAATTGGAACATCTAAAAACCAATAACAATTCTGTTATCAAATAAAACAAGTAAAATCTTCTTCCCAAAGAATTAATGAAACAGTATCTTTAAAAAACCTGAACCAGAAGTTAGGGGATAATTGATAAATTTGTTTTAAAAATGGTTCAGTATTCAAATTTATTTCATTTCTGCTAAGTCATAGCGATTTGTGTCTACCTCGGCAAATTTTAATGTGTTCTTACATATAAACGGGTGTTGGATTGTGGGAAAGTATATATTTTGATTTCATAATTCATATTAACCCATAATATATACGGCTAATAAAAGTCACATTATTAGATTGAAAAAATTACCTAAATTTTATAAATCATTTATATTGCTAGCGATTTAGAATAACTATCATGAAGCAAAATCGCTCATACTTAGAGTTTTTGCTTAGAAATCATCCAAAGTTTCAAACTGCTGATTTTATGGCTTTCTGTGGAATGCTGTATAATCTAACGGCTCTTGTCTACTACACTAGCTTTCATAAATTAAGGGAAGACGACTGAAAAATTACGATTATAAAATTAGTATTAAAGAGCTAGAAATGCACGAAACTTGGGTATGTGACGCACAATGTAAGGCTGAGTCAGGGTATCGTATAAAAACGAGTGGTGATGGCATCGGTTCACGCAAGTGAACCGCGACATAAAAATGGCTGGTGCGAAGATGTAAGTCACATTCTTCGCGGAGTGTAAAGAAAGGATTTTGAGATAGAAGATTTGTTGTAATGGCCGCGATTCTTCATTTAACAGACGAACTGAGAAGAAGAGCGATCGGAAGACTACAGGCAGGCCAAAGCCAGGTGGAAATTACAAGATAGCTGCATGTGAGTCCTTCTCTGATCCACAGACTGTGGAAACAATTTCAAAATACTCAATAAGCTTTCCGAAGGTACAGCGAAGGAAGGCCTAGGGCAACAACATCCGCGGATAACCGAGATCTCCGATTATTTGCGCAGAGGAACAGGACGGCGGCTACACCTACACAGCTGCTATCTGTTCATTTCTCGGCTACAGGAATGATGGTATATGCTTCCTCTTAAGGTACTTTGGCCACGTCCTTTTGAAAACTTATTTTTTCCCTGATTCTGTATGAGGTTATTTTTGTCAGAATGAAGTATTTCTTACGAAATATTTTAGGGCCTTTCTCTAACGTGCGATATGATACAAGTTTTCAGATAATTCTATGACATTTCATCATGTGTTTCTAGAGTGATTCCGATTTTTCTGTTTTTTCCTTAATTTATGGAAACCAGTGTACCTATTGCTGATATAGTTTTAAAGTTTCTCTTCAGGATTTTTTAAAATAGTCACCAGGAATTCTCTTTAAATGGTTTTAAATAGTCTTTATCAAGAATTCCTATTCTAACAGCCTACTCGATATGTTATGTTTCCTGGTTAACAGTTTTCAGCAAGAGGTGCACAGCGAACCGGCATTTAGCATCACACTTTTTAAGGATCTACTGACAGGTTTGCGGTGTTTTATAAGAGAATCACAGCAAGAAGTTGACTGTTCACCATTACAAATGCTCTGAGGTTGAGCCCGGTAGAATGGTCCGTGTGGTTGTCTTTGGACCATTCGTTCGAGATGGGCCCGTGTTCTTGTCGTGGATGACGCACGGGAAGTGTACTTGCCTGAAGACGCTGGCTCCGTTCCTTCTCTGAAACCCGTGGATTCCTATATTAAGAAATTCCGAATTTTAACAGCCCTGGGATATGTTCATGTGGCCGTTGAACCAGAAGAAAAAAGAAAAACTCTGATGCTAATTGTATAAATCCCGCACCTCATCATGAGTGCGTGCCTTTTACAAACCATTGAGCTTTAAAACTTTCGTAAACTAGTAAAGCCGACATCATATTAGAAAACTAGCTCATGAAAATGATCACCTAAATGCCTTTTAACGGAATATGATACTGACATATCACAGTTCTTATTTCGTTATATTCAAGAATGAAGTAAAACCAACATACTATCCTTGCAAGCTTTGCAGTGTCTGTACCTGTTGGAGCTTGTTAGCACATATACATAACAGAGCACATATATAGAACATGCACATATGCATAACAGAGTCAAGAAAGGACTTTCTGCTTAGTACCCATTTTGGGAATTTAGGTAATAGTACTGTGAGAAATAAAGTACATTTCTGAGTATCAAGAGAGGGAAGGGGCTTATAGTCATTACTGAAACATATAGTGTTTTATATTGTTGAAATCCAGTAACACAGTAAAAGTAGACAATGGTCTTTGTAAAATACACTATATTGGCAAAAGTCACCGGACACCCCTTCAAAAGCAAATGAACTGATATACTGTGTTGTTAACATGCGTGGTACAGCTGCAAACGGTATAAACATAAGCCTGCAGCTGACCACAATCATATCGCACTGTGAAGTTGAGTGAAAATGTGACTTTGAGAAAGGAAAAATTGTTGGATGTAATATTAGTAGGTTGTCCATGAGAGAAACCGAGAGACGTTTAAACATACCCAAAACAACTGTTTTGGATGTACTGAATAAGTGGAAGACACATGGCATGCCTGAAACAGCAAAACGTACTGGCAGACGAAAGCAAATCAGTGATAGAGGACATCGAAGCCTCAGGAAAGTCGTTGCAACTAATTACTTAGTAATGCAGAAGACCTCAGTGTACAGGTGAGTAAAAATGCTAGAACCTAGGTATGTACGTTTACCATTCGCAGAGAACTTCATTCCATGGGTTACCGTGGTCGTGCGGCTACTTATAATCTTTTCATCTCCACTTGGAATGCTGCTCGTCGTTTAGCATGGTGTAAAGAACATTTATCGTGAACCGTAGATCAATGGAAACGGGTCCTATGGTCTGATGAATCCAGATACACGATCCATCAGTGTTATGGCCGTGTGTAGGTATGGCGGCAGCCGGGGGATCGCTATTTATCACAGTGTAATGTTCGTACGGTCAAGTTTGCAAACGGCAGTGTACTCGCGTGGGGGTGTTTTTCGTGGTATGGTCCCGGCTCATTGGTTATCGTGGACAAAACTGTTATACAGCACGCCTACTTCGATATTCTGTGCAATGATGCCTTACCAATTCTGTGGCAATACTATGAAACTGAGCCTTGTTAGTACCAGCAGAAAAATGCACCGAGCACAAAATCCTGATCTTAATCCCACAGATCACCTATGAGATGAATTAGAGCGCCGTATAAGAAGTTTGGAACCAAGGCCTAACACTAAGCAACAATTAGCGACAGCATTATGTACTGAATGGAAGCGCATACCTATCGCTGTGTTCCAAAACTTTGTTGAAAGCATGACTCGAAGGGTCAGTGCATGCATTAAATCCAAATGTGGACCGACACCGTACTAATGTATGTCAATAAAAGTTATGTTATGTTTCTAGGTGTCCGGTGACTTTTGTCAGTATAGTGTATATTTGCTTTCATCAATCTATACATACCGGCCACTAAATTTAGAAGCCTTTATGCAGATGTCCGTGAACGTCACTTACGGAGCATACATACAAAATACGTGATCACGAGCATCATCGCGTGATCTAGACAACTATTTAAGACTGCTGCTCGTCAGTAGTGTTGACCACAATGGGAAAAACAAAGGTTCTTATGGAATTCAGTAAAAAGCTTGTTGTGGGTGCCAGTCTGACTAGAGTGACGATTCTGAAAACAACAGAGCTGATTGGCTTCCCAAAAGGTGAGTTATCCTGGGTGTTTAACAGGTGTATAAAAAACCCGCATAGCTTCTCTAAGAGACGTTACTGCGGCGCGACGACAATCTGTCAGAAACGAGATCAACGTACAGTCGTCTGAGAAGGCTTGTGTGGAGAAACAGAACTTTTGGTGAGCGCGCAGTTGACGAAAGCATTAATAAAGGCTGTTTCCAACACATATCTCAGTGAACTATGCGCAGGGAATTGAAGAGGATCGGTAATGGCAGTCGCATGCTTGTACTGAAACTACTGATTTCTGCTAGGAACCAGAAAGTTTGTCTACAGTGGTGTCAAGAACACCGTGACTGGACACTGCAAGACTGGAAAAAGTTATGTTGTCCTAAAAGCAGCGGTACACTTTGTTTTAGTATGAACAGTAGGCAGAGTGTTTGGCGAGAGTCCCATGAAGCAATGGACCCAGCTTGCCTTGTAAACACAACTCAAGATTCTGGAGGTGGTGCCATGGTGTGGGGCGCGTTCGGTTAATACGGAACAGATCTTCTGATATTTCTGGAATCTGGAACGTCGGGCGTCATCCAAGGGCAACCTGAACACTGTTGCCGATCAAGTCCATCCTGCAGTGTTGACTTTTTATACAGCAGGCGATGGCTGTTTCACGGACAACAATGAGCACAACAGTGAGCACAACAGCGAATTCCACTGTCTTCCCTGACTACCACAAGGCTCGGTTCTGAACCCTATTGATAACGTTTGGGACATGTTAGAAAAACAGATACGGGAGCGAAGACTTCTTTCGTTAAATCTGAGTCAGTTAAAGCACGGTTTGGTGAATACATGGTATGCTGTAGACGTAGATACAATCTAATACCTTGTGGAATCTATGCCAGACCACATACATACATGCTATAATTCGGGCTAAAAGAGGTGCAACCCGGTATTGCATAAAAGTTTCTAATTCACTGGGCGGTGTGTGTGTAATCGACATGAAGCCATTTTTAGGGCTAAGGAACTGCGTCTGTCAGTTTCCCGGCTTTCAAAGTTTAATGAGAGAAAATGTAAAACAAAGTGAATATTTTGTTTTCTAACTCGCAAATTAAAATGATGATGCAACAATGTTACAGACAAAATGCCACTGTACCCGTGAAATCTCGAGTGCTGTTAAATGGTACATCAAATTCTTAAAATAACAGCGTTTAAATCACGTGAAAAGTTTACTTCAGGGATTCCAAATTGAAACAAAAGAGTAAATCCAATTAAGAAGAACCTACTAGGGGACGAACTCCATAATTTTTTGCAGTGTTATTCAGAGATTTTGTTAGATATCAATTAATAAAGGTGTTCAAACTGTACCAAATTACCCGTAGATGAACCCCTACATTTTCAGGCTTGCCGTGATTTAATTTTACCTAAAAATAAACAATAAAATATAGATTATTTTTATCAACAATCTGTGTGCATTAATTTATAATTATATTAAACAACTGCAATTCACTGTATGATATGGTTTAATTACCGCAGCGATATCTATTCACTTCACACCAAAAGATTAGAATACGTATAATAATTTTCAACATTTATCGCGATACATTTTTATTCGATCAACGAAAAAGCCCATTTTGGGGGTACGGGGTGTTGCACCAGCCTTTCTTTGCGATGCACAAATTTTGTACATGAATTTACATCATTTCAAGTAGAAATACAATTTATAGCCCTTAAATAATACTTTTATAGTAAGAAAATCTTAATGACACATAACAGAGGTTTACATGATTCTGGGGTTTGCAAAATTTGAAGTGTTTTATAGTAATTCAGGTACACTAATCACGAAACTTGCAGCCGTTTTTCCCTGTTACACACAGATTTTTCACAATTTCCCATGTTATGTTTACTTATGTATTACAAAAATGAAAAATATTATAAATTAATCTGTTATTCTAAAGATTTAAATTTACTAGCTAAAGCAGGTAGCAGCAATTGGAAAATTATACAATTGAGGGAAAAAATTTAATTGAAAATGATACATAGATGGCGCTGCTATATCAATGAATGTCACATTGCGTGAAATTACCATTTTGAACAGTGTGCTTCAATGTAGTTCTGATTAAAAAATGGTCCTTAGCAGTGAACGGACTAGGAAAAAATACTCTCAAAATTTTCAAAATCTGATTTGCTGTTTTTATTAATTATTTTTTAATTTTTGTTACTAATTACCAATATGAATTTACATTAAAAACTGCTTAAAATTGCGTAATATGATCAATTTTAAATAACAGGAAGAAGGTAACGTGAGAGACATATGCTAAGATTATAAAATTTTTATTTGCCTGGTAAATACCACTCTGTGTCGTTCTACACGATTTTAGATATGCATTGGGAATATCTGTGAACTACCAGAGTAACATCAATTCAATATGACAGACGGCGCCGTTTCTACTAAGATTATGTGGTACATGTGGAAGATTTTTTTGTGCTGCCCGTAAGGAGTCAGTGAACTCAGGGAATTACTTTTATTGGAGCCGATACCAGTGGCGAGTTGTTAAATACATATGTCCATGACTGCAGTTTTCTCTCTGTGGACTACAAATCTTAGCTCTATGGAGTAGTCATATCCTACAGATTTATTTTGACTGCCGTCTATATAGACGAAGGAGTTCACATTAACTTTCTGATAGAAATCATAAGATTCTATTTGATTTTATGATTTCTATCACAAAGAGAATGATTTAAGAGACTTGTAAGATACCCTACTGCGTTATCCAAATGTGTAGATTAATCTACACAGTATTTTTTATTTGTTTCCTGGTTTAACAACAACCATGGGCAACTCATATGGCTATAAGCAGTTGCCAGTCCCTAATTTCGGGTCACTTGTTCCAGGGAGAGACAGGTCCCTCTTCTTTTGTCGTGTACACCACCCATGACTCATCCGGGGTTGAGACTCAGTCTTAGCTCCGAAGAATGGTCAAAAGCCTGCACCTCAGACTACTGTACCATCGGGGCGGCCATTTTTGTAGTACAGACATTCGGTTAAGATAGGAGTATGTTTGAATACAGAACGCAGTTTTCCCTATTTTTGCATACATGATCATTTAAAAAGTTCCTTTGCCCAAATTCTCTTACCATGTAACCATGAAAAGAGCTTTAGCAGAGCTAAGCCTAGAAATATAGTGCCTTAGGGCCTCTAAGGCGCGCTAAGCCCCTTCTACATCACTGCTTCAAGCAATGAGACAAAAGTGTATTTCGCTGATTTTTGCTATTGTGTTTTTTTTTATTACGACGTTATTATGTCAAGTGGTTGAGTTAATATTCCTGATTCATTTTATTACATATGTGGTTGTTTCATGCTGAAAAAAGTAGACGCAATATAACGGATTTTGTCAAAAAGGCATATCATGGGTATTTCGGTATAAAGCTTGGAGACCAGGACAGGAAATGGGCCCCACATCAAGTTTGCCACACGTGTGTTGAGTGACTGAGCAAATGGACGAAAATTAAGAAAAACTGTCTTCATTTGCTATTCCAATGATATGGCGAAAGCTAGTGAATCACGAGGAATGTTATTTTTGCTTAACCACACTAGTAAAGTGCCACAATTGCAAAAACATAAAGAATATTTTCTACCCAACGACTCCCTGTGATATCAGACCTGTACCGCATGGCCAGGTCTGATAGATTACCTCCTACATCATTAAGATTTTTATAAGCTTCAGAAGTTGAGTTGCAGTGAAACTGAGGACTTGTACAGCAGTTCTGAAATAGGTAGTGAACCACAGAAGTTTACACAAAGCGAATTAAATGACTTGGTACGGGATTTAAATCTGTCGAAGGAAGACTCAAGATAAGAATCTACTTGCTCCAGGAATAAGATTTCTTGGTATAGAAACCGAGAAAAATAATTTACTGAATACTTTGCTCAAGAAGAATCGCTTGTATTTTGCAGAAACATTCCTGAACTTATGATGCATTTATCTTCCACTGTTCATGACCCATCACAGTGGAAATTGTTCATTGATAACAACAATGAGAAGCATAAAAGGAGTTTTTTTACATAATGGCAACATTTCCTTTTTAGTACCAGTTGCTCAAGGAATCTTATAAAAATTTTGACTTTTTCCTTAATAAACAAGAATACAACTGGCAAATTTGTGGAGATTTTAAAATTCTGAGCATGATAGCAGCGAAGTGATGTTTCATCTGTGAATAGGACAGTAGAGCTTATAAGCAGCATTGGATTGCAAAAAATGGCCTAAAAGAGAAATCTTGATTTAAGGATCAGAGAATGTTCTTCACACGAACATAATGGATCCGAAAAAAGTTATTTTACCGTCCTTGCATATAAATGTAGGATTGACGAAACAATGTGGACAAAAATGGTGAATGTTTTCACATTTATCAGAAGCAAAAATCAAAGAAGGAGTGTTTATTGGCCCAGCTATAAGGCGATTAACTAAGGATATAACTTTTGAAGGAAATGACTGCAACAGAAAAAGAAGCATGGGTTAGTTTCAGAAACGCCATTCAAATTTTTCTGGTAATAACAAGGATTCTAATAACAGTGTCATCGAAGCAACTATGCTAAAAAAAATCAAGCTCATGTTACAATCCAGGTTCTTTTTTAGCAACTATGCTAAAAAAGAACCTGGATTGTAACATGAGCTTGAAAATTCATTTCCTGAACTCTCACCTATTTCCTCGAAAACCTTAGTGCGGTGAGTGAAGAGCAAGGTGAGAGATTTCACCGAGATATAAAATGTATGGAAAAACGGTATCAAGGACGCTAAAATGTGAATACGATGACAGATTACTGCTATGGTCTAAAGAGAGCTTCTGCATCTGAAATATCACAGCATAAGAAAAGCCTTAAACGTTCGATTGACAGGAAAGGAAAATGATTTTGTAAGAAAATATTAATTTTGTTTTCATAAATTTTTTTGCATTAACTATTTTTTTCTTCACACAAGTGTTTTTTATTTAGATTGAATTCAATGGCTCTTGGATTGTATATTGTCTAAAGAAAATTAAACAAATTCTATAAATTACATATATATGCGTATATTCATAATTTTGTTTTCACGATTGTGAAAAGTCCTTACGTGATAGAGAAAAGCAAATGTCATTTTTGAAATCAGCGCCACCCCTGGTGGCGCAGTGGTCTAAGCGATGGCCTCTGATCATTCGTCTGAACGGGGTCCGGGTTTGAATCCCGGTGAGGCATGGATGTTGTGTTTGTCTTACGGCACTGGTTCTCTCCCTTCCCTGGAACCAGTGAACCTAAATTAGGGACAGGCGACTGCTTATAGCCCATTGAGTTGCTCACGGTGGTCGTTAAACCTCCAATCAAAAAAAAAAAAAAAGAAATCAGCATAGCAAAATTAATCTAAAACACATAAATTAATGTGAACCCCATTCAAAAAGTTAAATTTTGTAGGTCTGTGATTGGTTTTTTTTTTTTTTTGTACTTATGTTAGGGTCAAATAACATGCTCTTGATTAACTTTTTTCTGAAAGACGGCAAAGTCTGCCAAGAGAGTGAAGTTAAAATTATAAGACCTGATAGGAATTGTATTAATACTGTGTCATTTATTAAATACATTTTTCAAATATAACATAATTACAGTTAATGTTTTCTCAAAGATACCGCTTTTTAAGTCTTTCGAAAATATATTTACCCTTCTTTTATTTAACAAAGAAATTATGTTTATTCCTCAATAAATTGTGGAGTTATCAAAGAAAATTTAAGTCCATACCATACTGGGGTGAGCACAAAATTATCAGTTTCTCCATAACATCGCGCTGACCTCAATCCTAACTAAGGACACAAGAATTCTGAGTCATTCATTGATAAAACAAAAGCAAAAAAACTGCACACATTTTATTAGCATTTATCGAAAAAAACTCACAAAAATTGGAAACATTTGAGCAGCACATTGTGTTCTATGACTTGACATGAAATGACTCCAAGATAATTAATTACATTTCTCTCCTTCGTTACTCGTTGTAAGTAACGCTGTGCTTCTATTAAAGTTGTGGAGAATTACAATGATACATTATCTCTTCGTAATTTAATTAATCGAAAAGTCTCCAAATCTCACTCAGAATTCATTTCCAAAAAGATTCATCACTCACAGCTTTTCTGTACCAAACAACGAACATTCATTACGAGTTTGGATTTTCTAGTTTACAGATAAAGCACTAACATGGGAATCTACAGAATGGGTAATTACTACATTACTGTTGAACTAACTGTTGCCATGATCATTACTTCGTGTTGCATTCTAACTGTATTATAACAATGCAAACGCTTGGAGTGGATACATGTAGCGTCCAACGCTGACAGTGACGTTTTTAGCAAAACGCGGCAAAGTTCAATATTTTTTTCTGTTTTAACTGCCTCATTGAATACATAAGCAGGAGGAGTTCTTGGATCTGAAGTCAGGGCCACGACTTTCATTGTCCTGTCCTGCAATGTAGTCCCGTAGGTATTTTCATTTTGAGAAATCCCTCCCTCCCATTATTTCTTACACTCGGGAAAAAAAGAATTATCTTTGGTAGGTATTAAATAAAGTTCACCGAATCCTTTGGCAATCGTTTTTGAAAATGGTGGATATAAAGCGAACAACAGTTACTGAATGTACAAGTTTCTAGTTAACGGCTAATCCCAGGTGAAAGCTTGTAAGAACAAACTTGTTTGGATTTAAATTACTTCTAAATTTGCTCCTTTGAAAAAGTGTGATACCTTTAACAGTTTTTGAGGTAAAAGGAAAACAAATCTTGTTGAAATGAAGTTAACACTAAAATTTTTGTTTCACGATAAAATAAAATTAACTGAAAGATATCTCTCTTGCAAGAGAAGGGGACTCCGATTTCAGTGACAATGTTGTGGCAAGGAGTATTTATGCTCGAGAGACATAAATACTCCTTGCCAACATTGTCTCTGAAATCGAATCCGGGAAACCCGGATTGGATTCCCTCTCCAGCACGAAGAAATTTTCTAAGTTTTCGGATATTATTTGACTTAACATCAGTGTCATATTTACACCAATAAACGGATTCACATCTTTCACCTTTGTATTGGAAATGCAATGCTTCAACTTAAAGAGGAAAAAAATTAATGATGTTTTAAATTGTGTTAATGCATACGTATTTTCGTAATGTACAACCTCACATCTCTTTGTGTTGTAACGTACCAGGAGATGTGACGTACCTGCCAGAAGGACGCACACGACATAAAGGCAGATAGCAATCAGAACAAATGTCCGCGTAGCTTAATTGGTAGAGCAACTTATTCCGGAATGAGTGGACCCGGGTTCGAACCCCGGCGCGGATAAAAATGACGGAGAAATTCACTTCGTTATAGTGTACAAAATGCCAATCGTAAATGATTTAGTAGTAATGTTTATACACTGTGTATATACGGTATATACACCGAGTGATCACTGAATTATTACCATCCCTATCAAAAGCGGATCGGGCCCGTTGACCATGAGATTTCCGATAGGGTGCAATTAGGGATCCAACGTAACATTTGAAAGGTGTGTGTGGAGCAGTAGGTTGTAAAATTCAAGCGTGATGGGTAAACGGAAGGATTTATCGGACTTTTGGGATAGGACAGATTTTGGGAGCTCGGACAGCCGGTGCCTCGATTTCCCAAAGGGTTGAACTGGTGAGTTGTTCGCCAGCAGCCGTAGTTAAAGTGTATCAGAACTGGCATGAAAGTGGTCAAACAACGCCCCTTATGCAAAACTGCACAGAAGAACAGCGAGATTGATGTCAGAGGTGAGCGCCGGGTCCAACAACGCCTATAGGCCAACAAACCCAGCACAGTTCAACAGTTGACTACTCAATACAACATATGTCAACCCGGAACAACATCTGTCGTGACCATGCATCGCACGCTGGCACGTATGGGCTGTAACAGGAGTCGAACCCGACGACATCCTCTCCTAACCACCGTTCATCTACGCAAAAGACTCGCCTGATGCAAAGATCGTGCAAGTTGGACTCCGGATGACTGGCAAAAAAGTGCCCTGGTCTGACCAGCATCGTTCTTTACGCTTTCCAACCGTAGGTTGAAGCAGCGTATATACTCCAGCTTTGTCCTTCCGTCTGTCCGTCCGTCCGTCCGCACAATAACTCACGTGAAAATGGTTCGATTTCGACGAAATTTTAGTATGTGGTAGGAGACCACCTGGGGACGAACCCTATTGAAAATGGGCGAAGCAGGGTCAAAGGTCAGGATATAGGAGCGGGATCCATTCCATTGCTCTTATGCGTCATAACTTGCTTAAAAATTGTTCGATTTCGATGAAATTTTAGTTTGTGGTAGGGAACCACCTGTGGACGATCCCTATTGAAAACGGGTGAAATTGGGTCAAAGGTCAGGACATAGGAGCTGGATCCATTCCATTGCCTTTATGCGTCATAACTTGCGTAAACACAGTTCGATTTTGATGAAATTTTAGTATGTGGTAGGGAACCACCTGGGCACGGACCCTACTGAAAATGGGCGAAATGGGGTCAAAGGTCAGGACACTGGAGTGGGATCCATTCTATTGCCCTAGTGCATCATAACGTACCTAAAATGCTTCTATTGCGACAAAACTGTCGTTGGACGCGCCCTCTCGAGCTCCTCAAAGCTTGCTCAGTTTGCTCGGTAAAAGTGCCTGTTGCTCCCGAATTTTGTGCTCCAATCATGCATAAGGGTATGTGCTATCTTTTTCACCACCTTTCCTAGCCGAACTGTGCATATTTACTTCATTTTCATAGTAATTTTACCTGCTGACCACACCCTTTAGCGTTCTGAAGGGTGCGCCCTGTGTACACGTTCCATTGCCTGCTGTTCCTTTCCTGTGCACCTCGCTCAAGTAATAAGTTGTCAGCAATCTTCCCAGCTACGTTTGCGCACCGGTAAGTGAACATTACAGCGATAGTCCTTCATATTTCATCTCGGTGGGCTTGTTTACCAACTAGCCATCGTGACTCGCCTTTGACTGTCTTCTATTCTCCATCAGCGTTCCTATGCGTTGCCTCATATGCAAGTGTTCCTGAGCTTATCTTCCCTTCTCCCGGTTACGTCATCTTCCATTAGTGGTCCTCGGTGACGTCGTCTGCCATTAGTATTCCTCCGATGACGTCATAGTCTCACAGTTGTGACATCTCTATTGCAGCTCTACTTTTGTCGTCATTGTTCGTCGCTCAGCCTTCGTTCACCTGTTCGTTGTGCCTTCCCCATTTGTCTTCCTAGCAATTGTGCATTCTACCACCGCTCATGGCTTGTGCAATATCACCAGAATATCTTCCACCACTGACGCTTCCACCAGATGTTTTGCTTCAAGATAAACTTCAGCTCTCTTTGTCTGCCCCCACTACCACACATTCAACGCTTTTGCCGTCATGTCTGGATTTCCTTGTTTCTCGTCAGGATTCCGTTCTTACTCTTCATCTTCCTGAATCTTCGCCCCGAGGTAAGTCTCTACTAGCCTCTTTAGCCTTAGGGGTGAAATATGTTGCCCTCCGCAATACAAAACTTACTGTGTACACATCAGCTCTGCATGACCTTGTTCCTACGGATGCCATTACACATGCTGCACGTAAACCTCGCTCTGTGCTTATTTATTTTTCATCTCCAGCTCATGTTGCACGGGTTATGTCTTCTCCCATCTTTGTTGGGGATCAAAGTCTGTTCGCCATTCCTCTCGCACAGTGCCCTATCCTTGTAAGCATGTCTCCTGTTCCACCGGAAATTTCTGATGATGTCCTCCTTGGGTTTCTTTCTCGTTTAGGACTTGTTATTGGTCCAATTCGTACCTTACCTGCCGCATTGGACGATCAAGGAGCTCGTCCTTATCTTAGTTTCCGACGACAGGCGCTCGTCGTGTTTCCGGACGAAGCTTCGATTATTTCCTGCCCTACCACATTCCAAGTAGTCTGTGGTAGACATATTCGTGCTGTGAATGTTTATACTGCTCTTCATTGCTTCATCTGTAAATCAGCTACTCATCTCCGTGCTTGTTGCCCATCTAAAAACCCTGCATTGTCACCTGCACCTCATGGCTCTTCTGCTTTCACAACGTCATCTGCCAAGCCTTTTCAGTCTGCACCTTAATTGTCTGATTCCGCTGCATGTACTTTACCTTCTGTACCAGGTGGGTTGTTTCAGCCTCCTGTGTCACATTTTCCACTCTCTGTGGCCTTGGACTCCAGCACTTCGACAAGTTCTTCCTTACTCTCATCATACCCAGCTTCTTTCCCTCGACCGCTGCTTTCCAGTTCGGGATCACCTATTCCATCTGTGAATCCTGTCTCTCTGGCCTACCCATCGTCCACCACTGTGTCCTCTCAAGACTCTTCGGCTCTTTCTCAGTTCAACAGTTTGCCTTCTCTACCTGTTCCTTTCATTGCACCGCTCCAAGACTATTCCAGTTTGTTGTCTCCGCCTAGTTCCATCACCGTTTTGCACCATGATTCTTCTACAATGCCTGCTTCATCTTCAGCTGCTACGATCTCCACTGTACCCCTTGTGGACTCCCCGGCGTTTCTTCTGCAATCGCTCCTGGACTCGTCCCACTCTGGTGAGAGCACACCGCTGATGGAGAAGGGAGGGGTCCGGCACCCATCACCGTCGACCCGGACTTGGCTTCAGCCATTGTTCCTTCTCACTGCTCTTCCGACTCGTCGTTACCAGCCTCCGGTTCTTCACCCATCATCTCCGCATCACTTGACGACACACCAGTACGTTCATCACTTCCCGGCTTGTCTTTTTACGCCACCGGTTCTTCGAAACATTCTTCACCTGCTTCTTCCACAACTTCCTCGGACATTTCTACAGCTACGGACTCAGGTTATGATCCTACTGAGTACTCTGATACTTCTTTACCTCCAGACTACTCAGCACATCTTTCTGCTTCCGAGTGTCAACTTCTTCGTGCTAAGCATCCCCATGAGTCTGCTACGGCTGATATCAGGAAAGCTCTCCATTATCTCACCTGAATTAAGCTTCCTGTGCCATTTCGTAAGAATTGCAGCTCTCGAATCACTTATAACAAAGCTCTAGACTCCTGGTGTTCTGCCAGATTGTACTTCAACCTCCCGTACGAGGCAGACAGGGACTTGTCGATGGCTCGGCGATTTGATCATCTGCGTCCGTCCTCCACGCCCTCTGTCACGCCTTCGTTGACAGCTTCTGCAACTCCGTCTGTGCCCATTTCCGTTTCCCTTCAACCGTCTCCGCATTCCATTGTTGCACCACCTCCGTCCTCTGTTGTTCTACAAACTTCATCTCCGGTCGACTTGTCGTCTTCCGCTCAGGCCCTTATTTCGGCGCCCTTAACAGGAGCCATTCCAAAGAAACGTGCACGTAGCTCCTCTCAGCGCACGCGGAAACGTCGTGCTAAAATCAAAGCTTTTCCAGCAGCTTCTGTTGTGTCTGTACCATGTGATCCACTTAAACGACAGCCACTTCGACCACAGCCACTTCCACAAGACTTTGCCAATGATGATAATTTCATTGACGCCTTCACTCTTTGGGAAGAAGTATATTCGTCCGGCCTTTACTATTAGTTGACTTTGCTCCTGCCTAATCTTTCTATGTACTATCGTTCTGGTTTTTGGATTCGTCCTACACCCATCATTTGAACTTTACGTGTATTATTCATCGTGCTTATTATCTTGCTGTATTGTGTTGCTTCTGTTCTACGAGTGCGGCCTGCGTGCAGACTTTGTATTGTATCTTCCTTATCTTATGCATATTTCATGTTCTTCCTGTTATAGTGTTATGATCCCATGCTATGGCCTGTCGCTCACTATGTACTTGTTGTATTAGGGTGCCCCTGTTTTATGAGTGCGGCCTGCGTACCCATGTTATTATGTTTCTCCTTACTCTGTGCATAATCCATGTTATACCTGTGTATCTCCCGGTTTTGAATGTGCTATATTGGTTTCTCGTTTTTGCTTATACGTATTCGTTTACTATAGTGACATCACCTGTAGTATGTATGTGCCCGAATTATGTATACTCTTGTTGTTTGCCCCGCATTCATATGTACCATTTAGTGTATTATTCCTCGTGATTTCCTATTGTTTTCTTGTTCGTCCTCGTTTCTTGAGTGTGGCCTGCGAGCCCACGCGTTCTTTATGCATGCTTCTTTTCCCATGAATGCTCACGCAATTGCCTGTGACTTCTCCGTGCTATTGCCTTGAGCTCCTGCTCTCCGCCTTGGTGTTATTGTATACACTCAGTTTTTTTTTCTAATACAAATGCCCACGATTTCTATTTCGTTATCTTTAGTTCTCCCCATGTATGCCTTATGTTTATTGCCTGTGATTCTGTCCGAGTGTCTTTTGTCCTTTGCTCATGTTTCATACCCCTATTTTATTGTATACTCCTAGTTGTACAATAAAGCGATTCTGAAAGACAAAACTTTATCATGTTGTTCCGGAGGTATAGTGAACCGGTTCTGTTGAATATCAGTGAAATGGTGTCAAAGGTCATTGCACAAAAGCCAGATTTATTCCACAGCCATTATTCACATAACTTGAGTAATAATTTCTGGTATGTTGGAAAGCGTGTCATATTCAATGCTTTGCAATATTTTACTAACTTGTTTATTCCACTCTGTGGATGGTCGTGTAGGTTTTTGGTACAAAAAAATCAGGCATTCGATCCATCTTGCATTGTCTCCACAGTGCAAGCCGGTGGAGGCGGTTGTATGGCCTGGATCATGTGGATCAACTTTGGCACCTGGTGCATGTGGATCAACTTTGGCACCTGGTGCATGTGGATCAACTTTGGCACCTGGTGCATGTGGATCAACGTATGACTGGTTCCAACTATCGTGAGTTGCTTGCTGACTCTGTACACCCAGCAGTGTTGTTCTTTTTCTATAATGGCGACGGTATCTTCCAAGATGACAATGCGCCGTGCCACAAGTCCGATGTTGTGCAGGAATGGTTTGAGAAACACGGTTCAGACTTCCATCATATCGACTGGCCTCCGAACTCCCCCGATATCAATCCCATAGAGTACTTGTGGGACACTATGGAATGGCATATCAGGCATCTGCATACATCAATCACCTCTGTACATGCACTGAAGGCCGCAGTGCATGTACACAGCTCGGTTGGCCACACCTCCAAACTGCTTCCGGCATCGTATTGAATCAATGCCACGTGGGATAGCTGCTGTACTGAGAGCGAAAGAAGGACCCATGAAGTATTTGATAGGTGGTTATAATTCAGTGATCACTCAGTGTTTACTACACAATTTATGCTGTCTGGAGGAAATAGGAATACAATAGAAACCCCTAATAACGAGCAGCTCCAGATCGACGGAAATCCTTATTAAGTCCGGGGATCGCTAATTTCGTTTTGGGGTGGAAAATCCCACCATGTAAATACATGATACTATATACCTATACTTTTATAATATGATATATTCATTCATGTATATTATAACATATGAAAACATTTGTTACTGCTTTCTGGCTCTCTAGAGATGGATACTTCGTCGTTTACGGGCAACAGGTTTCTCTTAGCCATTTGTCCCTTCTAAAAGTTTAGGATGTCCTGCTTAACGGCTACGTAAGTTAGCAGCTCTTTAACAACACACATTAAGCACATGCAGCACCACTAATTCAATGCAAAGCTCACTTGGAAGGTGAAAGGGTCAATAGACAAAATTCTAGGAATTATCTCCTCCTGCTTTCCCTCTGGTTACATCCCTATTCCATTACCTCCTATTCCACTTTGCAATCGTCCCCCAGAAATCCACTTAATACATGTGTGTGAACCACACTCATCCGCCTTTTGTCTTGGGGTAGGTCACCTGTTTTCAACTAGCTCAGGCGATTTTTCCGAGGCACAACCCCTTGAAGTGGGTGGTGGAGATCCTTTTGCACAACACAACTTGCTTGTTGTGCCCTTGGTATATTAATAAAGAATGTTTCTCACACCATAAGTCTTGTATGTCACCATTTCCATTCCTCCATCGCAGGACAGTGCGCAGTAGGTTTGCCCCGTTAAGTATGGAATTTCATTAAAATTTGTTACTTCGCTTGTTAAAATTCATCATTTTAGCTTTGTTGTCCGTCGTTAAATCTCTGGACTTCATTCATGTTTGTCCGTTAAAATGATCAAATTAGATTTGAAGTAGTATTATTCCAAACAAAGGTTTCTGTTTACTTCGTTAAATCCGGGACCTTGCTAAATACGGAATCGTTACAAGCTGACTCTACTGTAGTAGAAAACAAAGATGCTGCGAAAAAAGAAAAGGATAACTGGAAATATTAGAACACTAGAAATAAAAACGCCCTACATACTATATTTTACGCAGTACGTATAATAATAGTAACAACTACGTCATACGTTGCAGCAGAATAATGTGCTACTATCGAGGGTCGAACTGTGCCATGTTTCGTTTATGTTTTTCAATTATAAGTTTACTTTATTTGGTCGCTTGAAAACGCATGAACGAGTTGTACTGTATCTGTACAAGGACGTCAATATAACCTTCAGCTCTTCTCCTAAAACACCTATTCCGCCGTCTAATCTGAAATGCATTATATGTGGCAAGCCACAATGTGGAAAGGATAGCACCAAGGTGAGGTTGAGTGTAGAAAACTCAGCTAACAAACTTTTAGCAGAGGACTTTAATTTTAAAAAAGAGGTGTGTGAGCGTATGAAAAAATTATTTACAGGGAACGACAAATTTCTGCAAACTTTGTTTTATCATAACGCTTGCATGGAAAGATGTTTTTCCAAGCTCAAGATGGCAGAGAAAACCTTCTTAAGTGAAGATGTCAAAACCAGAACCGAATCCGGAGAATCGGACCTTTGCGGTTTTAATGAGGTTAATGAAACTTTTAAGACATTCATTGAATGTCGATATGGTTTTACACTGACTGATATACGACGTTTCATGGAATCCAAAGACAGAACAAACAATTTGCATAGCAAAAACACGAAAGTCTCTTTGATAAAAGAATATGTTGTTCCGTCTCCCACTACATGTATAGTTAGCACAAAGAAAAGAAATATGAAACAATCATCTGTTCTGATGTCACGTATTACGAAAGAAGTAACTATTTTAACTATTACTGAAACCAGGAGAGAGGAAACGGAAAACATTTTCATGCACTAATTAAATCCAAACTTATCCCTCTTTTATGGTGAGGTCATGAAGGAACCGGTCAATCCTACATTATTGAATTGAATGAAATGGGAACTCCATTATTTACGTGAAACGTTGGAAAAAAATAAATTCAAGCAATGAAGTTAAAGCTGTATCAAAGCTTTTGAGAAACTATCAATACTGATTTCAGTTCGGCAGCAAACTTTTGTGATGCAGAACTTGAAATGTCTTGGAAATCAAAACAAATGCCAAACAGTATTTCAACATTTCACAATTCTTTTCAGTCAGTGTAAGCCAAGCTTGTGCATGCTTGATCAACTAATAATGACTAGTGTGACGATGATGAGACAGCGATTCAGATGACATCGAGGCCACACTTTCTGAGAAAGCTTCATTGGATAACTTCAGTTTTGTTAACAAATCTACTCTAGTCTGTCTGGTACAGAAGGTACTCAATATACAATGATGGTACTTTTTGAAGATAAGTTCCCTCCAGTAGCTGGCAAATCAACGGTGTCTGAAGCAGGGATTGCAAAAGGCAACACAAAACTCCCATGCTAGTTTGTTTTGAATAACAAAAAAAAAGCAGATCATCTATTTGCAATGTCTTCCGTCACATTACGAACAGGAACATTGTGGATCATCAGGAAGCAGCAGTACACCACGAACAACAGGATAGAGATACAGAAAAAATGAATGAACATAATGAAGTTCATGGCCTTTTTGCAATAACATGACAACCCTTTCGGAGCAACGGAAGGTAAAAACTGCACAACTTACTGACTATCATCTCACCTCATGATGTTGTAAGTAAAGCACTCGAAGCTTTGGAACATCGAGGGAAGAAGCATCTTCAGTTTCGAGAGGAGAGATTTGCAAAGAAGGAGAAGAAGCTTCTGATACTATGTTCATAGTGAATATTCCGTCTCTCACTATATGTGTAGTTAACACAAATAAAACAAATATGAAACAATCATCTGTTCTGATGTCACGTATTACGAAAGAAGAAAGAAGAAGGAAACCAGGAACTGGAGGCGTGGCCTAAACCATTCAAATCATACATGCCTGCACATCACAGGGTATGCGGCCGGGACCCCCTGACAGTAACATCGTGTTCAAAGGGCCCCAAACTGTCTAAGTCGGTCCCTGTTTACAATGTCATTTATTATAGGGCATTCGAATTGCTGCTTCAGAACACAAGGATAGAGAAACCCCCATCCTTGAATCCTCGACAGGGCGACCACATGAAGTTCTACTAAACCCAAAGTGGAATGAACGAGAACTATTGGTAAATTTTTCTTGTTCGACAAGATATTAGTCATTTCTATTCCGAGCAGTGTTTGACTGTGAAGTTTTGCTTCACTTTATGGCCTTCATAATCTCTTAGCATCTTCGTGTTCTTTAAAGCCGATTCTTACGGCAGTGAAGGTTCTGCAGGTGTATGAAAAGCTACAACTTGCATGAATTTAGTAGGAACCGTCATATCGCTTTGTTTATGACAATTTTTTATCATTAATTACTTAGCACAAATATCTGCAAATGCCCGATTTATCCACCTGCATTCTTTCAGTTGTTGCAGATCTCTACAGCAAGCATTCCTTCTCTCAACTTAGAAATGAATTAAATTCTCCTTTCATGGCTTTGTCTTGATAGTTTGACTTACATACTGGTGTAAGGGAAAGTCTATGTTAATTTAAGAGTGATACATCGCGCCGAGAATCAGTGCCTTTCATCTAGCTCATTTGAAATTCGAAAATGCAAATAAAAGACAAGTACACATTTCCAGTAGTACGGAAATTTCTAACGACAAAAGTTGGCGTGACCTTCCCGGTGGCCGAGTTGTACGAAGCGTTGGCTTCTAATTTGTCCAAGGTGGATCCGGATTCGAAACCCCGGGTGAGACATGGATGGTGTGTTTGTCTTACGGCACTGACTATTTCCCCTCCCTGGAACCAGTGGCTCTAAATCAGGAACGGGCGACTGCTTATAATAGTCCACTGACTTGCTCACGGTGACTGTTAAATCCCGAAACAACAACAGCGATGAAAATAAAAAGAAGAGAAAGAAAGAAAAGAGAAGAATGTGGTGCGCGTGTGGATGCCATTTCTTGAAAGGTGATGCACAAGGAATCTTGATTTGTCAGACCATGCCACTTTCTTCCAGTCATCCATGGTCCAATCTCGATGATATTGGACGCATTTCATGCGTTGTTGGCGATGACGTGCAGTGAGCATGGGGACCCGGCTGGGTCTTCGGCTGCGCAGGCCCATGCGCAGAAGGCAGCGATGAATTGTGTGCCGCAGTCACAGCCACAAGATCACCACTCTTGTGGCTGCGGGTGATTTGTCGCGCTGTGGCCCTGTGGTCGCTGTGAACAATGCGCGACAGTCTCCGCTGCCCTCTAGCATCAATGAGTTTCGGACGACACACGGCTTGACGACCGTTCGTCGTTTGACCATCTGTGCACCACTTTTGATACGTTCTCACTACAGCGGCACGAGAACAACGCACATGCCGCACCGCCGTTTCCGAGATCGTAGTTCCGAGGTGCCGTGCCGTATTTCTCCTTTGTCAAACTCTGATAAACCGGCAGCTTTTTCCAATTCTGACTCTGAACACTCTACTAACCAAAAGTCGGTCTTTGGGTATACTGCTCTGTGAACTTACCTGCGCCACTGTTCGGTCTCCAGACGCTCTTATTTCTTTAGGCTGGGGTGGTCTTAATGTAATGGCTCATCGATGTATTTTACGTTTAATGCCATTATACATTTCCGGATTATTACTTCTACTATACAGGTACATTAAGCTGAAGCAAGTTCTTTCCAAGTGCAGTATTGCATTATTGTCTTGCCATTCCTTCCATGTAAAGTACAGTTTATTAGAAATCAGAAAATATGCAAAGATCCAAGGACATGCGAATAATAACAGATAAAGGCCTACAACCATTCGGGTGGCAACAAGCGATTCGTGAGCTCTCGAGTTTTTCATTCTTGTTGCACACGTGTCACCATTTAAACTTCGAAAGTTTTCCCATTAACTTATTGTGTATGTTTACTTTTTATTCTCATTATACGACAAAAGTGCGCGAAAATGACCCAGTAAATATCCTTTTGACAGTGCTTTTAAGCATAACTTTATCCTAAGAAATGCTGTTAATAGTCTTTGTTAAAGATGATTTAAGCGTTTTCACAAGAATTGTCAGTGGACAATAAATGAGTCGAAGTACATTATAAAAGCAACTAAAGTACGAAAATGAATGTGTCATGAAAAAAGGAAACATGTTTTTACGATATTTCGGTAATTTTGCCTATTTCTCCAGCTTAAAACTAGAAGTCGAGTTCAAAAAATAACTAACTAGAAATACGAAAATGAAAAATAACGAAAATTGATCGAAACTGAAAGCATTGCAAACCAATCTGTATCTTTGATACACTTGATCGATTATTTCTGCTGCTACTCTGTCAAACCGAACTATCGACATAAAGACACTTCTGCCAAAACTCATTTCTCTCAATAATTATCTGGTACTAGATGACAGCAGCGAACAATAGTTGGTTATTTTTAGTTTTCCTGCCTTGGGCTGTTAAGATCAACTTACCTAACATTATGGTTTCCACGGACTTTTGGGAACCAAAATTTTATTCAGAATCAAAAAGTGACTGAAATGAAGTAATCGTAGTATGCGTGCAATTATTCGCGGAAATACTTCACAGAGTAATAAAAAAATTGACTGGCGATCCACGATCAGTCTGTTACTTTTATTGTTTTCTGAAATTTCGGAAGCGGAGACAAAAACCTTTTCAAACGCTTTTTTGTGACATTCTTTCAAATTTTGAAGGAGCAAACACAAAGAACTCTGTTAAAATCTCACACGTTACTTATTTTCTAATCGAGTCAGGCAAACTTCATAATAATAAATTACTTCTCAGTGCTTTTAAACTGAAAATGTATTGCACGTTATATTCGTTTTCCAAGGTGTTTTCTAATTTTTTCGTTTTGTGATACAAAGTTATTTTCAAGGCGTATTTCGTATATGCTCTTATTGCCAATATGGAAAAATGTTTTAGTAAAAGTTTTATAACTTTTGATTTCCAAAAAAGGCATTCTGTAATATTAGGAATTTTACTGTAAATTGAATAAAAATATAATTTCAGGCTGTATTCACATAATGAATAAATCCTATGAGTTAAAATTTAGCCAATATTTCAAAGTGACATATTTCGACCACTCCATGCCATATTGGCTGAATATGTCACCCACTTAATGCCATGCCACTATTTTCAGGATTTGAGAGACAGAAAAGGAACTAGAACTTTCACTCTTTCATATAAATAGTCTTTTTGTAAAATAAGTCGCAAACTTAACGGATTTAATGAATTTAAAATCGTGGGTAGTAAAATTATTTTCAAATTAATACCGATAAATGCAAAGTAAGAAGTAAAAACTGACATCTTTCGTAGACGAACCGATGTATAACAGTTTTATAAATTGTTAGATGACCAGGTGAAAATCGTTAGGTGTATAAACGATTCATTTCCATATTCTAGCATCTTAAAACTATCTCACCTGTGTGAAACAGAGGAGCCAGTGATTGGCCATGTTTGTCTGTAATGGCTAGGTAAACGGTTATGTACTTAATCTGTAGTTTGCAGAAAGTGGAAAAAATCAGTAGCACAAATGGCCAAATAAACAATTGTAGCCTACGAAAGCTTTTCGGGTCTTTTACTGTGTATAACTATATACCCCATCAGCTACGAAATATGCAGAAAAGATTTGTCATGCTGAGTTCTATCCTACCGACGAGTTTTTGCCGCTCCAGTAGCGGAGTGGTCTGAGGCGCTAATCATTTTGCCGAATCGGGTCTACGTTCGAGTCCCAAGTCAGGTGTCAGCGGTGTTCTTGTCCGAAGGCGCTGGCACCGTTCCTTCCCTGGAACTAGTGGGTCTAAACTAGGGACGGGAGACTTCATAGGCCTCAGAGTTGCTAAGAGTGGTCGTTAAACCCCGAAACAAAAACAACAACCACAACAACAACAACAAATAAACTGAACATTTTCATAGATAAGGTATAACAGAAATAACTGCGATGTGCGTATATATCACATGAAAGACAAGCGTTTGTGGCCGTGGAGCTTTTTGATTTAATAAAATGTTAGTTTTTCAAAGATGCAAACGATAGCTTAGTGGTATAATTATAATAACCAACTTAATTTAAATGCAGTGAGAGAACTTCAGTCATTTTTAGGGTACACTCACCTTTCTCGCATTAATTTTTTAATAATCTCTAACATTATTTACTAGCTGAAAGAAGCAACATAGTACAATATTTAAATTGCCACAAAAAAAGCAGAAAGCAGTAAGAAATACATTACTTCTCAAGATAGTGAAATGACTACTAATTTTTACCGTAACAAAAACAGTTATATGGATTAAAAGCAAAATTAAAGCATGACTGCTTTAATGTTTCTTTTCCCAACAGGAAAAAAAGTACGTTGAAAGAGCGATCAACGACAATACATATCCTGGTTGTTGAAAGCACAGATAAAAAGTGTTTCTTACGCGGTCAAACTTTCAATTCGGTTCAGACTACGGTACAACGCGAAAATCCTTTTTATCCATTTTCTGCTTCACGTTCGTCACCTAAAGCTGACTATTTATGCTAGCAGTTTCAGCACTTAAAACTTCATGTCTCAGTGATGCTAAGTCTTTCTGTTTATCGGCTGAATTTAAAATCGATCCCGCCCAATGAGGTAATTATGTTTACATGGTGAAGGATGGAATATAAATGTTTAGAACAGAAACATAAAATCAGTAATTACTAGATCATTTGTTATTGTTAAGCATGACAATGTCGTTTTACGCGTATTGTTCCTTTAGCAACACCTACCCGAGACGAATATGGAACAATGTCTTTCAACACATCTATCAAAATTCAGTTTTGTATTGAGCGCCGTTCCCGTTTTAAAAACTTACTTTGCGTCCTATGTGAAGAAGAATTGTGAATAGCAGTTTTACTCTTCATTCTCTATAGTACATCCCAGTGATTCAGGATTGGAAAAAAATCCGAAATTAAAAATATGAAGATATTAAGCTTAATATGAACTTACACTTTTAAAATTCCTGAAATTACCCCAGTCCCATATAAGATACCTTTGGCATTTATCCATGCAAAGTGGATAAATGGTATTTTATCCATGTAAAATGAATAAAATACCGTTTAAATTGTAATTTTTCTCATCAAAAGTTTTGCTGATGTGAATAAGCTTCATTTTAACTGCTTTCTGCGACTTTATGTCAGAATGGTACAGTAGTTAAGTCGAAAGGCTTTTTCACATTTTTAGAATAAATTATTTTTAAATTAAATATCAGTACCTCCACAGACGGCGTGTACTCTGGAAGTTGTCTGCAACAACATTCAGTTCATTACTTAGTCCAGCAGCACAGATATCTTTAGCATCCTTATATAGAAGACACTTGACGCGTTTTAGCTGCGGTAAAGCACTATTTTTTCTGAACCTAGTGGCTCTAATGAGCTTTTTTGTGATTAGATGGCTGCACTAATTGAATAAAGAAATGCTTTTAGGTGATCAGATATTTAAGAAAATAAGGAAAACTGTTGATAACGAGGAACAGTACACCAATACAAGTGTGTCTTAGTACACCAATACAAGTGATATACCAAGTGTGTCGTACAAACTCAAAAACGCCCTCAAGAAGATGAACTACGGCGTCGGCATAAGGTCTCCTGCATCTTTATATACTATGCTAAAGAGAAATAGTGAAAAAACCACCTCTCTCCTGCGAAGACGGTGTTTATGCGATTCCCCTACAGTATCCGGACGGTTCTAAACAATCTTACATTGGAATGACCAAGAGTTCGTTTGGAATCAGAGTCAACGAACATAAAAGGGACAAAAAGTACGGCAAAGCCGCCACGGCACTGTCTAGAGAAGTCAAATTCAAGTCCGCAACTCCTGTGTGGGATGTTATAAAGAAATTAGCTAGCTACTCTACCCCTAAATGCACAGCCATTCGGGAAACCTTGGAGATCATTACCAACAGCGATACTTGCAATGATTGCGTCTCACTCGAGCTGCCACAAATATGGAACCAGTTCTTGAAGTAACGCCTTCTCCCAAACCAGGATACCGCGCGTGCAACCAACGTGATGCCTCGTATCTTTAAATGAATATAACGTCGTATCTATTTATTGTCAAGTCCAGTTCCCGCGTTCAAATTGTTAATGCGTTCTATTTTTCAGTTTGCAGTTTCTGTCTAACTTCCTTGAAAAAGCCATCTGGTTGAAGTGCGAAAGCTTAGAAGTGCTGGCGTGTCTATTTCCTACGCCAATAAATCGGATCACTAGTATAGTGTTATTATTTACTAAGGAATACTGTGTTTGTTATTCAGGGATATTCGTATCTTAACCGAATGTGCATTTCACACATTGGACTAAATAGTTGGATCACACGGTAGGGCGTTTCACGCATAATAAAGGTTTTAGTATGATGTCAACGTCTTTGGATAGACCACAGTCATCAGATTAAAGTAATACGAGATAGCTTCTTCGAAGGTTAGGATTGCATCGTTCAGAGAGAAAAAATACAGAGAAAAATTATACAAGCAGGAAGGCTGAGTGACAAGAGTTATATAATTTCTAAGAATAATTACACTAACACCTCTTCACCTGCTCCAATAAAAGTAGTCCCAGTAGTTAACTCTCTGATTCCTAACACCAACACAAAGGAAATTTCATAACCCATTACTTTTGGTAAAACGGCGTCGGCAGAATAGATGTGAATATATCAAGTACGCTTCATCAGTTGAGTTCACCTTCAGCTGTAACATGAGGTTGGTCCTAAGAAAATTGCCAAGCGGTGTACTTTTGGTATAGGATGAACGACAGCGCTTGTTTGTGTATGTGCGTGTATCCGGAATCGGTTTTCTAAACCTGAGGAGAACCGCGACGCTGTGCTCTGTGAATTCGGCTTGTGCGTACACGAGCGAAACATATTGTGTGTTGTATCTGAGAAACAAATAGCGATCGTGGACGAAGCATGTTATTGAAAGGAATTTCCGAGTTAGTCCTGATTCTAAAAAATCATTTTTTTAGAAAATAAATATCTTTTTCTAGGAAATAATGTGTTATCCGATGATGGAAAAGAAATCAATGAAGCGATTTTGCTTCTGCAGGGGGTTTTACGAAACAGTTCCTTTGTGTTTTGTGAAACGTGGATCAGGAAATTCACATGACTTTGTTTTTTATTCCAGGGAAAACAAAAGGCAACAAATATCGGCTAACTCCGAAAACGAGGAATACAACAGTGAAAGAGAATTTTAACGATTTGATGACATCAAAAATCTTGTTTCGAATAGGAAATCTTTACATTTTGTTTCCAGCTACGTATTTCTTGTACCCGTCTGAAAATTTCAATAGCTGAAATAAAACATCCTCTCGAAGGTTTTTCATTTTTCCAGATGGATATCGACTCCTTCATGGTCAAACGTAACACGAGAAAAATACAGCCAAAATGTAAATAAGGGAATTGGTTTCTAGGAAAAGGTTCGAGGGTTTCAGATATATTCAATCATACTTGAGTGGAAAGAATGTGGTTGCTACACGATCCCATTGACTCTGAAGACGAGCTTATGTGGAATGTACCTTGTTTCTTGAGTTTCATAAGCAGCGGTGAAAAGAAGAATGATTCAGCGCGGCTCCAGTTTAGAGAAATAATATCATTTGATTCTACATTATTAAATTCCTCCTCATGAATCCGAAACAGAAAACTGAGCTTAAAATAATGCTTCCTTGCAAGACCAAGTCAGTGGTATTGTCTCATTGATCGTTACTTTTGCCTCTGACGAAAGTCATTCATCTGTAACGAATGCTATTGAAAGGGGCTTAGATAAATTCCGCAAATCCGAACCAAAACAGAGGGTAAAAGGAAAAGGGAAAACATAACTAGAACATTTCACTTAATTTCGTAAACAATGTCGTGAGGCGATGCAAATTTTAAGCAGTGGTTTTATACGAATTCACACGTTCTTTGTATTTGGGTTCATGTGTGCCGCTGGGTCCTAGAAGTTAGTAAGGAGGCAGAAAAATTATGTCGAGACAAAGTTGTTAATTTAGATCAATTTAGATCGCTGTGCATTTTCTGTTGGTATCTGCATTAAATAAGGTTATCAGAGATAATTAACAAGCTTCTCAGAGTTAACTGCAGTATAAATACATGCTGCTTCTAACTTTATCTGTGACTCTAAATTTAGCTGAGGGATCGTTCTCGAAATAAAATTTAATAAAAAACAACATAAGGAACAAAATGAAAGCTGACAGAAAAAGTGATTTGGCTTCCCTCACAATAAATTCTCAGGAATCACAAAAATTCGCAAACTGATAAAGGACATGTAGAAGCAAAAGTGAGATAAAATACATTCTTTTGACCTTTTGCAAGGCGCTTCTGATTGATTCGTAAGACTGTTGACGGATTGAGTCAATTCTTTCATTTTCTGTTAATAATTTCTATCTGATACAAGAATTTTAATATTTGGACTAATTGAGTTACAAAGTACTGAGCAATGTTTACTTTTTTTCACCGCAGGAAAAGCGCAAATCATAATTTCTGTGAGCTTCAAAAGAGGAAAGGAAATTATAATATTATCTATAACGAAGTAAATTTCTCCGTCATTTTTGGTCTACGCCGGGAATCGAACCCGAGTCCGCTTATTCCGGAACAAGTCGCTCTACCAACTGAGCTACGCAGACGTTCATTCTGATTGCTATCTGCCTTTATGTCGTGTGCGTCCTGCTGGCAGGTACGTCACATCTCCCCCCCCCCCAAAGAGGGCCGGGGGTATGGCCATCACCTCCTAATAGCTTAGCAGGCCCGCGCACCGATTTGTGACGTCACTAGAGTAGTCCGTAGTCGCGGAGAGGAGCATTACGGCGATGTGCGAACGAACTCGTCTTTACCTACACCAACTAACCAGGTCGTGCGTTCTTTTAGAGTTTCACTGCATTTAAATAAGAACCTGTGTGTTAGTTTTCAAATAACTGCAGAGTTAACAAGTTTGTTTAATAATCTTTTAAAATACAGAAGAAAAAGAAATTGCAGCGTAAAATTTAGCGTAGCAATAATTTCGACTTGAAAGGGTAAGCAACACAGATTCGTCAGTTTAATGAAAGCATCCCTGTCATTTTACTGGAAGTGATAAACCATTTCTATAATCGAAATTATAAACTGTTGTCGTAGTTTCACTTGAAGTTATAGTATCTTTATAGTTAACCGAACGATTCCTGTACTTGTGAACAAATCGTTCTTGTACTTGAAAGATTAGTTTGAGGGTCCATTACGAAGTATCGCCGTCGTTTCAAAAGATGTCGATTGACATATTTAAGGAATCAGATTTTTCATTCATTGCAAACTTATGACTATGAAAATTTTAATAATGAAATAATTCCTTTAGTGAAAATGTATTTTATATGCAATCCGTGATCACTAATATATAAAAAAAGGTCAAGAAAAACTGAACTTTTTTCTGTGTTTTTTAATTATTACCAAAGGCTCAATAAAACACGTTTTAACATACATACAGTGAATTGCTGCTTGATCTACTGATTGCATCAAATAAATTAAGATTTCAAGAAAATTATGCAATTGCTACATTATTAAACGTACAACAATGACATAACAAGTTTTCCTAATTTTAGTACCATCTAGTTACGTGTTTGGACAACTTCATTTTGATAAGCAAATGTAAAGTTTATAATTTTTGTCTTCCAGAGCACTATTTCAAAAAAGTTACCTTGTCAAAGTTCAACACATCTGTATTAAGTATATTAGTAGCATTAAGCAAAACTATTTGGATCGACAATTTAAGCATTTCTTTTTATCTGCAAAAATACAAGTAACTTATTGGCAGAAATTTCCTGAAATTTGATTTTCAAGAAGTATTCAGCAAAACTGCCAATGTACATATAATTATGGTTGTGTAGTTCTTTGTGTATCACAAGCACAATTTGATTATGTGTCCGTTAGCTGTTCCTTGAAGAATTTCAAAGACACGTTTCTAAGAAAATCTGAAATTTGTTCCAATAATTTCTTAAAGTATTTTTTCAGATAATTATTATATTTTTTGAGAACGTGACAAATGCACATGCAGTTATTGTACTGAATAAATCTAAGCGATTGTTTTGGTACTATAGGATGTATTTTAAAAGATGTACATGTTTCATTATAAACTGACTAACTTGATGTACCATTTTCTCAGAAACTATAAAAAGCAATGGTATAAAATTTTGCACACATGTTTTGTCATTGCTAAAGCTATTGAAAAAGATTGTTTTTTCCTTTTTTTATGATTTTGGTTTCAAAATAAATTCTATGCAGGATTGAAGAAGTTTTTCCCCATACAAAAATTGACACCCACCCTCACGTTTGGAAGCACACTTTCCAGTGGTTATCGGATAATATGAGATATATTAGTTCCAGTTATTATTGCTGTAGCTTGTGAAGACACAGTGCAGGAAGTCTGGAAACAGATAAGTCTAGATAAATGAATAAAAAGTTGATCTCTCATTTTAAGCAAATATTTTCAAAAAAAAAAAAAAAAAAAAAAAGCGAGTATATATTTCTACTTGTATTTTAAAAATCTTGTTTGTTTAGAACATAGTTTCCACAATATGTGGATTCATGTCGATCCACGTACTTTTCTTTCTCTTAAAAATAACAATATCCAAGGCTTAAAAATACCATGCCCGAGATGCACAGAGCATGTAAATCATTCGTCTTGGCAGGTAAATAAAACATCTAATTGCCTGTGCATGGTAACTAAATTTTAAAATAAAAAAGTTTGTAATAAAATTTCCTACTACACAACAAAAAAAAGACAGTCATCACATGTCGTGTTTCATGTCATTGTTAATTAATGGAAGTTGTATTATTGTTACGAAGTACCAAGGAAAGAGTAATATCACACCTTTAATTATGTTATGCTCTACGCCCAGAAATCGGAAACCTAGTTTTGCTCCAAATTTTGTTTATAATCAACAACAGTATGCATGCCTCTGATGTAACTGACCTCTCATGTTTAGTGACAAAGGGAGACAACTTTAACAAAAGGAACATGGCAGAATCACTAAATTTCCGAAACACCAGTTTCATCATCGTACCATTTCATACCAATTTTTGCATCAGCATCTTAAAAATTGATATACACACGTTTGTGCATTGAACATTTGTAATACAGACCCTTAAAATGGAAGTGCAAACATGTAAAAACAGTTCATATTTTTTACTTAAAAAAATAGGGTTCTTGTTTGTTATCTTAAAAGATACATTTTCCTGCGCATCCAGCTTTTACTACCTGGGCAAGTAAATAATTTCTTGCCCAGGTAGTACTGATATATTTCACCTAATTTTTAAGAAATTGAATGGTTTTGATAAATTCCCATTCTACCACAGATAGAGCATACACACTGCTCACAAGAGAGTTCTTCAATGTGTTGGTTTGTAGAAAAATGCTTCAAAATCTTTAAACGGACATTTTAAAGGCAAACTTACTCCTGAACTATGTGTGAACTGTTTTTGTGCATTCATATCTAATTTTTGCTGTCTATACTTGATTCAGTGTTTGTGTTCCTTTAGTAATAAATATTAAAAATGATAATTCAATGCAATTCTCTATGTCTGCAAACACAAAAGATGTATTTCACATGGCAACAAGGCCTTAGCATTTATATAAAGGACATAGGCATGTTAGATGTGTACATGACATACATATATTTCGTATAGGCTATAAGTATTTTACAAGCATTTGTGCCCAGAAATAGGGACCCCAAAAAAGTTAATCTGGCGCTGCCTAAACACTTAAATAACTAAGTACGAATGTATCAACATATTACTCTTGGGATCAAAAACATGCAACCCTTATTATTCTGTGTCCATAATAAAAAAAAAGTTTAAAATCCCTTCCTAAATATACATATTTTACTTTGAACTTATTTGATACATTGGCAAAAACATGTTATGGGTTACTATAACAACACAAGTAATCTATTCTTTCCATTACAAACATAAATTTCATTTTTCAAAAATCTTTTCAGTGCTTTGACTTCCCGCTGTGAGATGCATTAGATTATAAAATTAGCCAAATTTAAATTTTCTAGTTCAACATTTTTATTTTACGAGTAGTTTAAAATAAGGTTAACAAAAGGTTTCCACGTACCTTAGAGTTGAAAATTTTCACGCTTTATTGCTGTAATCCATTTTGAGAACCTCCCCATTAGTAGGGAATTTGAATACTTTTAATATTCCTCTATGAAAATAAATTTAGTTGACAATTTGACAACAACAATCACGCACATTCGTAGTCACGCTTACACATAGTGAGCAAGCTCATGCATGCTCGACCACCCACCACGGACATCAGCCTACTCTCCCCTACGTCACGCAGCTTCCGGCGTTCGGTGCACGGGCCTTCTAAGCTATTAGGGGGTGATGGTATGGCCCACGGGTCAGCCGTGACCATGAATCTTTGCAGGCAGCCATCCACTGTAGAACGTGCACTTGAGAACTCCCAGTCAATCCGGTGTGAGGAATGCAACGTCACACACATTTATTTTTCGAAGCGCTGGAGAAGGGATTCTCTGATTTTTCCTATCTCGCGGTGTGGAAATAATATCACACCATTGCGAGATTTTGAACGGTCGGGTCATCCGGATAGTTCGGGCGCCATTATAACGAAGTATATTTCTCCGTCATTTTTGGTCTACGCCGGGATTCGAACCCGAGACCGCTTATTCTGGAACAAGTCGCTCTACCAACTGAGCTACGCAGACGTTCATTCTGATTGCTATCTGCCTTTATGTCGTGTGTATCCTGCTGGCAGGTACGTCACATATCCTTGAACATTGAAGAATGAAGTGTCGCTACTGACCAAAACCCATTAAAGAACCGGCATTCAGACAGATTAAGGAATATTAACATAATTTAAACAAATAAGTGAAAAACGTTACTCGGAGGAATCGCCACGGTAGTCCGTCTAAACGTGAATGACTTCATGTAGACAATTTAATTATTATGTAAAATACTTTTCATGATAATTTAGTAAAAAATTGACATTAAATTTCGATGTTTGCGATAGGTGTAGGGAAGGTATTGTCTTCTCTACGATGTACTGTTTTTCTGCTTTTTCGAAAATTAGGGATGTGTACTTCCTTTACAAGGAAGTAGCAGGACCAGCCGGATCGAAGCATATTCACTTAAAGTGGCTGTGCGAGAATCTATCTCATTTCATTCTGCTGTCATTCGATCTTTCATTTATTCTCCCAATTATTTTATTCAAACTAGATGGATTAAAACTGCATCGCTTTGTCTACGATATTCTCAAGAATAAAGATACGGAAGAGTAAGCGAAATTTCTTATAAGGCTCGCCAACTACTCACTTTGTTGTATGTGAACAAGAAGGGAATCGTTCTGTCTGCAGAAAAACTCGCACTTGTGACGGAAGGGGCAACAAAGATTGTTTGGGAACCTGCCCATTAAAATCGGCAGTACTGCAGAAGCAAGGTTATTTACAGTTGGAGAAAAACTGGCATTCTACACAGGGAGTAAGAAGAGGCGTTATTACAGAACATACTGGGATTACTGGGGAATACTGTCTTTTATCCTTGTCTACTTGCATAAAGAAGCTTGGAATTTTTATTTCCTGTTAGCAGATGATATACAGCAGTTTGAAATTCTTACCTTGCATAAAGCAATTTCTATTATTTTAGGGAAAATGACTTCATGTGGAGAAAAAGCCAAAGTTCAAGGTTAGTGCCCCAGCAAAACTGCAACACGATAACAGAACCCAATTTGAATCTTATGCCACAGCAGTGGCGAAATTTCGCAGTCAGTGTCTTGTGTAGTCCCGTGTCTTGCACAACAACGATGACTTTTGTGAGAACAAATTTGAGGTCAAAGGTCGCCTTCTAGAAGCAGGAAGAGCGTACGTAAACAATTGTGACATGCTACAAAGGTCATAATGATGTGAGCACGTGTCAAGACGACAAATCTTCAGCGATATATTCCGTCGGTGTGGTTTAGTTGATTACAATAACTGGCTCCGGAGCGAAGAGGCGCGGTTTCGATTTCAGTCACAGAAAAATGTGTGAATTTCACATTGGCGCCTGATTGTGGTAATCGATCGACTGTCTGTTGGGTTCTTCGAAAAATGTGTGATGTTTCTTCCGCATAATACGAATTCCTTCTCCACTTCGAAAAAAAAAATTACGAGGCAGATGGTATGACTATTACAGAGGTGAAACATATGTCAAAACAGCAAAGTTGCTCCGATGAACTTTGTCGGTGTAGCTTAATTTATAAAGCATTCAGCTCCCGAACAGAGCGATGCAGGTTCGATCCCCGTCACCGACAAATTTAGAATTTCACATTGGCGCCCGATTGTGCAAAATGGATCTCTGGCCGTTGCATTCTACGAAAAAAAAGTGTGTTTTGTTATTCCACAAATCGTCTGGATATAATAAAAAATCCTTCTTCGCTTCAGAAAAAGTAAAAAAATTAAGAGGAATTTGATGTGACGTAACTCCCGAGGTCATCATAATGTGAACATGTTTCAAGAAGACAAATCTGCAGCGATACATTACGCCGGTGTAGTTTAGCAAGTTAGAACAACTTGCTCCGGCACGAGGAGGCGCCAATTCGATACCCGACACCGATAAATTTGGAACATTACACAATATTGAATTAAAACTGTTAATTGCAATCCATTTTAATATAGCTTTCCATATATTATAAAATACTCCAAATACGTGGCGTTAGTGAATAAACAAATACGTCGCTCTTTCCACAATTTAGCAACACACACAACCGAAAAATTGTTATTCGGTCACCGCCGGGGATTTCAATCCCGGATCTCTCAATATCCTACCGAGCGCGTTAACCTTACATCACGGTGGCCAACAATCCACGGCGGTATTTCTGTAAGCTTCTAACATCATAAATTCGTAATATGGGCTCAGCTACTGAGACGTCCCATCTGGTGGACATTAACGGTACTGGCTATATATTAATTGTAGCAGTTAAATCCAAAGTGAAAATCCTCCAAATACGTGGCGTCAGTAAAAAAACAAATACATCGCTCTTTCCAAGTTTTAGCAACACACAGCAACCGAAAAATTGTCATACGGTCATCGCCGGGGAATGAATCCCAGATGTCTCGATATCCAGCCGAGCGCGTTAGCCTACAGCTATGTGAGCTATGTGTGTGTTTTTGTCAGCTTCTGACATCATAAATCCGTAAGATGGGCTCAGTATCTACGGATTTATGTGTTGCTAAAACGTGGGAAGAGTGATATATTTTTTTATTCACTGACGCCACGGATTTGGAGGATTTCCACTTTGAATCTCGCCCTTTGGATTTAACTGCTATAATTCATATATACCCAGGGCCGTTAATGCCCACCAGATGGAGAAGTCTCAGTTATGGATTTATGATGTCAGAAGCTGACAGAAAAACACACATAGCGCCGTGGTCTGTTAGCCATCGCGGTGTGAGGCTAACGCGCTCGGCTGGATATCGAGAGATCCGGGATTCAGTTCCCCGGCCTTGACCAAATAACAATTTTTCGGTTCTGTGTGTTGCTAAAACGTGGAAAGAGCAATGTATCTGTTTATTCACTGACGCCACGTATTTGGAGGATTTTCACTTTGGATCTCACACTTTGGATTTAGCTGCTATAATAAATACATCGCCAGTACTGTTAAAGCCTACCAGATGGAGACGTCTCAGTAGCTGAGCCTATCTTACGGATTTATGATGTCAGAAGCTGACAGAAAAACACACATAGCGCCGTGGATTGTTTTGTTGGCCACTGTGGTGTAAGGCTAAAGCGCTCGGCTGGATATCGAGAGATCCGGGCTTCAGTTCCCCGGCGGTGACCGAATGACAATTTTTCTGTTGCTGTGTGTTGCTAAATTGTGGAAAGAGCGATGCATTTGTTTATTCACTGACGCCACGTATTTGGATGATTTTTACTTTGGATCTCGCCCTTTGGATTTAACTGCTATAATTAATATATAGCCAGTACCGTTAATGCCCACCAGATGTAGACGTCTCAGTAGCTGAGCTCATCTTACGGATTTATAAAGTCAGAAGCTGACAGAAAAGCACACAAAGCGCCGTGGATTGTTGGCCACCGTGGTCTAAGGCTAACGCGCTCGGCTGGATATCGAGAGATATGCGATTCAATTCCCCGGCGGTGATCGAATAGCAATTTTCCGGTTGCTGTGTGTTGCTAAAACGCGGAAAGAGCGATGTATATTTTCATTCATATATTATAAGCAAATGTTCCTTGAATAAAGGTGACCGAAAGTTTTCAGATGCTCGCAATGGGGACAATCCGGAGAGCAGATCTCTCAGCAATGATGGAAGTTATGACTGGTGAAAATCACCAATGGACCACCCATAACATTCTGCTAGTCCCGTGCACGATTCACCACTAATCGTGAAGGTTCGTGTTACCATCCAGTTCATGAACCACCGTGAAGAAATTTTGCTGAACACCAGGGTAGTACTTTACGGTACAAAAATATTTGGTTGATGCTAAGTTATGCAAGCAATAGCTTATCTGACCAAGAGTTTTTACAAAGAGAAATGTTACTCATGTCTCTAGATCCAACTAAATTACCGTTAGAAGGAAAAATTCCTCATAATATGAGATCAGAAAAGAAACGATCAACGGAAAACCATAATGAAAATCGTTCTTAAAGATATTATTACTTAAAATAACAATGCGCGACACTAAGGAATTACCGCTTGACCTTAAGTTCCCGTTTACCCCTCCCGACACATTGGCTCCATCGTGTGAGCCATGGGCTCCAGGGCTTTCATGATGAAGAACTTCTGAATGTAGAGATAGTAGAACCCCGTACAAGAATTCCAGGGTAAAATTAAGTGCGACTTTCGCGAGAGGGTAAAAAGAAAGAGAAAGAAATCCTGACTTGCTTAGTCTTACCGAACAGAGAATTTAGAATTCGTCCTACGGGGCGCATTCCGACGTAAGTAGAGAGCTCCATTTTAGCAAAATACACTCCTAAAATAAATTACTTATAGGATCCTCAGGGAAATTTACAACCTGTAGAAATTAAAACTGCTGGTCCCTCGAACATAAACCTTTATTACTATGTATATTCAACCTTGCTCCTATACTGTTCTGCAGTTTTCGCAAAAGCAGAAAAAAATTATATCCAAATATTTATTCATCTTGCAAAAAGAGGACAACATCATCTTCAGGAGGCATTTGAACTCCTCAGGTCTGAATCCTTGGAACAAAAATGCCGCAAACATTAGGAAACAGACTGAACTTTCTTCAAATACGTTTCAAGAAAAAGTGCGAAGAGAGAAGATGACAGGGAGGAAAGTCGTTCAAACCCATTTTTCCTCCGGAAAATTATTTTTACCTAGCGTGTTGACTGAAACAAAACTGAACACGCCGGTAAGCAACACAAGCACAACGTAGAAAAAAATTCAGGATAGTTGCAAGCCCTTAACACGGCCACGAAAAACTCATGGAACATCATATCAACAGCGTTGATCTGCTCAAGTGGAAGAACCTAACATTTCAACACCTTGCGGTTAAGGCACGGTATGCCACTTTCCAACACAAGGAACAAAACTTTGATAAATTTCCTCCCAGCTACATCAGAAACCAATCACACGCCTGCAAAGCCGAAATTGGCCACTTTAGCCGGAATGTGTTGGTCATACGTGAAAACAATGAATGATTTCCAACCTTTTGGATTACTATGGAGACAATCGTATCGTTTGTCGGCTAGAACGATTTGGTCTTGCCTCATAGCTGCAGCTAACTGTCTAGTTAACAATAAGGATTTGAACGCATCACGTGGAGGTGCTAAAAAGCAAGTCAATAAAATTCTTATAAACTTAGTTTAGGTACCTATGTTGTCGGGCTGACGCCATTACGCACAGACTTGTAATTGCTTGCTGGAAAAAAGATTTCCATCATTCGGTGTATCGTAGATGCTACCTTCCATTAGGCTCTTATGACATAAAATCGAGATCTTTCCTTACAAAGAGATTTAAGTTTTGAATACTTTATAAAAAAATTTAAATGCGGACTAATTATTAGGACTTATAAGTCTAAAAAAACACACACAGGAATGAGTAATAACACTGGTCAACAATGTGTTTTTTTATTGCCGAAGAATTTTCAATTTATTGGGGTATTTGAGGTGTGCTGAATTCAAAAATGACATTCGTTTTGCCGAATTGGCTTCAGTTTTTGAGATAATACATATCCCTAAAATTTTGATTGCACCCCAATACTACTTGGGGCTGCTGACACATGAAGCAGCTTTTGATCTGGCTTTTTACTCTTTAACAGTGTTTTTATCTAAAGAAATCTTTGATTTTATCTTTAATGTTGTTTGGAAAGATTATCCCTAGTATGTAATATCATATTTTTTTCTTTAGCACAAAAATGTAAGTTCTTCACGAAGAAGCTACATAAACAGTCCTAATGCATTCTGCTACATTTGTGGCGAACGCACTCCGCAAAAACAAAGCAAAACATCCCCGACTTTGTAAGACAAGCATATCTTGCTTATTTTGGAATGAAGCTTGGAGACCAAGGTAAGTCTTGGGCTCCCCATAAGGTTTGCTAAACCTGTGTATAGTGTCTACGACAGTGGAAAAATGGAGAAAGGAAATGTGTACACTTTGGTGTGCTTATGGTATGGAGGGAGCCGCACAACCACTACGATGGTTGTTATTTTTTGTGCTGTGAATGTGAAAGGCTTCAATCGCTACAAGGGACATAAATAGAAGTATCCTGATTTGGAATCAGCAAGGCGACTTGCGTCACACTGCGAAGACGTTTCCATACCAGTATTTACCTTAATGCCTGACTTTCCACTGTCAGATGTTGAAGAAATGCAAGACTTGGAGTGTACCATAGGTGGGAGCAGTGAACGTGAATATGAAGGAAGCTTTTCAACATCTCAGCAGTTCTCGCAAAAACAACTCAATGATTTGATACGAGAACTCAATCTGTCACAGCAAGCATCTGAACTTTTAGCATCCAGGCTAAATGAAAATAACTGTCGAAAGCGGGAAGTATAAATACCAGCTTATCGGACAAGAAAGGAGGAAATTCTTCCTTATTTCGGCCAAGAAGAAGAACTTTTATACTGCAATAACATTCCTGGACATATTCTCCAAATGAAGCTACCAAAATATCGACCAGAAGATTGGTGGCCTTTTATAGACAGCTCCAATAGAAGCTTAAATGTGTTTTATTTTACAATGGTAACCGCTATGCGTCTCTTTCAATTGCTCACTCAACAAAACTTAAAGAGGAATATGAAAATATCCAAAAGGTCTTGCAGAAGCTCTGCTATCATGAGCACTAGTAGTTTATTTATGTTGATCTAAAGAGGGTTAACTTCTTGCTCGGGCAGCAAATTGGATACACACAGTACCCTTGTTTCATCTGCTTGTGAGACAGTAGGGTAAAGAAGATAAGATCATTGGAAAAAAAGTGAAATGGCCTTCATGGGAAAACATGACTGTAGGTGCAGCGAACATCATTAACAAGCCATTGGTTGATAGAGAAAAAAATCGTTCTCCCACCACTCCACATCAAGCTTGGACTGATGAAGCAATTTGTTAAGGCCTTGGACAAAGATGGAGATTGCTTCAAATCCATTTGTAGATCGTTTCTGGGACTGAGTTCTGAAAAACTTAAAACATGCATCTTTAATGTCGTCAAATTCCTAAACTCATCAACGATTCGAATTTCACCAAATTTATGAATGGTGTTGAAACATCTGCATAGTGCAGTTATGTCTTAGTTAACAAGAACTTCTTAGGTAACCACAAAACAGACAATTATGAAGAATTGGTGCAAAACATGCTCTCTAATTTGGGTACTAATATGAGCATAAATCTATAATTTCTTCATAGCCACTTAGACAGATTTCCGTATAATCTTGGTGATTTCAGTGAGGTTCCATCAGGATATCAAGGTGATGGAGGGAAGGTATCAAGGCAGATGTGAAAGACACATGATGGCAGACTACTGCTGGAACCTCCAACCTGATTGTCTTGATGACCCACATAAGAGAAAATCGTACAAAAAGCGTTTTTCTGTGCATCATTTGTGAATATTTGAATCACCTTACTTTTTTTTTGTGTGTTACTGTTCTGGAGATAACGCCATTAGGTATTTTACATGTTTACTTCTGTATGATTTCAGACAGTTTCAATGTGATTCGTGGGTAGGTTACGCTTCAACATTACATTTTTTGCATATCTTATTGTTTTTCAATGGGGCCTCCATTATATCAGAAAGTAGACCGAATCTAGCAAAACCGATGCCATATTCGTACTCAACGCCATCTAATCTTAATTAATATCGCAAAAGTCAGCCTACAAAAACTTGAAATATTTTCGGCAATAAAATCACTGTTGACCAGTTTAATTTTTGCTTAGGAATTGTCCTGAATTGGAAGCGAAAAAGTAAAAGAGAAAGAGATGACCGGAGAAAAACTAGACGCTCAATAGAAATAAGTGTCAATTGAAAATTAATTCTTCCCAGCCAAATAATATTATCGGAGTGGAGAAACACAGGCGTCGTGGAATCCCGTGCTCTTTTCTTGTTCACTGGGTCGAACTGCGGTGGCAGCTTGAGTAATAGCTCAATCAATCAACTGCTTTGATTGTCGACGTGCGTGACAGGAACGAGGAAATGGCAAATGCAGCTAGAGCTGTGATCGAAGCCAAGAAGAGCATGCGCTGGACACTGTTTCACGTGATCAAGACGTCGCTAAGGGGTAACATTCTTCTCTGTCCTATCTTCTTTATTTCGCCCTTTAATGCTTTTCCAACAAGAACTATCGTAGTTCAAGGTGCAAGCACAGAAATTGCTAACTAAAAACGGGCCAACAAGGTTGTCCCCGTTGTAAACATAGTAAACTGAGAAAACAACATAAGGGGCTGATCAGTAGATGACTTTTCTTCTAAGGGATTTTTCGAAAAACAAACAACATAAGGAAGAAGCGCTAACTTTCTCAAAAAATAAAACATGGTAACATGAAAACAAAGTTGTTCACTGATCTTTATTAATACCACACAATTTTTGTCCATTGCTACTCATATTTCCTACTGAAAACACAATTATATCTCGTGAAAATTTAATTAAGCACATAATATGTTTTCAAACCTTTTGCTTTTGTTCAAAAAATACCTACAGTTCAGTTTTGAAACATTAAACTGCCGTTTTCCCGTTCCCATTGATGAAAACTTCTTAATAAATACGATAGTGCTTGATCTGAAGCATACGACGGAATTAGCATATTTTTATAAAAATGTCCGTCGATTTTATCAGTCATACCAGGTGTGACTTACGAAATGTGATTGGCCAGAGTGTCGGACGATAGTAATTCCACAAATGAGGCTTGTGAGCATGGCGTTACGAAACGGTATGTTGGGAATCTATCGAAATAACTTGACATTATGCAAATATGAGACAAAAAACGTATCTTTATTACTGACTAGTGTTGTCAGTTACGTTTACCATTAAATAATATGGAGCTCAAGTAATGATATGGCCATGCCCACCTGCAATTTTCTGGAGAAAGAGAATTTTCAAAAAAATAAAAAAAAATTTCTAATTCTCCGATTTTCATGAATGTTACGTCATTTTGAACATAATTTTCTATTTTCTAGAAATAATGAAAAAAGTAAAAAGTTATTTTTTTTCAGATTTTTTCATTATGAACCCCTCTGTTAAACGGTGAGGCACACATGAAGAAGTACTTGCTTCAAAATCAAGATCATGATGAACGTTTTGCTCTTGTTCTTGATAAATATCATTAGTGACTGAGCCATCAGCCACTCAGTATCACATTTTCTGGTGGTTGTGGCACATCTAAATCCATCATGTAAGGAGTACTTCTCTTTGCAGAAGGCGAATTAGGGTTTTTTAGGATGTGTTTGGACTCAGATGTGATCCATGTTATGTCTTCTAAACAGAAACAACAGTCTGAAGAGTTAGTTCGATAGATAGGACGGGTTTCATTTACCCTTGATTTCCAAAAGCGCCATTGTGATTTTTGGAAAGCCTACCACTTATGTAATCAAAATATGGCAGTCTTAGTAATACTTAGTGGTGGGGGAATGAAATATGACGTCATCAATATGGCCGCCATGTCATATTTACATCGAGGCATTACAACGGCTGTAACTTCTTACTGAGTAATCGTAGAGAGGTAAATTTTTTTAAATGGAAGATAATTTAATGATTAAAAAGTTTACTATGTCAAATTTTTTCGAAATGTTTAAACGTTTGCCGTTTTTTAATGTCGAACTTCAAAAATCGGAATTTTTACCATTACATGCATACTAGATTGCACTAAAAACGAGCACATCACAACAACAAATGGGTATAATGAACGTATTTATGAAACACTTGACCTCCAAGTATTGTAAAGCATTATAATCAGTGCTTTTTTCTAAAATTTTATACAGGAAGTTTCAGATGTTTCGCATAGAGTTCGAAAGCACATTTCTGGTTGTCTCCTCTCAGTCATCGCTTTCATCATTATATGCATCCTCTTCTTCATTTTCTGTGCCTTCATGATTTTCCCTTTCAAGGTATTCAGGGCACATAGGTCCTTTAAACCACTGAATTCTGTAATTTCCATTACATGAGCACCAGCTGTGTTTTAAGGGGTCAATACCTTGATGTGGGTTTTGCTGATTAACTTTATTTCATATCAGCGCAAAAGCATTGCTTCTTTTTAACTTTTCACGAATAGCAGCTCTTGAAGGGGTAGAAGAGTATGATCAATGCTTTGTATCTTCTGTAAAGGTCGTTGCTCCTGTTTAGGAGCACATTTTATTTTGAATAGACTGTATCTTGCGTGTGTTACTGACGTGCCAAAAGATTCTCCGTACAGGGAACAAACATACTGCTCAGCGCCAGTGAACAAGTTATTTTCTAGATCCACGGTCTCTCCCAAACTTGCTAAAAACTTCACGTTTGCTGCATTATTAGACATTATCCTGAAAGGTTTAACCTTTCCTTGTCCTGCGAAAGCTGCTGTAAAGTCCGATCCAGTAAAAGCGTGGAAGCCAGGTAGAGCCGTAGCCAAACCATCAACAAGTTCTTCTGCAATATTTGTAACGTCTATAAGCAGTCTTGTTTTATTTGAGGCCAGGCCACTATTCATCCCCACCTTACAGTTCTGGAAGTGCCTTTGGTGATACATCAGCCAAACAAGAATGTCCGTGTCATTGGCTCGAACAACGATGTTCCTTTCCGAGCTGTGTTGTGCTATGTACTGAATATGCCAAACTATCCGCGTGTCTGCTTCTTGATGATGACACTTCAGTTCAGGAATTTGTATTGAGATCATAACATTGTTTTGTGCGCTATATTGATAGCATGTATCTTCAGTGCCAACATAGAGTATTATTTCATCCAGAAGACATACGTATTTGTCCATTTTCCATTCATTGCAAATGAAAGGAAGGAGGGAGGACTTAAATGAACTGTTCCTCAAGGACTCCTGAGGTTTGTTTGGAGTTTTCTGTTCTGGCCCTGTCACATTTATGTCACCCGAGAATGACGTTACACAACGATGGTCATGCTCAATATTTTTTATGCTTGGAGTCTCATACACATCGCAAACTAGGTGCACTTCTTTGGCGGATGTGCTGCAAATGTTTTCCAGTAGTTTGTATGCAACACCTGACGTTTTAGGAAACGTCAAGCAATGTATCATAAACATTGCATCATGTATGACAGCATAAACTTCCAGTGGATTCTCTTTACTTGGCGTTTGATGCTCCTCTAATTTGTGCATCAGTTTACTCTTATCAGTTTTATTCATGGACCCTCCAATTTGGACATGGATATCGGTGTAAGTGGAAATTCAATCACCTCTTCAATGTCCCATTTCTGAACCGCTGCAAGGTGCAACAATATCCCGAAGAGAACTCGTGTACACTTCATTTGTTTGACTCTTAGTGGATTTTTGGCCTGAAATACTAGCACAGTTTTTAACGAAATTTCTGGTTATAGGTTTTTCAACACTTTGAGGATCCTCAGCGTACATACCTTTGAATTTTTAAAAAGCAGCTTGTCCTTTTTCATAAATTCTTACAAGCTGATCTGCCACTTCAGTCATAATCACCTGGCCAGTGGAGAGGTTTGTAAGAGCAGTGTTGGGCTCAGTATCATGAAAAGGATTTAAAAAAATTATCCATTGTATTCATGATTTCCAGAACATTGTTGTTTCTGTTGATCCTAGAGCCTTGAAGTTCCGCTTTCATGTCTTTAACATTTGATAATCCACTGAACTCCAACAAATGAGTCACAACTTTGCTTCTGATGGACCTTGTTTTCATCTATCTTGCTTTGGCGAAATCAGATTTAGCAAAGGCTGTGATACCACCAAACCTTGATGCAGCATTTTTATTCACAGTTTGTTTTAGCGCTATATCCACAGGGACACGATAAAAAGAGCAACTTGAGCGTTTGATGGATAGTCCTCCTTTAGAAAGAGCTCTTTTTGCCCCTGGGCATATCTCTTCGATGTTAAGAAGCTATAGGAGATATACTGTCATCCAACGGGCATAATTGGGTCTGTTACATGCAAAGAATGTGGGACACATTTGTTCTATGGCTTGTGTGTACATGTCAACATTGCAGATCCTGTATGCTCGATAGAAAAACTTGTAAATTTCCACGATATCCACGTACTTTTGGAATAACTGTGCTGTTTTACCATGCAAGCCTTTCCTCTTTTTATCTGTGAAAGCTGTGTACTCTTCATACAATTGCATTAGTTCAGTTGCACTCAACAGTTCTTCAAGGCTATGTTTTGTCAACTTACCATTACAAGTTATCACTTGGTTTTTGATTCTTTCTATATTTAGAGGTATGCTTTCATCACATGTACGAACATATAAAAACTTCTTGAAGTGAAGGCGTTGCAAAGCAAGTGATAATAATATGTGAAGGCGTTTGCATCGGTTGTAATGCTTTCCACTTCAAAATCCCTTGGAGTGAGCCATAAGCAAGCACCCCACTTTCAGTAAAAATATGTTCTATTCCTGATCTACCAATGAAATAACCAACAGCGCCAAAGGCCGCTAGTTCAATATGAAATGAGCCAAAGCAAATGAAGACGTTATCAAAACGTGGGCTTTCCTGATTTTGTATTAAAAGAGCAGGTTTTGCTATTGCTAGGTCATAATGAACAAGCACAAATGTTTGTCCGCATTCAAATGCAAATTGTTGCGATACTTTCAGCGTTTCAAGAACAACATATGTCCGGGTTAATGGTAGGCTAATGTTTTCCATGCACTCAATTGCTTGAGCAGGTAACAAATCGTAAATTGTTTTTGAGTTCCAACCTATCCACATTGGTGTGTTTTCACATTATTCAACTGAAATCATCCAAACAAAATCTTTTTTCAAACTTTCCTCCAAGTCACTTGATATAGGACACTTTATTATGGAAGAGAAAAGAGACCTTACAAGCCTGTGTTTCTTTGGATATGGTTATAAGATTATAGAGGAGGGCTGGAAGGTTCTTGACTTACTCAAGGGATTTTTCGCGACTTGCGGTGTGTCACTAAGCTCTTCTGTTGCTGCAACAACAACAACGTCCTCCTAATTTTAGAGGCAAATTCCAAATGTATCATGCAGTGTCCCTTCACCTTAGAGAATCTCCAAGTTTACATCATAACTGTCCCAGGCCAACCCGCTAAAAAGATGTGGTACATGCCAAATATTTTCAGGAGTTACTCCTGTCTTTTTCTGCAGTGATAAAGCAAGTTCTGTTTCAAGTTCCTCGACAATGTGATAGTGAATTGAATGTCCCAGATGATTTAATATTTCCACAAGTTTTCTACTGCCTGTCATGCTTTTAACACTCAGACCTAGGGGCAAATGTTTTGTTGGATTTATTCTGCCTCCACTGCAAATAAAAATTGCATCCTCAGCTGATGATTGTATCCTTTTGTGAACTCTGGCATTCGTTGCTGGCTTTGATGAGCCACTGTAAAGGTTTCTGTACAATAATTCTAATAGTTGTAGACATTTTGACTCCCCCGACAAAATATCTTCGATAGTAAGAGGATGCTGTAACTTGGAAACTTGGGCTTCCGAAAGAATGTTTTTACGGAAATACAATGCCACTTCTTCTACTTTCGATTCAATAGCAGATGAATAGTCCATTGCAAGAGCAACTGCTTCAACAGATAAAATTTTACATTAGTACAGCACTAAACCTTGTTTGTTGCTCACTTTGGTTGAATGAAGTTTATCTGCAAAGAACATTGAAAGTTTTTCATGAAGTTTCTGAGCAGTATATGAAAAATTACATAAGCCTTCCTCAGACAGGTGGGTACAGTGTCTTGCATGAATTGAGTACATAAACTGTGCTTTTTTGGAATCAATAACGTAAGCTTGAACATATCCCACTGTTTTTTTAAAAAAAAAAAAATTACCTCTCTACGATTACCCAGTAAGAAGTTACAGCCGTTGTAATGCCTCGATGTAAATATGACATGGCGGCCATATTGATGACGTCATATTTCATTCCCCCACCACTAATGTTTATTAAGACTGCCATATTTTGATTACATAAATGGTAGGCTTTCCAAAAATCACAACGGCGCTTTTGGCATTTCTAGGGTAAATAAAGCTGGGCTATCTCTCGGACTAAGTGGCCTTTTGATTCCCACAATGCCATGGGATCTGCAAAAAGCATATGTTGTGTAACTGTTCGCCCAAACCGTGAGAAGTCTAGTACATGTTACACAACATATATGAGGGGCAAACTGTTATCTTGGTCTCCCACGTCTCTACCAAAATAAAGCTCCTAACAAGCTTGTGTTCTTAATGGGAAATACCCCTAACCAGTCAAGCTTGTGTTCTTAATAAAATACCCCAACCAGTCAAGCTTGTGTTCTTATTAGACAATCAAATGCGTGATTCTCCTAATGCAATCTAATAGCCCTAATAATTGTCATAATGCATTAGTAACTAATCTCCCCGCCACCAGAAGACAGTTAATGCGCAGATTACTACATCAATATACGTCCTTTTCATGTCTAACATTTTCACATATATTTCGAGAACACGGCAACTTTTACTTAGTCTGATGATGGGAACAGAGTATTTCCCGATTCCCGAAAGATCTTACTTTTATTTGTACATAACGGTTTAGCTTTTAGTGAATTTGTAGTGACTTGAAGGTGGTTTGCAGCTATCCTTTAGCTGCATACGCTCTTGACGCGTGATAGAATAACGCGTCAAGAGCGTTTGCAGCAAACCGTCTGTTACTTACGTGTATAGACGGTTTGTCAATACGGTGTTTATTTAGGGTGCCGGTCAAAACACCGACACCCAAAACACCGACAGGACAAAACACCGACACCCAAAACACCGACACCCAAAACACCGACAGGACAAAACACCGACACCCAAAACACCGACACCCAAAACACCGACAACCAAAACACCGAAAGGACAAAACACCGACAGGACAAAACACCGACAGGACAAAATACCGACAGGACAAAACACCGACAGGACAAAACACCGACAGGACAAAACACCGACATCTCGTTTCTATTTTGTTTCTCCAACAGCAGTCGGCGCTGTATGTCAAGGATCACGTAATATCAGAAAGTTTGTACGACGGCTTTTAACGGCAAAACAAAAATTTTGCGGCATTGCTGTTTTCAATTTAGAACTACCAAATTGGGTGTACAATCTCATAGTATTCCAAGTTAGACCGTAGACGGATTTTGGAAGGGGTCCGCACAAAATTTTCTTAAAATCTACAGTTTTCAGTTTAGAACCAAATTTGATATACTACCTCATGGTACACTAAGGTAGACTGTAGATGATTTTTGAAAGGGATTGGGGTCAAGGGGGCCCCATACAAAGTTTTCATAAATTCTGGTTTTCAATTTAGAACCACCAAATTTGGTATACTATCTCATAGTGCTCTAAGTTAGCCCGTAGACGGTTTGAGGAAGGGTTCGAGGCGGGTCAAAGAGGCCCCCAAACAATATTTTCGTAAAATCTACAGTTTTCAATTTAGAACCACCAAATTTGGTATACTACCTCATGGTACTCTAAGTTAGAATGTAAACCCTTTTAGGAAATGATCGGGGTCAAGGGGCCCCCATACAAAATTTTCGTAAATTCTTCAGTTTTCAATTTAGAACCTCCAATTTTGGTATACTACCTCATGGTACTCTAAGTTAGACCGTAAACCCTTTTTGGGAAGGGATCGGGGCCCAGGGTCAAGGGGCCCACATGCAATATTTTCGTAAATTCTACAGTTTTCAATTTAGTTCCACCAAATTTGGTATACTATCTCATGGTGCTCTAAGTTAGCCCCTAGACGGTTTGAGGAAGGGGTCGGGGCCCGGGCTCAAGGGGCCCCTATACAAAAATTTCGTAAAATCTACAGTTTTCAATTTAGAACCACCAAATTTGGTATACTATTTCATGGTGCTCAAAGTTAAATCGTAGACTGTTTTTGGAAGTGGTCGGGGCCCGGGATCAAGAGGGCCCCATACAAAATTTTCGTAAATTCTACAGTTTTCAATTTAGAACCACCAAATTTGGTATACTACCTCATGGTACTCTAAGTTAGACCGTAAACCTTTTTTGGGAGGGATCGGGGCCCGGGGTCGATGGGGCCCCATGCAAAATTTTCGTGAAATGTACAGTTTTTAATTTAGAACCACCAAATTTGGTGTACTATCTTATGGTGCTCAAAGTTAAACCGTATACCGTTTGTGGAAGTGGTCGGGGCCCGGGGTCAAGAGGGCCCCATACAAAATTTTCGTAAAATCTACAGTTTTTAATTTAGAGCCACCAAATTTTGTATAACAACTCATGGTACTGTAAGTTAGATCTAAACCATTTTTGGAAGGGATCGGGACCGGGGTCAAGTGGGCCCCATACAAAAATTTCGTAAAATCTAGAGTTTTCAATTTAGAACCACCAAATTTGGTACACTATCCCATGGTGCTCTAAGTTCGACCGTGGACAGTTTGAGAAAGCGGTCGGGGCCCGGAGTCAAGGAGGCCTATACAAAATTTTCATAAAATCTACAGTTTTCAATTTAGAACCACCAAATTTGGTATACTACCTCATGGTACTCTAAGTTAGACCGTAAACCCTTTTTGGAATGGATGACCACCAAATTTGGTATACTACCTCATGGTACTCTAAGTTAGCCCGGGTCAAGGGGGCCCATACAAAATTTTCGTAAAATTTACAGTTTTCAATTTAGAACCACCAAATTTGGTATAATATCTCTGGTGCACAAAGTTAAACAGTTGACCGTTTTGGAAAGTGGTCGGGGCCCGGGGTCAAGAGGGTCCCATACAAAATTTTCATAAAATCTACAGTTTTCAATTTAGAACCACCAAATTTGGTATACTACCTCATGGTACTCTAAGTTAGACCGTAAACCCTTTTTGGAATGGATGACCACCAAATTTGGTATACTACCTCATGGTACTCTAAGTTAGCCCGGGTCAAGGGGGCCCATACAAAATTTTCGTAAAATTTACAGTTTTCAATTTAGAACCACTAAATTTGGTATAATATCTCATGGTGCACAAAGTTAAACAGTTGACCGTTTTGGAAAGTGGTCGGGGCCCGGGGTCAAGAGGGCCCCATACAAAATTTTCGTAAATTCTGCAGTTTTCAATTTAGAACCACAAAATTTGGTTTACTATCCCATGGTGCTCAAAGTTAAACCGTTGACCGTTTTGGGAAGTGGTCGGGGTTCGGGGTCTAGAGGGCCCCACACAAAATTTTCGTAAAATCTACAGTTTTCGATTTAGAACCACCAAATTTGGTATATTATCTCGTGGTGCTCTAAGTTAGCACCTAGACGGTTTGAGGAAGGGGTCGGGGCCCGGGCTCAAGGGGCCCCATACAAAATTTTCGTGAAATCTACAGTTTTCAATTTAAAACCACCAAATTTGGTATACTATCTCATGGTCCTCAAAGTTAAACCGTAGACAGTTTTTGGAAGTGGTCGGGGCCCGGGGTCAAGAGGGCCTCATACAAAATTTTCGTAAAATCTACAGTTTTCAATTTAGAACCACCAAATTTTGTATACCACCTCATGGTACTGTAAGTTAGACCTAAACCCTTTTTGGAAGGGATCGGGGCCTGGGTCAAGGGGGCCCCATACAAAATTTTTGTAAAATCTACAGTTTTCAATTTAGAACCACAAATTTTGTATATTATCTCGTAAACCCTTTTTGGAAGGGATCGGGGCCCGGGGTCATTGGGGCTCCATACAAAATTTTCGTAAAATGAATTAAAATTTAGTGCCTAAGTAAAAGGGCAATGCTATTAACTTGGTTGATGTGCAAACGTTATGAATATGACATTGGTAGAGTAAAAATATTAAAATGGCTTAGACCTTAGGAATTAATATTTCGTTCTTAAGTAAAAAAGCGCGATATTATTGACTTGATTTGATAGGTAAACGTTATGAATGTGACATTGGTAGAGTAAAAATATTAAAAAGGCTTAGACCTTAGGAATTAATATTTCGTTCTTAAGTAAAAAAGCGCGATATTATTGACTTGATTTGATAGGTAAACGTTATGAATGTGACATTGGTAGAGTAAAAATATTAAAATGGCTTAGACCTTAGGAATTAATATTTCGTTCTTAAGTAAAAAAGCGCGATATTATTGACTTGATTTGATAGGTAAACGTTATGAATGTGACATTGGTAGAGTAAAAATATTAAAATGGCTTAGACCTTAGGAATTAATATTTCGTTCTTAAGTAAAAAAGCGCGATATTATTGACTTGATTTGATAGGTAAACGTTATGAATGTGACATTGGTAGAGTAAAAATATTAAAAAGGCTTAGACCTTAGGAATTAATATTTCGTTCTTAAGTAAAAAAGCGCGATATTATTGACTTGATTTGATAGGTAAACGTTATGAATGTGACATTGGTAGAGTAAAAATATTAAAATGGCTTAGACCTTAGGAATTAATATTTCGTTCTTAAGTAAAAAAGCGCGATATTATTGACTTGATTTGATAGGTAAACGTTATGAATGTGACATTGGTAGAGTAAAAATATTAAAATGGCTTAGACCTTAGGAATTAATATTTCGTTCTTAAGTAAAAAAGCGCGATATTATTGACTTGATTTGATAGGTAAACGTTATGAATGTGACATTGGTAGAGTAAAAATATTAAAAAGGCTTAGACCTTAGGAATTAATATTTCGTTCTTAAGTAAAAAAGCGCGATATTATTGACTTGATTTGATAGGTAAACGTTATGAATGTGACATTGGTAGAGTAAAAATATTAAAAAGGCTTAGACCTTAGGAATTAATATTTCGTTCTTAAGTAAAAAAGCGCGATATTATTGACTTGATTTGATCGGTAAACGTTATGAATGTGACATCGGTAGAATAAAAACGGTTAAAAAGGTCTAGGCTTTGGCCTTATGAATTAATATTTCGTGTTTAAGTAAAACCACAATATTATTAACTTGATTTGATATGTAAACGTTGTGAATATGAAACCGGTAGAATAAAAACTGTTAAAAGAGCCTAGGCATAGGTCCTGTGAATTAATATTTAGTGCCTCAGTAAAAGCGCATATTAACTTGATTTGATAGGTAAACGTTATGAATATGAAGTCGGCGTATTAAAAGCTGTTAAAAAGGCCAAGGTGTAGGGCCTATGAATTAATTAAGTTACAAAAAAATATTACAAGCTGGACATGTTATGTAAATACTTAACGCCTAAGTAAAAATTCAACGTTTTTAAAAAATCCCATCTTATCGTCCTTTTCTGAGCACAGCGTGAGTCGTGCTGTAGTTCCGTCGAACACTGCACACCGTAGTTTAAAGAAATGTACGGAGTCCGGCAATTTATTTCGTCAAATTAAAGTACAGTTCTCGTTTGGCTTACATATTATAGAGTTCCCAATTCAATTCTCAATATAGTCCAAGAAATAGCAATCTTTATACCCCCCCTTCCCCGAACTTTTATGGCCAGTTGTGAGCCGGCATGAAAATTCAGACAAACAAAAGAGCTCCTTTCCGTCGTGAGGCAGCTTGGAAAACTGCCACACATAATTCGGAAACTTGGAAAACTGCCTGACTGGAAATATGCCACACATTCAAAGTGTTCCCCAAGGGAACAACAATTTGTGGCCAGCCCCTTAGTAAAAAACATGACGCAATTTTCCTGTGTGACACTTTGTCAATGTGTGGCAGTTTTCCACGTTGCTGAAAGATGTGTGGCGGTTTTCCTGTGTGTCAGTTTACAGTGAACCGAATTTGTGCACGACGGCCCCTTAGTGAAAACTATGGGGCAGTTTTCCTGGGTAACAGTTTTCCAATGTGTGGCATTTTTCCAAGTTGCTGAAGAATATGTGAAGCTTTTCTTGTTTGACGGTTTACCGGATATCTTATAAAACATCTGAAAGTTGCGGGAAAAATGGAAATGCCGATCTCGGCAATTCACCCTCCACATATTTGTTTTAAGCAGCGTGAAAATGGAAATCACAAGCAAGCCCAGAAATCTCCCCCACATTCGAGGTTTTGAGTAAAATGCAATTTGTGCGCTATACCTGACTCAAAAAGGTGGGGGAGATTCATGTGGGGGAATTTTCCTATGTGGGGGAATTTTTCGTGCACCTGTATGCAACATATTGCCATTTATTGTGTCGAGAAGGAAACCGAAACATCTTACGATTAGTATGGTTTCTCAAAGTTATTTATGTTTATTTACATTTTGTAAATTTTTCTCTTGCATCACAAAGATGCAAAATCCGTTTGGCAGTTCACCAGAACATAAGGGCTCATTACGTCAGCTAAATTATGTAAAGGAACATTAGCAACGGCTCCACTGCAAAATAATTTTTGCCGAATATTTTCGTTGGTTGCCGGAAAACCGCCACACAGGAAAATTGCGACACGTTTTTCAGTAACTTGGAAAACTTCCACACAGGAAAATTGCCACATGTTTTTCATTAAGGGGCGGGGCACCAATTGCCGTTCTTCCGAGGGAAACTTTGAATGTTCAAGGGGGGGGTATAAAGATTGCCGTTTGTTGGCCTATATGATGGAGAATTGGATTGGGGACTCGAAACAAATTTCGAGAAAACTTTCTATGTAAGACAAGCGAGAAATGTACTTTAATTTGAAGAAATAAATTGCCGTGACTTAGTACATTTCCTAAAACTACAGTGCCCCCCCCCTCTCCTGCTGGTGGCGCAGGCATATGACCAATCGTCCAAGTAGGTCCGGATTCGAATCCCAGTGAGTCATGGATGTTGTGTTTGTCTTATGCAGAAGCGCCGACTATGGAGGCGCAAGGCGAATCTTGCCCCCTCAATAATTTTACTGGAAGAGAAGTGCCCACCTAGTGTCTTTCATTCTGTTCAACTAAATAATCGCTTGGTTCTCATAAAGTAGACCAAGCTCCATTTATGAATCCAAAGCTCTTTATTTCCAAGAAAATAATAAATAGCAAAATAAGTAAAAACGTTTTTTACATATTCAGTATTGCTCATTTGATAGGAAACTTGATTGCCATCCCCGTATTGTGTTTGATATGTTCTCACGATGTGTGGGAAATGTTTAAAACAATTATCATAAATAAAATAAATAAAAATACGGAAACGGATAACCTCTTGCGCCTTTATTTCTCAATTTATTTTTTGTGCTTCTCGTTCTTTGTTCGAGTAACCTCACTAATTTCTCACTTTTTTTTTTTTTACAAATGTTTGGAAATAAAGCATTTCTGGATATTTCTATAAAATCACAGGCTCAATTTTATTTTTAAATAAAAGAATATTTCTGTTTCCTTGTGCATTTACTAATGAACAATTACAATTGTGTTTTAAAATATACGACGTTAACGTAGTTTATCTTTTTGCCTTTTTTTTATTGTTAATTTGAGAATAGAAGAAGCGTGACCCCCCAATTTGGTGAAGCCCCCGCCCCTGGTTTTACGGAACTGGCTCGCTCCCTTCCATGGAACCAGTTGCATTAAATTAGGGACAGACGATTGCTTATAGCCCACTGAGTTGAGTTGCTCTCGGTGGTTGTTAAACTCTCAACAACAACAACAACAACAACAAAAAATCCCTTATATGAGAAAGTGTAAGAGTTTATCGGTACAAAACTTTTTCCATATAGAATTTTTTCGCCAAACGTCCAAAACCACATCGTGAGAACTTGCAGTACCAATGTGCCTCTCTCCCCCAATCACTTTAATACTGATATTTTTCATTTTTGCACTGATAAGGTTTTAGTTTCAATTTTATTGGTTTTTAGCATAATCAATTAAACATCCCTTTCTAGAGATTTGGCTATTTAGAAGAAAAGCGAAAAAGAAACATACATGTGTAAGTTTTTTTTACAAAAAGTAAAGCAAATTGTTCAGTTTACGTGAAAGCATTCCAAGTAGTGAACTACTCGGCATTCTTCGCGGTGTAATAAGAAAAAGACGAACTGTTAGCTCCCCATCCATTCATATGGATGGACGGAAGAGTCCCCTACCTCTTTCAGTCAGGGACCGTACATAAATTGCTTTTGACACAAAATATCGAACGTGTAGAAATTTTTGGGGTCGGCTTTTCCTTATTTTTTAATGCAACCTACATATGTTTACCACTTTTACAGTAGTTTATGTTAGCAAGATGGGGTGGGGGAAATTTCCGGATTAGTATTTCGACTAGTATCGCGGTTTTCAGTGAAAAACGATCTTACAATTAGTAGGCTGATGGGGTAGGGGAAAATTCCGGTTTTGGTAATTCCGTATTCACTGCAATCTACAGATGCTTTGTAAGTAGTAGAAAAATGTGGGAGACTTTTTCGGGGACGGCACTTCGACTTTTATTCTAATGTAGTTTGTAGCAAAAAAACGATATTACAAGTAGCAGGATGGGGTGGAAGAAATTTCCGGGGTCGGTTATTCTTTCTTGAGGTCTGCAATGTCGTTATACTGAAAGCCATGCGCAACAGCCAAATAAATTAAAATCAGGTTATCCTCTGAATCGATGGCGCACACATTTATTTCTTCTCGAAAGTTTTCGGTTGCAATTTTCTTGTTGTTTGAGGAGTTGCCATTGTTTCACGATTTTGATAGAATCACCTGAAATTTCAGGATTTGTTAGAATATAAACATTGCATCCGTCGGTTCGCTTGCGTTCACTTACGAAACATGTGGTGTTCATAAACTCTGTATTTGATATAGATGTAGCCATTAGCGCACCCACGGAGGGGGCTTTGGGGGCTTAAACGCCCTCCAAGGAGATTATGAGCGACGTACGTCACAAATTAAACATTCAAAAATATTATTTTACTAGTTCAAAAAATTACATAGTGTCTGACATAATGTCTTCCATTACATGGTGTCTTCTTTCCAAAGCCACAAGGAGATTAAGAGCGACGTACGTCACAAATTAAACATTATTTTACATGTTCAAAAAATTACATAGTGTCTTCTATTACATGATGTCTTCTTCCCAAAGCCCCAAAGAGATAAGGAGCGACGTACGTCATAACCGTATATAAACAATAGACGTACACTATATATATATATATAAATGTGTGTACACACATTGTGTGCGTATACTATATATACGTATATATAGCCTCCCTCCGATACATGTACTCCAGATGTCATGAAAGGTACCAGTACCAGAGTTCTTCCAGTCCTTCCAGCAGAAGTTGCACATGCAATCAAGAACATGAAGCGGGGAAAAGCTCCAGGAGAAGATGGAATTACTGTAGACATCATACAAGAAGCAAGTGGAGAAATCGAAACAGTACTCGCCCAAATTTTCACTCAATGCCTTAATGAAGGGAAGATTCCTGAGGATTGGAACAACTCTACAATGATCTTGCTACATAAAAAAGGTGACATTGAGGATCTCAGGAACTACAGACCTATCAGCCTCCTATCAGTATTTTATAAAATCTTCACTAAAGTTCTTTCACACCGCTTGAAGGTAACACTGGACATGGCTCAACCGAGAGAACAAGCTGGATTCAGGAGTGGCTACAGCACAATAGATCATATCCACGTACTGAGAGAACTAATTGAAAGAGCGAGGGAATATGAACTTCCATTGTGCATGGCTTTTATCGATTATGAAAAAGCCTTTGATTCGGTGAAACCATCAGCAGTTACAATGGCCCTGAAATCCTGCGGTATTGAAGATACGTACATTAATATTATTAATAACATCTATGAAAATGCAAGTGCAAAGATTCGGCTGTTTGAAAATACAACACACATAAAAATTGGAAAAGGAGTGAGACAAGGTGACACCATATCTCCGAAGCTTTTTAATGTCACATTGGAAAATGTCTTTCAATCACTGAACTGGGAAAACAAAGGGATAAAGATTAATGGAGATTATCTAACCCACCTTCGTTTTGCTGATGACATAGTCATTTTTGCAACTACACCATCAGAGCTGCAGAGTATGATCCAGGAACTTGCTGACAAGAGTAAAGAAGTGGGATTAAAAATGAACTTTCAGAAGACAAAAGTGATGTTCAATGCTTTTGCAAGAAATGAAGATTTATCGATTGATGGAGAAAAGCTGGAGATAACAGACACGTACATTTATCTTGGACAGCAGATATCAAGTGAGGGTCACATTGATGAAGAAATTAATCGGCGTACAAAACTTGCCTGGAGAGCTTTTGGAAGAAACAGCATAATTTTCAAGAGCAATATGCCATTATGTCTAAAAGAAAAGTGTTTGATCAATGCATCCTTCCAGTGCTTACGTATGGTGCAGAGACGTGGACCTTAACTAAAAGAGACATACAAAGGCTGCAGACAACTTAAAGCAGCCTGGAGAGGCGCATGCTTGGTGTAACCAGGAGAGATAAGAAGAGGAACACGTGGATCCGAAAAATGACAAGAGTGGAAGACATCATGATAAGAGTTAAATCCCTGAAATGGCAATGGGCTGGACATACTGCCAGAAGGACAGACCATCGATGGACAGCCGAAATTTTAGATTGGATTCCAAGGGACAGGAAAAGACCCAGAAGAAGACCACATGGAAGATGGGTGGATGAAATTCGACAGTATGCAGGGGTGACATGGAGGAGACTGGCACAAGACAGACCGTTGTGGAGGAAACTTGGGGAGACCTTTGTCCAGCAGTGGATTGATAATGGTTGACAATGATGATGATAATTATGATGATAGCCCCCTCCAACAAGAATTCCTGGGTGCGCCACTGGATGTAGATATGTAAAGCTACTTTAATTCCCCGCGTATGTTAAAGAATTTTTCCATTGCTAAGGATGTGGAGTCTGTCAACGAAATGAACGACCGGAAAGTCAGGACTCGGGAAAACTATGGGGGAAACCGGAAGTCCCTCATCAAGGACACAGAATTTTCGGGTGTAGGAGAAGTGGCCACCGGAGAACTGACCACAAAAATTTAAAAATTTTAAGGGGTCGTATAAAAATTGCGTTTTTGACCGCTTCATGCCCACGACACCCAGAGGTTGGTTATCTGAATCATATAAAGTTTCCGTAATTTCGTCTTTTCTTAATTGCGATAATTAATGTAATTTTTTTATAAAAAAAATTTATGATCTACATTTCAACAGAAGATTTCAGGGTTTTCAAACTACAAGTCTTCGAATTATCTGAGCGCATGTGCTGACTCAGGAAACTTTTCGGGGGGAGGGGGTGCCAAAAGTATAAAATATAAAGCATTTCTCGACCGATCCGAAGATTTTCAGCATTTACAAGCTACAACTCGACACATTATCTGAGCGTATGTGCCTACTCTGGAAACCTGTGTGTGTGTGTGTGTGGTGGTGGTGGGGGGGGGGTAATACCAAAAGTGTAACATATGAAAAATTTCTCGTCCGATCGGAAGATTTTCAGCATTTATAAGCTACAACTCGGCAAATTTTCTGACGGCATGTGCCTACTCAGCATACTGTCAGGGGTGGGGGATGGGGGTGGAATTACCAAAACTGTAAAATATGAAAAATTTCTCGTCCGATCCGGAGATTTTCAGCATTGAAAAGCTACGTACAACTCGACACATTATCTGAAGGCAAGTGCCTACTCTGCAAAACCGTCCGGGGGGTGGGCAAGGGGTTAGTATCAAAAGTGCAAGCTATGAAGAATTTCTCGTCCGATCCGAAGATTTTTAGCATTTACAAGCTACAACCCCCCCCCCCGACAGGATTCCTGAGCAGGCACATGCCTTCAGATAATGTGTCGAGTTGTAGCTGCTAAATGCTGAGTATTTACAGTTTTGGTATCCCCCCCCGGACAGGTTTTAATGAGTGGGCACATGCCTTCAGATAATGTGTCGAGATGTAGCTGCTAAATGCTGAAAATCTCCCGATCGAAAGAGAGAATCTTCCTATTTTACACTTTTGGTATGCCCCCCCCCCCCCCCACACACAGGTTTGCTGAGTAGGCACATACCCTCAAATACTTTGTCGAGTTGTAAATGCCAAAAATCTGCCGATCGGACGAGAAAATCTTCATATTTTATACTTTTGAAATTAACCCCCCCCCCCCCGGACAGGTTTGCTACGTAGGCACATGCGCTCAGAACAGAAAATTTGTCGAGCTGCAGCTTGTAAATACTGAAAATCTCCCGATCGGACCAGAAAGTCTTCATATTTTACACTTTTGGTATCCCCCTCCCCCTCACATACACAGGATTGCTGAGTAGGCACATGCCTTCAAATAATGTGTCGAGTTGTAGCTTGTAAATGCCAAAAATCTCCCGATGGGACTAGAAATTTTTGATATTTTACACTTTTGATACCCCCCCCCCATCGTTGACAGGTTTCCAGAAAGTGCACATGAGCTGAGAAAATTTGTCGAGTTGCAGCTTGAAAATGCTGAAGATCTCCCGATCGGAAGAGAAATGAGAAATTTTTGATATTTTACGGTTTTGGTATCTTTTTTTTTTTAATTTTGATTGGAGGTTTAACGACCACCGTGAGCAACTCAATGGGCTATAAGCAGCCCTCGCCCGTCCCTAATTTAGAGTCACTGGTTCCAGGGAAGGGAGAGAGCCAGTGCCGTAAGACAAACACAACATCCATGCCTGACCGGGATTCGAACCCGGACCCCTTACGGACGAATGATCAGAGGCCAACGCCTTATACCACTGCGCCACCGGGGCGGCACTTTTGGTATCCCCCCTCCACACACACACACACACACACACTACTTTCCTGAGGCAGCAGACGCCCTCAGGCAGGCAATTCGATGACTTGTAGCTTGTAATGTCTGAAAATCTCCCGATCGGACCAGAAATTCTTTATACTTCATATTTTAGGTTTTAAGCACCCCCCCCCACCCGACAAGTTTCCTGGGTTTGCTCATACTAGCAGAGAATTTGTGTAGTTATAGTTTATAGAAAAATATCGTAAATAAAAAAATACGAAATTACGGACATTTTATGTGTGTCAGATAACCAATCTGGAGGAGACAGAGCAGCCCAGAACACAATTTTTGTACGGCCCCTTTAAATTTTTGTGGCCAGTTCTCCGGTGGCCAGTTCTTCGCTTAGTCTTAGCTCCGAAAATCATGGAAATGTCTAAATTTCTTGCTGAAAATGAAATATTAAAAAAAAAAAATTATGAACAATAGTTGCTCAAGTAGTGGAGAATATAGCCACACGAAATTTGTCTATGCAGAACAATTTTATGGCACTGAATTTGCAATGTTTCCAGTTCTCCGGTGGCCACTTCTCCGGGGGCCAGTTCTCCGTACCCGAGAATTTTCAGCATTGGAACTAAAATTACCAGTAGCAAAACCCAGGGAGCAAAACCTTCGACTGCGATTAAGAAAATGTGTGGTGTTACTTTTTCTACAATCCAATATACCCGTCCGAATCCTGTGGGGAAGAAGGGGGGGGCTTTACTGGTAATATCAGTCTACAGATGGGGAAGAAAAAAACTTTTCTTTCTTCCGCGAAACTATACTCTGAGCAAAGGTAAGCTGATTACACTGTCAACGCTGTGAAACCGATTCACCCACGAGTTCGTATCTCTTGTTTACCTGTATTTCTCCCCGCACCCTTCCCCTTAGGACCCTAAGGGTGATGGGAGGAAAGACAAAAGGAATCCTCCCGCTCATGCTTCCCTCAACTAACAACCACCAGACAAACGATTTTTTGGTTTTCAAAAACGCATCTGGGTGGATAAGATACACCTTCGTTAAACATATTCCTTACTATTCCATTTCATCAGTTATACATAAACTTTAGGTGTTCCAAAGATATTTTTTAGTTACATGTTGAACGTGTATGCAGTACGCATTTTTTAATTTTTTTTTTTAGAAATACAGTGGACTGCGCTACGTTTCGAGATGTACTGAGAAAATAGTATGTTATCTCTGTGGGAAATTATATTTTACTTATTATTTAGCTAAAAAAAGTTTTTGAATGAATGAAATGGGAAATCCACTGTGCAAATGTTGTATAAAGCACAGAAATTTCTCAAATGTTTTCGAATGTATTATTTGGTTTTTAGCACATTGCAGCGATACGGAAACTCCTGGATTCAGGATTATTTCTTAATACATACTCTCAGGGCCGCCTGGACGATCGGTGCAGTCGCCCAGGAAGCGCACTTACGAGGCCCTGCAGTTAAAAAAATTAAAACAAAACCTTTTTGGGGAGACTTTCTCATTTATTATTATTACGTTTTTTTAAGTTTTATGTAATGTTTTCTTAGTTGCCAATCGCCCCGACTTTCAAATTGTTATCGCCCTTTGTCATACAAATACCGAAATTTGCAGATTTTGAATTATTATTATAACCACATTAATCGTTTCCCCATTCGTTAAATAGCAAATTAAACGTGTGGCTTCCTTCTGATATATTCTACAATTTGTGTGTAAACCAGGTACTTGAATTTAAGAAAACATAAAGAATAGTATCAAAGTTGTTTGGAAGCTATTGCAGTATTATATATGGAGGCCAATTTTTCAGTGACTTTAAACATATTACTGGAAAATTAATATATATATATTATAACGAAGTAAATTTCTCCGTCATTTACTATTACTGTTTAAAGGCCTAGGCTTTTTAAACAGTATTTATTCTACCGATGTCATATTCATAACATTTACGTATCAAGTTAATCATATTGACATAACTGGGAAGTATAAGAAGAGGGAGGTCCGGACTAAAGCCCACAGGACACTTGCCCACCGGACACATGCCCACTACGGATAATTTGTAGATAATGCGTAACGTCTGAGGACGTTTCCGATCTAGTGTAAGAAAACTGATCAAATAAATATTTATGAACCTTATAAAAATTGCACTTTGTTTTAGAAATGTTGAAATTTAAGGGCGTTACCTCCAAACCTAAACTAATATATATTACCTTTCTTATGGGTTCAAGAAGCTCAAACTTAAAACATTAGACAACGCTATCAATAGACGAAAGAAAATTTTGAATTAAGGGGGTGTTAAACCCCTAAAGGTAAACTAACATATATGATATTTTTCATGGGCTCTAAAAGCTCTAACTATATCTAGGTTGTAACTTGAAATCTAAAAAGGCTCGCGGCCAAGGTGCTTTGTAAAGAACGGCGAAATAATTTGTTGAGTGCTTTTTTATTAAGTTTTATAAACTGTTAACAAGGATATCTAAGTTGCATAACAAATATCTAAGTTGTAACTTAAATCTAAAAAAAGCCGGCTGCCTAGGCGCCTTGTAAAGAGCTGAGAACTGATCCATTGAAATAATCTGTTCAGTGACTTTTATTATGTTTTATTAAATGTTTACAAATACGAAATATCAAGGTTGTAATTTAAAATCTCCGAAAAAGGCCCGTAACGTGGGTATCTTGTCAACACCTGAAGATCGATTTGTTGAGTCCCTGTAAATTAACCTTTATTGCATGACATGCGAAATATTAAAGCCATAACTCAAGATTTAGTGAGTGGCAAAGCTTCTACATAAACCTTGTGTCGTTATGATCTTACAAACGCATTTATATCCCTAGGAAAACACGTACATTTCGTTTTGTTCTACTAGGAAAACTTCCACACTTTGACAAGATCTGTGAAAGAAACGCAATTGCGGCGTATGCATTTTGTCTATGACCCCGTAACGTCGCTGACTCGCGGCGGGGGCAATCTCCCTGGTACGAAATTGCCATTTCCCGTAGAGATCTGGTGTGTTGTTTTTGATTTGCATTGCATTTGCTTTATTTTGGGATCCACCCCCTCCCCCCAGCTGAGACAAGTCGGATTCTTTTTCAAAACGTGTGTTGGGTCACACTACATGCAAATTAAAAATTCGGCGGGTGGACAAATCACGTGGGTGTACATCATGTCCCAAACGTGCGTTGGGCCCCACGGCATATACGAAATTAAAATTTCGGCGGGTGTACACCATATCCCAAATTCAAAGCAATTCCTGATGCTTAAATTTCGACAATATGATAGCACATACCTGCCAAGTTTTACGATTTACCCGTAACATTTACGGAACTTTTTTTATTTAACTTAATCCATTCAAAGTAAAGCGCCGATGTAAGTTACGAATAACTTTTCAGTTACATGTGTTTATGTGGGAACATTTGCAGCAGTTTTTCCACGGTTTAGGTTTATTGTTTTGCGTTGTTTCAGACACTAAAACAGTAAAACTTGCGCCGCGCTTAAACTGGACTGCGCCAACTAAGTGGTCTTGTTTAATCTTGGGCTTGGTTCTGTCCATCTCTCTCTATTTCTCTCTCGCTATGCCCCCCCCCTTCCTCTCCTTTTCAGACAATGCGTTGTTCGTCCCCCGTGTCGCAACTTCTCAGTAGGCCAGCGTGGGGTGTGTTTTGCATTCCAGCACGTGTCTTTATTTCTCCCAGTTCAAAATTCTATTTCAGAACGTAGTTATCGTAGAAAAAAATTCAAACGGATTTTAAATCTGTGGAATTTTTAAGCCCAGATCGATACCCAACATGACGAAATTAAGCAAAAGCTGCCAGTTTTGTGAAATTAAGAATGCGTTGGGGCATGGTTTCTTAACTTCTTCTCTTGCAATAAATTTGACCTAAAGAAAGAATGTTACTATAAGAGGAAGTTAAAAAAAAAAAAAAAGTAAATCCAATGTTCATTCGAGCCACTGCTTCTTAAGTTTTCTACGCTTTCCAACCGTGCTTTGTTCGTCGCTCGTTAACGTGCATAAAAATGTCTTGGTATATTCAATTAATATGTTGAGGTGCTATTTTTTCTTCTGCAAATTGCATCTCTTTAAGCGGTTATTGTTTTACTATATCAGTTTTACTTGCATTTTTTTTCAAGTGTCAATAAATTTAATATTAGTGATTCGCTATGAGCAGCAATATAAAGGGGGATTGGGGGGATTACTATAAAATATTCCGTGATGCGTGTTCTGCGGAATTCTAGTGTATTGCAAAATCTTCAAAAAAATGAAAAACATGCATTTTGCACTACGCGTTGATGTAATTTCAGCTTTTCGCGTGGTGGAAAGAATGATATTGCTAATGATGGACGGAAAAGTCTCTCACAGGAAAACTTCCCCACAGGAAAACTCCCACTCAGGAAAACTGTCCCTCATTCGGAAAAGTTCCCGACATTGAAAAAGTTTCCCTTAGGAAAAGTCCTCTACCTTTTTCAGTCAGGGACCGTGCACAAATTGCAGTTTACACAAAATATCAATTGTGGGAGAGATTTCTGAGGTAACTGTAGGGGCGAACGTACCCAGCTAATTATGTGGCCACGCCCTAAATTATGTTTAGCAGTCGTCTACGTTATAGGACCCCCTCACAGCCAATAGAAGCACCAGGTTCGTTCATATGAACTTACCCCAATATTAATATTGAGTGAACGGACGCTCCTCCCCACTTTACTATAAAGAATATTTGTGAACCAGGAGGATAGATTGATACTGCCGAAAAACTACAGATAAAAACTACCAATGACTACAAAGTAATTGCTGAAAGATTTGATTGAAATGTAACAACATTTAATGAATAATATGGGAGGCTTTTGCAGGTAAGCTTGTCCGTAGAAAAAGAAACGCTCTCCGTAGTGATAAATCAAATGTCTTTCTTCCAGTGTAAAGAGAAAAGTTTGTAATCGGCCAACCTATAAACTGGCGCCTATCATTTACCGATACTCGTGAACTAGAGAGAGAGTCTTTCTCGATAATGCCTAAAACCTGTATCTCTCAGTGGTTTCCTATCTACCTGAAGAACAACGCAATCGGTGAGAGTTCCCGTCTCGGGGACCTGTTTCACCAAATTTCTAAGTTACGCTCTCCGGCTAACGGAAGAAATCGCGAGAGTCTGTCTTCCTGAGACCTGTGCCGCCGATTTTCCTTAACCTAGAAAATAATAGTTCCATCACCGTATATGGTATGACTGGACCATCTCGTACCTTTACTCTGAGTACACACGCACCCGAAAAACCTTCGAGTCGCGTCAGCTGAAGCTTCCCTGATCCTCTCCGTTCGTTCCGTGAACAACCGACAGACTACCCTTTTCGCTTGGCGCTCTGTCTTCGTTCGCTTCCTCACTGTACGTACGTTACTGCCGCTTCTTGGGCCCGAGGGCCTACTACTACTCTCCCTGTTGGCAAGCGAGGTCCTCGTGGCCAGCGCGTTTGCTCCTTTTCCCCTCGATGGCGTCGACGTGCCTATCCGTTCTGCGGGCGTTTATTCTTTCCACTGGATAGCCGGATCGTTTGATCGGTGGCGTTTCTTAGACGGGCTTAACCTACCGCAAAAGATACAAGCATATATGAACGCAATACATTTTCCTGTCCACATACAATGCTGATGTGTAGACAGCCAGACTTCTCGGCGTCTGTTCTTCGTTAAACAAAGTTTGCCGGATGCCATTATCTTAATGGGTCGATCTTTATCGTACTCGAGAAAGGTGTATCTTTTCCTGAGCGTGAGTACTTCTGGCTTTCTTTGTAGCCTTCAAATATTTTACAAAATGTTCTGGAACTTTCGAAAGTTCTTTGTCTTTGTGGAATACATTCTAGGTTCCATTAGAAAAATACATATATGGAGGTTTTTCGTCGTACACCCATACAACATACGTTAATTTTTGTATTACATTATAAAACCTAATGTATTTTTTACTAGTTCATTTCATGTGTGATTTCCTGATTACACAGGCTTAATGTTCCATTAATTATGTGTCGTGCATCAGTGAAGTTCCCGCTCTCACAGTAACCATTTTCATGCTGTTTAAAACAAGTTGCATCCTTTCAACGAGCACAAATATGTGGGAGAATTTTCCGTGGTCGTCATTTCAAATTTTACCGCCGTTTATACAAAGTAAAAACAGTCTTACAATTAGCTGGACCGGGTGGGGGAATTTCCGGTGTCGGCATTTCGACTTTTACGCACTTTTTAGTAAAAAACGGTCTTACAAGTAACTGGATGGGGCGGGGGAAATTTCCGGGTTAGTATTTCAACTGTGACCACAGTTTTTAGCGGTTTTCCTAAGTTTTTTAGTGTAATTTCACCGCAGTTTACAGTAAAAAAACGGTCTTACAATCAGCAAGCTGACAGGGTGGGGGAAATTCCGGGGTCTGCATGTTTTATTCCATCGTGCTCATGTTCAAAACGTTTACGTAACATTTCAAATTATTATTACCGCGGTACAACTCAGGCAGAAAATATTATTAGGTCTAACACTTAGGCCTTTCTAAAAGTTTTCATTCCGTCACATTCCCATATTCCTAAAATTTATATAACAAGTAATGTCAAAATGGGCTTCTACTTATGCAGCAAATATTAATTAATAGACCGTAGGTCAAGGCCTTTTAAACACTTTTTTCTTCGCCTATGTGATATCCGTAAAGTTCATGTAAGAGCTGAAGCATTATTTATGCGAGAGAGATAATCAGATAAACATTATACCTGTATAATCAGGAAATTCATATATTAATGGACTAATGATGGCAACATAATGCCGATATAATATTAAACCAATGTGTGATATATGAACTAATGATGTGAACATCCATGTATATGAATATTAACAAAACTTAAAACGTGGTCCAGTGGACAAAGAAGAAAATGGATGATTCTAGAACTTTTTGAAATTATTTGTGTGATACAAAGAAGGGCTGGGTTTCACACGCTCGGAGAAAGGCACATTCCTTTCCCAAGCAAGATAACTATCAGCCATTAAGCTAACAACATCCGCCAGACATTTTCAGCGAAGAGCAGACGTCAGGATGTCTGACAAGCTGACCATTAGGTATTAGGTATAGATATGTATGTAGCAAAGTGTATTGTGTCTAATGTATTATTGTACTTTAAAGTAAGTTAAGTTTGTCCAAAACAGCGCCGCTAACGGAGGTACATCAAACGGGCCGGCTATCTGGTGAGGGTCCGATATGTTCGTACACAGGATGGGCGCGTCCAATAAACGGTAAGATAGAAAAACTCCTGGTCATCGCATGACGTAGGCGTCAGCACAGAGAGGGAGAGCGGGACGCCAGCAAGGCAAGGAAGCGGAAGTGACGTACGTGCGGCGGGGGCGAAATAGAGAGAGATAGAGAGAGAGAGAAGCCCGAGAAAATGTTAGTTAGTCTGATTTCGGTAAGGAGAGGAATAAGTTCTCCCGTAGTCGTAGCTCAAAAGACGTCGAGTGCGAGCGGACCCAGGCGGTAGGGGTCCATGTATGTCGGTCTCGTACCGAACAGTCACGAGATGTTTTCGAAGTTAGAGTCTGTGATATAGGTCTTATATTCAGAGACTCTCACGGATATCTCCAGATATTCCGAAGGAGATCGTTCTTCTAGGCAGCGAAGACGAAGGTCTGACTTGCATTTTGTTACCGCTCGAAAGGAGATCACTGAGAGATATAGGTCTTATCTCAGAGAAGAAAGACTCTCTCTCAAGTTTTAGGGAATAACGTTAGTAGAGAGACGCTAAATTACCGTTGGCGAATTCCGAACTTTTCACCAGATAATGGACGTTTTGATATGCAACCAAAGACAGCGACTCGACAGATGGACTGACTTTCCACCATCAGACATATCTAATACAGTTGTTGAGTTTTAACCAAGCCATCATTCATTAATTTTGGACATTGGCAATTATTGTTTGAGTTTCAGCGGTCTCGATCCATCCTCATGATTCACAGATTAATTATAACAAAGCAGGGAGGATTTCATCCATTCACCCAATCTTGGTTTTTGGAAGGTTCTTAGGAACGAACATCATATATCAATTGGCTGTGAGGGGGAGCTATAACGTGGAAGGCCTCGGAACATAGTTTTGGGCGCGTTTACTTAGGCATTCATAATTAATAACTAGACCAAGGCACTTTTGACAGTTTTCATTCTACCGATGTCATATTAATAACGTTTACATAACAAGACAAGGTAATAATCTTCTTACTTAGGCACTAAATATTAGTTCATAGGCCCTAGGCCTAGGCCTTTTTAACAGTTTTCATTCTAACGATGTCATATTCATAACGTTTTTGCATGAACTCAAGTTAATCATATTGCACTTAGGCACTAATTATTAATTCATTGGCCCAAGGCCTAAGGCCTAATGGTTAATATTGAATGCCTAAGTTAACTCGCCAAGCTATTAACTTGACTTTTTTGTAAATTTTACAAATATCGCATAGGCGAAGAAAAAGCTCTAGGCCTACGGCCTATTAATCAATGTTTGGTGTATAAGTAATAGCGCAGTATTACTGACATTACTTGTTACGTAAATTTTAGGAATATGGAAATGACGGAATGAAAACTTTTAGAAGGGCTTAGGCGTTAGGCCTAATAATATTTTCTGCCTGCGTAACATCGCAATATTATTGACTTGTTACGTAAACATTATGAACATGAGAACGATGGAAAAGAAATCCGGACCCCGGAATTTCCCCTCACCCTGTCAGCCTGCTGATTGTAAGACCGTTTTCCACTAAAAACCGCGGTAAAAGTGGAAATACCAACCTGGACATTTCCCTCACGCAACCCTGCTAATTGTAAACCGATTTTTACTCTAAACTGCGGTAAAAGTTTGAAATGCCGACCCCGGAAATTTCCCCCACATAATTGAGCACTTTGTACGGCTGCAACTTGTTTTAAACAGCGTGGTAATAGAAATGATGACACCGGAAATCTCCCCCACGTTCGATATTTTGTGTCAAATGCAATTTGTGCATGGTCCCTGACTGAAAAAGATGAGGGACTTTTCCTGTGAGGGGCATTTCCGATGGGGGACCTTTTCGATGTGGGAGAGTTTTCCTGTTGGGGACTTTTCTGATTGCCTAAGGTGAACACATCCCCCTGTGCAAATTTCTACTGTCTGAAACAGTGGCTTGAGAGAAAAGATCGTTTTCCGAACTTAAAATCACGAAAAATTACTTTTGATCTAATATGAAACAGAAACGACTTTCAAATATAAGTATCGTTAATACTGAAAATAAAATTGCCACGAATTTGGGAAAAGTTTGCAACCGGAAAAAAAAATAATAATAAAATTAGAACAGTTCATTTTAGCTGAAACTACGCATAATTGCTTGAGGGCTTTCTTGAAGCCTCAGTTTTCAGTTTATGGTTATTTAATATCAAAACCAGTAATTTCCAATTTTGTTTTTAGTTTTATACAATTGATTAGTATATGTCCCCATAAGAGATATTTTTTGGCTACAATAGTTAAGGAGACGCCCGTCATGTATGTTCAATGTTTTATATATATATTCTTGTAGAAATGCCGGCATATCTGGGCTTGCGTGGGCGCTAAGTGCTCCTCACTTTTCCTCATTTTTATTATATCCCTAAATGGGAAGTCAGATAAATATTTTAAATCCTGTATTTCTTGCCATTTAAAATTCCGTATGATAAAGCTAAAGAGTATTATTTTCTATTTCAATTGCTTAATCTTCTAAAACTTTGAATGTTTTAATGAAATCCCTAAGACACGACTCTGAAAAAAAGGCCCCTGCCTATAGGTTCCTTGGAAAGACCTGATAAATGATACGACGAGTGATTTATATTAGGTTTTATAACATATTTACAAATACCAAATATCTAGGTTGTAACTTAAAAACTTCTAAAAAGTCCCGCGGCCTAGGTGCCTTGTAAAGACCTGAGAAATGATACGATGAGTGCCTTTTATAAGGTTTTATAAAAGGTTTACAAATACCAAATATCTAGGTTGTAACTTAAAAAATATTGTAAAAAGGCCCGCTCCTAGGTGCTTTGCAAACAGCTGAGAAATGCTCCATTGAGTGCCTTTTACCAGGTTTATGTAAAATGTTTACAATTACCAAATATACGGAAATGCTCTTTCAAAAGGATATAATAAGCAGAAAAATTTAAATCATTATTCCTTTCTGGAAAATAGAACAGTTTATCGTTGGTAAGATGATAAAATTGGACGAATCGACGTTGGACCAATCGTACTATTGGACGAATCGGCATTGGACCAATCGTACCATTGGACGAATCGGACATTGGGCCAATCGGCATTGAACCAATCCTCCTTGGGCGAATCGCCCGGAACTGGTTGAAACACATTCGTCCCGTAGGGCCGACCTTTGCACATGGTCTCGTAGCATGACAAATCGTAGTCCTATTCGGCAGAGACAGTAGAGAAATTTCTTGGTAAGCGAGCCGTTGCTGCATTGAATAACCCACCGTATTATACTGATCTGGCGCCGGCTCAGTGAGTGATTCCCCTCCCCTTCGATATCAGCACTAAAAAGAAGAAATTCATTGATATTTCTAACATTCAAACGGCGTGACAACCCAGCTGAAGAAAATAACGAAAGAGGCCTTTTACCACAGCTTTCAGTAATTATACGAACGATGTCAAAAGTGTATTGTATGAAGTATTTTAAACGCCAGTAAATTAAATGTTATTAAATATTACCTGTTGTTTATTTTTACTGTGCATTCACCGAGTTTTATTGAAGAGACATCACCGAATAGCGGTAACTTCTAAACAACGGTGAGTTTCAGATGGTACAGAATATGTGCACTACGAATAACATTAACAATAGCCTGCACACAATAGAACATCTTAACAGCGGTTAACGGGCACTCCCTTCAGTCATGAAGAAGAAGCAACCGTCATCTTGTGCCCTAATAACGTATCACTTCCGTACTTCGTTGGAAGCGATACGTTAGGGACAAAGAACATTGCTAAAGAAACTTCGATTCCGTGGACTGAGCCGGCAAACATTGATATGAGTGGATAAAAAGAGCTGTTGAAGAATTTCATAGTTGACGTGAATATTAATAAAGCCGTCTTATTTGGTTTCACCATTCAAGCCTCCTGAATAGTGGGGGAAAAGGTATCAATAGAGAAATAAAATGCGTTTATTAATATACACATGTAAATACATTTATACGAGAACATCCGTTAAAATCCTGGCTTTCAACTCGAATTGCAAGATGAAACGAACTGTTTCTTGTGAATTGTTTTTCCAGTTGTTTTAATTAATGATTTTCACATAACACTGAAATTTAACATTTGAAAGAATAATGTAGAGTGTAGTACGTTCAGGCGGTTTAAACCCAAGCTTGTACTAGTATGATTACAACTTCCTAATGTACGATATTTTCTATGTAACTGAAAACGAATTCTTACGAATTCTGAGAAATGAAAATCCGCTTTTCAAAACTGTATTTGGAACGGTACAGACACATTTTATTTCAGCAGTTAAAGAAGAAAATTATAACTTCCTAATGTACGACATTTTCTATGTAACCGAATACGCAGATTCTTATGAATTCTGGGAAATGAAAATCCGCTTTTAAAAACTGTACAGACAAATTTTATTTCAGCAGTTAAAGAAGAAAAGCTTGAATCCAAAATAAAATTCTTACTATGAAATGTATATAAAATAGAAACCTTTATCAGGAGTTTTAGTTTCAATATATAAGCACTGTAAAATACACTGCCTGACAGAGAAAATGCCACACCATGAAGGAATGCTCGAAAACTGACCAAACTGCACACACAGATAGCCAAGTGGGTCCTGAACAAATGATTTAATTGTCACATACAGACAAAAAAAATTATAACAAATGATTTAATTGTCACTGTTACATTCGGCACCCTACGCAGCCCTGGAACACCCTCCAGTGGCCGAATATACAGGATGATCAATAAGGAGTGTGGCCCTCATTTTGGGTGATACAGCGTTGACTCCGACGTGGAATCAAGGCAATGAGAGTCCGAATAGAGTCCTGGGGTATCGTGGACCATGTATGTGGTGTTGATCCGCGTCCACAGTTCATCTTCATTTTGCGGGGGTGGGAGGTACTCAACAGACGTCCAATCGTGTCCCACATATGCTCGATGGGCGAGAGGTCGGGGGATCGTGCTGGTCACAGAAGCATCCGCACACCGTGTAAAGCATTCAGGTTGATCCGAGAGGTAGGCGGCAGGGCGTTATCCTGCTGAAAAACGGCGTATGGGCTGCCCTGCAGTCAATGTTCAGTATTACGTACCAGCGGTGAGCAGCTGTTGGCGCTGATAGCATCCCACACCATGATGCTACATTGTCGGGCCGTGTGGTCCTCCACAATGGCAGAGGAATCCGCCGTTGGCCACGTCTTCTCCAGACTCTCACACGGCGATCATCCGTGGTGAGACAAAACCGCGATTCACTGTAAAGCACTGTAAAAAGCACTGAGTGCGTGGGATCACTCCTGAATTCACTGACCACAGAGTTGGTGGGAAGATTGGCTCGTTTCGCCGTTCTTCACCGCTACGTGTTGTACGACGAACTTTTCCCAAGACATAGTACTCTTCAAACCATTTGACTAAATTTTCCGCTTCGTCATCAAACAATAGTTTTATCTCGTTAAAGGCATTATCAATATCTTCAGGAGGAAGAAAAACAAGCGCCGGAAGATGTCGAACTATCAAGCTGAACTCTTCATTACTACAATATCTCGATTGCAGGCCAGGAGTAGCCTGAATTTAGCGCCAAATGTTTTGCCCAAGATGAAAGAAGCATCCGTAGTGTCTAGCGCCTGGAAAGGCGGCACTTACAGCATTGATGACTGACATCTCAAAATCAGTGATCGCCCACTGTGGATCTAAAATAATATCTTTCTGAGTGGCAAATGTCTTTAGCTCTTCAAAGAATGAGAAGTAACTGGTTAGCGATTTGCTAGTCATCAGAGCGTAAACCTGGTTAGCGATTTGCTAGTCATCAGAGCGTAAACTAACGGCAAAACTCTACAATTGTTCATAGGACCCACGGGACCGTGAATGGAATACAGCTGTTTAAAAATATTGGGCACTGTTTTAAAAGTCCCATCCATCACCCAAAATGCAGCTTCACTCAACATTTTGAGGTTTGCTTCTGTTGAAAAAATTAAACTTTTTTCATTCCTCTCAGAGAAGTCTTTTATTAGGAATAATTCCCCGTCCTCTGTGTATTTTAAGAACTCAGGTATATTTAGTATTTCCACAGTTGCAGGTTCAGGTGGCATTTCAACCCTCCTAGTTCTTTTTATCAATTTCCTCTGTGCTTCTTTCGACGGCATGCTCTGATGAGCCACAAGAGACATTTCGGAGGCTACATCCTGTATAATTCGCAGGGGTAAATCGTTGGTGGTTCTGGCCTTCTCTTAGATGTCCGCAATCTTCTGGGCTACTTTAGATCGAGCACTTTCAGGAGCATGGTTATGCTCGGACGCACTTATAAGATAATGTTCTTCACCTGCAAGTGATGTAATTGCTCTACTTCTGCAGCCATTACTCTTCTGATCGCATATCCAGTAAAATTTATTACACCGTTGTCTTTCTTTAAGGAAAAGAAATCAATTTAAACTCAGTTTTTCCCTCCCTTTTGTGAATCGACAAACGTACATATTTCCGACATGGTTGTGCTTGGAACTTCTTCAAAACCTCTGTTACTCATGGAACTGAGAAACAGACTGATTACAAAAAGACTGGTGCTCTTAGGTAACGTGATTTTTCCTCGCTCCGAGGATTTGGGTTCGGTCCAAGGTTAACGAATTTAATAACCTGCTCCCCTCTCACCTTTTCGTAGGAGTGTAAGTAAATGAAGGTCATTAGATAGTTGGGAGGCAGCTCTGGGTGGTAGGTAATAGCTTTCATTGAAAGATAATTTTTCGGCCGCAGTTTGTTGCTTATCTCTATCATACCAACAAAGCGCATTGTGAGGCTGGGAGAAACTGGGTTTCTCCCAGGGTTTTTTTCTGTGGTTAAAACTTGCAGTACCCCGCAGCACCCTGGGTGTTGTACGTGGGCAGTGATGTCTCTGGGGTGTTTCCTGCTAGTCCTTGGCTGAAGGGAGATATCTTATTCTTTCTTCAATACATTGTCTGCTTATCTTTTCTATTACATCTCTGAGCTTTCGTAAAGGTGGCGACATACCAGGGCTATAGAAAAAGAAGGACTGGGTCGTTCCTTTGTTTCAAGATTAGTATTCTAAGCTTCTGCAGAGAACGGTTCATGGGGGCTGTGACGTCATAGCGAGAACCAGAGACGTGCCAAGTAGCCAAATTCCAAGGGTAGGCAAGAATCCCAAATAAAATTTTACGTTTAATAAATTAATAACAGAGACATGGCAAAAGCTATAAAAACGCTTTATTGTGAAAAATGGAAATGCTACGTGGCACGTTGATTTTTTTTGTAAAAATTTACTTCATTATATAATTCAATAGAAAACGACTTAAAATCAGAGCAAAATGGTTTATTCTTTTGTTCACTAACGGATACCACATGCAAAGGACTAACATTTTATTTTCAATTTTTTTTAATTTTGAAGATGTCAGCTTTCATGATATGCGTGGCCAGGTCCAATATGATGGAATAAATGGGGGCCAGTATGAAGGAAAACACAATGGACTTAAAAAAAACATAATTTTTTTTTGATTGGAGGTTTAACGACCACCGTGAGCAACTCAATGGGCTATAAGCAGTCGCCCGTCCCTAATTTAGGGTCACTGGTTCCAGGGAAGGGAGAGAGCCAATGCCGTAAGACAAACACAACATACATGCCTCACCGGGATTCGTACCCGGGCCCCTTACGGACGAATGATCAGAGGCCATCGCTTAGACCACTGCGCCAGCGGGGCGCCCATAATTTTTGGACAATCACTTAGGCATTTTATGTACGTTTAAAAGCATTAACATGTCTTGCTATATAAACGTTATGAACATGAGTACAGGTGACTAAGAATTGTTGAAACTGCCCAGGTCCCCGCGATTAAAAAATACGAAATTAAAAACGTAACCTATGTAGCTGAGAAAAATCTGCAAAACCGAGGTAATTTATATCTCAAACTAGCAGGGGTACCCGGTATTTCCCGGGTAAATATTACTATTCGTGGAAACACCAAGCTCACCTGGTGAAAGTTAATATATTAAAAAGGTATTCCTGTAATTTTCCAGTAAATTTATTTTAATTCATTTAGGTTATTGCTTTTTGATAAACTCTACTTTTAGTTTATCAATTGGGAGCAAAAATGTAAAGAGTTTCAGGATTGCCAACCCTTGAGCACGCAGCGTTAAGTTGTCCATGTGAAAAGCAGGGTTATTCCAAATTAATGCCCGCCAATGCCAGTGTCTGGCTGATGCAGTAGTATTTCTGCAAAAAAAAAAAAAAAAAAAAATAGGAGCAGGGATGGCTGAAATTGTGAAAAAAAAATTGATTTACTTAATTTACTTATACGAAACAAAAAAGAAAGGAAATGGAGTGGAAATATTTACCTTCGAAAAGACATCTATAGAAGAGCCGTGCACTGGCGTGCGCTTCTGAAAATCCAGCGACACTGAAATGCAATGTACCTATGACACGTCGAGTGCATGTGACTTGACATTGGCATTGATCATCCTTTTGTTTACCATTTTGAATATCTGGAACTCTCTTTTTACATTACATTGTATTTCTGCCTGATGAAGCAGTCCGTTGGTGGTGAAAACTAACGTTTACTCATTTGTGTTTTTAATACACCATTAAATAGATATTTTCTCACTCTGTTGTTATCTACGGTCTCCAACTTAGACCGTACATCGGATTTTGGAGTGCTAAATTGCGTTGAAGTTCTTAAAAGTACAAAATGGAACTTTTTACGAAAATTTTGTATGGTCCCCCTTCACGCCGGGCCCAACCCCTTCCAAAAACCGTCTACGGTAAAACTCAGAGTATCATGATATAGTATACCAAATTTGGTGGTTCTAAACTGAAAACTGTAGATTGTATGGAAAAGTTTGGGTGGGCGCCCTGTGACCCCGGGCTCCGACCAATACAAGGCTCCAACTCCTTCCCAAAACCATCTACTGTGTAAGTTAGGGCACCATGAGATAGTATATAAAATTTGGCGGTTCTAAGTTGAAAACTGTAGATTTTACGGAAATTTTGTATGGGCCCCCTTGACAACGGGCCCCGACTACCCCTTCCCCAAACCGTCTAGGGGCTAACTCGGAGTACCATGAGATAACCAAATTTGGTGTTTCTAAATTAAAAACTGTAGATTTTACGAAAATTTCGTTTGGGGTCCCCTTGACCCCGGGCCCCGACCACTTCCAAAAATTGTCTACGATTTAACTTTGAGCACCATGAGATAGTATACCAAATTTGGTGGTTCTAAATTGAAAACTGTAAATTTTACGAAAATTTTGTATGGGACCCCCTTGACTCCGGGCTCCGATCCCTTCCAAAAAGGGTTTACGGTCTAACTTAGAGTACCATGAGGTAGTATAAAAAATTTGTTGGTTCTAAATTGAAAACTGTAGAATTTACGAAAATTTTGTGAGGGGCCCCCTTGAGCCCGATCCCTTCCAAAAAGAGTTTACGGTCTAACTTGCAGTACCATGAGGTAGTATACGAAATTTGGTGGTTCAAAAGTGAAAACTGTAAATTTTACGAAAATTTTTTATGGGGTCCTTTTGACCCCGGGCCCCAACCAGTTCCCAAAACGGTCAACGGTTTAACTTTGAGCACCATGGATACTAAACCAAATTTGGTGGTTCTAAATTGGAAACTGTTGACTTTACTAAAATTTTGTATGGGCCCACTTTACCCCGGGCCCCGACCACTTCCAAAAACGGTCAACGGTTTAACTTTGAGCACCATCAGACAGTATACCAAATTTGGTGGTTCTAAACCGAAAACTGTAGATTTTACGAAAATTTTGTATGGGCCTCCCCTTGATCCCGGGCCCCGATCCATTCCAAAAAGGGTTTACGGTTTAACTTTGAGTATCATGAGATAGTATACCAAATTTGGTGGTTCTAAATTAAAAACTGTAGATTTTACGAAAATTTTGTATGGGCCCCCTTGACAACGGGCCCCGATGACCCGTTCCCCAAACCGTCCAGGGGCTAACTCGGATTACCATGAGATAACCAAATTTGTGGTTCTAAATTAAAAACTGTAGATTTTACCAAAATTTCGTATTGGCCCCCTTGACTCCGGGCCCTGACCACTTCCAAAAACTGTTTACGGTTTAACTTTGAGCACCATGAGATGGTATACCAAATTTGGTGGTTCTAAATTGAAAACTGAAAATTTTACGAAAATTTTGTATGGGACCGCCTTGACTCCTGGCCCCGATCCCTTCCAAAAAGGGTTTACGGTCTAACTTAGAGTACCATGAGGTAGTATACCAAATGTGTTGGTTCTAAATTGAAAACTGTAGAATTTACGAAAATTTTGTGTGGGGCCCCCCTTGACCTCTGTCCCTTCCAAAAAGAGTTCACGGTCTAACTTACAGTACCATGAGGTAGTATACGAAATTTGGTGGTTCTAAATTGAAAACTGTAGAATTTACGAAAATTTTGTATGGGGCCCTCTTGACTCCGGGCCCCGACCACTTCCCAAAATGGTCAACGGTTTAACTTTGAGTATCATCTCGAGATAGTATACCAAAATTGGTGGTTCTAAATTGGAAACTGTAGATTTTACTAAAATTTTGTATGGGCCCACTTGACCCCGGGCCCCGACCCCTTCCAAAAACTGTCTACGGCTAACTTAGAGCACCACGAGATATTATACCAAATTTGGTGGTTCTAAATTGAAAACTGTAGAATTTACGAAAATTTTGTATGGGGCCCTCTTGACCCCGGGCCCCGACCACTTTCGAAAACGGTCAACTGTTTAACTTTGTGCACCATGAGATATTATACCAAATTTGGTGGTTCTAAATTGAAAACTGTAAATTTTACGAAAATTTTGTATGGGCCCCCTTGACCCGGGCCTCGATCCATTCCAAAAAGGGTTTACGGTCTGACTTAGAGTACCATGAGGTAGTATACCAAATTTGGTGGTTCTAAATTGAAAACTGTCGATTTGTATAGCGGACATACAAACAAACAATTTTAAATATACAGGAAAAACTGAAATTTTTATATAGCTCCTTACTGCAGTTTTAACAAAGGAAATTTTGCATTGGTACTGCAGCGCCGACTATTGTCAAAGAAGTACGATACAAGGCTTGAAGTTTAAAACTGTTGAAGTAAAATGTTGACAGTTTGTCGGTGTTTTGTCCTGTCGGTGTTTTGTCCAGTCGGTGTTTTGTCCTGTCGGTGTTTTGTCCTGTCGGTGTTTTGTCCTGTCGGTGTTTTGGCTTGTCGGTGTTTTGTCCTGTCGGTGTTTTGGTTGTCGGTGTTTTGGGTGTCGGTGTTTCGGGTGTCGGTGTTTTGTCCTGTCGGTGTTTTGGGTGTCGGTGTTTTGACCCAGACCCGTTTATTTAGTGTGTGCGCGTATCTCGGTTCTTTTAACTTGTTCCTGCTTTTAAGGGTATGTAGATCTGGATTGTACATTTTAAGATGTTTAGTGTGTCTCGAACATTTACGAAATTCCGAAGCAAGTTGGGCGTTGAAGAAAAGCACCTTGCATTTCTTATGAACTGTAGGGAGTTAAATGTTATCCCGCAGTTCTTAAGATTACCGTGCTTAGCAAGATCAGGACAAGATCAAAAGATATTACGGATTGCCAAATCCAAAAGACTTTCAACCGAAATCAGGAGAAAACATGATCTAATCGCCTCCCTAAGTCCTCTCGTTGACAAAAAAGTTGCATCCTGTGTACATTGACCGTTTGTTGATCCTATTACATGCCACTATCCAGTCTCAGTCCCTTATGAAAGAGAACACTCATCTTAAAGAAACTTTCGGCTTTGGTTTCAGCCAGGAGTGAGACCAATTGTTCCAGCAGATCATTTTTTCTCGGTGCAATCCATCAAACTATCCCCTACTATTTTTGAACATCAGTAATGTGGCATTGAGTCCCATCCAGAGCCAAGCCTTATCTAGGGGTTTGAAGTTTGCCTATCCACAAGCTCACCCCGACATATTTAAGTTTATCCCGCAGGTGGAATTTGTTGTTAAATCCTTTCCTCCTCATGAGCGTGAGGCTACTCGCAATGCGATTCAAAAAGCTGTTCGTAAACCTTCTCCTTCTACAGATCGTGATCTTGTGTTTCGTCAAGAACGTATGCAGCTAAAAAAGCTACATGATAACCCAAACATTGCATTGGTGGCCTCGGATAAAACAAATTAAATAGTCATTCTTGACTAGTCTACTTATCAAGAAAAAAATGCTCTTAGCCATTAATCAAATTCCTCATTCCATCGTTCAGAAGGACTCGACCAATGCTACAATTTCAGCACTCAGCCGTTTGAGAAACCATTGTAGTGTTCCTGCAATTTTAGAAGACTCTTTCCATCCTACCAGTGGCAGTAGGGTACCGGTCTTGTTTGGTCAAATCAAAACGCACGAAGAGGGACTACCTGTACGTCCATTAGTGTCGGGACACGTTAGTCCCAGTAGGGAATTGGGGCGGTACCTTAGGCCTTTAATCGGTTCCTCTAGATATTCAATCGCAAGTTCCAATCAGGCGTTAGAGAGAATTCGTGCCTTTCGTTTGCCACATATTCCATTCACCCTCGCTTCGTTGGACGTAGTATCATTGTTTTCGAGCAAGGAAGAAGGTTTATTCCATCATTGAGGCTAAACTACAGTTTCTGGGATTTGGCGTGAATAATATAGAAGAAATCTTCAATAATCTGAAGGTCATTAAAAATCGTACCTATTTTAGGTTCAATGGTGTTGAATTGTACCTACTTTTAGGTTCAATAGGATGGAAAGTCTTCTATATACAAACAGGAGAGTGGGGCACCCATGGGTTCCCCCTCCCCAATATTAGCTGAAATTCTTTTGCAACATTTAGAGGATACAGCTCTTTCAACGTGTACCGATAAAACATTATTTTACATCAGGTACGTAGATGACATTTTGGCTACATTCTTTAGAACGACTAGCTTCGTTTACTGAGCACATGTCAAGCCAATTTGCCACGACCAAGTTCACGTCAGAGGTTGAGACGGATAATTCGCTTCCCTTTTTAGATATTCTATTGGTCTGAAACCCTCTGAACCAGCCACTTTAGTAATCTGTATACAGAAAGCCCACTGTGAACCCTTTTATCATTCCCTACGAGTCAGCTCATCCCACAAACCACAAACTTTCCGGCATTCATTTTTTAGTCAGGAGAGCTATCACACATACTTCAAGTCTAAAACATCGTCGTGTTGAAATTAATAAAATCAAGGAAATTGTGTTACTTAACGGACATGAGTTGACCGTATACCTATGAACTTTAGATAAATCAATGAAGAAAGAAATATTCTTTATAATACATAGGAAATCGATAGAATATTTAAAGTAAGCAGAATATAAATTCTGAATTTGCTTGTACCACTTACTGGTCATCCATGTGACACCTCTCAGAAAACTTGAAAATTTCATCGTCCTGGAGCTGGAAAATTTGAAATTTTCCCGCATATTGAGATAAAATTTTCAAGTTTTCTGAGAAGTGTTACCTGGATGACCAGTAAGTGTTACAAGCAAATTCAGAATTAATATTCCGTTTGCTTTGAATATTCTAACTTATGAACTTGGTTACTTCCCGTTCTACTACTCTACAGCGAAATAGGTGCAACCTCAGATATTTGGATCCGTGGATTAAGATCCGGCTCCCTTGGCCATTTTGAAGAATATATGTAAACGGTATGGTCTCGGATTTGATGTTAAGACATCTAACGTCTTTGCAATTATCAGAAAATATAGAGATACCATTGACCATCAAGAGAGACATTGCGTTTATAGTGTTCCCTGCCAGCCGTGGACGTTACCGCGGCTTCCATACTGTATATAGGATCCACCAAACGTTCACTTCAGATTCGTTTATCGGAACACAAATATGGGGTACGTAACGGTACAATGAACGCGGCAATGACCCGACTAATCAGTAGTGGCACACATTATCCGGAAGGGATCACGTACGTATTCTTGTTACACATTTGGATATGTCAGCATTGTTAATTGCGGAGAGCTTATGCATTTATGCCTTTCGACTATTATGCTGCAATAACTCTTTTCTATGGGAAATACCTCAACCACGGATGTTTCTGGTTTCCAAGAACATTTTAATTACATAATTGGATCTCTGCAGCAGTGTTATATTAAATGATGTATAATTAGTGTTGTGTAATACTTACCATGCATATGTCATTGGGATTATCTGTCATGGGAAAATGCCCCAACCAGTCAAGCTTGTGTTCTTAATGGGAATTAGACAATCAAACGCGTGATTTCCTAACCTAGTAGACCTAATAATTGTCATAGCGCATTGGTAACTAACCTCCTCGCCACCATAGGACAGTCAATGCGCAGATTACTACATCAACATACATCATTTTCATGTCTAACATTTTCGTATATACTGTATATCGGGCACACGGCAACTTTTACTTAGTTTGATGATGGAAACAGAGTATTTCCCGAAAGATCTTATTTTTATTTGTACATAATGTTTTTGTTTTTAGTGAAGTTTTTAGTTACTTGAAGGTGGTTTGCAGCTACTGTAAGTTACTTACTGGTACAGACGGTTTGCCAATGTGGTGTCTAATTGGAAAAAGCGATTTTTTAAAATAAATTTTATACCATAAATATGTGCACAGCAAGTTATATTCAACAGTACCACAACAAATTAATTCGGAGATAAAAAAATATAGGGACCTTATTCGACGCATTTCTGTTTTCATTACTTGTTGACATCGATATTATAGTAAAATTTAGTTCTGCATATTTTTTAATGGAAATTGTATTTCAGAAACCTTGAACGATTTCGTTCTTTGGATATTCCTTTCAGTCAGTATGATCTTCACCTCGTATCTCAAGGTTCAAATTTCCAAAAATGTGTGTTCTGAAAAGAGAACGCTTCACTATTGGATGAGCACTTAGTCTAGTACAAATACACTGAATAGGGAAACCGAAATATCGCATCATATTTCCATGTTGGACTGTAAACGAATGGCTCGATGAAATCAGTTAAGCGTTGCGCGAAAATACAAATTATTTAAAAAAAAATACATCATTCAGAAATTCAGAAATTAGTTGAAAAGACAAAAGAAAGGACATTTAAAGTACAAATAAGGAAAATTCCCAGTGAAACAGAAGATAAAACATGAAAATGAAATAAAGTAACTAATGACAGGGAACTATACACCAACAACATTCAAAATAGTATAACTGTACTAGGAATCCGAATTTTTTGGCGTAGAATAGAAAAACAAAGTTTCCAAGCTTTCGCACATCAACCAGATGGCATTTTCGAGGAAGGCAGACAGTAAACTGCAAACTGAATAATAGAACGCTTCAACAATTTGAACGCGGTGAATTGACAATAAATTAACGGATGCGAATGCAACTATTCATTCAAAGATATGAGGCGTTTTTCTCGTTTAGCACGCTGAATCCTGGCAGCAAAACAAAGACATTCACCATTTGAAGAACTTGTTCCAAATTTGTGGCAACTCCAGTGAAACGCTATCATTGCAGGATTCACTATTGGTAATGATCTCCAAAAGTTCGCGAATGGCAGTAGATTAAGGGGTGGAGTAAGAAGTTAATTTCTTTATGTCATCCCACATATGAGCAACGGACCCGAACTTGACTTCTTTGGTAGAGCCGTGGTTATCTTACCGTTCTTTATGTACATTTTATGTTCGTTGATTCTAATTCCAAATTAATGCTTGGACATTCCAATGTAGTATCGCTTGTAGCTGTCCAGATATTGTAGAGGGATGGCATAAATACCTGCCTCGTTATAACGAAGTAAATTTCTCCGTCATTTTTAGTCTACGCCAGGATTCGAACCCGGGTCCACTCATTCCGGAATAAGTTGCTCTACCAATTAAGCTACGCGGACGTTTTATTCTGATTCCTATCTGCCTTTATGTCGTGTGCGTCCTTCTGGCAGGTACGTCACATCTCCTGGTACGTTACATCGTCGCCAAGAGGGGGCTTGTCAGTATTTTTCTTAAGCGTGGCATGTAAAGATGTTGGAGACCTTATGCCGACACCGAGGTACATCTTCAATCCGTTCTTGAGTTGATAGGAGACATTTGGTTCGTAGGGAATTGAGCCCAGGTAGTGTAGCTGGGTGTCACGTCAATTCGTCGCAGACAAATTCGTCGACTACGTCAATTCGCCGAGGACAAATTCGTCGCGTTTACAAATTTTGGTTACATACAAAACGAATGCAGGAAAAGGAACGATTTCGAACGTCTTCCGCCCTGGTCAAATTTATAAGTTTTGGACACTCAGACAGGATAGAAATATTACGCTTTTTCTTTGGCACTAAAATTATTAGACGGTAGACCGTTTTTGGAAAGGGTCGGGGCCGGGGGGGGGTCAGAGCAGCCCCATACAAAATTTTCGTAAAATCTACAGTTTTCAATTTAAAACCACCAAATTTAGTATACTATATGATGGCACTCTAACTTAGACGTCAGACAGTTTTCGGAACGGGGCGGGGCGGGGGAAGCCAGAACCTCCCATACAAAATTTTCGTAAAACCTACAGTTTTCAATTTAGAACCACCAAATTTGGTATGTTATCTCATGGTACTCTAACTTAGACGGTAGACGGTTTTTGGAACGGGTCGGGGCACGGGGTCTGCCCCCCCCTCTCATAAAATAATTTCGTAAAATCTACAGTTTTCAATTTAGAACCACCAAATTTGGTATATTATCACGAAACTCCAACTTAGACTGTAGACGGTTTTTGGAAGCGGGTGGAGCCAGAGGGTCAGAGCCCCCCCCACCCCCCCAAGCAAGATTTTAGTAAAATATACAGTTTTCAATTTAGAACCACCAAATTTGGTGTACTATCTCACGAAACTCTAACTTAGACTGTAGACGGTTTTTGGAAGCGGTTGGAACCAGCCGGTCAAGGCCCCCTATACAAAATTTTCGTAAAACCTACAGTTTTCAATTTAGAACCACCAACTTTGGTATATTATCTCATGGTACTCTAACTTAGACGGTAGACGTTTTCTGGAACGGGTCGGGGCACGGGGTCAAGGCCCCCCCCATAAAATAATTTCGTAAAATCTACAGTTTTCAATTTAGAACCATCAAATTTGGTATACTATCTCACGAAACTTTAACTAAGACTGTAGACGGTTTTTGGAAGCGGTTGGATCCAGGGGTCAGAGCTTCCCATACAAAATTTTCGTAAAATCTACAGTTTCCAATTTAAAACGACCAAATTTATTATACTGCCTCATTGCATTCTATCTTAGACCGCAGACGGAAAGGGTCGGTGCCCGATGTGCAGCATTAAAAATTTTCGTAAAAATTACATGTTTTACTCTGAAGAATTGCATCCCAATACAGCAGTCCAATACCCCACCTACGGTCTAAGTGAGAGGCCGTAGATAACACTAAAGTGCAAAATTATCCGGTTAATAGTGTATTAAAAACACAAATTAATAAACGTTAGCTTTCACCAATAACGGGTGCCTTGCCATACATAAATACAATGTAATGTAAATAATGTGAATTCTTTTTCGTTTCGCATAATGAAATTAACTAAATCAAAAAATTTGAAATACGTTTACGGAAATACCTTTTCATTCATTAACTTTCACCCGCTGAACTTGGTGATTCTACAAATAGTAATATTCATCCGGTAAATACCGGGTACCCCTGCTAGTAGGAACTAAAGATAATGCTACACTTTTAGTCAGGTACAAAACAATAATTATAAAGCCCTAGGCCTGGGCCTTTTTAGCAATTTTCAGTCCGCCGTGCTAATTTTCATAAGGTTTGCATAGAAGTCCAAGATTTTAGCAATGCGCTTTACTGAAGTTGAAACTATTAAGCAGACCCTAGGCCTGGGCTTTTTGATAGTTTTCAGCCCTCCGAGCTGATATTTATATAGTTTTCATAGAAAACCAAATTAATTCTGTTGAAATGTTACTCGAGCACAAATCATTAATAGATACGCCCGAGGCTTAGGCATATGCATTTTTAGTAATTTTTATAAGCTGTGTTCATATGAGATTTCCATGACAAATCAATTTAAGAGTGTTACGCTTATTAAAAATTCTTTAAAAGGCATAAGCCTAGCTGCCAATAATTAATATTTGTTGCCTAAGTGAAAGCGCAACATTATTAACTTGATTTGTTATGCAAACCTTATAAATATGAGCACAGTGATTAACAGTTACAAAAGAGTCTTTGTAAGTAATATTTTTTGACCAAGTGCAAGTGCAATTTACGAAATGTCAACGGATCAAAATATCTAAAGTAACAACGAAATTTGGAATATTTCTTTTTTCTTTATTTTTATTTCAGTTTTGACACTTGTATTAAGTTCTAAAAGCACATATTTATCCTACCTTTTATCTTCATTGTGCTTTTAACTTAATTTCTTACCATGTTTTGGGCATTTTATTTTGTGTGGCTACAGTTTTTTAATGTTTTGGTCATTTCATTTTCTGTGGTTACTTGCTTTTATGTTTTGGGCATTTTACTTTGTATGGGTGCTTTTGTTATGTTTTTGTTATTTTATTTTCTGTGGTGGTTGTAATGTCGACAGGATGAAAAGGGAAACCTGTGGACAGTCACGATGCCTACTTGCATACAATTTTTTTTTCAAATACAGCACATGATTTTGTATTGATTTATACCACTTACTCATTAAGCGACTACAAGTTTCTTTAAATATGAACTTTCTCTCAGAGCCTTCTGTTTCCTCTGCCTAGCTTTTTGGCTCCGCAATTTCTTTTCTTGGTTTTAGAATATTTTCCTTATTATTAATCTATTTTCTCATGTAAATTTTTTATGTAAGGTATGTCTATTCTATCGAAGGATTTTGAAATTATACGTGAAGCCCTGTTGCTGAAGTAAAAAAATATTTCCAACTGAAACAATGCAGTTCAGACATTTTCCCGCTGTTAACTCAAAGAATGAAAACAAAAACAACAAATCTGGGCAATGGTTGAGGCATGAGACAGCACTTACTAGTAACCAGGCAAGATTTTGAGGAAGAATGAGCTTAGGGATTTCTAACTCAACAAAAAAGAAAAACCGCACTAATCCCTCCCCATCCCCGAGTGCCGGCCTTTGGACGTATTGAATGAGAAGTCCTAAGGACACATTCCTGTAATTTCTTGAGAATCCGTGACAAACTTCTGGTGTCGTAGTAGAAAAACACACTTCCTACTTCACCTAAATTGTTTGGATGTAATGCCAACAAACAAAGTTTTGCTGGATTTCTGTTGCTTTTGATGGAATACGTTTCCCCTTGGGTTCACCGTTTTCAGTATAGTCTTCAGGACACATGGAAATACACCCTAACGTATAACACCCGTTTCACGGCAATTAACTACGATTAGCGGAAGAGAGGTCCGGTACAGGAAATAAGTCGAACGAGACGGATCTGAACATAGAAAGTCGGGGGAAGGTGTTGCATGAAAAACTGTGTTTGGCTTACAGACCATTTGGCACGTAGGGACGTAGGTCTTTTTTTAATACGTTACGGAGTAAGCGCATTGTCTTTTCAGTATAACAATTTTCTTTCATACGCATGGTGCAGCACAGTAAAAAAATTTGAATTTATTTTTGAGAATTAGCATGACGTCTACTGGCCCAGAGTACAGCGGCCCAGTCCGCGCCTGCTGCCGTTTCCGGAACCTGGAGGCCGGGTGCTTAGCATTCGTTATTCCCCGGCTTGGAGTGTCCCTACTGTAAAATACATGTACCTGTGCGTTTTGGAAAAACAAAAGATAAGATGCCGATCCCTAAATTTAACCTCTTCTTGTGACCGCAGGTACGAAAATCTTGAACTTCGCTTAAACCCTAACTGGAGGAACAGGCTTCACGTGATCATCTGCATTCTGAGTGTTTTATTGAATGGTTGCTCCTCAGTTCGTAATTGACTGGCGAACAGGGAACTTGCCTGTTGAAACCTTTGTTGTGCGTTGTCAAGTGATAATAGTGGAAATATATCATTCAAAATATTTTGGAAAGAGAAAGTCATTGTCTTCCGAAGGCACTATGCAGATGAAGTATGCAACATAGTTAACTTACAAAAAGGAAATGATTTGCTGAAATGGAAAGGGTATTTATTTTGCCATAACAGAGTTCGGGTTGATTTACGGAATTAGCACTATATTGAAAGAAATCATGGAAACTGTACTGGCTTTGCTAGTACTGTTCTTATTGGAGATGAACACAGGATGCCCAATGAGAAACCACATAATCATGCTCCAAGACCGGATGAAAGTGATGTTGCTGTTGCAAGAGCGCAAGTAAAAGAACGAGCGAGAAATACGGACGAAGCCCCTGCACAAATTATTCAAACGGTGACAACGTAAATTGCTACAGTAAATGCAGCTTACATGCCTAATATGGATGCACTAAGGAAAGTTGTAAAACGAACACGAAGAGAAGACATGCCTGCGGAGCCTACGACTTCCGAAGGGATCGATGCCCCAATAGATTTACAGGAAAGAGATGGTGCAAACTTTCTTTGCAGAGATAGCGCATTTGGAGATCAAAGAAATATTTTGTTTTTAGCAGAAAATAATTTACAGAAGCTTAAAGAAGCACTCCTCTGGATTATGGATGGGACATTTGAAACTTGCACAACCCTATTTAGGCAATTATATACCATTCATGCTATGGTTGAAACGAATCGAGAGGTGCAAATATTTGTCCCACTAGTTTATGGGTTACTCTCCAGCAAGGATGAAGAACATTATACTATTATACAAGATTTTTGCAGGATTTACAAGACTATGCAACAGACTATGATATTCAGCTTGCACCACAATATACGCATAATGATAGATTTTTGAAATAACTACCATTATAATGATAATGCTGCTAAAAAGGAATTTGGACAAATGTTGTTGGTTTCATCACGGAAAAAATGTGCGGAGGAATATCCATCCTCTGGCATAGCCTCGGAATATGTGGAAAACAGTGAGTTTGCTCTCAAAGTCAGACATTTGCAAGCATTCGCATTTCTTTCATCTGATGAAATTCCAGATGCTTTTGAAGAAGTGAAATCAATTTTACTAGAATACGCAGATTCTGTAGTTCAGTGGTTTGGAGAAAATTATGTTCTTGGAAAATTTCGTGGAAGCAGAAAAAACAATCCGAGCAGGAGCCCTCCGCTTTTACCACCAACAATTTGGTCAGTAAGTGAAAACAATTTACTTGGCTTTCCCATAACACAAAACAAACTTGAAGGATGGGACAGAAGCTGGAATACAATTCTTGGAGAGAAAAAATTGTGACTGTACAAAATAATCAGTGAAATTGCGAAAGAGCAGAGAATAACTATGGCTAAATTCGAAAGATTGATAGCACAGATTCCAACAAATCCACCCAGAAGAGAAACGCTGGCAAGATAAAAAGGAATTCGAACTTCTTTAGCGCACAGAGACAATGTTAACGTGCTAGACTTTTTAAGAGGAATTCTTATAACTTTACTAAAATGTGCTGGTATTTTTCACTAACAGAATTATACCTTTTACTAACTTGTATTTGAATTTTTCAAGAATGTAATTCTGCCGAAGGTGCAAGAATGCGCCGCCCCGGTGGCGCAGTGGTCTAAGGCGCTGGCCTCTGATCATTCGTCCGAACGGGGTCCGGGTTCGAATCCCGGTGAGGCATGGATGTTGTGTTTGTCTTACGGCACTGGTTCTCTCCCTTCCCTGGAACCAGTGACCCTAAATTAGGGACGGGCGACTGCTTATAGCCCATTGAGTTGCTCACGGTGGTCGTTAAAACTTCAATCCAAAAAAAAAAAAAAAGGTGCAAGAATGCAAAACACAACGCAAAATCAAAAAAGACAAAATTTTTAAAATAGCATGTCAAAAACATAAAATGTCAAAATGTAATCCAAAATGTGAAACAAATAAAAATTCAAAATGCAATCAGAAGTCACAAGCATAACAAAAATGGGAAACGCTATGTAACAAGTACAACACGAAATAAAACCAATACCAAAACATAAAAAAGAAATGCACACGCTATATAAAATGTACAAAATAAAATAAATGTCATGTTCATATGCATGACAAGTCAAGTTAAAAATGGGCTTTTACTTAGGCTTCAAACAATTATTATTAGCCTCTATACTTTTTAAAAATCTTTAATAAGCGCAAAATCATTAACCTGACTTGTCATCAAACATTATCAAAATGACCATGGCATACAATTACTTAAATGACATGCTAATGGATGAATTGAGGAATCACCAAGTTCAGCGGGTGAAAGCTAATGGATGTTTACAGTTTTGTACTCGAGTAAAAGCGCAACACAATAAACTTGACTTTCTCTGAAAATTTTATGTATATGAATGAGCACGGTTGATTGAACACTGATAAAAAGTCTTACGGCCTGTTTTTTAATTTTTCTGCCTCTGTCAAAACGCAGTACCATAACTTTGGCATGTTATCGAAACCTTATGAATACGTCGGAATAAAAATTCCTAAAACACGTTTACGCCTAAGGTCTTGTAATTAAAGTTTTGTGACAGAGTAAAACTTTACATGTTAACGTTGTGAATATGAGCACGGCACATTAAAGATTTCAATAAATAGCCTTTGGGATTAATGGGCTGTAACTGAGTAAAAATGAAAATTATCTTTATTTTCTATATAAACCAAACAACGTGCTGAAAGGGCCCCAACTATGTATACATACGTATACTTTAACCATATATCGAAGCGCTGACAAGATGAAAACAAAAGTGCAATTTTGTACGGTCCCCTAACATTTTATGGTCAGCCTACATGGAAGTGAACACGTTGATATCAAAAACGTACTTCTCATACGGCTCCATAACAAATAGCAATGGACACGTCGCAATCTTTTCTTTTCTTTTCTTTTTTTTTCTTGTGGTTGGGGTTTAACGACCACCGTGATCAATTCAGTGGGCCATTTTAGCAGTCGGACATTCCTAATTTTGGGCCACTGGTTCCTGGGAAGGGGGACAGCCAGTGCCAGAAGTAAATCACAACGTCCATAACACACCGGGATTCGAACCAGGATCCTTCTCGACGAGTGGTCCGAAGCTAGCGCCTAGATAACTCCGCCACCGTTGCAGCACACGTTGAAATGTATTTCTCGTACGGCCCCAAACGCTCTTATGGACATACTAGAATGAACTGGACGCAAAGAAATCATTAATATAATTTGTACTAGCAGGCATACCAGGTATTTTCCAGGTACATATGACTATTTGTGGAATCACCAAGTTCAGCGGGTGAAAGTTAATGAATGAAAAAGATATTCCTGTAATCTTCCAGTAAACTTATTTAAAAATTTTTGAAATAGTTAATTTAACTTTATGAAATAAAAAAGAAAGAAAAAGGAATGGGAACCCTTTCCTTCGAGGAGACATCCATAGAACTGCCGTACATCTGGCGTGTGCTTCTGAAAATCCCGCGACACAGAAATGCAATGTACGTATGTGATGTCGTATGCGTACGACTTGACATTGGTATTGATCATCTTTTTCTTACTGTTTTGAATTTTGAATATCTGGAACTGTCTATTTACATTACATTATATTTCTACCAGATAAGCCGCCCGTTGCTAGTGAAAGGTAAACTAAATTAATTTGTGGTTTTAATACACCATTAACCGCATATTTTTGCATTTTATTGTTATCTATGGTCTCTAACTTAGACCGTAGGTTGTTTGGTTAGTTGGTTTGTCAGTAGTTTACGGCTCAAGGGCCTCAAAGTGCCAAAGAGTGCCTTAGAACGTAGATGGGGTATTGGAGTGCTGAATTGTGTTGCAGATCTTAAGAGTAAAAAATGGTACTTTTTACGAAAATTTTGTATGGGGCTGCCAGGACCCAGGGCCCAGAACCCTTCCAAAAACCGTCCACCGTCTAAGATAAATAACCATGAGATAGTATACCAAATTTGGTAGTTCTAAATTGAAAACTGTAGATTTTACGAACATTTCTTATGGGGACCGCGACACCTTCCAAAAAGCACATGAGGTCTAAGTTACAGTTTCATGAGATAGTATACCATATTTGGATGTTCTAAAATAAAAACTGTAGATCTAACGAAAATTTTGTATGGGAGCCACTTGGCCCCGGCACCTTCCATAAACCATCTACAGTCTAAGTTTGAGTTTTATGAGATAGTACACCAAATTTGGTGGTTCTAAATTGAAAACTAAAGATTTTACGAAAAGCCCGGGGCCCTAGACCCCGGGCTCTGATCCCTTCCAAAAACCATCTACAGTCGAAGTTAGAATTTCATGAGATAGTATACCGAATTTGGTGGTTCTAAATTGAAAAATGTTGATTTTACGAAAATTTTGTATGGGGCCTTCGACCCCCTGTGTTCCGACCCCTTCCAAAAACCGTCTACATTCTAAGTTAGAGTTTCATGAGATAGTATACCAAATTTTGTGGCTCTAAATTGAAAACTGTAGATTTTACGAAAATTTTGCATGGAGGTCTCTGACAACCCCGGACTTCGACCCTTTCCCAAAACCACCTACAGTCTAAGTTTGAGTTTCATGAGATAGCATACCAAATTTGGTGGTTCTAAATTGAAAATTGTAGATTTTAGGAAAAAATTAAATGGGGGCTCTGACCCCCGCCCGGTCCCCGACCCGTTCCAAAAACCGTCTACCGTCTAAGTTAGAGTACCATTAGATATTATAAAAAATTTGGTGGTTCTAAATTGAAAACTTTAGATTTTACGAATTTTTTTATGATGGGGCTCTGACCCCCTGGGCTCCAAACCCTTCCAAAAACCGTCTACCGTCTAAGTTAGAGTTTCATGATACCCAATTTGGTGGTTATGAATTGAAAATTGTAGATTTTACGAAAGTTTTGTATGGGGGTGCTTTGACCCCATGGGACCGACCCGTTCCAAAAAGCCGTCTACAGTCTAAGTTAGAGTTTCCTGAGATAGTATACCAAATTTTGTGGCTCTAAATTGAAAACTGTAGATTTTACGAATATTTTGCATGGGAGTCACTGACTCCCTCGGGCTCCGACAGTTTCTCAAAACCGCCTACAGTCTAAGTTGGAGTTTCATGAGATAGCACGCCGAATTTGGTGGTTCTAAATTGAAAACTGTAGATTTTACAAAAATTTTGCATATGGGCCTTCGACCCCCGGCTCCGAACCCTTCTAAAAACCGTCGACATCCTAAGCTATATTTCCATGAGACAGTATACCAAATTTTGTGGCTCTAAATTGAAAACTGTAGATTTTACGAAAATTTTGCATGGGGGTCTCTGACCCCACCCCCATGCTCCAACTCCTTCCCAAAACCGTCTACAGTCTAAGTTAGAGTTTCATGAGATAGTATACCAAATTTGGTGGTTCTAAATTGTAAACTGTAGATTTACGGAAATCGTGCTCCGTGAGGTTTGTTTGAATAACAAGTATTTCGGCTACTAGGATAACTGAGTTGGTGCTTACCTCCACTATAAAGGTTTGGTGATTCGTTTCGGACATCTCCCGAAGTGGTGAGTGCCTTTTTTAGTTTCTTATCGTCGTGTTTACAATTCCTACCGAGCTGGTAGAAGCCTAGTTGGCCGCCCCGATGGCGCAGTGGTCTAAGGCGATGGCCTCTTATCATTCGTCCGAAAGGGGTCCGGGATCGAATCCCAGTGAGGCATGGACGTTGTGTTTGTCTTACGGCACTGGCTCTCTCCCTTCCCTGGAACCACTGACCCTAAATTAGGGACGGGCGACTGCTTATAGCCCATTGAGGTGCTCACGGTGGTCGTTAAACCTCCAATCAAAAAAAAAAAAAGAAGCCTAGTTATCTCGTCGCCATTAAACAAGGCGTTATCCGGTGGTGTTGTCAGCCCTGACATCACTTCCGGTGATCATGGCACTTTGCCCAGCGGTGGCGTTGTCACTTTGCCCTCCGGGTCGACGTCAACCGTTGGCGGCGTATCGGTTTCCTCCCCTGACGTCACTATTACAGCTCTTGCCCCAGCTGTTTCTCGTATAGTGACAGATGACACTATGGATGACGGCACTCCTCCGCCTTCAGCCTCCATTACTACTGCTCCTCGCTCTCATTCTTGAGTGGTAACTTCCCAAAGGCTACAGCCCAAGTCTAATTCCATGCGAGCGGATGCCGCAGCTTTAGAACCTCATGTCCGTCGCTCTGGTAATGAGGTTGTGCTCGAAATTCCAGTGGATTCTCCAGCAGGTACTTCTTTCACCACGGCTACTGAGTTGGGTGTGTGCTTTGAGGCGCTGCCGGAAACACCACTTAAAATGTACTCTACTGCCCTGAAACAAAAGTTCTCTCCGTCAGCGATACGTCATATGTCGCGCAGAGGACCGAGTGTCATTGTTTACTTCTTTCATGCATCAGATGCTACCTCTGTCTTACAGACTGGGCTGGTTGTTGGTGATCACCAATTATTTCCTGAGCCTGTCGCCCAAAGACGAGTAACGGTCTCGATGTACCCAGTACATCCTTAAGTCACAGATGCTATGCTTTGTGCTTTCCTAATGCAATCCGGTCGTGTTGTGGGTAACATTACCACACACTCTGCTGCTCCAAAGGACGAGGATGATCGTTCGATTGAAAGTGCCCGACGAGTTGCACGAGTTGTATTCTCTTCTGATGATCATATCAAGACTTTTCCTACTCTCTTCACTGTAAAATGCGGAGACCAAATCCGACGCATCGACGTTTTAACCTCATTTCATTGTCAGACTTGTAAGGCGTATGGCCATCAACGAAGTGAGTGCTTTTTTTTTTTTTTTTTTTTTTTTTTTATTTTTTTATTGGAGGTTTAACGACCACCGTGAGCAACTCAAATGGGCTATAAGCAGTCGCCCGTCCCTAATTTAGGGTCACTGGTTCCAGGGAAGGGAGAGAGCCAGTGCCGAAAGACAAACACAACATCCATGCCTGACCGGGATTCGAACCCGGACCCCTTACGGACGAATGATCAGAGAGGCCAACGCCTTAGACCACTGCGCCACCGGGGCGGCGAAGTGAGTGCTTCCGCCGCCCTGCTGTATCACAGTGTTCGGGACCAAAAGTCACTCGTGACAACCCTGTGTTGTCCACCCCTACCGCTTCTAAGGAGGTGTCTTCAGAATTTCATCAACCCGCTCTACCATCGGGCCCTCCTCCACGGGGTCCTGTCCCACAATTGTTGCCAGTGGACTTTCCTCATCTAGTGCCGAGTGCTCCGATGTTCCTTGCAGCTCCAGTTGACCTGACTGCTGACCTTCATCCTCCATCGGATGAAGACACTCCAAGTACAGTTACTGACATGGACTGCCCTGTTGCTAGTGACTCTTCTGGCAGTGACTCTGACGCTACCACTACCAGCAAACCTGCTCGACAGGAGTCCTGGAGTGCTCCGCAGACTTTGCTCCTTCCTCGCACCGGTGCTGCAAGAGGTCGTTCTGTTGACTCATCTTCCCGCTCCTCCTCTCAACGTCGTACTTGGCCGCGAACAAGTCGACATCCTGCTGTGATTCCAGGTTCAAAAGACTCCACCCCCAGTGATTTCCCTAGATTCTTTTCTCCGATATCTAGCTGAAGCGAAGGCGGATATACCGGTATGTCCGCTTTCTCTTCATAAAATATATGAAGTATTATACTCCATAAACATCTAGATTCTTTCATCAGTTTGTTGCACGTCATATGCTTGATCTTCCTACTGTTCTAACCCAAGTTTCTAGTGTGACATCTGTATTTCGAAATATTGTGCTTTCCTATTTTTTTTTTATTTTTTTTTTATTGGAGGTATAACGACCACCGTGAGCAACTCAATGGGCTATAAGCAGTCGCCCGTCCCTAATTTAGGGTCACTGGTTCCAGGGAAGGAAAAGAGCCAGTGCCGTAAGACAAACACAACATCCATGCCTCACCGGGATTCGAACCCGGACCCCTTTCAGACGAATGATCAGAGGCCATCGCCTTAGACCACTGCGCCATCGGGGCGGCCAACTAGGCTTCTACCAGCTCGGTAGGAATTGTAAACACGACGATAAGAAACGAAAAAAGGCACTCACCACTTCGGGAGATGTCCGAAACGAATCACCAAACCTTTATAGGGCAGGTAAGCACAAACTCAGTTATCCTAGTAGCCGAAATACTTGTTATTCAAACAAACCTCACAGAGCACAATTTCCGTAAACCTACAGTTTACAATTTAGAACCACCAAATTTGGTATACTATCTCATGAAACTCTAACTGAGTCTGTAGACGGTTTTTGGAAGGAGTTGGAGCATGGGGATTGGGTCAGAGACCACCATGCAAAATTTTCATAAAATCTACAGTTTTCAATTTAGAGCCACAAAATTTGGTATACTGTCTCATGGAACTATAACTTAGAATGTAGACGGTTTTTAGAAGGGTTCGGAGCCGGGAGTCGAAGGCCCATATACAAATTTTTTGTAAAATCTACAGTTTTCAATTTAGAAGCACCAAATTCGGCATACTATCTCATGAAACTCCAAATTAGACTGTAGGTGGCTTTGGTAAACTGTCGGAGCCCGAGGGAGTCAGTGACCCCCATGCAAAATATTCGTAAAATCTACAGTTTTCAATTTAGAGCCACAAAATTTGGCATGTGCTTTCCTATCCCGATCTCAAATTTAGAGTTGACAAAATGAAGAAACAAGCGAAGAAAATAACAGATTCCAGCGCTCGTGTGTGTCGACCTGGGAAGGACATACCGATTCAAGGTGGTCACACTTAACTGCAGAGGTTTCTCTGCTTCTCCTAGAAATGCCCTAGTGTATGAGGACTTGGCGCCTCTACACGCAGATCTTCTCTTGCTCCAAGAGACCAATTGCTCTGCTATCACTTTGTTCTCTCATTGGCGGGCTTGGCCCTACGGTTTTCACCATGCTTATCGAGTTGGACGGAACGGTGGCCTTGCACTTGGGATCCATCACCGCCTACTCCCTCTTATTTCGACGCCAGTGGTTCGTGCATTACATGTGGACAACCTCCAGGTCGTTGTCTTTTGCACTGAAAACGTGACCTAACATGTTTTTAACATTTATGTCTTCTGTGATGAGCGTCTGTTACCTGATCTTCTCTCCACACTCCGTACAGAGCTGTCATGCATCCCACCGTCTGAATATATTCTCATCGGCGGAGATTTCAATTGTACGTTGTTGCCGGCTCTTGACCGCAATTCACCCGTTGGCGAATACCGCAGGCACCGTGTATTGCAGATTTCTCAGCTAGTAGATAATTTTCAATTGGTTGATGCGTTCCTGCATCTACACCCGTCGGAAATCTCTTTTACCTGGCGCTTTTCCCTCCATGGCATCACTACGGCAGCACTGCGCTAGATAAATTTTATGTTTTGACTGCTCTTCTCCCGTCGATCGCAGCTGCTGCCCATCATCCTTCCGCCGCTTCAGACCACAGTATTGTCTGTCTGACGGTGTGTGTTTCTCCTTCACTTTCAAGGACTGAACGAGTATGGACTTTTCCGGACTTGCTCCTGGATGATCAACAATTTTGTGTTGCTGTGCGTGAGTTCCTCCGAAGTCGTCAGCCCCTTCTTGATACTACGTCAGACGCGATGGAACTGTTGCTCAGTGTCAAACATGACTTGGTTCTTTTTGTACGGCGCTACTCCCATGCCTCTCGTGAGAGTGATATGGGAATTGCGAAACTACGTGCTCTACTATCGATGCTCTATCTTGATGATCCGCAATACCCCACCTATCTGGCAGATCTCCACGCTTTGCTTCTTTCCCGTGCACCCGATGCAGCCTGCAGGATGCATTTCTTGCATCTCTCCCCTACAGCTGATTCTCACGACTACTTAACCGCCTTGGAATCTCAACATCGTTCTGCTGCATCTTTGCGTCATCTTCGCCTCCAGGATGGTTCCATCACTTCGAACCCATGAAAGCTATGCACTTTCACCAGATAGTACTTCACCGCCAAGTACAGTGCGATAAAGCAGTCTTCATCCTCATTAGCTTCTCCTCTTCTCTCCTCTCTTCCTCAGGTCCCCTCTACTTTATCTATTTCTTTACTCTTCCCTTTATCTCTTCGCGAACTCCGCGAGGCGTTCGCTACTCTCAATCATCATGCCGCTCCTGGACCTGACGGCCTTCCTCTGTCCTTTTATCGTGCTTTTCTACCGTGCCTTCTGCCTTTTCTGTCTGCGTGTTTCTCGTCTGCTTTTTTCTCTCCAGCATTACCGCCCGACTTTACTTTGGCACACATCATCCTCCTTCCTAAGAAGGGTGACCTCTTGGATCTTGGAAACTGGCGCCCTATCCCTATCCTAAATACTAACTATAAGTTCTATACAAAACTCTTATCCCGTCGCCTTAATTCTGTTCTCTCTTTCGTTATTTCTCCCGACCAGACATACACCGTGCCTGGTGGAACTATTTCCACTAACGTTTCTCTTCTCCTTCATTTTCACTTTCTCGCTCGCTATTTTTCTGAACCTCTTACTTTTCTCAATCTGGATCAAAAATCCGCTTTTGATAACGTCTCTCACGTTTATCTCTCTGCTTTCCTTTCACCATTTGGCTTTCGTCCTGCCTATTCTTCCGCTCTCTTGGCCCTTTATCAGGGCATCAGTTTCCATGTTCGAACTGCCACTTTTCTAACAGCTCCAATTCCGTTTAAGCGAGGCATCCGGCAGGGATGTCCGCTCTCCGGCCAGCTATTCGCTCTCGCTTTCGAGCCTTTTCTGTTAGCAACCCGAATATCACTCCTGGCTGTCCTACCGCCGACAGTGGATAGTTTTTTTTGATTGGAGGTTTAACGACCACCGTGAGCAACTCAATGGGCTATAAGCAGTCGCCTGTCCCTAATTTAGGGTCATTGGTTCCAGGGAAGGGGAGAGCCAGTGCCGTAAGGCAAACACAGCATCCATGCCTGACCGGGATTCGAACCCGGACCTCTTTCGGACGAATGATCAGATACCATCGCTTAGACCACTGCACTACCGGGGTAGCACAGTGGATAATACTCGCCATCATCGGATAATTTTCACCACCTATGCTGATGATATGACCTTTTGCGTCCGGGATGAATCTCAATTTGATCGCCTGTATTCTGTATAACAACAGTATGTTGCAATATCTGGAGCTGCGCTGAATGCCACTAAAAGTACTGGCTTATGGTGTGGGGCATGGGCTGCCCTCACCGATGCTCCTTGAGGTGCGCAGTGGACTGCCACAACACAGAAGATCCTTGGTGCGTATGTCGGATTGCCCTTGGCTTCTGCATCCGCCACCTGGACCGCTCTTTTTCCCGGATACAACGGGCTGCTGCCTACTGGAGTAAGGCCCGCCCTTTCACACCGTTCCGTCAACGAGCAGCCGTTGTTCGTCGACAACTTATCTCCCTATGCGAATACTCTTGGATATCGACGGTTGTGCTCGTGTCACAAATGATGACCATCACTCGCCTCTCAACTTCCGTCATCTGGTCTTCACATCACTGGGTTACACCTGCCACGCTTCATCTACCAGCCTCATTAGGTGGCATCCATCTTCCTGATCCAGCTGCCCTTTATAAAACACATCGCATTATTCCTTTCGTTCGCCTTGCCACTTCAACTGTTCCGTCCCTTACCACTACCTTGAATGTTCTAGCTTCTTCCCGTGACCCATCTTTCACCTTCCTACTGTTTCTGAAGATGGATGCATACTCTTTTCTCCCGTCCCACCTCCCTCCTGTCCTGCGAGAGGGCCTTTCTCTCATTCGTTGGCTTCCCCTTCTCCGTTCATTTCCTTCTTCAACTCTTGATCTCCTAGATGAACTTCTCTTCTTCTCTTCTCTTATTCACCCTCCTAACCTCCCTTACTTTTACTTTCCTATTTGGATCCGCTCTGGTGTGTCCATTCTCTCGTAACTTCTGATCTAACCTGGAAACCTCTTTCTTCCCTGTTTCCATATCGAACCATTACTCTTGCTAACGAATACCTTCTCCTTCGCACAGCGCTTTGGAACCTCTTTCCACTCCTAGCTTCCCCTGATGGTCTCTTCTCGGTCCCCTCCGCCCCTCATTCTCTACCATTCTTTCTCCTCATTTGTAGTTCCCCGGTCATAGTTACTTCTATCCCTTCTTCTCTTTATTGGGTTCTTCTTTCCCCTCCCGCACTTCCACTTTCTGTTCATTCCGCTTTTCCTTCTCTTCTCCCCGCCATCTGGACAGCTTTTACCTGTCCCCTTCCCCCCCTCTTGAACTCAATGTCCATTGGCAATTTCTTCACCTTCATCTCCCGCCCCATCAGTACTATTTCGCATGACCCTTCTCACCTCTCCACAGTGCTCCTTTTGCCCTGAAGTCAGCGACGTCGAACAGCAATATCTATTCTGCCCCGTATTCTTGCCAGTCCTAAACACAGCATTTCGTCTTGCTGATCGAATTTGTGCTCGATCGTTACCATTTTTTGCATATGCTTGGCTACTCAAAACTAAGCATCCACCTACTCACTTGCCTCCTGTGTGTCGTTACATTTTCCTTCTTGTGAAGTTCACTGTATATGCTTTCTATCTTCAACAACGCCTCCCTGCTCTTACTCCATCTCCTCAGCAGGCAAGTGCTATCATTCGGAGACGCTTCCTAGCACGGTTAACCACTCGTCTCCAAATGGAGCACTCTCGTGCTGCCTCAACAAACACCGATAACGTTTTTCAATCCACTTGGGCCCAACCGGTTGCGTTGTTCCATATCCACAATTTGCAGCTACATCTCAACTTATAGGTGGGATTTTTATTGTCGTCCACGTTCACCATCACAACTCATGATTTTACGTATTAATTTTGGTATTATGAGGCTCCTAGGTGGAGTCTCTTTTTCACCCACATGGTTCGTTATTTGTGATTATTCTGTTTTATGTGCTATTGGAGATAGCTCACCATGTTTCCCATGTTCTCTTCGATAATGTTGTATTTTATTATATTGTATATAATTCTTTCTTCTGCACAGTTTACTGCACACGCAAAGTCCCCTTCATTATGTTGAATATATTTTGGAATTTTTTGTCCCTGTGTGTATAATTTAATATAAGAAGATGCCCTTCTGAGTACATTTAGCGATTATCCCCCTTGTCACTGAATACTTCTGTACATATGATGTAAATTTTGAATGTAGCATCACTGTTACATTTCTGTTTCATGAGAAGTTGCCCTCCTGGGTCCGTTTAGCGTATTTCTCTCTTGTCACTGCATAATTCTGTACATATTATTTGTGATTTATAATTCTGTACATATTATTTGTGATTTATAATTCTGTACATAGTATTTGTGATTAATTGTTTCTACCATTACTGTCATATTTCTAAATACTGTTGCACCTGTTAGTTCCTTCTCACCCATGGTCTTTTATGTGAATTAGTACCTTGTGCATATTTAATTTTGAGTATGGTAGTAGTGCTTGATTGGAATTTGTGAATAATATAGAATAATGTTTTTCTTGTCTACAATACTGTAGTATACATTTTCATTTGCATCACTCGTGCTTTATTGTCTGCCACTCCTTCGCCCTACGTGGCGAAATAATTTTATTAATTTAACAATATTTTGTTTTACGTTTCACTGGAACTTTCCAGTTGATGTATATACCGCTGTATTTATTGGCAGAATTCTACTGTCATGTACATAAAAATGTTTTTTTTACTGAAGAATAAAGACAATTTTGAAATGTAGATTTTACGAAAAATTTGTATTGGGGGGAGGGGGTTCTGAGCGCCGGGCTCCGACCTCTTCCAAAACCCCTCTACAGTCTAAGTACTAAGTAAGAATTTCATAAGATAGTATACCAAATTTAGTGGTTGTAAATTGAAAATTGTTGATTTTTGGATAATGTTGTATGACGGCCCCTTGTCCCCGGGCTCCGACCCCTTCTAAAAACCATCTACCGTGTAAGTTAGAGTACCGTGAGATAGTATACCAAATTTAGTGGTTCTAAATTGAAAACTGTGGATTTTACGAAAACATTTAATAGGGGCTTTTTGACCCTGTACCCCGACCCCTTCCAAAAACTCTAAGTTAGAGTACCATTAAGATATTTTCTGGACCATGTCGACATTTTGACTGTCGACATTATGACCCTGTCGACAAATTGATTGTCAACATTATGACCGTGTTGACATTTTGAACAGTCGACATTTTGAAATGTCGACATTTTGACCGTCGACATTGTGACCTCCACCGGATATGATCACGATGGAATAAAAACTGTTAAAAAGCCTAAGCCTAGGCCAAGGTATTAATATTTGATGTCTAAGCAAAATCGTAATAATACTAACTTGACTTGGTGTGTAAACTTTTTGAATATGAGCACGATGGAAAAAAAGCTGTTAAAAAGGCCCAATCTTAGGCGTTAGGCATAGACATATTAATTTATTTTTAGTGCCAAAGAAAAAGCGTAATATTCCTCACCTGTCTTAGTGTCCAAACCTTATAAATATTGATACAAACGTGCCGAGCGATATAATTTATTAACACTCATCACCAAATGATACGTTTGTGGTCTCGATACCGCCGCAGTCGGCAATTAACCCGCTATTTGGATACGAGACTTGTGGGTTCTTTTAAATTCGGGAGCTGGTATAAATGGGCGAGAACGTTAGAGGCTTGCTGAAACACAGGAATTTAATACAACACCAGAACCTATAGAATAAATAGAGTAAGATTAACACTTAAACATCTTTATTTGTAGGAGGGAACTCTATCCCGTGGCATTGCCCACGGCGATACAAACACAAGTTATGCTCCTTATTCGGAGCTAATGTCTTTCGTACAGAGCGCCGTCGCTTCTGCAAGAATAGTTCCGCAACTGACTCTCGCCCCTCACAATCGTAATTTTCATCATTACCTACAGACTTTTGTCACTGATGGCCCACTTGACGTCGTATTTATGAGGGTCTGGATGCCTCTCAGTCGCCGACTGGGTGGTCTCCTTGTTGTTGAGGCCTCCAAAGGCGATCTCCTAATTCCTTTTGTTTCCACCCAGTCAAAGAGAATTACAAGACTTTCCCAATTAAAAATGAGTTAATTTTCCAATTAATTTGCAATAGGGTAAATATTTAATTTAATCATCATCATAATTTAACCACGCCTATCGACTCCGCCCCTTTTTTAATTGTAATTAATTTAGACCCAATTTTCGTATCAATATTATCAGGACAGAAGACGTTCGAAATCGTACGTTTTCCTGCATTCGTTTTGTATGCAAGCAAAATTTGTAAACGCGACGAGTTGACATATAACCGTGTAGCTGCGACATAGAGAGGTTAACATGACTGGTTCTGGTATTTTCGATATAGCTATGCACCAGGTTCGGGGTGTATCCTGACTCAGTGGCCAATTCGACAACGTTTTTTAATTCACATTGAATGGAAGGAACATCAGAGGAGACGGCAAAGGCACTCCTGATTCGAGAACGGAAGAAAGCTATATTGTAATTAGCGGGGCAGAATGAGCTGTGGATCATCAGGTTGGGAACGGATGAGGTTTTATAATAGATTAGTGTACGAAAGCGATTTTCAGGCAATTTGCTTAGCAGAACATCCAGATAAGGCAAGGCATTATTGTGCTCGAGCTCCGTAGTGAAGTTGATCGTAGCGTGAATATCATAAATTTTATCCAGGGAAAGTAGGAGAGTCTCCTTCCGTGAGGCGATACGAAAAATTCATTGTCCGCATACTGTAGCCAGGTGGTAGGTTTTTGGGTGATGTCGGTGAATATACATATATTGCTCAATTGGCCAAAGAATCACTCCCGTGAGAACGGCTGAAAGCGAGGATCCCATCGGAGCGCCATTTATTTGCTTATAGATTTGTCCTTGGAAAATGAAGTAGCTGGAATTTGAGACCAAGTTCATTAACTTGAAGATATTGAGGCAAGACTCCTGCGAATAAAGTGATGAATTAGATATCGCTTCTTTTAACGTTCTGATGGCTTCCATACGGGGACCGAAGGGTAAAGAGAAACCACGTCGGAACTGCTAACAATGTCGCATGGTTGAACAGACACTTTCCTGATTTTCGTGATAATAAAGTTAATAAAAAGTCCGATTCAGGGAGATGATTAGCCAGAAATTTAGGTAATGCTTTCTGTAAATGGTACGTTGGTGGGGACCTCCTTGACACGATGGGTATCAAGGGATTTCCCGGCTTGTGGTATTTAAGTCTTCCGTAAAGCTTTGGGATCTGAGGGCCTGGTGGTAACTTGGTGGCTTTCGTTGATCGTCCGGGAAAACACATAAGAACCTCATCCATGGAGTCCGGGAAAAAACACACAAGAACCGAGGTTCAAACTTTGAGGCGACACCTCAATAATTGTAACATGAAATTCAATAACTTGCTCCTAACCAGATTTATTCGCCTGAGCGATCGCTGAGCACAGCTGTGTCAAACGGGAAAGACATGACGCCGTATGTCTAACCGTCTTCGAAAATAGGAATGAACAGTTGCTCAATAGGAAAGATTATAATGCGAAGTATTTGAAATCAGAATGGTAGTGTATATGCATTGCCTTTGCCTGAATGCTAAATGATGAAGGAAGCTACATTTCAACTGTGAACATTTAAGTAATTGAATTGTATGGGTGGTCAGACATTAATAGATTAAGGCTGCCGGGATTTTTATTTTAGTTGAGTGGAGGATAATATTGGTAAAATTAATGTTGTTCATTTCAGGGTTTCAATTTATTTAATTAAATTTATGAAGTCATCTTGCTCATGTGAATGAAATGGTGAATTCAAATACATTTTAATTTGTTTTATAACATTTGTATGTATTATAAATTAAATTTAGATAATCTTAGTTATTTCTTTCTGTTTCTTTCTTCTGCTGTCACCTAGCAGACGATCGTTTGGAGGTTGTATTCCATATGTAACTAACTATATTTCCTTAAGGGCTAGGCAAATTGTTAATGTAACTAAAAGTGTTTAGTGTAATGTTGATGTTAATTATCATGAAAACATTTGTTTCAGTAAGCGAGTCAATATCAAAAATAATCTGTTGTAATGATATTAAGATGTTTTTTATTATATTAGTGCAAGCAGATATTGTTGTAATGTTACTGGTTGTTTTATTTATTGAGAATGGTTGATGGTGATTAAATAGGTACGAAGCATAGGTGAAACTTCATCGTGTTGAAAGATAGTGTCCCGAAGTATAGAGAATTTTTTTCAGAGACGAATTTTGCATCACATAAACAACAACACCGTCGATGTACGATGTTTAATGTTAAAAGATGAAGAATATTTACAATTAAAAATCCCACTAGTACTTTCAAGGTGACATTCAACCCGTCATCAGTTGGAACAGAGGTTATGTGATACTCCCGCAAATTTGCAAGAGTGATAATTATCTGTTTTATAATTATAGAAGATTCATAATTATCTGTTCCCCTGATGACGGGGTGAATGTTACCCTGAAAGTACTAGTGGGGTTTTTAATTGTAAATATTCTTCATCTTTTAACATTAAATATCGTACATAGACGGTGTTGTTGTTTTTGTGACATATTGTACGAAATTGCTTTTATCTTTACGAATTTTGTATCTTCTTGGAAGGTGCAAATAGTTTTATTCTGAAGGTAATCAAATGGGAATTTTATTGGGTAGGTAATGCTTTCCTATATAGGTAGGTAATCGAATTGGGTAGGTATAATTATGTCCTAATCAGTCTGTAGTAAAATTACCTTTTAATCAGTCTGTAGTATAATTACCTTTTAAATAGTCATTATGTTTTACTTAGTCTGTAGGTGACTGCAAGGACTAAAAATCATAATGTGCTAGGTATTGGGGATTCAGTGTTCAGTGTAATGCAGCGAACCTCAGAATTAACCATTACACTTACGGAAATCAACAAGTATGTGAACTGCCTATTCCCACCATAGGAAAGCAGTGAGAACAACAGAGTGCATGGGATTTCCTTAACATCATATAATTATAATGAGTATTCTCTAAATCCCTTAACGAGAATCTATTGTAAGGTACATCTCATACTAGTAGTCACAAATTCCTGTAACTGTGTTTGTTAAAAACTTCCTGTAGTTAAAATGTTTGCATTCTGTACCAGACGATGGTTTGCTTAACAGTGATTTCGACTGGCCAGAAGAGTGAACCAGCTTCCTTAGTGATGAGGATTAGGTAAGTGGTACCAGGTTCAAGATGTTGTGTAATATTATTTCATTAAAAGAACTCAGTGTGAAATCAAAAAGAAATTGTCTTTTAAAGTCAATGAGGTAGGGTGGGGGTCTTTAAGACATCTTCAGTATTTGAGTTGTCAGTTTTTAACGTAAAAGGTTGTAAGCCTGCCATTCATCTTCACATTATTGTCATTGCTAATATCTTAGTGATATGTGCACGTAAGCATTAAAAACTGTAGTCATTTTTCATATTCATCTTATTTGTGAAATCTGGTTTTGTAGATATATTTCAGACTAATGTGCGAATCTTAAGATTTCCCATTCATAATAATAAATATTTTTTTCTCTTTTGCACACTTAGCAACCAGCAGAAGTCCAGTTGATGGCCATTGGTCAGAGTGGGGTCCTTGGAGTGAGTGTAGTTCACCCTTTGATGGTGTTGCCCAGTTCCTAGAATGTCGATGTAATGACCTTGTACCTCAGTATGGAGGTCATCCATGTGCTCTTTGCGATCAGGAGTATCGCCAATGTAATACATACACTTGTACCCTGAAGTAAAGAAGCCAGCCACTTGGACTCCATGGATGAGGGTCAGTACGACAAAAGAAAGCTACCTCGAACAGAGATTTCACTTCAGTTGGTTGATCCAGATGACATTCGCATTGGGCATTGTGACGTGCCTGCATCGCAGGAAGCACATGAGATAAAGGCAGATAGCAGCGAGGGCATCCGTCCGCGTAGCTCAGTTGGTAGAGCGATTTATTCTGGAATGAGGGGACCTGGGTTCGATGCCCAGCGTGGATAAGAATGCCGGAGAAATTTACTTCGTTATATTGGTGCCCGAACTTCAAGAATGACCTGGCCGTTAAAGTTCTCGCAATGGTGTGATGTTCTTTCCACACCGCGGGACAGGAAAAATAAGATAATCCCTTCTTCAGCGCTTCAAAAAATAAATATGTGTGATGTTACGTTCCACACCCCAATTGACTGGGATTTCTCCAATGTACGTTCTTCAGTGGATGACAGCGACACGTGGTCCCAGCTGACCCGTGGGACATGTCCACGGGTCAGCCGGACCATGTGTCGCATGTATGTGACGGATGTATTGAATAAGCAAGCGGCATAAAAACAAGCCTGCAGCTGACCGCAATCATATTGCACTGTGAGGTTGAGTGCAGATGTCGCGGCGGGAGAGAACTGACTTTGAGGAAGGAAAGATTGTTGGGTGGTATATTAGTGGGTTGTACATAAGAAAAACTGAGAGACGTTTAAACATATCCAGGTCAACTCTTTCGGATGTATTGAATAAGTGGAAGACACATGGCGTGCCTGAAGTAGCAAAACGTACCGGCAGACCAAAATAAATCAGTGGCAGAGGATGTCGAAGCCTCAAGACAGTCGTTTCAGCAAATCGAAGGAGTGCTGCACAAGACCTCAGTTTACAGTTGAGTAAAAGTGCTGGAACCTTAATATGCACACGTGCCATTCGCAGAGAACTTCCTTCCACGGGTTACCGTGGTCGTGCGGCTACTCATAAAGCTTTCATCTCCACTCGGAATGCTACTCCTCATTTAGCATGGTGTAAAGAACATTTATCGTGCACCGTAGATCAATGGAAACGGGTCCTATGGACTGATGAACCCCGATACACGATCCATCAGTCTGATGGCCGTGTGTGGGTATGGCGGCAGCCAGGGGAACGCTATTTACCACAGTGTACTGTTCTTACGGTCAAGTTTGGAGCTGGCAGTGTACTAGTGTGGGGGCGTTTTCGTGGTAGGGTCCCGGCACATTGGTTATCGTGGAAAAAAATGTTAACCAGCACGTCTACCTCGATATTCTGCACAATTATGCCCTACCAACTCTGTGGCAATGCTATGGAACCAAGCGTTCTTGGTACCAGAAGGATAATGCACCGAGCCATGAAGCAAGGACTGTCATGGCGTAGTTTGACGATAATTTCGTATTGTGTGTGGACTGGACAGCACAGAGCCCTGACCTTAATCCCATAGGGCACTTATGAGATGAATTAGAGCGTCGCATAAGAAGTTTGGAACCAAGGCCTACTACTAAGCAACAGTTAGCGGCATTATTATGTACTGAATGGAAGCGCATACCTCTCGCTGTGTTCCAAAATCTTGTCGAAAGCACGTCTCGAAGGGTCCCGGTTATGCATTTGAAAAAAGGTTCCCGGTTATGGTTCCCGGTTATGCATTAAGGCCAAAGGTGGACCGACACCGTACTAATGTATCTCAATAAATGGTATGTTGTGTTTTTCTTCTAGGTTTCCGGTTACTTTTGTCAATATAGTGTACGTTGTAACCAGGAGAGTCCAGACTACAATGCATAATTAATATTTGTTGCTGATCTTAAAAGAAAAGAAGAAATTAATGAAACTAGATTGAATGGATATAATTTATGCTGAAGAAGCCATCGTCTTCCTTATCCCATTTGCCGTTCGGCAAGTTTTAGACCAGATTATCTCAGCCTTTCTGCAACACTAACTGGATTGATGTAAAGCTCCTGACTGCTGGATCTGGTGCTGAGAAGTATAGGGTAAGCATTGGCAGCTCTTTGTACCTGGGCAATCCAACAATTTAGTGGATTCTTTCGTAGTACTGTAGATCCAGAAGCGGACATAAAATCTTTCAGTTTCTGATTGTAATCTACAGCATCCATAATCGCTATCTGGCCGAATTTGTCCGTTACCATTAACATTATGGACCGATCATTTCTAAGGTTTTAAAGCGGTCTCGGAATTTTAAATTTATTAGGCGCTTGTTCTCGACTGAACGACGATCGTAACATAGAGAAACAAAGTTGGCGTAGTTCGTCTTTGGCATCTTCCGGAACTCTCGATATTATACTCTCAAACTCAGAAATGACGCTTTTTGCATTCTGTCTCGTTCAAGAGCAGAACTTTGGTCGAAGTTCCAATCTTTCGTTTCTTCTAGGGTGAGCGCCAACTCTGTTGCTTTAGAATATTTTAAAAAAAAAGGAAGAAAGAAAGAAAGAAAGATTTGTGGAGTAAGGAGTCCAGTTTAAACCTGGAGCAGTAGCGCACACACGAAGAAAGTCTGCCGGGTCGGGATCTTCTTTTAAAATACGTTATTCCAACTACTTATGCACTTGAAAAAATCTTTCTGGGCATGTTTTTATAATTTTAATATTTTTCTTACGATCAATAATTTTTCTGTACGTCTTAGTTCCAGTTTTCGTAGACATAATGGTCATTATTTTTCTAATGGTCGTTATTTTTCTTTTTTCATGATGTCACCATTTAACATAGAACTATTCTGGAGTGTAAAAGTTTGCAGTTGAATATTGCTTTAAATATGTTTCGTTTTCACTTGGGAAAATTCTTGTTAAAAACAGACTCTGACAGAGTTCATGTTATTACAACTTATTAAGATGTCTTGAAACTAATTAACAATATAACTTGCTAACTAATTCTTATTTGTGGTAACCTAGGAGCAGGAAAATGAATACACATACTTACACTAAAATAGATTCCTTGAGAACATGCTTTCAAAATTTTTCACATAGTGGATTAAAACTAATTCATGTTAATGCTAGAAGTTTGATAAATAAATTCCCATTATTGGAAATTTTAATTAAATCATTAAATTCAAATATAGATATTTTTTGTGTTACTGAAACTTGGTTTCCATCTAAACAATATCAAATACATTTAAATAACTATCGATTGTATAATAGAAATAGATTTGATAGGGTTCGAGGGAGGGGGGGCTATTTACCTTAAAAATAATTATGGTCTTTTCTCAGAAATACAGGAATGCACTTATATCAATCATGGTATATAAATATGAAATATTGAAAATTGATATTTATATCATTACTGTCTGTTACAGACCACCTACAGGAAATATACCCAGTTTTTTGCAATTGTTGACTAACTATCTTGAATACACCACATTATCAAATAAACAAGTCATAATTATGGGGGATCTTAATATGGATCTTGCTTCAATAAATACAAATACTCAAATCTTATTAACACTTATAACTAATTATGGATTTAAGAATTATATAGACTCGCTGACATCTCCAGTTCTATTTTGGATTTATGCATAACTAACATTGATACTAATTATATATATGCTGGTGTTTTAAATGATATAAGTGATCATTTACCTACTTATTTAATTCATAATAAAAAATCAATATCTTTCCAAACTAATGTAAAATATGAAATCAGAGATCTGAGTGAGATTAATATGGGTAAATTTTATGAATTAATTAAAAAAATAAATCGGTATGGTATTACAATACACGATTCTCCAGAAAAATTATATAGTATATTTCTTGATCAATTTACAGCAGTCTATAAGGAATGTTTTCCAATAAAATATGTAACACAGCCTAAAAGGGCAAGAAAACTTTGGATTAATAAAATAATACTGAGAACAAATTCTTCAACTCAACCAACTGATTTATTAAAAACTTTGGATAATAATAATTTAAAAAAAATTATTTCAACTCAACCAACTGATTAATTAAATTTTAAAAAATTTAGAAATTTGCTTAATAAAGAAATTAAATACAAAAAAAATTGTACTATAACAACCTATTCAATTCACAATCGACTGAAATTATTTGGGAAAATATAAATGAGATGTTGGGAAGGAAAAAAAATAAAACTGAAACAATCACATTAAGTATAAGTGATCAGAGTGTTTCTGATGCTCTGTCTGTAGCAAATGAATTCAATTACTATTTCATAAATGTCCCTAAAGAAATAAAAAATAAAATTAAAACTAATAATTAACACAAATTGGAAACTACTTACCAACAAAAAACATTAAAACATTCGTGTTATTTCGAATATTCCGCAACAGCAGAAGTTGAGGCATGCATAAGAAATATTAAATCAACGTCTGTGGGACCATATAACATACATCCAAGGGCTATTAAAAGCGTTTCCAAAATAATTTCTAAACCTCTCAGTCATATATTTAATGTGATTATTGAATTTGGCAAAACACCTGAATAATTAAAAATAACAAAAATAACTCCAAAACATAAGACTGCGTCCAGAGATAATATAAATAATTACAGACCAATTTCTAACTTATCTTTTTTTGCTAAGGTTTTGGAAAAACTATTATATACAAGATTAGGAAACTTTTTTGAGAAATATCATGTTATCAATAAAAATCAGTATGGGTTTCAAAAGGAAAATTCCACAGAAATAGCCATTTGGACATTTCAGAATATCATATTAAATAATAGAACAAGTTAGTAAAATCATGCAATGCATTGATTATGATACGCTTTCCAATATACTAGAAATCATTACTCAAGCTATTACTCAAGTTATGAGGAAAATGCCTGTGGAATAAATCTCACCCCTGTGCCCTGACCTTTGATCCATTTGGATGATATTCAACAGAACTGGTTCAGTATATCTCCGAAATAACATGATAAAGTTTTGTCGCAATCTAAGCAATTTTACGGAAGTTATGATGCATAAGCGCTATGGAATAGATCCCGCTCATGTGTCCTAACCTTTACCCCATTTCGCCCATTTCAATAGGATTCGTCCCCAGACAGGTCCCTACAACATACCAACATTTCATCCAAATCGAAACATTTTTACGTAAGTTATGACTCATAATGACGATGGAAGTGATTCCGTTCCTTTGTCCTGACCTTTGACTCCCGTTTCGCAAACTTTCAATAGTGTTTATCCCCAGGTGGTCTCCTACCACATACTAAAATTTAATCGAAATCAAACCTGTTTTACGTTAGTTATGACGCATAAGAGCAGTGGAATGGATCCCGCTCTTATGTCCTGACTTTTGACCCCATTTCGTTCACTTTCAATAGGGTTCCTTCCCAGGCGTTCCCCTACCACATACTAAAATTTCATGGAAATCGAACCATTTTTACGCCAGTTATCGTGCGGACGGACGGACGGACGGACGAACAAAGCTGGAGTATATACGCTTCTTCAACCGACGGTTGGAAAGCGTAGAAAAGGGATTAGTAACAATTGCAATATTCCTGGACCTTACAAATCATTTGGTAGGTCAATCATGGAATACTTTTGGATAAGCTCTATGATAATGGAATAAGAAATCAATATTACAATTTATTAGAGGACTACTTACATAACAGGAAAAAGTATGTGCAGATTAATACAAGTTAGTAAAATCATGCAATGCATTGATTATAATACGCTTTCCAACATAACAGAAATCATTCCTCAAGTTATCACTCAAGTTATGAGAATAATGGCTGTGGAATCAATCTCGGTCCTGTGCCCTAACCTTTGATTCCATTCCGATGATATTCAACAGAACCGGTTTGGTATACCTCCGAAATAACATGATAAAGTTTTGTCGCAATCGAAACATTCTTACGTAAGTTATGATGCATAAGGGCTTGGAATAGATCCCGCTCCTGTGTCCTAATCTTTGACCCCATTTCCCCCATTTTCAATAGAATTCGTCACCGGGCAAGACCCTACAACGTAAATTATGACGCATAATGGCGATGGAAGTGATTCCGCTTCTATGTCCTGACCTTTGACCCCATTTCGCCCATTTTCAATAAGGTTTGTCGCCAGGTGGTTTTCTACCACATATAAAATTTCATCGAAATCGAACCTTTTTTATGTTAGTTATGATGCTTAACAGCACTGGAATGGATCCCGCTCCTATGTACTGACCTTTGACCCCATTTTGTTCACTTTAAATAGGGTAGCTTCCTAAGTGATTCCCTACCAGATACTAAAATTATATTGAAACCGAACGATTGTTACGCGAGTTATTGTGCGGACGAACACAATAACACAACGCGTGACGTAATGAGGCAGATGGGAATCGCGACCATCGCTCGCCGCAAGAGTGTGACGTCATAAAACTTTAATAGGATCCACACACAACGCGTGACGTAATGAGACAGATGGCGTAACCGCACGCCAACATTCTCAAACGCTGCGAGATTGTGACGTCATAAGATTTCTAAGCATTGGTAACATTAATGGAATAACAGAACAACGCCATCACTGAAAACATTATAATTCGGGGTGGTTATTTAACCCACTGAACGAATTCTCCTAAAGTCGAGATCAAGCTAAATCGATTTCTAGTACCAGAAAACGGTAGGTTACGACTTTCATTAAAACTCTTAGAGCTGTTTTCAAAATAAAATGTACATACATACATACAAGAATTGTTACTAAGGTGGACGTCAAGTAATTTTGCTTCCTATACTTCCAATGGAAAAACTTCTGTACACATTTCCTTTACAATTAATGCGTTCCCAAGGATGAAAATTTGAACATCGATTAAAATATCTTCATTATATAACTTGCAATACTTAATATTTTCTAAAACATAACCAAAATTATGCAATTCAACATTTGTTTGTCTACTGACGTCATGAAAACACAGGTCGCGCCATCTTTTTTCTGGACAATTAATGCGTTCACAAGGATGAAAATTTGAACATTGATTAAAATAGCTTCATTTCATAACTTGGAATACTTAATATTTTCTAAATCATAACCGTTATTTTGCAATCCAACATTTTTTTGCTCACTGACGTCATCAAAGTACAGGTCGTGCCATCTTTTCTCTGGTTTCAACACAACCAAAGGAAAAGTTATTGATTTTTAATATGATTATGGTTATGTTTTAGAACATACTAAGTTTTCCAAGTTATAATATGAAGTTATTTTAATCGATGTTCAAATTTTCATCCTTGGGAACACATTAATTGTGAAGAAAATGTGTACAAAACTTTTTCCATTGGAAGTGTAGGAAGCAAAATTACTTGACGTCCACCTTAATAATATGGGATAAGGGCAATGGAAAGGATCGCAATCCTATGTCCTGACCTGTGACCACATTTTGTCCATTTTCAATAGGGTTCGTCCCCAGGTGGTCCCCTACTGCATACTGAAATTTCATCGAAATCGAACCACTTTTACGCAAGTTATGACGCATTAGGGCAATGGAATGATCCCGCTCTAACGTCGTGACCTTTTACCCCATTTGTCCCATTTTCAATAGGGTTCGTCCCTAGGTGGTCTGTTACCACATAGTAAAGTTTCATTGAAATCGAACTATATTTACGCAAAGTTATGGCGCATAAGGGCAATGGAATGATTCCGCTCCTACGTCGTGACCTTTGACCCCATTTGTCCCATTTTCAATAGGGTTCGTCCCTAGGTAGTCCCCTACCACATACTAAAATTTCATCGAAATCGAACCATTTTTACGCTAGTTATCGTGCGGACGGACGGACAAAGCTGGAGCATATACGCTTCTTCAACCTACACTTGGAAAGCGTAAAAAATGAAATCGCACAAGTTACTTAATGAAATAGGAGTACCTCAGGGTTCAGTCCTGGGACCATTTCTTTTTTTAATTTATATAAATGACATTTTTAACATTGAACCTAATGAGGAATTTATTTTATTTGCGGATAATTCCACAGTTCTGATTACGGGTGCAGATATAAATGAGGCAAAAATAAAATGTAATAAATTTATTGAAAAATTGATGAAATTGTTGGACACAAATTTTCTGTGTTTAAATATTGAAAAACTAAAATTAGGATTTTTAAACAGGGAGATAGACAGTTTGTTGAGCCACCATCTATTTGTGTGGAGAAGTGTACCCTTGAAATAATAAATAATATTAAATATTTGAGAATAATAATCGAGGAAAATATAAAATGGAAAATAAATATTCAAAATATATGGTAAACAATATTTTGGGGGTATTTGGTTTAATTACGAGAATTTCAAATAATTTCACAATTAAAACATTTAAAATGTTGTACTACAGTCTGATTTATCCATGTTTGACTTATTGTTTATTAGTATGAGGGTAAACTACTAAGACTAATTTATATAAACTACAGTCATTACAAAAATAGGATGGTCAGAATTTTAAATAACTTTTGGGAATTAACTTGAATATGGGGGTACGGATAAATTCTTATGGATTTTTAGATATTGAGAAATTATAGCAATTTAGATTATTTGGATTTATGTATACAAGAACAAGTTAGTAAAATCATGCAATGCATTGATTATGATACGCTTTCCAACATAAACAAAATTATTACTCAAGTTATAAGGATAATGGCTGTGAAATAAATCTCGCTCCTGTGTCCTGACCTTTGACCCCATTTAGATGATATTCAACAGAACCAGTTCAGTATACCTCAAGAATAACATACTAAAGTTTTGTCGTAATAGAAGCAGTGTTACGCAAGTTATGAGAATAATGGCTGTGGAATAAATCTTGCTTTTGTGCAATGACCTTTGCCCTTTGACTCCATTTCGTTGATATTCAACAGAACCGGTTCACTATACCTCAGGAACAACATGATAACGTTTTGTCGCAATCGAAACATTTTTAGGTAAGTTATGATGCACAAGGGCAGAGGAATGGATTCCACTCCAGTGTCCTGACCTTTGACCCCATTCCGCCCATTTTCAATAATTTTCGTTCCCAGGTGGTTCCTTACCACATACCGAAATTTCATCTAAATCGAATCATTTTTACGCAAGTTATGACACATATGGGCAATGGAAAATATCCCGCTCTTATGCCCTGCCTGACCTTTGACCCCATTTCGCCAATTTTCAATACGGTTCGTGCCCAGGTGGTTTCCTACCACATACAATAATTTCATCGAAATCGAACCATATTTACGCATGTTATGACGCATAAAGGCAATGAAATGGATCCCACTTTTATGTCCTGAACTTTGACCCCATTCCGCCCATTTTCAACAGGGTTCGTTCCCAAGTGGTTCCTTACCACATACTAAAATTTCATCGAAATCGAACCATTTTTAAGCAAGTTATGACGCATAAGAGCAATGGAATGGATCTCGCTCCTATGTCCTGACCTTTGACCCTGTTTCGCCCATTTTCAATAGGGTTCGTCCCCAGGTGGTCCCCTACCACATACTAAAATTTCGTCAAAATCGAACCATTTTCACGGGAGTTATCGTGCGGACGGACGGACAAAGCTGGAGCATATACGCTTCTTCAACCTTCGGTTGGAAAGCGTAAACAAGTTATGACGCATCAGGGCAACGGAACAAATCCAGCTCTTACGTCCTGCCTGACCTTTGACCCCATTTCGCCCATTTTCAATAGGGTTCGTGCCCAGGTGGTTCCCTACCACATACTAAAATTTCATCGAAATCGAACCATATTTACGCATGTTATGACGCATAAAGGCAAAGAAATGGATCCCGCTTTTATGTCCTGACCTTTGACCCCATTCCGCACATTTTCAATAGGTTTCGTTCCCAGGTGGTTCCTTACCACATACCGAAATTTCATCTAAATCGAATCATTTTTACGCAAGTTATGACACATAAAGGCAATGGAATAAATCCCGCTCTTATGCCCTGCCTGACCTTTGACCCCATTTCGCCAATTTTCAATACGGTTCGTGCCCAGTTGGTTCCCTACCACATACTAAAATTTCATCGAAATCGAACCATATTTACGCATGTTATGACGCATAAAGGCTATGAAATGGATCCCGATTTTATGTCCTGAACTTTGACCCCATTCCGCCCATTTTCAATAGGTTTCGTTCCCAGGTGGTTCCTTACCACATACCGAAATTTCATCTAAATCGAATCATTTTTACGCAAGTTATGACACATAAAGGCAATGGAATAAATCCCGCTCTTATGCCCTGCCTGACCTTTGACCCCATTTCGCCAATTTTCAATACGGTTCGTGCCCAGTTGGTTCCCTACCACATACTAAAATTTCATCGAAATCGAACCATATTTACGCATGTTATGACGCATAAAGGCAATGAAATGGATCCCGCTTTTATGTCCTGACCTTTGACCCCATTCTGCCCATTTTCAACAGGGTTCGTTCCCATGTGGGTCCTTAACACATACTAAAATTCCATTGAAATCGAACCATTTTTACGCAAGTTATGACGCATAAGAGCAATGGAATGGATACCGCTCCTATGTCCTGACCTTTGACCCTGTTTCGCCCATTTTCAATAGGGTTCGTTCCCAAGTAGTCTCCTACCACATACTAAAATTTCGTCGAAATCGAACCATTTTCACGTGAGTTATCGTGCGGACGGACGGATGGACGGACAAAGCTGGAGCTTATACGCTTCTTCAACCTTCGGTTGGAAAGCGTAAATAAAAGAGAATAAGTATCAACATTTAATTCAACTGAACACTGCAGGTCGCGACTATCAAACAAGAGACAGAATGCATTTTTGTTACCAATGCCTAACACTTTAACCCAAAAATGATTTATTGATTACCAGGGATTGATGTTATGGAATAACGTACCTTGTCAATTAATAAATATAATTATTTTCGAAAACAACTAAAAACTATTTGCTAACAAATTAAAATATAAAATTATATGGTAAAATTTTATTAATCAGACCACATATGGGTAAATTTTATATGTGGAGGACGTTTGACTTGACTACGTCCTTTACGGGAATTGTGATTCACTCAGGCTATATATATATATATATATAGCATTTTACTCAATTTCCTGTTTTGTGGTTACCCTGTACATAATTATTCACATTATATATGTTGTTTTTCTTAATACTTTATGTTATAAAATTAATTTTGAAATGTAACATAGTCAAATGTAACCCCATAACGAAATAACTGAAATGAAAAGCTACACCGAGATTTTTTGAAAATGGGATGTTGAGCAAATTCAGGCAGAACTACCAAATTTTGGTGACAGATCGTACCAAAGAATCAAAGACCCGAAACACGAATTTGTACCACTAGATTTTCCATTAAAGAAAGAATGTGTATGAAAGGTTGGACTGTTTTCAAGTGTTCATGAACTGGACTTATTGTGATGGTAGAATCAGGAGGGAAAGTCAAACTTTTTTTTACTTAATTGTATGATGTGTACGCTTTACATGAATATTTCCAATGCGACATTGTTTTTAGACCTTACATAAAAATCAAAATGTTGATGGACAATAGTGATATGTTTGTTAATACACATGTGTATGTCTAATAAAGTGCGGAGCAGTTGCTGAATCTCTATTACTAATATTTCCTTGTTCGTTTTGTCGCAAAGATATCAGATTCTTCATCTTTGATATACAAAGAAGTAAAGGTCTGAGAATGGTATGATATTAATACTGAAATGATGTTTCATTTTATTTTAAGACTATGCCCTCTGCGCATTAGCAGCACTTTCTAGAAACTTGTATGTGTAATTTGCTGCACATAACAGAAGAACATAAACAAATATTTCTTTCGTTTCAACTTTGCTTATTTTTATGAAGAAAATTTTCGACCACTACAATAATTTACATTCGAATCGTATTTTTTACTTTGCTAGAAATGGTTCTTTAATTAAAGTTTACAAGGAAATGATTTTTTTCCTTTTTTTCTTTTTTGACTTCATAAATAGCATCACCATCATTTTGTTCAAAATTTCAAATTTTTATGATTTATGTGCTTCATGTATTTCTTGATAGTGCAGTTAACAACAGCCACAAATAATTTACCAATCTCCGCACAAGATAATTAAACAGAAAGCTAATTTACCTTTAAGCAATCGTTTCAGTTCTCAGAAAATCTACAATTAAATCAAATTCGCTGGATGGAAAAAGAAAATTAATTAATTTCTGCAAAGCCTTTATCTTAAAAAAAATAGAAAGCGGGAGAGATGCAGAACCAAAACAAAAGCGCCTTTTCCTTTCGTTTCCTCTAGCGCATTAAAGTGGCAAAATTAATGACGAATATCTCGCTTAGAACAGTTATCTCGAAGCTCATATTCTAGAAAAAGGTAAAAAGGGCAAGATCAATGGGATTAAGGGACTTTCTAACCGGATAAAGACCTGACGGCTACAAAAATATTTAAGGAGAAAACACTAAATAAAATGGAAGAGGCTTAGCATGAAATCAAAAGTTTTTTTCTCCCCGTTTAAACCGCAAAAGCCACTTTTCTTTTAAAGAGGAAGTGCTTTAAATTTAAGGTAAATGATAAAAGAGTTCCGGAAAGTTCTGCACGGCTGGTTCAGCTGCGATGTAAAAAGGCAAATGATATTTGTATTAAGCGAAAAGGGTAGGTATCAACAAAATAATATATATGTACGGTATATGTACGAGTACATACACTGCTCGACATAGAAATTGCCCCAGTGCTACAAATATGGAAATTACAAGGACGGGTATATCCATTAGAGATATGCAAATTATGTTAAACTGGAGCCGATGCGGTTACACGTTCGTGAGATAAAAGTGCCAGCAACAACAGGTATGGTAATGTGTGGTAGCAGATGAAAGTGTCGCAGATGTTTCAGATTTGTTGTTTGTGCTGGGAAACTGTTCAACGAAATGCGAAAATACCGGGTACACGCCATCGGCAGGTTTATCGCCATTTGGATGCATTTCAGAGAAGAAGAACTGTAGGCCTGTGTGAATCCGACTGGTCTATACGTCGTATCGCTGCGTGCAACGAAATGAACGAACTGTTGGACGCTGTTGGCACCAGTGGTACAGGAAGGTTCGTACGTGCGTCGGAGCGACTGTGGTGCAGTCCGACAGACGTCATCCCGCCTGGACCGGCGGATTGTTTCGTTCGTCACCAGAAAGCACTGCAGCCGATATTCGACGTGCTGTGTCATCGGCTACGGACGTCGCCATAACGATCTGAACTGTAAACCGAAGGTTACATGTAGCAAACCTGCGCAGTAGGCAACCGTTACGTCGACTGCCATTGACGGCCAGCAATCACAGCGCTCGTCTGACTTGGTGCTGAAGTCAGGCGAACTGGGGTCAGGAATGAACGTCTGCGGTCTTCAGTGACGAATCCCGTTTCTGTTTGGGTGTTGACGATCGAAACATCCGTGTCTGGCGGACGGATCCTGGTTTCGTTTGCGACCACCACACCGCCCAACAGGCAGGCATCATGGTATGGAGTGCTATTGCGCATGACAGCAGGCCACCTCTTGTCCGCATTTTGGGCACACTGACAGCTGCACGAATATGTGATCGAGGTTTTACAGCCCATTTTGATACCGTTCCTGAATGGCTTACAGCACTAAATTTTCCAGCAAGATGACGCCCGTACACACCGCTCGGGTATGCAGACAATGTTTGCAGAATGTTTAAACACTGTCATGACCAGTAAGATTGCCCGATTTATCTTCAAGCAAAAACATCTGGGACCAGATTGAACGTCGTCTGCAATCAAATCGGCCTGCGCTGATCTCGATGAATTATGGGAGAAAGTCAACTATGCTTGGAGTCCCATCATTCCTCAGGACGATATCCGGCGACTGTATGACTCATTGCCCCGCCATATTGCTGCCTGTATTGCCGTTCGCGGCTGTGCAACCACTTACTGAGGCGTACCTATTGTACCTGTTATCTCATCTGATAAACACTGTACGTGGCTGAAAATAAAATCATGGTAAACCCCTATGTACTCCTATTTGCATGCTGAATTTCACCCCTCTATCCTCTCTCCTTCTGAGTGGGGCAATTTTTATGTCGAGCATTGTACATATATATCATCATCATCATCATTGTCAACCATTATCAATCCACTGCTGGACGAAGGTCTCCCCAAGTTTCCTCCACAACGGTCTGTCTTGTGCCAGTCTCCTCCATGTCACTCCCGCATACTTTCGAATTTCATCTACCCATCTTCCATGTGGTCTTCTTCTGGGTCTTTTCCTGTCCCTTGGAATCCAATCTAAAATTTCGGCTGTCCATCGATGGTCTGTCCTTCTGGCAGTATGTCCAGCCCATTGCCATTTCAGGGATTTAACTCTGATCATGATGTCTTCCACTCTTGTCATTTTTCGGATCCACGTGTTCCTCTTCTTATCTTTCCTGGTCACACCAAGCATGCACCTCTCCGTGCTGCTTTGAGTTGTCTGCAGCCTTTGTATGTCTCTTTTAGCTAAGATCCACGTCTCTGCACCATACGTAAGCACTGGAAGGATGCATTGATCAAACACTTTTCTTTTAAGACATAATGGCATATTGCTCTTGAAAATTTTGCTGTTTCTTCCAAAAGCTCTCCAGGCAAGTTTTGTACGCCGATTAGTTTCTTTATCAATGTGACCCTCACTTGATATCTGCTGTCCAAGATAAACGTACGTGTCTGTTATCTCCAGCTTTTCTCCATCAATCGATAAATCTTCATTTCTTGTAAAAGCATTGTACATCACTTTTGTCTTCTGAAAGTTCATTTTTAATCCCACTTCTTTACTCTTGTCAGCAAGTTCCTGGATCATACTCTGTAGCTCTGATGGGGTAGTTGCAAAAATGACTATGTCATCAGCAAAACGAAGGTGGGTTAGATAATCTCCATTAATCTTTATCCCTTTGTTTTCCCAGTTCAGTGATTGAAAGACATTTTCCAATGTGGCATTAAAGAGCTTCGGAGATATGGTGTCACCTTGTCTCACTCCTTTTCCAATTTTTATGTGTGTTGTATTTTCAAACAGCCGAATCTTTGCACTTGCATTTTCATAGATATTAATAATATTAATGTATGCATCTTCAATACCGCAGGATTTCAGAGCCATTGCAACTGCTGATGGTTTCACCGAATCAAAGGCTTTTTCATAATCGATGGATGGGGTGCAAGATCAGATGAAGCGTAACATATCATAGCCTCTCGTTGACAAATGCCAACCCCGCCTTCTCGTGGTGCATCCTGTTCTCACTAAAGGGGCTCTGACGACAGGCACATAGCGATATAACTACACTGCTGGACAATTGCTAAGGACGGACCATAAACGGCTATATAGCGCATAAAAAAGTAAGTGTGGTTGGATGCCAAGTGAAATAAAGTAATGTCAGAATGCCAGGACATTACAAGAAAGACAATTTATTGTGCTCTGAAATCCAGAAGGCTTTGGAACGTGTTCAAGGGACAAACAGGCCATTTTGTGCAGAATACATAAATGTGAAAAAATGCAATTACCGTCCGCAGGCGTTCCGGCGTAAGATGTCAATACGGGATATGGCCACCATGGAGGGCGATGCAAGATTCCACACGTCGTGTCATGCTTTGCACAACATTATCAAGGAGCTGTTTTGGTAATTTATTCCATTCCTCTGTCAGTGCACGGATGAGGGTGTCCTTGTTTATTGGAGAGCATTGGCGACTAGCAAGACTCCTCCCCAAAGCATCCCACACATTTTCAATGGGATTCAGATCTAGAGAACGTGCTAGCCATACGAGGCGTTGAATATCCTTGCTCTCAAAACACTCCTGGACAGCGACTGTTCGATGACATGTTGCGTTGTCGTCCATAAAAATGAATTTATCACCGACATCACCACGGAACATGAGAACATGAGGCAGAAGAACCTCATTAATGTATCGTTGGCCAGTCATAGTCCTAGTTGGAAGCACATAGAGGGACGTACGGCCATTGATCATGATGCCAGCCCATACCATGACACTACATGTCGGATATCGGCCCCTTTCCTGTATGTTTGCTGGACAATACGCAGTACCACTATCACTCCAGGTCAGTTGACGTCGACAATCAGACGATAGACTGTATCTACTCTCATCTGAGAAGAGGACAGCAGACCAGTCGTTATCAGTCCAATTGCGATGTTGATGGCATCATTGCAAACGGGCGGTACGGTGACGTCTGGACAATGGGATGCACACAACAGGACGGCGGGCGTATAGTCCTCCTTCATGCAAACGTCTGGCGACAGTTTTCGGGAGATCCGCTTGCCAGTAGCAGCCATAAACTGATTTGCTACCTCACTTGCTGTGCTGAGCCGGTGTCTTTTTGTTGATAGCACTATGTACCGATCTTCTGCAGGTGTCGTACTGCGAACACGACCTCTCCCGTGACGTTTGCTACACTCTCCATTTGTTTGAAATGATTTCCAAAGCCTTGAAACAACACTGTGGCTGACGTCGAACTCCCTGCCAACATCTGTTATTTTCCGCCTTTCTTCAATCTTGCCAATAATACGGCCAAGCGTAAAATCATCTAGGTGATGTCGGGAAGACATGCTGAAACTTGTAAGTTCGTCAATTGATTCTTCCCCTTTCAACTTTGCGTTTGAACAACAACGGTCAATACGCGTCAAATCCTTTATATCTCTTATCAGCGCTATGACGTCACGAACAAGTTCGGCAATCCAAAATTTGCATACGCACAACACGTCTTACTGTATCCCACACGTTTGCTAATTTCCACATTTTCCTGCCTTCCATTTTATGGTTGCTATCGTTGCTATTGTCATCCGTCCTTAGCAATTGTCCGGCAGTGTATATCAGCGGGACTAGAGGAAATGCTATTCCACACTCACGAACCCTCTTGGCCAGCGTTATGAGTTATGCCCAAACCCCCTACCACCACCACCACTCAAGATGATTTCGAAACTGAAAATTTGGTCCTCAGTTCTAGGCAGCTGGAATGTACCTGGTAATACGACATGAAGGCAAAGACTGCTAAGAATCACCAGAGGACCAGACTAGGCTGCCTTCTGATGCTGACCAAGGCTACATTTAACGGACGTTACCTATCTTCTGATTCAAGGCTCCTTGAATTGGAGGAGGAATTACAAAGAATAAAATGGGACATCATCGGGCTAAGTGAAGTAAGAAGGAAAGGACAAGATCTCACTGAACTAAAAAGTGGACATCTCTTCTACTATCATAGATGTTTTTCACCCTCTACCAGTTGGCCAAAATAAAAGCCATGATCCACCCATTATAATTCAATTTACAACAAGGACAGGCAGAGATAACTGGCTAGCTAAGAGGAAAACTCCAATCTTCAATTCCGACTTAGATCCTGCATCCCAGCATTCCAGAATCTACATAAATGAAAACCTATCACCACATTATAAACTGACATGCTAGACAACTGGTGCACCTAGAACTAATCAAATACGCCTTAATTGGCAATGGTAATTTGTTTATTAGACAGACAGATGGTGATAAAAGAAATGTTCTACTGGAAGACCTACAGGTGTATGGACTTGCTACTTAATCAAAGTTATATTTTTCTGATTTCATACTAACTGTTTTATGTTGCAGGACCAATACTACACAACTCAAGACCTCAACAAGTTATTTACAACTAATATAAACTATACCCTTAAAATTATACATCTTAATGCTCAATCATTACTAAATAAAATTACACTTCTAGAAGCATTATTACATACACTAAGATCAACATTAGATTTCATTTGTGTTACTGAAACATGGTTTCCGGCTGAAAAATTTATTATTCCATTGCATAATTTCCTGACATTTAACCTCAACAGAGATTATTCTAGTTGAGGGGTTATAGCTATCTATGTTAATAAAAAATGTCAATTATTTTCTATAATTAAAGAATTCACAATAATTTATAAAATCATAGAAATACTTACCATCCAAAATCAATACTACATATTCTCAGTCTGTTATTGACAACCCAGCTCAGACTATAATGAAATATTTGTAGTGTTAAACTAGCTATTTAACTTTGCTAATTTCTGTAAAAAAAGTGTTTTTGATGAGTGACTTTAATATAGATATATCAATTAATAACTCTATAACACAATAATTCCAACAATTACTTACTGTATCAGGATTTATTAAATTACTTCCCCAACTAGAATTACCCAAAATACTAGTACTATAATTGACTTGGCCATAATTAATGTCCAATCACAGCATGCAGGAATAATTGAATATGATATAAGGGATCATCTGCCCATTTTCATTTTATACAAGACTGAAAGTTTTCTACATGAGGAACCTAAGACTGTTAAATTCCGTAAAATTAATAAAAAACTCTTTAGAAAATTTTAAACAACTACTTAACGAAATTACCTGGGAAGATTTTCAGAGATACAAATCACACAATTTAGCTTATGACATTTTTTTAAAACCTTTAAAGAAAAATATGACCAAGCTTTCCCCGTCTCTTTACACAATATTAATTCTAAAAAGAAACTCCGCAAACCTTGGATCACCTCAACATTGTTAAATCGTATTAAGAAGAAAAAGAGACTGTTTGCAAATTTTTTAAGAACAAGAGATGAAAATGACTTCACCAATTTTACATTATACAGAAATACACTTAACTATGCTGTAAGAAATGCTAAGAGAAACTATTATGCAAATATCTTTGCATTGAATAACCCAAAAGTAACTTGGAAAAACCTTAATTATTTACTAGGGAAACAGACTACGACGGTTACACCAGAACACCTATTGGATTATAATGGAAAGAAAATTACTGATAAAGAGCACATGGCTGCCCGTCTTAATGAATACTTTACTAATATCTCTCGAGATCTTAAACTGAACTTAAAATCATTTAATAACAATTTCCTACAACACTTTCATAATTCTTGTGTTAATAATACTTTCTACTTATTACCTGCAACTAAAACTGAACTACTGCAAGAAATAAACAATATTAAAACTACCTCCAGACCAGGAAATGATGTTAATTATCCTACTGTTGTTGAACATATAGCTGAAATAATTATAAACCCACTACTAAATATCTTCAAACTAGTTTTCACTTCTGGTATCTTTCCACATGCACTGAAAATTACAAAAGTTACCCCTAAATATAAATCTGGCAAGAGTAATGATGCTAAAAATTTTCGTCCTATAGCTAAAATGTTAATCTTTGCTAAAATCTTAGAAAAATTAATCTATACGAGATTAATCTCATACTTGCAAAAATTTAATATCATTAATAAAAATCAATTTGTCTTTCAACCCAATAAATCAACAGAATCTGCGCTCTTACACCTTCAGGATATAATTTTAAAAAGTCTTGAATCAAAAAATATTACTCTCTCTGTTTTCCTTGACTTGACTAAAGCGTTTGACACTCTCAATCATCAATTTCTTTTAACCAAATAATATAATGTGGGTGTGAGGGGTATTGCACATACCTTACTTAGTAAATACTTAACTGATAGATTTCAATATACTGCCATTGATCAATCTGAATCATCGCTACTACCGATTACTTCAGGGGTTCCTCAGGCTTGGTTTTGGGTCCCTTATTATTTAACTTATATATAAATTATATTTTTGACGTAACAATTAAGAACCTTATAATTCTATATGCTGATGATACAACAGTATTATTCCATGGCAAAATTCTTAACGAAATGGTTGCTCAGGCAAATTACCACTTACTGATTTATTTGGAATGGTTAACATACATTGAACTTATAATTAATGTTAATAAAACAAAATCTCTTATCTTTACTAGACAAAATATATTACATACGCAAGTTCCATGCTTACTTTTAAATAATACTCCTATTGATATTGTACAGGACTTTAATTATCTTGGAATTATTCTAACTTTCGACCTAAGAAGGCACAACGATATAGACTCAATTGTAAATCGAATCTCCAAAAATATTGGGATTGTAAGTAAAATTATTTCATGTTTAACTACTAAAACACTATATTATACACTTTTTCAATCACACATTAATTATTACTTTTCCTCATGGGGACAAACTACTGAAACCAACATCAATAAACTACAAAAATTACAGAATAAATACATTAGGCTATTAGACTTAAAAAGAAATTCTCATAACAACTTCCAGGTTTACACTTTACACCACATCTATGTCAGCCCCAACCATTATGGAATTTTATCCATTAAACAAATATTTAATTTCAAAATAGGTACACTAATGTTTCAAAGAATTAAACTGAACTTACACACAGATACCATTGAATTGAATTTACATACCTATCACTACAACACGAGACACATATCATTACTAAGACCCATACATCCAAAAAGCCTCATGATCAAGAAGAGCTTAAATTATATTGTTCCTGAATATTGGAATACACTGCCAGCTGAGTTAAGCACAATAAATAACCTAAATTTATTCAAAAACAAACTTAAAAAATATTTGCTAAGATAATTAAAGAAAATAATAACTTAAAACAAAAATGCTTTACAATATAACTAATATTTAACATTACTGCTGTGTCTTATTGAACCTGAGTTTGCTTGCCTATTTTCTTCTGGGAATCAGGGCTTGTCACGACTCTCTGAGCCCTTTTCTCCGATTTTTCCTGCTATAAAAATTATTTATGTATATTCACAAAGCCTACAATGTAATAGCAAAATAAATTATTATTATTATTATTATTATTATTATTATCCTGGGACAGATATTGGCAGAACTAGTGGTGTTGGATTTATAATAAACAAGAAACTGAAGGATAAAGTTCTAGAAGTTGAAAGTTCCTCGGACAGAGATGCGCGACTCGTTATCCAACTTTCAAAATGATACCAGACTCAGATTATTCAAGCTTACCACAAGTCATCCTGAGGAAGAAATTGAATAAGTTTACAAGGAAATTCAGCATCAATTGAAGAATTTTTTTATCACAACAAGGGCAAACAGCACTTGAAACTTATTATGGGAGATTTCAATGCGAAAATAAGACAACAGCATCAGAATGAAGAATGGTAGGCAAATTCGGTCATGGCAACAGAAATCAGCGTAGAAATACTCTCGTTGAATTTGCAGCGGCACAAATATCTTTCATCATGAACTCCATTTTCAAGAAAAGGCCACATAGGTAATGGACATAGAGACATCCCTATAGAACGACAAGTGAAACTGATTTTATTATGTGTAACAAGAAATTTGTCATCGAAGATAGCAGTGCCATAAACAAGTTCAACACAGGTGTTGACCACGAATAGTGAGATGTAAGATGTAAACTGGAACGTAGGAAGCTCGTAAATCAAACAAAATGTATGGACATGGCCAACCTTAAAAATCATCATAATAGCTTCAAGTTGGAACTGTGGAACCGATTCTCTGGTCTAGAAGTTCTAACATCGAAAGAAGTGGACATCTCTGAAGTTAACATCAGGAAACTAACCATGGTTCAAGGAAACAGCAACACAAATAGGTGGTACTAAGAACAAGTTGTATATGAAGAACATATCAGGAAAAACAAAAAGGCTGATGCAAAATAGAAAGAAGATGAGGACTAAAAAAGAAAATTTGACTTCCAAAGTAAAATATATAGAGCTATGCAAGACCATTCGGAAAAATATCCCTGAAGGTGTAAGGAAATTCAATTGTGAACTGGTGAGAAAAGCAGTTGAAAACAATCAAACCCTGAAGAAAAAAGGGAAGAAAACCGATTATGGCCCTGAGAAAAGAAGATGGTTCCGTAACAAGAAATAAAAGGGGAAATTTTAACAAGAGTGAAATATTTCTACACAAAACTATTAGAAAGAGATGATACACCTGTTTAGGCCATTAAAAAAGGTACCAGTACTAAACGTCCTCCTGTCCTCCGGGCAGAAGTTGCACATGCAATTAAGAACATAAAACGGCGAAGGGCTCCAAAAGAAGATGGAATTACTGAGGACATTATACAAGAAGCAAGCGGAGAAATAGAAACTACACTCTCCAAAGTTTTCACTAGATGGCTCAATGAAGGAAAGGTTCCTGAGGATTGGAGCAATGCTACAATGATCCATCTCAGGAACTATAGGTCCATCAGCCTCCTTTCAGTGTTTTATGAAATCTTCACTAAGGTTCTTTCACATCTCTTGAAGGCAGCATTGGACATGGCTCAACCGAGAGAACAAGATGGATTCAGGAGTGGCCGCAGCACCATAGATCATATTCATGTACTGAGAGAACTAATCGAAAGAACTGGGGAAAACGAACTCCCATTATACATGGCTTTTATTGATTATTAAAAAGCCTTTGATTTTGTGAAACCATCAGCAGTTACAATGGCTTTGAATCCTGCGGAACTGAAGATGCTTACATTAGCATTATTAATGGCATTTATGAAAATGCAAGTGCAAAGGTTCGGCTATTTGAGGATACAGCACCAAAGAAAATTAGAAAGAGAGTGAGACAAGGTTACACCTTATCTCCCAAACTCTTTAATGCCATATTTCAAAATGTCTTTCAATCAGTGAACTGGAAAAACAAATATATATATATATATATATATATATATATATATATATATATATATATATATATATATATCATCATCATCATCATCATTGTCAACAATTATCAATCCACTGCTGGACGAAGGTCTCCCCAAGTTTCCTCCACAACGGTCTGTCTTGTGCCAGTCTCTTCCATGTCACTCCCGCATACTTTCGAATTTCATCCACCCATCTCCCACGTGGTCTTCCTCTGGGTCTTTTTCCTGTCCCATGGAATCCAATCTAAAATTTCGGCTGTCCATCGATGGTCTCTCCTTCTAGCAGTATGTCCAGCCCATTGCCATTTCAGGGATTTAACTCTGATCATGATGTCTTCCACTCTTGTCATTTTTCGGATCCACGAGTTCCTCTTCTTATCTCTCCTGGGTACACCAAGCATGCACCTCTCCATGCTACTTTGAGTTGTCTGCAGCCTTTGTATGTCTCTTTTAGTTAAGGTCCACGTCTCTGAACCATACGTAAGCACTGGAAGAATGCATTGATCAAACACTTTTCCTTTAAGACATAATGGCATATTGCTCTTAAAAATTATGCTGTTTCTTCCAAAAGCTCTCCAGGCAAGTTTTGTGCGCCGACTAATTTCTTCATCAATGTGACCCTCAGTTGATATCTGCTGTCCAAGATAAACGTACGTGTCTGTTATCTCCAGCTTTTCTCCATAAATCCATAAATCTTCATTTCTTGTAAAAGCATTAAACATAACTTTTGTCTTCTGAAAGTTCATTTTTAATCCCACTTCTTTACTCTTGTCAGCAAGTTCCAGGATCATACTCTAAAGCTCAGATGGGGTAGTTGCAAAAATGACTACGTCATCAGCAAAACGAAGGTGGGTTAGATAATCTCCATTAATCTTTATCCCTTTGTTTTCCCAGTTCAGTGATTGAAAGACATTTTGAAATGTGGCATTAAAGAGCTTCGGAGATATTGAGTCACCTTGTCTCACTCCCTTTCCAATTTTTATGTGTGTTGTTTTTTCAAACAGCCGAATCTTTGCACTTGCATTTTCATAGATGTTTTTAATAATATTAATGTATGCATGATTTCAGAGCCATTGTAACTGCTGATGGTTTCACCGAATCAAAGGCTTTTTCATAACCGATAAAAGCCATGCATAATGGAAGTTCATATTCCCTCGCTCTTTCAATTAGTTCTCTCAGTACGTGGATATGATCTATTGTGCTGCAGCCACTCTTGATTCCAACTTGTTCTCTCGGTTGAGCCATGTCCAGTGTTACCTTCAAGCGGTGTGAAAGAACTTTAGTGAAGATTTTATAAACCACCGATAGGAGGCTGATAGGTCTGAGATCCTCAATGTCACCTTTTTATGTAGCAGGATCATTGTAGCTTTGTTCCAATCTTCAGGAATCTTCGCTTCATTAAGGTATCCAGTGAAAATTTGGGCGAGTACTGTTTCGATTTCTCCACTTGCTTCTACAGTAATTCTATGATGTCTACAGTAATTCCATCTTCTCCTGGAGCTTTTCCCCGCTTCATGTTCTTGATTGCATGTGCAACTTCTGCTGGGAGGGCTGGAAGAACTCTGGTACTGGTACCTTTCATGATGATGTCTGGAGTACATGTATCATCCCTTTCATATAATTTGGAGCAGAAATCTTTTACTCTTGTCAAATTCTGCCTCTATATCTTGATACAAAACCATCTTCTTTTCTCAGTGCCATAATCTGTTTTCTTCCCTTACTGAGATGTCCCTTTGCTATCTTTAGGCTTTGGTTGTTTTCAATCGCTTTCCTTACTAGTTCACAGTTGAATTTCCTTACGCCTTCAGTGATACTTTTTCGTACTGTCTTGCATAGCTCTATATATTCCACTTTGGAAGTCACATCTTCTTTAGTTGTCCTCATCACTCTTCTTTTTTCATCAACATTTTGGTTTTTCCTGATAATTTGTTCACATGCAATTTGTTCTTAGACCCAGCTAATTTTGTTGCTGTTTCCATAAGAGCTTTGGTTACTTTTATGTTAACTTCAGAAATATCCACTTCTTCCAATGTTAGGCCTTCTAAAGCAGAGAATCTGTTCTTCAGTTCCAACTTGAAGGTATTATGGTGTTTTTAGCACGTCTTTTGTAAAAAAAGATCATGCTTATGTTATCGGTTTTTCCGTCCGTCCGTCAGTCAGTCCGTCCGTCCGTCTGTACCCATGGTATCTCTGAAACTATTCGTCGGATTTGAAAAATTCTTTTTGCGTTCGAAAGCGTAAAATATGCGACTGATGATTCTTCATTTTTTTTTTTTTTTTTTACGTGGTACAATTTCGCTGCTAGAGGGCGTAAATGCAGATAATGTCGAATTCAAAAATACGTTTTATTCCACATATTTGTTTCTAAACATAAGATTGAAAAAAATCTTTTATCTTTCGATTCCACTTATATCGAAGAGTATTTTGGATATAGTTTCTTTTTCAAATTACGCATAGATTTTCCGTTAGGGGCGTAAAATTAAACTGCATTTTTTTCTGTAACTCTTTTTCTAAAACTCCGATTTGAATTTTATTTTTCAGCGCATACATCTCCTGATGCACAATCTTTTGCATATAATTTCGAATTTTTGGTAAAGAATACTTTGGCCACCAGGGGGCGTGAGTGTTATTTTTTGCTTTTGATGTATTTGCCATAAAATCTGAGCTTCTAAAATATCGATTGAAAAAATTCTTTCGTGGGCTGATGCCACTCACGTCGATAAACCTTTTCTGCATATTTTCTCCCTAAAATATTCTACAGTTTCTCCGCCAGGGGGCGTAGATGTATATCTTATTTTTGTCAATATCTCGATTTCTAAGAGTCCGATTTGAAAAATTCCTTGTTTGTTGGATAGTGTTTTTAGTGTGACATGTTTTCCCTATAAATTAAAAATTTTCAAGTAGTTCACAGACTTTCCGCTCGGGGGCTTAAAGTTAAATTGCGTTTCATCCTATATCATCATCATCATCATTGTCAACCATTACCAATCCACTGCTGGACGAAGGTCTCCCCAAGTTTCCTCCACAACGGTCTGTCTTGTGCCAGTCTCCTCCATGTCACTCCCGCATACTTTCGAATTTCATCCACCCATCTTCCATGTGGTCTTCTTCTGGGTCTTTTCCTGTCTCTTGGAATCCAATCTAAAATTTCAGCTGTCCATCGATGGTCTGTCCTTCTGGCAGTATGTCCAGCCCATTGCCATTTCAGGGATTTAACTCTGATCATGATGTCTTCCACTCTTGTCATTTTTCGGATCCACGAGTTCCTCTTCTTATCTCTCCTGGTCACACCAAGCATGCACCTCTCCATGCTACTTTGAGTTGTCTGCAGCCTTTGTATGTCTCTTTTAGCTAAGGTTCACGTCTCTGCATCATACGTAAGCACTGGAAGGATGCATTGATCAAACACTTTTCTTTTAAGACATAATGGCATATTGCTCTTGAAAATTATGCTGTTTCTTCCAAAAGCTCTCCAGGCAAGTTTTGTACGCCGATTAATTTCTTCATCAATGTGACCCTCACTTGATATCTGCTGTCCAAGATAAACGTACGTGTCTGTTATCTCCAGCTTTTCTCCATCAATCGATAAATCTTCATTTCTTGTAAAAGCATTGAACATCACTTTTGTCTTCTGAAAGTTCATTTTTAATCCCACTTCTTTACTCTTGTCAGCAAGTTCCTGGATCATATTCTGTAGCTCTGATGGGGTAGTTGAAAAATGACTATGTCATCAGCAAAACGAAGGTGGGTTAGATAATCTCCATTAATCTTTATCCCTTTGTTTTCCCAGTTCAGTGATTGAAAGACATTTTCCAATGTGGCATTAAAGAGCTTCGGAGATATGGTGTCACCTTGTCTCACTCCTTTTCCAATTTTTATGTGTGTTGTATTTTCAAACAGCCGAATCTTTGCACTTGCATTTTCATAGATGTTATTAATAATATTAATGTATGCATCTTCAATACCGCAGGATTTCAGAGCCATTGCAACTGCTGATGGTTTCACCGAATCAAAGGCTTTTTCATAATCGATAAAAGCCATGCACAATGGAAGTTCATATTCCCTCGCTCTTTCAATTAGTTCTCTCAGTACGTGGATATGATCTATTGTGCTGTAGCCACTCCTGAATCCAGCTTGTTCTCTCGGTTGAGCCATGTCCAGTGTCACCTTCAAGCGGTGTGAAAGAACTTTAGTGAAGATTTTATAAACCACTGATAGGAGGCTGATAGGTCTGTAGTTCCTGAGATCCTCAATGTCACCTTTTTTATGTAGCAAGATCATTGTAGCGTTGTTCCAATCCTCAGGAATTTTCCCTTCATTAAGGCATGGAGTGAAAATTTGGGCGAGTACTGTTTCTATTTCTCCACTTGCTTCTTGTATGATGTCTACAGTAATTCCATCTTCTCCTGGAGCTTTTCCCCGCTTCATGTTCTTGATTGCATGTGCAACATCTGCTGGAAGGACTGGAAGAACTCTGGTACTGGTACCTTTCATGATGTCTGGAGTACATGTATCATCCCTTTCATATAATTTGGAGTAGAAATCTTTCACTCTTGTCAAAATTTCGCCTCTATTTCTTGTTACAGAACCATCTTCTTTTCTCAGTGCCATAATCTGTTTTTTTCCCTTACTGAGATGTCCCTTTGCTATCTTTAGGCTTTGGATGTTTTCAATTGCTTTCCTTACTAGTTCACAGTTGAATTTCCTTACGTCTTCAGTGATACTTTTTCGTACTGTCTTGCATAGCTCTATATATTCCACTTTGGAAGTCACATCTTCTTTAGTTGTCCTCATCTCTCTTCTTTTTTGCATCAACATTTTGGTTTTTCCTGATAATTTGTTCACATGCAATTTGTTCTTAGACCCAGCTAATTTTGTTGCTGTTTCCATAAGAGCTTTGGTTACTTTTATGTTAACTTCAGAAATATCAACTTCTTCCAATGTTAGGATTTCTAAAGCAGAGAACCTGTTCTTCAGTTCGAATTTGAAGGTATTATGGTGTTTTTTAAGGTTGGTTATGTCAATACATTTTGTTTGTCTTATGAGCTTTCTACGTTCGAGTTTAGTGTTGAGGTGCATCTTACATCTCACCAATCTATGGTCACTGCCTGTGTTGAACTTGTTTAGCACACTGCAGTCTTCTATGACGAATTTTTTGTTACACATAATAAAATCAATTTCACTTGTCGTCCCATTTGGATGTCTCCATGTCCATTTCCTGTGTGGCTTTTTCTTGAAAAAGGAGTTCAAGATGAAAAACCCTTCTGCCTTTGCAAACTCTACGAGAGTATTTCCACGCTGGTTTCTGTTCTCATAATTATCTTCAAGTGCTGCTTACCTTTATTATTTAGATCACGAATTTCCTCATAAAATTCTTCAATTTCTTCTTCAGCATGACTTGTGGTGGGTGCATAAGTTTGAATAATCTGAGCCTTTTATCATCTCGAGAGTTGGATAACGAGTCGTGCAGCTCTGTCAGAGGAACTTTCAACTTCTACAACTTTATCCTTCAGTTTCTTGTTTATTATAAATCCAACACCACTAGTTCTGCCAGTATCTTTCCCACGATAGTAGAAGAGATGTCCACTTTTTCAGTTCAATGAGATCTTCTCCTTTTCTCCTTACCTCACTTAGCCCGACGATGTCCCACTTGATCCTTTGTAGTTCCTGGCCAGGTGCCTTGGCCAGGTACATTCCGCTGCCTTGGCCAGGTACATTCCAGCTGCCGGAGACTGAGGGCCAAGATTTAAGTTGTGGAGTCATTTTGGAGGGGTTTGGCCATAACTCACCACGCTGGCCAAGCGGGTTGGTGAGTGTGGGATAGCATTTCCTCTAATTCCGATGCTATAGTTATACCGCTATTGGCGGTCGTCAGAGCCCCTTTAGTGGGAACAATATGTACCACGAGAAGGCGGGGTTGACATTTGTCAAGGAGAGGCTGTGATGTTACGCATCACCTGACCTTACATCCCCTGAAATATATATCTGCTTCTAATATATATATAGGGGGATGTAAGGTCAGGTGATGTTACGCATCACCTGACCTTACATTCCCATATATATCTGCTTCTAAATCATCGATCTGAAAAATTCTTTCTGCACCGGATACAGCTCTTGATGGGAAATCGTTTGCACGTAATTTCAAATTTTTGTAAAACGTTGTTTGGCCACCAGGTGGCGTAAGTCTTAATTTCTGCTTCTGATGTATTAGCAGCGAAATATGAGCTTCTAAAATCCCGATTGAAAATAAGTCTTTTGTGGACCGATACTACTCATGTCGACAAACATTTTAGGAACGTTTTCTTCTTGAAATAATGTACAGTTTCTACGCCAGGGGCGTAGATGTATATCTTATTTTTGTCAATATCTCCACTTCTAAAAGTCCGATTTGAAAAATTCCTTCTTTGTTGGATAGTGTTTCCGATGCGAAATGTTTTTCCTATAAATTCAAAATTTTCAAGTAAATCATAGACTTTCCGCTAGGGCACACAATGGTAAATTGTGTTTTCTGCTCTTAAAACTCCGATTTGAAAAATTCTTCCTGTATCGCATACAAGACCAGACGGAAAATATTTTTCACGTAATTTCTAATGTTCGGTAAAGAATGGTTTGGCTACCAGGGGTCATAAGTGTTAATTTCTACTTTTGATGTACTTGTAGCAAAATCTGGGCTCCTGAAAACTTGATTAAAATTTTTTTCTTGGACCGATACCGCTCATATGGATAAACCTTTTGTGAATACTTTCTTCCTAAAATAATGCATGGTTTTCCCACTAAGGGACGTAAAGTCACATCTTATTTTTGTCGATAACTCTGTTTCTAAGACTTCGTAAGCTCACGATTCCGTTTACAGCAATATCTGAGGGATTGAAGACCCGATTGAAAAAGTTCTTTCTTCCGCCAGACACTATTGTTTTCCATACTGGTTCCATTGACTTTGAATAGCTTTGATAAATTTAATTTGCTTCAGAACGGATTCAAAAGACGTGCTAATTACACCCGAAAATTCGGTGTCATCTTTCTTGTTTAAGGTTGGTCATGTCAATACATTTTCTTTGTCTTATGAGCTTGTCACGTTCGAGTTTAGTGTTGAGGTGCATCTTACATCTCACCAATGTATGGTCTCTACCTGCGTTGAACTTGTTTAGCACACTGCAGTCTTCTATGACGAATTTTTTGTTACACATAATAAAATCAATTTCACTTGTCGTCCCATTTGGATGTCTCCAAGTCCATTTCCTGTGTGGTTTTTTCTTGAAATAGGAGTTCAAGATGAAAAACCCTTCTGCCTCTGCAAACTCAACGAGAGTATTTCCACGCTGGTTTCTGTCGCCGTGACCGAATTTACCTACTGAAGTTTCATTCTGTTGCCGTTGCCCTATTTTTGCATTGAAATCTCCCATAATTAACTTCAAGTGCTGCTTACCTTTATTATTTAGATGACGAATTTCCTCATAAAATTCTTCAATTTCTTCTTCAGGATGACTTGTGGTGGGTACATAAGTTTGAATAATCTGAGCCTGGTATCTTTTCGAGAGTTGGATAACAAGCCGTGCAGCTCTGTCAGAGGAACTTTCAACTTCTACAACTTTATCCGTCAGCTTCTTGTTTATTATGAATCCAACACCACTAGTTCTGCCAGTATCTGTCCCACGATTGTAGAAGAGATGTCCGCTTTTCAGTTCAATGAGATCTTCTCCTTTTCTCCTTACCTCACTTAGCCCGACGATGTCCCACTTGATCCTTTGTAGTTCCTCTTCCAATTCAAGAAGCCTTGAATCAGAAGATAGGGAGCGTCCATTATACGTAGCCAAGGTCAGCATCAGATGGCAGCCTAGTCCGGTCCTCCGGGGATTCTTCGCACCCTCCGCCTTCATGTCGCACCGGCCGCTGCTTTGGCCAGGTACATTCCAGCTGCGGGAGACTGAGAGCCAAGATTTAAGTTGTGGAGTCATTTTGGAGGGGTTTGGCCATAACTCACCACGCTGGCCAAGCGGGTTAGTGAGTGTGGGATAGCATTTCCTCTAATCCCGATGGTATAGTTATACCGCTAGTGGTAGTTGTCAGAGCCCCTTTAGTTAGATACCCCTGCAATCGACGATATCAGCGGTCCTGGTGCACATCACGGCCGCCGCCGTTAAATATCGTGTGGGAAACAACAACACAACCAGTCGCATGCAAGATGCCACGTAAGTCGGAGCTCTCAGATTTCGAGAAAGGTGTAATCGTCGGGTATCACAGAAATGGTCGATCCATACGTGATATATCCAGCAAGTTGAAGTACCCAAAATCGACAGTGGCCTACGTGATTGGCAAGTGGAAGATGAGAGGTGACTGTCGGAATGGGCCCTAACCCGGCAGACCCACACAACTGGAAGTTAGAGACCGACGGGTGCTGGCCAGAGAAATTTGGAAGAACCGCACCAAATCGATGGGACACTTCCGCAATAAGTTTCAACAGGCATCCGGGAGTGTTCTTTCGATGAATACCATCCGTAAGGAAGCACATCTGCTCGGTTATCATGGACGTGCTGCCGCCCACAAGCCTTTGATCACCAAGTCCAAAAGCGCTGTTCGGCTAACATGGTGCAAAGAACGTTGACAGTGGACCGTTGAACAGTGGAAATAGCTTCTCTGGAGCGACTAATCAAGGTTCACCCTTTACCGTTCGGATGGCAGGGTCTGTGTGTGGCGTCTGCCTGGAGAACGCTTCCGGCCGGAATGTATTGTGCCAACTGTGAAGTTCGGCGGTTCCCTATCATTTTGTCCGTGTTCATTTCGTCCACGCTCACTTCGTCCGGTTCATTTCGTCCAACGTTCACTTCGTCCGCTGTTCACTTAGTCCAATGTTCACTTCGTCCACTGTTCATTTCGTCCACCGTTCACTTTGTCCACATTCATTTCGTCCTCAGAATGAATGGAATACCGTGGACATTTTCTTTTTCGATGGAATTTTCGTTATAGGCAGAAGAAAACTTCAGCGGACATTGCTTGCATGAGATTTTTTTCCTGTCTAAGTTTGTTCGATTAAAATGTATCGATTTTAAATGTGATTTAAAGCTAAACGTGAACTGAACTTTGAAGAGCTTTTTAACTCTTTTTGTACACACAAAAAGAGATGTCAATCCCTACAGCATGACTCACGCTATGTTCGGAAAAGGACTATGAGGTGGGATGTTTTTAATAACGCTGCAGTTTTACTTAGGCACTAAATATTTACATACGATGCCGAGTTATTAATATTCCATTTACTTACTTAAACACTAAATATTAATTACTATGCCTCATGCGTAGGCAGTTTTGATAGTTTTTTTGTTTTGTTTTTTGCCGATGTCATATTCATAATGCTTACCTATCAAGGTAATATAATAGAAATAGTATTGTGCTTTTACTGAGGCACGAAATATTAATTCACAGTCCCTAGGATTAGGCCTTTTTCACAGTTTTTACTCTACGGATGACATATCCATAACGTTTACATATCAGCTCAACTTAATAATACTGCGCTTTTCCTTAGGCACTAAATATTATTTCATAGGGCCTAGGCCTTTTTTCCAGTTTTCATTGTACGCATGTCATATTTTATGACGTTTACGTACCAAGAAAAGGTAATAACATTGCGCTTTAGCTCAAGCACTAAATAATATTTCATAGGCCCTATTGCTAGGGCTTTTTTAACCGTATTTAGTTTGCAGATGTCATATTCATAATGTTTACGTATGTATAAATTCAAGCTACTAATATTGCGCTTTTAATTAGGCACTAAATATTGTTTCATAGTCCCTAGGCCTAGGCCTTTTTTGCAGTTTTTATTCTACCGATGGCATATTAATAACGTTTACGTATTAAGTCAAGGTAATAAATAGTATTGCGCTTTTCTACAGGCACTAAATAATATTTCATAGGACCTACGCCTAGGCCTTTTTTACCGTATTTAGTCTACGGATGTCATATTCATAATGTTTACGTACAAAGTCAGGCTAATAATATTGCGCTTATACTTAGGCACGAAATATTATATCATAAAACCTAGGCCTAGACCTTTTTACAGTTTTTATTGTCCGCGTGTCATATTTATAACGTTTGCGTATCAAGACAAGATAATAATATTGCGCTGTTGCTCAAGCACTAAATATTATTTCATAGGTCCTAGGCCTAAGCCTAGGCTCTTTTTACAGTTTTTGTTCTATGGATGGCATATTCATAATGTTTGCGTATCAACTCAAGCTAATAGTATTGCTCTTTTGCTCAGGCACTAAATATTGTTTCATAAGCCCTACGCTTTAGCCTTTTTTGCAGTGGTTTTTGTACGGATGTCATATTCATAACGTTTACGTATCAAAACAGTCTAATGGTATTACGCTGTTGCTCAGGCACTAAATAATAATTATATAAGCGACGATGTCTTTCCCATACCTTTGGAAAAAAAAGTAGGTAAATGAAAAACTTGTAGAGTAATGGATTTCGCTTTTTTTTTTTTTTTTTTTCACTTTTTTCAGCAACGTTTTTTTTAAAAATAGATCGCGCTTATGGTATCTGTCCAATTTACCTTGTGGAACACTATACGTTTGTGTTTGAGAAATTCTGTGGGTCACAGCTTTATCGCTAGAAAGTGTTTACGTACGTTCTCTTCAAAAGTCCACTTGATAATTGTATTTTTTTTTTTTTTTTTTTACGCTGTGCCATTCGCTACAATAGAGATGTGGAGCTTCACCCTCTCTAAGTAATGCACAGATTTCCCGCTTGAGGGCGTGAAGGTCAAACACTTTACTTCAGTATCTCTGTTCGTGGAGACCTATTTGAAATGTTTTTTTTCCTTAGCATAGCTTTTTTCATGGAGAATACTTTTCACCTATTTTCAACTTTTCCATTATGCAAGATTCTTCCGCTTGAAAGTGCAGAGTTATGTCATGTTTCCTTCTATATTTCTTCTTTTAATTGTTCAATTTGAAAATCGGTTCGTCTCCGATACTTCCTTCTGCTATAAGACATTTTTTGTGCGCCATTTGTTAATTTTCGTAATGCACTTTTTAGTCGCTGGCGGAAGAACGTAGATGTTTCTATGTGTGGATGTTTTACGGTTTGTAAAAACCCGATTGCGATGTTTTCCTAACTGGGTGCATTGACAGTGAATAACTTTGATTGATTTAATTCGAGTCGGAATAGATTCAAAAGACGTGCTTGTTGTAACCGAAAATTCGGTGCCATCTTTCTAGTTCTCCGTAATAATGCTCGCCTTATTGTTGCATATGAACAATGCATAGAAACATCGTTCCGAATCACTCTTGTTGCAGTTCGGGTTACGACGTTCCGCATGATATTAGGCGCCTTCAGCTCTTCAGCCACAGTGTAATGCCTTAATATTTTTGTTTTTTGATTAATGTAAGTAAATCTAAAGAACGCAGTTTTTTTATGAGCGTTATTTTTTCATTTTTCATGTTACTAAGAAAGCATGCATTTACTTAATTTTTTTTTGGGGGGGAAGAATCCAGACAAAATGAATCCTCCTAAGTTCAGCACTGGTACAGGTATATGAATATGTAAAATTGTATAACTTTAATTTAATTCAAGATTTGAAATTTTGATTTCGTAATATTTTCATTGAACATTTTGAAATACGTACAGCTTTTGTGCCTACGTGATTTTTTATAGTTTTTGTCTGATTTTTATTTTTTTTTATTTTCCCTTTTTTAACATTTTTTCACAGTAAAGTCGTCCACAGAAACTCTTCCACATCGGAAATATTTTTCACAGAACAGTGTCCTTATCTTTCCGAGTGATTGACGGGGCATAATTTGCTGCTTACACGAAATTATTAACGGGGGGGGGGGGAAACTGACGGAGTCACCATTTGCATTTTTAATGCTGTTTATAATAAGGAGCAGTTTATACATGTAGAAGAAGGGCGTAGGGGAGGTTTCCGGGATTACCATTATAAATTTCACCCTAAATTTTCGATATCCAGGACGCGAAACGGAAGATTTGTAACCGGCAAACTCGTACACGATTTTAAGCTACAACCTAAATATATGGTACGTGTAAAAATTAAATGAAAGCAAATTAAAAATGCCTAACACATCAGCCTTTAGATGTCTGCAACGCACCTTGGCAGCGAGCCTTTTTTGGAAGATTTTAAGTTACAACCTAAATATTTTGCATGTAAATATGTAATAAAAGCTACTACTATGGACTTGACAGGTCAATTTATAGGTGTTTATCAGGCACTTAGGCCACGCCTTTAAATAATTCCTTAAGACACAAATACCATTTGATGACAGTAATTCCTGAATGGTATGCCAAATGATTTCCACATAGTTTCAATATTAATTTGAGTGTGATGTAACTTAAATCTTCCATAGGCTGTAACTTTAAATCATCCAAAAGTTTGAAAATTTTCAGTGTAATTATCTCGACTGGAGGTGGAGCCGGCAGACCCCAAATTAAACGTACACTGCATCCAACTCAAAAATGTTACACCAGATCTCTACTATACTCTCAGAATTTACTCAGCGTGACCAAATCTGGTTCTAAAAGACGATCCGCTCCCACCCCTCTGGAAGGGGGTTATCCCCAAAAATATCGCTTGTTGACTAATTCATGGATGACATGCCAGATGATTTCCACGTAATGTTACATAGAAAAGTTGGATGTGCGCGGACAGCCATCCATATGTCTGTTCGTGCACGTCCCACTGTTTTAGTACTATTAACTTATATGACTAGACCATATTAACTAATGTTTATGCGGGAGTAAAAGCTCAAAATTATTAATTTGACTTGTTATGTAAACGACTAAACGTTATGAATATGAGCACAGCCCTGTCCGAGACCCATATTTTTAATGCTTGGGTAGAAATGCAACATTAGGACAACCTACCATGATACAAATAATTTATTTTCCCATTTCACCAACTCACCACAAACTACGGAGAACTGGAAAAAGTGAAATCAAAAGTGCGATTTTTATACAACCCCCAACAGTTTTGTGGTTAGCCTACATGGAAGTGAACACGAAGAAATCAAAAATACAATTCTTATACGGCCCCCTAACGCTTTTGCGATCACTTGTTCGCCTGGTCTTTTAGCCAGGAAATCACAAAATTTCTTAATTTCTAAGATAATGAAAATAAGACATGAAAAAAAAAACTATTGTGAATAACAATTTCAGACGCAGGAGAAAAGATAACAACGCTTTTTTTTATGCAGAGAAACTTTATGGCTCTGAAATTGCAACTGTCCAGTTTTACATAAGGCCAGGCTGTCCGCACACATTTTTCTTAGAGAAAAACAGGAAAAAGCCGCTATATTTATTGGCTTAAAAATATAACATCATTCTAAAAGATATATACTACATCAGGGTCACGAAGAAGCACGATCAACACCTGGTTTCAGTTGCACCGATGTCAACAGGTATGTGGAAGTGACAAATCAGTCCTTTGGTGTTTTGTACAACTGCCACCTCCCAGATTTGGTTTAGAACAGAGTGTTGAATGCATCACCAGTAAAAATAAAAAAAAATAAAAAAAAAAACACCGGCATGTCTGCAAAGACTGTAGGCATAAGCGACAAAGCTCAGTAACCTGACCTTTAGACTGTATGCACTATAATCCCAGTTAACTTAAGAGTGTACTATTGTCGAAGGTACTGGGAGCTACTGCCTCCGCTATGATAAGTAGTGAATAGCGTTTAGAATAAAAAAGCAACAGAATTATTGCTCAGAATCATCATTTTTCTTTGTCCAGCAGTTATAAGACAAAATTGTTATTAAAGACAGTTTTTCAAAATGGCCAAACGGTTTAGAAATAGATTTCACATGAGAAGTTAATCAATGAAGAGCCTTGCTTTATCGGCCGCTGAACTGTCCACGTTTGAAATCTAACTTTGTGGTTCAAGAAGGGGTGGTATGGGTGGAAGACTTTTCGCAACACAGAAACAATAAAGTGAGAAATAGCGAAATGCGATGGGTGTGTACTGGCCGTCTATCGGAATTTGGTAGTTCGGGGGATTGAAATATCTCACAATTAGGGGTGATAGCATGCATGAACAGGTCTTCCGTCTCGTACAACTACCCGGAGTCCAGGGCTCTGAGTCACAAGGCGATGCAAGGTGTTAAATTGCCTAAGGGTACTACTCTCTTCGGATTACTCTTGGGATTACTGAAGTCGGTACTGGACGAGGGGAGGGCGGAAGTGAAGGACAAAAAGAATCTCCCTGAGTGGCAGAAAAGGAAGGTTGACTTGAGAAAACAACAATATATATTGTTTTCATAAAATATGTTTTTTGACAATATAATATAAAATATTCTCGTATTTAAGAACATTTAAAATATCTTCAATTTGACCTAATTTTTTTCTTAACATAAGTTAATTTTCAAATTATCACGATGTCCTAATCTTAAGTTTCCAACCTAAATATACTCGTAAATTACCATTTTTAGACAACACGGGAACGCAAGAATGCATGGTATTGTCGGAATGAATTTGTTTGATGGTTAAGTATACATGGTTCCTGATGGCTTGAGTGGTAAAAAAATTCCGATGGCAAATTCGTCAACTGAAGAAAATAATTCCTCCAAATGATGACACATCCACATTATTAGAGCCTAATATATAAAAAATATATATATTTAAACGGCAATTTTTCTTTCTGCTGAGGTTTCAGTCACTTTTCGCGCAAAACTATATTTCGGAACTTGAGTGTTGCGTGCCTCCATTTGACCAACACGACTAAGTGTTTTCTAATAAATTGGGCAGAGTACCACGCATACATATTCTTGCCTTACCTATCTCAGAATATAAGTTATGTTATTGACTATAACTTTTGGGAGAGTAAGCCAGATCCGGGCCCCTTTTCTTCGCCTTTTCCACGAGAGAAAAACAATCCGCCATAAAATAATTTTTCGATCGTACTTGAAATCAGAAATAAATCCATATTAGCTACCCGATGGCCGAGTGGTCCGAGGTCAGGGATTCAAGGACTAATCATTCGCCAAAGATAGGTTCCGGTTCGAATCTCGGTGAGGCATGGTTGGCGTATTTGTCTTACGGCACAGTTTCTCTCTGTTTCCTGGAACCAGTGACACAAAATTAGAAATGGGCGACTGCTAATAGTCCATTGAGTTGCTCACGATATACATAAGATTCTTAATGCTGCCGAGACACGATTAATAATGGAAATGATTGCAACTTTTAAAGACGATACTTTTATTTGCAATTAAAACCAGCTAAAATCAGTAGCAAGATCTTTCAAACCCAATATGGGTTCGTCATCAGCCACAGTGAGGGTGAAGCAACGTAGTTATATAGCCGAAAGCAATAACCCACAGTGCGACAGCATGGCAAGGTGTTGCTCCAACCCTTCACACACACGCATTTGACATGTATACAAATAATGCAAATAAACTACAAAACACGGTTATGAGTTCTGATAGTGTATACAATGATTTGATATAAAATGTTTCCATGAGGTCGGTAGAACCCATGGCACGTCATCGGTACAACAGTGGTCAGCAAAGATATTTATGTACAAACTTTCTGTGAACAATAAGTCAGAAAAGTCAGTAAACAAACTTTCTGTAAACAATTGCTCACGATGGTCGTTAAAGCTAAAAAAAAAAAAAAAAAAAAAAAAAGAACAGGAGGCGGAGATACAGCTGCAAACAGAAGGGCACAAATTCCACCTACCGACAGAACTGTGATGTTAAAACTCCTCAAATACTAATCTAAAGTGTTCCAAAGGGATAATGACGTCCCGTGTTGAAAGAATTTTTTAAATCGTATATGTACAAGTACAATACAAGCAGAGATATTGAAAAAAACAGATTGGCACCCCACTAGCGGCGATATTATGAATTATTTTCAGAAGAAAATACGCACAACGAGTTCTCATAGTTTGTAGTATCTGACAGAAAAATAATTTTTTATATCGGGTGTTTAGTAATGCAGGTACTGCTGTAAACGAAAACGTGAAGTTACGTACTTAAAATCCGAAATCTAGAAGCAAACGTATGCTCAACAAACATTGATGCGTTAAGAAAAACTGTAATAACGTATGCGTTAAGAAAAACTGGAAATTATATGAGAAACATTTCGCACCGGACACGCTCTCCAACAAAAAAATAATTTTTCAAATCGGGCTCTTACAAGTACAGGTATCGACAAAAGTAAGATATACATCTACGCCCTCTGGCGGGGAAACCATACGCTATTTTAAACAGAAGGTATTCTCAAAAGATTTTCCGAGGTCAGCGGTATAGGTCCACGAAAGAATTCTTTCAGAAGCTTAGATTTTTCTGCAAATACATCAGAAGCAGAAATAAACACTTGCGGACCCTGGTGGCCAAACCATTCTTTACCAAAAATTAGAAATTATGTGCAAAACATTTACCACGAGAAGCTGTTTCCAATGCAGGAAGAATTTTTCAAATCGGACTTTAGAAGCAGAGATATTGAGGGAAAAAAATTTATCTTTACGCCCCTAGCGGGAAATATATGCATTACTTGAAAAAGAAACTGTGCCTAAAAAAGCCTTCGTTGTAAACAGCTTCGAAAGGAAGAAATAATTTCTTCAATCGGATATTTAGAAGCAAATATATGGAATAAGGGTATGCAAGGTCAGGTGATGCAAAATATACCATAGCGTCTCTTGACAAATCTCAACCCCCGCCTTCTCGCGGTGCATCGTGTTCCTACTAAAGGGTTTCTGACGACCGAAAAATAGCGGTATAACTATACCACCGGGATTAGAGGGAATGATATCCCACACTCACCAACCCGCTTGGCCTGCGTGACGAGTTATGGCCAACCTCCTGCCCTCACCAAACCAAAAAGACGATGACATAGATGAAGAAATTAATCTCCGCCTCTTGTTCTCTTCTCTTTTTTTTTTTTTTAGCTTTAACGACCATCGTGAGCAATTGTTTACAGAAAGTTTGTTTACTGGCTTTTCTGACTTATTGTTCACAGAAAGTTTGTACATAAATATCTTTGCTGACCACTGTTGTACCGATGACGTGCCATGGGTTCTACCGACCTCATGGAAACATTTTATATCAAATCATTGTATACACTATCAGAACTCATAACCGTGTTTTGTAGTTTATTTGCATTATTTGTATACATGTCAAATGCGTGTGTGTGAAGGGTTGGAGCAACACCTTGCCATGCTGTCGCACTGTGGGTTATTGCTTTCGGCTATATAACTACGTTGCTTCACCCTCACTGTGGCTGATGACGAACCCATATTGGGTTTGAAAGATCTTGCTACTGATTTTAGCTGGTTTTAATTGCAAATAAAAGTATCGTCTTTAAAAGTTGCAATCATTTCCATTATTAATCGTGTCTCGGCAGCATTAAGAATCTTATGTATATCGTGAGCAACTCAATGGACTATTAGCAGTCGCCCATTTCTAATTTTGTGTCACTGGTTCCAGGAAACAGAGAGAAACTGTGCCGTAAGACAAATACGCCATCCATGCCTCACCGAGATTCGAACCGGAACCTATCTTTGGCGAATGATTAGTCCTTGAATCCCTGACCTCGGACCACTCGGCCATCGGGTAGCTAATATGGATTTATTTCTGATTTCAAGTACGATCGAAAATTTATTTTATGGCGGATTGTTTTTCTCTCGTGGAAAAGGCGAAGAAAATGGGCCCGGATCTGGCTTACTCTCCCAAAAGTTATAGTCAATAACATAACTTATATTCTGAGATAGGTAAGGCAAGAATATGTATGCGTGGTACTCTGCCCAATTTATTAGAAAACACTTAGTCGTGTTGGTCAAATGGAGGCACGCAACACACAAGTTCCGAAATATAGTTTTGCGAGAAAAGTGACTGAAACCTCAGACAGAAAAAAATTGCCGTTTAAATATATATTTTTTTCATATATTAGGCTCTAATAATGTGGATGTGTCATCATTTGGAGGAATTATTTTCTTCAGTTGACGAATTTGCCATCGGAATTTTTTTAACACTCAAACCATCAGGAACCATGTATACTTAACCATCAAACAAATTCATTCCGACAATACCATGCATTCTTGCGTTCCCGTGTTGTCTAAAAATGGTAATTTACGAGTATATTTAGGTTGGACACTTAAGATTAGGACATCGTGATAATTTGAAAATTATCTTATGTTAAGAAAAAAAATTAGGTCAAATTGAAGATATTTTAAATGTTGTTTAATACGAGAATATTTTATATTGTCAACAATATGTCTTATATTGTCAAAAATATATTTTATGAAAACAATATATATTGTTGTTTTTTCAAGTCAAACTTCCTTTTCTGACACTCAGGGAGATTCTTTTTGTCCTTCACTTCCGCCCTCCCCTCATCCAGTACCGACTTCAGTAATCCCAAGAGTAATCCAAAGAGAGTAGTACCCTTAGGCAATTTAACACCTTGCATCGCCTTGTGACTCAGAGCCCTGGACTCCGGGTAGTTGTACGAGACGGAAGACCTGTTCATGCATGCTATCACCCCTAATTGTGAGATATTTCAATCCCCCGAACTACCAAATTCCGATAGACGGCCAGTACACACCCATCGCATTTCGCTATTTCTCACTTTATTGTTTCTGTGTTGCGAAAAGTCTTCCACCCATACCACCCCTTCTTGAACCACAAAGTTAGATTTCAAACGTGGACAGTTCAGCGGCCGATAAAGCAAGGCTCTTCATTGATTAACTTCTCATGTGAAATCTATTTCTAAACCGTTTGGCCATTTTGAAAAACTGTCTTTAATAACAATTTTGTCTGATAACTGCTGGACAAAGAAAAATGATGATTCTGAGCAATAATTCTGTTGCTTTTTATTCTAAACGCTATTCACTACTTATCATAGCGGAGGCAGTAGCTCCCAGTACCTTCGACAATAGTACACTCTTAAGTTAACTGGGATTATAGTGCATACAGTCTAAAGGTCAGGTTACTGAGCTTTGTCGCTTATGCCTACAGTCTTTGCAGACATGCCGGTGTTTCCTTTTTTTTTATTATTTTTACTGGTGATACATTCAACACTCTGTTCTAAATCAAATCTGGGAGGTGGCAGTTGTAGAAAACACCAAAGGACTGATTTGTCACTTCCACATGCCTGTTGACATCGGTGCAACTGAAACCAGGTGTTGATCGTGCTTCTTCGTGACCCTGATGTAGTATATATCTTTTAGAATGATGTTATATTTTTAAGCCAATAAATATAGCGGCTTTTTTCAGTTTTTCTGTAAGAAAAATTAGCATTGAATATCTTCATGCAGTGCTTTTGAAAGGAAGTCGTTTGAAAATGTGTGCGGACAGCCTGGCCTCATGTAAAACTGGACAGATGCAATTTCAGAGCCATAAAGTTTCTCTGCAAAAAAAAAAAGCGTTGTTATCTTTTCTCCTGCGTCTGAAATTGTTATTCAAAAAATTTTTTTTTTCATGTCTTATTTTCATTATCTTAGAAATTAAGAAATTTTGTGATTTCCTGGCTAAAAGACCAGGCGAACAAGTGATCGCAAAAGCGTTAGGGGGCTGTATAAGAATTGTATTTTTGATTTCTTCGTGTTCACTTCCATGTAGGCTAACCACAAAACTGTTGGGGGTTGTATAAAAATCGCACTTTTGATTTCACTTTTTCCAGTTCTCCGTAGTTTGTGGTGAGTTGGTGAAATGGGAAAATAAATTATTTGTATCATGGTAGGTTGTCCTAATGTTGCATTTCTACCCAAGCATTAAAAATATGGGTCTCGGACAGGGCTGTGCTCATATTCATAACGTTTAGTCGTTTACATAACAAGTCAAATTAATAATTTTGAGCTTTTACTCCCGCATAAACATTAGTTAATATGGTCTAGTCATATAAGTTAATAGTACTAAAACAGTGGGACGTGCACGAACAGACATATGGATGGCTGTCCGCGCACATCCAACTTTTCTATGTAACATTACGTGGAAATCATCTGGCATGTCATCCATGAATTAGTCAACAAGCGATATTTTTGGGGATAACCCCCTTCCAGAGGGGTGGGAGCGGATCGTCTTTTAGAACCAGATTTGGTCACGCTGAGTAAATTCTGAGAGTATAGTAGAGATCTGGTGTAACATTTTTGAGTTGGATGCAGTGTACGTTTAATTTGGGGTCTGCCGGCTCCACCTCCAGTCGAGATAATTACACTGAAATTTTTCAAACTTTTGGATGATTTAAAGTTACAGCCTATGGAAGATTTAAGTTACATCACACTCAAATTAATATAGAAACTATGTGGAAATCATTTGGCATACCATTCAGGAATTACTGTCATCAAATGGTATTTGTGTCTTAAGGAATTATTTAAAGGCGCGGCCTAAGTGCCTGGTAAACACCTGGAGAATGACCTGTCAAGTCCATAGTATTAGCTTTTATTACATATTTACATACAAAATATTTAATTTGTAACTTAAAATCTTCCAAAAAAGGCTCGCCTCCACGGTGCGTTGTAGACATCTAAAGGCTGATGTGTTAGCTCCCTTTAATTTACTTTTATTTAATGTTTACACGTACCATATATTTAGGTTGTAGCTTAAAATCTTGTACGAGTTTGCCGGGTACCAATCTTCCGTTTCGCGTCCTGGATATCAAAAAATTAGGGTGAAATTTATAATGGTAATCTCGGAAACCTCCCCCACGCTCTTCTTCTACATGTATAAACTGCTCCTCATTATAAATAGCCTTCAAAATGCAAAAAAAGTATGCGCCGTCAATCACTCGGAAAGATAAGGACACTGTTCCGTGAAAAGATTTCCGATGTGGAAGAGTTTCTGTGGACGACTTTACTGTGAAAAAATGTTAAAAAAGGGAAAATAAAAAAAATAAAAATCAGACAAAAACTATAAAAAATCACGTAGGCACAAAAGCTGTACGTATTTCAAAATGTTCAATGAAAATATTACGAAATCAAAATTTCAAATCTTGGATTAAATTAAAGTTATACAATTTTACATATTCATATACCTGTACCAATGCTGAACTTAGGAGGATTCATTTTGTCTGGATTCCCCCCCCCCAAAAAAAAAAAAAAAATTAAGTAAATGCATGCTTTCTTAGTAACATGAAAAATGAAAAAATAACGCTCATAAAAAAACTGCGTTCTTTAGATTTACTTACATTAATCAAAAAACAAAAATATTAAGGCATTACACTGTGGCTGAAGAGCTGAAGGCGCCTAATATCATGTGGAACGTCGTAACCCGAACTGCCACAAGAGTGATTCGGAACGATGTTTCTATACATTGTTCATATGCAAAAATAACGCGAGCATTATTACGGAGAACCAGAAAGATGACACCGAATTTTCGGTTGCAACAAGCACGTCTTTTGAATCTATTCCGACTCGAATTAAATCAATCAAAGTTATTCACTGTCAATGCACCCAGTTAGGAAAACATCGCAATCGGGTTTTTACAAACCGTAAAACATCCACACATAGAAACATCTACGTTCTTCCGCCAGCGACTAAAAAGTGCATTACGAAAATTAACAAATGGCGCACAAAAAATGTCTTATAGCAGAAGGAAGTATCGGAGACGAACCGATTTTCAAATTGAACAATTAAAAGAAGAAATATAGAAGGAAACATGACATAACTCTGCACTTTCAAGCGGAAGAATCTTGCATAATGGAAAAGTTGAAAATAGGTGAAAAGTATTCTCCATGAAAAAAGCTATGCTAAGGAAAAAAAACATTTCAAATAGGTCTCCACGAACAGAGATACTGAAGTAAAGTGTTTGACCTTCACGCCCTCAAGCGGGAAATCTGTGCATTACTTAGAGAGGGTGAAGCTCCACATCTCTATTGTAGCGAATGGCACAGCGTAAAAAAAAAAAAAAAAAAAAAAAAACAATTATCAAGTGGACTTTTGAAGAGAACGTACGTAAACACTTTCTAGCGATAAAGCTGTGACCCACAGAATTTCTCAAACACAAACGTATAGTGTTCCACAAGGTAAATTGGACAGATACCATAAGCGCGATCTATTTTAAAAAAAAAGTGCTGAAAAAAGTGCAAAAAAAAAAAAAAAAAAAAAAAAAGCGAAATCCATTACTCTACAAGTTTTTCATTTACCTACTTTTTTTTCCAAAGGTATGGGAAAGACATCGTCGCTTATATAATTATTATTTAGTGCCTGAGCAACAGCGTAATACCATTAGACTGTTTTGATACGTAAACGTTATGAATATGACATCCGTACAAAAACCACTGCAAAAAAGGCTAAAGCGTAGGGCTTATGAAACAATATTTAGTGCCTGAGCAAAAGCGCAATACTGTTAGCTTGAGTTGATACGCAAACATTATGAATATGCCATCCGTAGAACAAAAACTCTAAAAAAGCCTAGGCTTAGGCCTAGGACCTATGAAATAATATTTAGTGCTTGAGCAACAGCGCAATATTATTACCTTGTCTTGATACGTAAACGTTATAAATATGACATGCGTACAATAAAAACTGTAAAAAAGGCCTAGGTCTAGGTCCTATGAAATAATATTTCGTGCCTAAGGAAAAGAACAATATTATTAGCCGGACTTTGTACGCAAACATTATGAATATGCCATCCGTAGAACAAAAACTGAAAAAAGAGCCTAGGCGTAGGCCTTAGGGCCTATGAAATAATATTTAGTGCTTGAGCAACAGCGCAATATTATTATCTTGTCTTGATACGCAAACGTTATGAATAAGACACGCGGACAATAAAAACTGTAAAAAGGCCTAGGCCTAGGTCCTATGATATAATATTTCGTGCCTAAGGAAAAGCGCAATATTATTAGCCTGACTTTGTACATAAACATTATGAATATGACATCCGTAGACTAAATACGGTAAAAAATGCCAAGGCGTAGGTCCTATGAAATATTATTTAGTGCCTGTAGAAAAGCGCAATACTATTTATTACCTTGACTTGATACGTAAATGTTATGAATATGCCATCGGTAGAATAAAAACTGCAAAAAAGGCCTAGGCCTAGGGACTATGAAACAATATTTAGTGCCTGATTAAAAGCACAATATTAGTAGCTTGAATTTATACTTACGTAAACATTATGAATATGACATCTGCAAACTAAATACGGTAAAAAAAGCCATCGGCCTATGAAATATTTAGTGCTTGAGCAAAAGCGCATTATTATTGCATTATCTTGATACGTAAACGTTACAAATATGACATGCGTAGAATAAAAACTGTGAAAAAGGCTTAGGTCCTATGAAATAATCTTTCAAGAAAGACCGATGCCTAGGGCCTATGAAATAACATTAGTGCCTGATTAAAAGCGCAATATTGTTAGTTTGGATTGATACGCAAACATTATGAATATGCCATCCGTAGAATAAAAATGGTAAAAAAAGCCTAGGTTTATGCCTAGTGCCTATGAAATAATATTTAGTGCCTAAGGAAAAGCGCAGTATTATTAAGTTGAGCTGATATGTAAACGTTATGGATATGTCATCCGTAGAGTAAAAACTGTGAAAAAGGCCTAATCCTAGGGACTGTGAATTAATATTTCGTGCCTCAGTAAAAGCACAATACTATTTCTATTATATTACCTTGATAGGTAAGCATTATGAATATGACATCGGCAAAAAACAAAACAAAAAAACTATCAAAACTGCCTACGCATGAGGCATAGTAATTAATATTTAGTGTTTAAGTAAGTAAATGGAATACTAATAACTCGACATCGTATGTAAATATTTAGTGCCTAAGTAAAAATGCAGCGTTATTAAAAAATCCCACCTCATAGTCCTTTTCCGAAAATAGCGTGAGTCATGCTGTAGTGATTGACATCTCTTTTTGTGTGTACAAAAAGAGTTAAAAAGCTCTTCAATGTTCAGTTCACGTTTAGCTTTAAATCACATTTAAAATCGATACATTTTAATCGAACAAACTTAGACAGGAAAAAAATCTCATGCAAGCTAAGTCCGCAGAAGTTTTCTTCTGCCTATAACGAAAATTCCATCGAAAAAGAAAATGTCCACGGTATTCCATTCATTCAGAGGACGAAATGAATGTGGACAAAGTGAACGGTGGACGAAATGAACAGTGGACGAAGTGAACATTGGACTACGGGAACAGCAGAAGAAGTGAACGTTGGACGAGATGAACCGTACGAAGTGAGCGTGGACGAAATGAACACGGACAAAGTGATCCGTCACCACGTTCGGCGGCGGTGGAAGTGTGCTATGGGGTGTTTCTCCTGGTATGGCACGGGACCTTTGGCCGCAATTCCTGGTAGACTCAACGCCGAGACCTACTGCACCATTTTGGATGACCATGCGCTTCCTACGTTGTGGCAGTTCTACGGGGTGGACCTATGATACGTTTAGCATGACAATTCCACCTGTCATGTTGCTAGGTCCACCATGGCTTGGTATGGAGACAATGTGGTTAATCGAATGGACCGGTCTGCACAGAGTCCGGACCTTAACCCTATCGAGCACCTCTGGGACGAGTTCGAACGTCGACTTAAGGGGTGCCCCATCGTCCGAAATCGGCGAAGCAACTGACCTGTCTTCTCCAAGCCGAGTGGAAGAAAATACCGCTAGCCGTCGTACAACGCCTGGTTGAGAGTATGCCCCGGAGGGTCGCAGGTGTAAGCGCCGCTCGTGGAGGCTCCACCAACTATTGAAGGTGAATAAACTTAGCTTTCCTTTGCTATCACAGGTGTCCAAGTGTCCAATTACATGTTGGTAGATAGTGTATATCATCATCATCATTGTCAACCATTATCAATCCACTGCTGGACGAAGGTCTCCCCAAGTTTCCTCCACAACGGTCTGTCTTGTGCCAGTCTCCTCCATGTCACTCCCGCATATTTACGAATTTCATCCACCCATCTCCCATGTGGTCTTTTTCTGGGTCTTTTCCTGTCCCTTGGAATCCAATCTAAAATTTCGGCTGTCCATCTATGGTCTGTCCTTCTGGCAGTATGTCCAGCCCATTGCCATTTCAGGGATTTAACTCTGATCATGATGTCCTCCACTCTTGTCATTTTTCGGATCCACGAGTTCCTCTTCTTATCTCTCCTGGTTATACCAAGCATGCACCTCTCCATGCTGCTTTGAGTTGTCTGCAGCCTTTGTATGTCTCTTTTAGTTAAGGTCCACGTCTCTGCACCATACGTAAGCACTGGAAGGATGCATTGATCAAACACTTTTCTTTTAAGACATAATGGCATATTGCTCTTGAAAATTATGCTGTTTCTTCCAAAAGCTCTCCAGGCAAGTTTTGTACGCCGATTAATTTCTTCATCAATGTGACCCTCACTTGATATCTGCTGTCCAAGATAAACATATGTATCTGTTATCTCCAGTTTTTCTCCATCAATCGATAAATCTTCATTACTTGTAAAAGCATTGAACATCACTTTTGTCTTCTGAAAGTTCATTTTTAATCCCACTTCTTTACTCTTGTCAACAAGTTCCTGGATCATACTCTGCAGCTCTGATGGGGTAGTTGCAAAAATGACTACGTCATCAGCAAAACGAAGGTGGGTTAGATAATCTCCATTAATCTTTATCCTTTTGTTTTCCCAGTTCAGTGATTGAAAGACATTTTCCAATGTGGCATTAAAGAGCTTCGGAGATATGGTGTCACCTTGTCTCACTCCCTTTCCAATTTTTATGTGTGTTGTATTTTCAAACAGCCGAATCTTTGCACTTGCATTTTCATAGATGTTATTAATAATATTAATGTATGCATCTTCAATACCGCAGGATTTCAGAGCCGTGGTAACTGCTGATGGTTTCACCGAATCAAAGGCTTTTTCATAATCGATAAAAGCCATGCACAATGGAAGTTCATATTCCCTCGCTCTTTCAATTAGTTCTCTCAGTACGTGGATATGATCTATTGTGCTGTAGCCACTCCTGAATCCAGCTTGTTCTCTCGGTTGAGCCATGTCCAGTGTTACCTTCAAGCGGTGTGAAAGAACTTTAGTGAAGATTTTATAAACCACTGATAGGAGGCTGATAGGTCTGTAGTTCCTGAGATCCTCAATGTCACCTTTTTTATGTAGCAGGATCATTGTAGCGTTGTTCCAATCCTCAAGAATCTTCCCTTCATTAAGGCATCGAGTGAAAATTTGGGCGAGTACTGTTTCAATTTCTCCACTTGCTTCTTGTATGATGTCTATAGTAATTCCATCTTCTCCTGGAGTTTTCCCCAGCTTCATGTTCTTGATTGCATGAGCAACTTCTGCTGGGAGGACTGGAAGAACTCTGGTACCTTTCATGATGTCTGGAGTACATGTATCATCCCTTTCATATAATTTGGAGTAGAAATCTTTCACTCTTGTCAAAATTTCGCCTCTATTTCTTGTTATAGAACCATCTTCTTTTCTCAGAGCCATAATCTGTTTTCTTCACTTACTGAGATGTCCCTTTGCTATCTTAAGGCTTTGTTTGTTTTCAATTGCTTTCCTCACTAGCTCACAGTTGAATTTCCTTACGTCTTCAGTGATACTTTTTCGTGTTGTCTTGCATAGCTCTATATATTCCACTTTGGAAGTCACATCTTCTTTAGTTGTCCTCATCTCTCTTCTTTTTTGCATCAACATTTTGGTTTTTCCTGATAATTTGTTCACATGTAACTTGTTCTTAGACCCAGCTAATTTTGTTGCTGTTTCCATTAGAGCTTTGGTTACTTTTCTGTTAACTTCCGAAATATCCACTTCTTCCGATGTTAGGCCTTCTAAAGCAGAGAATCTGTTCTTCAGTTCCAACTTGAAAGTATTATGGTGTTTTTTAAGGTTGGTTATGTCAATACATTTTGTTTGTCTTATGAGCTTGCCACGTTCCAGTTTAGTGTTGAGGTGCATCTTACATCTCACCAATCTATGGTCACTACCTGTGTTGAACTTGTTCAGCACACTGCAGTCTTCGATGACGAATTTTTTGTTACACATAATAAAATCAATTTCACTTGTCGTCCCAATTGGATGTCTCCATGTCCATTTCCTGTGTGGCTTTTTCTTGAAAAAGGAGTTCAAGATGAAAAATCCTTCTGCCTCTGCGAACTCAACGAGAGTATTTCCACGCTGGTTTCTGTTGCCGTGACCGAATTTACCTACTGAAGTTTCATTATGTTGCCGTTGCCCTATTTTTGCATTGAAATCTCCCATAATTATCTTCAAGTGCTGCTTACCTTTATTATTTAGATGACGAATTTCCTCATAAAATTCTTCAATTTCTTCTTCAGGATGACTTGTGGTGGGTGCATAAGTTTGAATAATCTGAGCCTGGTATCTTCTCGATAGTTGGATAACGAGTCGTGCAGCTCTGTCAGAGGAACTTTCAACTTCTACCACTTTATCCTTCAGTTTCTTGTTTATTATAAATCCAACACCACTAGTTCTGCCAGTATCTGTCCCACGATAATAGAAGAGATGTCCACTTTTCAGTTCAATGAGATCTTCTCCTTTTCTCCTTACCTCACTTAGCCCGACGATGTCCCACTTCATCCTTTGTAGTTCCTCTTCCAATTCAAGAAGCCTTGAATCAGAAGATAGGGAGCGTCCGTTATAGGTAGCCAAGGTCAGCATCAAATGGCAGCCTAGTCCGGTCCTCCGGGGATTCTTAGCACCCTCTGCCTTCATGTCGCACTGGCCGCTGCCTTGACCAGGTACATTCCAGCTGCCGGAGACTGAGGGCCAAGATTTAAGTTGTAGAGTCATTTTGGAGGTGTTTGGCCATAACTCACCACGCTGGCCAAGCGGGTTGGTGAGTGTGGGATAGCATTTCCTCTGATCCCGATGGTATAGTTATACCGCTATTGGCGGTCGTCAGAGCCCCTTTAGTGGGAACAGGATGCACCACGAGAAGGCGGGGTTGACATTAGTGTATATATATATATATATATACTGGACACGTAACAACAGATGCAAAGATAAAACGATTGAGCTTACAGGCCCGTGCGACTTGCGGAACACGACGACAACAATAGTTCGTGTGGTCCCCATGGCTGGCAATAACTGCCGCTACACGCCGCGGCATCGAACGAAAGAGGATTTGGATATAGGCTTGGGGTATGTAGGTCCAGGCTGCTTCCACACGTTGCCATAGTACATCAGGTGTAGCCGCGGGTGGTGCTTGCCGGCAAACTCAAGTGTCGATCAGCGACCAGACGTGTCCGATGGACGACATATCGGGAAAACAGGCGGGCCACGCCAGTAGTGACACCTGGTGGGCCGTGAAGAATTGTTGCACAATGCGTGCCACGTGCGGACCCGCATTGTCCTGTTGAAACTTAGCCCGCTGGCATATCCTGCAGGTGAGGGAGGACTACAGGCTCCAAAATGTCTCAGATGTAGCGGTGGCTGTTGAGTGTACCGGCGATGCGTACCAGAGGGGTGCGGGTGTCATATCCTATTGCGCCCCACACGATAACGCCAGGCGACGGACCGGTATGGAGATGCATAATGCAGGCGTCATACAGTCTTTCGCCGCGGTCCCGCCACACGCGGATCCGACTGCGTGGTGTTGCAGGCAGAAGCGGGATTCCTTAATGTCTTGCCATTCCGTAGTCCAGGTGCGGCGTTTAACAGCCCACTGCCGCCGCACTCGTCGGTGGTGAAACGTCAATGGTAATCGGAGCAGTGGGCGCCGTGAGAGAAGTCCCCGTTCCTGCAGACGACGTCAAACGATACGTGCTGACACAGGTTGTTGCGCAACACACCCTAATTCCTGCGCTAACTTACACGATGTGGCGGTGCGAGCCGTCAATGCCCCCCGCACAACATGCCGGTCCTCTCGTTCGGTGGTGAGCAGCTGCTGAGTCAATCGCTCATGTCGGTCCGTCCGTCCCTCCTGCACCCACCATATCCATACTAGCCTCACTGTGGCTGGATGTTGTCCCAAACGGACGCCGATGTCTCGGTACGATAAACCGCTGTCGCTATAAGCTATCATTCGTCCTCTGTCGAACTCCGAATTGTGCTGGAATGACCGCCGTATTCTGCGACGAGGCATCTGGAAGCTTCCCACGCGCAGGTCCGGCAGCACAGCACACTTCCACTACTTACACCCCGCCTTCTGTGCACCCTTCTTATGATGCTTCTAGGTGGCGTGCCGGGCGCACATGATTTGCATATGCCCTGCAATGCAAAGCGTTTGCGTGTCCTCTCGCGGGCGACGCATGCTTCGAATTTCAGGCCAATCGGATGCTTCCTTCTTAGTGTTGCATTTTGGGTGGCCAGCAGTGTATATATACACTGAGTGGCCACTTTATTATTACCACCCTCTCAGTAATTTGTTGGGCCACGTTTTCCCTCTAATACTGCGTCCATTCTTCGTGGCATGGGCTCCACGAGATGTTGATAGGTGGTTTGTGGAATCTGAGACCATGCTTGATGAATAGCACTTTCCAGGAGTGTGAGATTGAAGGGTTGGGGATCCAGCTGTCTGATGGCTCGTTCAACTTCATCCCCTAAATTTTCAATGGGGTTGAGATCTGGAGATTGTGGGGGCCACCTAAGCAAAGTAAACTCACCGGCATGTTCCTGTAACCAATCCTGTACAATACGAACACTATGGCAGGACGCATATTCTTGTTGAAAGTAACCATCGCCATTGGGGTAAATCATCCACATGACAGGATGCACTTGGTCCGCAACGATGTTTAGATATGATGTGCCAGTCAGACGTTTATCCACACGAATTAAAGGGCCCAAAGCATGCCAGGAAAATATTCCCCAAACCATAACGTTGCCTCCACCAGCTCGAAGGGTTGTAGCAATGCATTTGGGGTCTATGCTTTCGTGCTGTTTTAGCCATATTCTCACTCGGTCATCGGCATGGTGCAACTGAAAACGTGATTCATCGGACCACATAATTTGTTTCCAACTATCGACTGTACAATTTTTGTGCTCCTGTGCAAACTGGAGACGTTTTCTCTTGTTAACTGCAGAGAGCAAAGGTGTTCGAACAGGCCTTCGGCTGTCATATCCCATCAGATGCAGTGTACGGCGAACAGTGCGTGCAGAGATCATTTGAGGGGATCCTGGATTAAGATGGTCAGTAATTTGCTGCACTGTTGCCCTTCTGTTGTCTGTTACCAGTCTCGACACTCTCCGTTCCGCCCGAGCAGTCACTAGTCGATGACGACCACACGCTGCACGTAGATACCCAGTTTTTTGGCTGACAGTCCAGTCTTTTAACACTTTAACAACAGCTGCTCTGGAACATTCCACGGATGCGGCGGTTTCGGTGATACTCGCTCCATGGCTCCGAGTTCCTACAATCATACCACGTTGAAAGTCCGTCAAATCGCATATTTTACCCATCTCGTCACCCAAAAATCACTTCTATTACTGTTGCAAGCACTAAGCTTTCCCTTTTTATACTAGCTTCGCCCTCTGGCGGTAACAACGTGCAGCCATAACTCATTTGCTTAAAACTGTCAGGTGGTCATAATAAAATAACCACTCAGTGTATAAGCTTTCAGAGTGATATGAAAGAGACTGCCTTAAGACAGATTGTTGTGATAGAAACTTGGGGAGTCTCTAACCCAGCAGTGGATTGATAATGATGATATACACGGTCGAGTCACATTAATGTGACCACCCTCTAATATCCAGACAAACCGCCGTGTGCAGCGCCTGAAGCAGCTATACGGGTTGGAGGTGACTCAATAAGGTTCTGGTGGAAGGTGTGCAAAGGTATGTGGTGTCATGCTGATTGCTGTGCATGTGACAGCTGCTGGAGGGTGCGTAGTGGAGGATCCATAGAACGAACAACACAATCGAGATCGTCCCACAGTTGCTCAATTGGGTTTAAATCTGGGTAATTAGGGGCCCAGGGAAGTACTTTGAAATCTTAATCGTGCTCTTCCAACAACTCTCGGACATTTCTAGCTGTGTGACATGTCGCATTGTCGACTGGAGGATCCCATTAGCCCCAGGGAAGACCATGACATGTATGGGTGTACTTAATCTGCTAGGATGGATTTATAACGTATTCGGTCCACAGTGCCTTCCACAGGTATGAGTGGACCCAGGAAAGGCCACGAAAACATTCCCCAGACCATAACGCTGCACCCACCAGCTTGTGTTTTTCCAGCAGTGGTTGAAGAGTATTTGTTCGCCGATGTTTCTCGACTAATACGCCACCCTCCATCCGTTCGATGATGCAGAAAATGTAACTCATTTGAGAAGGCAATCCTTTGGCAATCAGCGGAGGTCCAATTCTGATACTTCCGTGCAAATGTAAGACTGTTCTACCGATGTACCTTCATTATCATAGGTGCAGTGACCATCCGTTTTCATCAAAGCCCCATACGCAGCAGGTTTCGCTCATCTGTCGTTTTAGGCACATTTTCGGTAGCTCCCTAGTTCATTAGGCCAGTGAGTTGCTCCACTGTAGCGTGTCGATCGGCCTTCACGCACCTTCGCAGCCGACGCTTACCTCTCACATCAGTGGCATGTGGTACTCCGCAGTTTTCACGTCGCTTATTCGCAATGGTGCCATTTCTCCAACTACGATACACTTTAACCACAGCAGCACGCGAACAGTTCAAAAATTAGGCTGTTTCAGAAATACTGCCACCCTTGGCCCAAAAGCTGATAATTATCCCTTTTTGCAAATCTGATAAATCGCTCCTTTTATTCTTGACTGCAACGAGTGATATGTTTTCAGAATGCCTACAGCACACTTTATATACCCTCCAAGCCAGCTCGCGACACGTGCCTTTTTTTCATTGCTACGCGATGTTGACGTTAAAAGAAGGAGGTGGTCACAATAACGGGATTTGACTGTGCATCTTCACTTCAGATACAACACCATTCCCAAAGCAATTTCTATATTGAGAAAAAGGAGCAATCGTTTTCACTTCATGGCTTCTTCACATATATAGCCATTCAAAATTTTTACGGTGTCGGCCTCAGAACAAAAGTTCTAGTAATCATGTTCTAGTATTCTGTCGCATTCCTGAGTGGAAGATTCAAATCTCGGACGGACCTTTCCACAACATCCCAAAGATTTTCAACAGGGTTCAAGCCCGGTGAACGGGAAGGTTATCCCAAGGCGGAAAGTTGTGCGGAATGCTCTTCTAACCATGCTTTATTCACTACGGCTCTGTGAGGAGGCGAATTGTCCTGCTAGAAGAGTCCATTGCCCTGTGTGTACATGATGATCATGATCCGATGTAGATGGTCTGCAAGGATAGACACGTATTGTAGACAGTTCAGAGATGCATCTACACGTAACTGAGATCCTAACGCGTGCCAGTTGAATACACCCTGGACCATAACCGAGCTTTCACCAGTCTGAACAGTTCCTATAGTTCACATATTGAGTCCATTGCTTCTTGCAGTTCTCGCCATATTCGCACTCTCCCGTCTGCGGAAAATAAATGGAAACGTGACTCATCGGACAGAAGACTCATCTTCAATCATCCAAGGCCCAGTGCCGATGTTATTTTGCCCTGTTGAATTGTATAGAGGCGTGATATGGCGTCAGCAATGTGACTCTCGTGAGTCGGCAGCTCCCTTAACCTATTGTGGATAATCATCGGCTGACGGTTTTGGTAAAACGTTTTTCGTACCTGCCACGTAGGTAGTGGAACAAATCGCCGCCGACCTCTTTGAAATCGGCTGCTATTTTTGAAATTGTCACTCTCAAGTTGGTGGCAACTCTCAAGTTGGTGGCAACTCTCAAGTTGGTGGCAACTCTCAAGTTGGAAATTGTCACTCTCAAGTTGGTTACTCTCAAGTTGGTGGCAAGAGACAGACGTCAACGGTGCGTCTCACCTACCCGTTTTTCCTTTCACAGCGCTATCCACGATGCCATGTTACGCCGGAAATGACGTATTCCCGATACACACGTGATACTATCGAACGGAAATACTGCCATGCCTATACCACCTTGCGATAGAGTGATCTGTGCGTCTTACACCCACTACACTGGACAACAGCCAAAATGTATCTGAGGCAAAAGTAGTTATTTTTAACTAATTTGGACATGCTGATCACGAATATGGACTTAAATATCACAAGTTAGCTCTAGCTTTCAAGATACATGGGATTTTCAGTGGGAATGGGTGGTCTGCACCGAAAGTTCGATATGTCTAGTGCGTGATTCCCCACAAGACGGAAAACCTCAAGCACCAATTGGACGACGCAATCTGTACCAGTCATTCTAACCATATTACCTTCTTGGATTGCTGGTTTCTGTGAGTGCAGATGTGTTCTGTGAGTGCAGACATATTACCTTCTTCGTTGCTGGTTTCTGGGAGTACAGACGTGTCATTCAAGATGCTTTGTGAGTGTGTGAACAGTGCAGATAATTTTTTTATAATTGTTGACAAATTACTTTGCTATCACAAAGGCGACCCATTACACCGATGTTAAAGAAAGCTGACATCCTCTATTTTGTTGTGAGATCTGTGACCAGAGGACCTGCACTGGGCCACACACATATGTTGTCAATCTGCGCTGCTATTTGAACCGAAAAAGACGATGGATGCGTTTTGCAGTTCCAATGGTGTGGGGGAAACCGACAAACCATCTTAATGATTGTTACTTTTGAATGACTCCTTCAATTGGACATGTATTTCTAAGAAAAAAAGGAGCCTTTTACCTATCAGAATATTTCCTCTGCTTTGCGTGCAGTGCCTCACAGAGGACTTTCTGTTCCGGACACACCAGATTCTTATACTTTGGATGATGAAGAAGAAAGAAAGGCTAGTGAACATCAGTCTCCAGTGAAAGCACCTACATCAGGAGATCCTGATTTGCTGCCTCCTGAAGATTCTGAACAGCCAAATAAAACTACCCAGAATGAATTGAATGATCCAGTGAGAGATTTCGAATTGCCAAAAAGTTAAGCAGAGCTGTTGGGGTCCAGACTGCAGCAATGGAATCTTCTAGAAGAGAATGTATATTTGTCTGTGTTTCGTGTTTGGTAAAAAGATCTGCTTCCATTTTTCAAAATGACGGATAACCTTATTGCTTGCGTTGGCATAGTGGGTCTGATGGCAGCACTACAAATCGACTACAAAAACGACAATTGGAGGCTCTTCATTGATTCAACCAAGTTGAGCTTAAAAGCTGTGCTGCTTAGCAATGGTAACGTTTTACCATCTGATTCCACTCGGGTATGCAGTCCACATGAAAGAAACGTACGACAACATGAAGCAACAGTCACACACCATCAACTATGACAAGTTTAAGCGGAACATTTGTGGTGACCTGAAGGTCATTACCATCTTGATAGGCCTACAGCAGGGTTACCCAAATTTTTGCTGTTTGTTCTGTCTTTGGGTCAGCCGTGCTAGGAATTTTCACTACAAGAAAAAGGATTGGTTCCCACGACAATCACTTGAACCGGGGAAAAAGAATATACTTAACAAACCACTTGTAGAATCCAGAAAGATCTTGCTCCCTCCTCTCCACATCAAATTTGGACTAATGAAGGATTTTGTAAAGGCCATGGATCGAAATATGGGGTACAATTTTTATACCTTCGTGATAAATTTCCAAGACTTAGGGATGCCAAATTCGAAGATAGTGTATTTTTCGGTCCACAGATACGTGAGCTCTTCCGACATAATGATTTTGATGATATCCTCACAGGTGACGAAAACTTAGTTGCGAATGCTTTTCAGCAAGTGGCAACAAACTTTCTAGGAAACAATATGGCTAACAATTACCAGGAGCCTCTAGAAATCCTCTTGCAGCGCTATGAGAGAATAGGTTGTAACATACACTGAAGTACCAGAAAAACTGGTACAGACGAGCTTATGCAAAATACTCGTACATAGCAACGTCCCTAATGCGCGTACTTGGTTGCGTCCGTCAGTGCGTATGTAAAGCGATAGACACCCTTTCCAGCTGTCAGAGCTGTTTTCGGCATGAGAATGACAAGAAATAACGATTTAAGCTATTTTCAACGCGGTGTCATAGTTAACGCTCGTGAGATGGGCCACAGTATTTCGAAGGTAGAAACGAAGTTCGGATTTTCACGGACGACCATTGCAAGGGTGTACGGTGACTACAAGAATTCCGGCAAAACCTCCAACCTACGATACCAGTGTGGCCGCAAAAAGACATTGGTGAACGTGACCATCGTCGGTTGTCAAGAATCGTTTCACGCGATAAGCAGGCAACACTCTCGCAGGTATCATCGGAATTCAATGCTGGAGCCTCAACAAGCATCAGCGTCCAGACTGTGCAACGTACCCCTGCACGATATGGGCTTTGGGAGCTGACGTCCAACTTGAGTCCCCTTGATGGGTTCATGACATCGAGCTATGCGCCTCGCTTAGGCACGGCAGCACAGCCACTGGACATTTGATGACTGAAAACAAGTAGCCTGGTCTGACGAGTCGCGTTTCCAACTGTATCGGACAGATGGAAGGATTCGTGTGTGGCGCAAACCTCATAAAGCATGGACCCCGCCTGTCAATAGGAAACTATACCGGCTGGTGGGTGGGCCGTAATGGTATGGGGGTGTTTATCTGGACTTCAATGGGACCCCAGGTACGTCTACACACGTCTGTGACCGGCCAACACTATGTGCGCATCCTTTCTGACTAGGTACACCCGTTAATGTCATTGCATTCATGCTGATCAGTTGGGCCTGTTCCAACCGGACAATGCACCTCCACACAAGTGTCGGGACGCCACATTAAGGTAAGAGGAGCATTCATCTGAGTTTGGAATGAAGCCATTCCCACCCAAGTCCCCAGATCTGAACGTGATAGAACACATTTGGGATGCCATGCAACGCGCTATCGAACACAGGACGCCGAGACCTCGGAATAGACCCGATTTGTGGAACGCTCTGCAAGAAGAATGGTGTGCATTGCCTACAGCATATTTCCAGACGCTAGTGAAGTCCATGCCCCGTCGTATTTCTGCCGTCCTGCGCCCCCGTGGGGAACCTACCAAGTATTAGACTGGTGTACCAGTTTTTCTGGAACTTCAGTGTATAATTGAAATTACGCTTTTTACATTCTCATTTAGATTTCTTCCCTGTTAACTGCGGTGCTGTCGGGGACCAATACGGGAAACGGTTCCATCAAGACATTACTACCCTCGTAAAAAAGTAGTAAGGGAAACGAAATGCAGCAATGCTAGCATACTATTTTTGAACTCTTGTGAGAGGTGCTCCGGAAACGCATTACAAGCCACAGGCTAAGAGGCGGCGCTGTGAATCATTTACACTATAAGGATTATCATATGGTACAATGATAATTCTATGATGTGGTTTCTGGAAAGTAGTAATTTCTCCTAAATTTATTTCCTTTTGATAAAATATACTTACAACTCAAAGAGCTTAACTGTTTTTAATAAACAACCAAATTCTGAATTATTAGGGGTATGCAAAAGTTTCCTCCGTTTTAAGGAGAAAGGAGAAAGAAACAATCAGGTAGCCAGTACACATTTACTCAACGAAATATTGGCTGTTAGCAACAATGACCTTTTGCCATTTTTCAGGCAACAAATGAATGTCTCTGTGATAAAAACACTCTGGTTTTGAGCTGAAGAACGCAGTGACGAAATTTCCCACCTCTAGAACTGTGGTGAACCACTGTTGGGTTAGGGCATGTTGCATAGAGCAAAACACATAAAAGTCTGAGGGCGCAATGTCAGGGGTGTAAGCCGGGTGAGGTAAAGTCCCCAATGTAACAGTTCAAGAGTTCGTTTCGTGGTAGAACCAACATGTAGTCTGGCATTATCGTGTAACAGCATGACTGGCCGGCGTCCTTTACCCGGCAATGGACATTTTTGCTCGATTGCGGCGTTCAGTTTCATCAACTGCTGGCTATATCGTTGTGTAGTGATTGTTTCGCCCGGTTTCAACAGTTCAAAGTACAGCATTCCATGCATATCCCACCGCAGCACACAAAACAGCCCCCTTTTTCTCGTGGATATCTTGTTTTGCAGTGGATGTTGATGGATGGCCTGGGTCGACCCAGGATCGCTTGGGTACGGGGTTGTCGCAATAGACCTATTTTTCATCCTCGGTGACAAACTTTCACAAGAAATTCCTCCGTTGAAGTCTCTTCAGCAACAACATGGAGATCCCCAGTCGTTGACCAATATTACGCTCCGTTAAAGCATGCGGAACCAACTTACCAATTTTCTGGATCTTCTCCAAGGCCTGTAAACGCCGTACTACCGTCGATTGAGCCACTTTCAAACGTTTCGCTAGTTGCGTGGTGGATTGTGTGGCATCCTCTTGCAACAGCGATTCTAGCTCCTCATCTGCGAGTTTCTGTGGTCTACCTACACGTGGCTTGCCTTGAAAGCTTAGATCACCTTTCTTAAATCTGGCAAACCATTCTCGACACGTCCACTCACCCATAACCGTTTCGCCATATGCCTGACATATTGAACCGTATGTTTCACTCTCAGTTTTCTCTAAATCAAAAATGAATAACAAACAGTGCCGCAAATGAACTTTATCGTCCGCCATGCTTGGCTTGATGTACGAACTGATATTCTTTATGTTTTCACAAAAACGTGTAGCTGCATCACAATATGCATTAAAGTTTGGAAAAATGCAAAACAATAATTTGTGTGGAGTAAAGTATGTTATCCCTACTTCTCAAATCTGAGACATTTATCCATTATAGTCAAATATGAGTACGCAATAATGCTTTTTACTTTAATTAACATATATTTCGACATAAAGATGATAACTGATTCAGAGCAAATGAAAAGGATGGAATGCAAAGTTCAAATATGTCCTATTTAGGCAAGAATTTGCGCTTGTAGCTGTGGCGTCTGTTGATGTTCTCAGGGCAATTTTGTTTGATACTCCAGCAGTAGTCTTCCATTATATTTTTGTCCCATCGTCCTTGATAGCGCTGTTCTGTTGTCTTGAGGTCTTGATGGAAGTGCTCTCCTGTTCATCACTAACAGCCGCAAGGTTCTAGGGGAATTAAAAGGTGACCAGGTGACTATTCAGAAAATGGAGGTTGACACTCATGTTGCACCCAAGATCGCGAAAAGCCAACAACGTTCTAGTAACGGGAACCTCATATTGTCTGCCTTTTTGTTACCAAGAAAGTTTTGTATAACTGCCACGAAAGACAGCCATGCTGCCTTCTCCTTGTCATTCATCTTCTTGACAAATTCCTCATCACGTACAAGGACATGCATTTGAGGTCCATCGAACACACCTGCGTTGAACTTCTCGAAAAACAAAGCAGGAAAAGCAGAAACTATACGTTAAAAACATTCACGTAATCATTCACTTAGTGCCTTCACGAACTATTTCATCAAGCCGAGCTTGATATGGAGTGGGAGGAAAAGTAATGTCGGCTGACGATTGGGTCATTCATAATTGTTGACATGGCTCCTAGAGTTTCACGGATAGGTCAATCCTGCTGGATTCAGTGTTTCTCTCTACCTCTGCTTTCCCCACACGCAGAGATAGCATCGAACCTTGTAAAGCCTTTCTGTTGACCATTTTCAGGTCCACACAAATAATCCAACTTTGCTCGTGACTTTGAGTAAGTCAATTACTATTTGTATGTCATAGTCATTCTCGCAAATGCACTCAGTGATCAACTGAAACCGCTCTATAAACATTGCCGTTGTTCAAGAGAACACACTTGAGGCTCCGCTTTGAGCGTCCAGAAATAATCACCGTTCTGTTGGACTATACGAGGTTGCGCCTAATTGCCTGAGAAGACCTGGGATATCGTGACAGTAAACAAACTGCTTGTCTTCTGAAAAAAAGTCAACAAAAATCTGGTCCCGCTTTCGGAAATAATAAACTTTTGCAGAGCGGTCAAGTAGGTTTTTCTTGCAGCCTGGAGCTAATACCTCAGCTGCTTTCTTGGAGAGCTCCAAATCACGTAGTAAGTCATTCAATTCCGGTTGGCTAAACTGCTGAGGGGCTGATGACTGTTTGGTATCAGATGAGGAGTCTTCGGATTCTGAAAACATATCTTGAAGCTCGTTATCACATCCCTCGTGCTCTTCCTGATCACGTTCACTGCCTCCGTCTTCAGATGAGGCAAAACCATTAAAAACTGGAACCGGGAGTTCCACAGAGTGCGGAGTAGGTCGAATTGCTGAGGGAATACTGGGATAGGAGATCTTATGCCAGTTTTTCTTGCCGACAACCTTCGTGTTGACCAGGCAAAAATAGCAGTCAGTTATATGGTCCTTGGGTTCTTGCCAAACTATGGAACTCCTTTTGTCCAGTCACGAAGTATTTCCTCACAGTTATAAAACACAATATGAGGAGCCCATTTACTGTCTTGGGCTTTATAAACACGCCTCACAAACGAAGTTACATTGCATCTTTTTAGAAATTATTAAGTATTCCAAGTTATGATATGAAGTTATTTTAATCGATGTTCAAATATTCATCCTTGGGAATGCATTAATTATGAAGAAAATGTGTACAGAAGTTTGCCCATTGGAAGAATAGGACGCAAAATCACTAGACGTCCACCTTAAATACATCGTAAAAACGAGGGGATGTGTATGCCAGATTCAAAAATGCTAAATGTTGCTCACTCATTAGGACTCTTTCAATGAATTAAATCGTTACTTCCAAGCTTTTGGGCCATGAATCTGATTGTTCGCAAAATAAAGAGTAGGAACAATTCCTGAGGTTGAACATCACTCAAATAGCATTTGAAGATAGAAGAATAAATAAATGAGAAAATCTTGGTCCAGATTCTTTCATCTAATACATTGCACTGCTATGAACATTTCAAAATTTGAATCTCTTAATGTAGTTTTAACAGTTGTTCCGGTAAGGTGCCAGCGTTGCAGTTCTGTCATTACAGCAGTCTCCGGCATATCAGCTGAATGCTGTGCACATTTTAAGAATCCCAACTATTTTAGTAAAAACACTGGAGATCCTTCTGTCTTTTTCATATTCCGAAATGTTCATAACACTGCAATACGTAAAATAAACTAGAGGACATAAAATTTCTGATCTTCATTTACATTTTAAATTCCCAGATGTTTTCTGTCGCATCTACAAAAAATAAAATTACACTTTCGAAAATAATTTGCGCTGAAAGTATTTTTGGTTTGTAGTGGATTACCAGTGCAGTCTCACTAGATCACTGCAAAATATTTACATAGAGCAAGCGGGCAACTGGAAAAAAAGGTTTGGGATAAGAAGAATTGGGATTACGGACTTTTAGTTTAAAACGCATTTCCTTATTTTAGCTTTTATCCCAGCTGTAAGGCTTCAAATCGAAACTTTGAGTAATAGGATTTGTCATTCCTTTCAAAATACAAAAGTCACATGTGAATTGAATAAATCGAAAGTCAGTGAGACGGAAAACTCAGTAATGAGATTTTCCGATGTCGAAGAGAATTCAAATTTTAGAATTAATAAAAAAAAAATTGTCATCTCTCCCATAAGCACCCATGAGCAAATTCGTGATCTCAGATTGGAAATGAGACTGCATGATCATTAAGACGGATTATTGACTTAGGTTATTTGGTTATTCTCAATCGGAGGCTCTTTGATCATGTTAGAAGACGTGCTGGAACACAGAAAATAAAATGATGAAATTACTTGCAGGAAAAGATCTGCTCAAAGATGAGGGAATCAACAGAAAAAAGAAATGGCTGAACTTACAAATTCATTTCCCCGCAGCTATTTTATTGTTTTTTCCGGTGTAGAAAAAGTAAATTGGAATTCTGAAGTAAATGTTATGCAAAGGGTTTCAAAAAACGAAAGAATAAGAAACTGCGCACTATTATGTGCTGGTATTTCAAATGCAAATATACATTTAAAAGAATAAGATGCACTAGTTGCAGAAATTGTAAATTAAACTTCGAGTGCACAGCTATCTGTTGTGAGTCTGCTAGTTTGACTGGGCACTAGATGCAGCTCGACATACATTCAGTTTTCAACTCAACATTTGCAGCATGCGCTGTGCTACTTCTGAAGTAAATGTGACGGAAACGTCATTTTCATTTTTATTTTCTTAAGGCTAAGTCGATTTTAATGACTACTCTTTATCGTTTATTTAACTACGTTGAACAAAATTTAAGGTTTTGACCCTGGGACTAGGTGGGCTATCAATATTTAGTTGGTTTTTGGAGGGGGGGGGGGGTTGACGACCACCTCGATGGGTTATAAGCAGTCGCCAGTTCCTATTTTAGTGCCGCTGGTTCCAAGGAAGGGAGACAGCCAGTGCCGAAGAAAAACACACCATCCATGGTTCACCCATGATTTGAACCCTGACCCATCTAGGACGAACGGTCAGAGCCCGATGCTTAGAAAACTGCGCCTCCGGGGCGGCAGTAAATGTTTGTCTTTCTATTCAAATACTTTTGTATGCTAAGTAATTGACTTTTTAGGACTCTGTAAATTGTTCAGGAACGCGCTCAGAGGTATCATAAGTGTTCTGGTCATCCTCTTGGAAAATATAATTTCCCCAAACTTCAGAAATTCATTACACTAGGGCAGAACGCATTTATTATCAAGTGATATAACCGCGCAGCTGGCATTTAAGTACTTACGGTTTGTTTGTGTAAACTTAAGAAACCTTTGAGCGTGTTCGTGAAATAAATACTAACTATTCTTGATAGCTTGATAGATTCACTTAAATTTTAAGGAATCACTGATGCGAACTTTGCACACCGTCAAACACTTTTGAACCTTTTGTTGAACTACCGCTGTTTTAGATCTAACAGGTCAAAATTTAAAACACCGTCAGAAGATTTTATGTGCGTGAGCACCCATTCAGTTCTAATCAGGACTGTACCAAACGCTCCGAATTGTCATTCACAGAACTTGTCATGCTGCATCTAAAAAATTAAACACAAATGGGTGTTATACCTTTGAATTTTATGAATCTGTTCTTGAATTTTAAATACCAGGATGTTTTTCAAAAGCCTTTTTACTTTGTACATTTTGCACCGGTTGTCTTTCAAAATACACACATTACCCATATTAAAAAAATTTATAAAGAGGATCGCATAAACTAAAACGGAAAAGAAATTATCTTTTCTTTAATAGGAGAAGGGCATGAAACATGCTAGTGAAATTACAGATATACAGAGTCCACATAACTACCGATTTTCCTTCTAACTTAAATTAACTTGACTTCCGGGTAGCACTGGTGCCCAACTAATTGCTCTATCTATATCTGACAGTCATACTGTCAGATATAGATAGAGCAATTTTCATTTATATGAAACAAGAAGAGGAAGTATAGTTGCAAAACCGTGAGTCGACGATGGGAATACACAAAAAAACATTCATTCTGTAATCAAACCATGAATACTTAATGCCACATCAGTGGCTGTACCACCCACTCAGTCACTTTCCATTTAAACGTTTTAGTAGGCTTGTTCATGGCAAAAGATTGTTAAAACAGCCAAGGCGACTGTACATGACCTTAGTTAACAGATAGGGATGCCTAACATCTTCAAACATGATCTTTGAATGCCATAATGAGCACATGTTATTTCTCATAAGAAGAAGAAGAATGCATGACGCTGTGTAAACGAATGTGCTACCAGGTAGTATTCCGGTTAACTCCTAAAAGCGCAAGAGCGTACTAAACCGACATTGCTTAGCCTATATTGCGTTTAAACTTCTCGTTTCCATAGTTTTCATAGGTATGCTGGAAGCATGCCAATGTTTACCCCCCCCCCCTCACGTGCTCTCTGTAGCAGCGTTCGAAAACCATGGATACTTTCGATTGCCAATGTAGCGTACTATCATAAAGGTTTCATTCACTCCCGCAATTACTTTGAGGAGAAAATTGAGCTGTGCAGTTGTTTGAACTGTTATTCTGGTGTGTTTCGGAGAGTAGGAATGCAAATTACACTTTGAGTACACACCTTTGGAAACATGTACCCTTAAAAGCGTTGGGCAACAGCTTTCTTGGTAAGGTCTACGACGCAGACGAATTCGTTAGGCTCATTAGAATTATTTTAAAATACCGATGTGTTCTATTATTGAATTTAGTATTCAGATTTGAAAAATTTAAACCTAAAATGCTTTACTAAAATTTTTAACAAATTTTAATTGCCCATTATTTCGTAGGCTATAAAAAGGCCATGTACACACAAATGGGATTAAGGAAACGCTAATCGTTATTAAAATTTGCGTTTTCTTGAGTCCAAAATGTAGCAGAAACTGTTGTAAAAATTGCAATTACTTTATCATAACTTATGGTCACCACGACTTTTGACATGCATACTAACGCGAAAAAATGACATCTCTGTGATATTGCTTGTCTGCGTTTGTTCATTTGTGAAATTCAGTATCTCCAGTTCCGAAAGCAGAAGAAAGGAGAAATTCCATATATTTCAAGCAGGTATAATCATCACCCAGGTTAGCCAAATAATTTCTGCTTTTCCTAGCTCGAAATTTTTCTTTTATATGGCGAGGGTGTATGTTTGTATTTGCTAAGCTATATTTGTAATTAAGTCTTCAAAAATTACTTTCTTTTTCATACGGTGTTCAGTACTTCCTATATACTTTCTGATTTCCTGCACACGCTATTAAGCAGCATTAATATACCTTTTCATTTGTCACGATACATCTGTGGTTAGGCCTCGGAATGGAAAACTTGTTTTATAATCATATGTAGGTTAATTTATTCACCTAAGTTTTCCGCGCATTTTCAAGCTTTTTCTGGGGCAACATGTTATGGATATGTCCGAAATTGTAAATTTTCATTTGTTACAATATATATGTTTTTTTAAGAAGAATACCAATGTTCTTCTTGGATTACACCCCACGTTTATAAGTATTTTTAACAGGTTTTCTAGGAATGTATGGGATTTTTTTTCTCTGTTGTATAAATGATAGATTTGTTTTTATCACGGTTTCAAAAGAAGAACTGATAAAAATTATCTTTGGGACCGATATATGTAGATAGTAACGACGATACTTTTCCAATTGTTTTACGATTGAACTTCTCAGTTCTAGTGCTGTAATGCGAAATGAACCTGAAAAGTGCCCACAAAAATTTCAGCCAATGAACATGATATTTCCTTTTTTTTTTGTTCTTAATGATGGTTTTTCCAGGTATACAAAATATTCAAACCTCGAGTCTTTTCCTTTTCTATTAATCGAATCGCATGCTTAGTACCTCCAAGTTTGTGATAGTATAACTCTTGCATTTTTTCTTGTTTGTTCATTTGCTGTGTATTTAATGTTTCATAATTGTATATTTGTGCATCTGTTCGATATTTTTCATGCACGTTACATAAATACACACAAGCATACACAGATGTCACCATATATTGCAATAGTTATCAAATAGGTTTTCAATTATTCAGTCACGTTTATTAGACACATTTACATTGCCATTAAGGAAAAAGTTTGACATGCCCTGATATATAATGAACGAATAGAAAGATGTATAAAACAATGCTCTGACATTGGTGATTAATTAAGAGTTTTTGAAGGTCAGAAACGAACACAGAGACGATTACCAATCCAAATGCTCGGATCAGGGTTACGTAATAATTCTAGTCTGAAAATGAATATACCAGACTGGTTAGGATTTCATTGCAGCACAAACTGTTGGCAATGGGGGAACGACTAATAGAAAAGATTGCAATAGTTAGGTCGTGCAGCCCGAAGAACAAATCCAATTTGTGCCTTATCCCTGAACGTTCTGCTGTCGAATACAACTGTTTATAAAATACTTTAACTCGATCACAAGTCTACGCACCAAAGTTCCGTTGGCACCAAATTAGCCTTTCGCTCAATTGTCTTTTACGTCAAGAACGGGTGCAAGTATCTGTACCGATTCCCGCATTCAGCAGGGTTCTGCCGTTTTGGTTTTCGCTAAATTGTCGTAAGTTATATGGTTGTTGTTTTTCTCTGTTAACTTAGGCTCCTGTGCAGTGCCACTGATGTCATCCCACTTTTTTTATGAGCAAGCTGTTTATAATATTTCATTAGTGCGAAGGAATCTGAATGGTTATTCGGTTTTTCTTTTTCACCTTCCATCTTGTATGATGATCGCTTCTTTAAGAAAAAAAGAATATTAAGGAAAAACAGAAAAAATGTCAGGATTTTATAAAGTAATTTATCTTTCCGCTGTAACTTAGTCCTTACGTCAGTAATCTGGAGAAGGAATTTTTCAAATAGGACTTCTAAAGTAGAGATATTGACAAAATGAGATATGCATCTACGCCCCATGTCGTATAAAATATGCATTATTTCAAGAAGAAAATGTTCCTAAAAGGTTTGTCGACATGAGTAGTATCGGTCAACAAACGACTTTTTTATCAATCCAGATTTTAGAAGCTCATATTTTGCTGCAAATATATCAGAAGCGGAAATTAAGACTTTCGCCACCTGGTGGCCAAACCATGTTTTTACAAAAGTTAGAAATTATGTGCAAACGATTTCCCATCAGGAGTTGTATCCGGTGCAGAAAGAAGTTTTCAAATCGGAGATTTAGAAGTAGAGATATAGGGTGAAACGCAATTTACGTTTACGCCCCCTAGCGGAAAGTCTATGAATTACTTGAAAATTTTGAAAATATATGAAATATATGTCCCAGGGAAAACACTATCCAACAAAGAAGGAATTTTTCAAATCGGACTACTAGAAGTACATATTTTGACAAAAATAAGTTGTACATCTACGCCCCCTGGCGGAGAAACTGTGGAATATTTTAAGAAGAAAATATTCCGCAAAGGTTTATTGATGTGAGTGGCATCAGTCCACGAAAGAATGTTTTTAATCGATACTTTAGAAGCTCAGATTTTGTGGCAAATACATAAAAAGCAAAAATTAACACTTACGCCCCCTGGTGGCTAAAGTATTCTTTACCAAAAATTTAAAATTATATGCAAAAGATTTCCTATCAGGAGATGTATCCGCTGAAGAAAATATTTTTCAAATCGAAGTTTTAGAAGAAGAGTTATCGGGGAAAAATTTTACGCCCCCTAGCGGAAAATGTATGCGTAATTTGAAAAAGTAACTATATCTAAAATACTCTTCGACATAAATGGAATCGAAAGATAAAAGAATTTCTCAATCGGATGTTTAGAAGCAAATATGTGGAATAAAACGGCTTTTTGAATTCGACATCATCTGAATTTACGCCCTCTAGCGACAAAATTGTATATCGTTAAAAAAGAAAAAAATGAAGGATCATCATTCGCATATTTCAAGCTTCAAAATGCAAAAATAATTTTTCAAATCGGACTAATAGTTGCAGAGATATCGTGTCTACAGACGGACGGACGGACAAACCGATAACATAAGCACGATCTTTTTTTACAAAAGACGTGCTAAAAAGCTGAAGTACCATGAAAGTAAAAAACTCTGAATTTTAGTCACAGAGACTTAAACTTTTCTCCAAGAAAATCGGGAAAGCGTAAAGAAATATTTGGCTTTAATATCAGTTCTGGATGAAAAAGGGTTTTTCGAATCCGAATTGTGGGAATCACAAATGTATTTTCGTCATCTCTCAGAAATATTGTATATATTGACATCTTGTGCAAAATATGGGCACAGTAAAAATCAGAAAATAAATGGAAATTTTTGTCTGCAATTTCAGTTGTTATGTTCAAACAGAATTTTCTATACCTATTTTTAGAAGCGGATATATCGTAACAAAAAAATACATATAAACCCAGCTAGTACGAAAACAGTTTTTGGAAAAAGGAAAAGCTAAGAAAAAAGAATGCCGGTATCATTATGCTTATGGTACAACACATTGAGCTCCAGGAGGAATTTTGAATCCAACTCACAATACGGACAGACGACCGCAAAGCGCGAATGCATCAGCACGTGTTTTTTAGCACGTCTTTTGTAAAAAACGATCGTGCATATGTTACCGGTTTTTCCGTCCGTCCGTCCGTCCGCCTGTACCCAGAATATCTCTGCAACTATTAGTCCGATTTGAAACATTCTTTCTGCATTGGGAAGCTTGAAATGTGCAAATGATGATCCTTTATTTCGTTTTTTTTACGATGTAGAATTTCGCCGCTAGAGGGCGTAAACGCAGATGATGTCGAATTGAAAAGTACGTTTTGTTCCATATATTTTCTTCTAAACATCCGATTGAAAAAATTCTTTTATCTTTCGATTCCATTTATGTCGAAGAGTATTTTAGACATAGTTACTTTTTCAAAATACGCATAGATTTTCCGTTAGGGTGCGTAAAAGTAAGTTGCCTTTTCCCGATAACTCTTCTTCTAAAACTCCGATTTGAAAAATTTTTCTTTAGCGGATACATCTCCCGATGGAAAATCTTTTGCATATAACTTCAAAATTTTGGTAAAGAATACTTTAGCCACCAGGGGGCGCAAATGTTAATTTTTGCTTCTGATGTATTTGCCATAAAATCCGAGCTTCTAAAATATCGATTGAAAAAATTCTTTGATGGACTGATGTCACTCACATCGATAAACATTTTCGGAATATTTTCTTTTTAAAATATTTGACAGTTTCTCCGCCAGGGGGCGTAGATGTACATCTTATTTTTGTCAATATATCTACTTCTAGGAGTCCGATTTGAAAAATTCTTTTTTTGTTGAATAGTGTTTCCAGTGTGACATGTTTTTCATACAATTTCAAAATTTTCAAGTGATTCATAAACTTTCCGCTAGGGGGCGTTGAGGTAAATTGTGTTTCCCCCTATATCTGTGCTTTTAAATCTCCGATTTGAAAAATTCTTTCTGCATCGGATACAGCTCCTGATGAGAAATCGTTTGCACATAATTTCTAATTTTTGTAAAAAAAAATGGTTTGGCCACCAGGAGGCGTAAATTTTAATTTCCGCTTCTGATGTATTTGCAGCAAAATACACATGAGCTTCTAAATTCTTGATTGAAAATATTCGTCGTTTGTCGACAGATAGTACTCATGTCGATAAACTTCTTAGAAACATTTTCTTTTTAAAATAATGCATGGTTTCTACGCCAGGGGGCGTAGATATATATCTTATTTTTGTCAATATCTCTACTTCTAGGAGTCCGATTTGAAAAATTCGTTCTTTGTTGGATAGTGTTTCTAGCGTGACATGTTTTTAAATCTCCGATTTCAAAAACTCTTTTTGTACCGGATACAGCTCCTGATGGAAAATCTTTTGCACATGACTTCTAATTTTTGAAAAAAAAATTGTTTGGTCACCAGGTGGCGTAAGTCTCAATTTCCGCTTCTGATGTATTTGCAGCAAAATATGAGCTTCTAAAATCTCGATTGAAAAAAAAGTGGTTTGTTCACCAGTACTACTCATGTCGACAAAACTTTTAGGAACATTTTCTTTTTGAAATAAGGCATGGCTTCTACGCCAGGTCGCGTAGAGGTATATTTTATTTTTGTCAATATCTCTATTTCCAGGAGTCCGATTTGAAAAATTCCTTCTTTGTTGGATAGTGTTTCCGATGCGAAATATTTTTCCTATAAATTCAAAAATTTTAAGTAAATCATAAACACAAAGGTAAAATGCATTTTCTGCGCTTCTAAAACTCCGATTTGAAAAATTCTTCCTGTATCGCATACAAGACCTGATGGAAAATGTTTTTCACATAATTTCTAATGTTTGGTAAAGAATGGTTTCTCCACCAGGGGGCATAAGTGTTAATTTCTGCTTCCGATGTATTTGTAGCAAAATCTGGGCTCCTGAAAACTCGACTAAATTTTTTTTTTCTTGGACCAATAGTGCTCATACGGAAAAATTTTTTGAGAATACTTTTTTCTAAAATATTGCATGGTTTTCCCACCAGGGGACGTAAAGTCACATCTTATTTTTGTCGATATCTCTGTTTCTAAGAGTCCGATTTGAAAAATTCTTTCTATGTTGGAGAACGTTTCCGGTGCGAAATGTTTCTCATATGGATTCATGTTTTTCTTAACGCACAAATCTGCAACCAAAGGGCGCAAGCTCACAATTTCGTTTATAGCAATATCTGAGGGATTAGAAACCCGATTGAAAAACTTCTTTCTTCCGTCAGACACTATTGTTTTCCATACCGGTTCCATTGACTTTGAATAGCTTTGACAAATTTAATTTGCGTCAGAGCGGATTCAAAAGACGTACTTATTACACCCGAAAATTCGGTGTCATCTTTCTTTTCTTTTCTTTTTCTTTTTTTTTTTTCGAAGTTGAACGACCACCGTGAGCAATTTATTTGGCTATAAGAAGTCGCCTATCCCTAATTTACTGCCACTATTTCCCGGAAAGAGAGAGAGTCAGTGCCGTAAGACAAACACATTATATATGCCTCACAAGATTCGAACCCAGCCCCATCTCGGACGAATGATCAGGGACGTTCTGACGAACCTTAGACCACTACGCCACCGGGATGACCGTATCGTATGCCAACGTATCTACGCCACCGGGAAGGCAGTGTGTCTTTTCTAATTTTTTTTTTCATAAACATGCTAAAATAAATTTAGTAGCTCAAATTTATGGCTGCGGTAGGAAATAATGTATGAGTAAAGTTCAAGATTTTTCAGCGATTATCACAGAAATACTCAAAAATAGTAAATCAAGAATTTTAGATTTTTGAAGCAATGAACTTTCAACATCTCGAAATCCGATTTCTAATTTTCAGAAGTGAATGCATCGTAAAGATTAGTGGTGCAAAATACTGTAATACAGCTAACTTGAAGCATGCTAGTTCAGATTTTCCCCACCTGCTGGTAATTAAAAGGCTAAAAACTCCCAGTTAAGTATTTTTGAAATACAGCTGTAGAGTCGTCATTTGATACTCGCGATTTTATTTTTACTTTTTCAGTTAGAATCCCAAAATCTGAATTTTCTGGGGACTTTGGAATTTTTCTGTTAAGTATGAGTATACCCGTTGAAGACTTGTAGCACATGTAGAGTGATCAGAAACTGTCGATTATTTACATTTCTTTTATATATTAAAAATGTACAATGAGTGGCCAACCTGTTTTGCAAATAAGCTTATAGTCATCAATTGTCGTCACGTCAATAGGGCTACATAACTGAATGAACAGGAACTTTCTGTTGATTGTTCGGAATCAGTATTACAGGTCTAATAGAAACGCAACGTGATCTAACGGAAATTGAGTATGGAATGACACCGGGTGCTTACAGGAGTGGAGTGAATAGCAATGAAACTGCTGAACCTTCGGGATTTTGCAGAGCAACAGTAGTGAGAGTATACAGAGTGTGGCTGACACACCGAAGAAACCGACAATGAGAGCATGGCCTACGGTCAAAAACTGCTAGTTGATGTTGAATATATTTCAAATACGTGGAGATAATGTAAATATACGATGTCATCGCTCTGTCCACGTTATTTTTATAAACAACGAATAGCAACTGAAAAATTGTTCAACCGACACCGCTGAGATCGAACCCCAGATCTCTCGATAACTAGCTTAGTGCGTTTGCTTTACGCTACGGGATCTGCGGTTCGATCCCAGCGGTATCGGTTGAACAATTTTTCAGTTGCTATTCGTTGCTTATAAAAACGTGGACAGAGCAATGACATCGTATATTTACATTATCTCCACGTATTTGAAATATATTCACCATTTCTATCGCCCTTTGGTTTTATCAGCTGTAATTAAACAGCTTGCTTTGTTGAATGCCACTAGATGGCGACACATCAGTTGCTAAGCCCATCAATATGGATTTGTGTAGTCAGATGCTGCCTGATAAACCACGAATAGTGCTGTGAATTGTTGGCACCGTAGCGTAAAGTGAACGCACTCGGCTAGTTACCGAGAGATCTGGGGTTCGGTCCCAACGGTGTCGGTTGAACAATTTTTCAGTTGCTATTCGTTGTTTATAAAATGACGTAGACAGAGCGGTGACATCGTATATTTGCTAGTGGATGTCCCATTTGTGCAGAGGATAATCAAATTTATACTGACCAAAAGACGCGTGATGAGAAGGATTTCAGACGGGTACACAGAGGATTTCAGTTACGGACAGTGCCAAACGGCATCCTAACTGACTGTGCGACGCATCTGCATTGGACCTGCAGGTAAGAATGAAGAATGTCTTAGGAAGGTCCGCAAACACAGGGACGTTCTGACGAACCGAATTTTCAATTACTCCACGCCAGCGAAAGGATTTGACTTTTGGAGACAACAGCAAAGAGCACGAATCCTTCTTGCATGGTCACAACTCACCAAGCTGGCGTCAGCAGTGTAATGTTGTGGGTTATGTTTTCTATGAAGATTTAAGACTGGGGTTTATTCACGCCTGAATGCGCAATCGTTTTTAAACATCGCTGCTGATAAATTTCGTCCAACCATGGCCACTCTCTACACTTGTGCTGATGAATACTCAAAGCCGAACAAAGAACTATTCCAATGTATTGCCATTCCATTCGACCAAGTAAATTAGCAGCTCGGTTTATATAAACTCTCAGTGATGACCTGGATAAACATTTCTTAGGAGACCTATAGGAGTAAAGCAGTTAATTAAATGAAATTTTTTTTATTTTCTACTGTCTGTCATGTCTTTACTGTAAAACCATATACGAAGACATATACGCATATGTTCACACGTTCTAATAAGTAAAATAAAATGTTCATCGTGACCGCTTGTGAGTGAAAACAAATCAAAGAATTTGTAACTATCATAACCTTTTACTGTACAGAGCCATAATACAAACATGGAAGCAATTGATATTAAATTCAACATCAAACTGAAGTCATCGCTCCTTCCGCGTTTATAAGTGAGTCACGGAAAAATTCTCATTGGCCGCCACCGGGAATCGAACCCAGGGTCTTCCAGTTACGCTCCGGATATGCTTCCAGTGCACCAAAGCGGCCTCGAATTCCTCCACTCTCACATGCACAGGGCTAAATTAAGCATAGTGTTCAAGTCATAAGAATTTCGTAATTCTTTTTTTTTCAGAATTTTCATACTAGTAGAAGAATGAGAAAGTCACTTAATTTCTAAAAACAGCTCCACACATTTTCTCCCAACCTGAGATGGCGCATCCATGCTTTTTCCAGAGACTCCTTCAGACCACTCCTCAATGGCACAAGCAGTACTTGCTAACTTCAAGGAAATCTCCGTTGATATCCGTTTTTCATCTATAGATCTTTACAACACAATTTAAGTATTTCTGGATGATTTTCAATACGAATTTCCCACTGATGACGGAACGATGAAGCATTTGAAAGCCCTGCCAGTAATACACTGATGAGCTATTCCGTTATGACCACCCCCAGCTTAGAAAAATGAACGCGCCTGTAGACCGAAAGGTGACGCAGGTGAAGTTCACAGAGGTGTATATATAGAACCCGAGGACTGGCTTTCGGTTAGTAGAGTGTTCGGAGTCAGAATGGGAAAAGCTGCCGATTTATTGGAGTTTGATGAAGGACAAATTGTGATGGCGCGGTGCCTCAGACTTACGATCACGGAAACGGCGCGGCTTGTGGGTTGTTCACGTGCCGCTGTAGTGAGTACGCATCAAATGTGGTGCACAGATGGCCATACGATGTATCGTCGTCCAGACGTGTGTCGTCCGCAGCTCAATGATGCCAGAGGGGAGCGGAGACTGTTGTGCATTGTTCACAGCTAGAGCAGGGCCACAGTGCGACAAATCATCCTCAGCTACAACAGTGGTGATCAGGGCAATGTGTCACAGCACACAGTTCATCGCAGCCTTCTGCGGAAGGGCCTGCGTAGCCGAAGACCCAGTCGGGTTCCCATGCTCACTGCACATCATTGCCAACAACGCACGAAATGGGCCCAAGAAAATCGAGATTGGACTGGAAGAAAGTGGCCTGGTCTAACGAATCAAGATTCCTGATGCATCACCTTTCAAGAAATGGCATCCAGAAGCTCATCACATTCTTCCCTTTTCTTTCTTTCTCTTCTTTTTTTCATCGCTGTTGTTGTTTCTGACGAATCAAGATTCCTGGTCCATCACGTAGATGGCCGAGCGTGGATACGCCGATTACCAACGGAGGCTATGGCACCTGTTTTCCCTTTTGGGCGAAACCGGCCGGGGGCGGCGGTGTTATGCTGTGAGCGATGTTTTCTTGAGACACTTTAGGCCCCATTATCCAAACAGCACAATCCCTGATAGCTGTCAGGTATCTGAACATCGTTGCGGACCAAGTTCACCCATTCTTGGCAACTGCGTTCCCTGCTGGTGATGATCATTACCAACAGGATAATGCGCCATACCATACTGACAGAATAGTCAAGCAGTGGTTAGAGGAACATGCTGGTGACTTTCTGTTAATATCTTGGCCTCCTAATTCACCTGACATGAACCCAATCGAACATTTGTGGTTCGACTTGGAAAAGCGGGTTCGCGCTAAATCACCACCACCACGAAATGTACGGGAACTGAAGGACCTGATGTTGACAGTATAGCAGCAGATACCTCAGGATACCTACCGCGACTTCATCGAATCGATGCTTAGCTAAGTGGCCGCTGTCTTGCGAGCTAAAGGGAGTCCTACAGCTTATTAAGTAGGTGGTCATAATATAATGGCTCATCGATGTATATGTTAATGTATTCTCATGAAAGAGGTTTGGGCATCTTATGATGTCATTACTTGAACGGGGAAATTCTTATCATCATTTCAGTGATTTTTAACTTCATAAAACATGTGGTAGTTATTGTAAATCTTTTCCAGCTGCTAAAATTTTGTAAAATTGGTCTTCATCAGTCGTCGTAAAACTTTCTGTCCTAAAGATCGGTAAGATCGTTCTTTCTTCTGACTCGATCCTTAAAATCCATAGATTTGTTCTCTAGGTCATGTTCCAGGAGCATCTTCCCTGTTCTTACAATTCGCTGTCAAGATCCAACATTCGCACCATAAAAATACTATAAAGAACAACTTATTCCATATTATTAAGTTTATCCCGACGGGGAAAACTCCACTTTTTTGTAATGTTGATAAAGCAGTAAAATGGGTTTTAGCAGTATTTGCTCACCTCTCACGCTGAGAGGTAAAAGCAAAAATATTTCGGAAGTTCCTGGTACACTTATTCTGAAGGATTACACTACATCTTCAGCAAACGAACTGACAAGGCAGCATATACCAGTGGATATGTGTCTTGGCAAATCAAATTAATTAATTCCGGCATTTAAATTAAGATAGTGCAATCGACAGATCATTACTTCTGTCTCAAATTTCATTAACAGTTTCATGAACTAATCATCTGTAGTTAAATTGTAATCGCTTTTTATTTTGCAAAATCCCTAATCTATTTAAGGTGGTCCTAATTAGGTAAAATCATTGGAACCATACTTTACTTTTTGACTAAAATATCGTCAGCTGCACAAGTGGCCTAATGTAAGGTGCAATACGGAGCAGTGGCCTATTGTAAGCTGCATATCGTAAGCTGCATAGCGTAAGCTGCACCAGGTGTTGGGTTTTGGCTGGTCGTCCGAACCTGGTCCCTGCTGGAGTCCCAGATGAGACATGAGTGGTGCGCTTGTCTTATGTTACTTCCCCCATTTCCTGGAACCAGTATCCTTAAATTTATGGACCACCGGATACTTAAAACCCTTAAATCTGCATATGGTGGTCGTTAGAGTCAGACACAGAAAGAAAAATAAATATATCTTAGGACTTTGTCTACTTATCTCAGTATAAAACTACTACACTGTCTTGAATTTTGAAATTTTATTGCACACAGGTGCCTTTCTTGCTAACAGTTCTGGTTCTGTACGTACCCCGGAGATAAAAGTATCCTTGCACTAAGATTAGTGGTTCCAAGAAAAGAAAAAAATTGAGTCTAAGGGAAAGAATTTGTATCTCACTTGGAAAGTGGAGCACAGGTATCTGATTCAAGCATTCAGTCTCATAAACGTGGGATCTGACTGCTGAGTCAGATTGCAAGTACAATTTGCAGAATGACTATATGAAAGCAGCATTCGTGACGCAAATGACAATTATTTATTGTTCTACACTATTTATGTTTTTAAGGTGATATTAAAAAACATTTTCAGCTGACCCAAACTTAAATGAAACTTCTACGCACTACAATTGTGCAAGGCTACATCATACAGAAAGTTCTCTTTCATGTTAGTTTGATTTAGGGTCTTAAATAATACTGCAACCGTCCTTAGGATTGAAATCACATGAGAAAAAATTAACCGAATTGTGTTAGGTTCAGGTAGGGTTTTGAATAATGTTTAGATGTATCAGTTTATAGTCACATCTGAAAGAATGTTTCCCATTATGTCAAGTTAAAATGAGGTCCTAACTATTATTGTCCCGCTTTAGTACTTAAAAAACTCTTAAATTACAAGGCAGAACTGGATTACACTGAATAAAATAACTTTAAAATCATTCAAAAACAAATAACTTAAGTTTGTATTCCAGAATGTATTAGACAACATCAGAAACTCGTAGGTAACTTATTTTCCAGGTATGTAGAAATAAGTTGTGTTGGGATAATTCTGTATTTTACACATTTTTGAACACACATAGAACATACGAGGAATATTAATCCTGCTGCATGATATGTAAAGCTCTGGGTGAACGCAGAATGAAAGACATTTGGAGCATTCAATGCATTGGTCGAAAACTAACAACAAAAATAACATCGAAGAATTGGATGTTATGAGGGTGTCATCTGACAAATGACATTCAATTTGTGTTCGGTGGGGGTTTAACGACCACCGTGAACAACTCAGTGGACCATAAGCAGTCGCTCGCCCTTAATTTAGGGCCACTGGTTCCAGAAAAGGTAGAGAACCAGTGTCGCAAGAAAAACACAACATCCATGCCTCACCAGGATTCGAATGGCGCCTTACCAGACACATAACCTTGCATTCCTTTTTCAAACATGCAATATGGTAGGTAATGTATCTTTTAGAAAGTTTCATATTAAAGAGAATTTGCAATTTAATGATCCCTACTTCTTCACAATCCAAAACGAATTTTTGCAGGTCGCGATTTGGACATACATTTTAAACGGAAAATACAAACAAACAGTTGTGTCAGCTTGAGCAAATTATATGCGCTGAAAAGGCTTATGACACAACAGTTTTCCCTCTGTAGGATTCAAGAATTTTCTACTTTGTTTTCTAGAATAAAAAATATCTGACACGTACCAGGTGTCATAATTAAAATTTTCAGAGGCAACTGCAGGTGGAATTATTGCTCGGAATGACTTCAAATTTGATATGAGGGCTCCTGAGGCAACTGAATTTTGTTTGACAGAAAAACAAGAATTGGTTCCAAGACTCGCCTCCAGGGAGATTAGCGGAGCTGTAATCACATGTAACAACGAGGATATACACGCTACCACTGTCGAAATATGCAAATTACAGGTGCCTGCAATGCGGTATGCTTGGAAAGAAGTAGCTATTATCTGCGGAATGCATCATTTCACTGCAGGTGAATAGTCAACGTGTTAAAATGCAATGGTACTGTCACCAAAGGGGAACGTGTGTTACTCGTTAAGTTGTTCTACCAGAATAACAACTGTGCCTTAACAGCACTGATCACTTTCAGAGTGTTAAACGGCTCAAAAACTGGGTCAGTGATTGCAAATAGTTTATGTAAAATGTTTCAGAACTTTGAAGAGAGAGGTTCTTTGAACGTCAACCTGGCAGAGGACGGAAGACAATCGACCGTAGGGGATCTAGCCACAGCATTAGACAAAGACTTGATGTAAAATGTTGTGAGAAGCAGTAGCGACCGTACCAGAGGACTTGCCGTAGGATTAAAGCATTGCTTAGTGTTGAGGTAAGCCCTCAGGCACTGTCCACAAAAGTTTAAGATTAATCCTGATGCGCTGTTATCCTTACAAGATTTCTCATGTACTGCCCCAGGAATACAGAATATTCTGCTAAACTTGCTGCCTCAGGAATACAGGAGGAAAATTCGCACTATGTTTGTTGTTGGGGTAGAACTGGACAACGAATGATCATTGGAACATTTTGTGGATGAACGAAGCCCATTTTTATCTGCACGGTGCCGTTAATAAGTACAACTGCAGAATTTGAGCAGAAAGAAATCCTTTAAATTCCTGGTTTCTCCAAAATTTACCGTTTGGTATAATTTTTCAGCAGAATTCATCGTTAGACCCTTCTTTTTCGAGGACCTCTGTTCTGCGGCTTTCGTTGTATGCTTTGCCAATGGTCAGAGATATGCATCTTATATGGCAAACCAGGTGACTGCAACACTTTAACAGCGTCTGTGTATTGATTTAACAGTTTTTGTGCACAATGGAGCTCTTCCTGTCAAGCAGCTGCTGCAGGCACATTTTACGAACGAAAGAATAATAAGCCGCCAGTTTCGTACAATTTGGCCAGCTCGTTCACCGGACGTGAACTCGTACCACTTTTAGGTTTGGTGACATCTGAAGAACATCGCCTCTCGTTCTCACATAGCAAACTTAGTGGACTCAATAGAAACATTACGCGCCATATCCATGTTTCCAGTGAAACACTTCGATCTGGGGTGGAGCATGCCAGTTTGGGATTTTAGGGTGTTGCAGAAAACGAAGGACAGCATATCGAACGTGTTGCGTAACCACAAAATGTGTCTCCTGTACAGTAAAGTTTTCGTACTTTCTCTATTGTAATAAAACGACACGTATCCCCCTGGACGCAAGTTTCGGGGAACTACTTTTTATTTTTCCGCCAAACAAAACTTCCAAACCGTCAGCAGTCGACATATCAAATTTCACGTGATTCCGAGCAACAGTTCCGCCTACAGCGCCCTCGGAAATGTGAACTTTTATTAAGGATACCAGGTACATCTACTCTCTGTAGAGGTACAATTGTGCACAGCTACAGCTGACAAATATATAGGAAATATTTGCTATACTGAGTTATATCCGACTGACCAAAGAGCTTTTCCTCCGACGTTCAACAGGACGTATCCGGCCTTAGGTAGGTAAACCGATATAGTGGTTAATAGGAAAAAGATCATGGTATGATTATGTCATTGTCTAAAGAATGAAATCCATATGTAGGAAGGAGTGTTAAAAGTAAAATATACTTTGAGAACGGAAATTATATTTCGACATTAGTCTCAAGATTCCTTCCTCTTCAGACTTACTGCAATAAAAATGCATAAAGGAACAAAAAAGTAACTGTGAGAAAACGTTTTCCTTGAATAGCCTATGATTTTTGGTAGTCATTTCGGCATCTGAAGATGATGTCGATTTTCACTGAATTCTAAACATTTTAAAGCGAGTTGTAACGTATACTCTAGATTCACTTTCCTTTTGATTTTTACTATCTCTGGTTATTTTATTTTACTATGTAAATTATCTTCTTACTGAACGAGATGTTATTTTTCCCGCTGAATGAGATCTGGCAATGAGTGTAAGTCATGACGTGGTGGTAGCCAGTATAAATAGGCGCGTTCAACGATACGTAGGGAGAGCTGTTGTTGTACCGAAATAGCTGTTGTTGTACGAAGTGAGCGGTTGTTTATGTGTCAGAGAGCTGTTGTTGTACGAAGTGAGCGGTTGTTCATGTGTCAGAGAGCTGTTGTTGTACGAAGTGAGCGGTTGTTTATGTGTCAGAGAGCTGTTGTTGTATGGAGAGAGAGGTTGTTTATGTGCGTGAGAGCTTTGTTTCGTGCGTAAACAGATCTTTGTTTATGTGAGAGCCAGAAGTTTACCAAATAAAAGATTGTCTTAGTAAGTACGTCTTTCTCAGTTCATAGTTTTGTCAGATCTCTGTCTGGCTGTTAGGTTAATTTCATTAGTTGATTATTATTAACAACCAGCATAAGACTTTATTCATCTTAATTACTACTACAAGATTACTAGCAGTTAAAAGCTCGTTCATTATTATTACTACACTACTAGCAGGAAAGTTTATTCATGATATAATTAACAAACAACAAGCATTAGAACAAGCATTAGCTTAGAAGAAGCTGAATTCATTATAATTCAGTAGCAGAAGCGATATACTCATTATAGAGTTTCAAATTTAATTCACTTAGTACAAAGTTTTTAGCGTTATTTTATTTTAAAATGTTGTAACATTTACTTGACTACTGCTTTTAAAATAGTGGCATTACAAGAACATTACAGAACATTCTGCTAAATTTGAAGTTTTGCTAGAAAGAACTCTTAATGAAATGGAGTTGATTATGTGTTGCCATTGTAATACATTTCTACAAAAGTTGCATACATATCTAATGAGATGCTTAGCGTTTTTTTGAATGACCGCGTGTGCGTGTGTGCCTGTGTTATAAGCATTATCTTCTTATGAAATGGACGGAACGATGCAGACAATCAGCATTTTCCCCGTCTTCATTAATCAGCTCTCCTTTTAAAGGCGCTGAAGCGCAAGTTGAACAGAAAAGACAAAAACTCGAGGTATGAGATGCAAAAGAAAAGGGAATTTCTCTCATACTTTCTCCAGATCCTGATGCACCATCAAAATCCAAAATGAAAAACCAAAAGCAAGGCGTGAAGAGCCATCATAACTCTGAACTTCCTGAAGAGGACTCTCCGAGTTTTGTGTCATCGGCTCCTTCATTTCTTCCATGCTATGTGATGTCCGCTTTGAGACTCATAACTGACACTGTTTCCATGGAAACAGAACGGAAGGGGAAAGACAAAGCAAGATGCAAGATAAATTCCAAGAAAGAAAGCAATCCATGAAGAAAACTCACTACGTATTTGGAGGAAACTCGTCAAATAGAAGTTTAATGATTTTTGCGATCTAACAGCGTTTGTGAATTAAACGATTAGTGTATTAGTGAGACTGAGCTAAAATTACAAATCCCTAACAAAGCAAACAAAATACTAAAATCAGGCAGAATTATTGTGGAAAATGGGTAACATTAAAGAGAACGAAAATGACATGAGTTTACTGTATTTAACTATGGTGTATTATCAGCACACCGTTGAAAATCACTGTACTTAGAAACGCTACATTCAAAATATTAAAGCGTGGCATTCAACGTGCATGTAAATAATAAACAAGAAATATGACACCGATTTTCGTTTGTAATGAGCAAGTTTTTTGAATCCGTTCTGACGCGAATTAAATTTTTCAGAGCTACTCAAAGTCAATGGATCCGGTTTGGAAAACGATTAACTGGTTTTTACAATTGGTAAAACCTCCACGAATAGAAACATCTACTTAGTTCCACCACCGGCTAAAAAACATGTTACGAAAATTAACAAATGGTGAACAAAAAGTTTCTCATAGCACCAAGGAAGGTATCAGAGAAAAAATATTTTCAAATCGAACAGTTAAAAGAAGACATATAGAAAAGGAAACATGATATAAGTCTACTTATGCTAGCGGAAGAATTTTGCCTAATCGAAAAGCTGAAAATAGGCGAAAAATATTCTTCATTGAAAAAGCTATGCTGAGGAAAAAGAACTTTTCGAATACGTCTTCCGGAAGAAGAGATAGCCATACCTAACGGGAAATCTTTGATCGATCAACTCGCAAGTACCGGGAAATCTTGCATTATTTAAGGAGGACAATGCTCCGTATCTCTGTTGTAGGGAATGGCATACAGTAAAAACTAAATTTCTCAATTGTGTTTTTAGAAGCTGAGATACAGCTGCAAACTCAAGTACACAAACTTCACCTATCGACAGAAATGTGAACTACAAAATTCCTCATATACTAGACTAAAATGTTCTACAAGGTAAATGACACCTGGTGTTGAAAGAATATTTTAAAATCAAACATGTAGAAGCAGAGATATTGAGAAAGCAGATTAAGCACTTGCGCCATAGCGGCGAAATTGTGCATTACTTCGGGAAGAAAATACGTACACAGAGTGTGCTTAGTTAGTAGTATCTGACCGAAGAAAGAAGTTTTTCAATCGGATTTTCCGTCTCAAAGATATTGCTATAAACGAAAACGAACTTTTGGTGGCAGACTTGTACGTTACGAACAATTTGAAATTAAATGAGAAACATTTTCCAGCGGAAGTGCTATCCAACAAAGAAGGAATTTTTCAAATCGGACTCTTAGAAGCAGAGATATTGACAAAAATAAGTTATATATCTACGCCCCCTGTTGGAGCAACTATGCATCATTTTAAGACGAAAATATTCCGAAAAGGTTTATCGACGTGAGTAGTATCAATCCAGGAAATAATTTTTTTCAGTCGAAATTTGAGAAGCTCTGAGTTTGCTGCAAATGAATCAGAAGCAGAAATTAGCAATTGCGCTCCCTGGTGGCCAAACCATTTTTACCAAAAATTATAAATTATATTCAAACAATTTCCCATTAGGAGCTGTATGTATCAGCTGCAGAAGAAATTTTTTAAATCGGAGTTTTAGAAGCAGAGACATCGGGAAAAACGAAATTTACCTTTACGCCCCCTAGCGGAAAATATATGAGGAACTTGAAAACGTGACTATACCTAAAATAGTCTTCGACATAAGTGTGGAATCGAAAGGTAAAATAATTTTTTCAATCGGATGTTTGGAAGCAAATATATGGAATAAAATGTATTTTGAAGTCGACATCATCTGCATTTACGCCTTCTAGAGGAGAAATTGTGCATCGCATAAAAAGACGAAATAAAGCCCATTTCAATCTTCCCAATGCAAAAAGAATTTTGGAAATTGGACTAATAGTTTGCTAAAAAGGAAGTGCCATTGTGTTGCATATCCGTCAAGCTGTGGACATGATATTTCCTCTTCTGAAAGCGAGATCAGAAAAAGTTTTTTGTATAGGATAGGACTGAACACAAGAAATGTTTTTCATATATTTCTTCCTTTCCTGAGCCCGTTTTTCTCGTTAGTTGGTAACAATGAATATGTACATTTTGTTTTGTCACATTACCTGCATTTCTTGAAAAGGAATGGTAAATTATCCGTGAATTTGTTTGAGGTTACGATAACAAAGATGAATTTTTTGAGGTTACAAATAAAGATGAATTTGTTTGAGGTTGGATCGAAAATACCGAAATGTTTCTGATCAAATCGATACAGAGCTGAAAAGTTGCTCTAGTATAGCTAAATTAATGTAAACAAAAAATATTAAGTCAGATAATATTTTCTATTTGCGCATGACGATCGTAATTATAGAAGTTTCCAAAATTTACGCAGTTTTCTTCATTTTACCTAAGCTCCAAATAAATTACACTCGAATCGCTATAGTGCGAAAAGGTTGCCTCTAGTATACCTAAATATAATGTAAAATATTTTTTTAACTAAGAAAATATTTTCCGTTTGCTCATGAATGTCGAATTCATGGAAATTCCACAAATTTAGACATTTGTAGAGATTCGTTCTAAAGTACCGAATCTTTCCCCCTGCACACACTTGCAGCTCGACAAACACGCCATATGCTGCTGAGACATTAAATGCAATTTACGCTTTTATATAAACACCTGGATGGAGATACAATGGATCCTAAGTCATTTTGTGGTCTGATTAGCCAACAACTCAGTGGTTGTGAAAAACTACCGGTTATCGACTTTGAGGCCATTTAGTATACTTGGCTGACTTCAAAGACATGAACAAAGACGAGAGATGTCTTTTCGACATTATCAATGGTTATAAAATCAGGCAGATGTTCAGATGATCTCGCTATTCGTGATACAGACCGCTTTTCCTTCCCAGATGGTTAACAGCATCTAACGGAGTTCTTCGTTTGTACATAACCGTAGAGACACCGTCAGTTCAGTTGAAAGGAACAGTTTAATTTATTTTGTTTTCATATACATGCTCATATGGTTTACCATAAATAAGGAACCTTCTTACACAGATTGGCCAGAATCTGTACTCATGGCGGTACAAACTTCCCGATACTTACCAAACAACTTGCTTCAAGCTGGGGATTCTGCTATCGAACGTATACCGTACTTTGCCCATCCTGAAAACCTGTTCTTAGCAATGGTCCTGGACGAAAGATAACATGTCAAAGAACTTGGGTTGAGGCGTATTTTGAAAGCAAGACAGTTAGTTTCCAAAAAAGAAATCGGTCAGAAATTCCTTGACACCAAAACTTAACTTTTCTATAACTGACTACACTGAAATAATTGACTGGCATTCTTGCAAGTTGTCATCCCGCCATTTTTACGTGGCATCAGGGATGACACTATTTCTTCACTTATACAATCTGAGAATGTATCTCACTGGGACATAACAGCCCAGCAAAAACAGTCTTGCTGGCCCAGCACTATGTTGCCGCTGCCGAACCGTCAATAAAATGTCTGGGCGGCCAACAGAAGGACCAGCAGTTCAAGCCAACAGTTGGCACACCCATAAGTTGTCAAATGCCACAACAGGGCCATCAGTTATCCATCACAGGCAGCAGATCCCACAAGTGGCCCTTCAGCGGCCTTGAAAGCACGTGCCATAAATGATGGCTAGCCTAATGTGGTCCGCTAGTTTCCCGGCAGTGGCAGCCGTCAATCACGTGACGTAATTCATGGCTTGCCGAATCTTGTCCACCATTTTCCCAGTAGTAGCCATAAAAAAAAAAAACCCAAGGACAACCGCAGTTTCCCAAAGCTACTTTTTTCTTCCCTCCCTTACAAAACATCTGAATTACAGCACTGCGCTGAGGAAATTTTCTCAACAGACCGGAAAAACGCTCGTTTGGATCTGAGTGGGAACGAACCAGGGCTGGCAGCGTGGGTGGTGAGCTCTCTAACGACGGGATTGACGTGCCACACACGAGCGTGTGCTTGAAGCTGTCTCTTTCCCGTGGAATGTGGAATCGAATGTTTCTGTCTTTAATTTTACAATATTGCGAGGTATTTTTCATAAATGTCAGTTTCATATAATTCATAAATTTCTTTTTGTAACGTAACAATAGGGTTTTTTTTACCTTAAGGGAACTTCACTCATCTTCAAGGAGTGTATCAACTTAAAGGCGCTTTACAAAGTTTTGTGCTGTCCTTGTCGTCTTGAAAGGCCATTGTTGAATTAATATATTTACCCGTTCATGTCACATTCTGTTACATTTTTAACGTTGTGTCTTTCCTTTCCGTTGTCCGAAGCTACATTTGTTTTAAAGAGGAAATATTTTATCTTACTTCTCGTTATTTTTAGAAGCGAATGCCTCCAGTCTTGTATTCATCCCATGAATGAGTAGTTATATCCACATAGCATTGCCTTTTTTTTATTCTTCTTTTAAATAATTGATAAATTTTGAACGCGTATAATTCTCATTTTTCCCAACAAACGCTTTTTTAATTGTTTTCCCGGACTGTTGTTTCAAGCGGTTTCAAATCACTCTTGTTATTCATGAGAATAGAGTGGGTGCATTTCACGGCTGTTATCTAGTATTTCATGGCTTAATCCGATATCTTAATCGACTTGGCATTTCATTAAGAAATTAATTCGCCTCTCTACATATGGCTTTTTTTTCTTAACATCCACTAAAATAACACCATGGCGATAGCGTCGTCTTCAACTAACTGGCACCACGAGATACACAGCACGTGTTGCTTCTGCGCATGCGCAGTCCCGTTGCTTCCACCTAATGTTGGGGCGTTTCATCGGTTGCCAGCTATGGGCCACTAGTGGCACTTGCGTGATGGCCCGCAATTCACGGCGATGCTTCAGGGCCCTCAACGGCTTGCCAACTGATGGCGCTGCCACCAACGGACCGTTACCGGGCCGTGAGCGGCAGAATTCAGCCAGCAGTGGCCCATCACTGCCAGCTGGTGGCCATGAGTTTCCCAACACTTGTGTGTTTGCTGAGAAGATTTCCGTGTGATACACAAGCTGTAGAGCGATGTGTGAAACTAATTTACCGAAGCATCCAGCAAGGTTTGGGGTTCTGAGGCCAGAGACGGATACATCCGTGTATCATGCTTCAAGATCTATCATAGAAATAGATCTACCAAGATCTACCATGCCTGAATTCTCATATAAAGCTGCCTTCAAAGTGATTTTCAAACAAGTTAGTAAAATCATGCAATGAATTAATTATGATACGCTTTCCAACGTATCAGAAATCGCGCGCAGACAAACTCTTCTCTCTACCCTGACTATCGATTCGTTCAGTATACCTCCGGAACAATTTGTCGCAACAGAAGCATTTTTACTCAAGTTATTACTCAGGTTATGAGAATAATGGCTGTGCAATAAATCTCACTCCTGTGCTCTGACCTTTGCCCAATTTCGCTGATATTAAACAGAATTGGTTCAGTAAACCTCCGGAACAACATACAAAAGTTTTGTCACAATAGAAACATTCTTAGTCAAATTATGAGGATAATGGCTGTGGGATAAATCTCGCTCCTGTGCCCTGACCTTTGATCCCATTTCGATAATATTCAACAGAAATGGTACAGTATACCTCCGGAAGAACATAATAAAGTTTTGTCGCAATCGAAGCCCTTTTAGGTAAGTTATGTCCCAAAAGATGGAATGAATCCCGCTCCTATGTCCTGACCTTTGAGTCCATTTCGACCATATTCAATAGGGTTCGTTCCCAGGTTGTCCCCTACTACATACTAAACTTTCATCGAAATCGAACCATTTTAACGCGAGTTATCGTGCAAGCAGACAGACGGACAAAGCTAGATCATATACGCTTCTTCAACCTACGGTTGGAAAGCGTACAATATAATAGAAAAGGAAAAATAGAAGTAAAATTGGAACTGAAAAATTGTCTAAATTTAGGATATTTCTTTCATTTCCATCGTCATGCGCGAATGGAAAATACCTTCTGATTTAAATGTTTTTTCACATTATCTTTACCTATACTAGTGGCAACTTTTCAGCATTATAGCGATGCGATGAAAATCATTTAGGTATTTTCGACCAGCCTTGGTCTTCATAACTTTTCCGATTTCTCGATTTCTCCGGTGAAGTTTGCATTTATATTTGGATATTCTTATTTCCCTCGCTTTCTTACTTATTGAGGATGGGTTGTAAAATTTCCTTTGCAATGTAATATACATTTCCATGCCTGTAATACCTATATATTTTTCAGATTTTCTATTGAAGCATTTTTCCGTCTAATGGTAATATAACTATAACTACAGTTTCATATACATACACTCTTTGCCAAAAAAACGAAGCACACCGAGAAAGTCGTTCGATCCTGATGAAACTCCGCATAAAACTATCTCATGTCCGAATACGCAAATGATTAAAAAATAAAGACCAATAATTAAACAGGGGCCCCCCACAGGGCGTAGGAACCGCGTATCGAGGAGGGTATATTAAGAGCAAAGCTCGCACCCAGGGACAATTATGGCAGCGAATTGCGATTGCATTAATCTCCACGGACTGTGAGGATGCCTCGACGTCGGATCCGTGCACAATACGAGCAGTTGAGCGAGTTTGAGAGAGAACGTATAATTTAGGCTGAGCCGCCGTATCGCCAGGCATTTGGACCGGAGAGATACGTGGCAATCGGACGATGTTGGTGTCAATGGGTGAGAGGAGCGCAATCCAGCTGCACGCAGGCAGCGGACGGCCGAGGGCAACGACAGAACGCGAGGATCGAGCGATTGTGAGAGCGACACGAACAGAACCGAATTCCTTGCTTTCAACCATCCGTGGCCACGTTGCGTCGTGCCATCTGGACCGTTACTAGACGACTTATGATACGGGGGCTACATTCGAGAAGGCCACTCTGCGCCTACTACTGACCAGGGAGCATCGTCTGCAGTGGTTTTAGTGGTGTCGGGCCCAATCAACGAAGGATTGTGTTCAGTGGCGTCGTGTTGTCTTCAGTGATGGGTCACGATTTGCACTTGGCGCCGATGACCAGCGCGTACGTTTCTGGAGACAACCGACCAGCCTAAGGATCCTACCTTTACCGTGTAACAGCACACGGCTCCCACACTGTGAGCGATTATCTGGGGAGCCATTTCCTACTATAGCCGGACACCCTTGGTAGTCCTCCGTACCACCCTCACGGCTCAGCGGTACGTCGACGGCATTCTACGACCTACTGTGTTGCCATTCCTGTCGCAGAATCACCGATAACTTTTTTAACAGCATAATATCCTGCCACACACGGCACGGCTCCCCCAGGCCCGCCTCCGTAATGTTGACACCCTTCCATGTCCAACCTGACCTCTCACCAATAGAAAATATTTGGGACACGGTATGGCGCCACATACGCTCCTCCCAGAATGCCGCCGAACTGGTGCGTAATTTGGACACCAGCTGGAATGCTATACCTCAGGACAGTATCCCTGAATTGTATGCGTTCATGAAACGCCGGGTAGCCGCTTGCATCCGAGTCAGAAGTAGCGCTACAACATATTAACTTGTTCCGCTCGTGTCCCTGTTTTTTCGGAATTAATAGCCCACTGCTTTACATGTACATTGCACATGGCAATTTTCATCCCGATTGGATGACTCCTTCTGGGTGTTTCGTTTCTTTCTTTTTTTTTTTTTTTTTTTGCAAAGGCTGTATGCATATACACTGAGTTAGCTTTGAATTAAAAACACCTACCTTATAATAAGTAGGTCCACCTTTCTGTGCGATCACGGCATGTCCGTTGCAGCAGTTCCGTCAGTTCACACTCATTCCTCGGAGGTGGCGAATCGTCCGAGACAAAAGCGATAAATGTTATAATATACATTATTAACATAAATTCAAACAATTTACTCTCTATATAAAATGAATAAATGACTGTCACTTAGATACGTGAGTTTGCCTAAACACATGTTTTTTTTTAGTTTCTATCATGTTAACTCATTGCCTGTCTTAAATGCTTTTTTCTTTGTAAAACGGGGAAGGGGGGTGTTCCTAGTGCAAAGCAAACTTTTTTCGGGAATCGCATGTAACCCGATATACATTCATACAAACATGCATACATCATTGTCAACCATTATCAATCCACTGCTGGATGAAGGTGACGACAGCGACCCTAGTTGCAAAATTAGGAAGCTAGGCGGGGGTCGCAGCCAATCGGCTACACACGGGAAACTGCTTAGGGTATCTCCTGTTGTATTCTAACCTCCTAGGCTCAAAACCACCATCAGAGGTTTAAGATGGCCGTCACACCGTCAGCTAGCCCACCTATCTCGGAAACTATGAGAGATACAGGAAATAACAAATTAGAAACTTGTACAGCATCAAAGAATTAGTAGAAAATGACACATTGTAGAAACGGAGGAGATGATTAAAAGGCTCTAAACACTAACTTCTAGAAAGCCGATTCTTGTCGTTGTGGCAGCAAAAATCTACCCCCCGGCAATCCTCGGATGTTTGGAATGCAGCAGGGAAAGACGTAGACACAGATGTACGGGAAACGCAAGATTTCTTATACGAGCCACGAATACAGCTTGAATATATTTGCCGTAGTGGGTGCTGAATATGCTCATCATCTCTCACAATACACACTTGTATGCGAGAAAGAATTTTCCGTTATACGTTCGCCAGCATTACAGGTGTCACGCTCGTACAAGCAGCGACGATTCGAAGTCGAAGATCTTGGAGACACGTCGGTTCCACCATGTACACTTGAATTTTAAGATAATCTCAGAGGAAGAAGTCCGTGTGAGTAGGTTTGAGGATCGTCGAATACCGTCTTAGTGACCACCATAACCATTAGCAGATATGAAAAAAACGCCAGGCAAATTCCGTGCTAACTATTAATGAAATGGTTAAAAAAATCCTCTGTTTTTTGCACGATCCAACAAACTTGTCAAACATTTAAACAGTCGTGACTCCAAGAATATGTTACACTTTAATAACTATGTTTAAAATGACAGGTTACAAACTTTAAAAAAGATGACATTAAAATTCGAGATCTTTCGAAGGCACTGTGCTTTCATAATCGGGAAATGAATACATGTGTTCATTTCGGTCGACTACGTCTTACATTCCACTCTGTGGCTTGTAGATTAGATTTTTGCTGCGAATACGACAAGAAATGGCTTCTGAAAAATTAGCGTTTACAGAATTCAAATCACTTCCCTTTCATTCTACAATGTGTCATTCCTTACTAATTCATTGATGCTCCACAGGTTTTTAATTTATTTTTTTCATGCATATCTCATAGTTTCCGAGATATATGTGCTAACTTTCTAAATTTGCCAGTAGGGTCGATGTCGTCAGTCTCATCTGATAGCGTTAACGTATGGTATTTTACTATATTTATACCATATTATATATCATCATCATCATTGTCAACCATTATCAATCCACTGCTGGACGAAGGTCTCCCCAAGTTTCCTCCACAACGGTCTGTCTTGTGCCAGTCTCCTCCATGTCACCCCTGCATACTTTCGAATTTCATCCACCCATCTCCCATGTGGTCTTCTTCTGGGTCTTTTCCTGTCCCTTGGAATCCAATGTAAAATTTCGGCTGTCCATCGATGATCTGTCCTTCTGGCAGTATGTCCAGCCCATTGCCATTTCAGGGATTTAACTCTGATCATGATGTCTTCCACTCTTGTCATTTTTTGGATCCACGAGTTCCTCTTCTTATCTCTCCTGGTTACACCAAGTATGCACCTCTCCATGCTTCTTTGAGTTGTCTGCAGCCTTTGTATGTCTCTTTTAGTTAAGGTCCACGTCTCTGCACCATACGTAAGCACTGGAAGGATGCATTGATCAAACACTTTTCTTTTAAGACATAATGGCATATTGCTCTTGAAAATTATGCTGTTTCTTCCAAAAGCTCTCCAGGCAAGTTTTGTACGCCGATTAATTTCTTCATCAATGTGACCCTCACTTGATATCTGCTGTCCAAGATAAACGTACGTGTCTGTTATCTCCAGCTTTTCTCCATCAATCGATAAATCTTCATTTCTTGTAAAAGCATTGAACATCACTTTTGTCTTCTGAAAGTTCATTTTTAATCCCACTTCTTTACTCTTGTCAGCAAGTTCCTGGATCATACTCTGCAGCTCTGATGGGGTAGTTGCAAAAATGACTACGTCATCAGCAAAACGAAGGTGGGTTAGATAATCTCCATTAATCTTCATCCCTTTGTTTTCATAGCTCAGCGACTGAAAAACACCCTCCAATGTGGCATTAAAGAGCTTCGGAGATATGGTGTCACCTTGTCTCACTCCCTTTCCAATTTTTCATGTGTTGTATTTTCAAACAGCCTAATCTTTGCACTTGCATTTTCATAGATGTTATTAATAATATTAATGTATGCATCTTCAATACCGCAGGTTTTCAGAGCCATTGTAACTGCTGATGGTTTCACCGAATCAAAGGCTTTTTCATAATCGATAAAAGCCATGCACAATGGAAGTTCATATTCCCTCGCTCTTTCAATTAGTTCTCTCAGCACGTGGATATGATCTATTGTGCTGTAGCCACTCCTGAATCCAGCTTGTTCTCTCGGTTGAGCCATGTCCAGTGTTACCTTCAAGCGGTGTGAAAGAACTTTAGTGAAGATTTTATAAACTACTGATAGGAGGCTGATAGGTCTGTAGTTTCCGAGATCCTCAATGTCACCTTTCTTATGTAGCAGGATCATTGTAGCGGTGTTCCAATCCTCAGGAATCTTTCCTTCATTAAGGCATCGAGTGAAAATTTGGGCGAGTACTGTTTCGATTTCTCCACTTGCTTCTTGTATGATGTCTACAGTAATTCCATCTTCTCCTGGAGCTTTTCCTCGCTTCATGTTCTTGATTGCATGTGCAACTTCTGCTGGAAGGACTGGAGGAACTCTGGTACTGGTATCTTTCATGATGTCTGGAGTGCATATATCATCCCTTTCATATAATTTGGAGTAGAAATCTTTCACTCTTGTCAAAATTTCGCCTCTATTTCTTGTTACAGAACCATCTTCTTTTCTCAGTGCCATAATCTGTTTTCTTCCCTTACTGAGATGTCCCTTTGCTATCTTTAGGCTTTGGTTGTTTTCAATTGCTTTCCTCACTAGTTCACAGTTGAATTTTCTTAAGTCTTCAGTGATACTTTTTCTTACTGTCTTGCATAGCTCTATATATTCCACTTTGGAAGTCACATCTTCTTTAGTTGTCCTCATCTCTCTTCTTTTTTGCATCAACATTTTGGTTTTTCCTGATAATTTGTTCACATGCAACTTGTTCTTAGACCCAGCTAAATTTGTTGCTGTTTCCATAAGAGCTTTGGTTACTTTTCTGTTAAGCTCATAAGACAAACAAAATCTATTGACATAATTAACCTTACAAAACACCATAATACCTTCAAGTAGGAACTGAAGAACAGGTTCTCTGCTTTAGAAGGCCTAACATCGGAAGAAGTGGACATCTCTGAAGTTAACAGAAAAGTAACCAAAGCTCTAATGGAAACAGCAACAAAATTAGCTGGGTCTAAGAACAAGTTGCATGTAAATAAATTATCAGGAAAAACGAAAATGTTGATGCAAAAAAGAAGAGAGATGAGGACAACTAAAGAAGATGTGACTTCCAAAGTGGAATATATAGAGCTATGCAAGACAGTACGAAAAAGTATCATTGAAGACGTAAGAAAATTCAACTGTGAACTAGTGAGGAAAGCAATTGAAAACAACCAAAGCCTAAAGATAGCAAAGGGACATCTCAGTAAGGGAAGAAAACAGATTATGGCACTGAGAAAAGAAGATGGTTCTGTAACAAGAAATAGAGGCGAAATTTTGACAAGAGTGAAAGATTTCTACTCCAAATTATATGAAAGGGATGATACATGCACCTCAGACATCATGAAAGATACCAGTACCAGAGTTCCTCCAGTCCTTCCAGCAGAAGTTGCGCATGCAATCAAGAACATGAAGCGGGGAAAAGCTCCAGGAGAAGATGGAATTACTGTAGACATCATACAAGAAGCAAGTGGAGAAATCGAAACAGTACTCGCCCAAATTTTCACTCGATGCCTTAATGAAGGAAAGATTCCTGAGGATTGGAACACCGCTACAATGATCCTGCTACATAAGAAAGGTGACATTGAGGATCTCGGAAACTACAGACCTATCAGCCTCCTATCAGTAGTTTATAAAATCTTCACTAAATTTCTTTCACACCGCTTGAAGGTAACACTGGACATGGCTCAACCGAGAGAACAAGCTGGATTCAGGAGTGGCTACAGCACAATAGATCATATCCATGTGCTGAGAGAACTAATTGAAAGAGCGAGGGAATATGAACTTCCATTGTGCATGGCTTTTATCGATTATGAAAAAGCCTTTGATTCGGTGAAACCATCAGCAGTTACAATGGCTCTGAAAACCTGCGGTATTGAAGATGCATGCATTAATATTATTAACAACATCTATGAAAATGCAAGTGCAAAGATTAGGCTGTTTGAAAATACAACACACATAAAAATTGGAAAGGGAGTGAGACAAGGTGACACCATATCTCCGAAGCTCTTTAATGCCACATTGGAGGGTGTTTTTCGGTCACTGAGCTGGGAAAACAAGGGGATAAAGATTAATGGAGATTATCTAACCCACCTTCGTTTTGCTGATGACGTAGTCATTTTTGCAACTACCCCATCAGAGCTGCAGAGTATGATCCAGGAACTTGCTGACAAGAGTAAAGAAGTGGGATTAAAAATGAACTTTCAGAAGACAAAAGTGATGTTCAATGCTTTTACAAGAAATGAAGATTTATCGATTGATGGAGAAAAGCTGGAGATAACAGACACGTACGTCTATCTTGGACAGCAGATATCAAGTGAGGGTCACATTGATGAAGAAATTAATCGGCGTACAAAACTTGCCTGGAGAGCTTTTGGAAGAAACAGCATAATTTTCAAGAGCAATATGCCATTATGTCTTAAAAGAAAAGTGTTTGATCAATGCATCCTTCCAGTGCTTACGTATGGTGCAGAGACGTGGACCTTAACTAAAAGAGACATACAAAGGCTGCAGACAACTCAAAGAAGCATGGAGAGGTGCATACTTGGTGTAACCAGGAGAGATAAGAAGAGGAACTCGTGTATCCAAAAAATGACAAGAGTGGAAGACATCATGATCAGAGTTAAATCTCTGAAATGGCAATGGGCTGGACATACTGCCAGAAGGACAGATCATCGATGGACAGCCGAAATTTTACATTGGATCCCAAGGAACAGGAAAAGACCCAGAAGAAGACCACATGGGAGATGGGTGGATGAAATTCGAAAGTATGCAGGGGTGACATGGAGGAGACTGGCACAAGACAGACCGTTGTGGAGGAAACTTGGGGAGACCTTCGTCCAGCAGGGGATTGATAATGGTTGACAATGATGATGATGATGATGATGATGATATATTTACATATATACAAGTATATGCGAGTTTGAAGGTTTGAAGCTCGTTGGTGCATTGCCTACGTGGATTTTTGGGTTGTTCATGCCAATTTTGATATACAACTCATGAGTGCGATATACACTATCTACCAACAAGTAATTGGACACCTGTGATAGCAAAGAAAAACGAAGTTTATTCACCTTCAATAGTTGGTGGAGCCTCCACGAGCGGCGATTACAACTGCGACCCTCCGATGCATACTCTCAACCAGGTGTTGTACGACGGCTAGCGGTATTTTTTCCCTCTCATCTTGGAGAAGACAGGTCAGTTCCTTCACCGATTTCGGACGGTAGGGGCACCCCTTAAGTCGACGCTCCAATTCGTCCCAGAGGTGCTCGATAGGGCTAAGGTCCGGGCTCTGCGCAGGCCAGTCCATTCGATTAACCCCATTGTCACCATAGGAAGACATAGTGGACCTCGCAACATGACAGGTGGCATTGTCATCCTGAAAGTAACATGGGTCCACCCCGTAAAACTGCCACAACGTAGTAAGCGCATGGTCATCCGAAATGGTGCAGTAGGTCTCGGTGTTGAGTCTACCAGGAATTGCGACCAAGGGACCTGTGCTATACCAGGAGAAACACCACCATAGCATAATTCCACCGCCGCCGAACTTTACAGTTGGCACAATACATTCCGGCAGGAGGCTTTCTCCAGGAAGACGCCAAACCCAGACCCTGCCATCCAAACGGTAGAGGGTGAACCTTGATTCGTCGGTCCAGAGAACCTGTTTCCACTGTTCAACGGTCCACTGTCGACGTTCTTTGCACCACGTTAGCCGAGCAGCGCTATTGGACTTGGTGATCAAAGGCTTGTGGGAGGCAGCACGTCCATGATAACCGAGCAGATGGGCTTCCTTACGGATAGTATTCATCGAAAGAACACTCCCGGATGGCTATTGAAACTCCTCGCGGAGGTGGCCCATCGATTTGGTGTGGTTCTTTGGAATTTCTCTGGCCAGCACACGTCGGTCTGTAACTCCCAGTTTTGTGGGTCTGCCGGGTCGGGGCACATTCCGACAGTCACCTCTCATCTTCCACTTGTCAATCACGTAGGCCACTGTCGATTTTGGGTACTTCAACTCGCTGGATATGTCACGTATGGATCTGCCATTTCTGTGATACCCGATGAGTACACCTTTCTCGAAATCAGAGAGCTCCGAACTGCGTGACATCTTGCATGCGACTGGTTGCGTTGTTGTTTCCCACACGATATTTAACGGCGGCGGCCGTGACGTGTATCAGGACCGCAGATATCGTCGATTGCAGGGGTGTCCAATTACTTGTTGGTAGATAGTGTATATATTAGGGTGGTCCGCAAAAAAAGAAATTTTAAAGTGCAATGTGCTACCCTTTCAAATCATTAAATTATTCCATTTCGAGTTATAAGCATATGTGCAAGGTTTCATGTCCATTAATTAACATTTAGAGGTCGTTCAAATTTTGTATTTTAAATAAATCTACCAAAAATACATAAGATTTATCATAGGGTGTTTTTAATAATTATTGAGGCGTTATTTAATCTATAAATGTGCCAAGAACTTCTAAACACTCGATATCGATATCTTCGCATGACTGGTATTGTTATTAATCAATCATTGTAGTAGCTGGCATTGGCTGGATCAGCTCAGTCTCACGTGTCAGTTGGCATCGAGCAGCAGCGCAGAGAGGAGTGTCGTCCTTTCTCTCACTGCTCTACCTCTCAGTCTCACTAATCCTCGCAGTTTTTGTGTGCTACTCTTCATTTTGAGTTTTATTTCTGTTGTTACTACCTTGTTAACAGTTTTGTCTTCATCGTTAGGCTTTAAATAAATTATTTGGTTACATGTATTAGAGAAAAGTTATTGTATTACAATTTTCGTAATACTTGTATTGCATCGCTTCCTTTACTTTAATTTACATGAAAAAGAAACTATTAGTGATAGCCAAAAAGAAACTGTTCGTAAAATCTTATCATTCGGGGAAAAAGCACGCACATCTGTAAGAAAAGTGTGCCGTACAGATTTATTTGACATAGCGCATGTTAATTCACTTCGAATCCTGAACATCGATGAGGATAAAGAATTTTTCAAACTGCAACGACAAAGGGGGCCACAAGGAAAGCTTGGTAGAATTGACGTAATACAATAAACAAGATAGTAAAATCATGCAATGCATTGATTATAATAAGCTTTCCAACATTACAGAAATCATTACTTAAGTTATCCCTCAAGTTATGAGAATAATGTCTGTGGAATAAATCTCGGTACTGCGCCCTGACCTTTGATCCCATTTCAATGATGTTCAACAGAACTGGCTTAGTATACCTCCGAAAGAACATGGTACAGTTTTGTCGCAATCGAAGCATTTTTAGACAAGTTATGATGCATAAGGGCTATGGAATAGATCCCGCTTCTTGTCCTAACCTTTGACCACATTTCCCCCATTTTCAATAGGTTTGTCGCCAGGTGGTCCCCTAACACATACTAAAATTTCATCGAAATCGAACCTTTTTTACGTTAGTTATGGCGCATAACAGCAGTGGAATGGATCCCGCTCCTATGTACTGACCTTTCACCCCATTTCGTTCACTTTAAATATGGTTCCTTCCCAGGTGATCCCCTACCAGATACTGAAATTTCATCGAAATCGAACGGTTGTTACGCGAGTTATCGTGCTGACGGACACACGCACACAACGCGTGACGTAATGAGGCAGATGGGAATCGCGACCATCTGCCCGCCGCAAGAGTGTGACGTCACAAATCTTTAATAGGATCCACACACAACGCGTGACGTAAGGAGACAGATGGCGTGACCGCGCGCCAACATTCTCAAACGCGAGTTGTGACGTCATAAGATTTCGAAGCATTCGTAACATTAATGGAACAACGCCATCACTAAAAACGTTATAATTCGGGGTGGTTATTTAACCCACTAAACGAATTCTTCTAAAGTTGAGATCAAGCTAAATCGATTTATAGTACCAGAAAACAGTAGGTTAACGACTTTCATCAAAATTCTTAGAGCCGTTTTCAAAATAAAATGTACATACATACATACATACATACAAGAATTGCTACTTTAAGGTGGACGTCAAGTAACTTTGCTTCCTATACTTCCAATGGAAAAACTTTTGTACACATTTTCTTCACAATTAATGCGTTCTCAAGGATGAAAATTTGAACATGGATTAAAATATCGTCATTTTATAACTTGCAATACTTAATATTTTCCAAAACATAACCATAATTATGCAATTCAACATTTGTTTGTCTACTGACGTCATGAAAATACAGGTCGCGCCATCTTTTTTCTGGACAATTAATGCGTTCACAAGGGTGAAAATTTGAACATCGATTAAAATAGCTTCATTTCATAACTTGGAATACTTAATATTTTCTAAACCATAACCGTAATTATGCAATCCAACAATTTTTTGTCCACTGACGTCACCAAAGTACAGGTCGCGCCATCTTTTCTCTGGTTTCAACACCACCAAAGGAAAAGTTATTGATTTTTAATATAATTGTGGTTATGTTTTAGAAAATATTAAGTTTTCCAAGTTATAATATGAAGTTATTTTAATCGATGTTCAAATTTTCATCCTTGGGAACACATTAATTGTGAAGGAAATGTGTACAAAAGTTTTTCCATTGAAAGTATAGGAAGCAAAATTACTTGACGTCCACCTTAATAATAAGGGATAAGGACAATAGAATGGATCGCAATCATATGTCCTGACCTTTGACCACATTTCGTCCGTTTTTAATAGGGTTCGACCACAGGTGCTCCCCTACTACATACTGAAATTTCATCGAAATCGAAACATTTTTACGCACGTTATGACGCATAAGGGCAATGGAATGCATCCCGATCTTGTGTCCCGACCTTTGCCCCACTTCACCCATTTTGAATAGGGTTCGTCACCAGGAGGTCCCCTACCACATAGTAAACTTTCATTGAAATCGACCCATATTTACGCAAGTTATGACGCATAAGGTTAATGGAATGATCCCGCTCCTACGTCGTGACCTTTGACCCCATTTGTCTCATTTTCAATAGGGTTCGTCCCCGGGTGGTCCCCTACCACATACTAAAATTTCATCGAAATCGACCCATGTTTACGCCAGTTATTGTGCGGACAGGCGGATGAACGGACAAAGCTGGAGCATATACCCTTCTTCAACCTACGGTTGGAAAGCGTAAACAAGAAGAGACAAGTTAGTAAAATCATGCAATGCATTGATTATGATACGCTTTCCAATATACTAGAAATCATTACTCAAGCTATTACTCAAGTTCTGAGGAAAATGCCTGTGGAATAAATCTCACCCCTGTGCCCTGACCTTTGATCCATTTCGATGATATTCAACAGAACTGGTTCAGTATATCTCCGAAATAACATGATAAAGTTTTGTCGCAATCGAAGCAATTTTGCGGAAGTTATGATGCATAAGCGCTATGGAATACATCCCGCTCCTGTGTCATAACCTTTCACCCCATTTCGCCCATTTTCAATAGGATTCGTCCCCAGGAAGGTCACTACAACATAATAACATTTCATCCAAATCGAAACATTTTTACGTAAGTTATGACTCATAATGGCGATGGAAGTGATTCCGCTTCTATGTCCTGACCTTTGACACCTATTTCGCCAATTTTCAATAGGGTTTGTCCCCAGGTGGTCCCCTACCACATACTAAAATTTAATCGAAATCGAACCTTTTTTACGTTAGTTATGACGCATAAGAGCAGTGGAGTGGATCCCGCTCTTATGTCCTGACCTTTGACCCTATTTCGTTCACTATCAATAGGGTCCCTTCCCAGGTGCTCCCCTACCACATACTAAAATTTCATCGAAAACGAACGATTTTTACGCAAGTTATCGTGCGGACGAACATACGCACACAACGTGACATAATGAGGCAGATGGGAATCGCGACCATCTGCTAGCAAGGTGTGACATCATAAAACTTTAATAGGATCCACAAACAACGCGTGACGTAATGAGATAGATGGCATGACCGCGCGCCAATATCTAAAGGGGCGACGCCATGACACCACACTGCAAACTTCGTAATTCGGGGTGGTTATTTAACCCACTAAAAATTTTTTCTTAAAGTGGAGATCAAGCTAAATCGATTTCTAAATTTACATACATAGAAGAATTGCTCCTTTAAAGTGAACGTCAAGTAATTTTGCTTCCTGTACTTCGAATGGAGAAATTTCTGTACACATTTTCTTCACAATTAATGCGTTCCCGGGGATGAAAATTTGAACATCGATTAACATATCTTCATTTTATAACTTGCAATACTTAATATTTTCTAAAACATAACCATAATTATGCAATTCAACATTTGTTTGTCTACTGACGTCATGAAAATACAGGTCGCGCCATCTTTTTTCTGGGCAATTAATGCGTTCACAAGGATGAAAATTTGAACATCGATTAAAATAGCTTCATTTCATAACTTGCAATACTTAATATTTTCTAAAACATAACCATAATTATGCAACCCAACATTTGTTTGTCTACTGACGTCATCAAAGTACAGGTCGCGCCGTCCTTTTTCTGGTTTCAACACCACCAAAGGAAAAGTTATTGATTTGCATTATAATTATGGTTATGTTTTAGAAAATATTAAGTATTCCAAGTTATAATTAAGTTATTTTAATCGATGTTCAAATTTTCATCCTTGGGAACACATTAATTGTGAAGTAAATGTGTACAAAAGTTTTTCATTCGAAGTATAGTAAGCAAAATTACTTGACGTCCACCTTAATAATATGGGATAAGAGCGATGGAATAAATCGCATTCCTATGTCCTGACCTTCGCTCCCATTTCGTCCACATTCAATAGGGTTCGTCCCCTGGTGGTCCCCTACCACATACTGAAATTTCATCGAAATCGAACCATTTTTACGCACGTTATGACGCATAAGGGCAATGGAATGCATCCCGCTCCTACGTCGTGACCTTTGACCCCATCTGTCCCATTGTCAATAGGGTTCGTCCGCAGGCAGTCCCCTACCACATAGTAAACTTTCATTGAAATCGAACTATATTTACGCTAGTTATGACGCTTAAGGGCAATGGAAGCATCCCGCTCCTACGTCGTGACCTTTGACTCCATTCGTCCCGTTTTCAATAGGGTTCGTCCCATGGTGGTCTCCTACCACATACTAAAATTTCATCGAAATCAAACTATTTTTACGCCAGTTATCGTGCGGACGGACGGACAAAACTGGAGCATATACGTTTCTGCAACCTACGGTTGGAAAGCGTAAAAAAGCGAAAGCAAGAGATACAAGAACTGTCCATAGAACGATTGAAAAGATCGTCTGAGGAGATAAGGGCATCAACCTCTAAGATTTCCACTCTTGAAGTTATTAGTGCGTCTTCTGGTGAAATGTCGTCCGAAAGCAGTGACGCAGCAGTTGTTCAAGCTGCTACTTCTAAACACCAAATCAAGACTTACTGATGAACGCAGCTGATGCTGATGACAGAAGGAAAACATCCGATCGTATTGTTACGTACATCGTGAGTGCTTTCGCCACAGATGTAGAACAGAAGGTTGAAGAACTCACAGTGGGTCGTTCATTTATTTCTAGAAAACGAAAGAACATGAGACAACATGTTACTGAAGAAATTGAACATGAATTTTGTCCTGATGTGTCTTTCGTCATATACTGGGATAGTAAGCTAGTTTCTCACTTTTCCGGAAGGGAACAAACTAATCGCTTATCAATTTTAGTGTCAGGATTTGGCGTAACTAAGCTGCTTGCAGTACCAGAGCTCACATCAATCACCAGGGAAAACCAAGCTAATGTTATTCGTAAGTGTCTTCAAGACTGGAATATTATCGATAATGTGATAGGAATGTTTTTTGACACAACTGCTAGTAACTCTGGCGATTTGCGCGGTGCTTGTATTCTTCTGCAGCAGGAGCTTGGTCGTGACTTGCTCATTTTGCATGCAGACATCATATTTTTGAAATAATGCTGGAGAAAGTCTTTTCAGAATATGTCACATCGAAATATTCAGGACCAAATATCTTCCTTTTCAAACAATCCAAGAACAGTTTAAATCTCTTCGCATTCAAGATCAGAAAACACTTAATGCTGAAGAGGAACTGAAGTTGAAAATCGCTCCCTACAAGCAAGACATAATAGATTCTTGTTTAAATCAACTCCAGAATGAACATTCACAAAATGACTACAAATAATTTCTAGAGCTCTCAATTTTAGTTCTAGGAGAGGCTCCACCGAGAGGTGTACGAGTTTAGCAGCCTGGTGCTGTTCACAGAGCTTGCTGGATGGCCCATTTAATCTATACATTCTAGATTTTCATGTACCGCACACAAATAAAGTTGAAAACATCTGAAGAAAGAGTAATCATGAAAATCAATTATATAGCGTATTAAATCCGTTTAATTTTGCGGATTATTCAGCACAAAGATTCACCAAGCTACATTGCCTTGAAAAAGCCTTCCAGTGGAGTGTGACAGTTGGCGAATCTTTGTGCTGACTACACCGCAAAAATAAATAAATTTAATACGCTATACGTGTTTCATGATTAATCAAGTCTGGTGTATTTAAAATAAAGTTTCTGGAGAAAGAGGTTTAGGCCGTTTTGTCCTGTTTGGTCTCATTATCTAAATTCATGCCTGGTTTACTGCAGCAGATGTTATTAGGGATTCTCTGAATGATTTTTATGTAATAAAGAAAATAAATGCTGTGAAGGAAATGGATGACAGTGTTTCCAATGCGGCTAACAGGGCATTATCAAATCATCTTTGATATCTCAGTGAAGAACTTGTTCCGCTTGCTTACTATGACACACCTCTTCCAGCAGAGGGAAGACTTAGGGTAGCTGAAGCTCTCAGACACGAAACAATGACACGAAGAAGAGTCAGGAGATTGTCCGAAAAGGATTCGATTGTATCCAAATATGTTTGGCACTTCAAGAACACTAAACAACTTTGTAACTTCAAACACTAACAAGTTCTTCAGAATTCTTAACCTTCCTACTGCATTTCTAGAGAAAGATCCCAAAACTGTTCTGAAGACCCAGACTTTCTTGAAGGATGAAAGATTCTACAAGGACTTGGCAGCAAATGACTTCGCTAAAAGACGAGCGACGAGTGGCCCTGACATATAAATTTAGTGGTACAATAGTCCTAACAGAAGAGCAGAAGCAGTTTGTGTTACAAGCTGCTGAAATCATATAAAATGCTTTTCAGATCCCAAAAAGCGAATTCTATTACGAAATCCTAGCATTTAAAATGCATTATACTGTACCCTAACATATAATTAATATGTATTGGAGTCAATTGTTTCTCATTTTAATAATTCTCAACCACAGACATATGGTAAGCAGTAATGTTCCAAGTAAAATGGTTTTTGTTGAGTTTGCCAACATTGTCGTTCTTGAGCGACTTCTAAATGTTAAAGAATTTTACTCACATTTTTTCTGAACCAATGTTTTCATAAATTGTACAACTTGAGTGGGTAGGACCATGTAATTTATCAATTTTATTTTTTACCATTAGTTTGTGGACCACCCTAACGATTGCGTCGTGTAAGAGTATGCCAAATACCGAAGTGATTATGTTGAAATGTGCCATCAGATATCATTTGAGAGAAATCGACAAAGTGTCATTGTCAATACTCTTCTGCAAGGGTGTAACTTCAGTAATTTTTGCGTGTGAGAAAAACGGTTCTCCTTGAAATTGCAAGATATAGTCATGTCCATCTGAGCAAAACCGTGCAAAACGTACTTCATCGCGCCGTGAAACCCTCCTGCAGTGTTCGACGCACAGGAACGCCGGACAAGAAACCAGTGTGAATGTCGCTGAGCATTTACGGCAGTGATGTTAGGCTTACATGCAGCTGCCATGGCATGGGAACCTAGGTAATTCAACTCTGCTGTCTCTACAGCATTTTCAAGCTCAGAGGCGGAGAAATCTTCTGCAGCGCAGTGCTACTGTCTTCCATTTTCGATTTACATCATTTATAGTAAATTTGGTACATTAAGATCATTTGTAAAAAGTTACTAATGTAGCTCCCAAGTACTATTCCATGTTGATAGTCTGCAGGTACCATTGTACGTTGCATATTGAGTTCCAAAGTACTGTTACTTCTCCAGCACATCCACTCATTTAATTAAAACTTTCATGAGCACAATGAAATTATATGAGAACATCTGAATCCATAATTTGCGTAATCAATGAAAACCTCCCATAGACCCAGCGTAAGTTCATGCGAAAGCGTGAATGCATAATTTGCGTGATCATCCTAGGGTTCGAATATGTTTGGCAACATAGAATTCATGAAAAATAATATGTCCATGTATAGGCAAGCTGTCTGCACATTTTCTTTTACCGTGATGTCACAGGATATGACGCTGCAGTCGTTCTAGGTAACGTCTCAAGTGCATGTTGTGCGCAGTCCATTTTAGTTTTATTTAGGTTCAGGTTCGTGGTTTCCGCTCCCGAGACCAAAAAAAAAAATTATAATTTTCACTTTATGAAACATATCGTCGTAATGATCCAAACAGAGAAGAGCAAATTAAATATTCAAGTGCCCAAAACCAGTATTCTGCATGTATCAATGGTGAAATGGAGTTTCCTTCAGCTCAGATACGTATTTTATTTTTAGCCGATGATGCTGAAGAGCTTTCATCAAAGTAGTGAGGTTTTCAAGTAGGCACACCTCACCACTTTGATGAAAGGAAGCACAACGAAGGTTAAGAAAATAGGGGAAAGTAAACAACGATTACAAGCTGTAACAGTATGACATAATAAAAAGCGTAAATAAGCATGGGGAGACCCAGCAATTAAACTAATTTAGAGAGAGATAAAACAAGTCAAATATAGACGACCATATATCCAATTGCCAAGTACCGTAATCAATGTACAGTATATGGAAAATAAATTGATGAATATAACATGGGTAATTCAGAAGATAAATGAACATTTTGTAATCAAAAATGTTTGAACGAAAAATTGACATTTCCGTTAATCACACAAACTGCAATCGTGAGGGAAATGTTTGTTTAGATCCTTTGAAAGAAGCACCTCAAGTATCAAAACATCAAATAACTAAAGTTGTGCTTTGAGCACCAAACTACCTAGATTAATACAGACATTTGACGTGGACTAGGAACATCAAACAGAGGTCATCGTTCTTTCCACGTTTTATAAGTGAGTCACGGAAAAATTCTCATTGGCCGCCACCAGGAATCGAACGCAGGGTCTAGGTAGTTTGGTGCTCCAAGAGAAACTTCAGTTATTAATGTTTTGATACATCGGCCTCGAATGCTGTCGGAATTCGAGGCCGCTGTGGTGCAGTGGAAGCATATCCGGCGCGTAACTGGAGGACCCTGGGTTCGATTCCCGGTGGCGGCCAATGAGAATTTTTCCGTGACTCACTTATGAAACGTGGAAAGAGCGATGACCTCTGTTTAAACTACCTAGATTACCGATTCAAATACATCTTATATATTTCATCCAATTCACATATGGCAATGGTCTTCTCTGCTGTCCTTAGTCACATTTCTGTATTATTTTTAAAAGAAGCTTTCAGGTTATTTTATTCCATAAAATATTTCTAAATTAAATGTGAGAGTTATCATTATAACTTCCATAACAGTTAGAAGTATTTATCCAGCATACTTAAGTTTTCGACAAAACTATCATTTATGTATTCAAATAAAACTTTTTCTCTGTGTGAATAATTATATATTTTAATAAATACACTGCTGGTCACCCAAAATGCAACACCAAGAAGGAAGCATCTGATTCGCCTGATATTCGCAGCATACGTCGCCCGTGAGAGGACATCCAAACGATTAGCATTGCAGGGCATATGCAAATCACGTGCGCCCGGCACGCCACCGAGAAGCACTGGCGGGGTGTAAGTAGTGGAAGTGTGTTGTGCTGCCGGACCTGTGCTTGGGAAGCTTCCTGTTGCCTCGTCGCAGAATACGGCTGCCATTCCAACACGTTTCGGAGTTCGACATAGGACGAATAGTGGCTCATCGTGAAAGCCTCTTTCGTTCGATGCCGCGGCGTGTAGCGGCCGTTATTGCCAGCCATGGGGGCCACACGAACTATAGATGTCTGTGTGTTCCGCAAGTCGCACGGGCCTGTAAGCTCAATCGTTTCATCTTTGTATCTGGCATGAGTCCAGTAAATCTGGCTTTGCTATCTCGTGTCCTTCTTGGTGTTGCAATTTGGGTGGTCATCAGTGTAAATTTCCTTTTCAAAATCGTATACTGATGAATTTTTTTATCACATTAAAATAATATTACGGACTCTTAAAAAGTGTGCAACATGGAAAGAACATACTTTTTACCATTTGCATTGAGATGTTTACGGAAAAAAATCAGATACGAATTCTTATTTAAATAAGACCTAATAATTTCCAAAAATAGTTACCTAAAATTTTGCTTTATGTTTCATGACTTAAAGTGGTTAGTCCCATTTGTAAAATAACGCAGGTTTTTCTTATTTTAAATGAAATGCAACTTAATGAACGTAATTACGGCGGCTTACCATTTTCAACAAGATATGTGTTTTTGCCATTAATTAGCATTATTTTAGGTTTAAGATATTTCTTGTAGGAGAGAGAGTATAGAGTAAAATGAGCAGTTCAGTTGAAGGCACGTGGAACTTATGACTTTTCATGAGTAATGAATATATGGGTCAGGTTGAAACAAGATGGGTGCTGATACATTTCTGTATGAGTTACTTAGGGAAGTAACCAAGCTCACAATAAATAATCTAGAAGGCACTTCAAATGGAAGAGAGAGAGAGAGAGAGAGAGAGAGAGAGAGAGAGAGAGAGAGAGAGAGAGAGAGAGAGAGAGAGAGAGAGAGAGAGAGAGAGAGAAAGAGAATATAAAAACCTTTCTTGAAATGGAGGCGGATAATGCATCAAGTCATTGCACTAGTGGGAAAGCTGGGAAGGCTGAAGGCGGGAGTGATGTGAAGAGGACAGTGTGGTGGATTCACTCCGCCTTAGGAGCATCCATATCTTCAACTCCATTTCCTCTGTGCTTAGAGAGGGATGCGTCATCTGCCTGCAGCGTCATCAGAGATGTCAGTGTATGGAAAGCAACTAAGAAATGAGCGAGATGTTCAAGGATTCACTCATATTTTGCATTTCACATCTGTCGAAGAAGAAAACATTTTCCCCTGTTATGCATCATCTGAATATACAGAGAGAACACTCAGCAGAACTGAGATAACGGAACATTGGGGAAAAGAAATACTGAAAAAGATAAAATATCGTAAAGCATTCTTCTACTGTAAGATTTTTGGCTGCGAAGTATTCACTTTCTGTGATACAATAGAAAATGCAGTAACATAGTGGATCTTCCGAGAAAAAATGATAAATTTTTCATTATACGCCATCAACATATATTCAAAGAAGCTGGTAAAATTGAACAGATACCTCTCATAGAGTTTGCTAAAACACATGCTTTTATTGAGTTACTACCATGTTAACTCATTGCCGTTCTTTAAATGATTTAATACTGTTTTCAAACACTTGTGGGAAACATAACTTTCCTGTGACAAATTTCATTAAGCTGATATTGACGATTTTACTTTGTTGATATCGACTTCAAAGTAAACACACTCTGTCAAGAGGTACAAATTCTTTGGTTCTTAGCAAAAAAAAAATAAACTTGTTCATTCTGAACGGCTAAACGAAAGAAGACTAATAACGGAGCTCATTGCTAGAAACGTGTTATCGAATCCTGCCTACACCTATATGAATGGCTCTCATAACACCGGCCTGCAAAATTTGAGTCATGAAAAGGTGTTTGCAATGTAATGACTGATTTTTATATTGTTTGGTGCACTGATTTCAAATATGCCATCCATTTTTCTCAATCACGTAAGGCTTTTTCACAAAATGGGCTTGAATATATGGGGAAGAAAACCTATATTACATATTCTGGCGAAAAGTAGGTCTTTTCAAAATATTTTTAAGTGTTTTATTTACAAATTTATTAGTTATCAAACTATTGGAAATGATTTGCTAAATTATATTAATAAGAGCAGTTACCATTGTTAATATATCCTGGTATTCATAGGCCCTTATGCTGTCTTTTTCTTTTCCCCTGAAAGCTCCTTTTGGCACTTTGTCTCTTGTAGGCAGTATGCGGGTCTTCTCTGTGCAGCATCCAACAGTAGTCCGCCATCATATTGACGTTCCACTTACCTTGGTATCTACGCTCCATCTCCTTGATATCATGGTGAAATCTTTCTCTCTGTTCTTCACTAACAGCACCAAGATTTTCGGGAAATTAGTCCAAATGCAATTTTAAAAAATGCACTTTCAAACTCATCGAACAACCCAAGTCTTTGAATTTTGTTAACATGTTTTCCACGATACATTTAAAGTTGGAATCCTTAAAGTTCCCGAGGAATTTTTTGACGACTTCCTTAAAAGCTCCCCAGGCCTCTTTTTCACTCAAAACTATTTTACTTTCAAACACTTCATCTGTAAAACGTTTCCGAATATCTGGACCTACGAAAACACCTTCCTTTAGTTTTCCTTCCGACAGTCCTGGAAACTTGTTGCCAAGGTATTTAAAGCACTCTCCTTCTTTTGATAGAGCCTTAACAAATTCTTTCATCAAGGCAAGCTTGATGTGAAGTGGAGGCAAAAGGACTTTACTGGGATCAACCGAACTTTCCTTTACTACATTTTTGTTTCCAGGTTTTAATGGTTTCCTATGCGGCCACTCCTTTTTGATCCAGTGATTGCCCTTATCCCGACTGTCCCTGTCATACAAGAAGCAAGGGTACTTGGTGTATCCGGCTTGTTGTTCAAGAAGCATGAAAAGCACTTTTAGATCACCGCATATCGTCCATCCAATATCTTTATATTTCAATTTGGTGAGAATCAAGGCTAAATTCTCGTAACATTCTTTCAGCTGCACAGAATGCCCTAATGGCACTGAAGCATACTTGCTGCCATTATGCAGAAGCACTGCTTTGAGGCTTCCTTTTGACAAGTCAATAAAGAGCCTCCACTTGTTCACGTCATACTGTATATTAAACATCTCCATCAATCCAGGAACATTGCTACAGTAAACCAAGCCACTATCTTGAGAAAAGTATGAAACGAAATCTGTTTCTCTCTTTCTGAACTATGAGAAAGAGGTACCAGGAGCCAATAAATTATTTTCCTTTAGCCTAGAGCCTAAGAATTCTGCAGATTCTTTAGAAAGGCCCAAATCTCTGACTAAATCATTCAATTCCAGCTGGGAAAAAGCTTGGGGCTCGCTGCTATCTGAAACACCGTGAAAGTCCTCGTCATAAGCCTGACCTTTGTCTTCAAAGTCTTCAGGAATGTCTTCTAGTTTCTCAGTAGGTTTAGGTACAGGTATTTCTGAGCTATGAGGAACAGGGCGTATTGCCAGGGGAGGTTTGGATAAAACATTTCTCTCTTCTTAATTAAACTGTACCCCTGCACGTTACATGAACAGAAATAGTAGTCATCACTATGATTTTTAGGTTCCCTCCGGATCATAGGGATTCCAAAACGGAAAGACTTTTTCGTGCCTTTTGACCACTTTCGCAATTCTTCTACACATGGGTAACAGGGTAACACACTTTATGTGGGACCCATGACTTTTTCTGGTCACCAAGTTTTACACCGAAATATGCATAATATACTTTCTTCACAAAATCTGTTATATTTCTTTGATGTTTCTTCACTACAAATTCCCCACAAATATAACAAAAGGAATCAGGTGAATTAAGACAAGCCCTTGCTGCCATTTAGCAAATTTTATAGGTTAAAACTTTAAATATGAAAACTATAAAAAGGAGTATACTCATCCGCTGCGGGAAAATTTTTTAACCTCTACAGATATAACACCTTGAGAAAAATTGCACTGCTCAGCACACAACCGTTTCACTCAAAGATCAAAGTACAACTGAGCAGAGAGCGAGAAGCGTGGACTAGGGGAGAGGAACGAAAGGGAGTGAGTCATCAACTAACTTATTTCCGGTCACACTTGATGTTCCTGGAATTCTCCTCATGATAACGACTAGTGAATCACGGTGATTTTTAACGTAGGCTCTCGACGAATAAGAGCCATTTTGAAGTAAAATATGTCCAAACAAAACTTTTTTTTGACATATTATTACTTGAAATTTTTTTTTCGCACCAGAGACTGCCCTAAAAATCTCCAGTTTTCGCCAGTAATGACGACTTATGACACTAAATGCTCATCCCCTTCCTTAGTAGATTATAACACAATGGATTGGTGGCTACGAAAATCAAAATTTTCAATTTGTGAAAAAATGGTACGTGAGGGAATTTTTTTACTATTTTTCCTGAAATCAGCATCCAAAAATCTATCAGAATCAGCTATTGGTTTCTAAACACTTTTTTGGTTGCAGGCCTGTGATAATTTATTTGGTAGCATTTTTTCTGGAATTTAGAATGTGATTTTACAATTGCTCAGCTTTTATCAATAAGAAACAGATACTGCAATTTTCTAAAGGCAATGATATACCATACATATTATGAAGGTATTTAATTCAGAAATATTGTGCTTTTCCTAGGCAGTTTTCGAATTATGCTTTGATGCAGTGAAATTAAAACTAAAGTGTAATCACAATTATATTTATGTTATGAGGTCATATTTTACGTTACAAAATTACATCGCTTAGTAGAAGAATAAATGACTCCCATATATGCATTGGAAAACAATCATTCTTTAACAGAATGTCTTGAGAAATGAAAGATAAGCCACAAGGTTAATAAAAACTCGTAAGGGATAAGAAGCAGGAAATCGTAGAAAAACATTAAAGCACAATTAAAGCGTTCCAAGTACATATTTACTCCGATGAAGGATCAGCAGGAAAACATTTTAATAAAGGAAAACATTCCGTTTGACTTTCGTTGCTAATGTGAATTCCTTCATTTTGGAGATCTAAATATTTACACATGATAAAAATGGGTAGCTGAGCACAACAAATAAAAAGGCTTAATATCTTATTAAAACGGCTACAAGTGATCCTTTTTCTTTCTTTTCCAAATATTTACAACTAAAGCATTTGAAGTAAGAAAGTAGGGGTTCTTAAAAATCTGTCACAGGAAGGTTGTACGATTTTGAATTCTTACATGGTACGACTCCTCTGATTCAGTTGACCGCACGGCGACGATTGAGGCACGGTCTAAGTTTCACAGTTCTTAGTACCTATGTTTCGGTTTTCAAGACTTTCTTTCGCAAAATGAAAAAAAAAAAGAGAAACGAAAAAAAAACCCCTCATTTTGTACACGCCAAATCAAATATACAGCCACCACGCTTGACAATACGAGATTATCTGATTATAATCTAAAACGGCCGTTCCATAAAAACTGAGAATAAACCCACACAAAATGAAGAAAGATAGGTACAGCAAAATGTATGTTATTCTTTCTCAAAGTATCTTCCTTCGGATGATGTCCAACCATCCCATCGTTCAGTTCACTTTTCGAAGCATGTGACGATGGCATCTTGTGGAAGCTGCTTTAGCGACTACTGCATTTCGTAAGAAACTGTTAAACACAACCAGTCACATGTGGGCGGGCATTATCGTGGTATAGGGTCCACTGACCCACTAATTCCAGTTGCTTAATTGATATGTGTCGTTGCAGAAGCTTCAAGACTGAATATTCAGCATTGACAGTAATTTGTGGAGGAATGGTATGCTGTTAGACACCTTTATGATCAAAGGAAATTATCATCATCACCTTCCCAGCTGATGTGGATTGGCGGCCTTTTTTTGATGGAAACGAGCTTGTGTGTTTCCAGACACTCGTTTCGCGATTCGCGAGGAGTTAAAAATAGTGGACTCATGTCTCATTGGAAGTTATTACTGTGTTTATAAAGTTTGGATCCTTTGCAATCATTTGTCTCCACTCACGACACACCTGAACTCTGGCTAACAGTTGTTCTCTCGTCAGATGATGATGTACCTATTCGGAACACACACGATTCAGCAGTAATTTGCCACGTAGAATGCGGAATGCCGACATTTTAGAAATATTAGTTGACGCTGCTGTGTCTTCACATGTCATTCATCGATCTTCTTGCAGGATTTCCCAAACAGTGTTAACAATATACTCCCTAACAACACTTTCTGGTTGACCAGGTCTAGGAGCGAGATCTGCCGACAAACGCTCTTTTTTTAAACCATGGTGCTATCTAAAAATCGTTGACTCTCCCGAACATTTATCTTTGTAAACTTTTTTCATTAAATCACCTGCTTCTGGAGGCGTTGTACCCATACGATAGCAACATTTTATCGCACGACACATTTCACTTCTTAGCTCTGAATCACTCAACTCCATATAGCTGTATAGCGAAATGCAGACATAATTTAAACAACTGCGCAATAACAAAACCTGAATTGTCTGCCACAGCTAACAACTGTGGCCATAGATGCTTCCTTAATTCAGTTAGTCGTCTGAGTGGTTATTTTTTCCCCTTCGAAATGTTGCCAATTAAAAAAAAAGGTTACTTTCAGTTTTTATGGAACGGTCTTTGTAATAACCAACAAAGAACAGTACACCAACTATACTTAAAATAGTATAACTATACCCAATTTATTGGGTTAGAATAGAAATCAGTTTAATGCCTACCTTTCTTGAAAAAGCCATTTTGGTTTCTATTCACTCCAACAAATTCGAATTACTAGTATAGTTATACTATTTTAAATTGATTCTAATCTGTTTATGACTAAGCAGACTATCATTATTATTATTAAATTATTATTATTATTATTATTATTATTTTTATTTTCTTTATTCCAAATATACGAATCACAGCCTATGACAAACAAAATAAACAACAAATTATCACTGACTGGTATTGTTGAACTGATACGAGTTTCCACCGGAGACCTAGGTATCAGTCAAGAATTGGCGTAAAATGCAGTATATGATGTTCCAAGTAAAGCTGTCTTTTGCAGTCCTGTAGGTGGCATTTCTAAAAGCTGCAATTTTTCAAAATGATTCATAAAATGTTTTGACATTGTTCCAAGTGACTCGATAACAATGGGGACTACCGTTGTGTGTTTAGTCCATAACCAGGTAACTTCTATGGCCAGGTCTCTATATTTAGTCATTTTTTCCAGTTCTTTATAATCGACTCTGGCATATCCAGGGATCGCTATATCAATTATCCAGACTTTCCGATTTTCTATGACTGTTATGCCTATTGTATAATGTTCTATGTGTCGATCGGTTTGAATTTTGAAATCCCACAAGATCTTGACTTGATTATTTTCTATAACTTTCTCAGCCTGATGTTCCCATGAGAGTTTTGATGCTGGCAGATTGTGCTTTCTGCATAATGACCAGTGAATCAATTTTGCAGCCTGTCATGTCTAGCTTTGTAATCTGTTTGTGCAATTTTGCTACATTCACATATTAGATGAGACACAGTTTCATCATTTTCTTGACAAAGTCGGCACTTTGGATTATCACTGGCTTTCTGGATTTTAGCCTTCAAAACATTTGTTTGCAATGCCTTTCCTTGTACAGCAAAAATCAGACCTTCTGTTTCTTTCTTGATGGAACCCAATTTCAGCCATGCCCCAAGTCAAGTTGTTGTCTCTTTTTCCATCAATAATATTCTTTAGAAATTGTCCATACAATGGCTTGTTCTTCTAGCCATCTAATCTGCTTTCAAACTGTTTTCTCTTGTATGCAGCCTTGTTTTCTGTTGTTTTTAAGATATTTTCATTATTCACTGCCTGAAATAGCTTTTCTCTGCTTCTGTTGACGTAATCATTCAGGCTTCTTTTTTCTTCCTCTACTACCTGTTGTACATGTAGTAGCCCTCTGCCACCAATTTTCCGAGGTAAATATAATATGTCAACATCACTTTTTCGATGGAGTGCATGATGCATGTTCAATAACTTTCGAGTTTTCCGATCCAGTATTTCTAAATCACTTTGGGTCCAATCAATTACTCCAGCTGGATATAATGATGGCCCATGTATTTATGGCTTTCATCGTATTCCCACCATTTAGTTTTGATTTTAATATTTTTCTTACTCTCTTGATATACTTACTCTGAGTCAGACCTTTGACTTTTGTATGTAAGACGTTATCTGATTCAAAAATTCCAAAGTAATTATAATTTTCATTATCTGACAAAGATTTCATTATATTACCATTTTCTAGTTCTATTCCATCTATATTCAGGATTTTCCCCCGGCGCATGGATAGTACTGCGCAGTTTTCCAGTCCAAATTCCATTTGTATATCATCACTAAATATTTGCACTGTATGCAGCAACGTTTCAAGTTCGGCGGAACTTTTTGCATGCAATTTAAGGTCATCCATGTACAGCAGATGGTTTATTTTTTCATGTTGGTCCGAAATGTGGTAGCCCAATTTTGTTTTGTTTAAAATCATTGACAATGGAATTAAAGAGATATTAAACAATAAAGGCGACAAAGAATCCCCTTGAAATATGCCTCTCTTGATATTAACTTCGCCGAATTCTTCACCATATGCATGTAACAACCTGTTTTCCAGTTTTTCATATTTTCTTTGAGGAATCGGCAGATGTTCTTGCTAACTCCGAATAGTTGCAAACAAGTGTTAATCCAGCTGTGGGGCAATGAGTCAAAGACCTTTTATAATCTATCCATGCCATATTCAAATTCGTTTTTCTTCTTTTGGAGTTTTTAGTACCATTTTGCCAATCAGCAGCTGGTCTTTTGTGCTTCTTGACCTTTTGAAGTTCCCCTTCTGTTCTATTGGGTACAAATTGTTTCCCCATAAGTATAGTCATATATTGACCTTTCTAGTACTCTTGTGAAAAGTTTGAATGTTGTTGGGAGGCATGTAATTGGACGATAGTTAGTAGGTTTATTACCTTTTTCTTGATCTTTTATTATAAGGAATGTGCGACCTGTTGTCATCCAATCTTCTGTGGCAGAATTCTGAAGCATTATATTGATTTGCATAGCTATTCGTTGATGAAGACTTGTAAGATACTTCAACCAAAATCCGTGCAATTCATCTGGCCCAGGTGCGCTCCAGGCTTTCACATTCTTTACTTGCGGTGTAATCATACAGTATCAATTGTTATCATCAGATTATCCATGTGTATTCCTTTCAAATCTTTACAAACATCGTTGATCCACAAGGGATTTTTATTATGTTCAACTGGGCTTTCCCGAATTTCTTTCCAAAATTTCAAGGCATCTTCCTTACATGGGCTGATATTTATTTGGATTGTCTTTTATCTCAATGATTTATAAAATACTTGTTGCTGATTCCGAAATTGCTCATTTTCTTTGTACTGTTTTATGCGTCCGTTATATCTTTCAAATTTCTTTGCAGTAGCTGTTACTCGTTGTTTTAATTCTTCCATAATTTCAACAATTCTTTTTCTTTCCAGGTCGTATTTTTTGCAGAGTCTATCTTTTAGTTTTCTACTTTTAAGATTCCCATCTTTCAGGCATTTTAAGTTACTAATGTCACTACAGAGTTTATTTCTTTTCTTTTCCAGCCGAATTTTCCACTTAGGAGTGCCAGGCATTTTCTTCTTTGACATCTTGTAACCAAGTTCCATGGTTACTATGGCAGCTGTACTGTACACGAGCTGGTTTGTTTCCTTTAAAGTATGTGTTGGAATTTTGTCAACGACACCATTTGCAGTTTTTAACAAATGTTTCACTTGTATGCTTCGTATTTGGCGAATCACAGGAAGTATTTGTTGTTCCTCACCTTGTATGATATGGCTTAAAAATTTCTCTTTCAGAAGGCTTTGCTGCTGTATCAAGGAAACAAACCAGCTCGTGTACTGTACACGAGCTGGTTTGTTTCCTTTAAAGCATGTGTTGGAATTTTGTCAACGACACCATTTGCAGTTTTTAACAAATGTTTCACTTGTATGCTTCGTATTTGGCGAATCACAGGAAGTATTGGTTGTTCCTCACCTTGTATGATATGGCTTAAAAATTTCTCTTTCAGAAGGCTTTGCTGCTGTATCAATTCATGGTTGTCATGTTGTTTCACAGATTGTTCTTCGGGTAAAATATTTTCTGCTACTTTATCTTCAGGCTTTACTAGCACACAGTTTTCCACGACGTGGCCCCTATTTTGTGTTGGTCCTTCTTTTGCCAATTTCTCCATCTTTTACAATTCCAGTTCTGTAAATGCCTTGTTCCTGATGCTAAACCTTCTTTGATTCATTATTCTTTGTTCTGTTATTCCACTGTCTGAATGTTTTCCTTTCCAAATTTGCATCATTTTTTTTTAAACCGCGGGCTGATGGATTTGCCTGGTAAAAGCATTTCATGAATTCTCGATATTCAGCAACTATCCAAGTTTTCCGTTTCTTTTCTTCCAGTAGCATTGCAGCAGCCTGTTCTGGTTCCTCAACCGGATCTGCTGAGCCCTAAAGCCCATTTGTCGACAGGTGTCCAGGAGCCATAGCACCTGACGCGGTCCTTGTTGACCTGGGCGACGACCGATCCGGTATGCAATTCTTTTTGCTTCGTCTCATCATAGTTGATGGATGTTGGGTACTCATAGTTTGGATCCTCAGTCAAGACCAGTCTGGCTGGCGTGGCCCTGATGGTAACAATGCTACCGACAGCATAGCTCTCAACCTCATCGGGAAACAGAAGCCCCACTACCGCGACAAGGTGGCCCCCTCGGAGAGGTTATTATTATTATTATTATTATTATTATTATTATTATTATTTGTGCAGCTTTTATTTTGAAAAATATTCCATTCAATGATCGCCCAATAGAAAATATAAAAAATATTACGTCCTATTCTTTTTCATTTTAGTTCCACCTTTTCCCCAATTTTCATCAATTACAAATTCGAAAACTTATGGAAATTCATTAAGTTCTCCTCTTGACAGTATTTTACAAAAAAGTATTATTTAATACGACGTGTTGTGAAACCTATAGTTTTTAATATGCTTTTCAGATAAACACTGTTTTAGCATCATTTAAAAAATAACAGTGCCCTATCATTTTCCACGCACGTGTTTTTTTTTCTACGGAGAGAAAAGTTCCAAAGAAAAGGTAGTGTAACTTTTGAAGTGATAGTTGCATGTAAGATATGCTGTTAATGAAGTCATTCAAACTTTTCCTATTTACCATATTCCAACAACATGTTAACTTTAATTTTTTAACCATTTCTTATGTGTTTCTGACCCTGCTCTCAAGTTTGATTACAACACAGAGAGTAAAGAGTCATTCCTTTTTCTAATAAAAAGAAACAGAATTATCTATACGAGTTCAGAATTTTCGTAAACGCAAGCAGACTATTCTTTGGTCTTTATCTAAATTTACAGGAAAATTATCTTCCTGTATTAAATTCCCAAATTCTTGCAATTTAGTGCAGTGTTTCGGAAAGCTAAGGAAACAAGAGTCAACTTCAGAAACTTGTTTACCGGGAATTTCTTCTCCCGGAATTATTATTTGAAATGATACACTGGTAAAAAAAAATAATATAGGAATGCTCTTAAAAATAATATAGGGATGCTCTTATAAAATGGCGAAGCAATTTGCATAATTTTATCTTTCCGCAGATTTCATATATTGCCTACACTGGTCACAAAACGTTAGGGATATTGCATGAAATGAAGGATGTATGAATCTGATTCAAGTAACACATGTAACGTATACTCTATATTCACTTTCCTTTTGCTTTTACTATCTCTGGTTATTTTATTTTACTATGTAAATTATCTTCTTCCTGAACGAAATATTATTTCACCCGCTGAATGAGATCTGGCAATGAGTGTAAGTCATGACGTGTTGGTAGCTAGTATATAGGCGCGTTCATCGAGACTTAGGGAGAGCTTTTGTTGTTGTTATGAGCGAGCGTTGTTGTTTACGGAGAGCGTTTGTAATACGAGGAGAGATTGTGTTGTTATGAGGAGAGATTCTTCATTATTGTAAAACAAGTTGTGTGTGTGCTTTAGATGACCAAGAGTCTTATAATAAAGAAGCTGCCGTAAGTTAGTCTTTCTCAATTCATAGTTTTTGTCAGACCTCTGTCTGGCTGTTAGGTTTATAACATTAGTTTCTTACCATAAATAACCAGCGTTAAGACTTTATTCTTGTTCGTAATTAACTAGTAACAACAACCATTTTGAGTTCACTATTTTGAAGCTTAGTACAAGTATATCATTAGCTAGCTGGTAGGAAGAGCATCATTCATATTAATTAGCTTAGCGGAAAGAAAATAAAGCTAATTCATTATAATTGGCGCCCGAACTTTTCTCGAACACGAGATCTTGACGATTATTACCCATGTCTTCCTTACCTGAGACAACTTCAATTTTCTACCCCAAGGCAAGTCCCGAGGGTAATGGTGTTTTTTATGACAATTTGCAAGAAGCCTGTGGCTCTGACTTTGATATGCATGATCTACACGTACCCAGGCATTCTTCACAATTTCGTAATATACCAGCTTCCTATTACTCTAAGTCGCGGGTCGTTCCTGAGGGAGTTCAATCCTCTCAGCGAAGCAGAATGCTTGCCCATTTCGTGCCGCATGCAGGAACAATTCATTTCAATGGTTTGGAGGGGTCCTTAAAGTTCCTCGAAAATCTGGAAGATCATTTTGATCTATATAATATTCCTGAAGACTGCAAAGTCCAAATCGCCGGCAGTTGCTTGAGGGATACGGCTAATACCTGGTATCGGCAGTGGAGAGTGTCGAACCCAGATTCTCATTATGAGAATTTTCGTGCAGAATTCTTGGAGGTCTTTCCTTTCGGCCTCAGTCGAGCTAGCCTTGCACAACAGCTTTTTTCGCGTCAGCAAGGTCCCAATGATAGCCCTGTTGCATTTGCGTTGGAGACTACACGCTTATATAACCTATGGGATCCACATGCCAGTCATGTTGACATGTTGGTTACCCTCGTGCAGCAGCTCGACCCATTCTTACAAGATTTCCTTGAGGTTCGACACCCTGCCACAATTCATGAATGCCTTCGCCTCATACGCACGTATGAAGAGCGACATGGCAAACATGGTTCAACTCACCATGCTCGGGCACCCCGCGCGGCTTATTACGACAACCCTCAGCGGCATAATAACTTTCAGCGCGAGCATACTCAAGTGCACACCCAAGCTTCATACGTTCCACCACACAGAAGAGTGGCAAACCAACAGCGAGTTTCTGCACAAGCTTCGGAATATCGTACTAATGCACAGTATGCTCGACCCCGTTTCACTCAGCAGCATTCGGAACGTTATCATGCTCAGGGCAATGATAATTTTTCTGCCCGTGCTGAGGGCAGACGTAAAGGATATGAAAATGTCAACAGACACGCGGAGTTCCCGACGCAGGTTTCACGCAGTTTTCCTCATCGTGAAAATTTTCCCGATACCCGGCAGGGTCGAGGTTTCAGACCACATGATAACCCAACCAAGATTCCTTTAAACTTCCAAAGGAAGTAGACCAAGGAGTCGGTCCTGCTTCCTGATACCAAACATTCTGACCCTAAAACAGTATTAGTGACTGTTCAAACTCCTCAGTTGCCTGATGTATTCTTGACAATTGAAGATATTATTGTCGAGACAAAGTTCGACACTGGTTCTGAAATATCAGCCCTAAATACAAAGTTTTGCACTGACAATTTTCCTGCAATACACGTTCAGCCTGCAACGCAGTATTTGCGAGGTGCAAATAATGAAATCTTCAGTATCGCAGGAACTGTCACATTATCTTTAGGGCTGGGAAAAGCTCGTTTTACGCATTCTTTCCTGCTTATAGACGAACTACCTGTGAAATGTCTAATGGGAATGGACTTTATACATAAGTTTCAAATAACTTTGAATTTTGTACAACATGTGATTTCCTTTCCGGAACCTGTCGAAATGATTCCTACGGTTCCTGTAGATATAACGAGTTTGTTATTGAGTAACCAGTTGAATGAGAGGCAACGAAACCAGCTTTCTCTCCTTTTACAGGAAAGCCCTGGTTTATTTTCGGATCAACCTGGTTTCACACAGGTGGTTTATCATGTCATTGACACTGATGGTTCGGAACCAATTGCGACGAAACCTTACCCTTGTGCTCCACATAAGAAACAGGAAATGCAACGTCAAATTTCTGAAATGATTAAGCAGGGCATAATCAGGGAATCCACAAGCGCCTGGGCTGCTCCTGCCTTTTTGGTTCCAAAGAAACAATCCAATGAATTTTGTTTCGTGACAGATTTCCGCAAGCTCAATCAGGTCACAAAAACGATCAATTATCCACTACCTGTCATGTCGCATATTTTAAATGACCTGTCGTCAACCAAATGGATGTCAACCTTGGATTTGGCGAGTGGATATTGGCAGTTAGCAGTACATCCGGACTCTGTCGATAAAACAGGCTTTGTGACTCCTTTTGGGGCCTATGAATATTTACGTATGCATTTTGGACTAGCTTCTGCACCTGCTACTTTCCAAAAGCTTATGGATACGGTTCTCAGACCTGTCCTGGGTCCTCATGTGCATGTATATTTGGATGATATTATTATTACATCCGAGACTTTTGACGAGCACCTTTCTCTGCTCAAACAGGTGTTCCAACTCATATACAATGCTGGCTTGACGTTAAAACCTAGTAAATGCCAGATAGCGAGGGACGAGATTGTATATCTGGGGTTGAAAATTACTCCCCACGGCTTATTTACGGATAATGAAAAAATTAGGCCTATTGTTGACTTTCCTCGGCCTAAAACAGCAAAAGAACTATCCCGCTTTCTGGGAATGACCGGATGGTATCAGCAGTTCGTCCCCGCTTATGCTACAATCTGTGAGCCATTGTATGCTTTAAAACGTAAATACAAGAAGCTTATTTGGACACCTGAGGCTAACGCTGCTTTTGAAACACTGAAGTCTGCATTGACTCAGCCTCCGGTGTTGGCTTTCCCGGATCATACTAAGGAATTTGATATTTATACTGATGCATCCGGAGTTGGTCTTGGTTGCGTTTTGTCACAAGCTGGGCATCCAATAGCTTTTGCGTCTCGTACTTTAGCCAAAGCTGAACGCAATTATTCAGCTACGGAACGTGAATGTCTTGCTGTTGTGTATGAGCTGAATAAATTTCAATGTTATCTTAATGAATTGACAGTTAACATAATTACGGATCATTCTGCCCTTCAGTATTTGAATTCTGCTAAGCACCTATCTCAAAGACTTATGAAGTGGGCTCTGAAGTTACAAGAGAGCAATATCAAAATTTCATATCAGCCAGGTCATAAGAATCAATTACCGGACGCATTATCTCACGTTCCGATTAGTGGGGTCCCCACAGAAACTACTCCTGGATGTCAGCCTTTACTTCTAATAGCTGATATAACATCCAGAGAGCAGATAATGGCAGAATTAATAAATGATCCAGATTTTGGGGATATCTATAATTTTTTGCTTGCGGGTTCGCCCCCACAAAGTGATCCTTCTCTGGCTGGAAGGTCACAACATTTTGAGGTAATAGAGGGTCTTCTTTATTATACAAAATCTCGGACTACTAGGGCAGAGTTTCGCCCATGTATTCCGCGAACCCTTAGAATGGCCCTTTTAAACGAATTTCATGACAAACCTCTGCAGGTCATTTAGGTATTCGCAAGACCCGTTGTAAATTGCGGGATGTTGCCTATTGGCCTGGCATGTACCAAAGTGTGCTCGCATACGTTCAATCATGTCACTTGTGTCAGATTAATAATTACCGTAATGTAAGACCGGCCGGTCACTTGAAATCTAGTTCAAGTTCTCATGTGTTTGATATTATTTCAATAGATTTATTGGGACCTTATCCATTATCTGTTAAAAATAAAGCTCGTTACGTTTTAGTACTAACTGATAATTTTTCTAAATGGGTTGAAGTTTCTCCCATTAAAGCCACTACGGCAGAAGTTATTTGTAATGTATTAGTTAATGAAGTATTCTCTAGATATGGTGCACCTAATAAAGTAGTTTCGGATAATGGTCCTCAATTTATTTCTGACATTTTTGAAAGAATGTGTGCGAGACTACACATTAAACATAAATTCATTTCCCCATATCATCCCCAGAGTAATCCTGCGGAACGCGTTAACCGCACGCTAGTGAAAATGATTGCGACTTTTGTAATGGATCATCATGAAAGATGGGATGACCATTTGGAGCTTTTTGCGTTCGCCCTCCGCTCGTCTGTCCACGAGTCTACTAAAATTACTCCGGCAGAACTTTTTCTGGGTCGCAAAATTAAAACCCCTTTTGAAAATTTAACGGGGATTATCGACGAACTAAACCAGCGACCAACTCCGCAATCAGTACGAATCATGGCAGAAAAAGCTCGTGTTGCAATGCTAGGAGCACAAGCGGCTCAAGCAAGATATTATAATACTAGGCGTAGGGAACCAGATCTTGTCGTTGGAGATCTCACTCTCGTGGAAACGCACTTCCAGTCTTCTGTTTCGCATACTTTAGTGAAGAAATTTGCACCCAGCTACGAAGGTCCATATCGGGTGGCAAATATCTTTGAAAATAATATTGTTCTGGAAAAACCTGACAACCAATTTCAATACGTACACGTTGATCAGTGTCGCAAGTATCATGAACGGAATATCGATTTCATAATCAACCCTACTCAACCTTCTGTTCCACAGACTCAAGAGTCTATATCTCATGTTCAACCGCCAGAAATTTTGGACGAACCAACAAACATTTTTGAAGAATCTCCAGTGATTTTTCCTTCACCCTCCCCTCCTCAAGACGGGTTTCCAAACACGCAACCTGATTCTCCCATGAGACAAAGGCTCGAATCGAGTTCTTCGAATACTAGTATCGTTCCTTTCCCTCCAACCATTGCCAAGACTATTGCTGCGCCGTTTCCTGATAACTCTGCACCAACGCGGGCTACTTCTTCTTTGAATACCTCGTCAGAGAGTATTCCTATAGGCAAATCTAAACATCACCCTGCACGACCACTGAATTACAGCAGCGACTCAGAGGCTTCGGACATTTCTGACTTATCAGTTATGAACACTAAATTTCATGTTACAAACCGTCCAGCACCACCTAAGGCTGGGCGCAAACGTGACTTGTCTCCCCAATCTGCTTCGCCGCAACAGCGACGACGGCAGAAATCTTTGCATCCGCCCGGGTTTTGCCCCTGGAACCTACGTTCAGGGCAAACAGGGCCGATGCCTGCTGCTACTCTCATACTTCGTGGGCGTAAGCGAAAGCAAACGATGTGGCCGGAGCCACGTCCGTCCAAGAGAATACTGGAAGGACACAACGGGCCCCAGCACAAAGGGACTTCACATCAAAAGCCTGGGGGAGCCCGTTCCTATCAGCCGCAAGGATTTCCGGACCGCCAGACTTCAGCCGTTCTGGACCGTTCTTCTCAGCCGCAGGGATTTCTGGACCCACAGACTTCAGCCGTTTCGGACCGACGGATTTCCGCCATTCCTGACCGTTCCCGTCAGCCGCCGGGATTTCCTGACCGACAGCAGACCGATGTTCCAAATCCATTACAGTCCCTGAAGAGATCCAAGCCACCTGATTTTACCAGTCCGATTAGGCCTGGGAAACGTTATCGCACTAGAGTTTTTATGCGTCCTCGAGATAAGTAAGTTCTCGTGGACAGGTTCTTTTCTCAGTTTGTTGTTTTTCCTGCACGACCAGTTGGCGTGTCAGAATTTTTTTTTCGTGTGGGCCTATGCATTCTTTTTTGTGTATATATGTGTTTTTTTTTATATTTCTTCTATGTCCATCTACTAATCCACTTTTTTATATATATCTATGTGCTTAGGGGTAAAATAATAAAATTGTTACTGTTAGGCAGCTCCAGGTAAATTTCGCTGCTGATACAGTTGGTATGTATTCACCGAATAATGAGAACGTCATTTGAAATTAAAAAAGTGATTCCTGCTAGGCAGAATAAAAGGAAGGTATGCCGATGCAGGTTTGTTTTGTTCAACAATACAAGTTTCACAGACGAATACAGATTTCTTCAATTTGTCATGCCAAGTTTGATAATGTAAATACGGCTACCACCAAACAACAGAACAAAAAAGAGGTCGAGAAACGTCAATCAACGAAATGTACGACTTACACTCCAAAATTGATAGGTTTTTCGGAAACAAAAAAAAAGAAAAAAAAAAAAAGAAAAAAAAAGAAAAATTAAGGGGGAGATGATGTAACGTATACTCTATATTCACTTTCCTTTTGCTTTTACTATCTTTGGTTATTTTATTTTACTATGTAAATTATCTTCTTCCTGAACGAAATATTATTTCACCCGCTGAATGAGATCTGGCAATGAGTGTAAGTCATGACGTGGTGGTAGCTAGTATATAGGCGCGTTCATCGAGACTTAGGGAGAGCTTTTGTTGTTGTTATGAGCGAGCGTTGTTGTTTACGGAGAGCGTTTGTAATACGAGGAGAGATTGTGTTGTTATGAGGAGAGATTCTTCATTATTGTAAAACAAGTTGTGTGTGTGCTTTAGATGACCAAGAGTCTTATAATAAAGAAGTTGCCGTAAGTTAGTCTTTCTCAATTCATAGTTTTTGTCAGACCTCTGTCTGGCTGTTAGGTTTATAACATTAGTTTCTTACCATAAATAACCAGCGTTAAGACTTTATTCTTGTTCGTAATTAACTAGTAACAACAACCATTTTGAGTTCACTATTTTGAAAGTATATCAAGTATATCATTAGCTAGCTGGTAGGAAGAGAATCATTCATATTAATTAGCTTAGCGGAAAGAAAATAAAGCTAATTCATTATACACACATTCAAATAACATCAGTGAAGCTACATAACAAAAACGAAACAGTGTGCGTTCACAAAAACAATTTATTGTATAGTTTCTGCACAAAGCAAAGTAGCACTGCAATATGAACAAAATGGTAAATTCGGAAGATGTCCATATCTCCGGATTTCAGTACCAGGTAACACCACCACTGTGTCGAAGAACATCTTCATACCTACATGGCATACTTGCAGTGCCATTATGGATGAGAGTCTGAAGCATCTCATCACATATTACAGTCAACACGTTACGGAGGTCAGCCAGTGTACTGGAGTATGGAACGTGGTTTTCCAGACGTACCTGTACATCGTCCCAAAGATTCTCAATAGGATTAATGTCAGGAGACCTCGAAGGCAGCTGTAACGATTCAAACCCATGATATCCAGCTCCTAAGCACCCTCCAGGCACGGTGACTTATTGCATTGTCATCGAGAAAACGGAATGCATATCCAATAGCAGCGTGAAACAGTGTCACAATGGACACAATGATCTCGATTCGGTACACTGAGGCATTCATGTTGCCTTGACAAGCATACAAGGAAGTACGGCCATAAAAACACACTCCTGTCCAGACTAGAACGGATTGCCGTTGTAAGGATGGACGGCCTGCACGTAGTGTGGTTGATTCGTGTGTCGTATTTCCTCCAAACGTGTCCTCGTCGAGTATCAGAATAAAGAGCGAAACGGGATTCGTCTGCGAAAAGTTCATAGTGTTACTCTGTATTCCTTGACATGTACTGTTGGTCCCAGGTACATCTTTGACGACGGCAAGCTGGTGTTAATGCTATTACATCTTAGCGGCCTCCTTGATCTGAGTCCGTGCTCGTGAAGACGGTTTCGTACCGTTTGCGCACATACTGTGGCACCAGAAGCAGCTCGAATTGATTCCCGGAGTTGGCTACTGGTGATACTAGGATTCCTGCGAGAACTTACTGTCAGGTGGCGATCTGGCCTTCAGGTGGTTATTCTCGGGCGATCACTCCTGGGTCGATCTGCAACATTTCCATTCTTGTGAAATCTTGTATGTAGCCGACTTACTACACTTTGCAAAACTCCTAAAGTTTACACATGACGTAGCTACCCACGCCGTTAACCGATCTCCGGTAGCCTCTAAATTTGCATATCACCACATGTTCCCTTCAAAACAGCAATATCTCTAACTTTTTGTGACCAGTGTAACTGTTACACGCATTGCTGATTCCAGTAATGTTTAGTGAAATTGGATTTTAGCAAAAGAAAGTGGCTTTAGATGAAGTAATTCAAAACTGACCTCATAGGGCTGCTGTTAAACCTCCACCCACCCAAAAAAAACAGTGACGAAATATGCATTCCTTCAATATTTGGAGAATAAGTAAGAAACCACATTATTGCCCCTGCAAATACTTACATCCAAATTTACATCCATACTTACTACACATCAGGAAAAAACATGTACCTCAGATTCAGAGCAGTTTGAATTATTGTTCTTCGATACCTTCATCAGAGCTGTATTCTGAAAGTTGATCGAGTGAACTTCTATTTCTTTCGTGGCTAAAATAGAAAGTCACATGCTTAGTTATCATGTGATTTTTCTGGCTATTCCAAGTTGTAGATTAATTCTTTTTGTTTTCAAATTTAATAAAAAAGTTCTCTTCTCGAATATCTCCCGCACCTTTTTAAACTCCGGCATCATCTCTGTAATAGATGCCTGACCGACACATTTCATGATTTCGTTCTCTGTACTCGCTAACTCATCTTTGCTGAGTTTTTCTAAAGTAAATTTGATGTGAAAAAACTCTAATTTAGTGCTATGGGCTTTATGTAATACGATATTAGGAAGGAATAGAATGAGGTCTTTAGTGAATGCTTGGCATACTATAGGAATTTCGTTGCTGCGAGACAAATTTTCCTTTTTTAATTTACAAGATTCAATGTAGAAATGCAACCTCAAATGTTTAAAACGCTGTTTTCATTCTTGAGAGCGGAGATCCACCTCCAGGGCAAGTATGGGGTCAGCGCGGCAAGGTGGTTTCGCCGGAGGGAACGCACAGCTCCCTCGGAGAGGAAAACCCGGAAATGTGAGTGAAAGAGAGGACGCTTGCGAAAGAGAGACAAGTGGTGCACGTGGTAGCGAGAGGTGACCCTGGCTGCTGTGTGTGGATTTACCTTGCCAGATGAGTTAGTATAATGCATGTACAGTAGAACTCGCTTATAACCTTATAACGAGGATTTCAGGACCAACGAAATCTTCGTTTAATCCGAGCACTGCGTAAATCCATTTTGGGGTGATAAATCCTACCATGTAAAACCATGCATATACGTTTATATCCAAAACAGTTGAAAATACTTGAAGAATTTAATTAGCTACAGTAACACAAATTAAGATGAAGTAAGAACTTATTTAGTGGCAGCTAATCCTAAAGTAGACATCATGTTGAAACAATTTTGAACAAAAAAAAGAATCTAATGTTTGTGGTTTGGTTTTATTTTATGTTCCCTTTATTTTCGCTAAGTAACACTTAGTGCATTAAATACCTTTCCATCGCCGTAGTCTGTTTCTTAAAAAACTAAAAAAAAAAGTAGATTTTCCGCACAGTCAGTGGTTTCTGCATACGATGGTGGTCAAGTGTTTCGGTGTTTCCCAGTCGAAGATGAGAATTTATATTTTTATGGAAACAGTCGAAGATGACATTTTCTAACATATTTTTCACCATCATCTAACTCTCTAATGACGACTACATTGTATTTAATGCTAATGCTTTTCTCTTAGATATTTTGTCACTTATAAAGGTTTAGAAATACAAATTTTGAAGTTGTGAATCCGTTTATTATTGTAAATATGACATGAATGGTAAGGCAGATAACATCCGAAAACTTCGTCGTCCTGGAGCGGGAATCGAAGAATCTGTGTCTCCCGGTTAGCTCCCGAGTATGCTAACCACTACACCACCCAGAACGACCAAGTCTCAAGTTTTTGCCACGATTATCACTAATGCACCACACTTTTTGCTGCTTGTTCCAACATTATTTATAACTCGTTCTTATCATGTCAACATATGTACGCACGTAATGCACCTTGACCTCAAATCTGTTGCCACAACACATTCCGTGAGCGAGAAATATATAACATCAAGATTGAAACGCTTAAAGAGAATGAACTAAAAATTTACAAAAAGAAACTTAAATTAGAATATGCGTTATGCAGGTTGCCTACATAATATATCCTTATAAACTTGTTTTAGTAGATTACAATAGACAAGAAGAGGGTTCCGCCTATACCTTTCATTTCACTGCTACAAGAGATCTTTGTCCCTATCGAGTGTTTCCCGGAAACAATTGATCATCACTTCTGCTATCCTCACGCCTGTCCGTCTATTTGTACACTACATATCTTTTTTAGCATGTGGTAATTTCGGAAGATAATAATTTTTCAAATCTTAATGTGAATTTCAATTCGAAAACACCTTTTTGCATATGAGAGCCCTGACTATTGAGGTAATGATTCGAGCAATTTCAAACAATTTCAATTTCAATGTGATGCACAAGTTTTTTGTTAAGTGTTCCTATTAAATTTCAACGTGTGGCATGGTATCTGTCCTAAACACTGGACTGAAGGAAAAAATGATGTTTTGCATTCCATAGGTGAAATTACGAGCAAAGTTTCTGTGTTTTGTTTTTGTTTGTTTGGAGGTTTAACGACCACGTGATCAATTCGATGTGCTATAAGCAGAGGCCAGTCTCTAATTTATGACCACTGGTTCCAGAAAAGGGCCAGAGACAATAACGTATGACGAACACAATATTCATGCCTTACGGGATTCGAATCCGGGCCCATTTCGGACGAATGATCAGAAACCAACACTGCGCCACCGGGGCGGCATTTCTTGCTTTGCACGATGCAAAAGTTTAGCCCTGAAGGTATAAATAAATGTATATTTATGCGCAGTAGCGTTTGCACATATTTTTGTGAAGTAAAATAAATATGCACTGACATATTGCGTGATACTGCCTCTTCTGCAGCTGATATTTGGAAACCTTTTTCCCATCCAATAGCTACAATTAGAATGAAGTTTTAAATTCATATTTAGTTTTCTCTGGTGTGAAATTTTTTTCTCTAGTTTTAGTGAACTTAGAAGTTTAATTTGACTGTATTTCAAAATCTAAAGCACAGATCAGAATAATTCCTTTGACATGGCTCGCAGATTTTCAGGTACGCTGTTTACTCTCTAGGAATTGTCATTGAAAACTATGTTTTTGAAATTGTGTCTGTGCTTCTAAAATCCCCATTCTAAGAATGATTTCTTTAAATGTAACCCGAGTCATGTTCTTCTATTTATTTTGTGCCTTTCCCGATAAAGCATTATACCATTGTTGGTTAAAATGTGATTTTTTGTTGCAGAAACAAAGATATTTCACACACTTTAAATGATAGTCAGTAAAATGTTTATAGCATACAAGGATTCATACTTTTGCCAGAAGACGTACTTATGAAATCGATTAATTTGATGATAACTTTCTTGTTCATTTCTTATGTTCCCCTTGAACTAACTATGATTAGTGATTGGGGCGCTCCACTTCCTAAACACAATAGTAAGTAAAAGAGCGAGTCCATAAATAGAACACATAAATACAGAAAATAGTACGAATCTATCACTGTATAATTCTTTGCGTAACATGTACATTATTCATTACATTAAATCAAAGCGTAAGCAGAATGCTAAAAATTTTGCTAAAACATTCAAAAAATACATTCCAGTCTAAGTTTCATTTCAGAGCATGTTACATAAGAGTGTGAACATTTCAGAGCATACAAACCAAAGGCGCTTTTAATTATTGAACCGGCAGCGACAACATTTCCCTTTTTGTTGTATAATTCAAAACTTCAATATCTTCTGGTGTCATTACCGGAGTACCATCGAGGTGTTTTGAGGTTATTGTGTTTCCAACCTCAATGGACAAAACAGTTAGAAAACTCAGTAATTTTCATGAATACCAAAGAGATAGGAGAATCCTCTTAATTAAAACGCAAGAGTCCCCAAGCACTTTGAAAATCCTGTGATGAAGGTATGAACAGGAGGAAGGACAGGTCAGGAAGATGCATCTTCATGTTTACTTTCTGATGTTCGTTTTATATGTCAAATAAAAACTTCCAGCAAAGAATTTTCGTTTGGCTTTGCTTTAAATGTTTCCATCGTTCGTGTGATACGAAACGAAAAGACATGAGGCAGTTGCCTAGCCTTCACGAACCTCAGCATTATAGTTCACAGTATCATATTTTACCGAAGAGCACTTCTTTTCTGTTAGTTAAATTTTCCGATTCCGATTACCTCATTTTCCAGCGAACACTTATAGTAACTTTGAAACTGTCGACATCATAACTTTGAAGCAACGTATTACATTACGAATTTTGCTGGGACTACTTCAAATGGCTCTTTCGATTTTACTTCAATCGAAAAAAGCTTTCGAAAGCGAGTGAAAAATCAGCTGCTTAACTTTCAGTTTTTGCGGGATCCGATGAGCAGTGAGGTTTTTAAAATCTTTCGCCGGTTAATTGCAACGAAGGATCATCCAAGTGGGAAAGGCCGCCACAAGCTGTGAAATCTTTTTTAGTTCCTTTTTAATTTCTTTTGACGAATTGATTAAAGTTTTTCACATAAAACTTAATCTTCAGTTCCACAGTTGATATGTCACTTTCTTAAAAATCCAGCTTCGTTTACCAAAGTAGCTTGAAAAGCTGAATGATTAATCAGCATCTTCAGCTCCTAAAATCTAAATTACGAAATTAATGGAAGTGACGGAAACGAAAGAGATGCATCCTTCTCTGAGATATTTGCATGATTTCGTGAATCGAATCCCACGCCACGATTAACACACGCTTATTAAACTTAGGTCCAAAAATGAATGTCTGTGTTCTTTCATTTCGATGCGCATTCCTTTTTTTTTTTATTTGAAGATTTAACAACCACCGTGAGCAACTCAATGGGCTATAAGAAAAAGCCCGTCCCTAATTTAGGGTTACTGGTTGCAGGGAAGCGAGAGAGCCAGTACCATAAGACAAACACAACATCCATGCCCCACCAGGATTCCAACGCGGACCCACTTGGACGAACGGTCATACGCCAGCGCTTAGATTACTCCGCCACCGGGGCGGCGATGGGTACTCTCTCGAGAAAACTAAAGAACAATGAAAGTTGATTCAAATTTAGATATGACCTAATTTCCGTTTTTCTTTTTTTTTTTTTTTTTTTTTTGGAGGAGGTTTAACGACCACCATTTGCAATTCGGAGGGTTACAGGCGGGACAGGGCCAATGCCATCAGACGAACGCCTCACCTATGTCTCATCCAGGACTAGTGCTCAGGAATTTAATTTATGAAGGATTACGCGAAAATAATGAGCGAAGATACAATATAAAATAGCCTAAGCTAGTGGGTCGTGTTACTGACATGCTGGGCTGAGTGCAATCAGCACCATGGGGTATCATCAAGTGGGAACCGTCCCAGATGGTGTCCTGAGGTATCACTGACTATGTGTAGTTTCCTGTGTCCACGATTCATCGAAACAGCAAGAGGGGCGTGCAGAGTCTACCAATGACATCCCACATGTTCTCCACTGCGGAAAAGTCCGGAAAACGAGCTGCAGCATCTCATCAACGTATCGTCATATCCAACATAGCAGTGAACAAATGTTGAATCCAACATAGCAGTGTATCCAACATAGCAGTGAACAGGTGTTGAAACTGATAGCGTTCCAAATAAGGACACCAGCCTAATTGTGCTAGCAGTGAACAGGTGTTGAAACTGATAGCGTTCCAAACCATGACACCAGGCTGAGGGTGCTAGCAGTGAACAGGTGTTCAAACTGATAGCATTCCAAACCATGACACCAGGCTGAGGGTGCCAGCAGTTAACAATTGTTGAAACTGATAGCGTTCCAAACCATGACACCAGGCTGAGGGTGCTAGCAGTGAACAGGTGTTGGAACTGATAGCATTCCAAACCATGACACCAGGCTGAGGGTGCTAGCAGTGAACAATTGTTGAAACTGATAGCGTTCCCAACCATGACACCATTCTGAGGGTGCTAGCAGTGAACAGGTGTTGAAACTAACAGCGTTCCAAACCATGTCACCAGGCTGAGGGTGCTAGCAGTGAAAAATTGTTGAAACTGATAGCGTTCCAAACCATGACACCATTCTGAGGGTGCTAGCAGTGAACAGGTGTTGAAACTAACAGCGTTCCAAACCATGTCACCAGGCTGAGGGTGCTAGCAGTGAAAAATTGTTGAAACTGATAGCGTTCCAAACCATGACACCAGGCTGAGGGTGCTAGCAGTGAACAGGTGTTGGAACTGATAGCATTCCAAACCATGACACCAGGCTGAGGGTGCTAGCAGTGAACAATTGTTGAAACTGATAGCGTTCCCAACCATGACACCATTCTGAGGGTGCTAGCAGTGAACAGGTGTTGAAACTAACAGCGTTCCAAACCATGACACCAGGCTGAGGGTGCTGGCAGTCAACAATTGTTGAAACTGATAGCGTTCCAAACCATTACACCAGGATGAGGGTGCTAGCAGTGAACAGGTGTTCAAACTGATAGCGTTCCAAACCATGACACCATTCTGAGGGTGCTAGCAGTGAACTGTTGTTGAAACTGATAGCGTTCCAAACCATGACACAAGGCTGAGGGTGCTAGCAGTGAACAGGTGTTGAAACTTATAGCGTTCCAAACCATGACACCAAGCTGAGGGTGCTAGTAGCAGTGATCAGGTGTTGAAACTGATAGCGTTCCAAACCATGACACTAGGCTGAGGGCACTAGCAGTGAACAATTGTTGAAACTGATGACGTTCCAAACCATGACACCAGGCGGAGGGTGCTAGCAGTGAACATTTGTTGAAACTGATAGCGTTCCAAATCATGACACCAGGCTGAGGGTGCTGGCAGTGAAAAATTGTTGAAACTGATAGCGTTCCAAACCATGACACCAGACTGAGGGTGCTAGCAGTGAACAGGTGTTGAAACTGATAGCGTTCCAAACCATGACACCAGCCTGAGAGTGCTAGCAGTGAACAATTGTTGAAACTGATAGTGTTCCACACCATGACACCAGGCTGAGGGTGCTAGCAGTGAACAATTGTTGAAAGTGATAGAGTTCCAAATCATCACACGAGGCTGAGGGTGCTAGCAGTGAACAATTTTTGAAACTGATAGCGTTCCAAACCATGACACCAGGCTGAGGATTCGTATGACGCTCACGGATAGCAACAATATGAGCCCTGTGACGACATTGCCTCCAGACTCTCTATCGGCGATCATCTGTGCTGAGTCAGAAAATAGGCTCGTCGGTGAATACGACAAGGCTTCATCGTCCCGTCACGCATGTCTGGTACGGCCCCAGTGTAACCTGGTGAGACCATTTGCTGCAGTGAGTGGCATTCGTCGCGATGGCTGCTGATAATGTAAAACTGCCTCAGCTAATCTGCGATTCACAGTCTGTCTTTATTGTGTCTATATGGAGATGTCCATTGCTGTCTGTGCAGCTTTTCGAGTGCCATATCCCGAAAAGTGTAAGGATGATTTAGCATGCCGATGAATGCGACGATCGAGATGTTTGGACGTCCGCCTTCGTGTACTACGGCGACATGTGTTACATTTTTTAACCACTGTCGCCACATGCCCAAATGAAGACGATTAAATTTTGCTACGACGAGCCGATTTGCCCCTTCATCACCCTCACTTATTACGTGATTTGTTTACTATTGCAATCATGTGCATGACCCAAGTGTCGACAAAAGCCCAAACATTTTTATGGCGCTCCGACAAATACTTCCTGCGCGGCCATTTTCTATGTATAAAAGCATATTGCTGGGCAGGATTATAGTGTTTTTCATTTGTAGCGTTTGAAACCAATTTAGCCGCCCCGGTGGCGCAGTGGTCTAAGGCGCTGGCCTCTGATCATTCGTCCGTAAGGGGTCCGGGTTCGAATCCCGGTCAGGCATGGATGTTGTGTTTGTCTTACGGCACTGGCTCTCTCCTTTCCCTGGAACCAGTGACCCTAAATTAGGGACGGGCGACTGCTTATAGCCCATTGAGTTGCTCACGGTGGTCGTTAAACCTCCAATCAAAAAAAAAAAAAAAAAAAAAAAAAAGAAACCAATTTATCCACGTCGGTATACGCCAGAGCTATATTTAAACTCTGTTGCAGAGTATGCGTAAAAACGTGAGCAACAGATAAACACCGAAAACAAATAATGCTGTCATGAATGGAATACAGCATTACACCGTACAATACAAATTTTGAAGATATGAATCCGTTTTTTGGTGTAAATATGACATGCATAGTAAGTCATGGTGATGGTTATATTCCAATTAAATGGAAACTTTAACGTTGGTCTTTCTGGGTAGTGTAGTGGTTAGCATACTCGTGCGCTATCCGGAAGACGCAGATTCGATTCCCGCTCCAGGAAGACGAAATTTTCAAGTTTTTGGATATTATCTGGCTTAACATCCATTTCATATTTACACCAATAAACGGATTCACATCTTTAAAATTTGTAAATAATGCTGTGTTGTTAATTATGAACTGGTGGAGAAAATCCATAGTCGTCCTTGTTCCGAGTGGTCTGTGGATCTGGCTGATGACCATTTGTCCGTGATGGACCCGAGTTTAAGTCCTGGGTGAAGCATGGGTGGCATGCTTGGCCGATGGTGCTGGCTCTGTGCTTTTACTGGAACCAGTAGCCGCGAATTAGGAAAGATAGACTGACTTGCTCACGGTGGTTGTTTAACCCCGAAAGAAAATCGTGCTTTCAATTTGTGAAATCAAATCCAGTAGTTTAGAAATTACTGTCGTTCTCCTTTTTTTTTTCTTTTTTTTTTTTTTTTTTTTTGATTGAAGGTTTATCGACCACCGTAAGCCACTAAATGAGCTGTAAGCAGTCACCCATCCCTAATTTAGGGTCACCGACTCTAGGGAAGGGAGAGAGCCAGTGCCGTAAAAACCACAACATCCATGCCTTACCGGGATCCGTACCCGAACCCATCTCGGACGAATGGGCAAAAGCTGTCTCTCAGATCACTGCGCCACCAGGGCGTCGTCGCTCTTTTTGGAAAGAAATCCACAAAGCGCACTGTCCGAATACCATTCGTACTGGAATCTTAATTTTACTTGATCAAAATACACGTGATTTGAGGAAATCTCGTTCTTAAGAAATAGAAACTATTCACACTTCTGATGACAAATCATAATTTCTGTTTACCAAATGTCCTACTAAACTAAAAGGAAAATATGATTGCTAAGAGGGGTCCTCCTTCAGTTATTATCCGAAGAATAATTTATTTTTTACTCCTTAAATTATTCCACGGAGAATATTTATTGGGGAATTGGTAACCTATTAAATAAAATTACTTTTTTAAAATTCAGTGTATTCCGATTAAATGATAATTTAAAATTACGAATTAAAATTACAATTTTTATTGCAATACCACTGAATGTTTTCGGAAACACTCAAATTTCTAGTAATTTTATCATAAACTGCATAACTAATTTCTTATGGACATCTTCCTAACATTTTTCAGTCTCCAGTGGGTGGTCACCTATCTCTAATGATGGGCCTCGTTCCTGGGCATCGCAAGAGCCAACGCCGTACAAAAAATACATCACCCATTACCCATTTAGGACTGCAAGTCGAGCCCAACTAGAACGATTAATCAGAAAGAAGCGTCTCTGACTACCCTCCCACCGAAGTGTAGGAGGAATGTTGAACAAGACAGACAGTACCTAAAATACTCGAATTCGTCGCTGCATTCATTTGGAATATGGAAACAGGCATTCCGTATCAATTTTCCATTACACACAGATTCTGTTCCAAATTTTACACAGATTCTGTTCCTAAATTTAATTGAAACAAAGAAGCGACACCGAAGTCATTGTATCTGTGAATTCGGAACCTGTGCATTAAAGTGGGTGGACAACATGTTTTTTTAATGTTATTACCACTGAACTTTTGCAATGGGAGCAGTCGAATCGGTTGTTCGTTTTACATTTAGTCTCGAAATTGTCTAAGCCATTGGCACAGTAGCTCATTTAACAAACAAACAAAGAATTAAATCCTCTTTTCTATTTTGAAAAAAAAAATAATTCTCATGTATCGATGAGCAGGCGAAAGAACAGTTTGAAGGAGCAACATCTCGTTGCATTTAAAGTAGAGTTATTTCTTTTATAAGAAACATATGCATGACACTTTGCGCACATGGCTAATAAAGAAGCTGTATACATGAGCATATCTTCTGCATGAATGCTGTTCGTGTTTAGAATAAAAATTCACCATTTTATTTAGAGCGACATCACGAACTTTTTATGTTGATAGCGAGAGACTGAGAGGGATTTACGAGCGCAAAAAGTAGAAGTATGAAACGTGTTGATGCTTTTTGCCTCCTCAAATCCCCTTCTGATTGAAATCCATATCAAGAGAGTTTTTCTGTTCCAAAAAGAAATTTACTTCTTTCACTCACTGCACCGAGTTCGTTATGCTGTTTTGCTTTGGTAAGTCTAAGAATAATTGGATTTGAGGCTTCTGTTTTAATGACACACCAGTTAGAGGTACTCCATGAACAGGAGAGAAAAAAATAAAATCTATGGAAACAGCTTGCAGAGGCAAGTAGACAAATTGCAACTGCTCCAAAATATTTACGATACACAGTGAAGTTGAAAAAAATGCGAATGAAAGCAATAGCTTCGATAACTTACTGAAAAACTTTGTGATAAATTGTGATTTTGATTTTTAATGGAAAACTAATTAAAATATCTCGCCGTTATGAAATTTTCTATTAATTGCTTAAAGTGAATGACTTTGAAATCAAAAAGAAAGAATTGAGTTTAATCAAGCACTAATGAAATTTCAGTTTCACTTGTTTATTTATTTTTTGAAGTCACGTTAGAAAATTTTCAGTACTAACGCAATAATGTTGCTCGAAATTTGTTATTTTTCGTATAATTTATACCTTTTCGTTTTTCTCAAGTGGTTTATTTCTTCTATATGTGAGGGTTTCACAAATTCTCTATAGCTTCATTTTAAATATTAACCCTTTTGTCAAAAAAAAAATCAGTAATTTGTGTCAAAAATCCTTCCTAAAATACGTGTTCTTATTTTCCAGAAAATATTTTTCAATGGCCGCTGGTGGCCTAGTGGGCAACGTTTGTGACTGCCACGGAAAAGGACTCAGGTTCGATCCAAGGCAGGTACGAACGCTCGATCAACTAAATATCCGCCGTGCGTCGGATGGGCACGTTAAGCCGTCGGACCCCGGGTACTGGCCCCCCGAAATAAATAAGGACGTCTTCCTCCCCCTTTCTACTTTGATTTCGTGCCACTTTCCTATCGGGCACTCTAGCCCAAATCTCCTAGCTTCCTATTTCTAAGGGTTGTTTAAGACCTGGGGTCAGACACTACCTTCCTAAAATCTTCTACATATGATCTGATCTGATCTGATCCAGGAAAAAATAATCCTCAGTATGAAGTCCTTCCAACAGAAGGCAATGTGACTTGCAGATATCTTATGCACTACAACGAATATTCGAATAAATTTATCACAGTTACCACACATCGAGAAAAATGGTAACTTAACAACCATTCGGTTTCAAAAAAAGAAAGAAAAAGAAAAAGACACTGGTATATGCACTGTGTTGCCATCTTACTGGGTACTTTCCTAAGTTATATACCGCAAAAGAAATATAAATAAATAAAAAATAAATATGCTGTGCGACTTTTAGCCGAGGCAGAGAACATGGTTCGTGCCAATTTCTTTCTGCACAGCGTAGAAACTACGCACATGGAAAAATAAAAACTGTTATTCTTCGCGGTTCCAGCTGTCGGATGTAAAGCTTTATTATTTTACTTTAATGTGGCCATCCCAAGCTCAGCTCACTTCGAACTGCAGTTCTTAAATTTATCAAGCGTCACTGCCTACATTTTTGGCCTAGCCCCCACCAAAAGACCTGAGAAATTCCAAAAGACCTGAGAAATTCCAGTTACTTTGAAGTGAATACTGAGTTAGTGTACTAAATACGTTCATTATCTAACAAATCTAACTGTGATAATATGTAAATTGTCTTTGAATTAAGTTTGGAATTTTTGCATAATGTGGACGCCAATCTTACAATTTTTGATTTCGTGTAAGAAATATTTTGTTAAGACAGTCGACGTTCCTTTTGCATTTCAGATACACGAATAATTATTAACTTGTTTTTCTACATATGGTCTCGTTATAAATATGAGTAGTCCGTATAGAATATACACTGGCGGACATGGCTCCCCTGTAAAGAAGCGTTGATCAGGCCCACATGTTTGGCTTCTTCGATATATGTGATCCACGGAGTAATACGGGAGATCCGAGAAATCCACACTGAAAATATTGAAAACATGTGGATGATCTTTCAGTGTCCTGGTAAAGTTGCCGACATACCACTATGGCTTGCTAAGCTTAACCTGGTGGGCATGAAACAGACTCCAATCACTATTACCGTATACCGAAGCGAATCTCGCTGATCTACTAAAATGCAGAATTACCTGGATCTGTAATTGGTACGCACGAGTACAAAAACTGAATATATATTATGTCATGCTCTGAAATAGAAAGAAAACGTCGTATTACTGTCACAAAAGAAAGCTTTTGATGAAAAAATCGTATAAGGATGAAAAAGAAATACCCTCAGATCCATATTTATAACATACATATCTACCAGTCTGTGAGATTAACGCTTCAGTCGAGGTGACATAAGCTCTTCAGAGACCCTGCTGGGAGGCTCGTAAATAGTGATTCTCAGCTCTCGGTCACCAAGTAAAATTGATCTGTGTTTACTGGTAGGTCCTTTTCTGCTCTGTCAGAGATTTGCTTCTATTTTTCAGCAAAATATTGTGATAAAGCAGGTTTCCGTTTCCATGAAAAGTTAGTCGAGGGCTTACAGCTGTTTTAAATTAATTTACCTATTTTACCCTGACTTGGTTTCTTGGCAGCTGCTACTGACTGAGTCCGCGCCTCAGTGCATTTTATATTAGGTAATCTGCGAAAAAGAGGTATCACCCTATAATGGACAGAACCAGTTTCAATTACTTCATGCTTTCTCGCAAAATGAATGAAGTATGCTGACTGAATCGCCATGCAAGAGTGGGAAAGAGGGGCTTGCTACAAGCAAAAATACTTATGCTAGTTAAAAATGAGATCAGAAATAAGATCAGAATAAGTCAAGTTAAAATGAGATCAGAAATAAGTCAAGTGTTCTTTTGGAATAAGAGGGATCTGCCCTCTTTTTTTATCTTTCATAATTTTTCAGTTTTACGAAAAGGGATCGGGCCTGCACATGAAACCCAGACTCATCTCTCAGACTCCTAGATGGTGAAGCAAGATCCATCATTCCAGAAAACGCTTTTCCACTGCTACAGAGTCCACTGGCGGAGGGCTTTACAACACTCCAACTGATGCTTGGCGTTGATGTTGCTGACGTTAGGCTTGTATGCACCTACTCGGCCATAAAAATCCATTCCCTTCAGCTCTCGATAAAGCGTTATAAAGCTGACGTTGCTTTAAGAGGCATTTTTGAACTTACAATTTGTTAGTGGTGAGTGTTGCAACTGAGGACGGCCGATTTTTTCCCACGTCGCCTGTCCTCGAGCACTCGGCGGGCCCTCTCTCATTTTACGTGAAGCACCAGGTCGCGATTGCGCAGATGTTGATCCCTAACGTTTTCACTTCACAATAACATCATTTGCAGTTGATAGGGGATGCTGCAGCAGAGCAGTAACTTCCCCAAGAGTTGTTGTTAAGATGGCATCCAATGACTGTGCCACTTCGAAAGTCACTGAGCAATGCCGTACGACCCATTCTACTGTTCATGTTTGTCTATGAACTGAGATGTTGCTAAGATGGCATCCTATGACTGTGCCACGTTGAAAGTCACTGAGCTCTGCTGTACGACCCATTCTACTGTTCATGCTTGTCTATGAACTGAGATGTTGCTAAGATGGCATCCTATGACTGTGCCACGTTGAAAGTCACTGAGCTCTGCCGTACGACCCATTCTACTGTTCATGCTTGTCTATGAACTGAGATGTTGCTAAAATGGCATCCTATGACTGTGCCACGTTGAAAGTCACTGAGCTCTGCTGTACGACCCATTCTACTGTTCATGCTTGTCTATGAACTGAGATGTTGCTAAGATGGCATCCTATGACTGTGCCACGTTGAAAGTCACTGAGCTCTGCCGTACGACCCATTCTACTGTTCATGCTTGTCTATGAACTGAGATGTTGCTAAGATGGCATCCTATGACTGTGCCACGTTGAAAGTCACTGAGCTCTGCCGTACGACCCATTCTACTGTTCATGCTTGTCTATGAACTGAGATGTTGCTAAAATGGCATCCTATGACTGTGCCACGTTGAAAGTCACTGAGCTCTGCTGTACTACCCATTCTACTGTTCATGCTTGTCTATGAACTGAGATGTTGCTAAGATGGTATCCTATGATTGTGCCACATTGAAAGTCACTGAGCTCTGCCGTACGACCCATTCTACTGTTCATCTTGTCTATGAACTGAGATGTTGCTAAGATGGCATCCTATGACTGTGCCACGTTGAAAGTCACTGAGCTCTGCCGTACGACCCATTCTACTGTTCATGCTTGTCTATGAACTGAGATGTTGCTAAGATGGCATCCTATAACTGTGCCACGTTGAAAGTCACTGAGCTCTGCCATACGACCCATTATACTCATTGTGCTTGTCTTTGATGCTTTCTGGCCCACGTGCATCTTTGTATACCCGTATGAGCCATGGCTGTGACGTATGTAGCCAAATGAACTACTCAGGAGGGATGTCGGGATACTTTCGATCATTAAGGTGCTTGTAACAGGTGAAAAAGAATCTGGATTTATGATCTGAAAATTTCCTTTCATATGCTTCCTAAGTTAAGTGCTTCCCGAAATCAGTTACACTCTTCAAAAATAAACAAATGCTTACAAAATTTTCTCGGAATACTTAGGACAGTGTACAAAGATAAATATAATATGCTGTTCAAAATTTCGCCTAAGTCTGACAGTCATAAAGAAAGGAAAATAATGATACAATTTCATATAAAGAAGAAGGATAAATACAAGAGGCGAATTCTGGATAAAAGATGTTTGTTTTTCGGTTCGAAAGCAATAATTTAAAAAGTCGTGGTCTTAGGGTCATCTATAATAGTAAAATCAAGTGTTGCGTGTGCGCGTACGCGCGCGTGTGTGCATCGAGAAATCTACAGTTGACAGATTGTTTTACATTGTTGTCAGAGTCGCAATAACAAGTTTCTAGCCGAAATTTCAAAAGTGGGAAAGAGGGGCTTGCTACAAGCAAAAATACTTATGCTAGTTTTACGGTTACGAAGAGATTATGAACAACACAACTGACAAAATGCTCATATGACCCTGCACGTTCATACTCGGTTGTCCTTGATATAATGAAAATGTACCTGTCACAGGTGCAACATGAGATGTAAATCAACTTCCTCTTTGAGGCATTTTTATTCCAGCGATGATCACAACGTTTCTTAGCAACGAATGTACGTCATTCTCTCGATGCATGCAGTGCTTCACTACCGACCTCGAGTAGGAAAAAGGTTTTTGCACTATTCATAAAATGTAACACATAATACGCAAATAGGAAAAAAGGAAAAGTCAGAGAGAAAAAACAATTTAGGATCTAATGGAAAATAGATTTTCCTAGCTTAAAAAAAGTATTATGAACTTATAACTGAGATTTTTCCCGTGTTCATGTATTCCAAAGATAATATTACTGCATTGCTACCATGATTTGCGCACAAAAAGTGCACGTAGAGCAAAAACTTTCGTGGTAAGGTGTTCAAGAGGTGGTACTCACAACACACAATCATTTACTGCAATAAAAACAAGAATATGCAGATTGCATCTGAAACGGTACACCCGGTCATTTCCGTGTTTATAGCTAATCATAAATGACTTTTTATGTTCAATGATACAGAGAACACAGATACCAAAACTACTTTAACATCGCAGTAGAAATTTAATGATACGTCATATTAGTCTCATTAACATGCAGAATGCTAAATAAATAAATGAATAATGAGCCTTCCTTTACACGTAGTTATCTTTGAGCCTCAGAAATCCAGAGTAACAAACTAACAGACACGAAGCTAATTGCGCAGTTCGTGATTTAGCTAATGATAGCTTATTGGTTATCTTAACATGCAGAGTGTTTCAACGTAATGATTAGTTGTCGTGCAAGAAGGCTTCGAATAAAGTTTCTAATGCTAACACCTGACTAGCAAAGTTTTAAATAAAACATTTTCCTTGCTCTTTTCGATCACCTTCTTGATTTTTTCGTAAAGTAAATTCTTTCTCACTTTCGTTCAAATGCGGTTCGTTACAGCGTTATTGCGAAATGCAGGATCCAATTCTCCCGCTATTTATTTCATTTTTAATTCTGGCGTTGAATATAATGATTCATACTCTTATGAGATAAAAGAGTTTCCTTTAATGACTATCATGTTTCCTAAAAGTAGATGACATAAACCTCAAACCAGACCGAGGCATTCGGAGGCAATCAAGATACAAATACATCTCTTTTAACAGCATATGTAACTCCCCATTATCTCTTTATGAAAATTAGCCTTTTGATACACTGTCGTTACTCACGCAAATCTCATGTGATTATCTGAAAGATTCCATTGAACACAGGGCCACAGACTGAATTTCAAAGTCGTGAGAAATTTCTAATTATCTTCTAGCGATTCGACAGAATACTATGTTTTATGTTGAACTCTGTCGCATAACGCAAACATTTCTCTCATTCTTAGAAGTGAGGAGATTTGTAGTCGAACTGACGGTCATAAGATATTTTTGATTTGAGGTTAACTAAAGCTTTTCGTTCTTGATTTCGAAAATAGGAAAACGAAAGAAAATGAAGACGTGTGGTGCGTCTGCACGTATATAATAAGGTTTTAAGATATTCCCAGTTCCCTCGATAAATAATCATATATGCAGTATCTGTTAAATGGCACGCTTTTACATGAAAAAAAGCAGAGAACGCTGGGTTTACCCGCTGAAGAACCAGTAACCTAACTCATATGGTACCGTGGATGTTTGAAGTTAGAATTATGGCGTGTGCACAAGACTTTATACGAAAAAGGTGTATAGTACGATCTTGTCCGTCCGTTTCATTGGAATTCTTTTTTTAAGTAGCCATAAAAATTATGGTTAATTTTCCCTCCTCTTTTTCAGTTTGCAGTTTTCATTTATTTATTTCATTTATTTATTCTTTCAGTTGCCACTACAGCAACTAGGAAAAGGAGGGAAAAGGCCGTGAGGCCTGACATAGCCCTCCTCTCACCAGAATACAAAAAACATAAAGCTTAGCAGAAAAGGCAGGCCAACACATATATGGTAGGTACACGTACTTGCTCACAATCAACACATATAACAATGTGTTCCATCAACAATAGTCTTCATTATATCTAAACAAATAAGTATCATATACACTTCACTACATAATCACATATGTATTTATAAATAAACAACAAATAATTTTTGCACCTCACTCTATAATCATACCAACCCACATTTCTTCCATTTAGTCGAAATTGCCTATTGTTTACTAGTTATTTCATAAGATATGCTTTTAGTTTTATTTTAAATAAGTAAAAATTATTAATTGATGTTAGTTCTTGGGGCAATGAGTTCCAGAATTTTGGGCCACTATAATTTATACTCATTTTAAGTTTCTCAGTTTGTGGGAACATTGGAATTAGTAGTGACCTATTCCTAGTATTGTGGTAATGAGTATGTATATTTAGTGTTATTATATCATTGTGTATACCATTTTTAATTCTTTTATACATTATTTTTCCCAAGTTATAATCATATAATTGCTTTATCGTTAAAATATTATATATATTGGGGTTCACTTTTGACTGAATATATAAGATTGGTTGAAAATCACTTGATGTTTTAAGATTTATTAGTCTTATAAATCTATTTTGCAGTACCTGTAGTTTATTAATATTATATTGTGTGGTTTGTCCCCAGGTCAAAATGCAATAATTAATGTGTGTTTGAATTAAAGTATGATATATAGAAATTAATATTTTTGGTGTTAAGTTTGGCAAAGCACTACTGACCATTCCGATATTTCTAGAAATTTTGTTACTTAAATTTTCAATGTGTTTGTTCCATTTCAAATCATTGTGTATAGTTGTACCTAGATAAGAGTGTGTTGAGACCGTATTAATCCTGACTCCATTCATCAGAATCGGTAAATCGTATAAATGTGAAGCTTGTGAATTAGAGAAAAACATTAATTTAGTTTTATTAATATTAACAACTAATTCATTTGCATTCAGCCAATCTGTTATTAATTTCAGCTGAGTATTAGTTCTTAGTGTAAGCTCATTCATATCAGTTCCCTTTAAAATAATAGTTACGTCATCTGCATATAGGATTGTATCATTATCTTTTAATACTACAAATAAGTCGTTAATATATAAATTAAAAAATAAAGGACCAAGAACTGATCCCTGGGGTACCCCACAGTTTATGATTTGTAATATGGATCGATTCTGATGAATCTGGGTGTATTGCATTCTTTCTGACAAGTAACTTTTGAATAAATTATAGCTAGATCCCCGGAGTCCTATAATATTTAACTTATGAAGTAATATATCATGATTTAGGGTATCGAATGCTTTTGATAAATCAAGAAAGACTGCTATTGTTATTTGTTTTTGTAATAGATTTTGTTGAATTATATTTTGTGTATGTAATAATGCTAGTTCAGTTGATTTATTTGGTACAAATCCGAATTGTCTGTGATGAAATATATTATGTCTTTGAATGTATGAAAATAGTCTGGTATGAATTAATTTTTCTAGTATTTTTGCGAAAATTGATAAGTTTGCGATTGGACGATAATTATTTATGTCGTTTTTTGACCCATTCTTATATTTCGGAGTGATTTTGGAGATTTTTAAGGCATCTGGAAATATTCCGGTTTCAAGTATAAGGTTATAGATCTGCAACAATGGCTGAACTATGATATCTGCCACAAATTGTATGGCTATTGGAAAAAATTCATCATAGCCAGGTCCGACATTTGTATTGATTTGGTTTAAAGCATGAGTAAGTTCAGTCCTTGTAATTTTCGACATATGAAAAGTATTTAGTCTTGAAAGATTTCGTAGGTATTTTGTAAAGTGGATTCCTGAGAATATAAGTTGTTGCTTGGTCAATTGTGGGGACAATATAAAGTGACTGTTGATCTCATTAGCTATAGCCTGTTTATCAGTTATTTTATAAGTTGATTTGGTTAAATATTGCGGCGAACTGGGCTGCTATTTTTCCCCAGTAATAGATTCAGATGTTTCCATGTTAATTTAGGGTTATTTTGAGAGAATATATTAGTGTAGTAATTTCTTTTTAACTTCCGAATATCTAAATTCAATTTGTTTCTATATGTTTTAAAATTCTGGAAGTCGACTTGTAGTTTACTTTTAATAAATTTGGAATACAGTCTATTTTTTTTATTTATTCGATTTAAGAGATTCCTTGTTATCCATGGTTTCCTATTTTTTTTAATTTTATTACTTTTCGTTATTATTGGAAAAGCTTGATCGTATGAGTCTTTTAACAATATTGTAAATAAGTTATATGCTATATTTGGATTTTCCGCTGGTAGGAAATTTAACCAATTTATAGTTTGAAGCAGGTTCCGAAATTTTTCCAGATTATTAGAATTTATTAATCGTATTTGTTTGTTTATTAACTGTTTCTCCACTACATGTGTATAAGTGTAAACTGTGAAGATTGGTAAATGGTCACTGATATCATAATTTATAACTCCTGATAAAACTGACTCTTGTGGAGCCTTTGTGAGTGATAAATCAATAATCGTTTCTGTGTTAGGTGTAATTCTCGTTGGACGTAATATTGTATTGATAAATCCAGCAGCAATTTGAACAAAGTACTGAGTATGTGAATTAGTAACAGAAATATTAATATTGAGATCTTCCAATAAAAATCCCCTTTTCCCGGTTAAATTCACATAATTGAATGCCTCAGTTAATTTTTCGAAGAACTGAGTTGTATTTGATCCTGGAGGGCGATAGCACACCATTATAATAGTGTGTTGATCTTCTATTGACAAAATTTCTATGGTAGAGTCAGTAAATGTTAAGTTTTTATTAATTGTGTAATCATGATAGGTATCCTTAACGTAAATGGCCACTCCACCTCCTCTTGAGTGGGTTCTATTTTGATAAAAAATCTTATAGCCATCCAAACCAACACTATAATTTTCACTAGGAAACCATGTCTCTGTTATACATAAAATATCTATTTGCGAATTAGTAACCTGAATTAGTGCCTCAATAAGAGTTAGTTTATTTAGTAAGGATCTCGCATTAATATGAATAATTTTCAATGAATTTGTGGAACTACAAGAAAAGATATTATTTATTTGTTGTGTTGTATATAAATTATCTTGCATTAAATTTGTCTATTAGCTTGCTATTTGTTAGTAGGAATTATAATCTTAAGTTGTAAGAGTTCAAAAGCTACTCCCTGCAGCATCTATAAGAACGATATGTGTGATTTCCTCTTTTTTTATCAATAATAGGATAGTGTCCGTACTTCTGGGTATATAAATTAAAAATAGTTGTATATAAATTACCTTGGATTAAATTTGTCTATTTGCTTGCTGTCTGTTAGTAGGAATTATAATTTTAAGTTGTAAGAGTTTAAAACAACTCCCTGTAACATCTATAAAATAGATATGTGTGATCTCCCTTTGTTTATCAATGATAGGATAGTACATCACAAAGTCAAGCACAATAAGCACAAACACTAATCATTCTAACATTTCAGGTAAGTATCATATCTCAATTTGATACACAAAAATATTCATTATATACAAGAAAAAAAAATAATAAAAGAATATGAAAAAAGAAGGATAGTAGAAAACCTATCTACTCTGTTTTATTAAAAAAAAAAAATAAATAAATAAACACAAATCAAAATTTTGTTGGAGACCCAAGAAAGCTACCCTCATAGCATTTTCAAGGAAAATAAATGCATATTCACAGTGTAATGTTCTCCCAAGATATTTCTAATCAGAAATGAATAGGAAACTCAAAAACCAGTTCTTGAGGCAATTACCAAAATAGAGTCGTTCCTCTATTGAAGATTGAGTGTAAATCATAGTGTTATAGGCACTATGTTAGATTTTCAGTAGGCATATATATTATTAGCACCCTACAAAAAAGAAAAACACACACACACACACACACACACACACACACAAAGAAACAGTAGATATATTTCCCTTTTCTGGCAGTATCAAATTACATTAAAAAATCATACCTAAGTTTTAGTTACAGTACATTATAGACATCCCACGAACCTTCACACTATGAACACAATGGAAATTATTCTACCAAATATATTTAAAAAAAAATCCTACCATATTCTCAAACACAATATAAGACCTTTCATCAAGGAACCAGACCAAATTCATATAATTCTTCTAAGAAATAAATTTTTTTCTTGGGTCATGGTCACTCTTCTTTATAAAAACACTGCCATTTTTCACCCATGCATATTTAATTTTCTCTTGCTGCAGTAATTTTCGTGCACTCCAGATTAAATGTCTGTATACTGGGATTAAATTCTCATTGATAAATATTTTAGTTGCTGGCAAAGTAGTATTTATTTCTGAGTTCAATATGACAGTATTTTTCTTAATTAGCCAACTATCTCTTGCTGTTCGAGATTTGAATTGTATAATTACAATTGCATTTGGCTTTCGAAAAGCATCCTATTTGAGTGGGTGAATAACATCAATATCTGTTGGGTGAAAATTTGTAATCCCAAGTTTATCAGCATATTTACCAATGTAAGTCCTCAACTCAGATTCATTATTGATTAGTGTTAAGTCAAGCCCATGTAATTCTAAATTCTTGTTTCGGTAATATTGACTTAGTTCATTGATTTCAGAGTTTAGTTTCTGAATTTGATGTTGTTTAATATCATTCTCCTTTAGTAAGAAATCCTGTTTTGCATTTAGTTCCTTATTATCTCTTTCAAGAGACTCACACCTATTACAAATATCTTTATATTTTACTGCAACAAGGTCAACCATTTTTTTTATATTCTGCCAAATCTTTCTTGATTTCTGATAATGGTTCCAGTTTCGCATTTATCTCATCTAATGAGTGTCAGAGATCTTGTTTAACTTCAGCATTTGACTGTTGAATTTTTAAATTTATATCACCCAAGGTAACCATTATGAGGTCCATGTTTATAGTTCCAGTACTATCTGAAAATGATGCAGCCGCTGTGGATTTATTAAAAGCCGCATTTCCTTTTCTACCTGCCATTATATTTAGTTATAATAATAATAATAATAATTAACCAGATCACAAATAAACCGCAAATAGCTATTTGAACTTAGTCACTCCTCAATATGTCGGCAGGTGTCAGCACATCCTATTATAGCCAAGTTGAAGTCGTGTCAGATTATATGTCACAATTATCAGTCAGGAAATACAAATGTAACCCAAAAGGAGTATTCAAGATAGTAGTGGTGGCATATTAAAACACTTTATACACTGGCACATGCTAACAGTCTTACAAAGTCAATTGGAAATAGTACTTTAGGTCCCTATGCTTCTGGACGTTCAACTGACATGTACGTATATTATAACGATAATTGACTAAACAGAAATTTACCTTGGTTGAGCAACTGCATGTGTTACCTGGTTTATCTTCCACGTTTTCAATAGGTATCCTTCACACATGTGTATTCATAATACTCTATTATTGAAATTTGCAGCGAGTAGCACAAACACCTTTTTACCACAGCATGCTTGACTTGACTCCCTTAGGCTAAGTGAATTTCATCTTTATTTACTACTCGAATTAGACTTTTAAAATTGCGATTAGAAAAATTCTTTTGCCACTGTTTTTCTACAAAAATAACAGGATTTACGATGTCATTCTCTTTATGAACTGCGAAATTTCTCTCCTACGATATGTAGCATGTTTCCCTACTTGTTGCAGGTGATGCAAAGGTACGATATCTCGACTTCTAGAAGTCACCTAGAAAAGCTTTTCCGGCCGGCAACGGTTGTCATAATGAGAATTTTCTGCTTTCCCTTATCATATTTACATCGTCAAGTGACGCAGAACTGTATTTTGTCTGACACGAGATCTCTGGTTTTAGAGGCCAAGCCGAAATGGAAAAAATTGCTTTTGCAGCAAATAATAGCTTGTACATCTGTATCTTTTCTCATTATTTTAGTTCAGAAATGTCCGTTGCATAAGACATTCCTCGATATACCTAATGATTTTATTCCTGGATCTTTTACCTGTGGTGGACTTCCATGAACACGTATTCTGCGCTACTAGTATTGTGCTAAGCCTAGCCTTGTACCGCTAGCGCAAAATCGAGGGAGAATACAAACGTTTATACTGCACTGAACGGCACTTCTTGATATGACTTTCGAGACATATTTGAGCTTTAGCATCAGATATTCCTGGAGGAGAAAAAAAAAAGACCTGAAGGATATCATATATTTTGATTTTATGATAAAACTATTTTTTTTTTTTTTTTGGTTGGAGGCTTAACGACCACCGTGAGCAACTCAATGGGCTATAAGCAGTCGCCCGTCCCTAATTTAGGGTCACTGCTTCCAAGAAAGGGAGAGAGCCAATGCCGTAAGGCAAACACAACATCCATGCCTCACCGGGATGCGAACCCGGACCCCGTTCGGACGAATGATCAGATGCCATCGCTTAGACCACTGCGCCACCGGGGCGGCATAAAACTATTCATAGTTTGAAGATTGTTCCCATATTATATTGCCGCATCTCTGTGGGGAAAGTCAAGCCATAAGGCAGCAGCCGTAAAAGAAAATGGAAAATAAGAACGCAGTTTATTACAATTTATTATGTATTTTTAAATTACATAATACTGAATAAATCGGTGCTTGATTTTCAAATGTTTATGCTGGCCTGAGTGTATCCGCATTTATGCATAAACCTGAATACCTTTTTATATGTTTTGCACTTGCACATGTTGTGATAAAAGATGTTTCTGCTGGTGGTGATTCGAACGCACATCTTCCTACTCCGGAGCGGCAATTCTACCGATTGAACTACGCCGGCAAGGCTTATCGCTTCAACTTTCCGTGTCACACCAGTGGCACGTCACAATGTGTATAACACTTTAAACCTAATTTTTTTCGTGTCATTATTGCATGAATATACATACGTTTTATCGCAAGAAACGAATTCGGTAAAATATATTTAAATGGTTAAGGTTAATAAGTATAAGACTTCATAATCACACGTTCACTTGTTTCTAAAGTGCTTGGTCTTTGTAAAATATCGGCTTCTAAACCTTGAACAGCTGATGTGCTGAAAAAATCCTCATTCTTCTAATCAGAAGCGGCACTTGAGCTCAACTGACTGCGGCAAAAAGAGGTGGTCGAGTTTTGGAAGTTTCTTCGCACGATCTCCTTATTTTTTCTTTCGCCGATACTGTGCTCCGATTGGACACTTCAATGACATTTTGCAAATGGATGCCGTTCGCTTGTATAATAAAGTTCCCATACAGTAAATGAGTACAATTAATGTACTTATCTATGAGGAAGAACTAAGATCAATGACAAGTGTAATTGTTTTGTTCTAAATTAAAATAAATATCTTGAAGAAATCGCCCTCTTTTACATGGCAGATCTGCGGCTGCTGATAATAAATGTTGGTCCCTGTCGTGTGCGTAATCCTAGGTGACTGAATGTTTTACCACATCTTCCACGGGGAATCAACACGTGGTCTCACACTTTCCCTCAGCAGCGCAGAGAGAGAGAGAGAGAAAGAGTCAGTGAGAAGGCGATTGGAGAACGATCGTATTATTTACAATCCATTGTAGAGTGATCGTATTACAATATAGTGCAGAGCTATCATATTACAATGCATCACAGAGTGATCGTATTACATCCCGGAGCCCAAGGGCCGAATAACTTGAATCTGTAGGACATCCAGTGTCCTAAAAGTGAAACTTGACATTTATTTAGGCAAAGATATATAGGTATTAAAAGAAAATAGGAATTTTCGGGTTACTAATTTGTTAGTTTGCTTTTTCATGTCTTCGGATTTTTTCATAAAGCTATAACTGGCAGCTGCCCCTTCGCTACCTGCGCCCCCACGCAGCTGCAGTGGCTGCAGGGATGATAGTTACGCCACTGATTGCAAGTGGGTCTTGCACAGGCGTTAAGTCGAATGCCCAAGACGACTCAGACGTTCTTTGTTGTAGAGAATTCTGGAGATCGTGCTGACTCTGGCGGAATCTAGACACCTCGCAAAGCTGCCTGCTGATGTTGCTAACGTGCGGGCGGTTGTTATCTTGCTGAAACTGGGCGTCAAGTATACCGACGGAGATACGCAAACGAAACAGACTGCAGCACCTCATCGACGTATCGTCGTGCTGTTATTGTAACTATTATTCGTACAAGCGGTGAACGGATCTTTAAATTGACAGCACCCAAAGTCATGATACCACACTGAGGAACAGTATGTCGCTCACGGATGGCAGCAAGATCAGTCCGATGACGACGTCTTCTTCAGAATCTCAATCGACAACCGCTGCTTATGATACAGAAGCGAGATTTGTCTATGAATAGGACATTATTGAATTCGTTTCACCACGCATATCTGGTACGGCAACACCATAACCCTGCGCGGCGATGCTCTGCAGTTAGTGGCTGCCATTGCAATTGCCATGGAGAGCAGAAACATGTCTCAGCAAGTGTACAATTCACAGTCCGTGGTGATACGGGGATATTCAGAGCTGCCTGTACACCTAGTCGAATGTCGCCCGCTACGGATTGTGGGGCTTCTACGGTTTGCAGTCGAATGTCGCGATTGAGGTATTCAGATGTCCGCCTACGTGAACCAGCCCCACCACGGCGACGCGCGTTACTTTGCTTTAACCACTGTCGCTATATTAGGCCGGGAGTTGTTTTATACCGATGCGTTTCTGCCGCGATGTCAAGCAGGGTCCAACAGGCTGTACGTTGCCCTACGCTGAATCCTCTGGTAAAAGTGACTATATAATGGTAAGATTCGAACTGACGTCGCCAAGGCGTTCTCGTCTCTTACACGTGCCGCACTGGAGTGATCTGCCACCCAGATCACTCCGATGCAGGGGTCAACACGCACAGGTGAGGACGACTAAACTTAGCTAAGTCGAGCAGTTTTGTCCTTTTCTCTCCCTCACCTATCACGTGATTGGTTCGAAACTCGAAACTGCAATCACACATACCCATAAATTTGCATGGTGCTCCGATAAATACTTCCTAGTGTGGCATTTTCTATGTCGAGCAGTGTGTTTTGAATAATCTCCTTTTGAGCAAGCCTTTTTTTAAAAAAAAACTATTATTTTTTTATTTGTCTGTTCATATGTACGATGATATACACGGTGTGGCCACTTTATTATGACCACCCCCTCAGTACTTCGTTGGGCCACCTTTTGCCTTTAATACTGCGTCGATTCTCCATGGCATGGACTCTAGAGATGTTGATAGGTGGTTTGTGGAATCTGAGACCATGCTTGATGAATGGAACTTTCCAGGAGTGAGAGATTGCAGGGCTGTGAATCCAGCTGTCTGATGGCTCGTTCAACTTCATCCCAGAAATTCTCAATGGGGTTGAGATCTGGAAATTGTGGGGGCCACATAAGCAAGCAAACTCACCGGCATGTTCCTGAAACCAATCCTGTACAATACGAGCACTATGGCAGGACTCATTATCTTGTTGAAAGTAGCCATCGCAATTGAGATAAACCATCCACATGACAGGATGCACTTGGTCCGCAACGATGTTTAAATATGATGTGCCAGTCAGACGTTGATTAACACGAATTAAAGGGCACAAAGCATGCCAGGAAATCATTCCCTAAACCATAGCGTTGCCTTCACAAGCTTGAAGGGTTGTAGAAATGCATTTGGGGTCCATGCTTTCCTGCTGTTTCCGCCAAATTCTCACTCACCATCGGCAGGGTGCAACTGAAAACGTGATTCACAGGACCACATAATTTCTTTCCAATTTTTGACAGTCCAATCCTTGTGCTCCTGGGCGAACTGGAAACGTTTCTCTTGTTAACTCCAGACAGAAAAGGTGTTCGAACAGGCCTTAAACTGCCATATCCAATCCGATGCAGTCTACGGCGAACAGTACGTCCAGAGATCATTTGAGGGGATCCTTAATTAAGATGGTCTGTAATTTGCTGCACTGTTGCTCTTCTGTTGTCTGTTACCAGTCTGGACACTTTCCGTTTCGCCAGAGCAGTCACTAGTCGATGATGACCGCACGTTGCAGGTTGAGACCCAGTTTTTTGGCTGACAGTCCAGTGTTTAAAAACTTTAACAACAACTGCTCTGGAACATTTCATGAATGCGGCGGTTTCGGCGATACTCGCTCCATGGCTCCGAGTTCTTACATTCATTCCACGTTGAAAGTCTGTCAAATCGCATTTTTATCCAACTCGTCACCTAAAAATCACTTCTACTACTGTCGCAAGAACTAAGCTTCCCCGTTTTATACTAGCTTCGCCCTCTGGCGGCGACAGCGTGCAGCCATAGCTCATTTGCTTAAAACTGTCAGGTGGTCATAATAAAGTAGCCACTCAGTGTATATCCGCACATATTAGTTAGATTAAAATAATAATATTAATAATAATAATAATAGGACTTTAACAGAACTATGAGATCAAGTAGGACCCAACATCGAATGAGACATCCAGAGGCAGCCGTACAGCGCATCACGCTCATACAAGAAGAAAGAGGATTAGGTATTCTTGATACAAAACGCATTCACAATGCGCAGATTTACTCATTGCGGAAATATTTTCAATCTCAATGTAATGAAAACAATATGTTTGGTGTCATATGTGCTGTAGACAAAGAAAGCACTCTACTAATGTTAAGTCAACCGGATGCTAAAATAGAAGAATCGTCTACGGAAGACCAGATTCGAAAATGGAAGCAAAAGGAACTTCATGGGGCTCATCCAAACCAGTTAGACAGGCCAGAAGTTGACAAGCAGGCCTCAAATCAGTGGCTGAAGCGAGGAAAATTATATGGAGAGTCTATTGGCTGTTCAAGACAAAGTGATTGCAACCAAAAATTATAGAAAATACATTTTAAAGGAGGATCTGCAAAATGACAAATGTAGAAGATGTGGTATATACCGTAAGACCATTGAACACATCTGCGGGGGATGCATCACGCTAACAAACGTTGATTACATGCAGCAACACAACAAATTTGCTAAGATGGTACATCAACAATTAGCGCACGATACAGAACTATCCGTGTCGGAAGTACCATATTATAATTATCAACCCACTGAGGTACTAGATAATAAAAAATGCAAATTATATTGTAACCGTGAAATTAAAACAGACGTAACCATCTCTACTAATCGTCCAGACATAGTGTTGTATGACAAAAGACAGAAGAAAGCAGTCATTATCGACATATCGTTACCGTTGGAACGTAATATCCAGAATACCTATGCAACAAAAATCAAGATGTGGAACTGGCTGAAGAGATTAAACAAATGTGGAAGCTGAAAACAGTTCACATACGACCACTGATTATCTCTGCAACTGGTGTAATTCCTTAGACTCTCATAACTCAGCTTGATGCTTTAGGTCTACAACACCTAAGGCCCAAAGTCCAAGAAGCACTAATTCTCGATACGTGACACATCGTACGACGATTTTTAAAACATGAGTGACTATGTCTTTACTTGACTTTATGTCCGTACTGACAAGTGGACTATGCTACAGATGTCATTGCTGTAGATGAGAAAATTAAATATAATAATAATGACGCAACATATAATGTAAGAAAGTTAATCTCCTTTCCGAAAAATGTATTACGCCAAGTCCCAACTTATGATATCCAATACATAGTTTCTATTTAACTTTGAAATTAAAATTTACATATATATCCCAAGTTTTGCATTTTATTTCGATTTCATATTTCTTCCTGTTGTTCATTATATTTCGCCCTTGGCATACCAGATAACATTCTATTCATCTCTCTCTCTATCTCTGTTGAGTATATCCCACTCATACTCCATAAACGATCTGACTTTGAATTACATTTCCCTGGTTTGAACTTACTTTGGTTCAGATAAAGGAAGAGAAGAAAAATATTTGTTGAGGTTGAAAAGAAAAATATCACAAATTGTACCTAGAATACCTATCTAAAAAATTATTCCAGTGTCTCTGTTTCTAGAATAGAATTGGAAATATTCTTTACTGACCCGGTGGCGCAGTGGTCTAAGCAACGGCTTCTGATCATTCGTCCGAGATGTGTCCTGGTTCGAATTCCGTGAGGCATGGATGTTGTGTTTGTCTTACGGCGCTGGCTGTCTCCCTTCTCTGAAACCAGTGGCCTTAAATTAGGGACGGGCGACTACTTATAGTCCATTGATTTGCTCACGGTGGTCGTCAAACCTCCAATCAAAAAAATATTCTTTCTGTTTCATACAAAATATTCATTAACAAGATTTCAGTTTTTTTAAGTTCAGTTTTACGTCCGAGTAACACGCAGCATAAGTATAGTCGGCAAAAATGTCTCATTGTCAATACGATCTCTGCGTTGTTTTGGGAGTCACACCAGATTACATAATGTCATGTAACGTTTTAAATTTCAGATGTTTTGCTTTATACAGGTATCTAACTTATTTATAGCCTGCGGGGGGGGGGGGGGGGGTGATAACGGCTGGCCTCATTATAGTGGAGGGGTAGGACAGGTCTGTGGAGTCTTAAAAAATCCAGTATCAGGAATTGCACTTTCAGCGCACTTTTAATAACGCGGCTGATTCAGGGAGATTTTCGAACATATTAGAAGAGTATCCATCAGGGCTTAGGGTAGCCATTTCTTTTAATTTGCTCGGTTTTAATACAAAAATTTCTGCTAGGGTGATTTGCACTGCGGAAGGACACCATCATCAATTAAAGTAAATTTCATTTTGTAGCAGTTTCTTAATGATGTTCAGTAGTCTGAATAGCTTACATCCCGGTTAAATACAGAGGCACGGTTATCTGAGAAGTAAAACATGCATATGCACTATAAATGATCCTTTTACAGAATCCCCTGAACTTTTTTTATGTACCGAGTGAACTGTTGATGGCAAAGTTTGCTTCTGTGGATCGTTTACGACATGTTAAATCCAATATTCTTCCTATTTATCCAGAAATGGAAAAAAATGCAGCCATATTCTCAACTTTTATCAAGATCTAGTATTACCTTGTGACCTTAGTCTTGTAGCGCACTAATCTTTGACTGCAAAGGAGATATTTCTAGCAGAGCCGTTTTGTACTGCCGCCGTTGTGATGTATGTATGCGCATCTGTAGAAGTGTCACTGGTAACTTGTAGCTCGTTTCACTATTCCTCGATATTGAGATTAAGTTTACTAGGAACGTGAACTGCTCAGAAGCTTTTCCCTTATGTGGTCTTTGACACGCACCTTATGAGTACATGGCTAACTTGATACGTGTTCTGAAATGGTTTTTGCGTCTTCATGGCAGTTTCTGAGTTACTTCTGCAGTTAATGATTTGAGGAAGTAATGAGCAATTTTATCACAAAGTAGAGGTACGTTTGAACTCAAATGTTCAAAGATGTAAAAAGTATGATCCATGGTGCAAATTATCGAAACTGAAAGTTTCGGTCCAAATGACAACAGGTTGTAAATACGCATGATTTACATTTCATTTTTATACTTTTTCGATAAAATGTGGCCTAATGTAAAATCGGTGCAGATAAAGTAATGTCTCTGTTTCTCTCTACTTTCGGAAATGTAAGAGACATTTCGAACTTCTTTCGATGTATGTATTAAGGAAATTTCATGAAGCTTTTATGCGTATGTTAGTGGCAGATCAGGACAAACGATGACTTCAAGAGTTAGCACTTAGCCATTTCAGAGTAATTCCACAACCACCTGCACGCTGACTAATTAACCCCAGAGGTGTACAGTGAATTTTCCGATGACGGAGGGTTTCCCAGGATATCTGCGAAGAAAAAGGAAATTTTTCGTCAATTGAGGTATTCACATTCCGAGTCAGATAAATTAGTCTCTGAGACTAAGGAAAGCGAGAACAGCCTGTATGTGTCATATAAAAGTATTAAATTAAAGAAAATAGCTCATGCCAGAATCAATTCACGGAACAACCTAGCTTCAGCATAAATTAATGGAGCCTCTTAAGATTCAGAACGAATTTAGAGAAATAGTCTTTCCCATTACGATGACGCAGCAGCCTAAGCACTGGCTTCAGACCATTTGTACGAATGGATCAGGGTTCGAGTCCTGGATGAAGCATGGGTGATGTATTTGGCCTATGACATTGACTCTTTCCCTTCTCTGTAACTAGCAGCACTAAATAAGGAACGGCCGAATGCTTGTTGCTTACGGTGGGCGTTAAATCCCAACAAGAAAACAAGACAATCTGCATTTTATAGTCCTGGGTTCCACTCTTTCAATGTGAAGCATCATTAGTCATGAATATTACAATAAAGCAAGTGGTTCCTAGTCCCACCCAATCCTTAACTGTTCAAAGGATGAGAATATTCTTCAAATCTTCAGAACGAACTAAGTATTCTAACTATGTACTATCCAATAAAATATTGGAGAACGGAATACGGGTAATGTGAAAATATATACTACTGGTGTGAGCGGAATCAGACGGAGAAATTCCAAATTATGGAACAATTATGGCACCAAAAGGAGGATACAAGAAAAAAAGTTATACAAAAAATGAAATGAAGAGCAGCAAGCGGTTGTTGGAATTCCGATTCAAAAAATGACGGCCAAGTGGTTAAATAAACTTCGCTTCAAAATCTGAGTAAATAATAAAAAAATTTTTTAATGAGCTGGGACTCTTAAAACTTATAAATAAATAATATATTATAACAGGGAAGGATTTCACTATCAAAATAGAAAAACAAAGACAGCAAGGTTTAATTACACTCTACGGAATCGATGAAAGGAATCAGAGAGATTGGCTCCTTACAGAATTCTGCAAAGAACATGAACATTTGTATCAAACAATCCGAGGGAAGATATCAAATAATTATACTGATTATACTTTGATTAACAAAAGGTTCAGAGACCCAATAATCAGTAGGACTCTAAGCAGATATGATGTCTGATCATAAAGGTCATATTTAAAAAGAATTAAATACATTTAAAGTATCGCAAAAAATCAAGTATAAGTCAACTCAGATATAGAAAATTTAGTAGAAACTAAAGTATTTAATAGAAACTAAAGGGGATATGCTTAGGAGAAATGGAGGATATGGGCCATGATCGCTGGAAGATATTACTAAAGACAGAATTAAAGAAACATACAACAAATTCAAAGAAACGATTATTAATAAAACATCAGGAAATGACTTAAGTAAAACATTCTACAGAGCAAAAAGCTTGCATGAGAGAAAGAATCTTAGGAACTGACAGATGAAACAAAGAAAAAACGACAGGAACATAACATACTATAAAAATCAAAAAAGCGTTTGATGGTGATAAAATCGATAGATAGATATGATTCTAAGAATCTAAATAAAACATAGATTGTGACTACGGTATGCGACAAATACCCAACCTCATGTTTAATTCAATACAAACGAGAAATTGTTGAAATGAAACATGAAGATGACACCAAATTGTCGGATGCAATGCCCATATTTTCTGAATCTGCGCAAATGATAACTGAAGATTTATTATAACAACTCTTAATATAGAAAGAAGTTCAACGCAAAAAAAAAAAGAAACAAAATCTGAATTTTTTTCTTGAGGTTTAACACTACGTGAACAACATTTTCGTTTTACACTACGATGAACAACAATTGTGAGTGTTACAAGCAGTCTCCCGTCCTTAATTTGAGGCCAATGGTTTCGGTGGCAGAGCTTGCAATAAACGCACGACTCATGCTTCATCATGGAGGTCTCGAGCCAGAGCCCATCTCGAGAGACTAACCACAAACTAGATAGTCTCTCTGACTACTCGGGCACGGGGTGGCAAGAAATTTTTTTTAATTGACCTTTTACAAAATGAGAAACGGTTTCAAACAGAAATATCCATTTGCTTCCTACCAGGAAACTACAATTATAGTTGCACAAAACTAATGGAAAATGTTTTTCACGAAGAAATTGGACTGTGTTTAATGTTTATTATAGTGAATGGTATTCTACACAAAAGGAATTTTTTCATCCGAATTTGTAGAGTTGGTGAAACATCTGCAAAGAGAGATATGCACTTATGCCCATTAGCTGCAAAACTGTGTGTTATGAAAAATCAGACATTTTGGGCTGAATGTTTCTAATATCCAAGGCAAAAATTATTTTCCAAACCATACAGTTAGAAGCGGAGATATGGAGAAAAATCTCGTATAACTTTATTCCTGCAGCAGGAAAACTGTGTGGTATTTGAAGAATAAAATGAGTAAAAAATATTCTTCATAATCAACGGTATCGGGTAAAGAAGGGATTTTAAGTAAGATCCTTAAAAGAGTTGGGATACTCTTACAAATAGAGATATACACTGACACCCCTAGAGTCAGAATGAAGAGTAGATTTCAAAATCGCATTAATTATCGACATATGGACATTGAATTTACATGAATGGGTTCATTTACCCACCATGTGAAATGAATGAATGATATTTACAATGATGAGATGTTGACTTACAATGGATGCTGAGACTCAACTATGATCAGAAGACGTGGATCATATGCAAATGAGCATGGAAAGATAAGAAGCCTTCAAAATAAGTGAACAGTTTGTAGAGTTTCAAAGTTCTTTGAAAAACTGTGCATTATTTAAAGTGAATTAAGTTTGCAATCTTTCATAGCGAACGGTATTCAATGCATCAATAATATTTCAATCAGATATTTCGAAACAGAGATGCAGCTGCAAAGAGTAGTACATACCCACATCAACTAGAAGCAGAACTATGCATAATGAAAATCTCAAAAAGTAGTAGAGTTCGTGGCAAGAACACTTTGGCCCAATTCATCAGTTTCCCAATTGGGGGAAGTTTTATCCCAAAGAGCTAATTTGCGATGTTCTTCAAGAACTGTCCCAAATAAACTGTTGCCCCAAGTAACCGGAATCTATTGTACATACAAAATATTCGCCGCAGTGAGAAATATCGGACGAGAAAAGTTTTTATTAGATCGGTCTTTTAGACAAAAAAAGATACAGGGTAAAATATATTACGGATTTATTCCCGCAAATGGAAAAATTCTGCATTGTCGGAGCAGGAAATGTGCATGAAATGTTTTTCCGTGATGACTGGAACCCGATCTTGCGAATCGGGTTTTTAAAGATAGGAAAAAAAAAGGTTGCAAACTTGACGCAAAACAAACGTGCACTTTCAGTCCCAGTTAAAAAATTCTGCTTTGTGAAAGTCAGAAGATATGTGAAAATTTTAGATATCGTCCTTTTTTTAAGATACGCACAGATTTTCCGCTAGAGGGCGTAAAATTAAACTGCATTTTTTCGATATCTCTGCTTCTTTTTTTTTTTTTTAATTGGAGGTTTAACGATCACCGTGAGCAACTCAATGGGCTATAAAAAGTCACCCGTCCCTAATTTAGTGTCACTGGTTCCAGGGAAGGGAGAGAACCAGTGCCGTAAGACAAACACAACATCCATACCTCACCGGGATTTGAACCCGGACCCCTTTCGGACGAATGATCAGAGGCCATCGCTTAGACCACTGCGCCACCGGGGCGGCTATCTCTGCTTCTAAAAAATTATTTCTGCGGCTATCTCTGCTTCTAAAACTTCTTTCTTCTTGAAAAATTCTTTCTTCTTGAAAAATTCTTTCTGCGCCGGATACAGCTCCAGGTGGGAAATCTTTTGCATATAATTTCTAAATATTTCATATATTTACCTATCTTTTGACTACGCATCTACAGTTCATATTACACACCATATACACATTTCAAAATATATATATTGTCATTCAGTAATTTTTCATACGTTATTAGGTCAATTTTCATACGTTATTACGTATTCTAATAACCATTTGACATTTCACACTTTGGTGTGACATTATTTTCTTTACTATCTGGCATTTTCACCTTGAATCCAGCAATGAAACACGTCTTCTTCTTGCAAAACTTTAATAAATGCAATTCTACTATAGTATTTCTAATAATATAAATAGAAGTTTTGAACTGTAAACATTTTTTTCCAAATGTGTAAGCATAATGTTTGTATAATGTAGTAGAATTACATTTATTAAAGTTTGCAAGAGGAAGACGTGTTTCGATGCTGGATTCAAGGCAAAAATGCCAGATAATAAAGAAAATAATGTCACACCAAAATGTGAAATGTCAAATGATTATTAGAATAAGTAATAACGCAAGAAAATGGGCCATTACTGAATGACAATATATATACTTTTAAATATAATTTCTAATTTTTTGGTAAAAAACGGTTTGGCCATCATCCTAACGTTAGTGTTAATTTCTGCTGCATTTGCTGCCAAATCTGAGCTTCTAAAATCTCGAATGTAAAAATTCGTTCCTGGACCGATAGCACTGACATCGATAAATGTTTTTGGAATATTTTCTTTCTACAATAATGCATGGTTTCTCCGCCAGGGGGCGTAGATATATATCTTATTTCTGTCGGTATCTTTGCTTCTAAGAGACCGATTTGAAAAATTACTTCTTTGTTCGATACAGTTTCCAGTACGAAATGTTTCCCTATAATTTCAAAATTTCGAAGTAATTCATAGACTTTCAGGTGAATTGCGTTTCCCCCGATATCCCTGCTTCTGAAACTCCGATTTGAAAAATTCTTTCTGCAACGGATACAGCATCTGATGGAAAATGCTTTGCACACAATTTCTAATATTTGGCAAAGAATGGTTTGGCGATCAGGGGGAGTAAGCGTTTAATTTTTTTTCTTCTGATGTATTTGAAGCAAAATCTGAGCTCCTGAAATTTCGATTGAAAAAAAACTTCCGTGTACTGATAACGCTCACAACGAAAAACCTTTTGAGAATACTTTCTTCTTAAAATAACTCATAGTTTTACCACCAGAAAGCGTAGATGTATATCATATTTTTGTCGATATCTCTGCTTTTAAGAGTACGATTTGGAAATTTATTCCTTTGTTGGAGAGCATTTCCGGTGCGAAATGTTTTCCAAATAATTTCAAATTTTTCTTAACGCACAATGCTGCCACCAAAGAGCGTAAGTTCACGTTCCCGTTTAGAGCAATATCTGCGGGACTAAAAAATTGATTGAAAAACTTTTTCTTCGGTCAGATACTACAAACTGTGCAAACTCTGTGTGCGTATTTTCTTCCAAAAATAATGCAAAATTTGCAAAAATAATGCTAGTTTCTACGTGTGTGGTTTAAAATATTCTTTCAACACCGAATGTCATTTACCTTGTAGAACATTTTAGGTTAGTATATGAGGAATTTTGTAGTTCACAGTTCTGTCGGTAGGTGGCATTTTTGTACTTCAGTTTGCAGTTGTATCTCTGCTTCTCAAAACACTATTGAGACATTTCTTTTTTACTGTATGTCATTCGCTACAATAGAGATATGGAGCATTATCCACTTTAAATAAGGCAAATAGTTCACGCTAGGGGAGTAAAAATCGAAACCATTTTTTTCGCTATCTCTGCTTCCGAGAGACGTATTTGAAAAGTTTTTTACTTTAGCATAGCTTTTTCAATAAAGAATATTTGTCGCCTATTTTCAACTCTTCCATTTTGCAAAATGTTTCCGCTAGTAGACGCCGACTTATATTACGTTTCCTTCTATATTTCTTCTTTTAACTGTTCGATTTGAAAATCTCTTTCACTCTGATACTTGTCTTGTGCTATGAGAAACTTTTAGTGCCCCATTTGTTAATTTTGGTGAAGTGGTTTTTAGTCGCTGGTGGAACTAAGTAGATGTTCCTATTTCTGGATGTTCTATCGATTGTAGAAACTGGTTGCTTGTTTTCCTAACCAGTTCCATTTAATTTGAATAGCTCTGATAAATTTAATTCACGTCAGAACTGATTAAAAAAGACGGTGCTCATTACAACCGAAAATTCGATTCGGTGTCATGTTTCTTGTTTTGTTTACGCTTTCCAACCGTAGGTTGAAGAAGCGTGCTCCAGCTTTGTCCGTCCGTCTGTCCGTCCACACCTCGCGTAAAAATGGTTCGATTTCGATGAAATTTTAGTATGTGGTAGGGGACCATCTATGGAAGAACCCTATTAAAAATGGGGAAAATGAGGTCAAAGGTCAGAACATAGGAGTGGGGTGCATTCCATTGCCCTTATGCATCATAACTTGCGTAAATATGGTTCGATTTCAATGAAATTTTAGTATGTGGTAGGGACCACTGGGGACGAACCCTATTGAAAATGGGCGAAGTGGGGTAGGATATAGGAGCGGGGTACATTCCATTGCCCTTATGTGTCATGACTTGCGTAAAAATGGTTCGATGTTGATGGAATTTTAATATGTGGTAGGGGAACACCTGGGAACGAATCCTATTAAATTTGGGCGAAATGGGGTCAAAAGTCAGGACATAGGAACGGGATCCATTCCATCGCCCTTATGCGTTATAACTTACGTAAAAATGCTTCGATTCAGACAAAACTTTATTATGTTGTTTCGAAAGTATACTTTACCGGTTCTGTTGAATATCATCGAAATGGGGTCAAAGGTCAGGTCATAGGAGCGAAATTTATTCTACAGCCATTATCCTCATAACTTGAATAATAACTTGAGTAATGGTTTCTAGTATGTTTGAAGGCTATCATAATCAATGCATGGCATGATTTTACTAAGTGAGTGTGAGTGGCTTTGAAAAATGAGGAAGTAAGTGGGTGTAATGAAGTGTGTGGAATGTTTTGTTTTTTTTAATTTTTGGTGTGTGTTAAATAAATTTCATGCAAATATTCTTTTCTTCAAGTTCTTCATCATTGTAAAATATATATAACTGATTAAATTAAAGGGTTTATAAGATTTTCTTACAATAAAAGGGTGAGTGTATTTCATTATCTTTAAGAAACTCAATATTATTTATATAATCACAGCTTCTGCAAAGTGCTTGATTTACATACACTCTCAGTCTTTATTCGTTGAGATCGTTCAGGATCAGTTTAACTTCCACATGTGTATCGCAATTTTTATTTTTGTCTACAGTATTTCGTTTGAAGTCTTTTTCACAGTGTTTAACAATTTGGAAACTTTTCCGAAACACACTAAAATTTGAATAATTTGTGACTTAAAAATTTAAGTTAGAAAACTGGCACGCGAATTCAAAAAAAGTTACTGGTCTTTTCTGCAAAAGATAAGTCTATTCGTGCTTTCTATGCAATAACTTTGTGTTGTAAAAGGCGCAAAGCAAAGTGTATTTCAAAATCACATTTAAGTAAAGAAATGTATTTTGTCCAGTTTATCTAATGAACTGCTTCACATGATGTAAAAGTAAGAAAACAGTAGGAAAAGAGTTATCGATCTCAATTATTTTCGTAGTCTTCCTTCAAGTTCAGGGCGACACAATATCTGGAAGCGCAGAAGGAAAAAAACAGTAATCGCACGACAAAAAGAAGAAAAGAAGTTCCACCTGTAACCGCAGAGCATTCGAAGCAAATATTTTTCACTGATCTCGTGAACATACCTCTAGACAGCTAGCCCGCCTTATTACGTTAACAAAAGTGAAAAGATTTTGCTTGCCTACGCGTAGCTGTGTGTGCATTATTGAATTTCTCTCTTCGTGGTATAGTGCCCCTTGATCAGCCAGCTGTAAAAACTACATCTTTTGTCCATTGAATTTGCATCTTGTTGGGCTTAAATTAATTACGGACACAACAGAAGGGAAATGATATTGATTTCTTTTCTTTCCCTACCTTCTTTGTTAGTCTCATCGCATTTGTAATAATTCTTTAGAAAATCCGCCCTCACGCGAGTCTCCGTCGCAAATGCACCTTTTATTTTGCCGTCCTGTTTTCCCTTTGTTGCCATGGAAACAATGACTCTGCGTTAAAAGAAAGAATTTCTTTTCTCTCTTTTTCTTGGTGCGTCTCGTTTTCTGACTCGTTCTGAAAACATGAGAGACAAATAGTGATTACTTTGATTATTTGTTCACATTTACTTACAACTATGTTATGAATATCTAGCACTGATTAATCTTTGATGGATCGAATGTGACTTGCCTTAATAAAAACTTGCTTCGCTAAAAGGTCATGCCGTGAAAGCATCATTTTTGATTCTTTGCTGCAGCGTTCATTTCTTTTAGTACGGAGATTTCCTGCTTAAGCGTGTGTGTCGCTGGAAATCTGGATATCAAAAACTTAGGCATTCACTATTTTGTTCCATTGAATTGAAAAGCAAGTTATGAAAAAATGAGAAATTAAGGAGAGCGAGAGAGTGGGAAGCAGTAAAACCTTCGAATGATCGAATTCGAAATGGTCAATGATTCGAATTGGAAAGTCATTTTTTTATTAACTCACCTTTGGTTCTCCATTCATAGGTTCTCAAATTATAAGCAACAAATATAGGTTGTTCTGATTGTGCCAGATAATGACTGAATAATAGTTTATCCCAATAACTGAACTGCAATCGGTCTCTAGGTAAGAATAATAAATTGGTTTCATTATTCTGAGGTGTTACTTGAAATAAATTGCCGTAAAGAAATTGCCTTAAAGACAAGCATTGAGACACAACAAAATCTAAGGCTTTTAAATAGTGAAATTAGGGTTAGCAAAATTTTATCTTTAATAAATAGTGAAACCAGTATTTGACAATTTATTGCCTTAAAGACCGTAATGTACTACACATCTGTAATAAGTATTTTGAAAAAAGAGCATGAGTACATACTTACCGTATAATTTTCCCTCTTCGTCTGTCTCCCTCCTGTAGCTTGTAGGCACGATACATTTGCATTTAACTGTCAGATTCATTTTTTTCTACAAAATGGTACCAACTATGAGGATGATGATTCATACACACTCCAGTTTCTATTAAGTGCTATTCACCTACGATATTTGTACTTCTGAAAATCTAATTAAAATTCCTTTTGCATTCCAAAATCAAAACTATGATAAACATTCCCATACATTTCTTCCTTTGTAGGATACGCACGTTTTACGAAAGGTATATTTTTCGCGAACTCAGTCTTAGAATTTGACGTTACGCCTCCTAATCTAGTTATTCGGTTTGAAAAGTTTTCTCTGTCTCAGACAGGAGTAATAACGAGCAAAGTTTCAATGATTTTTAAACTTTTTGCGGTGTAAAAATTCCCCACTAGGTTGCTCAAATTTAGATTTTTCAGATCGACTAGGTTCGATTTTCCATGATCAAAGTAATTCTCGATATATCTGATTTTTCAGATTTTTCCTGCTGTGTGGGGGTTATCATGGAATATTGCTTTTATAACCATGTCTATGTCTCTAAAATACTAGCTCGTCCCACAGCTGCAGATGCAACATACATGTTGCAACCTTTGGGACGCAAATTTTTGCCCTAAATGGAATAAACCTGTGTTCGGTTAGAAGGTATCTCGGCATAAACATGTGAAAATGGAAAAATTCTTTTTATATTTGCTAGAAATAACAGCGATTCATGTTACAACGTACGCTTTTATTTTTTGATACACTCCACTCCAGTCAGGATGAGTAAACGCGTAATTGCTTTTGCACTATATGTGCCTTTCAACAGGTTTTACTTTATAAATTTTTGTATCCGATCGCTGTAACGAAGATCACATTCTTGTGTACATGTTGCAGCTTCCTGGTTCAGCATTGTTGCTTTGGCAAAAGTAAACATCGATTCCTCGTTTGACAGTAGCTCAGCTTCTATACGACAGATTGGAAAAATTATTTTAACATCAACTAGCTGTTACCATGAAAAATATTTTCTGAAGTTTTTCTGCCTTTTCGGATGCACTATTTTCTTGTTAAGTCGCGTAAAGGCATATTTATATTTAACGCGGTGCAGCTGTAATTGTACAGTTTGTTCTTTATCCACACTAAAAGGTAGAAGGGAAAATGAAACCAATTTATCCGTTACTTCATGTAAGAGCATCACACTCAAAAATGTTTTCTTTTTTTAAGCAAGGGCTTTTATTAAAAACAAAAGATTATGTTCAAACAACGAAAAGGAAAAGCATAAGTATTTACAGTAAGTATTTGTAAAAGGAGGGCAGAAAACCCGAGTTTTGATGCACAAGCGTTGTCGGGAGCTGTGCCATTCAAGCAGTGTTACGCGCAGGTTCATCTGGTGGCACAGAAAGATACTTTGAAATCGCTTTTTCTTACGATTCTATTTTCTTTTAAAGATGTTAATTTAAATTGCTTTTCAATATACTGAAATTAAAAATTATCCATACGCTGTACGCCAAAACACCCTTTCATTGGTTCAGCAAATTTCTGAAATGTAACACAACGGCACAGCTTTCTGTAGCTTGTGCGATTAAAGTCGGACGCAGGAAGAAAGGCGGTGAAGAACGAACGAACAAATTTCTTTTGTTTTGTTTGGAGGTTTTAAATTCAATTATTTATTGTATAACGAAGTAAATTTCTCCGTCATTTTTGGTCTACGCCGGGATTCGAACCCGAGGCCGCTTATTCCGGAACAAGTCGCTCTACCAACTGAGCTACGCAGACGATTATTCTGATTCCTATCTGCCTTTATGTCGTGTGCGTCCTTCTGGCAGGTACGTCACATCTCCTGGTACGTTACAATTGGACTTGGTTGACATATATAAAGTATAGTCATTCTGTGTCAACGACAGCAATGTACATAGGTGAACAAGGAACTCAGCGAATAAACCCCAGAAAGACAAACACAAAAAACCATGCCTTACCTGGGAATTGAACCCAGACCTCTCCGTTGGGCGAGGGATCAGAAGACATCGCTTAGACCACTTCTCCATCGGGGCGGCTAAATGTATTTTGCTTTTTAAATAAAATCATTTTCGCCAGTTGTCAGAGTTTGAACCAGAATTTTTTTTTTTTTTTTTTGATTAGAGGTTTAACGATCACCGTGAGCAACTCAACGGACCATAAGCAGTCGCCCGTCCCTAATTTAGGGCCACTGGTTCCAGGGAAGGGAGAGACCTAGTGTCGTAAGACAAAAACAACATCCATACCTCACCGGGATTCGAACCCTAGCCCATCTCGGACGAATGATCAGGAGCCATCATTTAGACCACTGAGACCACCAAGTTTCCCCAAGCTCAGGTTTGGTTTCGTTGATTTAAGCCCGTGATCGGGCTATTCCAAGAAGGGAACGTGTAGCCCTCAAGTGTCCCTGACGTCTGACTGTACGCCGCATGCTTCTCAGGCTACTCGAAGAAAGCAGGAAACAGACAGGACAGGGAACAGGAAGGAGGATGAGAAATTAGAGTTAAGGAGTGCACGCAGAAGTGTCAAGAAAAGAAATTGTAAGCTCTTGCAGATGGGCATTAGTAAGTGATCATGTCGCTATTTATAGCGCACCAAATGTGCGTAGCTGCCACATAGTGAGCACAGGCCGGTTTGAATGCGAGAGAATTTTGTGGGGTTGGTGCAAGTTATTTAAAGTCTGTTAATTTATTTGTTTAGCTTCTCATATTATTTTTTTTCCGCATAATTTCATAATTTCAGCTGAGGCAATTGTAACAGGCTCTTCCAATGTTCTTTTTCGATTGGAAATCTTTTCACGAAATTGTAGTTGCTCCAGAAAATAAAAGTTGTTTTTTTTTTTTCATAAAAATTTACGGTGACTCCTGAGTTACTATTATTTTATTTATTGTATAGAAGTATAGTAAAGGTGTTCGTACATTCACAAGAAGGGTCATTAATTGAGTGCCGAGCATCCAGTAAGTTAACATTGTATCACGTTCCTTGATCTGCAGTGTGAGTCGTATCAAATTTTAAGGTGATAGGAAGAGATAGTGCTATATGGGCATAGCCCCTATTTCCAGCAGTGATAACAAACAGCCAAGATGGATGGGTAAGAGCGATAGTTATTTCAAATTTATTCAAATTATAAGACAGCTACAATAACAAGGGTCCTTACAATTAAATGAGTAAGTTGAGGAGTTTAAATATGATTCTGATTACGATTTGCACAAAGCATATGAAAAAGCAAAGTGGAAAACTACCAGTTAATAAACAAAAATGGCTCAGAGCAAACTTAGAAATATTTCATGATTTTATGGATCAGAACTATATGTTCCAAAGATTGAAGTAAGTCTTCAGAGTGGACTAACTTCCGAATATTTAAATTCTGTTTATTTTATAAGAGCAAGTAGAGTATTCAAAATGTCCTTACCAAGCAAGGTGTTGCATTTAACGGACACAGACGCGCACACCGGTTAAATAACCAGTCAGGAACAAATAGGCCTACCCGTAAAATATCTCTGATATGTTGTAAGTAATTCCCATGATAAAATTAACGGTTATGATTTGAAAAGGTAATTATATAAAAATTTGTAGTTGCACCCAGTCTTCGTGCGGTAGTCATTCACTACATTTGAGTCTGTTCAGCCAGCTCTTTAGTTTGATTGGCAGATCCTGTATCCAGCGACCTAACAAATCTAGGGAGTAGCCCCGAAGCCGCAATGAGAGAGAGAGCAAGTTATGCGCATTGCATGAGTTGGACAGTATGAATTAGTAAGTTTCGTAAATCTAGTTTGTAAAATAAAATTGTCGAATATATAGGAGTGTGTTGTTTGTTATTTTATAGGGCTGTAGTAGACTTTTTTCTATCTAACTCAAAAAACACAGTTTCATAACACAGGTTTCTTTCTATTTTATCCAACTGAAAGCACATTATTTTCGTATGATTTTAACTGAAAATAATCATGTTTCAATTTGACGGTATCTAGTCAAAAGTAAAAGTGATATTATTATTATTTTGTCAAAAAAAAATTGACAAGGCAGAAAATAAGTACACATAGGCTAAAAACAGCTTTTTTATATCCACTATGTTAGAAAAACACATTTGTTTCCGTTGAACATAGTTTATTAACTTTTATATATCCGTATGCTGTGTGAAAGGAGTGAGTGGCGGTATTTCTAGTAGTTATTTAATTTGAATAGGCTCTGACAAAGCATTTAGCGCCATTAGGGTAGTGCAAGATTGGTAAGCACAAGTAATGTAGTCAGTGTAAACATTGCAATTTAAATTAATTCAAAGTGCAGTGTATAATGTTTGCCTAAGTGCAGAGCATATTTGCCTTTAGGCATTAGAATATAAATATATCAGAATGGAATTACCAATAAATTAGTTTATGCAGCCAGGAGTAACCAGATGAGTGGTACATTTTTGTTTTTTTACCAAAAACGTCGTAGCAAACTTGCTGCAATGTGCAATGTGACAATAATTTTTCAGAAATTTAATAAGGCAGCTTTGAAAAGAATTTGGGCACAATATTTCAGCAGATGGAAGTTTAGAGAGACACAATAGTAAGCAAGCCTACGTGGGAGGGCCATCTTCTAGCATTGCGCGAAAAAGTGCAAAAAAGAGCCATGGGTTTATTCTGCTTAAAATATAGAGATCCTTCGTAGAGGCCAACTGCTGTATCAAATTCTACATTTTGTAAATTTGTAAGAGCACCTAAAGTTTCTGATTTATTTCATAACCACACTAAGCAGTTCACAACACACACACAATAGCAAAGGACCAGTTATATGAGCGACAATCAATCAAAATTCAGCATTTACAATACCGGCTTTCAGGGGCGATGCGAAAACACGTCCGCACAGTACGAGTGGCAAAACTAGGCTGGAAAGGCGATGAAGAAAAGTAAACGTACTGACACTTCTACACCCAAAGCGAACAATTGTTACCTAATGACAGACATTGGTTGGTGGGTGCTAGAAGTGCAACAAATTGGCTTCATTCAGTAACACCTGTTCCTCTTACTGTAACCTAATTATTCTTTGCACGGTTAGCATGAGAGACATCAATACTCATAAGAAATATGTGTGTGTGTCTGTGTGTGTGTGTGTTCTGTCACGCGTTGGTTTAATTCAAAATGGATAAGTTCTTAAAGGAAAAGGAGAACGCAAAACATCAGGAGTGCACAAAAATAACATGGACATGTCTTGCAAGCTTTTAAAACCAAAATGAAATACTTGAGAAGAAAGAAAAACGTAGTAAACGGCGGAACCATCAGAAGCATGATGAAGCATACAACAAATGAGGATTTGTCATACATAAATGGGAAACGGATTTCCCCGAAGAATTCTTCTCAAATACATGGAAGGCGATACAAATGTAATTATTGGCACTGTGTGCCGTATTTTCACTGTTGTTCATGTAGCCACTCTTTCAGAAAACTTGAAAATTACATTGCCCTGGGTCGATTTTTTTATTATGGGTTTGACGATCACCGTGAGCAACCCAATGGGCAATAAATCCGTCCCTAATTGAGGGCCACTGATTCCAGGGAAGGGAGAGAGCCAGTGCCGTAAGGCAAATAAAACCTTCATGCGTCCCCGAGATTCGAACCCGGACTATCTCGGACATAAGTCAGTGCTTAGACCACTACGCCACGGAGAGCAAGAAAACCTTCGCTTTGCTCTAGAGAGCTGCATGAATATATGAGAAATGGATCTGAAAACCAACCTGATGTAAAACATGATCAAGTACTTCGTCAAGTGCTTGATTTTGATCAAATGCAAAAAACATCCCTCCGTTCAATCAGACAATTTGCAATGGAGATTAGATCATTGATGATTAAGGGAAGAACGATATTTAATCGGTTGTAGAGAATCTACACGAAGATGGCATAGTCTGTATTCAGGAGACCGAAATTATGAAGTAATAACAAATTTTCATGCTTTGGTAAAGACGGAATACGGCAACTGTAAATTCGAAAGAAATAGAGGAGACTGAAAGAAAATGGTTGTAGCATCGCAGAAGCAGTGGCAATAGCAATAGAAGAAACGCAAGACAGAAATAACTGTGAGGCCGTTAGACACATATTGATGGAGTATATGTTGACGGAGAGTAGAAATAGTGTACGAGATTTTAGATTGTTGATGGGATTCATATAAGATCATAATGAAGATTCAAGTGCACTTGCTGGAAGTCAGATAACAGAGGTGAAGAAGCACTATCACTGCCAATCGTACGGATCTTTGTGCGTACGATCGGAAGTTACAGTGCCATCATCTAGCTGCATGCTGGAGATGTGTTCTCCTGTTTCGCGTTCTTTCTCGAGAGAAAAGATGGTACGGCTAAGTCTATTAACTGAACATATTTCTTGAAGCTTCATGCAAATGATTGCTTGTCAAAATATAAGGTCCAGTGAATGACATAACTCACCTTATATAACCTAGTTTTCAGAGGAGTTAATATCGAGGTGTGCCATTTTTTGCCTAACTTGAGTGGTTTAGAAGAATATTAAACCGTTTCCATGCGGTAAGTGTCGTCACCAAATAAGGAGATGCAAAGGACAAAACACGTGCATTTGGTGCGGTAGGATTGGTATGAAGTCGGATGCTGACAATCTTCGAAGTAGCAGCGTGGATGTTGTTCCGCAGATCGAAGGTGCGGCTGCGAGATCGGAGATATTTAAAAACTGTCAAATTGGGCTTTTGAAGGATAAGGTGAACGGGAGAATCGCCAGTAATTAACTTTTCGTGTCGGGTAAAAGGCACCGAAGGCATCCTACAGTTCATGCTGATCGAGATGCTCTGTGAGCAGGGACGGCGCCAGACATTTTTCAACGGGGTGGGGGTGGGGGGGGGGGAGGGGCTCTAGGGGAATGCTCTCTAAAATCGGGGGGGGAGAATTATGCTTCATATATAGATATATAAATAAAGTCAAGAATTTTCAAAAACCGCCGTCGCTTACCCTAAACAAAGCTTTCACTTGATTCCGCAGCACATGCAGCACTTTGAAGTGTTGAAACTGATGATTCTGCGCTTCTTGATTTAGTTTCTTATAAGAGGTCTGGACACCAAATACGTTTTGTGGGTCAAGCTGTTCTGGTGTTTTTTTAAAGCCGAATCCTTTTCAAGAGCTTTTTTTCAATTGTTGTAACCTCGCTGAGCGAAGGTGACCTCATGTTTTTCGTCGTCCGATGAAAACATTCTACACGGAAAACAACAAGCGGAATCCCTCTTTATACTACACTGGTGTGCAAAAATTAAGGACGAAGAGGAGAAATTAGCATAACAACGGAACGAGCAGGCACAACGGACCGAAAGACCACTCAGGAGATAGACTAGGGTCCGGTACGGTAGGGCATGCGCATATATGCAGCATGACGTGGAGTGGAGGGGGGGTATGAGAAGGGTATAAAGCACACGGGCGGTGTAAGCTCAGCACTTCGTTGAAAGCTATTGCACGGTGTACATCGGTTTGAACGACGTCAAGTTGCTGCCACCGTGTGATATGGCCAACAGGCAATCCAGTAGACGACATCTGGATGACTTTACCCCAGGTCGCGTCATTGGGAAGTTGGAAGAAGGTCGAAGTGTGACTAGTGTGGCCGCGGAGTTCGGGATAGCTAACAGCATTGTTTCACGAGCTTGAAGAACATTTCAAACGACAGGAACAGCTGTCCGAGATTTTAGCAGTGGTCGTCCACGAGCAACCACGGCGGCAGACGACCGGTATATTGTCCTACAGGCGAGAAGAGACAGACGGCAGACAGCGAGAGAAATCGCAAGACACATGTAACAGACAACTGAACGTCCGTTATCGCGTTTTACCGTGGCCAGGAGGCTGCACAAAGGTGGTCTATTTGCACGACGACCAGTACGGTGTGTGCCATTAACGCCTACTCATCGGAGACGGTGGTTTCTGTGGTGCCAGGAACACAAGAACTAGACACATCAGCAATGGGGTCGAGTTCTTTTTACGGATGAGAGCCGATTTAGTCTGACGAGCGATTCTGGAAGTATACACATTTGGAGAGAGCAGGGAACACGCAATCACAATTCTAACATCATCGAAAGGGACCGGTTTGGAGGTGGCGGAGTTCTCGTTTGGGGCGGTATCATGCTTGGTAGCCGTACTGACCTCCACATCTTCCAAGGATGTTCAGTCACTGGTGTCCGCTATTGTACCGAGGTTCTCCTGCCTCACGTGCGTCTGTTTCGAGGTGCTGTGGGTCCTGAGTTCCTCTTCATGGACAACAACGCTACACCTCATCGTACAGTGGCTATTTCAGAGCTGTTGGAGAGTGAAGATATTCACCGCATGGATTGGCCCGTGTGGAACCTTCTTGGGAGACGCTTGGCTGCACGTCACCAGCCGCCAGCAGCGGTTCCAAAGCTGCGATTGGCGCTACAAAAGGAATGGGTCGCGGTGCCTCAACAGCTCCTTGACAACCTCGTCCTCAGCATGGACAGATGTTGTAAATCCTGCAACGTAGTCAGGGGTGATCATATCCCGTACTAAAGACTGGATTTTTCTTGGCAGCCGCCTGTCACATGGACGTTTCTGTTTTATGTCCAGTTGTGCTCGAAGCTACCTTTTTAATAAAGTGCCTTTGTATCCTTTGGATTCCTTGTTCGGACGGGTTTCCTCACTTGTTCCATATTCGTACATCTTGGGGATCTTATGTTATGATTTGAGTCGATGTAGAGCACGTCTGTACGACATTACATTCGAAAAACCGTCTCGTCCTTAATTTTTGCACACTCGTGTATGTGCAAGCCATGGAAACATGTTATACTAATATGTTTGGAAGCTTCTTTGTTCTTTACCGTATTTTTTTGTGGGAATTGTTTTAACATACGCCGTTTGGGTTGATCCGGAAGTGAAGTTGCGAGTTCAACATTCTTTGTCTTGCGAACATGTGGTTGTTCCAGTGTTTTATCTTCACAAACATTGCGTTCATAAAAAATTCCCATTGAATCAGTACAAGCACTTAAAGAATCCTCGTTGTTTTCTAATTATTCACCACACGCTGTTGATGAAGTTGTAGCCGTCTGATAATCATTATCCGCTTTGTAGACACTATCGCTTAATTTATTTTTCTTCTTCTGATTAACACTTGTTCCAAAAAATCGTGGATTGGTCCTTTTGCGGACATGTTATTTCAAAGTTTGGTTTGGGAAGAAATACTCCACTTTCATGTATCACGCACAATACGTGCAAAAAAATAAACCAGGCAGGGAAAATGAGACGTTTCACCAGAACGAGAAAGAAAACGAGTGTAACTACTAACTAGCCAAGAGAAATTTCGCTCACTGTCTGGTGGTGACTGACGCCGATCACTGTCTGCTGTTTTCGACGATCGTGATAGCGCCCACTACTTGTCATAGACTGTGAGGATGCCAGGGCGGGGATAGGATTGGCAGAGTTATGCTTATTCAACTTTTCAACCCACTGGCATGAGCCGCGGCATCGGTCTGACGATTTCCTTTGAACTTCCGGCCGGTCTTCGAACTCTGTGTGCCAAAGCGGAAGCGCACCATATAAGTAAGGTTGCTGCCGTCTGAGTCATGGATCGTGGTTGGAGGAACATTATTGCATAATGCTAATCTTCTCCCATTGCCACAGAAGAACATACAGCTCCGATAGTAAAGCGTACTACATTTTTTTCATTTATCCAAAAAAATTCGGAGGGGTGAGGCTGACGGAGCAGGGGGGAGGGGTGGCTCACCAAAATTTTGGGTGTGCTTGCGCCCACCCCAGCTCACCCTGTGGTGCCGTCCCTGGCTGTGAGAACAGGAATGATAGCATTACAATATCCTTCAGAATTGATTGTGTCCTAAGACGGGTTTTACATGCAGTGAAATGCCCCTAAGGCGATGGAATCTTGTAATGCAATCAACTGAAGCTGAATCTGGACTCAAGTAAGCAACACAATGGAGCAACGTGTTTTAGTCATTTACATTTCGCGGAAGGTAAGTTTATATACGACCGCACAATGAAATCTCAAAAACATAACACACTTATGTCCAAACTTTAAGGACGAGGTTCATTTTGACCAGTCAAAATCGGAAAAATCGGCTTTATACACAGTCGAGTCACATTATTGTGATCACCAGCAGATATCCAGAATAACCGCCGTGTGCAGCGCGGACAGCAGCTAGACGGGCTGGAAGTGAATCAATAAGGTGCTGGAAGGTGTTCACAGATATGTGGAGCCATGCTGACTGCAGTGCATCTGACAGCTGCTGGAGGGTGCTTGGTGGAGGATCCGTAGAGCAAACAACATGATCGAGATGGTCTCACAGATGCTCAATTGGGTATAAGTCTCGGGAATTAGGGGGCCACGGAAGTACTTTGAAGTCTTCATCGTGCTCTTCCAACCACTCTCCGACATTTCTAGCCGTGTGATAAGTCGCATTGCCGTGCTGGAAGATCCCATCAGCCCCAGAGAAGACAATCAGCATGTACGGGAGTACGTGGTCTGTAAGGATGGATTCATAACGAATTCAGTCCATAGTGCCTTCCACAGGTATGATTGGACCAAGAGAATGTCACGAAAACATTCCCCAGACCATAACACTGTGCCCACCAGATTGTGTTCTGCCAGAAATGGTTGAAAATGTCTGTTCACCGATGTTTCTCGCCTTATACGCCAACGTTCATCTGTTCGATGAAGCAGAAAACGTGACTCATCGGAGAAAGCAATCTTTGCCAATCAGCGGAGATCCAATTCCGATACTGCAGTGCAAATGTAAACCAGTTTAGTAAACCCTGCTGCGTATGGGGCGCTGATGCAGACGGATGGTCACTGCACCTATGCTTTCAAAGGTGCATTGGCATCATCTAACGAAGATGCCGATGCACCTTCGTTAGCATAGGAACAGTGACCATCCGTTTGCATCAGCGCCCCATACGCAGCAGGGTTTGCTGAACTGTTGTTTTAGACACACTTTCGGTAGATCCCTGGTTCATTCGGCTAGTGCGTTGCTCCACTGCAGCGTGTCGATGAGCCCTCACGCACCTTCGAAGCCGACGTTCACCTCTCACATCAATGGCACGTGGTGCTCTGCAGTTTTCACGTCGCTTATTCGCAATGGTGCCATTTCTCTAATCACGATACACTTTAACCACAGCAGCATGCAAACAGTTAAAAAACTGCGCTGTTTCAGAAGTACTGCCACCCTTGGCCCAAAAGTCGATAATCATCCCATTTTGCAAATATGATAAATCGCTCCTATCATTCATGACAGCAACGAGTGATATGTTTTCAGAATACCTTGTATACCCTTCCAGCTAGCTCACGACACGTGCCTTCTTTCATTGGATACGCGCAGTTGACGACAAATTTAGGAGGTGGTAATGATGGTAATAGCAACAATAAAATGAAATGCACGGCATTAAAACTCATGAGAAATATGCAAAGAGATCGAAACAGAACAAAATGTAATGAAGGAGGTACAGGCTGATTTGTCATCTATTGACACTCTTTTATGAGCACTGCACAAACAAGCTGCAGGGCGAAGACCTCAGTAGGGAATATGTACACACATATCTGAAATCCATGTTATGCTTAGCACCAACTGGTTTACGTGCTCTTGGTGACCCCTCATTCTGGAATGACCGGATAAGTGCTGAAATGGTTTCGGGTGGGAGATTCCTTTGCCCAACACGTCCTCAAAGTGCATCTCATGCCAGTTCGATTAGACTGAGATCCAGGTAGCGCGCTGGCCAGTACATCTGACGGATTTCCTCACTAGCCAATATTCACCCATGGCTTCTGTGCGATAAGGACGACCGTTACCATGCATAAAAATGAAATCCGCAGGCACGGAACAGGCGAACATGGCAAAGAATCACATCATTGAGGTACGGTGATGATTATCCTTTCATCCTTCACCTGCAGTTAGGTATGTCCATAGACAATGATAATGCCCGCTCATGCCATGATGCCGCCACCACCATATCTATCTCATTCAATAATTTTTCTGGCATCATACCCAATCCCACGTTTCTTCTTGATCAGTTGCAGCTTAGAATCTGACATAAGACGAAAGCGACTTTCATCTGTTAACATTTTCATCTGACAAAAGACTAAAGCGACTTTCATCTGTTAACATTTTCATCTGACAAAAGACTAAAGCGACTTTCATCTGTTAACATTTTCATCTAACAAAGATTAAGCGACTTTATCTGTTAACCTTGACGCAAGATCTGAAGACCAAGCAACGTGAGATACACTACGTTGATGGCGAGCTGTAAAATGCGTCCTGGGAAATGGCAGCCAGTGTACAGGTTTCCAGGTTAGTCCTGCTGTGTTTGTACGTCTTGACACCCTTCGGTGCAAAACTTGCACGTTTGAGCTTATGGAAGACGAACAGACAACTGGCCTAGAGCAATTTTCCAACTCCACGTTACCATTATGGCCAGGTAACTGTCATTCTTCTGGTTTGTACAGCTAGGACGACTTCCATCAGCCGCCCCGGTGGTGTAGTGGTTTAAGCGACGGCTTCAGACCATTCGTCTAAGACGAGTGTGGGTTCGAATCCCGGTAAGGCATGGATATTGTGTTGGTCTTACGGCACTGGCTCTCTCTCTCTCTCTCTCTGCCCTGGAATCAGTGGCTCTAAATTAGGGACGTGTGAATGCTTTTATCCTGTTGAGTTGCTCAAGGTAATCGTTAACCCCCTCCCCCCAAAAAGACCTCAAACAAAACTTCTCGCAGAGGTTCTGTGTTTCCTGAATGCTAACTAAAGCCGCAAGACTATGTTATGCTCTACTCCAAAGTCTTTGGCGCCATTGGTCACAGTCTGGCCTCCTTCGAATTTTCCGATACTTCGGCGTCATGTAAAATCATCCGTATTATGTGAGCAAGCCATTCTTTGCTTACCTTAGACAGGCAGGGCCTCTCTTTCTGTCCACAAAGCACATGAAAAAAAAAAAACGGAAAGAAGTCAGATGACACACAACTTGTCCTGGTGCATATGTACACCTTCAGCTTCTGTCCCAGCTGACAGCAAATTTACATACGGGCTGTATATTATATCATTGAATGTCTTTATAAGACGCTCTGTAATCGTCAGTTTTCTTGTTCGTCCTTACGTTTTGGAGCACAGTGTGTTCGCGGTGGAAAGAATAACTAATAAAACACATTTGACACCCAACGGTGAGGTTCAACATATAAATGGCGTTCTGACTGAATTTAGAGACCAGTTGCGTGAACTCATTTTCTGTGAGTTAGAAAAACTTCTTTAAATATGCAAAAACTCAATTACAGTTGATGCAAGAATAGTGTCATAGCTAAACTTAATGACGAACTGGATGGAAACATTTTCTGTTGTAACTGCATAATCTGTCAAAGAAACTGTCTAAAGAAAAAATGAACTGCCACCTTGCTGTGCAGTGAGTTAAGCACTGGCTTCTTACTTTTAGTCTGAGATGGGCTCGGGTTTGAATCCCAGATGAGGCATAAATAGTGTATTTGTCTTACAATACTGGTTATCCCCCGTTCCTGGAACCAGTGGCCCAGAATTAGCCACAGCCGATGATTATAGCCCTCTGAGTTACGTTGTTCGTTCAACTCCCAAACAAAGTGAGCTGGAACAACATTTCACTAGGGATAGTATTAATTGTGAGTTTTTACGCTAGGTTAAGATGTAGGAATTTCATTTCTTTCTTATGTGATAAGGGAAGTGTTAATAAAATATGGGACATATAAGGTTTAGGGAGAAGAGGTTGCTCAGACGGAGAATCATAAGTTTTTTCCAGATCCAGCCATTTCATTCGTAGATTGCTAAAAAGTGAATCTCAGATTGTGTGTCAGTAATTTTGAACTCCTGAAATAAAAGCCATCGTGTACATTCTATCGTTTTCTTATGTTCGTCATTCCATATTTATTTTACCCGATAAATATGTAATGACGAATATAAGAAAAATGAACTAGATCAAGACTGATACACAAGGATTTCTCTGCAGTGAAAAAAACAATACGAGATTGTCACATTTCATAATACGGTAAAAGTCAAACGCAGCAGATCCTGAAGCAGAGTTTTGACTTTTATTTACCCTTTATTCTTTCCACAACGTTGAGTGACCTCAGTTCTTGGAAGATGTTGCTTCGATTCTATGTGTGGAGTAATAAGTGATTTCCAGAATTCCTCCAACAATAACCTTCTTTTGCCCAGTTTATTTTCACTCCATTTGGTATCTGTCGAAGTCCATAGATTAAACGTTTTGTAAGCAGAACTATCAAGCATGTTATAGAAAATTATCATCGGCCAGCGGTTTCGTTTTGGTTTGCAAGTGTACGTATTCAAAAGTTGATCAAGAGTATCCAAAGCCCCGTTACTTGCATTATAATCTACAGCATTAGTGTTTTTTTGTCAGATCTACTACTAACTACTTTTTCATGATGCAATGTGCTCGTAAGAATAAGGTTCTTGTTCTTTATTGGGATGTAGCTTAAATTCCTTGTAAAATACTGTAAAAGGTTGAACTATGCATATTTTTGTCATTTGTTCAAGAAGTTCTGGTTTGTTTTTCGTATGGTTCCAAGCATAGTAATTTATCGTTGTAGCAGTTGTGCCAAATTGTATAAAGTGAAAAAGTTATCACATGTAAGATTGCACTCCCTAAGTTCATATGTAAGGTCACACTCTACTGGCATGCCCTTATTTTTCTCTCGCCATGATCCTAGTTCATTTCTAGAATAAATTTCTCTTCAGAACATTCGAGATTTTACTGGCACACGAAGACCTTATTTTAATTTCCTGATTACATAGTTTACTGGAGGTATACCGCTTAAAAGGGCATCGTCTACGAAATACAAATAATTGTTCATTTACACCATAACATTTTCATCAGGATAATACACTGAGTGGCCACTTTATTATGACCAAATGACAGTTTTAAGCAAATGAGCTATGGCTGCACGCTGATGCCGCCAGAGGGCAAGGCTAGTATAAAAAGAGAAAGCTTAGTGCTTGCGACAGTACTAGAAGTGATTTTTGGGTGACGAGATGGGTAAAAAATGCGATTTAACGGACTTTCAACTTGGGACGATTGTAGGAGCTCGAAGCCATGGAGCGAGTATCAACGAAACTGCCGCATTCGTGAAATGTTCCAGAGCAGCTGTTGTTAAAATGTTTAAAGACTGGACTGTCAGCCAAAAAACTGGGTCTCTACGTGCAACGTGTGGTCGTCATCGACTAGTGACTGCTCGGGCGGAACGGAGAGTGTACAGACTGGTAACAGACAACAGAAGGGCAACAGTGCAGCAAATTATGGACCATTTTACTCAAGGATCCACTCAAATGATCTCTGCCCGCACTGTTCGCTGTACACTGCAACGGATGGGATATGGCAGCCGAAGTTCTGTTCGAACACCTTTGCAACGTCTCCAGTTCGTACAGGAGCACGAATATTGGACAGTAGATAATTGGAAACAAATTATGTGATCCGATGAATCACGTTTTCAGTTGCACCATGCCGATGGCTGAGTAAGAATTTGGCGGAAACAGCACGAATGCATGGACCCCAACTGCGTTGCTACAACCCTTCAAGCTGGTTGAGGCAGCGTTTTAGTTTGGGGAACATTTTCCTGGCATGCTTTGGAACCTTTAATTCGTGTTGATCAACGTCTGACTGGCACATCATATCTAAACGTCGTTGTGGACCAAGTGCATCCTGTGATGTGGATGGTTTATCCCAATGGCGATGGCTACTTTCAACAAGATAATGCGTCCTGCCATAGAGCTCTTATTGTACAGGATTGGTTTCAAGAACATGCCAGTGAGCTTACTTTGCTTAGGTGGCCCCCACAATCTTCAAATCTCAACCCCATTGAGAATTTGTGGGATGAAGTTGAACGAGCCATCAGATAGCTGGATCCACAACCCTGCAATGTCACACTCCTGAAAAGTGCTATTCATCAAGCATGGTCTGAGATTCCACAAACCACCTATCAACATCTCTTGGAGTCCATACCACGAAGAATCGACGCAGTATTAATGGCAAAAGGTGGCCCAACGAAGTACTGAGGGGTGGTCATAATAAAATAGTCACTCAGTGTATAATTTTGGCAGAATTTCTACCCACTTTTCCCAGATTTCCCGTACAGCAGTAAGTTTATATATGCATCTTTCTTCTTGACGAAGGGATTTATTATTGAAACGAATAACTCTAGATATGATGCAAAATTCTTCCACTGACATTGTTGCGCGAAGCATGTTACGACCAGTTTCTTTTCCCCACAGCCTTTTAGTTCATTCTCCGTATGAATTGTAAGCTCCAGTTAGTAATAATGAACCATTGTATACTTGAAAGGTGACACTGTCGACATTTTCTATTGTGTTCCATAAACTCTTCCCTTCAATATTTGTCATTTTTATTTCATTCTGAATTGTAGAATTGAATATTCTCGAATGCACATATTACACTTTTTTTCCTTATTGTTGAATATCTTGTAATGTTTTGGCACTATGCCAACTTTTTCAAAATGTCATTGTTTTTGACCTTGTAAGTGCTGTTGTGCCATGGGGAAGACGTATCGCGACTTGTCCACCAATTTGTTTTGCTATCTAAGAACCTGAATAAACAAGTTTGAAAAAAAAACCCATGACTTGCAGCAGATATTGTTATTATGTAACATTGTTGAAGTATTCTAAACAAATACGCATTTTTATAAACTTTTATAAATAAATTATACTAACATATTTCGAAACGGGTCGTATTGACCCGAACCATGCATTAGTAATGAATTGAAATATATTAAAGAAACTGCCGTGAAAATATATCCATGCATTATTTTTTATGAACAAATGAAAATTTTTTGTGGTCAAATATGACCCAAACAGAACAGTAGGGTTAATATTGTTGGAAGGCATTCCTTAGAGAGACAAACCTTGTATAGCCACCCAAGGGTTCGTACATTGCGTCGTTGTTTTTTTTCAGTAATAAGAAACCTGTCATTCAGCATGACACAATAACTTCCCACTGGATACCCTAACTAGTCGCACGTGATCCACAAATGATCCGCCAGAAGCAAACCAGAGGCAAAATACTTTTCGTCCATTGAGGGATTATTTCCAACTCAATATCCTTTAAATTTCAAATCTACATAAAAAAAAAACATGACTACAAATCCACATAAACTGATCTTTCGTTTTCGTTATCAGCCCAAGACGGCTTGATAACTCTCTGATTTACATATGAAATACTTTTGTGACTGCAACAGATAAGAAACTGTGAGAAGATACATTTTTGATACACTGGTGTGCAAAACTTAAGGACGAGCAAGGTTTTGACCTGAAACGTCACACTCGAGTGGTCTGAACATGTGAAATTGAAACCACAGGAAATTCATTATTTACCGAAATGATGGCAAAAACAGCACCGACACAACTGCAGATACTAAAATATATAGTGGAAATTTATTCAGAATTGGCTACGTAGCACTGGGAATGCAATGATACAGATGCATCACTGCAAAAAACGGTACAAAGGGAAGAGGAGGCGCTCAGTAGGGGGTATGTCCCCCCTAATGTCGATGCATGATTTGTACCGTCTGCTCATACTTCGCACTAGATTGCTGATGAGTTCTTGCAGTAACATTGTCCATTCTTCTGTCCGAGCACTCTTCAGCGGTTGGACAGTTCACGTGTATTGACGTACCGCAACGCGTCTCCCCAGAGCGTCCAACACGTGTTCCATAGGATTTAGGTCGGATGAACGTGCTGGCCAATCCAATTGTGAATGTCTTCGCTTCCCAATAGTTCATCAACAGCCACCGTACGATGGAGTGGGACTTTATAGTCCATTAACACGAACTGTGGACCAGTGGCACCTCGCAAAAGACGAACATGGGGAAGGATTACTTCATTTCATTAGTGCGCACCAGTTACAATACCTTCTTCCGATATGTACGTCCATCGATCAGAATGCCTCTCCATAGAAGAACGCCGCGTCCGCCATATCTATACCTTTCATTGATGTTTTCGGAGGGATTTGTACTACTTACCTCACGTCGGATTAGCTGACGTCCAGAATCGCTAGAGAGTAAATCTACTCTCATCAGTAAAGCGTACCGTATCTCACTATCTGCTGTCCAGACCTTATGTTCTCTAAATCACTGTAAACGTTGTCTCCGATGAGCAGTTGTTAAGGGAACACAAAGAATTGGTCTTCGGGAAACAGGTCACATTTTCATAGTCGCCTGGCCACTATGAACCTCCAAATTGTGCGTCCTGTGCTCATGTTCAGTTGGTTTGGAAGGTTACTGGCTGTCTGGTGTCGATCTATCTTGGCCTCTAGGAGCAGATAGCGGTTCTCATTGGGAGGGGGGCGGGGCGGGGGGTTCTTGGTGAACGGTAGAGATGTCTTTCGCACAGCTCTGCTTGTTATTCTGAAGGTTGACCACGCACGCTATACGATGGTATGAGCGAAATCGGACTCTTGGGTCACACTCATCACAGTTCATCCCTCCTCGAGCCTCCCAATAATTCAACGACGAGTAAGTTCATTAGGATGTTCACGATGGGCCATTTATTCGTCTCTTGCACACAACAAACACAATCGAACTTCTGCCCCACTTATGCACACCGTCCAGTGATTTTCCGTTCAACTGATGCTATTAAAGTGTGTGAGCGTATTTTGTTCTCATGTCACGTAAACCCTACGTAATGCTCCATTGTTACGCATGCGGTGTTGCGCTTGTTCCCAGACACGGTCCTGAATTAATTTGTATTCGGGTGCTGCTACTGTTTACGGTGTTATTTTTCTTTATCGACTTCGTCATTAATTTTCGCACGTGGAAGAGGTAACTGTTTTTTCTCACCTGAAATATCTTAGAAAATATTCAACATTTTGATTTCTTAGCCTCATCAGAAATGCACCGCGTAAAGCATAGTGACTCTTCATGTAAGTAGTTTCATTATTTAACCAATACTGTGTTCTCTTATAAATACGAGTATATGTTAGTAATAAAAAAATTATGCACATATAGTTGAAAACAAGGATTTACTTTCTTCTTGCACACAAAGCGAGTGGTTTTTCATTTTTCCATCTAATTTATTGCGCTATTTTGCTTTTCGGAATTGGAGAACAAAATCGCTCTAGTGCGCATCACGTGGGGCTCATGTTCTAGTTTACTCCTTGATACATATTTCTCTCCGCAATTCTAGCAAATATTGTTACTATGTAATGAATAATATTTTTAAACACAAATGGCGTCATATTTCGAATCGCAGTTTTCACGAATGAAGGTAACGCACCGATCTGAACACTGCATTATTTAGGCTTTTTGCTCAGAGTTGCCATAGCACCAGCTACGAAAACATAGTCCCATATTAACGAAAACAGACAACTTTTACACCAGGTATTATACTCGTGGCTAGACAAAGGAACAGCGTAAACACTTTTTTAAAGTGAATCTGGAAAACATTAAAATATATTATTCAGAAATCAGTTGCTTCTGTTAAACCGAATCTGAACACTTTTGCCATATTTTGCTCATTTGATACACATAAGCGAAGTTATGAGTGGGATTTTGAGAGACAGTTAACCATTACTTCTGTTGAAAACGGGCTTTGAAACTGTATCATAAAGCATGGTGCGATGGGATGTTCTGAACGACAATCGTCGCTATGGTAACGGTAACGGGAATCCATTAACACAACCGCATCTTAATGAATATTGCAGTGTTAATTCTGCTTAATTCTAGCAGACGTAAGTCCTCGTAAATAATTCTCCTGGCGAATGTTTGAATGCTCTGAGTCAATACAGTTCCTTGTCAATGCTAATAACATACCGAAAACGAACCTAATTTGAATTTGTAATTCCAGACACTTGACTAATATAAATCAGACGTTGACTATTTTACACTCACCTGAAGAAACATCGCTGAAAACAGCGGAAAACCATCTTCTCTTTCGCTTATATTTATTTGAAAGTAGTTAGTCTCAACCATTACATGAATCAAACACATGTTTCTGGCAGATGGATGCCACATTAATCCTACGTGTAGACATCTCTCTGAAAACTTGAAAATTACTTCGTCCTGAAACGGAAATCGAACCCGCATGTCTCTATTTACTTTCGAGTATGTTACCGTTGGGATGTAAGGTCAGGTGATGCGTAACATCACAGCCTCTCCTTGACAAATGTCAACCCCGCCTTCTCGTGGTGCATCTTGTTCCCACTAAAGGGGCTCTGACGACCGCAAATAGCGGTATAACTATACCATCGGGATCAGAGGAAATGCTATCCCACACTCACCAACCCGCTTGGCCAGCGTGGTGAGTTATGGCCAAACACCTCCAAAATGACTCTACAACTTAAATCTTGGCCCTCAGTCTCCGGCAGCTGGAATGTACCTGGCCAAGGCAGCGGCCAGTGCGACATGAAGGCAGAGGGTGCTAAGAATCCCGGAGGACCGGACTAGGCTGCCATTTGATGCTGACCTTGGCTACCTACAACGGACGCTCCCTATCTTCTGATTCAAGGCTTCTTGAATTGGAAGAGGAACTACAAAGGATCAAGTGGGACATCGTCGGGCTGAGTGAGGTAAGGAGAAAAGGAGAAGATCTCATTGAACTGAAAAGTGGACATCTCTTCTATTATCGTGGGACAGATACTGGCAGAACTAGTGGTGTTGGATTTATAATAAACAAGAAACTGAAGGATAAAGTGGTAGAAGTTGAAAGTTCCTCTGACAGAGCTGCACGACTCGTTATCCAACTATCGAGAAGATACCAGGTTCAGATTATTCAAACTTATGCACCCACCACAAGTCATCCTGAAGAAGAAATTGAAGAATTTTATGAGGAAATTCGTCATCTAAATAATAAAGGTAAGCAGCACTTGAAGATAATTATGGGAGATTTCAATGCAAAAATAGGGCACCGGCAACAGAATGAAACTTCAGTAGGTAAATTCGGTCACGGCAACAGAAACCAGCGTGGAAATACTCTCGTTGAGTTTGCAGAGGCAGAAGGATTTTTTCATCTTGAATTCCTTTTTCAAGAAAAAGCCACACAGGAAATGGACATGGAGACATCCAATTGGGACGACAAGTGAAATTGATTTTATTATGTGTAACAAAAAATTCGTCATCGAAGACTGCAGTGTGCTAAACAAGTTCAACACAGGTAGTGACCATAGATTGGTGAGATGTAAGATGCACCTCAACACTAAACTGGAACGTGGCAAGCTCATAAGACAAACAAAATGTATTGACATAACCAACCTTAAAAAACACCATAATACTTTCAAGTTGGAACTGAAGAACAGATTCTCTGCTTTAGAAGGCCTAACATCGGAAGAAGTGGATATTTCTGAAGTTAACAGAAAAGTAACCAAAGCTCTTATGGAAACAGCAACAAAATTAGCTGGGTCTAAGAACAAGTTGCATGTAAACAAATTATCAGGAAAAACCAAAATGTTGATGCAAAAAAGAAGAGAGATGAGGACAACTGAAGAAGATGTGACTTCCAAAGTGGAATATATAGAGCTATGCAAGACAGTAAGAAAAAGTATCACTGAAGACGTAAGAAAATTCAACTGTGAACTAGTAAGGAAAGCAATTGAAAACAACCAAAGCCTAAAGATAGCAAAGGGACATCTCAGTAAGGGAAGAAAACAGATTATGGCTCTGAGAAAAGAAGATGGTTCTATAACAAGAAATAGAGGCGAAATTTTGACAAAAGTGAAAGATTTCTACTCCAAACTATATGAAAGGGATGATACATGTACTCCAGACATCATGAAAGGTACCGGAGTTCTTCCAGTCCTCCCAGCAGAAGTTGCTCATGCAATCAAGAACATGAAGCGGGGGAAAGCTCCAGGAGAAGATGGAATTACTATAGACATCATACAAGAAGCAAGTGGAGAAATTGAAACAGTACTCGCCCAAATTTTCACTCGATGCCTTAATGAAGGGAAGATTCCTGAGGATTGGAACAATGCTACAATGATCCTGCTACATAAAAAAGGTGACATTGAGGATCTCAGGAACTACAGACCTATCAGCCTCCTATCAGTGGTTTATAAAATCTTCACTAAAGTTCTTTCACACCGCTTGAAGGTAACACTGGACATGGCTCAACCGAGAGAACAAGCTGGATTCAGGAGTGGCTACAGCACAATAGATCATATCCACGTACTGAGAGAACTAATTGAAAGAGCGAGGGAATATGAACTTCCATTGTGCATGGCTTTTATCGATTATGAAAAAGCCTTTGATTCGGTGAAACCATCAGCAGTTACCACGGCTCTGAAATCCTGCGGTATTGAAGATGCATACATTAATATTATTAATAACATCTATGAAAATGCAAGTGCAAAGATTCGGCTGTTTGAAAATACAACACACATAAAAATTGGAAAGGGAGTGAGACAAGGTGACACCATATCTCCGAAGCTCTTTAATGCCACATTGGAAAATGTCTTTCAATCACTGAACTGGGAAAACAAAGGGATAAAGATTAATGGAGATTATCTAACCCACCTTCGTTTTGCTGATGACGTAGTCATTTTTGCAACTACCCCATCAGAGCTGCAGAGTATGATCCAGGAACTTGCTGACAAGAGTAAAGAAGTGGGATTAAAAATGAACTTTCAGAAGACAAAAGTGATGTTCAATGCTTTTACAAGAAATGAAGATTTATCGATTGATGGAGAAAAACTGGAGATAACAGATACGTATGTTTATCTTGGACAGCAGATATCAAGTGAGGGTCACATTGATGAAGAAATTAATCGGCGTACAAAACTTGCCTGGAGAGCTTTTGGAAGAAACAGCATAATTTTCAAGAGCAATATGCCGTTATGTCTTAAAAGAAAAGTGTTTGATCAATGCATCCTTCCAGTGCTTACGTATGGTGCAGAGACGTGGACCTTAACTAAAAGAGACATACAAAGACTGCAGACAACTCAAAGAAGCATGGAGAGGTGCATGCTTGGTATAACCAGGAGAGATAAGAAGAGGAACTCGTGGATCCGAAAAATGACGAGAGTGGAAGACATCATGATCAGAGTTAAATCCCTGAAATGGCAATGGGCTGGACATACTGCCAGAAGGACAGACCATAGATGGACAGCCGAAATTTTAGATTGGATTCCAAGGGACAGGAAAAGACCCAGAAAAAGACCACATGGGAGATGGGTGGATGAAATTCGTAAATATGCGGGAGTGACATGGAGGAGACTGGCACAAGACAGACCGTTGTGGAGGAAACTTGGGGAGACCTTCGTCCAGCAGTGGATTGATAATGGTTGACAATGATGATGATGATGATGTTACCGTTACACCACCCAGAACGACAAACCTCCAAGCAGTCCCTAATACATCATCAGTTTGTTATGTATTTTAACAATTTGCGGATGCTTGTTGTGGCATTTTCGTGAATAGCCGTGGGCAGGCTATTCACGAAAATCAGCAGAGGGCCTTACCAAAACTTTCTTCCACTCCAAACTCATGTCGCCAGCCACAAAATTTTGAGCCCATTTGCGCTGTCCGAATGCACAAAAACTTTGGCTTCGTTTATGTTTCCGACTGCTTCAGCCGCTTTGATCCCTTCTTTTGCTAATTCGCTTTTATCCTTCTTTTTCTTCGATCCTTCAACGGAAGCACGATCTCAAACGTGTCGGCAATTTTGTGCCATGCGATAAGAGTTCAATACAGGTTTCCAAATATGTGTCTTGTACTAAACCGGTTCCACATCCAAAGAGCTTTTATTCGATATACAACATCGATATTTCCTACTGAAACTATGAAGATTAGAACATTATTACAAAAGAACATTATGAAAATAAAATATATCCAGGCATCCCAATATACGCAGTGTGTAAACATTGAATGTAGGAGAAAGGCATTAAAGCAAATAACATCATTCCTGACTGCAAGGTTTTATACGCTCATGATGCATTGGAATTCTTATAAATATTAAGAAAAGAATGGGCAATCAAAATGCATTGCTTGTTAAAGCACTCTTTCTGTCCTAACCCATCATAAAACATAACCTTTTCTTTTCGTAAACCACAAGAAATTTAATCTTCTATGCAAAAGAAGAAAGGGAAAGGAAATTATTTACCTAAACCCTAATGTCAGAATGTTCCAATGTTAACCATTCTTGAACATTTTCTGTGTAGAAAAATGTGTGAAACGTTTGAGGAAATTTTTTTTCTTACTACCGATGAATGCACATTCGAAAACCGTCTGACAGAAGTGCCATAGTTATAGCAGTCATACTTTAACTGTTTCTCACATCAATCACTGGCGGTGTGTTCCAGGACACTCACTTCCGGCGGCCGACATTCGATCCCTAAATCAGCTGTCGGAGTTCTACACTTTTTTAAATTCTGGTTCTGTGCCATAACTGAAAACAGTGTCTCTGAATTCGGCGTGGACCGCAGCTCCTAATCTCCAATACTCACGAAAAATAGTGAATTTCCTGAAAAAGAAAGAAGAAAGAATATACATATAAGTTCACGGTAGAAGGTAGGTCTGTGTTCTGACTTTGTTTCTTTTTGTTGCTTTTAGGCTGAGTGCTGGTCCATTTGTAATCTAAATCTGATTTGACGACGTTTCCTTTTTTTCTTTCATTCAGACTTCCTACCGTGTCAGTCCGCCAAAAGTTTCTCATTCACGAAGTACCGCTGGGCGCAACAGCTCCGATTACTAAAGAGCAGCAGTACGCGTATTACGAAACAAAATTTTTGTCTTTAATAAGTATGAAATGATTGGGTGAATCAACATCAAATTATACATGCTAGGTCTTTAATACAAAATTTCACGTGAAACGCCTTAGTGAGTTTTGAGATACATACACATTGTTTTGATACTCTTTGGTGGAAGACAACAAAACCAGAAAAGTAAGAAGACAACTTACGAGAGGGGCAAGACGCGAAGATGGGTCAATTCATGATGGCTCATTGGAAGTATCTTGGTATAGTTTTCAGAACTTCTCATGCCGACACCTATAAACTCTTAAAATTGCAGTCCTGTAACTGAAAAAATTGCCAATTTTAACAATTTTCTGTGAGCAACGAATTATCCGGTTAAAGTCAAATTTTGCCTGATGATTTTTCACGTGGCTGCTAAAATATTGTTACGTAATAGCCTACACAGTACACCAATAAACCAATGGAGGCACAGTATAACAATTAAAACAGGGATTTAATGGATGCAGGCATAATTTTCATCGGATACATCATGTAATAGTAAAAGCTATAATTTCCGGCCAGCTTTGGCCCTCTTCGGTGTTTCAGAAAATACGAAAAATCTGTTCGTTCACAATGAGCTGCAAAGAAAATACTTATTAAAGTACTTACGTAGTTTCTAGTATACCAAATACTGATGACACCGACAAATACAAACACTCACTCACATGCACTGATATGTTGGCACTACGGGTAGCTTTCTCTTTTTCTCTTGGAGGATGCGGCGTTGCTTACGGACTCCATGCACACATTCAAACGCACAAACTTCTTTCCTCCGTGGAACAAGAAAAGGGGTCGATTTGCTTCACTCTCTCTCTCTCTTTCTACAGGAGGGGTCCTTTGTTCCTGAAGTCAGGCGTTTCTCTCTCTCTCTCTCTCTCTCTCTCTCTCTCTCTCTCTCTCTCTCTGCATGAGCGAGGCGATCCCGTGATTATTTTCTGTCTCTTTGAATTTCCTTTGAAATGGCTCCTTACGGCAGGTATCGGTGGTCCGGCAAGGTGATGAAAGTTCCCAGGCAAATCTGGTGCTGGTTATTCCTAAGCTTATGTTTTTAGGTGGCTTTCTTTCTTATGCTCAGAATTTCAAGAGCGGCAGCAGACGGCAACAATTTCGAGCGCGAGGAAAATCCCTTTCCTAGTTCTCTCGCCTATCAAACAGATTCTGCTCCTTAACAACAATCTCCCGTCACCAAGAAGTGGTAAGCGGTGAATTCCACCACTTGGTACTACGGCATATTTATTAGTAAACGCTCTTCAAGTCCAAAAGCTTTCCCATTAATTCGCGCGCGGCACAGACAAAAGCTTCAAAAGCGCTTGTTATTTAAACAACTTTTGAGCTATGGGGAAAAGCTTTTAAACTCTGAGCTGTCCAATTTCCGTTTATGTGCTCTTTGTTCTCGTGGCAAACACCTGCAACTCGCCACTTGAATTCAAAGTGCTAGAAGATCTTTTCTTTATATACCGCCCCTCGCAAGTGTTTAAATTATAACTCTCTGTTAATTAAAAACCTCCAATCAAGTTTCAATTACCGTTAATTAGCCACGCCTCTCGCCAATTAATTATGCGAGGGGAGAATCGTCACAATATGTTCAAATTCGTTGAGTTGCAATGATGTCAAACCCAGACATTTGGTCTTTAATAAGTCAGGAACGGTGTATCAATCAATTTTAAACTTTGTTTGCAGGGTGTTCTACTACATTTCAGTAAGTAGGCAAGATTTTACTTGAAATGCTATCATCAAGTTTGAGATAAAGTTCCCTGTTTTGTCAAGTTTCTCGTTGAAGATTTTGGACTGATGTTAGGAACTTCTGACATAATTTGCCGCCCTAGTGGTTCAGTGGCCTAGGCGCTCGTTTCTGATCCTTCATCCGAGATGGGTCTGGGTTGAAGCATCGGTGAGGCATGGATGTGTGTTTATCTTGCAGCACTGGTTTTCTCCCTTCCCTGAAGCCAGTGGCCCTAATTTAGAGACGGGCGACGGCTTATAGCCCATCAAGTTGCTCACCGTTGTCATTAACCCTCCTTCAAAGAAAAACATAAATTCGGTTATAACTGTGTACATAAACGCTGTTTCCATAGAAACGAAGCTCTTTGTTTACCTGAAAGCTTACGTGACCCTTCCAAAGCCATCTCATAGTGGCATGTACAAGAAAGGCGTTTTAGCACTTGCTTTGAAACATGGAAAGAAAATACGTGACGTTACGATTCTTCAGTTTCTCAGTTTTTCATCATAATAATCAAGCTTTTGGAAACAAAAGCTTGATTTTGAAAGGTCCAAATGGATGACTTTAATTAGCGCACTGCTGTTTCACAAAATTATGGACTTCTATGCCTATTATGAGCTTCGCGTGTACTCTTCAGTGAATATGTGCTATGCATATCCCTGAAAACGACTGATTTCTATCATGGATTTGTATTTCTGGATGCATGATCTTACTGTCAAGCAGTTGCCACGATTAGAGCATTTCCTTTGTATCATATCCAATGGAAATAGGGAAAGAAGATTTGACTCTTCCTCCAGGATGATTAAGTTTTCAAAATTTCTGTGGGCTTTGGTATACTGGTGACTGTGAAGTACAGCACTTCAATGTCAGAAACAATGATAAATTCTTGTACACGACAGCTCTTGTGTTCATGATGTAAATCTTTCAATTGGCACATTAATCAAGATCTTGATACTTCTGCTGAATTCTGAGATTCTGTCTTATACACACATGTTTGACTTTATTTCTGCACGGTGTACCGATGTCTCTTGCAGTCATAGCCATTTTCAGCTTTGAGAAATTTCACCAATTACTTCGTGACGAAAGATGGATCAGTTTGAAGTTCTGAACGTATGTTTCAAAATTCTGGTCTTAACAGTGTAATGCAAATATGATATACTTGTAGTTTAGAGCTTTAATAAATTGCGCATATATAAAATTTCATGAAAGTCAGTATAAGTAGTGTGTTCTTGATTGAGACGAAGTGTAATATAAATGACTTACTTAATTTCAGAAAGCCTATTACCAAGACTAGTCAGAGATAACAGCAAATTATTAAGTTTCTTTATGAAGCGTAAATGTCGTAGTAAACAAAATATGGTAAGCAAAATCCCTATTGGAGAGCTATTTTTTCACGCCAGAGAATCCGTTCCACTCATGCTGAAGAAACCCAGTGGTATTTCGCCGATGGTATTTTGCCGAATTTTGATACTTTAAAAACGTTTTAATGGGTCCCTTCTGATCCAATTTACTTTTTGTACAGTGGAGAACTGGTTGTAAGAGGCACAAAACATATAACGCCACAGATTTTGAAGATGGCACTTGGTGTTTTTGTGTAAATATGACAAAAATGGTAAGTCAGACAATATCCGAAAACTTGAAAATTTTGTCGTCCTGGAGCGGGAATCTTAAAAATGTGTATTGTATGGTGTAATCCCGTACTCCATTCATGATATAACACCACGTTAAACTTCCAAAACAATAATTTCTAACCACTTGTTTCTTTTAATTTAGTAAAGGGCTTAGTAGAGACCTAGAAATCATAATATTCGGATACCAATCCATTTCGTGAGGGAATCTCACTTATTCACATGATGATGGTAAAACAGTAAGTCAGTGAACCAATCATCGTTGTATGTGGTCAAATGGACACAAACTGAATGCTCCATGATTGAGTTTTTATGCGGTATTGTATTTACAAGTGTCTGTGTGAATATCTGTCTTTCGACCCCAGTTCTTCAGAACACTCATAATAAATTTCGCATTAGTGCTTGAATTTACCGTCGTAAGACAGGTTCCAAAAATTTGTAGATAACACCTGATAAAATAAAAAAAATCTTCAAAAACATTTGCGAAAATATCTGGAAAGAAGGAGCAAAACTGATAAGCCTATTTTATAAAGACATTCCAGAAGGCACTGAACTTTAATGGATCCTTCCGCAAAATGCTAAAACCAGTGAAATGATCTTTCGATGAAAAGAACTTTTAGGTAAGGTAAAATGAGCTGAAAAATGAATTTCGATAAAAAGAACTGTTCGATAACATGACCTGTCGGTGAAATGAAAATTTCGGAAAAATGGTCTTTTGGTAAGGGGAACTTTTCAGTGAAACAGTCCTTCGATAAAATGATCATTTCAATAAAACTACTTTTCTGTGAAGTGATATTCTCTACAAAAAGACCTTTCGGGGAAGATATCTTTTAAACGAAATGTTTTTCGGTCAAGTGACCGGTTGGTAAGACTTGTGTCTGACAAATGAACTGCAACTCTACAAAAGTAAAGGGATCTTTCACGGTGCTGAAAGACCTCTTGAGAAGGCATTTCCAAAAAACGTAAGAACTTGGAGTAGAGTTTTGTGTGTTTCTCATATCCAAATGTAGATGGCCGCCCCGGTGGCGCAGTGGTATAAGCGATGGCCTCTGATCATTCGTCCGAACGGGGTCCGGATTCGAATCCCGGTGACGCATGGATGTTGTGTTTGTCTTACGGCACTGGCTCTCTCCCTTCCCTGGAACCAGTGACCCTAAATTAGGGACGGGCGACTGCTTATAGCCCATTGAGTTGCTCACGGTGGTCGTTAAACCTACAATCAAAAAAGAAAATCAAATGTAGATGAACAACTCTGAATTTGAAAGTCCATTTGAAGAGATCTTTTTGTACTGAGCAGAGTGACTATATAACGGCCATGATCAGATTCACTATGTATTTTCAACTTCCAGTCTTTCTCTTAAGGTATTTGTCTACGTTAGAAGCACAATTCGAGTTAATATGCAATGCAAAACATGAAAAAAAAACATATAACTTTGACAAAATTTCTTTAAAATGTTATGAAACGTGTCATTGTGAGTAAAAATTAAGTAAAATTTCATACGGACGCCGGACACTGTACAGTCAATTAAACTGTATATATTTCAATTTCCTTGATACCTATATTACCGTAACCTTTTCCTGTGCAATGGACTAAAAACTTTGTGATATTCCTTAAATTTACATTATTATAGCATATCGAACAAAAACTGCAAATTTTTTTTGAAAATTTATTGAAAAAATCTTATCGCATCATGTATAAACACTTTTAATATCACCAAATATGCATGTACACTTTAACATTTAATTCAAAGCATAGAAGAGAATATTTGAAACAATAGAACAAAATTTAGATACCATATCTTGAAAACTGTTTGAGTAATCACATTTCTTGCACGGAAATATAGCTGAAAATTTAGTTTTTCAGAAAACGCGTTAAAAGATTTGATTTGAAGAAAATTCTATATACTACTTGTTCATCACATTTAAAATTCACCACTCTTATATGTACAACCTTCCTTGATTTCATTTCGTGCCAATTTTGATTTTTTTGCAGCTCTTCTTTTTTTCCGAGCAAGTTTTGCAGTGGGTAAGGATTGACGTCTCGAATTCATTATTCGCTCATTGTCCAGTCTCAAGTAATCATTAACCATCTTTTGTTCAAATGGTATTCCTAATATTTCGAACACAGATAACAGTCCAAAATAACCAGAATTAAACAGCAAAACTGCAATATTTGCTCCTAATAACATGGTCTGCAATCCAACAAATGTTTCTTTTGCTAAAACAGTCCATAGCAAATTGTTAAAACTTTCATTACAGTTTTGGGTCTTCCCATGCAAACATTTTGAAAGTAGAGCTTAATTACATAGACTCATTTACACTGGTTTTATAACCTTTTATGACAGAATCTGGAAGACCAGGAGATTTATCACAAATCTGATTACCAGCAGATAATGCGCGCTGGTATTTACACCAGCTGTCTGATCCTGTCGGGCATTGTCCATGCATTATGTTCTTGTCGCTGGAACAGCATTGAAAAAATGCAGCTATAACCGCAGTTTGCATACTCTGCAAATTTCCTACATTGCTCCGGATAGCAATTCCATAGTAATTCTGCAGTTTGTCTATAAACTTATCGGTTAATTTCCCTTTCCCTCCAATTCCTTTTTTGCTTTTTTTCAAATTCCTCAAGCGAGAACCAACTCTTTTCTGCACATGGCCTATACACTCCAGTTTTTGAACTGTGTCTTGCCCATAAATGTCTTTTACTTCCATATAGTCTTTGGAGTCACCATCTCCATAGTATTCGGTGTACTTCAGTTGTCGATTTTTTTAGACCGTTCAAATATTCTATACACTCCCACTGATTCCATGTTTGATGCAGATCCTGTGTGATTTGAGCATAGGTGCTCGTTACTCGAATCATAGTCTCTTTTACACTTGTAACAATATTGTGTCATAACTTCCAAATCTAAAACTTTCCCAGTGTCAATGGAAGTTACTGACACACAACCATTGAGGGATGTATGCCCACGCCGCTGCCAAGTACCATCGACTGACACACCACAAGCTGTAATTTTTGTTGCTTTCTTAAATGTACTCCTTTTCAAATTCTTTACTTCTGTTGCTGCTTCTTGCATGTTTTGTTCAGTTGCAGCTTGTACAGCTTCAAATAGGTGGCTTTCATGCCGTCTGAAAGCTGCCTTAGATGGAAAAGGCAAGTTCAAAGTGAATAACAGCTTTCTCCCTGCAGAATAACCCTTTCCAATTAATCGTAATCCAAGAACTAATGCTGAATTTATCAAGTTTTTGTTGTGTTCCTTGCGAGTTGAAGAAAAACCCATTTTAAAACCACACTTACAAATTAAACACACTTTTGAGCACAGTCCAAATTTTGAATCTTTAACCAATTTCAAATCAGTTTGAAAGCATTCTTGGCAAGATAGTTTGGACAACACAGATATTAAAGTCTCAATATCAAATATTCTATTGCCTTTGGACGCATCTGTTTCATTGTCTGATACATTTACTTGAACATGCGGAATTTTTTGCTTACTCGAACTTGATTTTTGATTAATTTTTTTTTTTTTTTGATTGGAGGTTTAATGACCACCGTGAGCAACTCAATGGTTTCAAATCGATTTTATTTACAAGGTAGGGTTCAGGAAGCGAACTAATTAGAACGTCCTGATACAAGTTAAATACAGTAAAATAGGCAAAATTCTAAAAACTATGTACATTTAAATACAGCACGGTGCAATGATCTACAAAAAGCATCGTGGTGAAGGGTGCATTCACATTTTGCACGAAAACATAAGAGACTGGCGTAACAGTGCGTCTCAGAGTAAAGGTACAAATTTTGTGCTGACAAATAACAGTGCAGGTGTACAATAATTGGGCACTGTGCGAAAAGAAATTACTGAAGACAAAGAATACAAAAGAAAAATGTAATAATCTGAGACAGACGGAATTAGAATATCTCAGCACTGGGGGATTTTGTATCATGCATAGTAAAGACATTGCATTGTGCAATTGAGGAAAACATTGGTAATAAGAAATCAACGTGGTATTGCAGTTTGAGTTCGATGACAATCTGACTAGTATATCTGGATGCAAGAGAAATACAGTTTAAAACGTAACAAGATTCCAAATTTTGTACAATTTATGTTCAGCACGGTGCAATGGTCAAAATAAGCAACGTGATGATTGTGTCACTCATAGTGATAAACTGATACAAGAGATGGACGAACATGACATTTCATGGTAACTGGTGCAGTAATGCGATAGCAAGCAACAGAACGTATTTACAAGATATGTACTACAGTACTTTGTACAATTCACAACTGAAATGAAGATAGCGATAATGTGAAAATATGAGACTGACGTGACTTGATCGTCTCAACACCTGAGCACATTACATAGACGTGGAAAAACTTGAGCCAAAACGGAACTAAGATATCGCAATCAATAATAGTGAAGGCAATAACTGATTACACATGTACAGCATTGCGCAGTTTAGAAATACATTCGGTATAAGAAATCAATTTCATTAAAGCATGATTTAGGAAACATTCCGACGAGTATTACTTAATACAAGTAAAATGTAGTAAAGACGTAACGATATTCTAAACATTGTACAATTTATATACAGCACATTGCAATGGCCAAATTAAACAAAAAGAGTGAAGAGGGCGCACATATCGATGAACAAATGAAAGAGACGGACAAACAGGCCGTCTCAAAAGAAAGATGCGATATTGTGAAAACAAACAAACAACAGAACGAAATTATAATATAAGTACACCATTGTGCAAATCACTATGAGAACAAAGAAAGCATTAATGTGAAAACATGAGACAGACGGGAGTTGTTCGTCTCAACATATGAAAGATTCACGAGGATGATAGAGACTACAGTAATTAAACACAAAAATGGTATTGCAAGAATTACATAAGAGTCAAATTGAGGAGAAACAACACGAAAGGTCTAGTGCAATGGTGATCAGGAAGATTTAAACAAAGCTCATCAAAAGCAAGTATAGTCGAAGTCATGGTCGGCCAACCGTCAGTTGTAGCGACATCGGCGAGCCAGCAAACCAGGAGGCAGCCGGAGACCATGTGGAGAGAAATGTACTCTCGCAGTGCTGAGTAACAGCTACTTGGTTCTCGAAGCGCAGACGAGCAAGAAGGCAGTCTCGAAAGTGACACAGTAACATCTCAGAAGCTTGAGGCACTGTATAAGGAGTGGTAATATCTCGGCAACGTTGGTGAAACACATAGATAACGTGCTTTACTAAAACAAAAATGTAGGAACAAACTAATGGTAGCTTGACTGGTGGAGAAACTTGAAGCAGCAGTGTCTTGTAGGCGTCGAAAGTGAGATCAGCTGTAACTGAGTGTTGGGCGATAGAAAATGCTAAATGCAGGAGCGGCAGTAAGATGACACAATGGAGGTATACATGAGAGACATCAGCTTCCTGAGCACAGAAGGGGCAAAGAGGTGAATCAAGAAGTGTCATGCGGTGGAGGATGGAAGGGACGGGAAGACGGCGGTGAAGAAAAAGCCAATGAGTGTTGATCTCTAGTGGAGCGGACAGAGCAGAGAGGGCGGCGGACCACACAGCGGTGGTGGAGGATAGGGGGACGTCAAGAATGGGGATGGGAGAAGAGGAGTGGGACATGGAAAGGAAACGGTAGAGAGCCGACGTGGACAAGGAAGAGAGTGGAAGAGTTGTGCCGGCGACGGACAGAAAGAAGGGAACAGGAAGGGAAGCAGACGGGACAAAGGTAAGGCCAGAGGGAGTGGCGAGGTGGGGGAACTGAGAGATAATAGTAGAAAGGAGGAAGTCATAGGCAGAGCGAGAGGAGGGGGATAGAAGAAGAGTGGAGGGAAGAGTGGCATAAGGACGCCAGGAAAGGTCGGAAGTAGTGAGGTCTCTGACTGTTACGACTCCTTCACGGAGCCAGGAAGGATAGGCAAAGTGCGACAGATATGAAGGGTGGAGAAGAGACGAGAAAAAGAGGGGCTCGGCGAGAAGTTCCATTGTACAATCAGGCGGGGGGCGAGAAAGGGAGAGAGAGCGGAGTAAAGTGAGAGCTTCTCTGTAGACAGGGGGACAACGGGAGAGAACAAGAGATCGACGGTCCATGAGTAGTAGAGAAAGGAAAGTGAAGCTGACGTTGCTCGGATTAGTGGTGACATCTCTAACTGAAATAGCATCAGGTACAGGTGACGTGATGAGGCGAAGGAACGTAGTAATATTGAAAGCCTTGTAATACAAATGTGTGTCGACAAGGCCGATGCCACCGTGGTCTGGAGGAAGACAGAGCTTTGAGGCGCTGATCCAATGGTGACCAGTCCAGTTTACGGAAGTGAAGCAACGGGTGATGTCTTGAAGACGAAGGAGTGGAGTTTTGACTGCGTGCCAGGAGTGAATACATAAAGAAAGTAGGTAAGTACGGGTGAGACGTGCTCGTTGGAAGTAGGATGAGCAGAACTGGGCTCTGCGCCAAAACGCAGTTAACTTGTGCAAGCGTGGATGAATGGTATTCCACGTGGTAAGGGAGGCATCTCCCGGTATACCAAGATGGACGCCAAGGAAACGTTGTGAGATGGAAGACCAGTTGGCACCCCAAGGAGAATCCATACGATCAACCCAGGAGCCGCACCACAGGCCTGTGCTTTTGGAAGAATTATTCGCTGCGCCGGAGCACGAGGCGTATTCTGTGAAGAGACTTTGCAGTTGAGTGAACTGTGATTCGAGACGAACGCAAAAGGTTACATCATCTGCATATGCAACGGAGGTGATGCCATGATGTCTCGTGCGGCCGATGAGTGGTGGCAGAGTAGCTTGAAAGGAACGGTGCACTGTGCGAAGAAATGGTTCGATGGCTATTGCAAAGAGTTGGCCGGAGAGTGGACAGCCTTGCCTCACTCCACGGCGGAAGGGAATCAGCGCTGTGATAAAGGTGAGCAACTTAACCTGAAAACTGGCGTCCTGATAGAGGGAGGAGAGGAGGGAAAGAAAACAGGGAGGAAACCCAAAAGAAAGGAGTGTGTCAGAAAGATATGAATGGGAGATATTATCGAAGGCTGACTGTTGATCTAGTGAGAGGAGGGCGAGGGGTTCAGAGCGGAGTCGAGCGAGGTGGATCAAGTCGTTAAGGAGGTGGATCAAGTCGTTAAGGAGGTGGATCAAGTCGTTAAGGAGGTGGATCAAGTCGTTAAGGAGGTGGATGTTATGAGAAAGAGAGCGGCCGGGGACTGTGTAAGTTTGGTTTGGGGAGAGAATGTGAGTGAGGATGGGATTGAGTCGTTGAGAAAGAAGCTTAGTATAAAGTTTGTAATCAAGATTTAGTAGGGAAATAGGGCGCCAGTTCTGCAAGTCAAGGAGATCACCTTTCTTGGGGAAAAGGACTACATATGCGGCTGTAAATCTCCTCGGGAGGGGAGACAGTAAAGGCAGCTGAAAAAGCAGAGAAGAGAAACGGAAGAAGTAGAGGTAGAAAAGTTTTGTAAAAGCAGAAAGTTAGGCAGTCTGGACCTGGAGCGGCACTGGAATTCAGGGAAAGGAATGTGGAGAAGAGTTCGGAAAGTGTGGGGGGGGGAGAAGGAGAGTGGTAGCAAGATGGGGGGGGAGAAGGAGAGTGGTAGCAAGATGGGGGGGGGCTTGTGGTAAATTAGACAGGAGAGATGCCATAGCTGTGGGGGATGGCGGAGGAGGTTCACAGAACTTTTCAGTATATTGCTTACGGACATGAGAATAAAGAGTGATCGGGTCGTCTGACACCTCACCAGAAAAAAAGCGGAGGTGATGAAGTGCACTCGATGCTCGTCGTGTGCGTTCCACTGATGTAAGAAACTCATAATTATGCGCGTCTGGCGTCAGATGTTGAAGACGGAGTCGACACAGAGCTTGTTGAGCCAGTGGAAGGAGAAGAGATCGAAGTTCTGCTTGATAGGAGGAGAAGAGAGGATCACTTAATGTAAGAAGAGAGAGCATTGAGCGAACATGGTCAAGACGCATGTTCTGAATCGTTTTTGCCGTGAAAGAAAGGTTGCTGACATGAAGAACAAGGTGTTGTTTGATCTTTTTTTTTTTTTTTTTTTTTGATTGGAGGTTTAACGACCACCGTGAGCAACTCAATGGGCTATAAGCAGTCGCCCGTACCTAATGTAGGGTCACTGGGGTTCCAGGGAAGGGAGAGAACCAGAGCCGTAAGACAAACACAACATCCATGCCTCACCGGGATTCGAACCCGGACCCCGTTCGGACGAATGATCAGAGGCCATCGCTTAGACCACTGCGCCACCGGGGCGGCAAGTTGTTTGATCTCCATCCACAAAGTTAGACCACAGGAGGCAGATTGGAGTTGTGGTCGTCTTTCCTCTAGGAATGATCGAACTGACGACCAAAAATCTGGGTCTGAGAGAGTAGCATTATCAAAAGTCCAAGGACGAATTGTCCTGAGTTTTGTCGGAGCAGTATGGATGGTGAGAGCAATAAGCGCAGTGATCAGAAGAGGCTGTGGGATGAATGCACGATTCAGTCACAGCTGGAAGAAGGGTACTTGAGGCATAAAACCTGTCGAGACGGGATGTAGAAGGACTGTGGTCATGGGATAAGCGCCAGGTGTGAAGAGTCGTCGTCGGATGGAAGTGGCGGTGAACATCAATGAGTGAGTTGTTTGAAACAATTGACTGTAGAAGATTCACCAAGGCGACTCGGTGCTCTCTGATGGAAGGGGACCGATCAAGTTGAGGATTGAGGGTGCAGTTAAAATCACCTGTTATGAGAACGTGATCCGTAGGAGGGACGCGAGATAAAGCACGACGAAGACGGGTGAATAGTATTGACAGGAAGGTTGTAGAACATGGAATGTAGATATTGAAAATATGGTAACAAGTTGACTCAATGGTGAAAGTTGAAAGCTGTAGGAGATCTCGACACAGGTTGCGAACTGAAAAGGAGGGGACAGTAGAGTTGAAGGTGTTGCGGACGCCAATTGCGAGGCCACTATGAGGAGATAATCCAAATGCATGGTGAAACGTATAGTTCCACGGCCGCCATCTAGAGAAGAGAGTGGTAGATTTGCAATTCGTTTCCTGGAGTAGGAGAAGATCGGCCCCCAACGCTTTGAGGTCTTCATAAGCCAATGCATTATTGAGGGGGATGCGAATCCCCTGCAATTAAGTGATACGATCTTGAATATGAGGTTCAGTTAATGCTTGCTGAAGATCTTTCAGGACTGGAGGAAAAGACTTGAGTCGGTTGAAAAAAGTTTTCGCCCACGGGTGGGCAGGTATGTTCTGACAGCAAAACTGTGACAGGTTACAGATCTGATCTGGCACGAGATGGAGAAGTGAAGGATTCTTCGTGGCTAAGGCATGTGCGATGATGTAGCCGGTCTTGTTCGTTAGATATGCATGGAGATCTTCATAGGAGAGTGGTACGGGAAGTATATTGGCTTTCTGGAGTGATGCAGCAAAGTCTTCAACCGTGGGGAAGGAGACTTCAGCTTTGGATGGGGAGGTATGGCGGGTAGAACTGCCGGATCTGGGTGAAGTTGAGTTCTGCTTCTTCGCTGATCGCCGACGGGAGGAACCACGGCGCTTCAACGGAGTCTCAGTCGAATCATCACCACCTTGAGACTCTCTGCCAATGGACTCTGTATCTGTTGCGACGGAGGTACCAGTAGTAAAAGCGGACTGAAAACCCTCTGAGGGGGATTTAGAAGCCGAATGACGACGTTGGGGAAGTGTTGAGGCAATCGTTGGAAAATCCTCTTGTAAATCATAGGAAGCGATCGTGGAAGCTTCTCGTTGACCAACGGCTGTAAGTCGACGAATTTTGTCAGGTCTCAGCTCTAGGGCTTGCAGTGCTGAGGTGGATGGTGGGGTTCGCTTCGAGGGAGGTGCAGAAGCTGATAGAGAGCTAGTTGGAGCCGGTTGAACTTGATGGGGGCAATGCACTCGAAGATGAGTTTCGCCATGACATAGTGTGCAGTGTAGGGAGGTAATCACGTCGATTCTCCGACGCTGTTGTCCACAGCGCACATTGAGGATTTTCGGGCACGCTAACAGATGTTCATCCGACGGAAAGATGACGCGGGCACTACGACGAAACCCTCCATTGGTTTTGTCATCTGGATCTCTAGGCGCCGCTGAGAGAGTCGTCACCGGTCCCACTACTCGGCCAAATTTTCTAAGTAAGGTACACAGTGCAGCATTAGAGACTTCAGGTGGAACTGGATGAAAAGTAACCTGAATAGGCTGCTGCGCAACAGGCTCAGGTAGAAGATGAACATCTTTGATGGACAAGCCGTCAGTCATTACGAGATCGGCATGTTCCTTACGAGCAAAATACACCAATACGACCCATGGTTTGCGGGCCATATGAGTAATGTGGGATCCAGCGGAAAGCATCTGCTTAAGTGCAAGACTGTACTCTTTGAGCTTCGTGTGAGGTAGGGCATCGAAACAGACGCCAAAGTCCATGTAGACATAAATTGTTTTCCTGCTGGGGAGTCCTCCGGGATGTCAATGCTAGCGGAATTGCCGTCAGCACTGACGTAGGAGTCTGGAAAGACTGTCGCCACAAACTTAGAAGGAGCTTTCGCTCCGGAGGTAACCTTGCAATATGTACGAGAAGGAGAACTGACGAGAGAGGGCTGCAACGCAGCGCCAGTTGCTGGAAGCGGCTTTTTGAACTGAGTGGAATTGGAAGGCAGCGGATCTGCGACGTCAGTCACATCCATGGCCTTGTCTGCAGTACCAAAGACATGCGTCAAGGCGACGTCACTATCCTGGACAGGGCAAGCAGCTTGGGCCTTTACAGAGGAGTCGCGCGCCACATCCTGTGTGCGCACTACGTCACTGACAAGCATTGAAGATGATTGGTCTCCAGAGGTTGAGGAGGAGGTTAAAGAGCCTTGCTGATAAGGGCGTGAACATCACTCTTATCAGTTGCCGCCATTGCTAATGGCGAGGGTTAAAGGAAGAATCGAAAAGCTCGATCGAAAATTTAAATGCTGATTACAGAAATAATAAGTTACTCACCACCTTGTGAGACAAACCAAAAGAAAGCTCTCACATTCGTCTTGAAGGGACACACAACAGAAATGGACGACACAATCTGGAAACACACTAATTCAGGCACAAAACTGGAGCACAAACAACGAGCAACTTGATGGGCTATAAGCAGTCGCCCTTCCCTGATTTAGGGTCACTGGGAAGGGAGAGAGCCAGCGCCGTAAGACAAACACAACATCCATGCCTCACCGGGATTCGAACCCGTACCCCTTTCGGACGAAAGATCAGAAGTCATCGCTTAGACCACTGCGCCACAGGGGCGGCACCTGAACTTGCAGTCATTACATCGTCACTATCACATGGCTTAGGGCAGTGTAGCGATTGCCGTAAAAGGATCGTTTTTTCGATCTCTTAGACCTTAATTTTGGCATCTTAATTGACTTCAAATGATAAACAATAAATCTAAAGCAAGTTCACTACTTAAATAGCAACAGAACATACAAAATGTCACCAGAAATTATGACTAAACAAAGCGCGAAGCAAACGTAACTAAATCTCAGAATAATACTGATTGCCATTCCACAGAACATAAAATATATTATTTAATTAATTAAGTGTTGCCAAATGCAAATAAATGAATCCAAAATCATTACAAATAAATTCTGTTAGCATTAAAAAATATATAAGCGAAGAAAATCACTTATAAATTACAATGTCTAACTTTTTACTGTTCGGTCGATCTCACTTCCGGTTTATTCAATTGGCTATAACCTCTGTTCTAATAAGCGTAGAAACAAACATCAAAGTGTTTTGGATTCCTGAAAGTCGACTCTTTCAAGTAATATAATAAAAAAAATTCGAAAATTTTGCCAAAAATGGGTATTTTAACGTAGACAAACACCTTAAGTGCGGTAAACCTGATTTTATGTTGAAAGACATATTGACACGTCTGAAAGTCGACTGAAGATGTAATACACTGCCGGACAGTTGCTAAAGACGGATGACAATAGCAACGATAGCAACCATAAAATGGAAGGCACGAAAATGTGGAAAAATGCCGCCCCGGTGGCGCAGTGGTCTAAATCGCTTCTGATCAATCGTCCGGAAGGGGTCCGGGTTCGAATCCCGGTTAGGCATGGATGTTGTGTTTGTCTTACGACACTGGTTATCCCCCTTCCCTGGAACCAGTGACCCTAAATTAGGGACATGCGACTGCTTATAGCCCATTGAGTTGCTCACGGTGGTTGTTAAACCTCCAATCAAAAAAAAAAAAAAATGTGGAAATTAGCATAAGTGCGGGATAAAGTAAGACGTGTTGTGCGTATGCAAATTTTGGATTGCCGAACTTGTTCGCGACGTCATAACGCTGATAAGAGATATAAAGGATTTGACGCGTACTGACCGTTGTTGCTCAAACGCAAAGTTGAAAGGGGAAAGAATCAATTGACGAACTTGCAATTTTTAGTATGTCTTCCCGACATCACCTAGATGATTTTACGCGTGGCCGTATTATTGGCAAGATTGAAGAAGGGCGAAAAATAACAGATGTTGCCAGGGACTTCGACGTCAGCCACAGTGTTGTTTCAAGGCTTTGGAAATCATTTCAAACAAATGGAGGGTGTAGCAAACGTCACGGGGGAGGTCGTGTTCGCAGTACGACACCTGCAGAAGATCGGTACATAGTGCTATCAACAAAAAGACACCGGCGCAGCACAGCTAGTGAGGTAGCAAATCAGTTTATTGCTACTACTGGCAAGCTGATCTCCCGAAAAACTGTCGCCAGACGTTTGCATGAAGGAGGACTATACGCCCGCCGTCCTGTTGTGTGCATCCCATTGTCCAGACGTCACCATACCGCCCGTTTGCAATGGTGCCACCAACATCGCAATTGGAATGATAACGACTGGTCTGCTGTCCTCTTCTCAGATGAGAGTAGATACAGTCTATCGTCTGATTGTCGACGGCAACTGATCTGGCGTGATATTGGTACTGCATATTGTCCAGCAAACATACAGGAAAGGGACCGATATCCGACATGTAGTGTCATGGTATGGGCTGGCATCATGATCAATGGCCGTACGTCCCTCTATGTGCTTCCAACTGGGACTATGACTGGCCAACGATACATTAATGATGTTCTGCTACCTCATGTTCTCATGTTCCGTGGTGCTGTCGGTGATAGATTCATTTTCATGGACGACAACGCAACATGTAATCGAACAGTCGCTGTCCAGGAGTGTCTTAAGAGCGAGGATATTCAACGCCTCGCATGACCAGCACGTTCTCCAGATCTGAATCCCATTGAAAATGTGTCGGATGCTTTGGGGAGGAGTCTTGCTGGTCGCCAATGCCCTCCAATAAACAAGGACACCCCCATCCGTGCACTGACAGAGGAATAGGATAAATTACCCCAACAGCTGCTTGATAATATTGTTCAAAGCATGACACGACGTGTGGAATCTTGCATCGCCCTCCATGGTGGTCATATCCCGTATTGACATCTTATGCCGGAACGCCTGCGGACGATAATTGCATTTTTTTCACGTTTACGTATTCTGCGCAAAATGGCCTGTTTGTCCCTTGAACACGTTCCAAAGCCTTCTGGATTTCAGAGCACAATAAATTGTCTTTCTTGTAATGTCCTGGCATTCTGACATTATTTTATTTCACTTGGCATCCAACCACATTTACTTTTTTATGCGCTATATAGCCGTTTATGATCCGTCCTTAGCAATTGTCCAGCAGTGTAGTTTTTCATCTGATAACTGAAATCGCAAATAAAACTTTTTACACATTTTCTCTTGTACATGATACACTATTTTCTTTTTTAATGGCCTGGGCAATCATTTAGAAAGGCGCCGTAAATTTAGGATAGGGTAGCTGCGTCCATTGCTCGAGCAAAGCCGTGAGGAACCCATGCTGGGTTCGGGGATGCGGCTGGAGGCCAGCAACACTCCTCCGGAGAGCAACCCAGAGATGCTTAATGGGATTCAGATCGGGAGAGCGTGCTGGCCACTCCATATGGACTATAGTCACCTGTTCCAGGTACTGGTGCCTGAGGCGAGCTGTGTGAGGGAGGGGGGCGTTATCCGCCTTCAGTATAAATGTATCGGCAATTGCAGCGACATACGGACGAACAATAGGGTACAGGATGTCGTCTCTATACCTCTGAGCATTGAGGTTTCCTTGTGGCAAAACATAGAGTACACCAGAACACTACCACCACCATAGGTGCCCCTTTCGTGGATATTAAAGGGAAGACAACGAGTACCGGCCTCTCTATAGATGTAAACTAGGCGAGAATCAATCTGTAAATATTATCGCGACTCATCAGTGAACAGAACGTACCTCCACTAATTTTGAGTCCAGTTCACATGCATTCGTGCCCAATTAAAACGTTCCCTCTGGTGGCGGGGTGTGTGGGCACACATAATACCGGTCGCCGAGCATACAGTCCTCCTGCATGTAACCTTCTCCCTACCGTCGAAGTTGATACCGTTCGATCGGTGGCTGCCGCAAGCACAGATCTGATGAGCCGTCCTGTCTCGCCGTGCCAAAAGCCGCAAATACAGGTCATCCGCGGAAGTCGTCGCCATTGGCCTACCTCCTCTGTACCTTCGGGAAGCTGCACCCGTGACTTGGTACAGCTGCCACATGCTGCTGACTACAGAACGATCGACGGTGAGCCGTCTTGCCACGTCCGCTTGCCATTGCCCTGCTTGGAGTCGGCCTATCGCTGTGTAGCGTAACTCCACTGGTAAATGACGTCTCGAAAACATCTTAACAAAACCGCTATCTCGAAATCTTATCATTTATCGCCGCACATGAATTGGCAACTCCCTCCGAAACCGCTGGTTTTAAGCTCTTGCGCATTTGCATAAAGCGCTGCCAGCGCCACTCATTTGCCTTCCATACATCAATACCGTATGCCTTAGCCCGTAACCTATGCAAATTTCGTGCAATGTGAACTATATTTCGCCTAATTATCGCGATTTTTCGGTTTGCTGCTTACTTTATGGAAACCGGTGTACTTTTGGATTTTCCGAATGCATTACAGGTAACTATTTGGATTTAAGTGTATATTCCGAATGCGTAACAGCATATCTACTGTATATTTGGCACTGCATATGTTCTTTTAAATTCTGATTTTTTATTATGTCGTTGCTGAAATTGAAGCCTTAATTTTATGCACATTTCCCAGTGTTTTAGGCCAAACTTTCCTGTAAAGTTATGTATATTTAGAATTTATTTCGATAACATCACAGTCCCTGTAAATCGTGTTTCAAAATTGTTTTTGGGAATGGCTAAATCTTTCCACAAACATTATCCTGAACGTATCTTCTGAGTTTGGAATTGTATTATTTTTCTCTAGGGGGGCGTTGCACCATTTTTTTATCTGGCGCTATATCAGAGCTTCTAAATGTCCTCTTTGAAAAGTTCTGTTTGCTATGAACAGCTGGTGCCATGATCAAGTTTACAAAACAAAAAAAAAGAAAAAGAAATACGGGCAGGTGATTCAAATGTATATCTTTCATTTTAGGAATCCGAAACCTTTTAGGAATCCCAGAAACCTTTCTTTATGATTAAATGTAAATATCGGTAATATTTTCGAGATTTCCTAGTTTGTTTTTCTCCACATGATCAGTTTTCTTGTTAGCTGGCAAAACAGTATATACACATTTTTTTTATTGAAGGTTTAACGACCACGGTGAGCAACGCAGTGGGCTATAAGCAGTCGCTCGTCCCTAATTTAGGATCAGTGGCTCCAGGGAAGGGACAGAGCCAGTGCCGTAAGGCAAATACAACATTCATGCCTCACCGGGATTCGAACCCAGATCTCTTTTGGGCGAATGATCAGAAGCCATCGCTTAGACGACTGCGCGCCGGGGCGGCACAGTATATTTGTATTTAGTATATTGTATTTACTATTGTATATTGTATTTACTGTTGTATATTGTATTTACTATTGTATATTTGTATTTACTACATCAATAGTATTTAGTATATTGTATTTGCACAGTATATTTGTATTTACTACATCAATCGTGATGGGAAAATTCTTTTCAAAAGCAAGTACGTTAAACAATGGTCAAGATTTCATACATGCATACCCACTTACGTTCCTCCTGCAAATGAGATGAAAAAGTGTTCTGAATCGTATTGTAAATGTTTATCTGAATTAGGTACGATAGCGCTGCTTCCATTTATGGGTCAAAAAGTTTTCGCGCCGGAGATCTGCGCTCATCATTAAGGTTTTCACGCGTAATTAGGATATTTATATAGCGAATTTCCTCCCTCCTCGCGAACATATACATTAATGTTTACGATGATACCTCTTCTACTTGAAGTTGGACTGAAAGTTTTTAAACCTCTTCCACTTGAGGACGGATTGAAAGTTCTTATACTTCTTCTACTTCAAGTCTGACTGAAATACCGGTGAAGAAACACAAATACGAAATTCATCCACATACACGCTTGAAGTTATTCAAGTTTTTCAAAAATAATTTTTGCACTACTTAATGTATCAAAACCGTTCTTTCCTGTCTATTTTGAAGATTTTTGCTGCTTGTTCACCTGTCCTTTTTATCACTGTCAACTGAATTAACTACAATCTATTTCTTATCCTACCCTTTCTTCGTAAGTTCTTTACATTAGGTGGGGGTAGAATGATGCTCCTAATCACATTAAATAAAAATCTGTAGATCATCATAATGTAACTCAATTCAGTTACTTGATTTAGAAAGAAATTAAATCTCATAACTGAAAATACGTTTTTGAACATCGCATTAAAGCTGAAACCAAACATGAAAAAGTGAATTAATACATAATGTTTCGCTTTATGTTACGCTGAGCTGGTCATTACAAAATGCATAGCATAAAAAAATTTGTTAATAAGGTAACACCCGTAGAAGCTAAAACAAACATCTGATCATTCCAGAGCAACGCTGGTTTTCTGAATCAATGTCAGAAATGCCTCGCATGATTATAAGCAGTCACACGTTTCCAGGATTTTACAGCTTCCGTGAATAATTAAGGTCATTCACCTTAATCAGTGAGGGCATTTGCGTAAGTTGTTTTGTTTCCTTTTTTCCCTTCGTGGTTTCATGCAGTTTTAAAGTATCATAGTTGCTCCTTTCAGATCTAGTTAGTTTATGAGGGAAATCGCTATGTAGTGGAATACATTTAAAAAACAATTCTGGTAAATTTATTCAGGGTGCTTTACTTTAAGGTATGTAGAAAACTGAGAGAATAATATTGATGTAACAGAAGCAGAATAATATTGATGTAACAGAAGTATAATATTTTGCTGAGAAAGGCAAATTATTTGCGTGTGTCTGATCTTAAAGACTTAGCAGGTGAAAGGTCATCTTCAAACCACTTCCAATGGGATTTTGTACTTTAACGTAGCTCAAAAATGAGGTATTTTCTTGAGAATTCCACTGAACACTGTTGTACAGAAAATAATAACAAAGTTTACTGATGTAATGCGCACGTGTTTTGATAAGATTATTTAAATTAGTATGTTAAACATACTTTAAGATATCTAAAGGTGTTTAGTCAGCAATTTTCTAAAACCCGAAAGAGTAAGACAAGGTGTAAATAGGTGTTGCAAATTCTGTTACATCCGGTGCCAAAAAGAGCAACATTTGTCCCAGTTGAGTTGCAAGAGATTTCACCGTAAGTAAATGAAAATATATGCCATTATGCCATGGAGCGGCATGTTCTATACCTCAAAAAGGTGGGAAATTTGTATGTGAACACAATATTGTATCAAGAACAGCTGGGAAATGCGCGTGTCATGATGTACATAATTCATCTGCAGCAAAGAGAACTTTTAACCAAATTTGAGGCATTTTTATATTGCTGAATAGCAATACAATGTCACGTGAGCTGCCAAGGAATCTGCCTGAAAAATTAAGCACCTTGAAAAGCGTTCGCCATAGTTATAATATCTACAAGATGGAAAAATAGATATCCAATGCAATTTTGCAAGACAAACAATCGACGATGATGGAAGAATGTGTTACCATCTTTCTAGCTGGAAATTCCTATACGAAAAGACAGTTGAAAAATTTGTTAGAAACTGCGGTAACCGAAATATATTAGATACTGAAATAATTGCAAAATATAAATTATGTATCTATAGAGTCTTCAACACAGAAAGTGCTAAGGTAGGAAGTACGCGTATTTGTTGGAGCGAAATGCCAACTGATGTGCATGTGCCGAGAGCTGGGTCATGTAAATGATCTCACTTGCGAACCAATCACGTGATAGGTGAGAGAGATAGAAGGACTAATCGGCTCTAAGTAGCTGAGCTTGGTCGCCATCACCTGTGCATAATGAGCACTGTATCTGGGTGGTCTTGGTGGCTAAAGCTCGTGTAAGGATTGTGAATGCGTGGTCGACGTAATCAGGAGTCCTACCATCACAGGGAAACCTTTATAAAAACCCTTACTTCATCTCAGGGCTGGTTGATTTCTGCGTCGCATCGCAGGGGGAACACATCGGGAGGCAACAACTATTGGCCGAATTTGGACACAGTGGTTGGAAGTAGGCATCGACAAGGTCTGTGACTCGCACATTGCATGAAAGAGCTTTGTGCTCTCGCCAGCCATTATGACGACTGCAACTTACTACATCACATTGTCGCACAAGGTTGTATTGGTGCCGTACCAGATATCGCATGGCAGGGCGGGTCTTGCTTCTGTCTCAGCGCTAACGATCTCTGATTGAAAGTCTGGAGACGCCATGGTAACCGGAATGATTTTGCTGTCATCCGTGAGGGTCATGCGGCTCCGCAGGCTATTTGTCATAGTTTCGGGAGCTATCAGTTTCAACAGCAGTTCACCACTCGTAAACATAGTGGGTACAATAACACCACAACGATACGATGAAGAAGTGCTGCAGCCCGTTTTTGTGCCATATTTCAGTGGCATCCCTGATGTCCAGTTTTAACAAGATAGCACCGTCTCACACACTGCCAACTTTAGTGCATACAAGGTGTCCAGCTTCTGCCCTGACTAGAGCGATCCCCAGAATTCTATTCATTATAATAGAACTCGTGGGATGTTTTTAGTGTCCCTCAGCACGATTCTCTCGAAATGTCGAAGAATTGTGGGCACAGATCAACGACGCATCGTAAGCGATACCTCAGGACACGAACAGTGGATTTTGACACCCGATGCCGTTCTGTGTAACAGAATTTATAGCCCACCATGGCTGCCATAAGCCCTACCGATTCAAGTCACGTTCTATTGTTTCGTCAGCCATCGCATTCAAATAATCCGTCAGAAATTTAAAAAAATTCTTTCCCACTCAGCTATCTATACGTTTGCTAAGTTTCATGTCATTTCGTGCATTTCTTCACGGTGTGGCCCTTCCTACGTCGAGCATTGTCAGCGTTTATATACACTCGTTGCCAAAACAAACGAAGCACCCGAAGAAAGTAATTCGATCCTAATGAAACACGCCATTTTTTTTATTGGAGGTTTAACGACCACCGTGAGCAACTCAATGGGCTATAAGCAGTCGCCCGTCCCTAATTTAGGGTCACTGGTTCTAGGGAAGGGAGAGAACCAGTGCCGTAAGACAAACACAACATCCATGCCTCACTGGGATTCGAACCCGGATCCCGTTCGGACGAATGATCAGAGGCCATCGCTTAGACCACTGCGCCACCGAGGTGGCTGAAACACGCCATGCAAGTACCTCCGGGACGAATATGCAAATGATTAAAAACTTACCACCAATGACTAAATAGCGGCCCTTCACAGCGCATGCGAACGGCGCGTCGAGGAAAGTATATCAAGAGCAAAGCTCGCATGCAGGGGCAATTGTGACAGCGGATTGCGGTTGCAATGCATTACGCTCTATGGACTGAGAGGATGTCTCCATCCATGCACAATACGATCAGTTGAGCGAATTTGAGTTAGGACGTAACTAATAGGGTGAGACAGGCCGTTTGGTCAAGTCACTGTATCGCCAGGTATATGTGTCAAAGCGACGCTGCAATCGGACAATTTTGGCGCCACTGCATCGAGGAGGGTGCAACCCAGCGGCAAGTGGTCAGTGAACTGTCGAGGGCAACGACAGAACGCGAGGATCCAGCGATTGTGAGAGCCGCACGAAAAGAACCGAATTCGTTGCTCTCAACCATCCGTCGCTAAGTTGCGTCCTGTACAGGTATGGGAGTGATCATCCGTACAGTTGCCAGACGACTTGTGGCACGGAAACTACATTCGAGGAAACCACTCCGTCAACTACCACTGACCAGAGACCATCGCCGGCACCGGTTGCAGTGGTGTCCGGCCCGATCAACGTGGGATAGTGTCCAGTGACGTTGCTTTGTCTTCCGTGATAAATCACGGTTTTCACTTAGCGCCGATGACCAGCGCATACATGTCTGGAGACGAGCCCGACAGCTTACGAATTCCTGCCTTTACCGTGGAACGGTACATTTCTAGCACACCGAGAGTGACTGTTTGGGGCGACGTTTTCTACGATAGCCAGACGCCTTTCGTAGTTCTCCGTACCACCCTCACGGCTCAACGATACATTTACGACATTCTACGACCTGTTGTGTTGCCATTCCTGTAGTACATCACCGAGCAATATTTAAACGGAATAATGCTCGGCCACACACTGCACAGCTCTCCCAGGCCTACCTCCGTAATGTCAACACCCTTCCACGGCAAACCCGATCGCCCGACCTTTTACTGTTCGAACATGTTTGGGACATAATGGGACGTGACCTTCGCTCATCCCGGAATGTCGACGAACTGGCCCCCAATTTGGACACCATCTGACATACTATACATCAGCACAATATCCATGAACTGTATACGCTTATGCCACGCTAGGTTTCCGCTTGTATCCGAGCCAGAGGTGGCGCTACAACGTGCTACTCGTTCTATTGGTGTAGCTGTTTTTTCCAAATAAATGACACAACTACTCCGGAGTTGCAATCATTTCCTTTCCTATACATGTACATCGCACATACCAATTTTCATCTTGATTGGATGATTCCCTCTGGTTGCTTCGAGTTTTTTTTTGGTAAAGAGTGTATATGTAAAGTATATCATTAGCCATTGTCATTTCACTGTTAGATGGGCGTCTTGTCAAGTCCTTTCCATAACTTTCTTTCTTGACCCAGTTCATCAATTTATTCCAGTATCCTTTTGCATGTCATCCACCCACTTAAAACGTGATCTTCTCTTCGGCCTTTTCTTGTCCCTTATTATCCATTCTGGTCAGTTCTCTTAGAAGTATGTCAAGTGTATTACCACTTAAAGGCCCTCACTTTGATGATGATGATGTCATCAACTCCTGTCATTTTGAATTGCACACGGTGGTCGTTAAACCCCCAAACATATAAAAAAATTTGTCATTTTCCTGATCCCTGTATTCCTTTCCCTTTCTTTTCGGTTATACAAAGAATGCATCTCTTCATGCTTCTTTGATATGTCTGCAGCCTCTGAATGTCTTACTTAGTTAAGGTCCATGTCACTGATCTATACGTAAAAACTCGGAGGACGCATTCGTTAAACACTTTTCTTTTAAGGCACAATGGCAAATGATACTTTAATATTGCACTGTATACTCCCCAACCGAGTTTTATACGCCAATTTATTTCTTCTTCTATTTGGCCCTTGCTTGTCTGTAGTCCAAGATAAATATAGGCATCGGTCACCTCTACATTTGCCCTATCGACTTCTAAATTTTCAGCTTTTAGTGCATCAATTTTGTTTTCCGTAAGTTCATCTTTAAACCTTCTCCATTGCCCTTGTCAGCAAGTTCTTGGACCATACACTGCAGTTCTGAGGGGTACTTACAAAAGTGACGACGTCGTCAGTAAAATGAAGGTGGGAGAGATGGTGTCACTTTGTCTCAATCCCTTTTCAATTTTTATAAGTGTAGTGTCCTCGAAGAGCCCGAGCTTTCCGCTTGCATTTTCACAGATATAATCAATAAAAGCCGTACATAATGTGAGTTGATATTTATTCATTATTTTAATTAGTTCTCTCAGCACATGGATATGATCTTTGTGCTGTATCCGCTCCAGAATCCAGCTTGTTCTCTTGGTTAAGCCACGTTCAGTGTTTCCTTCAAGAGATGCGATAGCACCATAGTGAAAATATTGTAAACCACTGATATGAGGCTAGTAAGTCTGTAGTTTCTGAGATTCTCAATGCTCCTTTTTTTTTACGTAGCAGGATGGTTGCAGCATTGTTTCAATCATCAAGAATCTTTCCTTTGCTTCCTCTATTGAGAGTTTAACAAGCACCATGAGCAACTGAGTGGGCTAAAAGCAGACGGCAGTCCCAAATTTAGGGTCCCTGGTTCCAGTGAAGGGAGAGAGCAAGTGCAGCAAGCCAAGCACAATATCCATGCCTCACCGGGATTCGGACCCGGAACCATCTCGGACGAATTGTCATATTCTAGCGCTTAGATCACTCTGCCACGGAGCGGCAGTCTTCCCTTAACTGAGATATCTAGTGTTGACTTGGGCAAGCGTTTTTCTTAATCTATCACTGGCTTCTTGTATAATGGCCACTGTAGTTCTATCTTCCCCTGGAGCTCTTCCTCGTTCTATGTAAATCGCATGTGCAACTTCTGCTGGAGGGACTAGACGAACTTTGGTGCTGGTAAATTACTTTATGCCTGAAACAGATATATCGTTCCTTTCACATATTTTTGTGTAGAATTCCTTAACTCTGTTATAAATTTTGTTCTGTTTACTGTTACAGGACCATCTTTTTTGAGTTCCATAATTTGTTTTCTTCAATTACTGAAATGACCCTTTGTTTCTACACATGCTTTGGTTGTTCTCAATTCCTTTTCTTCACTAGTTCACAATTGAATTTCGGTATGTCTTCAGTGTTATGGTTTCGTACTGTCTTTCATAGTTCTATATATTCTACTTTGGATATCACAATTTCTTTATTTACCTTTATCTATCTTCTTTTCATCAAAATATTTGTTTTTTCTAATATCTTCTTCATGTTACTTTGGAGTTTAGTAACACCTATTTTGGTCTTTTTTATGATAAGGGTTTTGGTAGTTTTTCCGTTAACTTTAGACATGTCTATCTATTCCGTGGCCCAACGTTCTAGAGCAGAAAATTGGTTTCTTAGTTCCAATTTGAAAGTTCTTTTATGATTTTTAAGATTTGTGATAACATTTTGTTTGTTTGTTTTATGAGCTTGCGTCGTTCAAGTTTTGTGTTAAGGTGAATCTTATATCCCCTCATCCTGTGGTCACTTCATGTCTTGATCCTGTTAAGCACATTTTCGATGACAACTTTTTTATTGGGTTCCTCACCACTGTGAGCAACTCAATGGGATATAAGCAGTCGCCCGTCCCTAATTTAGGGCCACTGGTTCCAGGAAAAGGAACGAACCAGGACCGTAAGACAAACACAAAATCCATGCCTCACCGGGACCCATCTCGGACGAATGGTGAGAACCCAGTGCTTAAACCACTGCGCCCACGGGGCTGCAAAATTTCGTGTTACACATATCGAAATCAATTTCACTTGTTATTCCATTTGGGTTAAAATCAGTTTCACTCCTTATTGTTTTTCTAGAAAAAGGAGTTAGGATGAAAAACCTTTGACGGCTCCGCAAACTCGATAAAAGTATTTCCACGTTGGATTCTTTTGCCATGACCAAATTTGACTACGGACATTTCATTCTGTTTCTGTCACTCTGTTTACGTATTGAAATCAACTATGATGATCTTCAAGAATTGCTTACCGATTGTATTCATAATTCGAATTTCCTTGAAAAACTCTTCGATTTATTTTTCAGGAAGACTTCTGGTGTGTATGTGTGTGTTGGCTTTGAGGATCTGTATTTGGCATCATTTTGAGAATTGCATACTGAGAGGTGCCACTCCGTTTAAGAAAAAAATTTTAATTTCTACAACACTGTCTTTCAATTGTTTGTTAATTATAAAACTAACACAACTAGTTCTGCCACTGTCAGTTCTATAGTAGTAGAAGTGATGACTCCTTTTCAGTTCTGTAAGATCCTATCATTTTCTTCTAACATAAGAGTTCGGTAAGATCTGGTCATTTTCTTCGACGATATCCCACTTGATGTTCTGACGTTCCTCCTTCAACCCAAGGAGCCTTGAATCAGAAGAGAGAACGTAGCCAAGGTCAGCAAGCATCAATTTGCAGAATAGTCCGGTCCTCATGTGGTTCTTAGAACCCTCTGACAGCGTAACCACTGACCGTTGCCTTTGTCAGGTACATTCCAGCTGCCGGAGACTGAAGGCTAATATTTGAGTTTTGAATCTTTTTTTGAATTGAGTGTGGGGTAGCATTTCCTCTGAACCCGGTGTTATAGTTATACCGCTACTTGTCCTTCAGAGAAATAGGGCACACCACGAAAATGCGGGATTAACATTTGTTCAGGTAAGGCTGTATGTACGTTGCGCATACTTATACTTTGTGTCCCATATATACGAGAGTGAATCAAAAAGTAAGGTCAATGCTCTCGTTACCTTGCCAAGCAGAGCTGCGGCAGACTGATATTTAGGGAGGGGAGGGCACGTGACCTTTACACATGGTGGATGCAATAGCTAATATTCTAACCGCAGCTACCCAGCAGTTGCAAGGACGTAAACATGGCCGCTTGTTTGTCGGAAAGCTCTATAGTCGAGCAGCGAAGTGTAGGGACATTTTTGTGGACTGAGTGTTTGAAACCCGCAGAATTCCTCATAAGATGCTTGTGCAATATGAGGTGGACAAGTGTATGAGCTAGGGACATGTGTTCAAGTGGATAGAAAGGTTTCAAGCCGGTAGAACGAATTTGCTTCATGAAGCTCTCTCAGGCTGTCCGTAGACCCCGCGCACAAAGGACCATCTGGATCGCATCGATGCGCTCATTAAAGAAGACCACCGGGTTACTCTGTCTTAGATCGCCCAAAAGGTAAACATTAGCTATGGCTCTGCATTCTCAATAGTGCATGAGGATCTCGGATATCATAAAGTGTGTGCCAGATGGGTGTCATGGCAGTTGTCTGACGCACACAAGAAGCAGCACCTGGAAATTGGCAGAATGTTTTTGCAAAGGTATGAGTTAGATCCCAGTGTTCTGGAGAGGACTGTCACTGAGGACGAAACGTGGGTTCATCATTACGACCACGAGAGCAAAAGGCAAAGCATGGAGTGGAAACATCCGAGCTTCTCATGCAAAAAGAAGTTGAAAGTTGTGCCTTCGGCACCAAAAGTAATGCTGTCTCCTTTTTTTGATCTAAAAACACCCATCGCTTAACACTATGAAGCACAGGAGGACTCCATTAACAGTAGATCATATTGTGTGTTGCTGAACGACAAACTGATACCAGCGATTCGCACAAAACGACGGAATGATGTTATCCAGAAAGGTTCTGTTCCTGCACGACGACGCTCGTCCACACATAGCATTGGCAACTCCACAAACAAATACTGAGTTTATGTTTGAGGTGTTATCACATCCTGCTTACAGCCCCGATCTAGTGCTGTGCGACTTTCATGTCTTCGGGCCTCTGAAAGACGCTTTGCGAGGCCGCCGTTTTGAAAGTATGTCCAGGAACAGGAAGCAGGGCATTCGTGGATGCAGGAACAACCCAAAACTTTCTTTTCTGAAGGAATCCAGACGCTTGTACACAGATATAAAATATGCGTTGAACGACAGGAAATGCAGATATAAATATGCGTTGAACAGCATGTTGAGAAATAAGGTAATTCTTATCTGTATGCATCGTAGTTTCTTTAACATACGACAACATTGACCTTATTTTTGGATTTATCCTCCTCGTATATGTATGTACATGTGAATGTGTATGTGTGTGTGTGTGTGATCAAAAGTATCTGAATACAACTTCTGAGTAGTGGAGTTTCATACATATGCCGCAGCCGTGGCCAATACAGGAATATACAGACTTACACGTCTCGTTAAACACCATAAACAAGCATGAATAGTAATACAAAGCTCACCGATTTTCAACGTGGCACGGTCATAGGATGACATGTTAGCAACAATCAGTTTCGAAAATTTCTGCCTTGCTGCAACAGTCCTGATCAACTGCAAGTTACGTTGCAATATTATTGTGGAGTGGAAATGTCTAGGAGTAACAATAGCGCAATCACGACCTCGTAGGCTGCATAAAATCCCAGAGAGGGACTCTCGAGTGTTGAATTGGGTTGTGCAACACCATTGCCGGTCTTTGGTTGTAAGACTCGCCGCCGTGTTCCGAAGTGCCTCTGGAAACCACGCCAGCATCATAACGATCCGTCCAGAGCTGAAAGAGATGGGTTTCCATGACCGAGCAGCCACAGAAAAGCTTAGCATCAGAAAAATCAAATCCAAACGTCGGTTGGAATGGTGTAGAGCTCGGCGCCACTGGACTCTGGAACAGCGAACACGCGTTCGCTGGAGTGAATCACTCTTCACGATCTGGCAGTTCGATGGACGAGTCTGAGTGTAGTGAATGGCATGTGAATTCTTCCTGCTCGATTATCTTGTGCCAACTGAGAAGTTTGGTAGAAGAGGTATCATACTCTGGGTCTGTTTTTCATAATTTGGGCAGAGTCCCCTTTTTCCACTGCCCTAGAATCTCAACGTTGCGGCCAATAGTAACATTATATCGACGACAATTTTGAGCTCCCAGCGTTATGGAAACAATTCCGTAAAAACCCTTCCCTTTGCCACAGACAGTTCTCCCGTCCACAGAGCAAGGTCCATGCAGGAATGGTTTAATGAAATGAATGCGGAAGAACTTGATTGGCCTTCGCATAGCTCCGATCTTAACCTCAGATTGCACGAAACACCGACTGAACAAGACCGATTCCCCCGACATCGGTAACCGACCTGTCTAACACTCTTTTGGAGAATGGAAGGAAATTCCATTAGCATCTAGTGAGAAGCCTTCCCACCAGACGAAAGGTGCATTCTTGCTATAACCAGGTAAGATAGGAAGAGGAACTCGTGGATCCGGAAAATGACAAGAGTTGATGACATCATGATCAAAGTGATCTGAAAAAATCCCTGAAATGGCAATGGGCTGGCAGATATACAGTATTACTGGAAGAATTGACCATTGTTGAACAACTGAAATTCTACACCGGATTCCAAGGGACAGGAAAAGACAGAAAAAAACTATGTGGCAGATGGGTGGATATAATTCGAGAGCATGTCGGAGAGAATTGATAATGGTTGATGATGTGTGTATTTATCAAAACTGAAGCACGGATAAAACTGCTGGTCTGGAGCCAGACGCAACGATTCTGTTAATAAAGGTTACGTTAAATGTAGGATATGTGTGATCTCATTGATCCTGATCAGTCTGAGGTGATGCTACAAGAATTGTTTTGATGCGGCCATAGAAGCTGCGGTTTTATCTCACTCCAAATCCAAATATACACTGCGTAGTGGCAAACTTTCACATCTGCACAGTCGGAAAATACATGGAGAATTTTGAATGTAACTTCAGGAACTTTAAACAAAAAGAATTGTCGGAGATATTATGAGAAACTCAACTATATACATGTATTTACTCCTCCTAAAATAAGAGTAATTTCTCCAAGCATGCCTTTAAACCCGAAGTTTATTCTCCCTCTATCTCTCTCTGAAAGCAAAAATACTTTTGCACCGTCTTTATCAGAAAACAGTGCACTGGAAAAGTTAAGAAAACCACTGTAGGCATCGAAGGAAAGAGAATTATGGATTTGACTGATATATGCACAGAAACTGTGTCGTGTCGGCTGAATGCCAGCTCGACGGGCGAACAAAGTGACACTACAACATATATTTCTTCAAAAGATGTTTTAAAATTAGCAATAGCTGACCTCAAATAATAGAGCTGACAAAAAAGCTTAAAACTTGAACTTATGACACTATCTTGTATTTCTCATTCCCGCGTTTGAAGTTAGTGCGGATATTTCTTTATTTTTATAAAGAATTGTAAGTTTTGAATTGAATCCTCTTCTTTTTAGCAAAAGTAACTTTCATATTAATTGACATGCGCGTTAATTACACACAAACCGTAGCAAAGAGAAATAAAATAACGACAAAACAATATATGCATAGAAAATTTGGAGTAGACTTATCAAAGAAAATGAAAACTGTCGGTATTTTTTGACGGTCCTGTACCTGGAATTTGTTTTCAGTTTTCATTTCTAACTTGCCTTAGATGACCTTTGTGAGTACCTAAGGCCCGAAGTGTTCGTTTAGATTAATTGGTTTCAGGGACAGAAGACACCTGGCTCTACGCGAATAATAACAAGATCGACCAAACGCCTGTCTTCTTGAAAGGTAAAGAGACAATCCCTTCTTTCTTCTATGTGATCTCATGATAATTTTGTAGCAGCGATAAAATAATGAAACAGTGAGAACGTATCAGAGGAAGAGTAGAAAAACATTCCAGTACAGAAAAACGAGAATCAGAACCAGGAGAATCTCAAATTTCCCTCTCCGTCTTTAACATTTTAGCTCGCATTTTCGTAAAGGCACATTTTCTAGAGAAGAAATGTTGAAGCAGTTGGATGGCTGTTCTGCTGTTGGAAGAACGGTCTTCATCTGTTGTTATTTATGGCTGCATCTTTCTCCCTTTTACTATCTCTCGATCTCTTTTTTCTGTTTGGATACTGGGAGTATGTTTGTCGCCGTCGCAACGGAGGAAAACGATTACTTTGAATTCCCTTTCGTCGAGAGTGGATAATCATCGGATGAAAGCAATGTCGAAGTCGCCAGGTCGGCTTTAAAAGAAAGCGCCTCCATGCGGTCTACGACGAAGAAATGAAAACACCTGACTATTCACAAAGTGAGGACTGAACGGTGAAATATCGTCGCCATGAAAGTAATTCAAATGAAAAAATTTCCCGCCGACTGATCTACCTCTTTCAAGGAGAATAAAATTTCTTTCCAGAACAGCGTGCGATGAAACACCTCTGATAAAAAGTAACTTTGGGGAGATACCCAATTTGTCGCCAAGTAATGTAAACTGGTTTTGTATACCAAACATAGCAGTGTTCATTATAGATAACGAAATTAGTAAGGCAGATAATGTAAGCAAGCTATTCGAGAAGTAATGCAATTAAGTACTTTTCCTTCGACTAATTGCGTATCGAGGAGCTTGGTCGCAGGTTTCCAAATTATCGAAAGCAGGCAGCTGCCTAACCTCTTGACAGGGTAAATAAATCTTATTTACCCGTATGTTAGAATCGTGAGTGAAAAATAACGGTGTTCGTAAAACAGAATGCAAGAAGACAATAATCTGGCTGCTCAAGAGCTTACACTCAGGCAAATCAGCAGAACAGAAAATTCTGGAAACCAATACAAATGCATTCTAATTCCATAAGGACTTTAAGTATCATTTATTACGTACATGCAACAAGCTATGCGCAGTATTGAAACTGTGTTCAGGCTTTTGTCAAAATTCAAAAATCATACTACTTTTCTTAAAAACAGCAAATGATCTTATTAAGTGTTCTCTAAAATTAAATGAATGATTTTTTTCGAGACCTCAAACTTGAATTACCTTTCGGTGACTCAACTGTATTACGACTTACCTCATCTTTGGATAAAGGTGACGGGCGATATGGCTTTCTTGAAGAGCACTCGAACATCCACACTGGGAAAGTTTTGAAAAGTCTCGAACCAGAGAAGTTTTGGAAGAGTGTTTATGAAATTCATGATTTCCTCCATACATTCAACTAACATCCAGTAAATTCTCTAGAAATAAAAAGGAATGTATCTTCAAAGTAATTGTCTAGTATCAGTGAAGATTGTTCATCACAAATAATTATAAAATCAAGTATAAAATTTCCCTGAAGAATACTGGTTCAAAATCATACCAGTCACTTAATACACTAGCAAGAGCAGCCCATGCACCTAGGGGAAATTTCGTTTTTTATCTTTCAGAGAAATCTGGATTTCGGAAATGTTAATATAATTTAGCTCGTGCATTCCTCTGAAGTACTAAAACATGCAATTATATGCAGTCAAATGAGAGGAAATGTGAGAACAGTACAACTATTTAAGTAACCAATTACAGGAGATCTCCTGCACAGATTTTTATGAAATGCTAAACTCCGAATGATGTTATTATAATCCACTTTAAAGTTTGCTCTTTCTGCGAAGACACAAGTCTCTCAGCTTCCTTTTTAATGATGAAAGTTCTTGTCAAAATTCAGTTTCTGAGATCACGGGAAGTTGCTCTGTTTCACTGTTGGTCGTCTGTTCCATACAAGGGATAGCTTCAAGGTTTCCTTAACTATGCGGAATACAAAAAATGCCGCGTTTAGCCTTATTATCCACTGAGTGATGAGAATTTTCATGCCCGCAGAATTTCCGGTTTGGTCAAAACTCGTTGTACATGCTGTACCTAGTGTGGAGGTGGCGTATTGTGATCAAATTTCCAAACTGCGGATCCATACTTTTTCGGCCGCATACGACGCACTGAATGCGAGCCTTCTGGTTTTTGGCGAAATGAAATGCATTCGCATTGCATCTGTGCATACTATATTTCCACGCACGACAAAAGCATTGAAACGTCAGACGTGGGGACCTTCACGACTCAAAGAGTGTAATGAGCTACCTCGTGAGTCCGAAAACGTAGAAATGTGATAAGGAACAGACTTACACATATTACACTGTCCAACACACATTTTGGTGCCTTGAAAGTTAAACCTATTCTTGGATATATTTGGGACGTTGATTCCAAAAATGGCATCAGTTTTGACCTATCAGCTCTATTTTGGAAATAGCGCATACCCACCCTATATGCTGATTCCACCGGTCATCCGTCAAAACTCGGGATCCTGCATCGCATGCTCTGCTTTTTTTGACATAATTTTGATAATTATTGATGCTATATATATATTACATACTATTTAAACAAGCACATAGTACTCAATCTGTTTATTTCGACACAAGAGCATATAAAATGATCAGTCATTCAACGCATGAAAAACGTCTTTTATGGGACTATTTTGGACATGATCTTGACAAATATGGATATAATAACATACTTTTAAAACAAGCACACATTACTAATTCTGTATATTTCAACACAAGAGTATATAAACTGATCAATCATTCAACATATGAGAAACGTCTTTTATAGGACTTTCTAGAGTGATATCTACGAGAACAGTCGCGCTGAAGTTTTGAGCAGTAACCTGCCATCATGTGGGTATACCACTAACCCTGGCATCTGTCTTCCATAGTTTTTATGTCCTGGTGAAATCTTTCACTTTGCTCTTCGCTTAAATCACCAAGGCCGCCCCGATTGCGCAGTGGTCTAAGCGGTGGCCTCTAATTTTCGTCCGCAAGGGGTCCGGGTTCGAATCCCGGGGAGGCATGGATGTTGTGTTAGTTTTACGGCACTGGCTCTCTCCCTTCCCTGGAACCGGTGACCCTAAATTAGGGACGGGCGACTGCTTATGGCTCATTGAGTTGCTTACGGTGGTCGTTAAACCTCCAATAAAAAAAAATCGCCAAGGTTTTCTTGAAAGCGATCTAGGTGGCTGTGTAGGCAATGGACCTTGATTCTCATATTACAGCCGAGCTTATTAAAATTGGAGAGCGTATCCTCAACTAATTCAGAGTAGTTGTCTGCCATATGTTTGCCAAGAAAGTTTTTGACAACTAAAACAAACGAAATCCAGGCACAAGACTCAATGTTGTCCATTGAATCTATGAAATATGGATCGTTTATAAGCTGTCTTATCTGGGGACTATCGAATAACCCTGCTTTCAGTTTTTCCGTGCTCAGTCCAGGGAATGTACGTGATAAATAGCCAAAGCACAAACCTTCTGTGTTCAACGCCTTTACAAATTGTTTCATTAGTCCTAACTTGATATGTAAAGGTGGTAGGTTGATTTTGTCTCTGCTTACCAAAGGTTCCGTAAAGACATTTTGTTCTCCAACTAACATATCTTTTCTGAGAGGCCACACTTTTCTTATCGAGTGGTCGTGTTTGGCTCTACTGCCCCAAAGACATATAAAGCACGAATATTTTGTGGATCCACTTTGCTGACCAGGGATAAAGTTCACCATCTTTAGGTCCACACAAACCATCCATTGATGTTCTTGATACTTCATGTTTTCCAAGACTAGATAGATTGTCTCGTACGTCTCTCTCATTTTGGCTAAGTGATCAATTGGAATTGAGCCATATCTGGTGCCGTTGCGTAAAAGAACACATTTTAATCTCCGCTTGGAGCTATAAATGAAAGGGCGCCATTCATTTGGCATGTATGATGATAGACCCATTTTCTTGAGAAGGCCACTGACATGCCTATCATTTGGCATGTATGATGATAGACCCATTTTCCTGAGAAAGCCACTGACATCTTTGCAGAACACTAGGTTGTTTTCCGTAGAGAAAAAGGGCAACAAATCCTTTTCTGGGCTACGGTAAAACGTAATGTTGGTTCCAGATTGAAGTAAATTATTTTCATTCAATCTGGAGGCCAGCAATTCTGAAGACTCCTTTGAGAGTTTCCGATCCCTGATGAGGTCGCTCAGTTCATGTTGGTTTAAAGGTTGAGCCCTTGATGAAGATCCTACGAAATAACTGTCACTTTCCCCAATGCTGCTATCTTGTATGTGGTCAGACATTCTTGATTCCTCATCCTCTCGCAGCTCTGGTAGATGAATGAAAGATGGAATGGGTACCTCATTTGAGTGTGGATGCGGTCGTTTTGCTGAATCGAGGTCAGGGTATGTCCAATTGCTTCGATTGTTTTGACTGATGCCCTTGGTGTTGACAAGACAAAAATAACAGTCATCAAGGTGGTTTTTAGGTTCCCTCCACACCATTGGTATTTCAAATTTCAGAGAGCTCACTTTTCCATTTGTCCACTGCCGTAAATGCTCCGTGCAAGTTTGGCATACAATATGGGGAGCCCACGACTTATCTTGGTCTCCAAGCTGAACACCAAAATAACCAAGATATGCCCTCTTCACAAACTCAGAAATAGGTTTCCAACTTTCTTTAAGGGTGTACTCGCCACAAATGTAGCAAAAGACATCTGGATGATTCAAGAAATTTCTTCGTGGGTAAGCAATGGCGTCTACTCAATCTGCAAACAAAATTAGATCGCATTAGATTATCTGGTTGCATAGTTGTTCACAAACTGTTAATTAGACTAACAGACACTGGCTTTACACTCATAAAATAACAATATACACTGACTTTACGTACATAAAATAACAATATTTCTGCACATCAGGATATATCCCTATCTCCAAAATAGAGCTGATAGGGCAAAACTGATGCTAATTTTAGAATCAGCGCCCCAAATATACTCAAGAATAGGTCTTCAGCCTCATGCACTGCAATATAACCTTATCAGCCTCATGCACCTCATGCACTGCGTATAACTTTATCAGCCTCAAGCCCCTCATGCACTGCGATATAACTTTATCAGCATCAAGCACCTCATGCATTGCGCTATATGTGTTATCAGCCTCATTCACTGCGATATAACAGAAAAAACGTCGTATTCGAATCTGTGAAGCATTAAACTCAAAAGCGATGAAGTGTTCTAGGTAATCCAGAGACTGCAGATCGATGAGGGAGATAAAAGGGCAAAAGAATGTGAAGTAACAGACAGGTTCCACTCGCGTTTGTAAGAATAAAATTATATAATTCAATAATTTCATCCAGGTGGAGAATTTCAATAAATGAGTACATTTCCTCATATTTGGCTGTATCGGGATCATGCATTAGTCTAGACACAGCTTCAGATCCTGAGCATTTTCTTCTCCAAATTTCCCTACATAACATCAAGAAATAACAAAACTTATTCAACTATACAACATCAACGAAGGAAGAAAGACAACACTGGAAAATATTCTTGTGAATACCATTCATTTCCAGCAATTTATCAGACTATGAATGTATTAAGATGATTATACATTCATGCTGCACTAAGCATCTGGAGGAGCAGACGTCAATATGAAGAGTTCAAGATACGATGTTTGCCTAGCCATAGGGGTTGAATTGAAAGCAATTTCTATATATGTATTTGAGATGAAACCGCAGCTTCTTTGGCCGGATCAAAACAATTCTTACAGCATCAACCAGGAGTGAGGATAATCAATGTGGTTTACATACCTCCTACATTTCGCGTAACATTTATTAACAGAATCTTTGCGTCGGGCTCTAGATCAGCAGTTCTACAAGATGCGCACATATATCTTTGTATTTTATCCGTGCCTCAGTTTTGATAAAAACACATGTCATCAACCATTATCAATCCGCTCCAACATGCTCTCGAATTATATCCAACTGTGACGTATATTCTAAATTAACTTTCCTTTTTAGTTTCTTTCCCTATGTAAATCTTGAGTTTATTCTCAGTTACACTTCGCACTTAACGTGATATCTTTTCTCTCAAACGAATACTGTTGGCAACATAAGTGAGGTTGAATGAACGTGACGTATGCCTGATTTGATAAGAACGAGAGATAAAAACTACGAGTAAACTATTGCTTGTAGAGCGTTGTGTTAAGAGCTGTGTGGTGTGTGGAGCGTTTAATGCAATATGCTATGCTATGTTACGATGTGTTGGCTACATCCTTGAATAAAGCATCTTTTCCGTAAGTTTGACTTCTGTTGTTCACATGATTCGTCTGGCCGTTAAGGTTTAGTTTAGGAACTATTTCATCTTATGGTTATGTTTTTAAAATAACGTAGAAGTACGAAAAGACTTCTACGTCATACCACCCATTTGTTACATGGTCTTCTGAGTTTTTTCCTGTTGTATGCTTAGCACAAAGCGCACCTTTCTGTTGCTGTCTTCAGCAATTATAGGAAACCTAGTTTTGCAGTTACAAACAACTGCATTCCACCTGTGCTCCTCCCAGGCACAGAAGCGGATATAGAAACCTGTAGTTCAAAAACGTTTGGCACATTGTTGTTCTTCTTAACTTCTGTGAAAATAAAGAAAATCATGAAACTTTTAAAACAGACATGCCGTATTGGAGTCAGTCAGTCATGCCACTCATTACATGTCGTCTCCGAAATTCCAGACGAATTGCAGACAACTCCAGAAGAATTGTGTAAATGCAAATTCCCTGGAGAGAAAAACGCCCGTATGTAAATTCCCTACATAGGAAAATGCTCGTGAAAATTTCCTGCAGAGGAATTCATTTGCGATGCCTTCCCATAATGCGTTTTCTCCTGAAGTCAGGTAATATTTTCGTACCTGACGCCATTGTTCTCATGTCGAGCAATAAGCGCGTTTGGTTTATTTCTGCTTTAGTACTGACAGCCACATAACAATTTAGTGAAAAGCAACTTCTAAGTTTAAACAATTTCTAACTTGATAATCTCAAAACTCAACATGTCGCCCCTTTGGCGCAGTGGTCTAAGCGCTGGCTTATGATCTTTTGTCTGTGAAGGGTCTGTGTTTGAATCCCGGTGAGGCATGGATGCTGTATTTGTCTTATGGCACGGGCGACTGCTTATAGCCCATTGAGTTGATCACAGCGGTCGTTATCCCCCAATAAAATAAAACAAACTGAACATGACTTATCTGTGGCATTACGTTAATATGAAGAGTTCAAGGTACGTTGGTTGCCTAATCGTAGGAGTTGAATTGAAAGCAATTTCTAGCATTTCTTTAGAAACAAAAGAAAAGTGCATTTTACAGTGTGACGTCTGAACTGGCCTTCCCGGTAGCGCAGTGGTCTAAGCGATGGCCTCTGATGATTCGTCCGAAAGGGGTTCGGGTTCAAATCCCAGGGACGCATGGATGCTGTGTTTCGCTTACGGCACTGGCTCTCTCCCTTCCCTAGAACCAGTGACTCTAAATTAGGGACGGGCGACTGCTTATAGCCCATTGAGTTGCTCACGGTGGTCGTTAACCCTCCAATTAAAAAAAACTGTAGGTACAAGGTCCTTGCCTTTTAGTCTTGTTACCGCACATAACTTCTCCACCAATCTAAGTAAATGCAGATGCTACTGAATTTGAAATACATTTCATTTCGTATTAATGGTCACAAAATCCGATTGAAACTTCTTTTTCGTCCGATAACTTTTACAACAAAGGGAATTTTGCGCACAATTTCTACTTTAAATAATTCATAGTTTTCACGATGGGGTGAAGATGAATATTGACTTTTCCCCTGAGATCACTGTTTCTAAATGTCCGATTCAAACATTTATTTTTGTAGGACATAGCGTTTATGGCGTGGAACATTTCGGATATAATTCCTAATTCTTCACAATGAGTAATATAGCCACTAGTGTTTGTAAGGTAATGTTTCCGTCTATAGTACTTTTGCAACCGTATTAGGCGTCCGATTCCTTTTTGGTCAGACATCATTCATTGCGGAAAACATTTTATACATGTTTTTTGTTAGAAATGACGCACAGTTTTTTTCCATCGCATAGCTCTCACTGTCTCTATATCTCTGATTCTAAAAATTCTATTAAAACTATTACTTTGTTAAATATTTTAGGCTATGTAGAACATTTTGCTGCGAATTTCTTCTTCAAATAAATCCTAGTTTCCCCACTAGGGGGCTTAAAGTTACATTTCGTTTATTTCCCTACCTCTGCTTCTAATTGCTTGAGTTAAAACATTCTTTTTCTGGGATATATTCAGCTATGAGGGATATTTCTCTTACAATTTGTGATACTTCGTAAGCCACATTTCTGGAGGTATTTCTTCTGGCTAATATTTTACCTATTCTAAACATCCGGTTGAAAAACATATTTTTGTAGGAAGTTCAATTCATTTTGAAGAACACTGAACACACTGTGCGTATTACATAATGAGCCATTTATCTGTTAGGATTGTAAGTGCGTTTTTCTCTCCGCTGAATTTCTCTTTTGTTAAATATTTGCTTTGAAAAATTGTTTGCTTTTCCAAAAGTATTAAAACGACGTGCTCATTACACCCTTGAATTTGATGGCATCTTTTTGCTTTTTAGCGCTTTTTAGCATGATCTCTTATTTCACACTTTTGGCTTATAATATAGAGAAATAATACCGGAGAGAAGTCCTTCCCACCTCGATGTACTGGAAAATGGCGTACTTCATTTCATTGTTGCCTGGAAAACGACTTCCTCGAAGGTTTTTCTTAATGCTCTTTGCCAGAGAATTATTGTTACTTGGGAGCAAGTCTGACTGCAGGTTGGATAACTCAGCATTTCAGTTCTTCAGTCCTTCACTACAACAACTTCTTACGCACAGACACTGCCATGCAAAAGCAATGTTCCTTTATCAGTATCCCGTGTCGATTCCCTTTTCTTGTATCCCTTCAACTAAGCAAAATTGTGATACAGCTTGTGTTTCAAGTAGTCTTCAAATAGAATTCTAATACACGTAACCCTAATCTTCCTCAAATCTAAATGGATGGTTCTGCTCAAATTTCTTTTAGCGCGGATAACCCTGGTGGTTCTAATGCATGAAATTTTGGTTAGTGTCGAGATCCCAATGGTTAATATACGTACATGTGATCGTTAGAAACTACCGTAGCGAGGAAATGTTTGGATTTGTTTCATGCAGTCTTTTTAAATTTTCCTAGGAAAATCAAACCATCTACTGGTTTTTTACGCTTTCCAACCGTAGGTTGAAGAAGCGTATATGCTCCAGCTTTGTCCGTCCGTCCGTCTGTCAGTCCGTCCCTCCGTCCGTCCCTCCGTCCGCCTGTCCGCACGATAACTGGCGTAAAAATGGTTCGATTTCGATGAAATTTTAGTATGTGGTATGGGACCACCTCGGAACGAACCCTATGGAAAATGGGATACCAAACGAGAGGACCGGCATGCTGGGCGGCGGACATTGACGGCTCGGACCGTCACATCACGAACGTTAGCCCAGGAATTAGGGTGTGTTGCGCAACAACCTTGGTCAGCACGTACCGTTCGACGTCGTCTGCAGGACCGGGTACTTGTCGCACGGCACCCATTGCTCCGATTACCATTGACGTTACACCACCGGCGAGTGCCGCGGCAGTGGGCCGTTGAACGCTGCACCTGAACTACGGAATGGCACGACATTGTCTTCTCCAACGAATCCCGCTTCTGCCTGCAACACCACGATGGTCAGATCCGCGTGTGGCTGCGGCGAGAGACTGTATGATGCCTGCATTATGCATAGCCATACCGGTCCGTCGCCTGGCGTTATGGTTTGGGGCGCAATTGGATATGACACTCGCACCCGTCTGGTACGCATCGCCGGTACACTCAACAGCCACCGCACCATCTCCGACGTTTTGGAGCCTGTAGTCCTCCCTTTCCTGCAGGACCTGCCAGCAGCTACGTCTCAACAGGACAATGCGCGCCCGCACGGGGCACGCATCGTGCAACAATTTTTCACCGCCCGCCACTGCTGCCGTGGCCCGCCTGTTCTGTCGATATGTCACCCATCGAACACGTCTGGTCGCCGAGCGGTACCCGAGTGGCCCGCCTGTTCTGTCGATATGTCACCCATCGAACACGTCTGGTCGCTGAGCGGTACCCGAGTGGCCCGGGAAGCCCTACCCGGTGCTACGCCTGATGAACTGTGGCAACGTGTGGAAGCAGCCTGGACTGACGTACCCCAAGCCCACATCCAAAGCATCTTTCGTTCGATGCCTCGGCGTGTATCGGCCATTATTGCCAGCCATGAAGGCCACACGAACTATTGATGTCTGCGTGTTCCGCAAGTCGCACTGGCCTGTAAGCTCAGTCGTTTCATCCTTGTATCTGTTGTTATGTGCCCAGTAAATCTGGCTTTGCTATCCCGTGTCCTTCTTGGTGTTGCATTTTGAGTGGCCAGCACTGTACATAACGTATACAGTTTCTTTTGAATACAGTATCGAAGGATCTGCCAAAGACACCTTAAAACATGCGTTTCAGTAACTGATATTTTCACCTCAAAAACAATGAAGGAAATCTTATACATAAAACACAAAACGTCTGTTTGTCTCAAGCAGCAAAAAATCTCGAACGCCGAATTGTAGCATTATGAAATTTGCATAGCTTATTAATATTGGATTTCTAGGTCAACTCAACTATTTTAAGATCTCTACGTCGTTCCGTTCGCGAGTTATGAATTAATTAATAAACTAATCAATAAAATCAGCGTCGTTTGCCTCGTCATCGTTATCGTGGTCCAAATCTGAAAGCACGTGACTGCATTCATCGCCGCGGCACATCCACAGGTGTTTCTATTCTTTGAGAACTGTGCATAAAAAATACAAAAACAAACTTTGCGAAATATTAACGAAACTGGCTGAAATTTTTATCAACACCATAAATTGGTAATAACAAGAGTCCCTCAAAATTTCATCGGAATCCGGATAACACTTTTTAAAATAGGCATGGAATTTTTAATTCATCGGTAAACAGAAATATTTACGCAGAAACGGTTAATAAAATTTTTACGGCTAATTTAAAAAGTTATTTACCGATTCAGGTGAAATTGGAGGTCATGTTCCTATATACAATTTATGGTGTTCATTAAAATTTCAGCCAGTTTCATAAAATATTCGCAAATATACGATTTTAACTTTTTCATGCCAGAGATTTGCCCCTCAAAGACGACTGAAACTCCTGTTTCAAATCTGACTGCATTCAGCGCCGCGGCACAGCCACAAGTGTTTCTATTCTTTGAGAACTGTGCATAAATAATGCAAAACCAAACTTTGCGAAATCCTAACGAAACGGGCTGAAATTGTTATCAACATCATGAATTGGTAATAAGAGGTGTCCCTCAAGATTTCACCGGAATCCGGTCAAAACTTCTTAAAATAGGCACGGAATTTTTAATTCATCGGTAAACAGAAATATATACGCAGAAACAAAGATACATTTTTAACTTCTTTATCTCAGAGATTCGCCCCTCAAAGACGTCTGAAACCGAAAGCACGTGATGCATTTGATCGTCGATAACAAATTGTTAACGAATTTTTTCAGTCAGTGTTCTAATGCTGTGTCTCCTGGACGCGTGCTGAATAATTCGTAACGCTTTTGGTCCGTTTGATTCTACAGATTCCATACATTCTGTACATTTCGTTGCTTTAATTCTTGACAAATATTTGTGACAGCAATGTACGACCAAGTGCTGAAATAATGACACTATGAATAAATAATTTGTAATGACCGAATTTTTGAAATCCGCTTTTTCTTTCTTGCAAGCATCAATGCCCCCCCCCCCCCCCCCAAAGCCAAGCCTAAATCCCGGGCAAAGTCGGGTAGTAAAGCCAGTTTTCCATAAAAGTTCCAGAAATCTTACTCCCACTTGATTACAGTTTTTCTTTGTGGACATACCTAAAATGTGCTCCCTCGTTCGTCAGAAAATATTTAACATCTTGATGGTTCACACGCTGGTATGAAAAAATATTAATCAAATTAGTACCAATATTTACTTTGTTGGATTTATAATTACACAATAAATGTAAAGATATAATGTTTATTTTGCTTATTGAAGAAGAAATAACAAAATACGACATCCTATATTTAAATTAACTTACAGTTTTTTTTCTTCAAATGCCTGTATTTTATTGCTTATTTCATTTCACGTTGTGCAAGTGCGTGCACATGATTCGAACTGTTTCTGCATTTGTGCATTGTTTGTGAAAGTATTAAATTATTATTAAACAAACATGCTTCCATTTGTTTCTTGAAACTACTAAATTTTAACTAAACCCATAGGATAAATTTGTTCGCCTTTAAGGTTCTTTTCCTTGTTGGAATGCAAGCAAAACGCATGAAATTTAAAATTATCTGAGATTGAATTCATTCTGCTAGTCAGCACGTGTTTCCTCAGAGAACGTGTGTTTCCATCCAGTTCTAACCGATTCAGATGCCCGGCAGACACAGAGACACATTTTTCGTTCTCGTCGAATGACAAAATCCTTGGAAACACCATAAGCATACTTTTTTGAAAAATACAGTGAGTTCTTATGTCTCCATGCTTCCATCACTTCCACATTCTTTGGATCCAATGTCAGTCACTTTTTGTTCCCTTGATATCAATATGCTTCCAAAATCAGCACGCCGCCCCGGTGGCGCAGTGGTCTAAGGCGTTGGCCTCTGATCATTCGTCCGTAAGGGGTCCGGGTTCGAATCCCGGTCAGGCATGGATGTTGTGTTTGTCTTACGGTACTGGCTCTCTCCCTTCCCTGGAACCAGTGACCCTAAATTAGGGACGGGCGACTGCTTATAGCCCATTGAGTTGCTCACGGTGGTCGTTAAACCTCCAAAAAAAAAAAAAAAAAAAAAAATCAGCACACGAACTTTTGTCCGCATATGAGCAAGCAATTGATGAACATAGACTCTTTGCACCCTTCAGAAAATATAGTTAACGGATAATACACGCTCTGCTCGACATAGGAAATGCCACACAATCAAGGAATGCACGAAAGAAGACGAAACTTATAACACATATAGACGAGTATGTAAGAAAGAAGTGACTTAATTTCTGAGGAATTACACGAATGCGATGGGTGAGGACACAGTGTAATGTGGTCTGAATCAGTAGGTCGCATGACCGTCATGCTGAGCTGTACGGTACACACCTAAAAAAAAAACAAAAAAAAAACGAGCCACCCCCTTAACTTTCGAACCGTTTGTCGCATAAAGACAAGTAAGGTACAGTTGGAAAGCACTTGAAGGGAACTATCATGTGATGTGAAGAAACATGCTAATTAAGTTAATTAACATGCTCATTAGCTCTCTATCTCCGAATTTTTCCATATAAGAGGTATGTTATTTTACGCGCATTCTATTCGGTACATAATAAAACCCTTCAATTAAAAATTTCATATGAATCGACCAATAAATACGTGTACAGTGAGCTACGGAAAAAAGATGCCGCTAATGCTAAACTACGAAATTTGATTTTGATTTGTATCATTTGATCGAGAACAGATACAGTGATTCGGTGTTGCAACAGTAAAACACAAAGAGGCCCAGTGAACATGATCCGCTATACAAGAACAGAACGGGTATATTAAGGATATTATAAATTATGACATATTATCACGAAAAAAAAATAATTATGACCCTATCTGGTTAATAGTCCATTGGATGCGGAATATTATTAAATCCTTAAATCCACATTTTCAGCATGCTAGCATAAAACCTTGCTGATATATAAGCGAAAACTCAAGCATACATCGATTAAGGGGCCGTGCATAAAAAAACATATATTCCTCTACTTACTGTAAAACAGTTTTCCACGCAATACTGAGAAACGCTCAGGGGAAAGTGTTTCTACGTGAAGTTGGTTGAAGGAAGCAGTGCTGACGTTATACCGCTAAATTCAGAATTGCAACTTTTAATGATGAACATCATAAGTTAGTAGTTTTGCACAAAAATAACTTACGACATAGTTCGTTCAATTACATATTTAATTTTTTCCTGTTGGTTACATGGCTGACTCTTGTATATTGTTTCATTCAAAAACGCAAAGGAACAGTACGTTCCACAAAACGAAAGCTTCGTATGTGTTTTCTATATATGTTTTACATAAATACCGTTACAGTTTCGTTAAATTATGAAACTGTGGTCATGAAAATGAAAACTGCAAACTGCTTCCTGCGCGAGTAAACCCGTTATCCTGATGTTTTTGTATATTGCAGATTTGCTCTTGTGGCCATTCCGTCTGGAATTATTGTATAATATTTTTTCGATTCATTGATATATTCCATTGTAGTTATACTTCTTAAACTGGCTGTAATATACAAAACGGAACTGCCTTTCGCTGCAATACAGAAGCCGAATCTACGTGTCTTTGATCTGCACGCAAATTGCCTGCTCGGCATTAGTCGTTTTCGACTACCAGTTAAGAAAATAACCGTAACCAGTAGCGTTTGGAGCATTAAGCTTACTTAGTGTAGTTTAATACAGATCTAATTGCATTTTCTTTTCTTTTTGTTTTCTTTTTCATTTCTTCTACTAATAATAACTGGTTATATACTCTGCGAAAAAAAAGTTATATTCTGAGAATTTCGTAGTTTAAGGAAAAAGGAAAAAGAAAGTTCCCAAATCATGTTTCTTCAGCATGCGCATGAAATAATAAAAAACACTATTACCTACTGTATTGGAAAAAAACTGGTTTGACAATCTAAAATAAACATTTTAAGTTCGCAAGGGAAATCTTAAAATTAAATTTCATACGACAGAATTCTTGTCTGGTGTTCTAATCTCGGACCTGCCGGCCATCAAGTCTGTGGTTATTCCGGGGTTTTCCACAGCCTCCCTGGCCTTGGAGACGCCAACACGTAAATGGTTCTCTGTCAAGTCGGTCTCGGATGTCCTTTGTCTGTTTCTCCTCATGCTGGAAGTAGCAGAAAAATACATTTCCCAAGCCGTCTGGTCAACGTGTGAAATAAGACCATTACCCTACCGAATAAAGAACTGGGAGATACCTATAGCCAGGAGTGGCCATAAAAAGGGTTAATAGACAGGCAAAGAAACGATAGGATTTTAAATGAAAAATTCTATATGACGTTTATGAACGACAAAGTAGAACTAAAATTCCTGACGTAACGTTTTCCTGTTTCAAAAGAGTTGATCATGTGACGTTAATCATGTGACGTAATGCATCTCTGACGTCATGTCAGAATGATTTAGATACAATGGCGTCACACCAGCAGCTGTTGAAAATCGGTTCTTGTAGCTAAACAACAAAGCAAAGTGGTACACGAGTCCGCTGTGGGCGACAAACTGGGTAAACCGTTCATACTTTCTAACAAAGAAAATTATATGCTTTTAAATTGGCATTTGGAATTATTATATGGCAGGTGCAAATTTAAATTACAAGACATAGCTGTTTTTATTAATTCGTATGTTAAGCACGATAACTATGAAAGAAAAGTGAGTTTTTGAGGTGGAAAAAAACAAATCATTCGGAATAGGTCGCCCAATTTCGTAACATTTTGCGAAAGCCATTTCCCAAACTTGGGTGATCATTGTGCTCCACAAATGTTGCCAAAGTGTTCCGAATGTGTATCAACCTGTTCCGCATGTGTTTTCAAAGCACTCTCCGCCATAACATGTTTTATGATCAAAGATACTAGTATTTTTACATAACACGTTCGGGACACTTCGTGGCAAAAGAATGGAACAATGTCGTAGAACACTGTGAATACATTTTCCAGAGTTACTTTCTCGATGTGTTCCGAAAGAATTGTCAGAATTTTCTCAATGTGTTGCCAGTGGAACACATTGATGTGCTATATATTCCGAAGTGCGACGGACGGCTAGAAAAGAAATTCTCGAAATACGGCATAGCTAGAGCATTTGCATCATTTTAACTGTAATAATGCCCCAATTCAGTTAAATAGAGGGCTTTGGGTAAGTGAAACTTGACTTCAAACGTGTTATATGTATATTTTGGAGCACATAGACATTAGTCTGTATCCATTTAGAAGGTTAACACAAGCGCCAGTCCTTATATATTAAATGATATATATACAGTATACACTGAGTGACCACTTTATTATGACCATCTGACAGTTTTAAGCAAATAAGCTATGGCTGCACGCTGTTGCTGCCAGAGGGCAAGGCTAGTATAAAAAGGGAACGCTTGGTGCTTGCGACAGTAGTAGAAGTGTTTTTTGGAGGACGAGATGGGTATAAAATGCGATTTGACGGATTTTCAATATGGGATGATTGTAGGAGCTCGGAGCCATGGAGCGAGTATCAACGAAACCGCCACATTCGTGAAATGTTCCAGAGCAGCTGTTATTAAAGGGTTTAAAGACTGGACTGTCAGCCAAAAAACTGGGTCTCTGCGTGCAACGTGTGGTCGTCATCAACTAGTTACTGCTCGGACGGAACGGAGAGTGTCCAGATTGGTAACAGACAACAGAAGGGCAACAGTGCAGCAAATTACAGACCATCTTAATCAAGTATCCCCCTCAAATGATCTCTGCACGCACTGTTTGCCGTACACTGCATCTGATGGGATATGGCAGCCGAAGGCCTGTTCGAACACCTTTGCTGTCTGCAGTTAATAAGAGAAAACGTCTCCAGTTCGCGCAGGAGCACAAGGATTGAGCAATCGATAATTGGAAACAAATTATGGGGTCCGATGAATCACGTTTTTAGTTGCACCATGCCGATGGCCGAGTGAGAATTTGGCGGAAACAGCACGAAAGCATGAAATCCAAATGCATTGCTACAAACCTTCAAGCTGGTGGAAGCAACGTTATGGTTTGGGGAATGCTTTCCTGACATGCTTTGGACCCTTTAATTCCTGTTGATCAACGTCTGACTGGCACATCATATCTAAACATCGTTGCGGACCAAGTGCATCCTGTCATGTGGATGGTTTATCCCAATGGCGATGGCTACTTTCAACAAGATAATGCGTCCTGCCACAGTGCTCATATTGCACAGGATTGCTTTCAGGAACATGCCGGTGAGTTTACTTTGCTCAGGTGGCCCTCACAATATCCAGATCTCAACCCCATCGATAATTTGTGGATTGAAGTTTAACGAGCCATGAGTCAGCTGGATCCACAACATTGCAATCTCACACTCCTGGAAAATGCTATTCATCAAGCATGGTCTCAGATTCCACAAACCACCTATCAACATCTTGTGGAATCCATGCCACGAAGAATCGACGCAGTATTAAAGGCAAAAGGTGGCCCAACGAGGGGTGGTCATAATAAATTGGCCACTCAGTGTATAAGAGTCGACGACTTTAATCATTGTGGCAAAGAACCTTTTCACGGTTCGGTATATCAAAGTAGAGCATAAGCTATATTTGCGGGTTTATTTCATTAAATCGAACCAGTTCCTGCCCTAATTTGGACTATTTGGACTCCGTGTTCATGTATGGCTGTGCCCGGCTCGAATGTGGACTTTTCACCTGGTTCTCTTAATACGTGACCAATGACAAGCAGCTTAGAGTTTCATACGTATTTGATATTTACATCCTCATTTGCTGTATTTGTGCCTTTCAAATATTTGAAATAAAAAGAATGATGACTGCGAATTTTCTGTTGCAATGAGCACATCTTTTGAACCGTTTCTGACGCGAATTAAATTTTTCAAAGTTATTCAAAGTTAATGCAACTAGTTAGAAAATATCAACAGGATTTTTACAATCAATAAAAAAAACAGAAATAGAAACAGCTACATTTCTTCTAACACCGTCTAAAACGTACGTTACAAAAATTAACAAATAGAGCACAAAAAGTTTCTCATAGCAGAAGAATATTGGAGACAAACAGATTTTCAAATCGAACAGTTAAAAAAACAAATATAGAAAGAAACATGATATAACTCTACGCTTTCTAGCTGAAGAATTTTGCATAATAGGAAAGTTGAAAGTTGGCTTAAAATATTCTTCATGGAAAAAGCTATGCTAAGGAAAAATAACTTTCAAATTTTCAAATATGGCACCCACAAGGAGAGGTAGCGAAAAAAAGAAAGAAAAAAGGTGACATTTACACCACCTAGCGGGAAATCTGTGCATTAATTAAAGAGTATAATGTTTCACATCTCTATTGTCGTGAATGGCATGCAGTAAAAAAAGCAATTTCTCAATAGGGATTTTAGAAGCGAAGATACAATTGCAAACAGAAGTATACAAGCACCTCCTAGAGACAGAACTGTGAACTATAAAACTTCTCAAATACTAACCTAAAATGTTCCACAAGATAAATGGCATCCGATGTTGAACGCATTTTTTAAATCGCACATTTAAAAGCACAGATATTAAGAAAATCGTTGGCTTCCACTAGCTGCGAAATTTTGCATTAATTTGGTAAGAAAATTCACTCTCAGAGTTTACATATTTAGTGTTATCTGAGCGAAAAAAGACGTTTTTCGATCGGTGCTTTAATCCGTCAGATATTGCGGTAAACGGAAATGTGAACTTACGCCCTCACGTGGCAGACTTCGGCGTTAAGAAAAATTTGAAATTACATGAGATACATTTCTCAGCGGATATGCTTTCGAACAAAGAAATAATTTTTAAAAGCGGACGCTTAGGAGTTTTTTATCGACAATAATAAAATATGCATCTACGCTCCTTGGCGAAAAAACTATGCATTATTGTAAGAAGAGAGTATTTCGAAAATGTTTCCCAAAGAGAGCGAAGTGGGTCCACGAAACAACTTTTTCAATCCAGTTTTAAGTGCCTCAGATTTAGATACAAATACATCAGAAGCAAAACTAAACACTTACGCACCCTGGTGGCCAAACTATTATTTGCCAAATATAAGAATTATTTGGAAAGTAATTTCCGTCAGTAGCTGAATGTGATATAAGAAGAATTTTCCATATCGGAGTTTTTGATGCAGAGATATCTGAAAAACCGCAATTTATCATTACACCCCCTAGCGGAAAGTGTATGAATTATTTGAAAATTTCCAAATTATATGAAAAACATTTCGCATCAGAAACTATATGAAACAAGAAAGGGATTTTTCAATTCGGACTCTTAGAAGCTTAGATATTAACAAAAATATGATATACATCAACGCTTCCTGGCGGAGAAACCATGCATTATTTTAAGAAGAAAGAAATCCAAAAATATTTATTGAAGTGAGTGGTACCGGTCCACGAACAAATTTTTCAATCCAGATTCTAAAAGCTCAGATTTTGCTGCAAATGCATCAAATGCAGAAATTAACACTTACGCACCGTGGTAGCCAAACTTTTTTACCAAAAAATTGGAAATATATGCAAAAGATTTCCCATCAGGAGCTGTGGCCACTGAAGAAAGAATTTCTCAAATCGGAGTTGTAGAAGTACAGACTTCGGGGAAAACGCAATTTACTTTTACGCCCCCTAGCGTAAAATGTAAAATATATGCGTAACTTGAAAAAGTGACTATACCTAAAATGATTTTCGACTTAAATGGAATCAAAAAGTAAAATTTTTTTTTCAGTCGGATGTTTAGAAGCAAATATTTATGTAATAAAATGTGTTTTGAATTCTATATCATTTGCGCTTACGCCCTCTAACGGTGAAATTGCTCATTGAAAAAAAAAACGAAATAAAGGATCATCCTTCGCACATTTCAAGCTTCTCAATGCAAAACGAATTTTTCTAATCGGACTAATAATAGTTGCAAGGATACGGTGTACACAGACGGACGTACGGACAAACCGATAACACAAATACCATCTTTTTTTTTACAAAAGACGTTCTAAACATGTTAGTAAAATCATGCAATGCATTGATTATGCTTTCCAACATACCAGATTTTTTTTTTTTATTGAGAGTTTAACGACCACCGTGAGCAACTCAGTGGGCTATAAGCCGTTGCCTGTCCCTAATTTAGGGCCACTGACTCCAGGGAAGGTAAAGAGCCAGTGCCCTAAGGCAAACACAACATCATCCGTCACCGGGACTCGAACACGGGCCCATTTCGTACGAATGATCAGAATCCGTCGCCTAGACCACTGCGCCACTGGGGCGGCTCCAAAAAACCATTACTCAAGTTATAAGGATAATGGCTGTGAAATAAATCTCGCTCCTGTGCCCTGACCTTTGACCCCATTTCCATGGTATTGAACAGAACCGGTTCATTATACCTCAGAAACAACATGATGACGGTTTGTCGCAATCGAAGCATTTTTACCTAAGGTATGACGCATAAGGGCGATGGAATGGATCCCGCTCCTATGTCCTGACCTTTGACCCCATTTTGTCCGTTCTCAACAGGATTCGTACCCAGGTTATCGCCTACCACTCACTAAATTTTCATCGAAATCGATCCATTTTTACGTTAGTTATCGTGCTGACAGACAGACAGAAGGACAAAGCTGGAGCACATACGCTTCTTCGACCTACAGTTGGAAAGCGTAAAAAATCGGATTTCGTGTCTCTGCTTCAATTTTCTATTATGAAACAACGTTTCAGTGATACGCGAATACTCAGTGCCTCGAGAAAGTGTAAGGATCCGAAAAAAGAATATTCAAAACAAATTTCAGCTTGCACAGATTCGGGTTTTCCATTATTAGAAAAATACATACTGTTTATTCTAATATTAATTCAAGTTAGTAGCACGAATAAATGAAGTTGTTGTAAAGGAAACGGCAAGAGTAAATGAACTCCGTCCCTGGATGGCCCAAGTTACCGTACAAATCACTTTCAGGGCCTTTGCGGTCGTACTCTGCATTCAATTTGTTTGAGGTTCGGGCAAGACGCCGACTTTCCAGCATTATCACTGTTCTTGCAAGGAAAGTAACATTCCAGGTGGTTTTCAAGAACAGATGTAGATATATGGATCCCTATCTAACTTTATTTGCAAATATCTTCGCTATTAATCATCCGATTTGGATGAAATTTAAAATTTAAGGGTTTTTTCATGTGCTAAGTAGAATGCGCATAAAATAATATACCCCTTATATGGAAAAATTCGGAGATAGTGAGCTAATTAACATGCTAATTATCTTAATTAGCATTTTTCTTTGCATCATGTGATAGTTCCCTTCGAGTGCTTTCCAACGGTACCTTATTTGTCTATCCGTGGCAAAGGGTTCCAAAGTTAAGGATGGTGGCTAATTTTTTTTTTTTTTTTTTTTTTGAGGTCGGTGCATTCGGCAACATAGCTTGGAATCGAGTGAAAAAGTCCCCTGATGGTGCTTGAGGTGTTGCCCAACATGTTTCGTCAACCTGTGTCCACAATTCAACGACATTGCGAGGGAATCGTGAAGAGGCGTTAAGACGTCTGCTAATGACGTCTCACACATTCTATGTTGGAGAAAAGTCTGCGGATTACTTTAGCAAGGGCAACACCTGGATCCTTTTTGGTTCTGACTGCTTTTATTGACAATATGCGGGCGGACATTATTTTTCTGAAACGAAGCATCATGGATGCTATGGAGATAAGGCAGCAAAACAAGCAGCAGCACCTCATCGACATATCGTGGAGCTGGCATTTTACCTACTGTGCGTACGAGCGGTAAACGGCTGTGGAAACTGATAGTACTCCAGACCACAGGCTGAAGAGCCGTATGAGGTTCAAGTATGGTAAGAAAATCAATCAGGCTTGCGATGACGTCGTCTCCAGACTCGCAATTGGCAATCGTCACTGCTGAGGTAGCAGCGAGATTTGTCTTTAAGTATGACATAGTTTCATTTGTCCCGCCACGCATGTCTGATTCGGCAACACTGCAACCTTGTGCGACGATTTACTGTGGCGAGTGGCAGCCGTCGCAATGACTGGAGAAAGAGCAAAGCTGCTCCAGTCAGTTTGTGATTCACGGTCTGTGTCCATAAGTGGATGTCCTTAGTTGTCTTTACACTTCGTTGACCGTCGTTTGCTTTTGATTGTAGGACGTATAACGAAGTAAATTTCTCCGTCATTTCTGTCCACGCCAGGATTCGAACCCGGGTCCCCTCATTCCGGAATAAGTTGCTCTACCAATTGAGCTACGCGGACGTTTTATTCTGATTCCTATCTGCCTTTATGTCGTGTGCGTCCTTCGGGCAGGTACGTCACATCTTCTGGTACGTTACATCATCTCTCCCTTATTTTTTCTTTTTTTTTTTTTTTCGAAGTGCTGGAGAAGGGATTCTCTTATTTTTCCTATCTCACGGTGTGGAAATAACATCACACCAATGCGAGATTTTGAACGGTCGGGTCATCCGGATAGTTCGGGCGCCATTATAACGAAGTAAATTTCTCCGTCATTTTTATCCACGCCAGGATTCGAACCCGGATCTCCTCATTCCGGAATAAGTCACTCTACCAATTGAGCTACGCGGACGTTTGTTCTGACTACTATCTGCCTTTATGTCGTGTGCGTCCTTCGGGCAGGTACGTCACATCTCCTGGTACGTTACAGACGGTTATCGAAATATAGAGTGACTGCGTTACAATTCTTCTAATTCAGGCCCAGTAATTCTGTATGTGACGGAGTGAGAGAATAGTTTCCATAACCTACTATGAATAAGGTTTTCACATATCTTTTTGTAACGAGGGAAATCAGTTAATGTTTTTTGCTTTTTTCAAATAAATAATTAATTTTTAGTGAAGAACACATAAACCACCCCTTGATATATTTCTCGATCATTTTAATGACATCGGAGCCGGCCAAAATTACATTGAAAATTAAACTCATCGTCAAAAAAATAGTTGCATCCAGAAGGAAGCAACCGACATAAATGAAACTTGGTGGGTAGGTTTGACATCGTCATACATGCAAATGATTAAAGTATCACGCTCGGCCGCTCATGCGACACAAGCAAGGAGGGGTCGTAGCGCTGTGCCTGACCATCTATATAAGGTCGTCCCGTTGCGCGTGCTTACCATTCTGACTCATGATGTTGCGTTGGTTGCATCCTTTGCCTCGGAAATAAGTTCGGAAGCAATTCTAGCTGTTGGAGGAGTTCGAGAGGGGCCGCATCGTTGGGCTCCGGGAAGAAGGATGGTCTTATCACCATAATGTGCACCATACCGGTCTTGTGGATATTACAATAGCTCGCTTTTAGTGGCAGTTGATAGAACAAGGCACGCAGCATCGACTGATTGGGTCTAGGAGTCCTTGACGAACCGCGGAGGGAGGGGACGGATGGGTTGCCCGACATGCGCGAAGCGACCCGACGGCCACGATTGCAGATATTTAGCGAGCAGTGGTGACATCCATACATCGTCTGCTCAGTGCCAGCACCATTGACAGACGGCTGCGCGACGTAGGACTACAAGCACGCAGACCGCTACGACGCCTGCCCTTAACACCATTGCATTTTCGCCAAAGACTGCAATGGTGTCGTGTCAGACTGTCATGGAGCCATTGAGAATTGCAGCGGGTGATCTTCAGTGACAAGTCCGACTTTTGTCTTGGAGGAGACGACCAACGAATCCGTATGTGGACGCACCGTGGTCAGTGCCAAGACAAACGGTTTGCCGTTGCGTGTCACACGTTCAGAAGGCCTGATCTTATGGTGTGGGGTGCAATTGCCTACGATGCCAGATCCCATTTGGTGTTCATTACAGGCAATTTGACAGCCCAATGTTACGTTAATGAGGTCCTGCAACCAGTCGCCCTACCTTTTCTGAACGCTCACTCCGGTGAGATTTTCCACCAGGACAACGCTCATCCGCATATTGCTTCGGTCCCGAGAGCTTGCCTTCTAGGCACTGACACTCTGCCATGTCCTACCACATCACCAGACGATTGAAAATGTGTGCGATGATATCGGACGCGCTATCTATACTCCAAGCCTACCGCACAATTTGCAGGAAATGCGTGAGAAGATTTAAGCTACATGGGATGGCTTTTCGCAAGACACCATTAGGAACCTGTACAACTCCATACCGAGACGTCTGGCATGATGTGTGAGCAAGCATGGCGGCCCGACGCCATACTGAGAGACACTACTTATTGGCGTGTAGTTCAATAAATATTGCCCATATCAGTCTCAGTGTTTAATCATTTACTGTTCTTGGTGCCCTTTGCCTTCCTCCCGAATAGCATTGCAATCCGACACGCTCTTCTGGGTGCAACTATTTTTTTGATGATGGGTGTAGAATGTATATTGATAGTGTTGCTACCTGTTGAGCGGTTCACATTAATGCAGATTTTTTGGAAATGCCAAGAGTCGCATGATATCATTTAGGTTTCACATACTTGTTTCATCGCAGTACTCGAAAAGCACTGAATAAAACTGATGAATTCGAGACTTCAGGCTACTTTCTCAAGTAAACTAAGATATAGTAGAGGTTGTGTACCTACTTTACCTACTATATCTTAGTTTACTTGCTCTTAATTTTAGTAACAGCAAGACGTATGTGGTGACGCCGTATCAGAGAAATACTTTTATTCTCCATTTAGGTTTATAGTTTTCAACTTTCCAACGAGATAATAAGCCAACGATAAATTAAGGACACCGAAATAATTTTTATGATACCTTAAATCAAAAGTATTTTGCAAATATTGAGCAGTAAGAGGATTAACATAAATACAGACAGGGATTAGTATTACTTAAGTATAATCGTTTGGATACTGTCCTGAAAAGTAGAATATTCTTCCGTTTTCTATCAAAATGTGCTAAGTTTTTGGAAGAAAGGTACATCACTCAGAGCTAGAGACAGAAAGAAGAATTTTCAGCAATTTTGCTGATGCTGGAATCATCACGTAATGAGCAAAAAGAAATGTTTGCGCCATTCAAAAATCTTGTAATTTTCGAAAACACCTTGATGCAAATCCTGACATAATGAACGAACGTCCATAAAAATAAATTTTTCAAACTTGCTCAGTAGTGGAGAGAAAACATTGCCACGTCATTGTCATCTAAACTGGATAACGAAGTGGTAGGAGAGTAAATATTTTATCATGCTTTGCAAATCCTGAGTGCTTATTTCCTTTTGCTTTCCAAAGAAAGCTGAGGAAATTTTGCAGCCCATTAGTAAATGGAACAAAAGAGCTTTAATGATTTTAACGGATAACAGTTGCGTTGTGTAATTGCGCCTTTATATTGGAAAGAAATGATATACAAAAAGCTGACTTTTTTCTTTTTTGCGTTACAAACCGTTGGAAGTTTAAAGTATTTAAAGCGAAAAAATGTTCATGATCTCGTTTTTTTCTTGTCAAAAATGGCTATAAAGTTTTCGTATTTGAAGTAATTCGCAAAATTTCAGATCTCTGACGTAAAAATAAAATAAAATAAATCAAGGAATTCTTACGGAACATTTCCTCTTGAAAAGCCAAGGGGCATTAGAAATCGATTCCGCAGCATCATCTCAGATATGAAATAACCATTTGAAGACTATCCTCCCCGCTCAGTAATGAGTGTGCGGTCGCCCATCGGCAGAGAACTCCTTCATCGATGGGGGACATGAAATAGTCACATCCAGTGAAATAGTCACATCCATGTATTATTGAAACGCACGGAGATTTATTCCTTAATGCTCTCCTGCGTCGTTTACACTCGGGGCACGTTCTTTTCGTCGATTCTTGCATCCAGGAGAACGAGTTGAAAAGATGATGGGAGAAAGAACTTTGCGAGTAGCATTCCAACATGATATCCGTATATTTCATTGAACCGCCCAACATTACCTTCACTTGAAGATATATCTCTAGGGGGAGGGAGGAAAGTTTGTCGATGAGTTCAGCAGTTTTTGTAATAATGCAGTGTACTGTATATTTTGCAGAGGAAAATCAAATTTTTCTCGAGAAGAGAAATCAATCGTACATTCATATTCGATAGGAAAGATTTCATTTTGATTTGTGTTGATTCCGTGTTAAGCAAAGTTACCAGAATATGATTCTTCTAGATTCCTAAAACTTAATTCTCATTCAAGTGTTTAAACTTGAGAAAACGTAGTATATACATTTTATGGGTGACTCATAAATGTCCTTACTTTTTGTAGTTAGATCATTTGGACCCCTGGAAGAATGATTAAAATCCTGTATTGCAGAAGTAATTGCAATGGCTGACATCAGAACCAAAATATTTTCTCCAGGCCTGTAGATTCATATGGCGCTTTCAAAGGTATTTTCCCAGATTTTTCAGTGGTCTTTATCACACACATTTTCAGATTCTTTCAACAAATTTAACCATTTACATAATCACCATCTTTTTCTCGTTGAAAACTCTTCATAATACATATCTTTACTTTTTAACAAATAAAACTTTCAACGCAATCACCATATTTTTTACACTCTTGGAAAGGCAGCACATATTGCTTCTGGGCAAAAAAGCTGCACTCGTGTATCTTCAAGATAAACTGTAATGAATGAAAATAATTTCAGATATTTATAGAACAACCGAAAATTTGATTTCTTTTACTGAAAAAAATATGAGTAAAAATAAAGAAATTACACTGCTGTTTGTTCAAAATGCAACACCAGGAAAAATATGTGCGATAGGAATGAAACTCACACGATGGGTAGGTCACGTGTAGAAGAACAAATTATTACAACCACAGCGCGCATGCAAATGCTTTCTGTCAGCAAAGACCTCGTATTTCTTTCACTCTCCTGCAAGAGGTATAAAAGCAGGACGCAAAAGGCAAGTTGCCATAGTTGATTCACGGAAATTGTGGCAATAAGATAGTGGTAGTAACTGAGCATGCCCCGTCTCAGCAGAGGAACTGACGGACTTTGAGAGAGTCCAGTGTATTGGACTGGGGAGGCGGACTTCCCCTCGCATTAGCAGAGGAACTGGCGACCTTTGAGAGAGTCCAATGTGTTGCACTGCGGAAAGGCAGATTTTCCTTCCGCGACATCGTCGCTCATGTTGGAGGATGTGCGAACACAGTGACGCGAATATGGCGTCAATGGGAAGAGTAAATTCCGACGCACCAACGTAAGAGATTCAGTACGAACGCACAGGAATACCGTCATGTCAATTGAATGACGTTGGCAGAAAGAACAGCCACCTCTCGAGGGTCAGCACAACAGTGGAGGTCTGTATCACGTAAAGGGTTGTCTGCAAGCTCTGTCGGACACCATTTGCTTCAGTGAGGACTCGTCGCTCTCCGTCCGATGCTTCACTTTCACTTAGCTTTGCACCATATACGTCAGTGGCCGCAATAAGGCCAAGAACGTAGTCAACGGCGTGATAAATGGCAGCACATAGTGCCTCCCGGCGAGTTGAGGTTCAACCTAATGACCTACGGTGGACATATCCTTGTATGGATTCACCGTGGAGAACGGCTGCTGGAAGCATGCTGTGTGCCGCGTTATACGAGCCCGACACCGGGAATCTGGTGTGGGGAGTTGTTGGGTTGCGTTCATGATCCCACCTCTTACACATTGCAGGAACCATACCAAGCCAGCGGTACAGCACGGAAATTATGGAGGCTAAAGTGCTGCCATATCTGCAGACGGATTCCTGTACCATCTTTCAACACAACCTTGCTCGACCGCATGTGGAGCGGAATGTCCTGCAGCTCCTGGATGCCAGACATGTCACACATCTTCCTTGGCTAGCACTTTTCGCCTTATTTGACATAAACTGAACAAGTGTGTGATATAACCACTTGACCATCAGGCTCCGCCTCCAGTAACCCAAGATGAAGGTTGGGCATGAATCGAGAGAGCATGGGATGAATATACGAACGACAAATGCGAATAATTTGCTTAGGGTCTTAACCAGTTTTACTTTAGTGGCTTAGTTGATAGATGAAGTAGGTTAGTGCTTTTGATGAAGTTCACTGAACAGCTGACAGATGATGAATAATAGTGAGTGATGGTATTTCTTGGTGTAGGGTGAGATGCGGATCACTTAGTAAGAGAAAGAAATAAGTTGTGAAGAACTTAAAAAATCCCATTTGTATCACTTGAGCAATCAGGTGCGCCTCATCTTCAGTACATTCGCTTACTGACACTACATAAACTTCGTCCTTTAACAGAACTAACCCGTTAAAGAAACTCCTGGAATAAAAAAGAGCCATTCCTAAGAATTCTGGTAGGATGAAACAAATCGTGGCACTAATCGATCACCGAAAAATAAATGAGGTTGTCAAAATATGAATTATATTGGACAAGCCGTACGATATGGACTTCATTTCGCGCATTGAAGTTCAGGAATGCCATTCGATTGTGTACAGAGTTATTTTAGCAGCTGTCCTACGCTAATAGACAGACAATAAAATCACAATGACAAAAAAGGTGTTAACAACCAAGTAAAATGTAATAAATTTTTTTATGAATAATGGCAAAAGACCGGCAATTTACCATACAGAGTACAGACATGTAAAATAATTCACAAAGATTTAAAGAGCATCTGAGATTGAACTGTAATGTTGCCATCATTCATCCATTGATGAACAAACCTTGCGCAGGTTTTCTGTTTTGAAGTATGGTTTATTGTTGTAAGAACAAATGAAAATTTTTATTCAAATAAAACTTGTCCTTTCGACTTTCTTCTAAACAACTCCGGATACTAGAATTAGCCACAATGTTATTCAATCACGCAGTGTTATGCTTTCACAGTTGAGAGTACATCCCACTCAAACCTAAACTTTCTTTATGCTACAAAGAGAGTTATTCTATTACCACACACACACACACACACACACACACATACCCGTCGTACAATTATTCTGTACTAGGGTAGGTACCCAGCGTTGCCCGGGTTCAACGTTTTCTGAGTTTTACTAAAATTGTGAACAAGATATATTGCACGGAAGCATTTAGCAGAAATGTGTTCCGGTAATAAAAAGAAAATGATTAAAATAAGCAGACAAAATGTATACCTGTGTGGACACAATTGGCTCAAACCAGCAGAGTGTGAACATAGAAAATTTTAAATATTTGAAATTCCTCAATTCTTCAGTCGTGTTGTGAGCAGCGTAATGTACAGTTAATTCGAAGCGAAAGTAAGTTTATCCTTGAAGAGCCTCTGCGTCAACGATGCTAAGTGTTCTTTTATTTGGAACCAAGAAGAAGAGCTTTTATTCTTACCAACTCAGGAACAACCAACGTAGAGATGGCCGTGGGAAAAGAAAGAATTTTACAGGTCGAGTTCAACAACTTTTGACGAATGAACCTGAGTCTTGTGAATCACAGGTTCAATCCTGGCAAAACTTAGAACAAAAGTAAATTGTAGGCGCTTAAACTATTATAAAATGGAAGGTCCGATTATACTATTGGAATGCGTGGTATAAAATCATGGTCTCCTGCAGCATGGCCAGTCACGATAGTAACTCAGATTACATTTGACGAGTTTCTTGACAGTCCGTCATGTTCCACTGTAGTGTGCTAGGGGATCCAGATTCCATCATGATAAAATATAAATAAAAACTTAGTATGATGTGGGAGGATGCGCAAACGGAAGAAAAGCAATGTTAAGCTTTGAATAAAGGAAATGCGAGAAAATTCACATTTTCCTTTCATTTTATTTCATGTATTCAATTTACATTTCTTTGAAATATATTTCATCTGTAAAAAAATCGCAGAACTACTGTTTTTAAAATAGTGGGACTATTTAGAGCGCGTAGATAGCCGTGTTGGGAGACGTAAGCAAGCCGGCTGGCAACTGTGGAGGTAGGATACACTCCACATTTTGGAAGTCTATGGCAGTAAATAACAAAATCAAATTTTAAATTGTAAATCGTGCGCGTTATATCAAATTTGAAACAATGGTTAAAGAAACTTTGTCAAAATCTTCCCCTCAAAATGACTTGAAATTATTTATAGCAAGTACAAACACACGGAGAGTCATAGTCTGAAACATAAACCAACCTTCAGGAAACTAGGGAGGAAGGATGCACGTCATACTTTGGAAATCTAACGCAGTAAACAGAAAGATCAAATTTCTAATTGTAAATAAGACATGTTATGCCAAATTTTTCTTTTTTTTTCGATTGGACCGTGAGCAACTCATTGGGCTATAAGCAGTCGCCCGTCCCTAATTTAGGGTCACTGGTTCCAGGGAAGGGAGAGAGCCAGTGCCGTAAGACAGACACAACATCCATGCCTCACCGGGATTCGAGCCCGGACCCCGTTCGGACGAATGACCAGAGGCCTCAGCTTAGACCACTGCGCCACCGGGGCGGCTATGCCAAATTCGGAACAGTGGTTTAAGAAACCTACTCAGAATCTTTCCGTAAAAATAGCTTGGAATTTCGTATAGTGCGTGGTAATACACGGAAAGCCGCAATCAAAAATCTAAACAAACCCGACTGCAACGACGGTGAAATCAGGGCCCGCCGAGGGCACTTGCAGCCCGGGTGCGAGCCCAGATTTGCCGCCCCCCCCCCTAACGAGTGAAAAAAAATTTGAAATTTGTATTCTTTAACCTGTAAGAAGTAAATTCCTTTAAGAACATAATTTTCTGTTACCCTCAAATTTACAGTTTCTATAAAATACGAATGCCTCATATAAATATCTCATAAAAAAAAAAAATCTTCGAAACTTTGGTTTAATAAACGCGACCGTAAAATCTTCCATTCTCTCAATTTACAGATGTCCGCTTTGCGGTCAAAAACTTCAGAACCTCTCAGATGATCTGAATATATCACAGCTGCCTCTACCGGAGAGGAGGGAGGAGAATTGTGACATACCAGTGTAGTACCCAGCGGGGGTAGCCCATAAATATTTTCTGCCTGAGTAATATCGCAATATTCAAAATTTGAGTTACGTAAACGTTATTTACGAGCATGAGCACGATGGAATAAAAAATACCGACCCCCCCCCATATGTGTGCTACTTGAACAGTTTCATCTTGTTTTCAACTTGCAAGCCGACCTCGTAAATTTCCCCACCACATCCTGCTAATCGTAAGACCATTTTTTTACTGTAAACTGCGGTGAAAATCGAAATGCCGACCCTGGAAATTTCCCCCACCCTGTCAGCCTGCTAATTTTAAGACCGTTTTTTACGCTTTCCAACCTACGGTTGGAAAGCGTATATGCTCCAGCTTTTTCCGTTCGTCTGTCCGTCTGTCGGCAAGCTAACTCACGCAAAAATGGTTCGCTTTCGATGAAACTTTAGTATGTGGTAGGGGATCACCTGGGGACGATCCCTATTGAAAATCGGACAAATGGGGTCAAAGGTCAGGACACAGAAGCGGGATGCATCGCATTGCCCTTATGCGTCATAACGTGCGTAAAAATGGTTAGAATTCAATGAAATTTTAGTATGTGGTAACGGACTACTTCGGAAAGAACTCCTATTGAAAATCGGACAAATGGGGTCAAAGGTCAAGACATAGGATCGGGATCCATTCCATCGCCTATACTATCCTATACTGCCTTGTGCCAGTCTCCTCCATGTCATTTCCTGCATACTTTCGAATTTCATCCACCCATCTCCCATGTGGTCTTCTTCTGGGTCTTTTCCTGTCCCTTGGAATCCAATCTAAAATTTCGGCTGTCCATCGATGGTCTATTCTTCTGGCAGTATGTCCAGCCCATTGCCATTTCAGGGATTTAACTCTGATCATGATGTCTTCCACTCTTGTTATTTTTCGGATCCACGAGTTCCTCTTCTTATCTCTCCTGGTTACACCAAGCATGCACCTCTCCATGCCTGTTTGAGTTGCTGCAGCCTTTGTCTGTCTCTTTTAGATAAGGTCCATGTCTCTGCACCAAAGAAAAGTGTTTGATCATGGAAGGATGCATTGATCAAACACTTTTCTTTTAAGACATAATGGCATATTGCTCTTGAAAATTATGCTGTTTCTTCCAAAAGCTCTCCAGGCAAGTTTTGTACGGCGATTAATTTCTTCATCAATGTGACCCTCACTTGATATCTGCTGTCCAAGATAAATGTACGTGTCTGTTATCTCGAGCTTTTCTCCATCAATCGATAAATCTTCATTTCTTGTAAATGCATTGAACATCACTTTTGTCTTCTGAAAGTTCATTTTTAATCCCACTTCTTTACTCTTGTCAGCAAGTTCCTGAATCATACTCTGCAGCTCTGGTGGGGTAGTTGCAAAAATGACTACGTCATCAGCAAAACGAAGGTGGGTTAGATAATCTCCATTAATCTTTATCCCCTTGTTTTCCCAGCTCAGCGACTGAAAGACACCCTCCAATATGGCATTAAAGTGCTTCGGAGATATGGTGTCACCTTGTCTCACTCCCTTTCCAATTTTTATGTGTGCTGTATTTTCAAACAGCCGAATCTTTGCATTTGCATTTGCATAGATGTTATTAATAATATTAATGTATATAATGTAGGATTTCAGAGCCATTGTAGCTGCTGATGGTTTCACCGAATATATATATAAATATATATATATATATATATAAATAATGATTTAAAACAAAAATAAAGGTACCACGAAGCATTGCGATTTCTCAAGAAAACCTTTCTTTATACTTCTTCTACGCTTTTCATATTTATTTATTTTTCGTAAAACTTGACTGGGTCTTTCTGCCGCCCGGGTGCAGTGCACCCGTTGAACCCTGCTTGACGCGTCCCAGGGAGAAATAATACGTTTCGGACTTCGGAAGTGCATTTCAAAAAAATTCCGCGCAACCTATTAATATCGCCGCTTCTGTTCTTCCGTAGGTATTTTCCGGCATAGGTTCGTAGTATTAGTCTCCCTGGATAAAGCCACCCGTAAATGTGCGAAAGTTTGGCACATATAATCTGCTACGTCAATAAAAACGCATTTTTGTAATAGCTTCTATCATGTTTCGCATCGGGTTCTCGTAATTTACGCATGATTGTAATGAGATATTTTTATAATACGATATAATACATTAATATGTATTTTAATCCGTTAATAGGCGTAAAATTACAAAAGTTTCGCAAGCTTTCACTGCCAACGGACAGCTTCTTCAGGCTTCAGAATATAAACACTTAACAGAAACAGACAAAGAATAAATGCAAATGTAAAATTTAAAATCATTATAGCACAGCATGAACTCGTATTACGCCTCGTGTTCATCGATTGTCCAGCGAGCTCTTAATGTTTAATATATTGTGCCAGATAAGTGAAATTTCAGTAATTATGTCTGTGTTACATACGTCACTGCCTGATATAATTTCGATTGATTCTCTGACTGCTGTTGACCTAGGACCGCTGTAAGGCTAAAGTCTTCTTATATCCTTCCAGATCGGTTGAGCATCCTTAAAATTCACGTCTCGTGCTAACGCGGTAGTTAGTTTTCTGTTTTTTATATCCCGTTTGTGCTCTGCCTAAATATGTGAAACGTGATGAAACCTGTTGGGCGATAGTTTAATAAAATATGTTACTGCGTAACAATGAAATGAGCTATATTGCATCAACGCATGGGGCAGCGTACCGCACAATCAGATTTCAACAATGTCTAAATGCTTTAAAAACTAATAAATTAATTAAAAATCAGCAAATTTGATTATAAAAAAGGGCTCCAAGGTGCATTATGTCTCCTCAATCGCTATGTGTATACTAAATTTCAAGCCTCTGCGTTCAGTAGTTTCCTCTGTAGGCAACTGATAGGCAGACATGGTAATTTTATTAATATAGAAAACTGCATTCCCAGAAGCAGGAAAAATCATTCCAGTGAGTCTTTCACCGGTTCTATAATGGATATTGCCCTCAAGAGTTGTCGTTCATTGTTCCATACCTGAGCAAATGTCATATTAAATGCTTGCATTTGCGCACTGATTTCTAATATACTCAACATCACCTGTGCCCGAGTTCCAATAGAGCGAATTCGAAAACACGCGTGCTGCTTAATTTTTACTCAAAACCGAGTTCAATTACACGCTACTTAAACACCGCTGCAAACATACTTTTGCCATTTCTCAGCATGTCTACAGTCCCTCTGGCCATTTTTTCCTTTGGAAGCGTCTGTAATCCGTTCTTCTGGAGCAGCTGGGTCGTCATTTTCCTGGTGGCTCACTGGATGGACGATTCAATTACCCGTTAGTGGCTGGGGACAATACTATCCCACTGTGCTTCCCGCTGGGCACGAGTCGGCTCCATTTGCGACTGGTCCGTACCATATCTGATATAGTCCTCGCAGCTACCGTCGGTAATCGTAAACTAGACTTTGTTTTCGTAAAATCCTTCGTTGTGCATTTTTTAGGACCTACGTTTTTGAACGGGGAATGTTAATAAGAAAAAATATTAGTAAAGTAGTAGCCCCCGCACAGGTGGCGCAGCTGTCTAAGCGCTGAGTTCTGACCATTCGCCTGAGATGGTTCTAGGTTTGAATCGAGGTGAGGAATGGATGATGCTTTTGTTTTACAGCATTGGCTCTCTTTCTTCCCTGGAGTCAGTGGCCCCAAATTAGGGACGATCGAATGCTTATAGACATCGAGTTGCTCCAGGTGGTGATTCAATTCTCAAACAAAAAAATGCAGTACCATTATGTTAACTGAAATAACGAAAATGCTCGACGGGCAACACTTATTGAATTCCTGAGCCGGTTTATCAAAGAGGATAAAAAACTCGCTTCAGAGATTGACAGCATCAAGTTTGACTCAGATTCTAATACAACGGCTGGTTTGCAAACTTTTTCTAATGTTTCAATTTGTAACGTACCTTGGACGAAAATGAAAGCTAATTTGTTGGAACTTTTGCCTTTTATTTCTTTTAATTTGTATTACCTTTCAAAATTTACATACATCTTAATATGCAGAAACATATACAACTGCAAGCAATACGGAAATTTAACCCGTTATCACTTTCTCCTTATCCGAATCCTTTGACCGTTCGCTCGAATTTAATTGTGAATGCGTGGTTCCTAAAATGTAAATATCACGTCCATGGAGTGTTGAATCCATGTTCGTTCCTCATACAACCAAACTTTCGAATTAATTACCCCATTTTATATTTTCCACAAAATTACAATTTTAATTGAATAAGTGACATATTTTTTTTCAGCTTTCATTACCTGATTGGTCAAAATATATTTAGTACGTCAATATATAATTATACAAACTTTGCAGGCAGAAGTAACTGAGAAAAACTGAGGTCAGAGTTTAACTGCGAACCCCTTTTATCTAGAAAAATGAAAAATAAATCACAGATAACTATGTTTTTTCCATCAGCAACAGCATTGCTCCTTGTAAAAGACATCGGAATAGGTATTTTTATAGAAAAAAAACATGTTTGCTTTTTATAGTATCCCTGATTCCATTTTTTATTTTGGTTTCACACGAAGCTAACTGGAGCAAATAAATCTTCCTTTAGGCAGTTGTGATGAAGAGATACAACAATGAAGCAAAATGTAATCAAGAGTCTTGATTAGATAAACCATGGAGTTTTCTGCCATTTGACCAACAGTGATTAAACCATAGATTTACTGTCTTCTGGAGGACGGATTTCCTGGACGATGTTTCTGTATGCTGTAATTCTACTATGATGTATTCGCCACAAGTTAATAAAAAAATGAATTTTTAATACATTTATATCAAAAAGGAAATTTTTATTAAGTCTTCCGAATTTTCAAGCTCTTGAAATATGAGAAAATACGCAAATGCATTTAATTTATTTACAGGTTAAAAATATCTATAAAAGGTTACACATGCACAGATTTCGTGAATTGTGTGCTCATCAGAGGAGATATCTGAGGGTCATGGTACTGCATAACTGAGTTATAACTGAACTGTGGTTTGAAAATAATAATTGGCAGCAAGCAATAACACTTCGATTGGTGTATACCTTCGGTCAAAGCTAATTTCACATATAATTGTGCTGCTTTTGCGACGACTTTTTAGTCCCTTGGGGCAGCAGTCGCAAACAAATAATGGTACTGCATATGAAGCTCCTTACTGTAAAGACTACGGTGCTGCTTTGGCTTTAGGTAAATCTTTCAGCGCCGACTCGCTTCGAAAATGAAGGGTTCGAAAGATGCGTAGCTGGACCCTAATCCGTCTAGGGAACAGTTAGATCGTCCGTTGATTGGAGAATAGATAGCTCAGTTTCTGTAGCCGAAGTCGCGCACTCGCCAAATACACTGGCGGAAAGTGAAAAAGAACACCAAGAAGGAGACGTCTGATACCAACGAAATTTATACAGCATAATAACGGAATACAGAGGATAACGTGATCAAAACATTATGGCAAAATACAGCTGTATTTGCTGGTAAACTGAAAAATAACATTTCCATGTAACATGGATTGTACGAGGTTGAACCGCTATGAACTACGTCACACTGTGCAATTCTGGCATGGAGTCTGTCGTACAGATGTTGGATGTAAGTTTGGGGTATTGAGTTCCAAGCATCCTCAACCTGGACGCGTAAATCGGGGATGGTCGTGGCTGGCCGTGGAGACCGGATAAGTCGTTGTCCCATAAAATCCCACACGTACTTAATGGGGGACAAATCCGGTGAACGTGCAGGCCATGGAAGTTGTCTCACACCCTGAAGTCAATGTCGCGTTGCACTTGCCGTGTGTGGGCGTGCGTTATCTTGCTGAAAAACACCACGATGGACCGACCTAACAAATGGCACAACAACGGGATGAATGATGTTGTTGATGTAGGAGGTGCTGTTTAACGTACCCGGTACAAACACTAGTTGTGTATGGGAGTGATAGCTGATCGCTCCCCACACCAGGAGACCAGGTGTAGGCCCTGTGTGTCGCTGGCGGATGCAAGAAGGGTGGAGACACTCACCTGTGCGTCTGCGAACACACATACGGCCATCGGAGGCTCCCAAGCAGAATCTACTTTCATCGCTGAACACGACAGATCGCCATTGCGTTCTGCAGTGCAGACGTTGGCGACACCACTGCAGCCGTTCCTGACGGTGGGCTGGAGTCAGAGGTACACACGCCAGAGGCACACGTGCACGTAGTCCTGCATCCAGTAAACGGTTGCGAATTGTTCGCACAGTCACCTCAGGTGCAACGGCAGCTCGGATTTGCGTCACAGTGGATGTTCTGGTTGACAACGCCGCTCTTCTTATGCGCCGATTGGTTCGCTGATCAGTCTGTCTGTGACTCCCGGTTCCACGTCTTCTCGTGTGGGAATTTTCCTCGGACCATCTACGCCACCATCGCACCACCACCGATACTTCCCGTCCAATTCGCTCCGCAATACGACGATACGATCACCCGGCCTCACGGAGTCCGACTAGACGACCTCGCTCAAAATCCGATAACTGCTGAAATCGTACACGTCTTCCAAGTCCAGGCATTGCAGCTTCTTCAGGGTCTTCGCACTTGTCCGTACGCCGACGACTGATTACATTCACTTCGCCGTACTCCTTAAATACCACCGACGATAATTTGCATATTATGTCGTGCTGTGGCGTAAGCGCTCACCGGTTGGTCCCGAAATTAACATCACACCTACGTAAACTCGACCCCATTAACATATGTAAATTTTATGATCGTTCGCCAATTCCTTCTTGGTGTTCTTTTTTCACTTTCCGCCAGTGTACACTATACGGACACAGCAAACCTGGACGTTGTGTCATAAAACTACAGAACCAGGTACCCAAACCTAGCTTGTCTTGTCTTTCACTACTAACGTGTCATCTGGTTCTTTCTCGTTTTTTTGCCTTTTTGTAGACAAGTTATTTCTCTCCCTCCGAGTCCTCCCTCCTCTCTCTCTCTCTCTCTCTCTCTCTCTCTCTCTCTCTCTCTCTCTTCGCTAACGGCGACACTACAAACTTAGTACCACAAACGTAGTACCGTGTAGAGTTCTTTCTGTTTTGCTTGTCAGCTCGGACAGAGCTAATATCTTGTTTTACCAGTTGCATCCAGTTCTGTGCTATTGCACGAAACTAGTCTATCGATGCCCGCTAGAACATCTAATCACATACAGGGTCAACTAAAGTCATTTTGTTGAGTGACATGAAGCTGTCGTATGGCCCACGGATTGCTAGCAGCGGAGGTATACTTTACTTTATATTCACGACTATAAATCTGAGATTATGGGGTCTGAACAGTATGATTTGTTCGTCTGCTCTCAGCAGGAAAATATACATTAGTAGTTGGGCAATTCAAAAGATGACACCTTTTTTGCATTCGCACGACATTTCATGTAAAAAGAATATTTTGGGTGATGTGAGTTTACTACTTAAAACCTTTATGACTCGACTATATAAAAATGGCCTATGACTGCAGTTGTTGGTTGCGAGGAACTAACTTCTAAATACGAGTGTAGTACCAAAAATAATAGGCATACTAAGTAGTGAGCATAACCTTTTTATTAACTGACAGAGGTCGTTCAATTGCACATGTTAGTAGGGTAACTCTTTCTCTGTACAAAAGTACTACTCAACATAGTCTCCATCACAAGTGATGTATTTACGCCATCGCGGAACCCAACTCTGGAATCCTCTTTGAAAAAATTCAGTGTGGACTGTTGAACCCACTTCTTCGCAGCCACTTGCACCTCGTCTGTGTCATCAAATAGTTGTCCCCGGAGACTGTTCTTCACTGGAAAGAACAGGTGGAAGTCAGAGGGTGGTAGATCTGGGCTGTACGGTGGATGGGGACCACCAAACCAGCCTAATTTGCTGATTGCCTGATTTGTTGCAAAAGATGTGTGTGGTCTCGCATTGTCATGGTGAATGTGAATCCCTTTCAGATTCTTGTTCGGTTTGTTCTTCCTTATGATTATTGAGTGGGTCAATGTACCGCTCGCTGGTCACGGTACTTTCACGTTCCAGAAAATCAAGGAGAATGACATCCCTGTCATCCCAAAAAAAACAGTCAACATGACTTTCTGTGCTAATCGCTGGCTTTTGAACTTATTAGGCCTTGGTGAAGAGGTGTGACGCCATTCCATGGATTGATTCTCCATTTTCGGATCGTAAAGGTACGCTCACGTTTCATCCCCTGTCACCAGATCGAAAGGAAACATGTCTTCATTGGCTTCAAACTCTTCCAGCAGATCAGAGCAGATTTCCCCCTCGTCTCCTTCAAACAGGTGTTAACTGCCGAGGTACCGACTTTGCACACACTTTCTGATACGAAAAGTCTTCCACCATCTCCTGTATGGCATTATGACCACAGTCCTGTTGTGCAACAAGATCACGGATTGTGGATCGTTTCTCCGCGTGAATCAATTCATCAACTCGCTGACGATTCGTGTGAGTGGTCGCCGATGATGATCTCCCACTGCGTGGTTAGTTTCCAATTTTGGCTTAACCTTCTTTAAACTTCTTCCTCCATCTGTCAAATGGTGTCATCTCCGTAAACATTCTGTAGCCTTCTGTGGATGTCGGACAGTTTGCACCCTTCCTTCGTCAAGAACTCAATGACGGCACGTTACTCCTGCTTAGAATCCATTACTTACCTGCAGTGAAGAAGAAGGGTTACTATAGAGGAAGAGTTACTCTACCAACATGTGCAACTTTAACGACCTCTGCCAGTTAATGAAAAAGTGATGCCCACTTTTGCATTACTTTCGGTACAACCCTCGTACTACTGGAAAGCGATGCACGTCGCTGTAACAGTGTTCTACGTTAATTAAAATTGGTGCAATGAACTTCAAGAAGAGTACACACAGTATTAACTGACTTTGGTCCTAATCAATTACCGCAGCTCCAACATTACTTTAAACTACAAGAAGAGTAACGCAATATTTACTGACCTTGGTCGCAATCAGTTACCGTAGCTCTAACATTACTGTGTTACGCCTAGTGTTTCAATCATATTATTTCAGTCTACTTCACACTTTCACTATGTAAAGAGTGTTGTTCCAAAACAGCTACCTTCATTCACCTCTTTACCTTTGCAATTTATAATGAAGTCTGAATTAAAAGACACGTGACACCACTACTGGGAATTAGCAAAAACCTGGAGCAAAAAGAGTTGAAAGATCATAAAACAAAAACATGAAACAAAAAACTCCGATAAATTCCATATTAACCGCAATTTCGGTAAAAAAGGACCAAACCTTTCTCGCTATTGGACAAAGCTAGGAACTGTTGCTGCATTGGTGCAAAGATATCCAAAATGCTGATTTGAGAGTAAGTTAAAACATTGTAAGGATGAAAACATACTTGGAATGGAATTTTTTGGTTAAATATTGGGATGTTAGGAAACAAACGGCATTTTTGTTACAACAGTTTTACTTAACCAGAAGCTCGGAAGAATCCCAACTAAATTTCAAAGTACATGCCATCATGTTCAATATAGTTTGAACTCATGTGTTTGTTCAATTCTGCACGATACTAAGCTTTCGGTTTAGGGACAAATAACTCTTGGCACTCGCAATCGACATCGTCCAAAGTAGGCAACTACTTGCCACGGAGAAAATGCGCCATCGCCCAAAACAAATGATAAACAAGGTCGAGGCTGCATGCTGGATGAAGCAGGAACTCGATTCCATGCATTTCTTGTAGTTTAATTTGGGTCCGATTAGAAGTATGAGGTTTGTCATTGTCTTGTCGCAGCAGTGATCGCTTTCAGTTGACTAAAGCAGGGTACAGCCGTTGAAGTTTTTCGTACAACTGTCCAATTCATGAGAATACAGTTCGGCATTGTTAGACCAACATTCGGAATAAGCTCAAAGTGGATTATCCGTTCATAATTCCATCAGACACACAGCAGGAACGTTTTTCATACATCCTGTCCAATTGCTGAGAATACAGCTCGGCATTGTTAGACCAACATTTGGAATGAGCTCAAAGTGGATTACCCCGTCACAATTCCACCAGACACACAGCAGGAACGTTTTTCATACATCCTGTCCAATTGCTGAGAATACAGCTCGGCATTGTTAGACCAACATTCGGAATGAGCTCAAAGTGGATTACTCCTACATAATTCCACCAGACACACAGCAGGAACTTTTTCTCAAAACGTCCGCGTTTGAGGGTAGGTTAAACTGGTTAACTTCTATTCAACTACTGTTGTGAAGAATGGATTATGCAGATATATCCACTTTCATCCCCAATAACTATTTGTTTAATAAATCGAGTATTGCGTGAATTTCTGAGCAGTTCCTTGAATACCTCGTCCAGCTTGAGCTGGAGTGAGCTCATGAGGAACTAACGGCATTACCTGTAAACCTTTTCGATCTTGTGCAGCAACCTTTTCGATCTTGCTCAGCAATAGTGGATTCAGAAACTCCCAGTCCTTTTGACAACTTGCGATTGCTTGTTCATGGATTGTCTTCCACAGCCGCTTGAAGGACGTCCGAATCAGCCGCTGGGTGCCTTCCCTAAACTTCCTTTCTTTTTAAGCTCAAGTCACCAGCCGCAAATTTCTTGAATTATGTTTGCGCGGTCAGAGTAACCGTCAGGTCTTCAACTTCAACTTCGTCAATTTCTCGGACTTCATCATCAGGTTAAAACTCCTGTTTCCAGTAATGTCGCAATAGAACCAATATTTCAAACTTTGTAGCAATTGCAACTGACCGCGTCGCAAATTCAACACATGGTTCCGACACTTTCGTCACTCCTCGTTTGATTACCCACAGTACGGCCTTTCAGTCGTCTGCAGCACAGGAAAACTGGCCAACAGAAATATGCAAATTCAACACATGGTCCCGACACGTGCTTCACTCCTCGTTTGATTCCCCACAGTACGGCCTTTCAGTCGTCTGCAGCACAGGAAAACTGGTCAACATAAATATGCAAATTCAACACATGGTCCCGACACGTGCTTCACTCCTCGTTTGATTCCCCACAGTACGGCCTTTCAGTCGTCTGCAGCACAGGAAAACTGGCCAACAGAAATATGCAAATTCAACACATGGTCCCGACACGTGCTTCACTCCTCGTTTGATTCCCCACAGTACGGCCTTTCAGTCGTCTGCAGCACAGGAAAACTGGTCAACAGAAATATGCAAATTCAACACATGGTCCCGACACGTGCTTCACTCCTCGTTTGATTCCCCACAGTACGGCCTTTCAGTCGTCTGCAGCACAGGAAAACTGGTCAACATAAATATGCAAATTCAACACATGGTCCCGACACGTGCTTCACTCCTCGTTTGATTCCCCACAGTACGGCCTTTCAGTCGTCTGCAGCACAGGAAAACTGGCCAACAGAAATATGCAAATTCAACACATGGTCCCGACACGTGCTTCACTCCTCGTTTGATTCCCCACAGTACGGCCTTTCAGTCGTCTGCAGCACAGGAAAAACTGGCCAACAGAAATATGTAAATTCAACACATGGTCCCGACACGTGCTTCACTCCTCGTTTGATTCCCCACAGTACGGCCTTTCAGTCGTCTGCAGCACAGGAAAACTGGTCAACATAAATATGCAAATTCAACACATGGTCCCGACACGTGCTTCACTCCTCGTTTGATTCCCCACAGTACGGTCTTTCAGTCGTCTGCAGCACAGGAAAACTGGTCAACATAAATATGCAAATTCAACACATGGTCCCGACACGTGCTTCACTCCTCGTTTGATTCCCCACAGTACGGCCTTTCAGTCGTCTGCAGCACAGGAAAACTGGTCAACATAAATATGCAAATTCAACACATGGTCCCGACACGTGCTTCACTCCTCGTTTGATTCCCCACAGTACGGCCTTTCAGTCGTCTGCAGCACAGGAAAACTGGTCAACATAAATATGCAGATTCAACACATGGTCCCGACACGTGCTTCACTCCTCGTTTGATTCCCCACAGTACGGCCTTTCAGTCGTCTGCAGCACAGGAAAACTGGTCAACATAAATATGCAAATTCAACACATGGTCCCGACACGTGCTTCACTCCTCGTTTGATTCCCCACAGTACGGCCTTTCAGTCGTCTGCAGCACAGGAAAACTGGCCAACAGAAATATGCAAATTCAACACATGGTCCCGACACGTGCTTCACTCCTCGTTTGATTCCCCACAGTACGGCCTTTCAGTCGTCTGCAGCACAGGAAAACTGGTCAACAGAAATATGCAAATTCAACACATGGTCCCGACACGTGCTTCACTCCTCGTTTGATTCCCCACAGCACGGCCTTTCAGTCGTCTGCAGCACAGGAAAACTGGCCAACAGAAATATGCAAATTCAACACATGGTCCCGACACGTGCTTCACTCCTCGTTTGATTCCCCACAGCACGGCCTTTCAGTCGTCTGCAGCACAGGAAAACTGGCCAACGGCAAATTCAACAAGTATGCATATTTACGACGTGGAACTGTCCTATGCAAAAGCGTCGATTTTTTCGGACACCCCAATAAAATTGGGTTATTGATTATAAATAAAATCGGTAAACTGGATTCCCCAAACTAACGGAAGATGTTGAAAACTCACATGTGTGGATGTGGGACAACGTATTCTCTTTCTTAGTTATGTATTCTCTTTCTTGTGTTCTATGTTAGTTCTTGTATATTTTTGTTTCCGATCGGCTGCATGGCGTTGTCCATATTCTATGCGTAAATTGAAAGGTAACGGAGAGGTAAATTCACATGTATTCTCGATCAGCGACGGACGTGATATTTACTCTGTTTCTTTTATTTTGCATAACGTATGATAAATGTCAATGTATCCTCGTTGTTTAAGAAACACTGGTTACCTTTGAAGAAAACGATTCTTCGTAATCACAAGATAAGTATTCGTTTTGCTCAGCAATCCCTCTCCGTTCAAATAGTGAGGAAACTTTGTAATAAAGATGAAAACGAATGTGATAAAAACTTACATCTGCAAATGACACATGAACCAGAAGATCATGACACGAAAAATACACTTTTCTTAATGCGGAAGAAACAGAAAGGATACACTTTTCTTATGTGAAGAAACACTTTGAAATTGCGCCTTTAAAAAGTTCCTGATGAAAGAAGACGATAAATGTTACATCGAAAAAAAAATGATCACGTGCTGCTTTTCCAAATTACATGTGAAACACATAAATTTTCAGAATCGCTTTGATATTGTTTTAAAACATGAAAAAAGGTGCCATGAAGGAATAAAAAATTAATAATACAGAAGTAATCGACATCATCCAGTTATTTGTATACCTTCATGGAATTGGATGATGTCGATTACATCTTAACTATTTCTTGATTATTTTGCCTGAGCTAGAAAAGATGCAATCCTATTGAGCCATTTGAAACATAATGATGCTCTCACTTTTTAAAAACCAGCAACACTAAATTTGGAGCTAGTGGATTTCTCTCTAATTTTAAATGGTAGGCCAATTAAAAAATGAAAAATCAGAACGAAAAGATCATTTTATTTGTGAATCCTCAGCCATCGTGAAGGTTCTATTTTTCCAAAAAACCGCACACCTTCAATATTTGAATGTGTGTGCATTCTTTCAAATTCTTGTATCTCGCATCTCTTGGCCAAACAATTATCTGTAATGGAATAATATTAAGGAACTCCCCAAAATGTAAATACTTTCAATGTGTTAAATTAGTTATAATTGTCATAAGCATCTGCTGCTAAAGTTATTTGAGAGTTGTTTAAAAAATATGTAGTCCTCTTTCTCCATAAGTTTTAGCTGTACAAAATGAAGAACTGAAAACAGGTTGCGATTGTCGTTTTGTATAGCGCAATGAAATACCTTGTTCACAGTTTTGCGTTGAGGACATTTTGCCTATTTGAATTCCAAATTAATCAATATTTTTTCCATTAAAAAAATTAATCAATATTTTTTCCATTGATTGATTTTTGCCATGATTTGAATTCCATGAAAAATGTTGCATTTGCGGACTGAATTTGATCTGCAGAACTTAAGGTTAAGGTTTTTCAAAGAGAAGTAATAATTAAAAGATTATTTTTAGACAAAATAATTCATTAGTGCGTAGCGCTTGACGGAAAATAAAATTGTTAAAATGACTGATCAATATCTCAAAAAGGTTAAATTCCTATAGCAGAATGTGGAATTTTCAAATTTATAAAACATCACTTTTCCGAATGATAAAAACTGTTAAAGAGGAGATTATTCACTTAATGAGATGAAAAACAGTTAAATTTTCAAAGCCCGTTTTCAGTAACAGATCAAATTAATTTTAGAAAACAATTCTCGAACAACTGAATAAGTTTCAAAAAAGTCGTGAAACATAAAACCATTTTAAATCGATAAAATTGGAAAGCAGACTATTTAAACCTATGGAAGTGAATAGTAGACTATTTAACACTATGGAAATGGAACGTAAACTATTTTAAACCAACAGAAGTAAAACATAAACTATTTTGAACTAATAGAAGTGGAAAGCAAACTACTTTGAAGCGATAGAAGTGGAAGGTAAACTATTCTGAACCAGTAGAAGCGAAAACTAAACGATTTCAAACCAATAGAAGTGGAAAATAAACTATTTTAAACCGATAAAGTGGAACGCAAACTGTTCAAATCGATAGAAGTAAACAATTTAAACAGACAGAAGCAGAAAGTAAACCTTTATTGCCTGGTTTGTTTACACTGCTGTCGTGTAATTTCACTGTTTGACACTGAGATAAGTTTATCGAATGTTTGTTGTAAAAATTGGATATTTTCATGTGTAAATAAATTATTAAATGTCAACATCTTTCAGATACCGCTGCAGAAACTTGGAAAAGAACAAGCTATTTGGTAAAATTTGCTTTTGCATTGCTTTCGCCGTGTTTATCACAAAGGATTATTATTTTTACAAAAATCCTTGTTCATCGATAAACTATAGTACGCAAGCGTTACCAGTTTTAAGCAGAAACATAGTAACAATGTGTACCGCCGAAGGTACAAGCAGATGCCACCGATATAATACATCATGGAATATGCATCCCGACAAGAAATAAAAAATTACCTGCATTCCTAAAGTAGTGGTTCTCCGCGAGTTTGGGCTTAAGAAACCCTGAAATTACATCAAATTACTGTATACTGTGATATTTTTGGAGCCTCAGTCACTACTTTGTGCATTACCATATTAAGACATGGTATTTAATAAAAATTTATAATGATCTGAAATTTTTCGGAGAGCACCATGAAAGAGCTCGCAAAACTCTTGTTTGTTTAAAAACACAGATACGACACATCATGGGATAGTAAAACTCAGACAAATAGGAAAGATGAATGGTCACCATTTACAAAAGAAGAATCCTCACCCATGTAGCATACTGGTTTTGTAAACGTGCTCGAAAACGAAAAGAAGCTGATATTATTAAAGTTCGGATATTGATTTTTTTTATTGTAGTTTTAACGACCACCCTGATCAACTCAAAGGGCTTTTTTTTTTTTTTTGATTGGAGGTTTAACGACCACCGTGAGCAACTCAATGGGCTATAATCAGTCGCCCGTCCCTAATTTAGGGTCACTGGTTCCAGGGAAGGGAGAGAACCAGTGCCGTAAGACAAACATAACATCCATGCCTCACCGGGATTCGAACCCGGACCCTTTTCGGACGAATGATCAGAGGCCATCGCTTAGACCACTGCGCCACCGGGGCAGCCAAAGGGCTATAAGCAGTCGCCCGTTCCTAATTTAGGTTCACTGGTTTCAGGGAAGGGAGAGAGCCAGTGCCGTAAGACAAAGCATAACATCCATGCCTCACCGGGATTCGCACCCGGAACCCTTTCGGACGAATGATCAGAGGCCATCGCTAAGACCACTGCGCCACCGGGACGGCGTCGGATATTGATGCATGCATATGTTGTTTTCGTGTCCATGACTATAAACGACGGCCTTTTGATGCGAACAATGAAATTTGTTTTATAAGTTTGCAGTTTTGTATGCAGCAATATCAACGTAAATTATTTGTACCAAATATAAGATTTTAAATTCCTTAACTTAAAAACATAACATCCAAGTGCATCATATATCTTGCATCTGAGTAGAAAGATTTCGAAATTTATACCTATCTATCTATCTATAGATGGACATTTGCTAGCTTTTGCCGAACGACCAGTGTGATTCCAGGAAAATACTGATTAGCTGACGGAATCCAGAAAAAAAGTAAATTATAAATAAACAAAAATATGAACCCCTATCTTGTGCTCGTATTGCATGATATAATAACGTTGACTTTAATCATTTAAATGCTCCCTTTGTACTCCATGAATTGGTTCTGGATATTCTTATGCACATTTTCTGTTGTTACATCTTCAGCGAAACAAATTTAGATCTGAAATACACGTTCGGTTTTCTAAGTTTAATTCAACCCATAATTCATGGTCATAAGCAGACTAGATCATGAATGGTTTTCCATTTTTTCTCGTTATTAATCCATGTTCGTAAAAGACATCATTTCAAGTAATGAGCGTTCAATAACGAACGCGAACTGGGGAACATCGTGGAGTCCAATGTGCGTTCAATAACGAACGCGAAACTGTGGAACATCGTGGAGTTCAATGAGCGTTTGTTAGCTCTCCCATTGAGTTGGAATGAAACCTCGCGAAGTAAGAAAATGGAGAGAAAACGAAACACACCGATTACTTTTGACGTTACGCGAATCATTGTGTAATCGATCTTTCAGGCGGAGGACCATCTTGATGCGGAGACGGAGGCAATTCGCGAGTCAGACAGACATGGTCTCCATCCCTGTCTCAACCTTTCAACCCATCCGCTCGCTCCGCTTGTGACAATTCTTCTCAATCGGATCGCAAACTGCGGATTGTGTTGATCCACGCATCGATCGCCGTAGTCATTCCTTTTTCTCTTCGCCTCTTCACATCCCTCCCTCATCTTCCTTTCTGTTTCTTCTTTCTCTCTTTCTCCTCTTCCTCTGTCCCAGCTTCCCTTATTTTTCTTGTGTTTCTTTTCCATTTCCATAACAGCTTGGTGTAATAATTCTACGACACCGGATCCTCCTTCCTTAACATTTGATTTCAATTTCTTTCCCAGGAATAACAGATGTCAGAGTTGGTCGAAGCCCGAAAGATATCTTTGACATCAGCATTTTGTGGCCAGTTTAAATTCAGCCAACAGCTGGAGCTGTTCTTTCAGTAATGCTTTGTAGGTGATTTTTGCAAGCAGCCTGTAATGTTTAGGAAAAATACATAAAGACTGACGATTGTTTCTGTTCCATCGCTTCTAATATCCCACTTTTTTTGTTAGTTTCTGTGAGCTTCCGTCAGCAGTTTTTGCTGCTTCTTGCTTTAAGTGCTCACTCCCGTTGGAAATGTAAAATAACAGATTTCAAACCAAAACTACTCGACTATCCAAAATTAAATTCTTCAGATATAAAAGGTTTCACTCCTGGAAAGAATTGCGTAATAACATTTTCGCTAGAGCATTTTCTTGCATTCCAGAATTATTATATTCACTGACCAGCAATTTTATTATGACTGCCCTTTTATTATATCTGACAATTTTTAATATCTGAGGCTGTGTGCCTCTACATCTTGAAAATTTTGAATATCTGATCCAAAATTAAATTATTCAGATATAAAAAGGTTCACTCTTGGAAAGAGGTGCGTAATAACATTTTCGCTAGGGCATTTTCTTGCATTCCAGAATTATTATATTCACTGACCAGCAATTTTATTATGACTGCCCTTTTATTTTATCTGAGAAAACGATCAGTCGTAGGGGTTGCAAATAAATATCGAAGTGGCACCAGTTGTGCAATGACATGTAGGTGATATAATGTTGAAAAAATAGATTTAAGTTATTGAAGAAACATGCTTAAGTTAAAAAACACAAACTGAAACACATTCAAATTTATCATGATGTATTTTTCATATCAGAAGTATACTGAAATTTAAATTCAATAAATCAGTTCCCTCTGTCTGTAAATTTGAATGAAATGGAGAGACAACATTATGGGGCCATTGCGAAAAACCGGTGATTAGTACAAAGTAGTTTGATGTTTTTGTTTTTCTAAAATGGGGAAGACCACTTTCTAGGAAAACTTTATCGCAAAATTTCGATTTCCCGCGTCCGTTGCAATTTGACAACTAACTTATTATGCATTGTATCTATTTTTCGTGAAAATGTATGCTGAGATGAGTTCAGTGCATTGCAAAAATTTCTTTAAAAAGTTGCATTTATTATGAGTTTTCGTTTTCTATAGACACAAAATTTAAGGAGACAGCAGGAAGGCACAATATGGTTAGCTGTCTATATAGTCTTAGTAAAAAATAGTTAAAATGGAGGAACATACGTTTCTTTTTATTTCGTCTGATAGCTCTTAATGGCAAGTGAAAAAAAATCCAATTCCTTTTTGACCTTGGAATTAAAATCTCTAGTTCTTTGCTCTTTCCAAAGAATAGAATTTAACAGAAATTGTGTGAACTTCGTTCGGAATCCTTGTTATAGAGCTCAGTGAATTTTGGTAAATGTCTCAAGAAAAATGAATCAAAAAGTTTATTTGTACTATTTACACTGAACATAAATCAAAACTTCTATGTGCAATTATTGCACCCACAATCAGAGGAAGACTAGGGATGATGACTGTGTCTGTGGTGAAACAGAACATGTACTGCCACGATTTTTTATAAAGCGGCCACCAGTTGTGGGATAAGGTGCATTTCACACGGTTTTGCGTAATCGCGCAATTAGAAATCAGTGCACCAATGTTTAAAATTTAGGATTATCTTGACTCAAGTTCATATACAAACTTTGAAAGGTGCTGCAGTGATCAAAAGTACGATTAACTGATTAAAGCGGGGAAAAATTCGAGTTCCGGATGGAGCATGAGCGGTAGTGTTTTTTTCTTTTTCTATGCCACTGGTTATGTAACTTTCCTGGAGTCACTGACCGTAAATTAGGGAAGATTAATTATTTCTGCACTTAGATGTTCATGCTGCTCGTGTAACCCGAAAAGATGCTCAGCAGTCCCTTTCCTGGAAGCCGTGGCCCTAATTTAGTGACAGGCGACGATTTGAGTTGCTCCTGGTGGTTATTAAACCCAGAAACACAAACGAAAACCAAAAACAGAAAAAATACCGGAAAACACAAAAACAGAAAGAAAACACACATTATGGAGCCATTGCGAAAAACCGTTGATTAGTACTTTTCTCCGCAGATAAGGAATCATGTTCAGATACAGCTACAGAATCAACGTTCAGCATTTGGAAAACGTTTTCAGCGCGCGCTTGTGCTTGCGTGTTTGTGTGTACGCGCTTGCGCGAGGCAGTTGTAATTATTCCCTTAATACGGAGTAAAAAAATTTAAAATTTGTCAAAGAAATTTCATCCAAAGCAAATTCAGCAGAGAATATGGGCCATGTGATCTCTTTTCTCCTATAACGGCAATTTCCGACATAGGGGAAATGACGTCCTGCTTACGGTATACCTCAACCCTTATGGCTTGAACGTTTCGTAGATCACCAAGTTGCTCACAACCACACGCGTTTAAGGAGAATCTTAGGATCATCTGGAACTGTAAATCCCTAAGCCATGCCGGTGCCATGAGACGTAAATTTTAATACACTACATGTATTCCATGGTGTTATCAAACTGGCATGCATTGATTTCACAGTCATGAGGCGTGCAGCGAAGCAAGCGTTATTCGCTGTGCAGTTTAGTTGCTAGCGACAAGCTGTGTGAAAGAAATGGAAGAGATAGCAGCATCAAGAATAAATGTGCCTAAGATAGCAACTGTGTCCATCTGCAGATGAGAATAGATGCTGCTTAGGATCAAACAGTAGCAGGATGTTTGGAAAATTAGGTCCCAAAGTCTGAAAACTGTTTTTGTTACAGATCTTACTTTGTGCTTGGTATTGTTGGCCACATCTTGCTCTCTCACGACACGTAACCCTAACTTTCGTTGATTCTTTTTTTTTTTTTTTTTTTTTTTTTGGTTGGAGGTTTAACGACCACCGTGAGCAACTCAATGGGCTATAAGCAGTCGCTTCGCTGATTCACAGACGCATGCTTGTGTCTGAGGCCGTATGTGCATTTCTCTTAATTTATACATCGAATATTCTCTACAACTGGTGTGAATACGTGCACAGAAGCAGATGCCACACGATCACCTGAAACTGAATTTCAGGATCCAAAATCATCTGTGCACGATAAATATGATCTTAAGATCTCAAGAAATTTATCTTGCGAATTTTATCCACAGCATTTTATCCGCTGGTTTCGCTACGTTAGTCGCAATTTAACATTAGACTGCGATTGCATTTCCGACGTTCTTGATATTAAATACTGTACTACTGTGTTCTGCACCTGTAACAAAGCAAGACACTTTTTCGTGTTCAATGCGACTAGCAGTTTTATGCAGTTCACTAAAGTTTTTGCTACAATAACCCATTGTAGCATAAATAGTGCAATGGTGGAGTGTCTGGTGCTGTATCTACTCAACCCAGAAGCTCTGCTATGTTGTGTTTGATAATTCCATCAGAAGAATTAATTCATAGAGACATGCTTGGCAGAAAGTCGTTACTATTTATTGGATCGATTGTACCACTTTCTCATATCACATTTTACCCTTTTTACATGCACGAGCAGTGTGATATAACCACCTGCAGAAAGTTGATCTCTCTACGGTTTACCAGTCATGTCAAACTAACTCTTTATCAGAATAATTAAGCACAAAAGCTTTTAGTAACACCATAATGACAAGGGTTTCCAATGTCTGCAAGCAAATATTCGTGTAATAACTTATAACAAAAAATAACTATTTCGCTCACGTAGTTTATTCGCGAGCGAAATAAATAGAAAGTTTTTTTTTTTTTTTTTTAAACAATATTACCGTGGAAGAAAGTCAATACGACAAAACAACTTAGTTCTTTGTCATGTGTGAAGATATTTTAAATGCGGTCAGTGAATAAACAAAGACATCGCTTTTTCCACGTTTATCAACACATAGCAACCCAAAAATTGTTACCTGGCTACTGCTGGGATCGTATCCCAGATCTTTCGGTATCTAGCTGAGTGCGTTCGCCTTACGCTACAATGGCCAACAATCAATGGCGCTATGTGCGTTTATCTGTCAGCATTTAGAGGATCAACGGCGCTATGTTCGTTTATCTGTCAGCATTTAGAGGATCAACGGCGCTATGTGCGTTTATCTGTCGTATTTAGAGGATTTTCACTATTATTCTCGCCCTTTGGATTTATTTGCTATAATTAATATATAGCTCGTGCCGTTAATGCCCACCAAACGGAGACGTCTCAGTTGCTAAGCCCATCCTACGGATATGTGATGTCAGAAGCTGACATAGCGCCGTTGGTTGTTGGTCATTGTAGCGTAAGGTGAACGCACTCGGCTAGATATAGAGAGATCTGGGATACGATCCCAGCAGTGGCCGGATAACAATTTTTGGTTGCTATGTGTTGATAAACTTGGAAAAAGCGATGTCTTTGTTTATTCTTTGACATCTAATTTCAAGACATCTAATTCAGTGAGCGAAGTTAGGTTTTTTAGCAAGATATGGGCTACGCTGGGGGGATATTTTCTTCTTCCATTTAGAGAGATTCGAAGTCGATATTACGCAGACAAATTCCTTGCAAAAAAATAAAGCTCTACTTGACCATTGAAAATAAAATTGCTCCCAGTATTAGATACAGGGAATGCATGAATCCTCCTGGAATTTGGATGATGACAAAAAAAAAACATAGAAAAATAACAAAAAATCCGAACTAAATTTCGCATATACTATTTATGTGTTGGAATTGGGGTTTAATTAATAAAGTAAATACTCCGGATAGATTTTAACTCCGAGTTTAATTTAAAGGGACCAATGAATAATACAAATCCATGAAATTTTTCGGAATACGTACATACACTGTGAAGTATATTCCTATTTAAACCTTCATTTTGAGTTCTCATTACAACTTCTCCGTCTGATTCGTTCTGAACGGCACGGTTACTTCCCCGAACTACATACCTTATGGTAACACTGAGAGTAAGACAATAGCAAATTAAATCTACGTCAAGAATAAAATGGGCTGAGAGTGGTGTTAAGAACGTAAAGTGATTTACTGATTCATAGCAATTGACATGTTAATTTGATACTGCGAGAGTTGAAAGGTTATACGCAAGTGTTCTTACATGTTATTGTTGTCGTCCTAAAGATTTTACAACAAGTGGAAAAAAATAAAGCTTACTTGGAGTTTTATGTTAGTTGCTCATTCATATGAGAGCTGATCGCACTTTCTTAGCTAAGATTAAAGTGGCTGTGTTTTTTTCAACGTACAATCTGCCAAATATACCAACATTAAAACATTGTAACAAAGTGAGTGATGCACCTTTTTTATTTGCACAACCATGCATGCCGATAAAACAAAAAGCAGTTCCACATCATGGAATTAGGGAAACAACAGTTTCATGTCAGAAACATTCCCCAGAAATGCTGAAGTAGAAAAACATGCATGAAATACTCTAACTTATGATCCCAAATTTCTCACATTTCAGGCATATGGAAACTTAAATAACCAAATCCGTTCCCACTCTCAGTGATTCTCTTCCTACATCGGGTCAGAATAGAAGAACGCAGCAGTCAAGTTATGAATTCAACGCATGCGAATGCTTGACTGGGTAGAATATTTTTTAAGATCGATTGTAATAAATATGATGGAGGCAAAAATGTAAATCTTAAGAAAAGTGGCATCCTATTTACTGTAATTTCATAAATAACTGGGGCCGTATTCGATGATATATGATGTGTCGAGTTCAAACTATCTTTAGCGTATTTCATCTCATGAAATTGCAATGTGAAATGTTACGTCGGCGAAATATTGCCTTCCATCGGAGTAAAGTGAGGTAACACCTAATGAAACGGTAATGTGATTCTTTGTTATTTATTTATAATTTTGGTAATTTTACATTTAGGAAAAATTTTGGTTCTAAACTTTTTCACTGATATTTTTCGTTTATGTTGGCATAGCAGACAGTGCCATCAGACAAATATACCGCCCACGCACCACCTGGGAACTACTCTAGGGGCCAATCTCGGAAGAAGAATCAGGGACCAATGCCTCAAGGAAATCGGCCACATTGCCAGCAATTCCTGGAATTAATTAAATAATAATTTCAGTAAATGTAAGTTTGAAGAAATAAATAAAATGACAAGATACAATGACTGCTCTAAAGAAAACAGGGAATAACGAAAATATGCTCTTTCAAAGGGAAGCAGAATCATCACAAAGATGACAAGAAAATAACCGAAGTCCCTCCAAATATTCCAAGAAGATCTTCAAGAGTAAATAACTCTAATCATCCTGAATCATTAGCATGTATTACAAAGATTACAATACAAATAAAATCCACAGAGTTTTAGAGAAGAGGAAGCCAGATAAAAAAGGTAGTTGAATTCAGTAAGTGAAGAACTAAATTCATTAAATAAAAATGATATATGGAATTTGTTAGGTCTTTCTCAGGATAGAAGTCTATTAAAAGAAATAAATATTCAAGAGAAAGTGCAGTACTGATGAGAAAGTTGAAACCTCCGAAGTGAGACTTGTTTCATCAAAGAGTACACTCAACAGCCTGGACTAGGTTTTGAAACAGAGTTTTCACCAGTAGTGAAGCATACTATCATTAGCACTTTACTGATAGCTGCAGCAAATGGCAAATCACGAGTTTATCATTTCGATATTGAAACAGCCTTTTTTCACGCAAAATTTTGAAAATATCCATATGATTCACGCTGAGGGCTTTCAAGAACCGGAAAAAATACCCAAGATATGTAAGATATCAAAGACAAGATATGAAAATTAGAAAAAAAAAGCTTGTATGGTCTCAAGCAGAGTAGGAGAAATTGGAGCAAAACAACTATGAAATTTTTGTGTAACAGAAGTTTCACTCAAAACTCGGCAGATTTGTGTTTATTATTTCATCAAGAGAAAAATTAAAACTACATGCTTTACAGTTTATGTGGATAATATACTAATTGTATCAGAAATCATTGGCAAAGTAAGAACATTGCTAGAATGTGAATTTGAAATTAAAGCTTGAGCAATGGAATGGTTACATAATATCTTAACATACAGATTGAGAAAGACGATGACAGAGGTTTTTCTCCCAATCAAATTGCAAAATAAATAAATAAATAAATGAATAGATAAATAAACTGCCGAGTACTACCACAAAAATCTCCAAAATGAAAGCAAGGCACCAATGTTTATGGCTATGGAAATAAATATTGAAGATATTAAGAACATGTAGAAGACAATGTACGTATAGAGAAATAGTAGGAAAATAATGCCAGTTCTTAAAATATTGTATCCTGTATTTCAATGTATTCTATTGTATTTTGTATTTTCATACTTTATACTTATACCTGTCAACAGTGACAAGACTTGATATATAAATAACAATGGTATGTTAAGTCAAAAGGTGGAGAACTCAAGAAAAGGAGACTGGAAAGCTCAACATAAAACTGTTGCATAATTAAAGGCAACATCAAGTGCAAGTTAATTTGAATTGTTTGATGAAAATCAACAACTCCCGTACAAAGTTTAGTAACAATGACATGTAGAAGTAGTTTATATTGACTTTTGATAATTTCGAAGTTCAAACTCGCACCGAACTTTATTGACTTCAAAGGGTAACGCTGTCCAACTTGCGTTTCCGATTTCAATTTATTTCATTTAAAACATTTTAAACACCATAAAGAAGTCAAACAAATTTTGGCTTGATCTGACTTTTCCTCTCTCCGATCAGCTTTGTATTTTCAGGAAGAATACTTTTCATAATGCAATGGAAAAAGTGATAAAAATATCAAGGCAGATCATGGTTGGAATATTTATTGAACACAAATCCGAAAACTTAACCACTGTGATGTGTTTACACCTACTCATAAAAAATTGTATATGCTACAATATAATGCAACTAATATTGTAAGAACTGGCATTATTAAATTTTTTGAACATTAATAAGAAACTGAACTCTCAAAAATTAATATCCAAAGCAGAAAGTAAACGCAAATTATATTCAACTGATTAACAATTAAAAAAATAAGTTGCAGGATGACAGCAGTTTCGCGAAATTGAATGCTACAGATGAAATCAAACGTAGAGTGCGTGCGCATTTCGCCGAAACTAACAATTTCAAAGTTCTAATATTGAACGTGTAGATGCTGAAATTGTATTATTGAAATAAAGAATACAAACAATTTTTTATTTACACCAAATATATTTTAATAGGTATATCAATATATTTTAATAGGTATATTTAATATTATCAAAGCCTCTATACATATTTCGATGTCGAAACATGAAGAGCTACTTAAAAGTTTTGAAATTTTGCTGTGTGTAAGTAAGACATCAACCTCATTCTTTCTTTCAAGAAGTCGCACACGAATCACCTAAATGTCAATATAAAATCTAAGGATTATTTCTATGCTGATATTTAGCATCAGCATCAACTAACGTCCAGAATTTTAATTTTTATTTAAGGCAATTCAAGTCAAGTCCCATTTGGATATCTAATGTTCGATTTGTTATAATTATGTTTATCACCATTCGAATTACAGGTTGTTATGATATCTGCCTCGAGAAAGCCAGCCGTTCGTGAGCGAAAGCATGACAGCTGCATACCTTTTGGTTAACGTATACCAATAAAGGGATTTGTGTTAATATCGACTTTTGACTTTATGTGTGTTAATATCAACTCTTGACTTTAGAAGATTCTTTTGTATTTGAAGAATATGAGTTTGATGTCTCAGAAAAGTATCATTTCGTTCTTCTGAAGTGAACTGTTAAAACTTTCCGAGCTATGTTTGTAAAGATAAGAGATTACTGTAATTTATTCGGTTCCCCTATTTTCAGCATAAAATAAAACCCATTTCGTATTTAAACTTTGTATGTGTTTTTGAACATTTGCTTCACACAGGCCCATAATACAATACTATGCCAAACATAAAATAATTACAAAGATTACAATACAAATAAAATCCACAGAGTTTTAGAGAAGAGGAAGCCAGATATAAAAAAAGGTAGTTGAATTCAGTAAGTGAAGAACTAAATTCATTAAATAAAAATGATATATGGAATTTGTTAGGTCTTTCTCAGGATAGAAGTCTATTAAAAGAAATAAATATTCAAGAGAAAGTGCAGTACTGATGAGAAAGTTGAAACCTCCGAAGTGAGACTTGTTTCATCAAAGAGTACACTCAACAGCCTGGACTAGGTTTTGAAACAGAGTTTTCACCAGTAGTGAAGCATACTATCATTAGCACTTTACTGATAGCTGCAGCAAATGGCAAATCACGAGTTTATCATTTCGATATTGAAACAGCCTTTTTTCACGCAAAATTTTGAAAATATCCATATGATTCACGCTGAGGGCTTTCAAGAACCGGAAAAAATACCCAAGATATGTAAGATATCAAAGACAAGATATGAAAATTAGAAAAAAAAAGCTTGTATGGTCTCAAGCAGAGTAGGAGAAATTGGAGCAAAACAACTATGAAATTTTTGTGTAACAGAAGTTTCACTCAAAACTCGGCAGATTTGTGTTTATTATTTCATCAAGAGTAAAATTAAAACTACATGCTTTACAGTTTATGTGGATAATATACTAATTGTATCAGAAATCATTGGCAAAGTAAGAACATTGCTAGAATGTGAATTTGAAATTAAAGCTTGAGCAATGGAATGGTTACATAATATCTTAACATACAGATTGAGAAAGACGATGACAGAGGTTTTTCTCCCAATCAAATTGCAAAATAAATAAATAAATAAATGAATAGATAAATAAACTGCCGAGTACTACCACAAAAATCTCCAAAATGAAAGCAAGGCACCAATGTTTATGGCTATGGAAATAAATATTGAAGATATTAAGAACATGTAGAAGACAATGTACGTATAGAGAAATAGTAGGAAAATAATGCCAGTTCTTAAAATATTGTATCCTGTATTTCAATGTATTCTATTGTATTTTGTATTTTTCATACTTTATACTTATACCTGTCAACAGTGACAAGACTTGATATATAAATAACAATGGTATGTTAAGTCAAAAGGTGGAGAACTCAAGAAAAGGAGACTGGAAAGCCAACATAAAACTGTTGCATAATTAAAGGCAACATCAAGTGCAAGTTAATTTGAATTGTTTGATGAAAATCAACAACTCCCGTACAAAGTTTAGTAACAATGACATGTAGAAGTAGTTTATATTGACTTTTGATAATTTCGAAGTTCAAACTCGCACCGAACTTTATTGACTTCAAAGGGTAACGCTGTCCAACTTGCGTTTCCGATTTCAATTTATTTCATTTAAAACATTTTAAACACCATAAAGAAGTCAAACAAATTTTGGCTTGATCTGACTTTTCCTCTCTCCGATCGCTTTGTATTTTCAGGAAGAATACTTTTCATAATGCAATGGAAAAGTGATAAAAATATCAAGGCAGATCATGGTTGGAATATTTATTGAACACAAATCCGAAAACTTAACCACTGTGATGTGTTTACACCTACTCATAAAAAATTGTATATGCTACAATATAATGCAACTAATATTGTAAGAACTGGCATTATTAAATTTTTGAACATTAATAAGAAACTGAACTCTCAAAAATTAATATCCAAAGCAGAAAGTAAACGCAAAATTATATTCAACTGATTAACAATTAAAAAAAATAAGTTGCAGGATGACAGCAGTTTCGCGAAATTGAATGCTACAGATGAAATCAAACGTAGAGTGCGTGCGCATTTCGCCGAAACTAACAATTTCAAAGTTCTAATATTGAACGTGTAGATGCTGAAATTGTATTATTGAAATAAAGAATACAAACAATTTTTTATTTACACCAAATATATTTTAATAGGTATATCAATATATTTTAATAGGTATATTTAATATTATCAAAAGCCTCTATACATATTTCGATGTCGAAACATGAAGAGCTACTTAAAAGTTTTGAAATTTTGCTGTGTGTAAGTAAGACATCAACCTCATTCTTTCTTTCAAGAAGTCGCACACGAATCACCTAAATGTCAATATAAAATCTAAGGATTATTTCTATGCTGATATTTAGCATCAGCATCAACTAACGTCCAGAATTTTAATTTTTATTTAAGGCAATTCAAGTCAAGTCCCATTTGATATCTAATGTTCGATTTGTTATAATTATGTTTATCACCATTCGAATTACAGGTTGTTATGATATCTGCCTCGAGAAAGCCAGCCGTTCGTGAGCGAAAGCATGACAGCTGCATACCTTTTGGTTAACGTATACCAATAAAGGGATTTGTGTTAATATCGACTTTTGACTTTATGTGTGTTAATATCAACTCTTGACTTTAGAAGATTCTTTTGTATTTGAAGAATATGAGTTTGATGTCTCAGAAAAGTATCATTTCGTTCTTCTGAAGTGAACTGTTAAAACTTTCCGAGCTATGTTTGTAAAGATAAGAGATTACTGTAATTTATTCGGTTCCTATTTTCAGCATAAAATAAAACCCATTTCGTATTTAAACTTTGTATGTGTTTTTGAACATTTGCTTCACACAGGCCCATAATACAATACTATGCCAAACATAAAATAAGATGATTAATGAAAATGTTTAGAGCCAAACTTTTTTCACAAATCTGAAATTACCATAATTATAAATAAATAACAACGAATTTCATTAGCATTTCATTATTTGCGACCTAACTTTATGCTGATGGAAGGTAATATTTCGCCGATATAACATTTTTCATAGCAATTTCGCGAGATGAAGTACGCTAAAGATAGTTTGAACTCGACACGACAGTATACATCATCAAAATATGGCGTCAGTTATTTATGAAATTACAGTAAATAGGATGCCACTGTTTTCAAGATTTACATTTTTGCCTCCATCATTTTTATCACAATCGATCTTAAAAAGTATTCTGCCCACTCACGTATTCGCATCCGTTGAATTCATAACATGATTCTACTGTATTCTTCTATTCTGACCCGAATCAGGAAGAGAATCTCTGTGACAAGGAACGGATTTTCTTATATAAATTTCGATCACTGAAATGAGACAAATTTATGATCCTGAATTGAAGTAATTTTTGCATATTTTTGTGCTTCAACATTTCTGAAGTATGTTTCTGACACTGTAAGTTCCACAAATTCATGATTTGTATTAACCTCTTTTTTTTATCGGCACAGCTCGATTGTCTGCTAATGTCAGCAGTGCGCAGGCTTGCATAATGTTGTTGAAATTGGGCTTCAGGAATACCACAGAAATACGGCAACAAAACAGGAGAAGCACCGGTTCGATGTTTTCTCGTGCTGTCATTGCACCAACTATGCGTACGATTGGTGATCGGCTGTTGAAACTGATAGCCCCTAAGACCATGACAGCGAGTTCAGAAGTCCCGTATGACGCGCACCGGTGGCAGCAAGATCAGCCCGGTGACCACGTCGTCTCCACGTTCTCAATCTGCGATCATCGGCGCTAAGACAGAAACGAGACTCGTCGCGGAACATGACATGGTTCCGCTCATCCCTGCGCACCTGTCTGCTACGGTACCACTGCAACCTTGCTCTATGATATGCTACGATTAGAGGCAATCGTCTCAATGCCAGGAGTTAGTGGAAACCTGCCTCAACCAATCTGAGATTCACAGTTCTTATCTATATGGATATGCACATAGCTGCCTGTGCACTTTGTTGAATGCCGTCTGCCGTGGATTGTATTGTTTCTATGGCTTACATTCAAATGCGGTGATCGAATAATTCGGATGTCTGCCTTCAAGTATCAGCCTCACTCTGGCGGCGTACGTTACCTTCCTGCAACAACTGTCGCCGTAATAGGCCATCCGTGCGTAGTAGTCCTATACCGAAGCCTCTGGTAAAATCATCACTGTGGTGATAGGATGCCCGATGACGTCGCAAAGGTGTTCTCATACCTTAAACGTGCTTTCGCTACCGAGATCACTCCGATGTAGTGGCCCACACTCCCGAAATTAAGACAACCAATCTTGGCAAAGACGCGATGTTTTACCCTTTGACCTCCCTCACCTATCATGTGATTGGTTTGCAACTGAAGTCATTTAGATAAACTTACTGGCACTACATATCCATTAATTTGCATGGCCCTCCGAGAAGTACTTCATGGTGTCGCATTTTCCATGTCGAGCAGTGTAAAGTTGTTTACTCATAACCTGGATCCGAATCCTGGATAAGACTTGAGCTCTGTTTTGGTTTTCTTTTCTAGTTTTCTAAAACCTAGAATTACTCACCTAAACAAAATGGGACGAATATGTGTGCTTTTATGGTGTTGAGAGTCATTTTTACACTACAAATAAAATGCCCCTTTTCAACAGATAACGAATTCTTGGTGAAACATTAACTAAGTTTCTTTTATGTTTCGTGAACTCGCGCATCCAAAAGAAAATGATGGGGGAGTGAGGGGGAATAGAAAGAATGGGAAGAACAATAGACTTTTTTAGGTCAGAATTATAAGGAAACTTATGAAAAATCCTCCTTAACATTATTTTCACCTACCTGAAAACCAAAAGTAACTTTCATAAAAGTATATCAAATTAACATAGTTATTTATCCTGGCAAAGTATAAAAATCTCTGTTCAAAAGCGTAATCCAATGGTAGAATGCTGTTTTCCTGTTTCACAGTTTTGTTATGATTAATTACACCGACATGATTCTAATGAGATTACGAACGGATTAGATTATTATGATCTGGTTACGGATAAAACTAGACGTCCAACCTACTCAAGAATTAAGAAAGAAATATTTCTTCGTCAAGAAGGCTTCGTGATTTCATCAAAACTAAACTTTCATGCTCAGCCGTGTCGCAGAATTTTGATCAGGGCAATCTTATATCAGGTACTTTGTTGATCGTGTGGCTGGTACGAAATGGTGATTTTAAATAAAAGGCCTCAAGTAAATAGTACCTGACGTTATTAGGTGCCATTTGCATAACTGTCAAAATTTCCATATTCGTATTTATGTTCTACATCGGAAGCTCAATAAAACGTTTATTTGAAATCCTCAAGCAAAACACTTTTAAGCAATGAATTTGTATGCAGTGTCAGAGTAGGCGAGAAGGTCATTGAATAAATCTTAGGGATTACTAACATTCATTGCAAAATACCCTCACAAGATGAAAGAAAGACGGACTTTTATGATTTATTGCTGTGCTAGAAATGTATTCGACACACGCAAACCCATGGAACACATCTTTTGAATGATCTCGAATCCATCAGAAAAAGCTGAAGGCTTTGCAAGAAGCTTCTCTTCTAACATCCTTCTTCAGAATTCAAAATAAGATGACATCTAGAATATACAAATTTTTGAACATAAATGATGTAATACGAGAACTTGAAAGGAAGGTATAAAGACAAGAGAACAAGCATTGGCTGGACATAAAACTGATTTCTAAAATTCTTGAATAAGTTCTGAAATTAATTTTTTAGTGGTAACGTACTGCAACGTTCTATCATTTTTTTAAATTCTGATGTTCAGTAACAAGGAAAATTTAAGAGCATTGCTAGGTATGTTTTCACAGTACCAATATATGATGCAGCCTTTCCTCCTTTTTTTGTACTTATAACGTTTTAACAATCCATTTACCATTCTAGGGTATTTTTAGCACGTCTTATGTAAAAAAAGATCGTGCTTCTGTTATCGGTTTGTCCGTCCGTCCGTCCGTCCGTCCGCCTGTACCCATGATATCTCAGCAACTATTAGTCCGATTTTAAAAATTCTTTTTGCATTGGGAATCTTGAAATATGCAAATGATGATCCTTTATTTCGTTTTTTTTATGATGTACAATTTCGCCGGTAGAGGGCGTAAATGCAGATGATGTCGAATTCAAAAATACGTTTTATTCCACATATTTGCTTCTAAACAGCCGATTGAAAAAAAAAATTATATCTTTCGATTCCACTTATGTCGAAGACTATTTTAGATATAGTTACTTTTTCAAATTACCCATAGATTTTCCGCTAGGGGGCGTAAAAGTAAATTACATTTTCCCCGATAACTCTTCTTCTAAAACTCCGATTTGAAAATTATTTTCTTCAGCGGATACATCTCCTGATGGAAAATCTTTTGCATATAATTTCAAATTTTTGGTAAACAATACTTTGGCCACCAGGGGGCGTAAGTGTTAATTTTTGCTTCTGATGTAATTGCCATAAAATCTGAGCTTCTAAAATATCGATTAAAAAAATCTTTCGTGGACTGATGCCACTCACATCGATAAACCTTTTCAGAATATTTTCTTCTTAAAATATTCCACAGTTTCTCCGCCAGGGGGCGTAGATGTACATCTTACTTTTGTCAATATCTCTACTTCTAGGAGTCCGATTTGAAAAATTCCTTCTTTGTTGGATAGTGTTTTCCGTGTGACATGTTTTTCATATAATTTCAAAGTTTTCAAATAATTCATAGACTTTCAGCTAGGGGGCGTAGCGGTAAATTGCGTTTCCCCCTATATCTCTGCTTCTAAATCTCCGATTTCAAAAATTCTTTCTGCACCGGATACAGCTCCTGATGGGAAATCAGTTGCACATAATTTCTAATTTTTGTAAAAAAATAGTTTGGCCATCGGTTGGCGTAAATCTTAATTTCCGCTTCTGTTGTATTTGCAGCAAAATATGAGCTTTTAAATTCTCGATTGAAAAAAACGTCGTTTGTTGACCGATACTACTCATGTCGACAAACCTTTTAAGAAAATTTTCTTCTTGAAAAAATCCATGGTTTCTACGCCAGGGGGCGTAGATGTATATCTTATTTTTGTCCATATCTCTACTTCTAAGAATACGATTTGAAAAATTCCTTCTTTGTTGGATAGTGTCTCCGTTGCGAAATGTTTTTCCTATAAATTCAAAATGTTTAAGTAAACCACACACTTTCCGCTAGGGGGCACAAAAGTAAATTGCGTTTTCTGCTTTATTTCTGCTCCTAAAGCTCTGATTTGAAAAATTCTTCTTGTATCGCATACAACACCCGATGAAAAATATTTTTCACATAATTTCTAATGTTTGGTAAAGAATGGTTAACCACCAGGGGTCATATGTGTTAATTTCTGCTTCTGAAGTATTTGTTGCAAAATCTGGGCTCCTGAAAACTCGATTAATTTTTTTTTCTTCGAACGATACCGCTTATACGGATAAACCTTTTGAGAATACTTTCTTCCTAAAATAAAGCATGGATTTCCCACCAGGGGACGTAAAGTCACATCTTATTTTTGTCGATATCTCTGTTTCTAAGAGTTCGTAAGCTCACGATTCCGTTTACAGCAATATCTGAGGGATTAAAAACCCGATTGAAAATCTTCTTTCTTTGGTCAGATCTATTGTTTTTCATACCGGTTCCATTGACTTTGAATAGCTTTGATAAATTTAATTTGCGTCAGAACGGATTCAAAAGACGTGCTTATTAAACCCGAAAATTCGGTATGAACTTTCTTGTTTGTACTTGCAAATGAAATTGACTCAAAGTTATTTTGGGGCCAGAAGCTGTTTGTTTACTTTCTCTAGTACTATACAAATCATCCCTAGACTAGACTGCTTTAAAGTTACCACAATGCCGGTCCACCTTTTAGACCTTACTGTAGAATACTGGAAGACTTTCAAGTAATTTCTGATTGAAAGTTTCTGGCATTTTTCTTCAGTTATAGAGGTGCCATAAGCTTTTCCATATAACATAGTGTACTCATTGTTTATGTTATTCTAAAGACACAGAGTTGATGTCGTAGCACTGTGTTGGCCGCTGAAAGTTGTTATATGTTATTATAAGCTTGTTTCAGTGCCACTATAAAGATGCTTTAAAGGATGTAATGTTTTGGTGTTTAAAAGGCTGATTTGTGTCTTCACCAAATTACTTGTTAAACAAATAATATCTTACGCCTAAGAAGATACATATCGGCTAAGGTTCGCACGAATAAGAACAACTTACGATAAAAAAAGACTTTATTCTGTCAAAATGTAGAATTCACATGATTGTGGAACTTGATATGCAGCACAAGTCACATGATTGTGGAACATCATGCAGCATTTTCACATAACGCTTTAAACTTTCGTAGTATACCGTTGACAGTGACAATCAAAAAATACTCTGACGCTATATCAACACGATCATTGCAATACCTACCACCTCTACACTCTCCACCTGCATTTTTGCTCTCGACGACGTGTTATTTGCTCTTTGACTCACTGCTATTTTTGCCAAAATGTGTTAGGAAATTCGGGAAAGTGACGAGCTCTTCAGAAAAATCAAACACAAAAGTAATATAATTTACATAGACTAGAATCTCAAAAGTACGGTTAAATTAGAGATATAGGCCTACATCATAAGTATCCATATTGTGGCACTGTGATGGCTAGTAAAATGTTGCAGCGACACGGTCTATGAGTGCCTAGTTTGAGGTCCTCCTCTAACCACATACTCACAGACCGTATCATATGACACAGTAAGTTATCGTTTTGCAAGGTGTACGGTCTGTAACGTACCAGGAGATGTGACGTACCTGCCAGAAGGACGCACACGACATAGAGGCAGATAGGAAACAGAATAAAACGTCCGCGTAGCTCAATTGGTAGAGTGACTTATTCCGGAATGAGGGCATCCGGGTTCGAATCCTGGCGTGGACAGAGAAATGACGGAGAAATTTACTTCGTTATAGGTCTGCTGTCTGAAAATTACTGTGATTTAGTACGACATGAACAGTTGTTTTCCATACAATCAACGTAGGAAACAGCAGTCACTGCTTCCTGTATTGCTACCCTTGATCTCAGTTCGTAATGCCAGAATAACTCATACAATTAAGCTTTCACTTTGAAATTTCGTTTGTAAGACAATACACTCACTTAATCATCGTTCTACAGTAAGCATTCTACAAACCTAAACGGCTCATTCAGATCGGAACAGCGCAAACAGTAGCTTATTAACCCAGAAGACGTATTCACAGCATTCTGCAGTTTTGTCATGTATACTTTGTACTTTTCCACTCGACTTTGTGCGATAATTTTAGTAATTCTGTAAAGATGAATGGCATGTAGCGGTCTGTGTACTTGGGAATCACTCATACGCTTATCTGTAACAGCTTCAACTTTCAGACGGGAATTTTTAGCAAGCTTATTTCCCTGCATGGCCTGCCGGTTTCTGTCAGTCATTATCAAGGTGATCCGAAAGTATTTTCCTAGTTTCAAAACTAATTTCTTAGAAAATGAGAACATGCTACTGCAAAAGAGCGCATAATTTTGAAAGTGTCGTTGGGGCCGGTTTTTGCCTGTCCAAGCTCCTCTGCAGTGAGGTGCGTTCAGGGGCTTTTTTTGAAGGTAGTGGTAAAGGTGAAATACATGTACTCGTGTAATTCACAAGAACATTATGGTCCATCGCACTTTGAAGAATTGTCTCGGTACTCCTGATGTCGTCTGGGTACGCGTTCATATGCCTTCGACAAACACACGGATCTGTGCGGTCATCAAAGCAGATCCCTTCTCACATCATGACCGAGCTCCCAAAGAATAGATGCACAGGTTGCAAAAAATGCTGACTTCCTCTTGATACGAAGTTGTCGATTATCGTAATGTAAGCTAACTCAGGACTGACCGCAGAATAGAGCGCTTTATCACTTTTACTGCCACAGTAAGTGTTGTTCCTGCCACTCATATATTTCTTGCCAGGTTATCGTAGAGAGCCGTAATCAGATTTATTGACATCTGACCCTACGCTCTCCTAGGTCAGATGTCGATAGATTACGGAGTGTTTGACCACTTACCATGACACCAGTGGCACTCCTCAGAGAAACACTGGTTTGGAGGCTGGACATACATTGTGAAGTTCTGGCGAGCGTTAATTGCAAGATAACGATTGTGCTGGGCTATAGTTGTCCTCGCACGACCACTTCTTGGTCGTTCTGATTTTCCAATCATCAAATGTCTTCTCTACATTGTTCACAATGTGTCAGTAGAATTTACCGACCTGCACCGTTAAGCCACGCCTTAGCATAGTGACTAGGTACTTCGCAGTTTGAAATCAATCTGAGCACATCCCACCCAAAGATCCAAAACAGAAGTGCTTAAATGAAAATTTAATATTTGATGAATCTATGAAATTTCACCTCTTGCTAAGAAGAAATTCTTTTTCCCTTTGACTGATATACAATACACTCTGCAGTCCCATAAAGGACTCTATGCAAAAATCTACTCTTCTCGAAATGAATACCTCTGACTTTCACATTAATGCTAGGAAAAAGAAGGAACTGAAGGAACCAAACTTGACATGCATTTAAGTCAATATATAAGTTCAGAATAACCAACTGTCGGAGAGAAAATAAAAATCCTTTTTTTTTTCAAGATATTTTTACGTACAGTGCGGATCAGGAAAGAAAAATACCCATGCAGTTATGTAAAAGTTCAATAATAAAAAAAATTATTAGAAACGCTACACATCCCTGAGCAACATACTAATCCATTTGGAGAATTCATTATATGGATTATAAATATGCCTGGGATGAAACCAAGATTACAGTGTGCCATTAAAACATGCTGAGAACAGAAAAATAACGGAAACATCAGCAAAAAAATCACATCAAATAAAAACCATATTTTTAATTTGATGTTGGATCACCATTTGCTGGCAATAATCATACAATCTGTACAGAGTGCATGAAAATGAATCCTGAACAGTCTCTCTCCAGTTGATACTTTCTTCTTGGAGAGGAAATCGTTAATCACCAAGAATGAAGAGAGAGAAAAAATTCGTATTTCACCATATTTTTATGAACTGACCACAAAGGCTCCGTGCTATTTAAATACGGGAAATTCAGGTAATGGCAGGTGTTCGACATTATGTACTCATGGTCCTCCAACTATGACTTTACACATCAATCTGTGCGCACATGAACAGTACCACATTGAAATGTGACATCATTTTTGGGAAGCCACATGTGAGAGATGGGATGCATTTAGTCACTGAAAAGTGTGCATGGTCACTGGAGGTAGTTCTTCAAAGAAGAATAACAGTGGTACCTAAAGAGCTGAGCGATACCACTGATTAAAGAAGTACTGACCCTTCTCCATGTCTGCCTATTGAACAAACCACATTGCACGGCTCTTTTGGAATCACACAAACCCTGCCGAATTGTAGAAATAGTACAAAATATGGTTTGTTAGACGATATAACACATTACCGATAATCATATTCCCAGTTCTTTTGCTGACACGTCCTTTCTTCCGCTTCACAGGATCAGCGTATGTAACAATTGTTTAATAATAGTAACTTGTGAAAATGAAGCCCTTTCTGCCGGTGGTGGCATTCGAAGCACCGTCTCCTCACTCCGGAGCCAATTATTCTCCCGAATGAACTACACCGAACTTGGCTTATCGCTGCGACTTGTCGTTTTGACTCCTGCGTGACCTCAGTAATACGTCACATATGTCGCCCCCCCCCCTTTGAGGAAGGGCTGCGACGTAATCGAAAGTTTACGGATCAACCGGTGAACCGTACTCGCTGTTTTGACTTTTGCGTCACCTAAGTGTCGTAAGTTTACGGGTCAGCTGGTTAACCATACTCGGCGTTTTGACCCTTGCGTCACCTAAGTGGTACGTCATATATATCCCCCCGCCCCTTGAGGAAGGGCTGGGACGGAATCGTAAGTTTACGGGTCAGCCGGCGAACCATACTCTGCGTTTTGACCCTTGCGTCACCTTAGTGGTACGTCATATATATCCCCCCGCCCCTTGTTTGGGACGGAATCGTAAGTTTACGTGTCAGCCGGTGAACCATATTCGCCGTTTAGACTCTTGCGTCACCTAACTGGTGCGTCACAAACTCTTAGTAATTGTGGATTTGTGTCAGTGATGTGCAATGTGGATATGCATAGTAAGCATTGTATACAGATATATTTTAGAAACAAGTATCACAGTTTTTTAAATACCTGTCTGTATTTCTATTTATTTCTGTTCTACACTCCTCTTCCTGATCTCAAATCTACAGCAGTTCTTAACAGAATTTTGTTTCTTTTAGAACTATTCGTCGCTTTGTATAGAGAACGTTGTTTTTCCCATCAGTTGCGATCAATGCTAGTAGTTTTCTGAGGCAGATATTAGCAGGTGGTATACGTGAGGACATATGCCACCTACTGCACTGCTCGTCTTCTGTGGAGACAAACGATTCTGTTTAGATTAACATGATTAGCGAGTATGCATAAAGCAAGTATGACTGGTAAGCAGCAATTCTGAATACCCTGCCGTTTGAGAGCTCTTTTGATTTTTACTTTTTGAGAGGGAAGTGTGAGAGCTTATAAATTATTACATTTGTTGTTGTATCGAAATATGCTAAGTTATTTGAGGATAGTGAATAAAAAGTGCTTTCACAGTACATTGCAATAATTTCGTTCTGTATCGTGCCAAAACATTTTGATAATACGTTTTCAGTTAAAGCAAATAAAAATCGTCTTTCCTGCTGGGCAAGACACCTTTTCTTTAATTATAAACGAAACATTAATGAATCTTAAGTAACACTTTTCAAAAATGCTTGATATGGGGATAGAATTTCGTAAATATATATGCGCCGATTTTGATTTACGCGTAATTCGTGAGTAATGACTAAATCAGTTTCTTTGTTAGAGCAACTGATACAAGCATCGTTTCGATACGAGAGTTCCCATGTAGAAAAAAAAAAAAAAGCTTTCAAATTTTGTCGACGAAAGATCTGTTACGAATTCCGTTTCGCTATAAGAATTTCAACAAGAAATGATTGTTAAAATTAGTAAAAATTTTGATCTTCCCATTCAGGACCCAAGAACAAGAACAACCACATGCCACTGCTTTGAGTAGCTCAAAACGAAACGTTTTGCTGCAAGCCCGAGTGATGAGATACTAAACTCCCTGGTTTCAGTGGCAGCGGTTTTGTGCTTTTGTGATGTTTACCGTAATTTAACTTTCATTTTTATTCCTTTTTCTATGTAAATTTGAGTTCCTTCTCTTTAGCACCTTTCAATCATATCGTGATACCTTCTCTCTCACAGGAATACGGTTGGTAACACTGTGAGAGTGACGTATGCTTGTTGAGATAAGAACGGAACAATATATGTATATATAATGTTTGAGAAGCAGCAGTGTGTGAGATTGACGGTGAACCTTAAAGCTAATTGTGGATACGATATTGTTTAATTACCATTTGAGTTATTTAAAGGCTGCGTGTTGTGCTATTTATACGTACAAGTTACGACTAACATTGTCCGGATATTATACCATGCTATAAGAAGTGTTGGCTGAAATAAAAAATACACTCACGCACAATGAAATTTGCGCACCTAGTAAAAAACATGCTACAACCACAAAACTTTGCAAATAGATAGAGCGCGCGCTGCTATGCAAATGATTCACGTTTAGTGCGAGTGCGCATGACCGCACACCCAGTGGTGACGCTGCAAGCACCAACCGGCAGCCTTATAAACCGGCGTGTAGTCGATGCCCCGTGAAGGCGAAAAGCACCAGCCGGCCGACTCAAGCAAGAGTACAGAGTGACAAGAATGCCGGGTAAACGCCAGAGACGTTGATTTATCCAACTTACGGACTTTGAGAGAGGCCGGATCATCGGGCTGAAAACCGCTGGGTGGTCGGCGCGCCTTATAGTTCACCACGTGGATCGTTCTGACCATACCATTCGACTGTGTTGAGATCAGTGAACACGTGACGGGCACTGCCACAAGCACGGTTGAGCGGCTCCGTACGGGCCAAGAGGACCACCGGTGGAGAGAATCAACGGATCGTGCGACAGGTACGAACGGATCCCACGAGGTCCCTGTCCACTATACAAGCAAATGTAGTGGTTTCTATGTACCCACGAACCATTCCTCGACGCTTTGCGGAAGCGAATCTGAGATCCCAGCGCCCCTTACGTGTGGTGTGCAGTCATTAACACCGGAACATCACCATCTCCGTGTGCAGTGGTGCCAGGCCTGAGCGACGTGGAACACCACAGACTGGCGATGTTTTTTTTAGCGATGAGTGCCGCTTCGTTTTGGGAACAGATGGTCATCGTGTCCGGGTGTGGAGGTCCCCGGGTCAACGCCACAATCCCAACCTCGCTCTCGAGCGCCATACCTCCCCCACTGCAGGCATTATGGTCTGGAGAGCTGTAAACTACGATAGCCGATCAGCTCTAGTAGTGGTACGTGGATCATTGACAGGCCAGCTGTATGTGGATGAGATCCTACTGCCTTATGTGCTCCCATTGCTCGCAGGGATTCCAAGTGCAATATACCAGCAGCATAATGCCCGCCCGCACAGGGCTCGGGTTGCCCAGGACTGCATACGTCATGTCCTGACATTTTCATGGCCTGTCCGCTCCCCGGGCATATCTTCTATCGAGCATGTGTGGGACCAGTTGAAACGCTGACTGCCACCGTGCAGCACTATTCAGGATTTGGAGCACACCGTCCAACACGTGTGGGTCAGTCTACCGCAGGATAACATTAGGCGTCTGCTCGCCTTCATGGCGGACCGTATTGCAGCGTGTATCGCAGCACGACGCGATTCGACGGGCTATTGAATATGACCTGAATGCGTGCCACAGATCCCTCTGTCATTGTCCTGCATCTCTGTTTTTGCCATCATGAGTATGTTTCGTCCGTATCATTATGTCCATAAAATTTCAGTTCAATCCGATGCTTCTTTCTTGGTGCGGAAATGTTATTGTCCGTGATTGTAGATTAGTAAATTACCTTTTTGAAGTCATTTGAGTGACTCCTGATGGTTCACTATAGGTGAAGGTTTGAGAATTGGTTTATATAGTATTCAGTAAGTCAGCTACCCACAAACGTTACACTTTTCACGTACAACTCTTGCTAACGTCCTTCTCAACTTGAGAATTAGTTTATATAGTATTCAGTAAGTCAGCTACCCACAAACGTTACGCTTTTCACGCACAACTCTTGCTAACGTCCTTCTCAACTTGAGAATTAGTTTATATAGTATTCAGTAAGTCAGCTACCCACAAACGTTACGCTTTTCACGCACAACTCTTGCTAACGTCCTTCTCAATTTGAGAATTAGTTTATATAGTATTCAGTAAGTCAGCTACCCACAAACGTTACACTTTTCACGCACAACTCTTGCTAACGTCCTTCTCAATTTGAGAATTGGTTTATATAGTATTCAGTAAGTCAGCTACCCACAAACGTTACACTTTTCATGCACAATTCTTGCTAACGTCCTTTTCAACTTTTTGTGTACCCCTCTTCTGACCACTGTTCATCAACGGAGATGCCGTCTAACACTATTTAGTGAATGCCCTTATGACTTTGAAAACAGTTTCTCTGAGGAATTGATTCAGTTAGGAACTTTAGTCATGGATCCCTTACTAAACGAGGAACCAATAAAAAAGATCCTTATAGGTGTAATATTTTACGCATGTGAAGCATACACTCTGTTGGTTATGTTTAAACCTCTAACAATAAACTATTCTCCAGCCTGACAAACTGATATTTAATAAATTTTATTTCCGTAATTAATTTAAGAGACTAACACCTCATGTCGGCCATTTTTCTATCCTCACTGTTTCAAAAAATCCCTTTTTCTTATAGTTCTTATAACAATGGGTATAAATCTATAGTTTAAAAATTAAACAATATATAGATTCAACTACATTAACTGCTATTAATCAGTTTCCTTCCAAGTATTTTAAGGCACGGGATATTTTCATTAATTTACCCACCCATGTATATGACCTGTGTCGCCCAACTAGTATTTACGAACGTCCTGTCCCCAGGAGAAAATTAGATGTTCAGGATAAAATAAAGTAAGTAGACATGACGTTGAAAACTGGAAGCACTTAAAAACATCAGGATATACTGTTCCCGTCTGTTGCTAACATCTGACACTGATATTCACCTCTGTAATCCTTCAAAGTCTTTCAAACAGTTAAGATAGCAACGCAATATTGCTGTCTTGAGTTAATTTGATATTTATTGGAAAGTTGTTTTGTAGAACTTTTAAGAATAATACAAACTCGTATTCTCGGGAGAAACGGGAAAACGTATAGGAAAGGAAACACGTTTTCCTGTATCGTTTATAATTTTAAGTTGCAACTGTTTTGAATAAGAACCGATACTTTCAGTGGAGGATCAGGATTTATCACAAGTGTGTCTTTCTCGATGAAAAAAATCAGGGAATAACGGATCTAGAAGGAAGACACCGAATTTTCTGTTGTAATGAGCACGTCTTTTGAATTTTTCTGACGCGAATAAAATTTATCAAAGTTACTTCATAGTCAATGGAACGGGTTAGAAAAATTAACCGCATTTCTGCAATCGATAAAACATCCGGAAATAGAAATGTCTACTTACTTCCACCACCGGCGAAACAGTATGTTACGAAAATTAACCAATGGCGAACAAAAGGTTTCTCGTAGCAGAAGTATCAGAGACAAATGTATTTTTAAATTGAACAGTTAAAAGAAGAAATTTAGGAGGAAACATGATATAACTCTAGGCCTTCTACCAGAAGAATCTTGCGTAACGGAGAAGCTGAAAATAAGCAAAAACATTCTTCACGGAAAAATCTATCTTACGAAAAAAGAGTTTTGAAAATGCATCTCCCCCAAGCAGAGGTAACTAGAAAAAGGTTTTGACTTTTACGCCCCTTAGCGGGAAACTGTGCATTATTTAAAAACGATAATGTTCCCCATATTTATTGTAGCGAATGGCATACAGCACAAATGAAATTTCTTAATAAAGCTTTTAAAACTAATTGATATATGGCTCCAGGATGATGTTTTTGATTCTGAACTCTGATTCTCGATATACTGTCTGTGTAAAGATAGAAATCTAAACCCGACTGATAAGAATTGTGGAGGAGGCGTGTTAATTGCTGTTAACAACAGCGTTTACAGTTACAGAATGAGTGAATTAGAAAACTCTGATGACAATATTTGCTTTTATATTAATCACTCAAAATCAATTTTCATCAGCATTATCTACTACCTTCCCCCTCCTCCTCCCCCAACACGCAAACTTATTCGGATTACTTTAATCATTTTAGCGGTCATCCGAATGTATGTAATGAGGATATGATATTAGTTGGCGATTTCAACCTACCGTCTTATGTAACCGGTACTAACTTGGATATCCGTACGTACGGTGAAAAAGAAAGAGCTCTAACCGAATTTGCTAGCACCATCAACTTGTCTCAGTTGAACAACACTGTGAATGTCAACAATAAATGTTTGGATTTAATTCTTTATAACAGCTGCAGGGATCAGTGTGTGGTGTCTCCTGTTACTTCTTAGATCCTGAGAGAGAGTGGACATCATCTAGCTTCAGTTTTATTCGTTTCTCGGGTCCTCTATGTTAAGCCCCAACGTAATGCTCCGCTTGTTAACTTTAACTTCCGCAACGGGGATTATATCAAGCTGTATACTTTATTAGAGATTTGCAATTGGTCCGATCTTAATAATCAAAGTGATAGCGCAGATGCCTTGAACTGCTCTTATGACAAGTTCTACAGTATTTTCAATGACTGTATTCCAAAGGGTAAAGCTTCCACGAATGAGTACCTCCGTGGTTCAATGGGCATATCACAAAATCTCTTGCTCTGGGAAACCACTACGGAAATTCTTGAAACATAAGAATACAGATGACTACAAACGGTATAAAGATTTTCAGGCCGAAGTTAAAAAAGTGGTAAAAACAGCGCGTATCACGTTTACGAAAGAAGCTGAAGAGCTAATCACGCGCGACCCATCCAAATTCTGGGAATACAATTCTTAAGAAGATGCAGTGCGTGCCACTCAATATACTTAATCGCAATAGCTACCGGATTGAGGGTGGCCAGAACATTGCTAATGACTTTGCAGATTTGTTCCCGTTCTGTCTTCATTACAGAGAATTATTTTCCACAACAACCTGATATTTTACCTGTAACTGCCATATTTTACCATTAACTGATATTTTACCAGTACGAACAGCTTGACATTCTTAACACTGACCACTTCACTGAAAATGAGATCCTACACACTATGAAGAAACTGAAAGGAAGTAGAGCTGTTGGCCCTGATATGATTCATTCGTACATTCTCAAAGGATGTAGTGAGATGCTTAGTAAGCCACTGATTCATATTTATAGTCTAATTATCATTACTGGAATTTTCCCTCCAGATCTGAAAAAAGCGAAGATTTATCTTGTATTCAAAAAAGGGAGCCTAGACTCTATTGAGAATTATTGATCTATGACTATTATTTCTGTCCTAGCGAAAATAGTTGAGTCCCTTATTTATTATAAGCTATATGATCACTTCAAATGTGTCCTCAGCATAGTGCTGTGAAGAAACGCTAAAAGCTTACCAACCTATTCCACGTCACAGAGGATATTTCGCAATCTTTTGACAGAGGATCACAAGTTGATGCTATTTTCACTGAATTTGCTAAAGATTTTGACAAAGTCATAATCGCATTTTACCCAAGAAACTGAACTGTCTTGGCCCCAGTGATAATCTGATGTCCTTGTTTAAGTCCTTTCTTTGCAACCGATCCCTCTCGTATTTATAACAACCATGTTTCGGATCCCTATGTTGCCACGTCTGGAATGCCCCAAAGCTCTAACTTAGGACCACTTTTGGTTGGTTTCCATATACATTAATTACCTTCCTTTTTGCATTGATGGCGTTTGTCTCTTGTTCGCTGATGACCTCAAGCTTTAGTGCAATGTACATACTTCTGATGCCTGTCTTACTCTTCAAACTGACGTCAACAAACTGCTGCAGTGGTGTACGTTAAGCCATCTCCACTTCAACATCTTCAAGGATCATGTCCTTTTCTTTATGCGGAAAAGAAACCCAATTCTTCTTGACCAGAAAGCTGGCGACTATTCTCTTAGCACGACAAACGATGTCCAGGATTTAGGAGTCATATTTGATTCGAACTTGGATTTTAAAAGTCACATCAAAAGAATTGTACATACAGCGCATAGAAATCTTGGATTCATCATGTGACATTCCAAGTATTTTTCGAATCCTCGAGCACTTATTCTCATTTTCGAGACTTCGGTCAGATCTTCACTGGAGAAAGCGGCGATTATTTGGAGCCCAAGCCTCGTGACACTAATAAATGAAATCGAGAAAGTTCAAAAAAGATTTCTTCGACAACTTTCTAACAAATCAACTGGTGTTTATATCGCGGACATTCCGACTGCTGACCTTCTGTCGTTCTTCAAGATTCTGTCGTTCTGTCGTTCTTCAAGTTCTTCTCTGCAATCGAGAAGAAAAGCTCTCCAACTCAAGTTTATCTACGACATCATCAATAGATGATACTCAAATTGTAAACCAATTAAGTTTCCGTGTGCCACGTTTACCAACGACACAATGTAAACTATTTGCAGTGCCATTCTGCAGATGCCAAAAAAATTCTCCGTTGTGCAAAATGTATAGATTTCACAACTCACTTGAAAAACTGTCTAGAAATGTTTAATGTGTGTCGTAATAATTTTTGTAAAGCATGTTTTTCAAGACTGTAATGTCATTTGGCAATGTAAATATCACTATAACAATTCCTGTAACCATATGCACTGAAGAGCAATTGAATTAGAGATACCTGTCTAGTAACGTGTAGCACCACCTTTCGCTCAGATGACGGCGGCGATTCGTCTCGGCATGGACTCGACAAGATACCGGAAGCGTTGGGAAGCCATACGGATCCACGACCCCTGAAAAAGATCTCACAGTTCACGAAGATATGATGGAGGGATATCAGAGCCTCGAACATCTCTCTCGATGGCATCCCAGATGTGCTCGATGGGATTGACGTCAGGTGACCTAGCGGGCAAAGGAAGTGAGGTCACGTCGGTGGAGTGTTCATCCAACCATTCGGACACAAATCGGGAGCGATGGCACGGTGGATTGTCTTGTTGCAGGATGAGGTCCCCAGTGGGATGTTGAAGACGCACAAACGGGAGCAAATGTTCGTCCAGGATATCCTGGTAACGTTGACCTGTGAGGGACGATGTCACACGTACCAGGGGTCCCATTTCAGCCCACATAAACAGTCCCCAGACGAGAAGGCCACCCACACCAGCTTGAAGAGTACCCTGCTGGCAAGAAGGATCCATCGCTTCATGTGGTTTGCGTCGTACACGTATCCTGCCATCGGCATGTACCAACGTGAATCTCGACTCATCAGCCCAGGCAACATTTTCCCACATGTCTAGGGTCCAGTGGCGATGTTCCCACGCCCATGCTAATCTTTGCACCCTGTAATGTGCGGTCAGCAGCGGTACCCTCGTGGGACGATGGCTTCTGTACCCCATAGCGAGGAGATGGTTCTGGATGGTGTGGCTGCTTCCACGTTTTCGTGCACCAGCGTTAAATTGCCGAGTGATTTCTTACACTGTGGCCCGTCTATCCGCTGTTACAATGCAAGATATCCGACGATGACCGCACTCATCCACACGCTGTTGTCCACGGCAGCTGGCCCTTGCAGGAATGGTTTTACCGGATTCGATGTACTCACGGTGCACCCGTGATTCAGTGGCTCGTGAAAATCCCAGTGCCTGCACGACTTCCAAGATGGAGTGACCCATTCGTCGGGCCCCGACAATTTGCCCACAATCAAATGCGCTTAGATACTTCATCTTACCCATACTGCGTCCGACTCTTACTGATTCCTGTCGCATCACTCCTTATATTGTCGAATCGCTGCATACGTCACGTCGTTTCCGTTTACAGGGCCGCCACAGCGCCACATTTGCTTAACGCCAGCTGTCTCTAATTCAATTGCTCTTCAGTGTATACCATCTGTAGGGATGTGCAAATAAATAAAAGCGGAGATACAGCTGCAAACAGAAGTACACATTCATCCCCTAGCAATTGAACTGTGAACCATAAAACTCCTCAAATGAAAACCTGAAGTGTTTCACACCGTAATGGCATCCGGTGTTGAAAGAATGTTTTCAACCGCACATTTAGAAGCAGATATATTGAGAAAAACAGATTAAACATGACACTTCTAGAGGCAAAATTGTGCATCATTCTAGGAAGAAAATACACACAAAGGGTTTTCATAGTTAGTGGTATCTGACCAAAAAAGAATTTGTCAATTGGGCTTTTAGTCCCGCAGATATTACTGTAAACGGAAACGTGAATTTACGTCCACTAGTGGAGCACTTGTGCGTTAAGAAAAATTTGAAATTTTATCAGAAACATATCGCACGGGAAGCGCTCTCCAGAAGAGAAATAATTTTTCAAATCGGACTGTTAGAAGCAGAGATATCGATAAAAATAAGATATACATTTCATCTCACTAGCGGAAAAACTATGCATTATTTAAAGAAGAAAGTATTCCGAAGAGATTTTTCGAATTGAGCGGTTTCAATCAACGATGAACATTTCCATTCAGGAGCTGAATCCGTTGCCGGAAGGATGTTTCAAATAGGAGTTCTAGAAGCAGAGATATCGGGAAAACGACATTTACCTTTACTCCCACAAGAGGAAAATCTATGCATTATTTCAAAAATTTGAATTTATATCAGAAACATTTTGCACCGGAAACGCTCTCCAAGAAAGAAATAATTTTTCAAACCGGAATCTTAGAAGCAGAGATATCAACAGAAATAATATATGCATCTACACCACCTAGCAAAAAAACTATGCATTATTTTAAAAAGAAAGTATGCTGAAAAGGTTTTTTGAGGTTAGCAGTATCGGTCTACGAAATAATTTTTTCAATCGTGTCTTCAGAAGCTCAGATTTTGCTGCAAATACCATCAGGAGCAGAAATAAACACTTACGCTCTTTGGTGGTCAAATAATTCTTTACAAAAAATTTGAAATTATATTCAAAGCATTTTCCATCAGATATCCGATGCAGGAAGAATTTTTCCAATCGGAATTTTAGAAGCAGAAATATCGGGGAAACGCTATTTACCTTTGCGCCCGTAACGAAAAATCTGTGCATTACTTGAAAATTTCGAAATTGTATGAGAAACATTTCGCACCGGAAACGCTCTCCAACAAAGAAATCATTTTTCAAATCGGATTCTTACATGTTGGGATGTACCTAATTTCGATATAAATGACATTCTAGTATTTGATATAAATGGCATGGAAAGGAAAAATAATGTTTTCAATCGGACATTTAGGAACAAATATAGGGAATAAAATGTATTTTGAATTCCATATCATCTGCATGTACGCTCTCTCGCTGGCGGGAGAATTATGCATCGTAAAAAAACGGGGTGCAAAATTCATTATTTTAACATTTCAGGCTTCCCAATGCAAAAAGAAGTTTTCAAATCGGACTAATAATTGTAGAGATATGATGTCCACCCACGGACTGACGGACATAGTGAAGACACGATCACGGTCTTTTTTACAAAACTTGCGAAAAAGACCTTTCTCGAATTGACTGAATAATAAGAAATTTTAGTTTTTTCTTGCATGTCCCACCAAAATACTGTGGTATTCCTTCAAACATCTGACGGTACAACGTTGTGATCGGTATTAGTTTCATGAAGCCAAGGTACTCCATGAAGAGTCTCATTCTATTTTGGATCCTCTGAGTTTCATAAACCATGCAGTCAGCGGGAACTAAAGGTCGAGAATGCCCAAATTTGCCGGTGGTGATTCGAATCCACATCCTTCTGCTCCGGAGACAAATGCTTTCCCAATTAAGCAACGCCGGCAAGGGTTTATCAGTGCTGTTTGCCATCTTGACATATGTTTGTCGTCTCTGTAGAACGCCATATATCCTCCCTCTTCCCCTTGAGAAAGACGTGGGCACCAAATCGCAGGTTTCGGGTCCACCGCAAACAACGCTTCAGGTAACTCTCCGCAGAAAAAGGAATTCTCCCAAATTCCAGACGACGTGTGGAAGAACGTTACACATTTTTCTTCGAAGCGAAGAAGGAATTCTCATTAATTCCTGACAATGTGTGAAAGGAAAATCACACATTCTTCGAAGGACCCAAATGCCAGTAGATATATTTTTACGTTCGGGCGCCGAAGTGAAATTGACAAACCCTCTTTCTGCCGGTGGCGGTTTTCGAACCCTTATCTTTCTTATCAGGAGCCGAATGCTTTCCTAATTAAGCTCCGCCAGGAAGGGCTTTTCGCTACTATTTGCTTTCTTGACATGTGCGTCACCTCTGTAGTACATCACAAGGTTCACAGGTCTCAAAAACACCTTATAAAACTTTTGCGAGCTTTAACAGCGTCTTTATTTGCACTTTTCGCGGAAGGCTCAGCCAGCAGTTCCTGCGATGTCAGTTTTTTTTCACAATCCAGGTCTGTTTAAAAGAACGCAATCGAACTTTGTACAGAATTTGTAAAAATATATTTAAAAGTCGTCACCGAAATTTTAAGTTCGACACGACGATCAATGTCTTCCATTAAATCTTCACTTGCTGCCTTTTATTCAGCACTTCTGCTGGAATAAACAAAAATAACTTGTTGCGAAGCACGTAGTTCACCATGATTACATGCTGGCCTGTTCATCGCTTTTTCAGCTGCCTCCTCACTGTCAACTAGTTCCCGAGGGATTTCGAGCCAACAGTTTCTATTTACCGAAGCCCGTCAACAAAAGAACGAATTTCTCAAATATCACTCTAAAGGAGAGAGAGAGAGAGAGAGAGAGAAAGACTGAGGCAGAAACAGAGGGTGTATGTGTGTGTGTGTTAAAGAAAGAGAGAGAGAGAGAGATGTTTGCGAATGAAAGACGAGAACGTCTATCTGCGCTTCTCTCTGGGTGCTGAAAGTTCCATTCCGACTCGGGCTACTCTAAAGCTTTGTAGTCCCAGTGCCTTTCTTTTTGAATGCGGTATTTCGAAACCCCTATTAGGGGAACAAGAGCTCTATTCTTTTAGCGATACCCAAGGGGAAAGAAAGCAAAAGTCTGAGCTGTTTAAAGATTTCTAGCAATCCAAAGTGTTTTGTTGAAAAAGCTTAAATTGGAGCGGCATCAGCCTTGTTTATTTCTGGGAATTGAAGACAGTGACGCTACTTGGAGCAAGTAAATGGATTTCTTTCGTTTTCCATTCTTTGTAACCTATGTTTGCTTTCCAGATGCCATTGTACTTTGGGGGATTCGATTCTAGGTGTGTGACGAGATGAAACTTTGACAGTTAGTGCAGCAATTCGTCCCCGACAAAAGCAGCCATTCTTTCCTTCTTTTTTCTGTTTTAAGTCTTTTCGGGTTTCCACTACAGAATAGCACAGAACTGACAATTTATTTAAACAGAAAAATTCGCGGATAGGGAATATCATGCACCCGTGAGGTAAACTTTTTATATCAAGATGAATCTCAATGATGTTATTAGAGAATGGCTAGGAAAGAATAGTACTCCCACCATAGAGTTACTGTTTTTCTCGATCTGGTGTTTGTAATCCATAGCACAAGGGAAATGTAAACCTTTCGTTTCATTTCAGGTCCTGCGTGTTTCACCGCGTATACACCCATAAATAAATTTCTAATGCATAAGTCTAATGTGGAAACAATCTCTAAAGCGAAAAACATGGCATATAAAAGGAAAAGCGCATAAATTAGGGGTAATAGGAGTCATTCAAATTACGGCATACTGAAAGAAGTTCTACGTTCTAACCATGGTATGCTACTACATCTTTAGTTCATTCGAGTTTTTTTCTTTGGAAAGCAATCCAACCCAGAAAAAACAAAAGTGTTGGAAAACTGCTTGCCACCAGCTGGCAGTCATGGGTCACTGCTGGCTGAAATGTGTCGCTCACGACACAGTAGCAGTCCGTTGGTGGCAGCGCCATCAGTTGGCAGCCATTGATGGCCCTTCAGCATCGCCGTGAATTACGGGAATTGAAGCAAGTGCCACTAGCAGCCCGTAGCTAGCAACCGAAGCAACATCAACACGAGGTGGAAGCAACGGGACTGCGCATGCGCAGAATCAACGTGTGCTATGTTTCTCATGGTACCAGTTAGTTGAGGGCGACGTTATCAACATCGTGTTATTTTAGTGGATGTTAAGAAAATGAAGCCATATGTAGAAAGGCGAATTAATTTCGTAATCAAAAGCCAAGTCGATGAAGATTACCGTCGGAAGAAAATTATATAAATAGAAATAATTAATGAACTGTAAGAAACAGTCAATTACTCTCATGCATTTATAGAAACTCATCACCTAGCAAAATTCCTCCACTGACACACAAAGAATCGAGAATACAGACAGACATGAAGCACACCCACTCCATTCCAATGAACAACAAGAAATAATTTCTGTGAAATCTTTCGTTTTCACAAATCGCTTGAAACAAAAGTCCCGATAAAACATTAAAAAAACGTTATGTTGGGAAAAAAATAAGAATTATACGCGTGCAAAATTTATCAATTTTTAGAGAAAAAAACAAACAAAACAGACACGCTATGTGGATATAATAATGCACTCATCCATGGGTTGAATACACAAGACTGGCGGTATTCGCTGCTAAAAATAACGTCAAGTAAGATAAAATATAAAATATCTTTCCTGTTTAGAACAAATGTAGCTTCCGACCGCGGAAAGGAAATATACAACGTTAAAAATGTAACAGAATGGGACATGAATATGAATAGGTAAATATTTTAATTAACCAATCGTCTTTAAAGGCCACAGGGACAGCACAAAACTTTCGAAAGCGCGTTTAAGTTATACTCGTTGAAAGTGAGTGAACCTTTCCCTTAAGGTAAATAAAAACAATCGTTACGTTGAAAAAATAAATTTATGAATTATATGAAACGGACACTTATGAAAAATACCTCGCAATATCGTAAAATCAAAAAGAGAACCATTAGTTTCACATTGCGCTGAAAGAGGCTCAGCTTCAAGCAAGCGGGCGGGCGTGGCAAACCAGTCTAGTTGCTAGGGCACCCGCTTTGCCTGCAGACAGTCGTGGGTTCGTTTCCAGGCAAACCCACGCGGGTGTTTTTCGGGACCTGTTGAGAAACTCAGCGCCGTACCGTGATACAGTAGTTTTGTAGGGGAAAGAAAAAGTAGTTGTGTTTTTGGAAAACTGCGGTTGTCACTTTTTTTATGGCTACTACTGGGAAATTGGCGGACAAGATTTGGCAAGCCATCAGATTGCTGACTGCCTGATAACTTGCCGAATCTTGACATGATTGCCGGCTGCCTGATGGCTTGCCGAATCTTCACATGATTGCCGGCTGCCAAAACCGGGAAACTAGCGGACCACATTAGGCTAGCCATCATTTATGGTACGTGCTTACAGGGCCGCTTAAATGCCGCTTGTAGCAGCCACTGCCAGTGATGGATAACTGATGGCCTTGTTCTGGCATATGACAACTGATGGGGCGCCAGCTGTTTCCCAGTTGCTGGCCTGAACTGCTGGCCCATGTGGTTGCCGCCGGGACATTTTACTGAAGGTTGGGCAGCGGCAACATAGTACTGGGCTGCTGCTGGCTTGAGTGCTGGCCCAGCAACACTGCTTTTGCTGGGAAGCGAACCAACGTCCCACACCACGACAGAGTGCCGAGAAACAGGTGGAGTTTCCACTGGTTATTTCTGAAAGTTAACACTGAAAAGCTGAATAATTCACGGAGACCCTTAATTACACTTTTAGGTTGATTTTTTTGGTGGTGGGTTTTAGGTTGATTTTTGGTGTTAACGACCACCGTGATCAAATGATCATATGTAGAGGATTTTAGGAAGGGAGTGTCTGACCCCAGGTCTTAAACAGCCCTTAGAAATAGGAAGCTAGGAGATTTGGGCCCGATAGAAAAGTGACACGGAAGCGAAGTAGAAAGGGGGAGGAAGAAGCCCTTATTTATTACCAGGGGGCCAGTACCCGGGGTCCGACGGCTGAACGATCCTTTTCTTAAGCTACATAAGGTCGCCATCCGTTGTCTGTTAGTACCCACAAACAGTGTCGATGCTGAACGATCCTTTTTTTAAGCTACATAAGGTCGCCATCCGTTGTCTGTTAGTACCCACAAACAGTGTCAATGCTGAACGATCCTTTTCTTAAGCTACATAAAGTCGCCATCCCTTGTCTGTTAGTACCCACTAACAGTGTCGATGCTGAATGATCCTTTTCTAAATTTGAAAACATGTTACAGGACAACAGACACAGCGTTAAAAAAGATAGTCTGTGTATGTACATATAATGTATCAAAGTGCTGTCCATTTAAATGGAAATCTTGATCTCTTTAACGGCGTTGATAACATTGCCAGAATTTGAATGGTTTGTAAATATAAGTATCAATTTTAAAAACTTGTAGTTATATTTAGTTACGTACTAGTCATTTATATTACTGCTTCGTAACTTGGTAGACCCTTTTTTTTTTTTTTTTTTGGAAATGTTAGTGTATATCATCGGCAGCGAACTTTTTGCGAAATTTCATAATTTACGCAGCGACCGCCCCGCGAATTTTGCCTTTTTTTCCCGCGATAAAATTACTGTCCTAGCTATAAGCAGCCGCCCGTCTCTGATTTTGGGCAGCTGGTAGCAGAAAAGCGAGAGAGCCAATGCCGTAAGACAAACACAAAATCCACGACTCATCGGGGATTCGAACCCAGTCCGATCTCAGATGAGTGGTTAGAACCCAGCGCTTCGTGCTACTCGGTCACGAGGGCGACTTTCATTGTTTGAAACACTTTAAGTATTGATGACACTGGGTCAAATTTATAGCGCACTTTTTAAGTCCTAGTCCTATTGGAAATATCAAAGGGTTGTGTGTGTTACGGCTTATAATAGCAAAGACATCGGGAAATCACCACGTTGTATCTGCAGTCTAGTTTACGTATTAATTTATTTATTCATTTTGCTAATTTTTATCAGCTATTCACTCTAATTTGCTGAAGTTCATTCCGGAGAAAAGACACACATGAGATTAGGCTTTCATCTTTTATGTTCACCATGCAATTTTGAACATAGGTATTTTCCTAAAATGTCATTTCAGTTTGCTAATCTTTGCAGAACTTAGGACACAAGGCGGAGTCTGAAACGATTCTTTCGAATCCCGGTGAGGCATGGATGTTGTGTTTTTCTTACGGCACTGGCTCTCTCCCTTCCCTGGAACCAGTGACCCTAAATTAGGGACGGGCGACTGCTTATAGCCCATTGAGTTGCTCACGGTGGTCGTTAAACCTCCAATTTAAAAAAAAAAAAAGAAACGATTCTTTTCTCGTTTCTACATTTCCATCTCGGTAGGAAAGATCCTATAGCGCCAAAGAAGTGATTTAAAGTAAGATGAGCCAGCGGTGTCGTGGCGTTATCTCTATCAAATACGTACACTTCTGGACACCCAAAATGCAACACCAAGAAGGAAGCATCCAATTGGCCTGAAATTCGCAGCATGCGTCGCCCGCGAGAGGACAGGAAAACGATTAGCATTGCAGAGCATATGCAAATCATGTGCGCCCGGCACGCCACCGAGAAGCACTATAAGAAGGATGCACAGAAGGCGGAGTGTAAGCAGTGGAAGTGTGTTGTGCTGCTGGACCTGTGTGTGGAAAGCTTCCTGATGCCTCGTCGCAGAATACGGCAGTAATTCCAGCACGTTTTGGAGTTCGACAGAGGACGAATAGTGGCTTATCGCTACAGCGGTTTATCGTACCGAGACATCTGCGCCCGTGTGGGACGACAACTAGCCACATTGAGGCGAGTATGGATTCGGATGGGTGCAGGAGGGACGGACGGACTGACGTGAGTGATTGCCGCAGCCGCGACACGCCAGAGAACGAGAGGACCGGCATGTTGCGCGGCGGCCATTGACGGCTCGCACCGCCACATCACGAACGTTAGCACAGGAATTAGGGTGTGCTGCACAACAACCTGTGTCAGCTCGTACCGTTCGACGTCGTCTGTAGGAGCGGGGACTAGTCGCACGGCGCCCGTTGCTCCGATTACCATTGATGTTACACCACCGGCGAGTGCGGTGCCAGTGGACCATTGAACGCCGCACCTGGACTACGGAATGGCACGACTTTGTCTTCTCCGACGAATCCCGCTTCTGCCCGCAACACCTGTAGTAACTGTGTCACGAGGAAAAAAAGAATGATATACTTCAACGCCTCTGGCAAAAAACCATGCATTATTTTAAGAAGAAAATATTCTGAAAAAGTTTTTCGAGGTGAGCGGTATGGGTTGACGAAAGAATTTTTTAAGTCGATTTTCCAGAAGGCTTGATTTTATGGAAAATACATCAGAAGCAGAATTAAACACTACGCCCCCTGGTGGCCAAAGCATTCTTTATGAAAAATTAAACATTATATGCTAAACATTTCCCATCAGGAGCTGTATGCGAGGCAAGAAGAATTTTTCAAATCGATGTTTTAGAAGCAAAAATATTCGGGAAAGACAAGTTACCTTTACGTCCCCTAGCGAAAGATCTTTGCTTTACTTGAAAATTTTGAATTATATGAGAAACATTTAGCACCGGAAACGCTCTCCAACAAAAAGGTAGTTTTCAAATTAGACTCTTAGTAGCTTAGATATCGACCAAAATAAGATATATATCTACGCCCCCAGGCGGGAAAAATAAGTATTATTTTAGGAAGAACGTATTAGGAAAAGTTTTTCGAAGGTGAACGGTATCCATCCACGAAAAATTTTTTTCAGTCGGTTTTTCAGAAGCTCATATTTTGCTGCTGACGCATCAGAAGGAAAAAAAAATTTTTGAGCCCCCTGGTGGTCGAATCACTGTTCCCATATATTAGAAATTATGTGCAAAATGTTTCCATCAGGAGCTGTATCCTTTGAAGGAAGAATGTTTTAAATTGAAATTTTAGAAGCAGAGATATCGTGGAAAACGTAATTTACCTTTACGCCCTCCAGCGGAAAATCTATGCGTTACTTGAAAAGAAACTGGTCTTAATATAGTCATCGATATAAGTGGCATCGAAAGGTAAAATAATTTTTCAATCGGACATTTAGAAACAAATATATGGAATAAAATGTATTTTGAATTCGATATCATCTGCATTTACGCCTTCTAGCGTGAAGTTGTACACCAGAAAAAATTCGGAATGCAAGGATCATCCCTCTCACATTTCATGCTTCCCAATGCAAAAGAAGTTTTCAATCTGACATACAGTTACAAATCGGCCATACAGTTGGAAAGATATTGTGTCCGCAGACAGACGGACAGATGCCTTATAACATAGGCACGATATTTTTTACAAAAGATGTGATGAAGAGCAATTGCTGATTAAATAAATAATTAAGAAAAGAACAACGTCTTTGGCCGGAAGAATCCAAATAAATGTGTGAAATTACGGTAAACTCTATAACTCGTGCATAAATACTAGTAATTAAAAAATCCGTCTTGTTCCACGATGATATTTATTCAGCTCAAAAACAAAATCTATGTACAGGTTAAAAAACATGAGCACTTGTGTGAAATTATTTTAGGTTTTCATTCGTCAACGGATGTGAAGAAAGAGTAGGCTGTCGTGAAGTGCCAAGACAGGAGGCTAGCAACAACGAAGCGTGAACTAACGACTGAGAGCACAATTCTCACTCCCAGATTAATGGTTTATTCTCAAAGACGATGTCCGTTCCTATTCATTCAAATTCCGTTTTTGCCAAAAGTTCTCCAAAGTACCTAATTTTTTTTTCACTTTTTAAAAGTACCTCTCTCAGATCAGGTACGTTTGTTTAGTTATGTACTTCGGAGAACTTTTGGCAAAAACGTAGGTACTTTGGTAAAGTACCTTGATTTTACACTCAATTAATTTTGAACCCAAGTAAAAAAAAATGCTTAATTTGGATCCTAAGCAAAACGTTGACATAGGATAACATATCTGCAGCTTTGTAGGCACGATGCAGAAAACGCATAATACCAAAAAGCTGGAATCTGGCTGCGAATTCTTGTTTGGGTTAATATAGGAAAGACGAAAGGCAGAGAATATTTTCTCGCGTGAGGTATTTCCGTCTCTTTTGTTTTTCTTCTTTGAAGAAGAGAATGACGGATCGAGCACTGACCTGCGGTGGAATGCTAATAATAAAGAGAGGCCCCTTCAGAAACAATAAGACACTCCACCCCTTAGGAAACGATTCTGTGATGGGCAACGGATTAAGCGGTAATGCTTTCTTGAGTTCTCGTCCATCGTTTTTGCGGATAATAACGCCACATCTCGCAAAGCGTAGCAATCAGAAAGAGCTCAACACTGACACATTTGCTCGTTGTGCCGTCCTTTAGAAGACGAAGTAGTTAAGCTCTTTCAACAGATGCACGAAAAAAGTTAGGAGCTATAATCACCAGAAGATAATGTACAATGTATAAAGCAAAAAGCTGCTCTCGGTTTTCATCTTCGCAGAGGAATATTCATAGCTGCTTTGATATTACATTTCTAGTATGACACAAATACCAATCTACAAGGAGGCCTCTAAAAATGCTCTCCAAATTCAGGCAGCAGCAGCAGATGCACCGATACGCAACAAACACAGGATGTTTAAATACATCTAGGTCTTGATAGGGCCAATAAGCAAACACTTTGCAAGATGATGGTAACGCTAACTTAGTGCAAGATGACGGTAACGCTAACGTAGTGCAAGATGATGGTAACGCTAACTTAGTGCAAGATGATGGTAACCCTAACTTAGTGCAAGATGATGGTAACTTAATTCTGACTTTAACTCTTTAACCGTCAAGCACACAAACTCTTAGTGAAACATTGGGTCCCGTAGTTATTTCGATAGGAAACTTTTTGGTCTGCTGTTTTTAAAAAAACACCCTGAAAAAAATTGAAATTTCACAAATTCGCCCCTTTTACTTAGAAACCCTGTCAAACGTAGAGAAAGTAATACAGATGTAAATGCACATTTATTTTATTAACTTAAGACTTCCAAGCTCGTTTATGACCTTCAGTGGTTTTCATTCATATTGAATAAAAAGTTTTATTTCTAGGGGCCTTAGCCATTTTTGGAATGCAGCAAAGGAGCAGCTTAACGAAAGTCAATTTGTGGTTCTAATTACACCAAAGGAATTTTAGCTTACTCTTGTATCGAAACCTGAGCGAACTTCGCCTCTGTTTTCCTTGGTGCTGCTTCCTTTCTGGCACTGGTATACACCGATAAGCCATTATTAATACCACCTATTTAATCCCGCAAAACAGCGGCCACTCGACGAGGCATCGATTCGATGAGGTGGCGATAGGTATCTTGAAGTACCTGGCACCGTAATGTGAACAACAAGTCCTCCAGTTCCCGTACATTTCGGGGTTGTGGTGATCTTCCAAGTGGAACCACAAATGTTCGATTGGGTTCATGTCCGGTGAATTTGGAGGCCAGGGCATTAACAGAAAGTCACCCGCATGTTCCTCAAACAATTCCTTGACGATTTTGGCAGTGTGACATGGCACATTATCCTAAATGGTGAATACATTTCAAATACGTGGAGATAATGTAAATAGACGATGTCATCGCTCTGTCCACGTTATTTTATAAACAACGCATAGCAACTGAAAAAAAGTTCATCCGACACCGCTGGGATGGAATCTCAGATCTTTCGATAACTAGTCGAGTGCGTTCGCTTTGCGCTACGGTGCGCCAACGATTCACAATTCAATTATTCAGTTGCTATGCGTTGTTTATAAAATAATGTGGACCGAGCGATGACATCGTCTATTTGCGCATTATCCTGTTGGTAATGGCCGTCACCAGCAGAGAACACAATTGCCATGAATGGGTGTACTTGATCCGCAACGATGTTCAGATACCTGACAGCTGTCAGGAATTGTGCTATTGGGATAATGGTGACTAAAGTGTACCAAAAAACATCGTCCACAGCATAACACCGCCGCTGCCTACCTGTTTCTGCCCAACAGTGCATCCAGGTGCCATAACCTCCGTTGGTAATCAGCGTATCCTCTCTTGACCGTCTGCGTGATGCACCAGGAATCTTGATTCGTCAGACCAGGCCACTTTTTTCCAATCACCCACGGTCCGATCTCGATGATCTTGGGCCTATTTCATACGATGCTGGCAATGACGTGCAGTGAACATGGGGACGGGACCCGGCCGGGTGTCCGGCTACGCTGGCCTATGCGGAGAAGGCTGCAACGAACTGTGTGCTGTGACACATTGCTCTGATAGCCAATGTTGTAGCTAAGGGTGATTTGTCGCGCTGTGGCCCTGCGGTCGCTGTGAACAATGCACGACAGTCTCCGCTTCCTCCTGGCATCAATGAGCTGCGAACAACACACGTCTGAACGACGGTCCTTCGTTTGGCCATATGTGCACCACTTTTGATACGTACTCACTACAGCGGTACAAGAACAACCCACAAGCCGCGCCGTTTCCGAGATCGTGGCTCCTATGCGCCATGCCATCATAATTTGTCCTTTATCAAACTCCGATAAATCGGCAGCTTTTCCTATTCTGACTTCGAACACTCTACTAACCGAAAGACGGCCTTCGGGTTCTATATATACTGATTTGTGAACTTCACCTGCGCCACAGTTCGATATCCAGACGCGCTCATTTCTTTAGGCTGGGGGTGGTTATAATTTAAAGGCTCATCAGTGTAGGTGCTAGTTTCCAAGATGCGTGTTCAAATGAAGACTTTTTTAAAATATGGTGTACCCAAGTACAGTGACTTCAAATCGTTTCTAAGAACCGCAGAGGCATGCGTCCCCCCGAGGGAAAACCTTGATTTCTCTGACAAAGCGTAATGAGTCATCTAGCGTTTCTTACGAAAAACTAACAGGGTGTGTTCGCTCTGTTCTACGCACTGAAACTTCGCATGTGTTGCAAAACGTACAAAGTATGGGAGCAATATAATGAGGGTGTTTTGCACAAATTTGACGCGTCTTCTCTCACTGGTCTTAAACAAAAAACATAATCTTTCACCGTAATATTTGGCGATGAATTAAGTTTATTCGATGGTGCGGCTTTTCATAGCTTTTATTTTCTTTATACCAACCACTGTCTTTCTAAATAATATCAGCCTTTCAAATTGATACCAAACATTACATTTAAAGTTACCAGACATTCAACAAAATCAACTTTCGGCGATATAAAGTTTAATGGGCGTGAAAACGCATCATTTACTGTCTAAATTTGTTATTCAAATCCTACACATAAATGATAAAGATACCATTCAACTACTATGCTCGAAAAAATTACGAGAAATTTTAACAGCAACCGCGCGGGGATGGACACATTATTGACTGATATCGAAAACATAAGTGTAATACATGAAGTACAGGAAATAGACAGCGCACAAGCCAGTTGAGCAAATTGACGGCAATACTGCGGCAACACACATGTAGTAATAAGTGGTGCGTACTGACCTATATACGTTTGGATGCGACAGAAAAAAAACTGGAACAGTGATGAAGCACTTAAAGGATGAGATTATCCAGCCGTTGATAAAGGATTCTCCGCCATTTTTCTTTGAAGGAATGCTCTATTTGCTGAAGCGTCATGGAAGAAGACGCGTGAGCCGCAATACTTCTCCCCAGAACATTCCGCGCATGCTGAATTGGGTTCAGATCCATAGAGCGCGAAGGCCAGTCCATACGCTCAATGCTCTTTTTCTGAAGCATGTTTTATACCTGCTAGGCTCATTGCAAGTGTGCGTTATATCCGTGAAGAGGGACGTACTTCCAGGTGCGACGACTTATGGCACAATTGTTGGCCGCAGTATCTCCCCTTGATATTGGACCACTGTCAGGTTTATGTTCCAGATGAGGTAGAGGTCTGTATGATCGCTGATGCTGGTGTCGCCCGCTTAAGGATTCAACCACCACCAAAGGCATCTGCTTTCTGTATGAACGCTGGATAATTCCGTGATACTTGTTCACCGTAGAGAAGAACGTGACGATTATCCAATTGTAGGCAGAACCGCGACTCATCCCTGATAAGAACGGAGCGTCATTGTCCACAGTCCCAACCACGATAGTTTTCAAAGCCTGCTGTGAGGGATCTCTGGTGATGTGCAGAGAGGGATACGCACAACATCTATCGCCGGGCATACAGTACTCTCTGGTGGAGCTTATTGCGTATGATTTCTGTGGGTACACATCGTCCGTTGCCACAGTAAACAGGCTTCAGTTGTATTTGATTACGGTTCTTACGAGAGCTAACTTCAGATACCAGTCACCTTATGCTGTCGTTGATATTGGCTGACACTGCCCTTGTCTTCGTATTTTTCTGATCTCTTGAAAGCGTCTTTGCAGAGGCGTTTTACTGTTCACTGTTTCAGACACTCAAAATTCAAAACGTTTCTGTCACTATCTCCTGTGTCTGGCCAGCTTCTAGCCTTCCTATTTCTCAGCGAGTTGTCGATTCTGGTGAATTGCATTGCTAAGGCATTATTCAACTAAAACGCACATGCAGCTCCAGCTTCCTACTGAAAGAGAACAACTCCAAGTGTTATACCTGTAGCGGTTTTATTTTGTACTTCTGTAAGGTATACAGTCAGTCAGTGCTGCTGTTTTCACACTCTGATTCTCTTTTTGCTGTTGATACGTGCCGCTCAGAGATTCACATTTTATTACAGACTTACAGTTCGTCAATTTTTCCTCACTTCACACTGCCATCGTAACGTCTCTTAAATATACTGCTCAAAGAGACGGTGTATTTAAGTCCGATTCTAACCCAAATTGTGAAATGTTTAAAATTTCGTAGGAAGCTTAAATTGGAAGATGAATTAATCTAGCTGTATGCACGGATTTATGAAAGTTTACTGTCTATAACGGGTTTACTGGGTCCTAGGAAATGATAATTTATGGCAAGGTTCTGCATGAATTGTGAAGTGGTCATATGCAATGCGTCATTCAACATAAATCATGGCTTTTCCTTTCGGAAATGCGGTATAACAAATGGTCACCGTAAAAAACGCCTGAATAATTTACAAGAGAGGAAAAAAGTATGCTTAAACCGTTTCAGCTATCAATAAGAAGTCGTTTAAATCTACAAATGCATGTAGTGATATTACTATTAAAGTTGAGCACCATAAGAAATCTGTACCTTCCAAAATATTCCCTACGAAAAATACAAATTACTTCCGTGGTGCTAATAATTACAAATTCATTAATGTCTGAAGATTATATACAAACGATAAACTTCTATTATTTCTAGAAAGAGGTCCAAGAAAAGTTCTTTATCCGTATGATTTTGCTATTTACATCGTACTCGTAAGCTCTATAGAAACTGTTCAGGCAAATGAAAATTTGAAAGCATTACTTCATAAACATTCTGTTATTTTATTTGAGGAAACCGTTGGCAAAGTAAAGGGTGTAAGGAAGAATTTTACTTCTCAAAAGATTCAAAATCAGTGTACTTCAATGTCAGAACTATTGTAAATTACTGTAAACTACCAAAGAGGAACAGTAAAAATAAGTAAATAAATAAATAAATAAATAAATAAATAAATAAAACGAAAAAATGGAAAATTATGCCTCATTAGTCCAGTTATTCATACTAAATTGAATACACCAAAATGTCTACTGTTGTGTTGTTAAACTTAACGGAAATACAAGTGTTTTTGACAATCCTAAAGTTATTATAAATAAATATAGATGAGAATTATTAATTAAAAACATGTGCCATATTTATTCCCCTGTTTGATGGAAGACATTTTCTAAACCTCGACCTGACACAAGTATTTGCATTTATTTGCCGAAGATGAAGGACTCACTGGAATGTTTTAATCTAAACACGTACACATTCTTGTACAATTCATGTGTTACCAAATGGAATTTCAAATTCCCCAGCGAGATGCAAAGGACGCAGTTTTTTTCTACCGATGCGTCATTCTAACAACCAGCAGTCTAGTCACTTTTAATGCCAGAAAATTTCGAGAAGCTAATTGCACATATTTACTTTTGGAACTTTAATTGCACCGGAAATGAAAACACTACCAGTTAAATAAATAATTAGACTCTTTCCTATATTTCTGCAGTACAGACACATGATTCATTCCGATACAGAATAAAGAACTTTTATATTGAATATAAGAGTTTAGTTTAAAGGCTTTACTCTGTATAAGAGCATGTCAGTTCCTTTTTCTAGTGTGGTGAAGCACACTTACAGTACTGTAGATTTGACTTGATTTGCAAGCAGGACGCGGCTCATGTGCTCTGTCATGATTTCTGACCCTGAAGTAAAGTCAAAATTTCGAAGGTCAAGATATACCTTTGGGAGTGGCCATTATTCAGTAAGCTTGGAAAAATAATCAGGTTCGTGGCAGAGGTCAATCCAGTTGTAGTTACGACAAAGGGAACAAAAACTACTTTAAAAATACCGTGGAATCTCCTTAATTTGTGTATCAAGCAAAGTAGGTGCAAAATTATTAAGTAGGAAACTTAGTGAAGTGGAAAAACAGCTGATTATAAAGAGCAATGTGGCTTCAGGAGGGGCGATGGATCTGAGGACAATATATTTGTTCTCACACAGCTTTCTGAAACTTTTTTATGATGTGAGCCAGAAAGTATACGGTGTTGATTCGACTTCCGAAAGGCCGCTAACAGAGTCTCGAGGAACAGGCTGCTGAGCTTGTTAAAAGATTACGTGAAAAGCAAGTTGATGAAATCAATCAAAATCGCTTTATACCAAACATTTCGCAATGGTTAGTTTTGAGTGAAATGTAGCAAAGTAGTTTAGGGCTTACGGTGTGCATTAGGTATGCTAGGTGTCTTCTCTTCCGTTTTTAATGTGGATAATCATCTTAAAGAAAGCACCTTTGTAACATATTGAAATATATATCTTCATCAGCAGTTTACTGTATACTGATCATTTGGTGCTAACATCTAAGATTACTTGTGTCTTGGACAAAATTTCGATCACTCAAACAGAACTGTGAAGAATTTGGTATGGGGATAAAAATTAAACTTTTGGTTTTAAGTCGAACTACTAAAGAAATTAATTATGAAGATCACTGAAAGATACTTGAACGGGCCAGAGCTTTTTAACTATTTGCATGTAGCTAATTATGAGACAAAATAACTTCTTAAGTAGTTTTACAATAAAACTTGCAAACCAGAAGTCTCACATTAGCTGCATGAGACTGTTTTCACAGGGAAAGCGCGTGCAGTGGAGTAATTAGACATTTTATTTTACGATGCCAGTGACAGTCAGATTCGAAGTCAAGGTTTGATTAGGAAGGCAAAAATGGTGATACTGAGGGCGGTAGGAAATATCAGGGAAAACTGGCTGTATTCAGTGACGTGACTGGATTAGTAATGAAGGTATTAGACATGTTTTGGGTGCTTCTTTTGTAGAAGACAGTGCTACCGTTAACATGCAGAGATGGTTTGGTTTGGGCGTGTTTCCTATAGGAGATGAGAGATTACGTTGACAAGTGTTACATTCTAAAGAATCTGGCAGCAGACAAAAGAGAAGATTTAGAATGATATACGTATATTGACGTTATGAAATTGGGCCGTTAGTGGTAGAGGTAGTAATTTGTCACACGCACGAAATCTCGCAATGGACGAAAAGATATGGAGAAAGTATATATTCAACCATCTTTAACATTTTAACTTCTCCAGATTTCGCTTTCAACTTTTTCTTATAGTTTGTGTTTATGTTTTGAGGCCCACCATGTTAAACATAATCGTAAATGAAGTACATTTTACGATGTGAGTATACCATACGCATACATTTAATGTATAATAAAAATTAATGTTTTTAAGAATCTAATTATTCAAAACAAAATTTAATTCATTTCATTTACTTCTGAAATTATCAGAATCTATGTGAAACAAACAAAATGTATTGACATAACCAACCTTAAAAAACACCGTAATACCTTCACGTTGGAACTGAAGAACAGATTCTCTGCTTTAGAAGGCCTAACATCGGAAAAAGTGGATATTTCTGGAGTTAACAGAAAAGTAACCAAAGCTCTTATGGAAACAGCAACAAAATTAGCTGGGTCTAAGAACAAGTTGCATGTGAACAAATTATCAGGAAAAACCAAAATGTTAATGCAAAAGAGAAGAGAGATGAGGACAACTAAAGAAGATGGGACTTCCAAAGTGGAATATATAGAGCTATGCAAGACAGTACGAAAAAGTATCACTGAAGACGTAAGGAAATTCAACTGTGAACTAGTAAGGAAAGCAATTGAAAACAACCAAAGCCTAAAGATAGCAAAGGGACATCTCAGTAAGGGAAGAAAACAGATTATGGCACTGTGAAAAGAAGATGGTTCTGTAACAAGAAATAGAGGCGAAATTTTGACAAGAGTGAAATATTTCTACTCCAAATTATATGAAAAGGATGATACATGTACTCCAGACATCATGAAAGGTACCAGACCAGAGTTATTCCAGTCCTCCCAGCAGAAGTTACACATGCAATCAAGAACATGAAGCGGGGAAAAGCTCCAGGAGAAGATGGAATTGCTGTAGACATCACACAAGAAGCAAGTGGAGAAATCGAAACAGTACTCGCCCAAATTTTCACTCGATGCCTTAACGAAGGGAAGATTCCTGAGGATTGGAACAACGCTACAATGATCTTGCTACATAAAAAAGGCGAAATTGAGGATCTGAGGAACTACAGACCTATCAGCCTCCTATCAGTGGTTTATAAAATCTTCACTAAAGTTCTTTCACACCGCTTAAAGATGACAACACTGGACATGGCTCAACCGAGAGAACCAGCTGGATTCAGGAGTGGCTACAGCACAATAGATCATATCCACGGACTGAGAGAACTAATTGAAAGAGCGAAGGAATATGAACTTTCATTGTGCATGGCTTTTATCGATTATGAAAAAGCCAAAAGCCTTTGATTCGGTGAAACCATCAACAGTTACAATGGCCCTGAAATCCTGCGGTATTGAAAATGTGTACATTAATATTATTAATAACATCTATGAAAATGCAAGTGCAAAGATTCGGCTGTTTGAAAATACAACACACATAAAAATTGGAAAAGGAGTGATACAAGGTGACTCCAAAGCTCTTTAATGCCACATTGGAAAATGTCTTTCAGTCACTGAACTGGGAAAACAAAGGGATAAAGATTAATGGAGATTATCTAACACACCTTCGTTTTGCTGGTGACATAGTCATTTTTGCAACTACCCCATCAGAGCTACAGAGTATGATCCAGGAACTTGCTGACAAGAGTAAAGAAGTGAGATTCAAAATGAACTCTCAGAAGATAAAAGTGATGTTCAATGCTTTTACAAGAAATGAAGATTTATCGATTGATGGAGAAAAGCTGGAAATAACAGACACGTATGTTTATCTTGGACAGCAGATATCCAGTGAGGGTCACATTGATGAAGAAATTAATCGCCGTACAAAACTTGCCTGGAGAGCTTTTGGAAGAAACAGCATAATTTTCAAGAGCAATATGCCATTATGTCTTAAAAGAAAAGTGTTTAATCAATGCATCCTTCCAGTGCTTACGTATGGTGCAGAGACGTGGACCTTAGCTAAAAGAGACATACAAAGGCTGCAGGCAACTCAAAGCAGCATGGAGAGGTGCATGCTTGGTGTAACCAGGAGAGATAAGAAGAGGAACACGTGGATCCGAAAAATGACAAGAGTGGAAGACCTCATGATCAGAGTTAAATCTTTGAAATGGCAATGGGCTGGACATACTGCCAGAAGGACAGACCATCGATGGACAGCCGAAATTTTAGATTGGATTCCAAGGGACAGTAAAAGACCCAGAAGAAGACCACATGGAAGATGGGTGGATGAAATTCGAAAGTATGCGGGAGTGACATGGAGGAGACTGGCACAAGACAGACCATTGTGGAGGAAACTTGGGGAGACCTTCGTCCAGCAGTGGATTGATAATGGTTGACAAAGATGATGATGATGATGTGAAATTCGAAACATTCTCTACAATCCTTTTCGACCTATTGATAAACAAATATGTAATTTGGAAACTTGCTACGAATGCAATAGATGAAGACATTGTAACCATGCTGTTCACATGGGTAATATTGTGAATATTTTACTTAGTCTAAGTATGCTAGCATATTATCAAACATATTTGAAGTGAGAGTGTCCTAATCAGTCCTGAAATACGAAACATTTTGCGTGGGCTATTTCAAGCTTCGCTGAAGTCTTGTTATTTAGCTCCCACTGTATTAGACACAATGTTGATCATTTAATTTTGCTCAGAAATGTCAGGATGATGTTCAAATTACTTAACTCGTGGACGTCCTGATCTGTCATAAATAAATAAATGAAAGAGAAGTAATATTATATATTCATACATTTTATACAGCTTTTTTTTTAGTCTAACGACCATCATCTGCAACTCTAAGGGCTACAAGCACTCGCCCATCCCAAATTCGGGATCACTGACTCCAGCGAGACGAGAAAGCTGTGTCGTAATACAAGAACACCACTCAGTCCTCATTCGTGACTCGCCCCTTGGCCCTTTCGCACGAACGATCAGAAGCAAGCACCTTGACCATTGGGCCACCAGGGGGCTCCACATAGATTTAAAAGATTCATTAACAGTTTGGTTTGCAAGCAATGTGTTTTTTATTTCGCTTCCGTTGTCTATTTTAATCCTACAGTCTGTTTGTTAAGTGGCTAACTTAGTTCCTTGTAGATGTGCGTTTCGTACAACTAATATCTTTTTCCACAGAAACAAACTTTATCCATTTGAGCTCAATATTTCTCAAATTAAAATATAATTATATTTCAATAATTTTAAAAATATACGCATGCACACGCATTAAACTGTTAACGTGGAAAGTTTACGACAACCACTGCTGAGTAGCCTTCACTCTATTCAATGGTTTCCTTCTCTTAAAGACCTGAACACCGGAAGGTGCTCTTCAGGAAGGCTGAATGTGCTTCGAAATTTTCTTGATCGTTTTTAAAACATAATATTTCATATTACAATACTCCCCCCCCTCTTATCCGCAGGGATACTTTCAATGACTCTCAGTGGATGCTTGAAATCGCGGATAGTACCTTACAATATATATTTTACGTTTTTTTCTCAACGTATACTGCTGTTAATAGAAACTGCAACACCAAGAAAGAAACAATGACAACAAAATTTATGGGAGTGATTAGTTATGTACAAGCTGCAAACGGTCAAAATTACATACTGGTTCGTGATGAGGAATGCTAAAAAATTAGCTATAAGTAAATCCACCATGGGCGGTGATAACCGACCCCACACGCCGTGGGATCGAATGAAACAAAGTTTGGATGGTCGTTTGTGGTATTGCATTCCATTTTGCTTCTACACGCATCCACAATTCGTTGGTTGTGGCAGGTGGCGAAGCAATGCAAACAACAGTCTCTGCGTGATGACACCCCAGACGTTCTCTATAGGCGACAAATCTGTCGAGCGAGTAGGCCAAGGAAGACGACCGACTTGATTCGCACAGAACACGTTTTAGACAGTACGAGCAACATGGAGTCGAGCATTGTCTTGTTGGAAGACGGCTCCCGAGATCGTCTGAAGTAAGGTTCAGCTTCCAACACTTCCGTGATGTGGCGTTCGTTGGCTGTTCTTTGTGCCTGTGATGCGCAGTAGGCGATTGCGTGAATAAAACGCAATAGTGCCCCAGACCATCCCGCTCGGGGTGGGACCGGTATGGCGCTGAACAATGCAGCCTTCCATATGCCGTTCATCACGGTGTTTGCGAACAAAGAGTCCCCATCGTGATGCATTAGATTGAATCTGGACTCGCCCAAAAACGCAATATGCTCGCATTCAGCACTGCAGTTTTGACGTTCGCGGCACCACTGCGATCGCTGGCGCCTATGGTTCAGAATCAATGGAAGTCGCAGCAATTGACGGGGAGCAACGAGGCCTCTCTGCTACAGTCGGTGACGCACAGCGCTTGCAGACATCGGACGATATGTCACCATCCTCCATTGCGGCGCAAGTGTCGTGGATGGTGTTGTGCGCGACGTCACTGCCATACAGTGCAAGTGCCTGCCTTCCTGCTCAGCCTTGTGATTTCGAGCTCCAGATCCTGCACGTCGATGCGTAGAACCTTCTGCTGTCCGTTGACGCCTTGTACGCATAACAGTAGTTCCGTTACGCCTTACACGTACAGCAGTATCAAGGTATGACAAATCACCTTCTCTGAGTCCAACGATTTTACTCTTTCAAACTCCGTCAAATCTTTGTATGGCTGTCTCGTCCTCCTACGCGGCATGTATACATGTTAACAACAGTGTGCGGTCGAGTTTAGCGATAGCAAGATTAAAAATATGCTCTCTGTACGCCTTTTTTATGCCCCTGGTGTGATTTTTTCGATGGCGTTGCGGGCGCCTTACATTTGCACGTGCGCTGCAATTGTAATAATTTGCATCTCCAATGGTGCCCTATCCACCCTGCACATTTCGTGCAAATCCGAGCATTTCTTCATGGTGTTGCAATTTCTATTAACAACAGAGTACACTGAAGAGCAATTAAATTAAAGACAGCTGGCGTTATGCAAATATGGCACTGTGGGCGGCCCTGTAAATGGAAACGACATGACGTATGCATCGATCCGACAATATAAGGAATGATGCGACGGGAATCAGTAAGAGTCGGACGCAGTATATGTAAGACGAAGGATCTATGCATATTTAATCGTGAGAAAATTGTCGGGGTCCGACGAATGGGTCACTCCATCTCGGAAGTCGTGCTGGCACTGGGATTTTCACGAGCCACTGTGTCACGGGTGCACCGTGAGTATACCGAATCCGGTAAAACCATCCCTGCAAGGGCCAACTGCCGTGGACTACAGCGTGTGGATGAGCGGGGTCGTCGTTGGCTAGCTCGCATTGTAACAGCGGATGGACGGGCCACAGTGCAAGAAATCACTCGGCAATTTAACGCTGGTGCACAAAAACGTGTAAGCAGCCACACCATCCAGAACCATCTCCTCGCTATGGGATACAGAAGCCATCGTCCCAGGAGGGAACCGTTGCTGACCGCACATCACAAGGTACAAAGATTAACGTTGGCGCGGGAACGTCGCCACTGGACTCTAGACATGTGGGAAAATGTTGCCTGGACTGATGAGTCGAGATTCACGTCGGTACATGCAGATGGCAGTATACGAGTACGGCGCAAACCACAAGAAGCGATGGATCCTTCTTGCCAGCAGGGTAATCTTCAAGCTGGTGGGGGTTGTATTCTCGTCTGGGGACTGTTTACGTAGACTGAAATGGGACCCCTAGTACGTGTGACATCATCCCTCACAGTTCAATGTTACTGGGATATCCTGGACGACCATTTGCTCCCGTTTGTGGGTCTTCGACATCCCACTGGGGACCTCATCCTGCAACAAGACAATGCACCGTGCCATCGCTCCCGAGTTGTATTCGAATGGTTGGATGAACACTACACCGACGTGACCTCGCTTCCTTGGCCAGCTAGGTCACCTGACCTCAATCAAATCGAGCACATCTGGGATGCTGTTGAGAGAGATGTTCGAGGCTCTGACCTCCCTCCATCAAATTTTCGTGAACTGTGGGAGCCTGTTCAGGGGTCGTGGATCCGTATGGCTTCCCAACCCTTCCGGTGTCTTGTCGAGTCCATGCCGAGACGAATCGCCGCCGTCATCAGGGCGAAAGGTGGTGCTACACGTTACTAGACATGTATCTCTAATTTAATTGCTCTTCAGTGTATATACCTATGATAAAGTTTAATTTATAAGTTAGGCACAGTAAGAGATAAATAACAATAACTAGTAATAAACAATGTGAATGTTAAACTAAAACGAATTTCTTTTTCCTTCAGAATTTCAGGAATAGAAAATTTGTTCTTACCGTAGATCTTAGCAACCTCAGCATTCGATATTTTTCTTTCTTTATTAAGTCTAGAACTTTCTCCTTTTCACTTAAAGGAAACACTTTAGGGCTTTTCTTTGGCATATCCGAATTGCCAGCATCACTATACTCATGAACTTTGGGGTCATTGAACACAAGCACTGCGATACCTCTACAGTCCATCTGATAAACGAAATGGCTAAGTGACTAACGGGCGGGTGGTGTATACAGCGTGGACGCTCTGGACAAAGGGATGATTCAAGTCTTGGGAAGGACAGAGCGAAACAGCGCGAGATTTCATCACGGTACTCAGAACGGCGTGGAATTTAAAACTAATGAATTGCCAAATTCTGGAATTTTCCATTTAATATTTTCGGACCGCGAATAACTGAAACCGCGGAAAGCAAGATTGCAGGTAAGGGGGGAACTACTGTGTATATATTTCTTGAAACGCAACAGCAGTTGCAGTCTGTAATTTTTCATTCCTGAGCAAAAATTACCCCCAGAATGAATTTATAAATTTAAATCATTTGAAGAGTTCAATCACCATTTTAACAACTTTCTAGCCTTAAATTTTTTCACAAAGATACATACTCTTTTCCACGGGAATGTTGCATGGTGACAGTCAAACTATGTATTGATTTTATTAACGAATCTAGTCACATGAAATGATGAGGCTTCCCAGAAAAAGAATTCAGTTAAAGTTCCAAATTTCAAAAATTTTCTGTATCCAATGGCCGCCTTTTTGTGTCTAGTGTTTGCCGACGCAAGTAAACAAGGTAATTCGTGACACTGAGATGTGCTGTAGAACGTTAACAGCTGTGGAAGGTTTGAAACTACACGGAAGAAATTTCTGTTTCTTTCTTTTACCAAAACTATGGAGCTTTGATCACTCTTTTCTGTCTGCAGTGTTTCCTTAAGAGAGTTAAACGAATAATACCGGCAGATAGAGAAAATAGTAGTGTATTTTAAAGTTTCTGTATTTTTGTCTATATATAAACTTCGATTTTGTTTGACATATCCGTGAACTGTTTCTAAAAGAATGTTTAGTGACATTAGCATACGTTCACCACAAAACCGTGTCTTCCTCGAAAAAATATCGCGTTCCCCCCTTTCTTGGTTCATCTAAGAAACATTGAAAAGTTCTTTTGTCGAACGTTAATTGATTTAATGTCAACGTTATAGTTTTGCTTTCTTGCAATGAATATATATTCTGTTTAACCATGTGTAGTAATGGACAGTAAGCTGTTTTTCTATTTATGCTAAATTGCGAAAACTTAGCATAAATAGAAAACCAGAAAGATTTGAGGAGAATTTTACACATAAAACAGAAACGAAAGAACCCTGCATCAGGGGATGAGAAAGCGTCAGTGAACAGCTTTGGGATTTCCAGCTATCGCGATTTCTATTGTTACTTCACAGACTAATTCTAATCGATGGAAAATGCCGACTCCCGAAGACTTAGAAAAACTAAGAACTGACGTAAAAGGTCAAACTTTTTGCTCAGTGGAACACGACACTTAAGGCAAATCCGTTTCTACGATGTCAGGTAATTTATTATTTCCCTAGTCATAAATAAATTATGGAAGTATTCCTATTTATTACCTAACAAAAAGGAAAGAAAACTGAATGCTTCTTAGATTTCTCATCTGACCCTTATCTTATTATTGCTTACCAATTTCTATGATTCTTTGGATGAGAGCCGACAAAACTACAGAAAACTTTTGGTTCTGGCATTCATGATTTTTCAGTCGATTAATTTCATTTTTGTGCGCCTGCTGCTTCTGTGCCACAGAAAATAAGAGCACCAGCTCAAGAAGAAAAGGATAAAGAGAAATGAAAAAAGACAGTAGGAAAGAAAAAGATATTCCTCCATTATTTTGAATTGAACGAGTTTATTTCATTTTTAAGCTGAGAATTATTCTAGTTCTCCAATTTATGACTCTTTTTTTAAATCTTCTTACATCCTACAAATCTTGATTTCTTTAAAAAGTTGTGAAAGAAGATATTTTTCACTACGAAGATCCATTCGAACTTCGAACAATGTCGTTGGAAACTTATCTGCAAATTTTACTGTATCTCTCGCGGAAGCGGACATCGAAACCTTGTGTTCAGTTGAGTGTTCTAGGCTGCCTACCAAGACAGAACGTAATTAACCCTTCGAACATTTGTCAGAACAGAAAGATGGAGTTTGGAATGCAAAGAGTGTTGAATAAATGGGTCTCAGGGTCCTGGAGCCATGGGCACCCATAGCTTAGTTCTCGGGGGGGGGGGGGCAAACAGGAATTACAACTATTGATAACGCACACATACACTGTATGCAAATTTCCACTGTGCTTTTTTGTTATCTAGCCGTTTGTACCTCACTATCAAAACGAAAATTCAATTTGAAACCAGAAGACCAAAAACCATATAAAAAGATTGATAAATTAAATTAGGCAGCATGTGAGAACAATAAGGGCATTTCTTTGTCGTTCTTTTGATTCTTTCGACCAATGAGGTCGCATGCGACACGAAACCCCAGAGATCACTCAACTGGGCATCAAGAATGAAAAAATAGCCACAAGACAAATTTCTGGGAAAAATTTTGAAAGACCTTTGTCCAGTAGTGCATAGCTGATGCAAAGCTTTCAGGCAATGCCAACGTCCGAATTCCTTGCTCGCCCACTGGGCCGTGGCATTTTTCATTTATTCTCATTTTATGTTTTTCTATATTGTAGGTATGTGTGCTGTTCTTCAACGTACAATGGGAAGTTCCATTATTACTTTCTACTGAAAATTTCCAATGTTTTCCCTATTTCTACCGCAAGCACACGCATCCAGAAATTCCACAGAAAAATTAGCAGTTATAATTAGTGTTATCAGCAAACTATCAGTAAAATACTAAGGTACCAAACTATCTGAAAAGCATTATCGGATTTACAGGGGAGGGCAAATGCGCCTTCTTGCCCCCCTATATGGAAGCCCATGCCTGGAGCTACATTAAAAATGTTCGACATACTTTCACTCTACTTCTTTTCGTACTCATAATGACACTACCTGCTGATAGCAGTGGCGTAACTAGCGCAACGTGCGTCCCCCCCCCGCAAGATTTACTTCAGCACCCCTAAACACCGTAATTTTCCCAGGATTTGGAACACGAGGGAGGATGCATTTTTCGTGGTGTGTGTGTGTGGTGGTTGGGAAGGGGGAAGGAGAGTTAGGAAGTCAGGGAGTGTGTCTGCAAAAGTAATGGTGGTACCTAGAACCCTGTAGTTTTAACTTTTTAAATAACAGATTTGACAATACGTGTCATCGCTTTGTCCAAAAATAAAATACATCACTGGAAGAAATCACCCTCTTACACACACCAGACCTGCGGCTGCTGTGAATAAATGTTGACGCCTGTCGTGCACGTAATCCTAGGTAACTGACTGTTTTCCCACATCCTCTACCGGGAAACCCACTGTGGCCTCGCGCTTTTTACTTTCAATCTGTAGGACATTCAGTCTAAAACTTTCAATCTGTAGGACATTCAGTCTAAAACTTTCAATCTGTATCACACTCAGTGTTTTAAAAGCGAAACTAGGCATTTATTTAGGTAAAGTTAAATACATCTTAAAGGAAAATATGAATCTTTAAGTTAATTATTGTGCGTGTTCGAATTTTTTTATAAAACTATAACTGGCAGCAGCAGTGCTCCCCTTCGTTACTTGAGCCTCTCAGCAGTGCTCCCCTTCGTTACTTGAGCCTCTCAGCAGTTGCGGGGGCTGCGGAACTGGTAGTCACTCGACGGCCGATTAACTGTATAGCATGAAAAGAATATCATGCCAGCTATATTAATAATAGGGGTTACACTACGAGAACGAACATTAGTCTATTGTTGAGATCTTGTACAAAGAAGCTGTTTGTTGGCTGTCGTTCAGTGCCATGAGTGGTCACGACGTCTGTCTGAAGTTCCGTCCGGACGAAGCCACTGGAAAGTAGGAAGACGTTTCCAATGAGACGGAACAATTGATGTGCTCTACAACATTTCCCATCATTCACAAGCTACGGTTAATGTAATTAAGCTTCAGTAAAGACGTGCAGCAACAGGTTTGTTAGGCAAAGAGTGAACCATTTCCACCGTACACAGGGATAGATATTTTTGTGGAAGGATTCGTAAAGTTGTTGCCTGCATGTGGAATACGATTACGGAGAGAAGTAAACGAAGAATATCACTAATTCTTAGTGAGGCTGTTATTCATTGAGTAAACTTTTATGAGGCCAACTGAGATTATTAATTGAACATTCCCCGTATTATTTCGAAACTGTCTGTGGAATATAAAGTAATATGAATTTTAGGTCTGGTTCAAAGCAGAATGACCAGTTTAAATCCCAATGTTACAGCAACTTATAACAGCGATTTTATACGAGCAGATAGTATTGTGACTTCACTCGTCACTATCGTAATAAGTTGGAACGAGACTCACAAATTTTCCATTTGTAAGCACACCTACCTCAATTGAGAGGTTTAATATCTTTAAGAATTATTACAGCACGGAGAAGAAGGAACATGATGCACACAGAACATCTCACCTCGCGACACACACACAAAAGCGCACGAAACCAACCTTCTTTCAGCTTCCCGGCCCGAGCGAGAAACCGGTTTTTCCACTACGTTAATGGAGTTGGGAGTTCGCTTCTCTCAAGGTCACCACAGATAGAGTATCAAATGCAAAAAAACAACAACAAAAAACTGATAGTGTTACGCTCTCTAGTGGAAAACTGCGCATCAGGGAAATTGGTATCATGTGGATAAAAATGACTGTTGTTAGAGAGAGCCAGAGTAAAAGGAAGTTTTACAGTTCAACCTATAAAATGTTAACTGCTTTGAACGAATAATTTAAATTCGCGCCGTATGTAGTACTGAAATTTTTAACCAGGAAAGATGGAAAGAAAAGACATGAGCAACTATAGTTATGGCTACAGCGATCGGCTGAAAGAAAAAGGATTTTTTCAAATCAGAATTTTACAGCTACACGCTGAAGTACAAAATTATTAGGAACAACTACGTAGTAACATGTTAGCCCGCCAAACATGTTATTACGCTATTGATAAACAATGTGTTGATGTCGTGATCAATGATGTGCTGATATCGTGCTCAACGGTGTGCTGATATCGTGCTCAACGGTGTGCTGATATCGTAATCAACGGTGTGCTGACGTCGTTTTACAACTATGTATAGCCACGCGTATGTGAAGACGTTCTTCAATTTCCGATTTTTCGCTGGAGAAAGATCTCTGTTACGAATGGACCAACCATTTACGCTCACAGGAAACCCTCGAACATCGGCCAGCCATTTCTGCTCACATGAAAACCGCTGACAGCTTATTTTATCGTAACATAGGTCTTCTCCAGCAAAATCAGGTGTTCAGTTGGGTTAAGAGCTGGATACATTGGGGCCATTTAGTATGCTGAAGTCATTGCCGTGCTCCTGGAACCATTGTGGGACGATTCGAGCCTTGTGGCATGGCCAGTCATCCTGCTGGAAGAAGCTCTCACCATCAGGAAACATCATTCAGTTGTACGGATGTGTCTGGCACGAAATTATGTTTAGACACTTCGTGGCAACCATATGAAGAAACGTAATGCTTTCCCTGAAAACAGACTGCAGCGCTTATACATTTAAAGCTAGGCATTCGTGCTGTCTACGCCATATTCTCGGAGCCATCAGTTCTTCGTGCTCTCCGCACCATGTTCTGGCCTACCCATCGGCATGGTGTGGCGGTCATAATGTCGACAGTCAAAATGTCGACAATCAAAATGTCGACGATCAAAATGTCGACAATCAAAATGTCGACAATCAAAATGTCGACAGGGTCATAATGTCGACAATCAAAATGTCGACAGGGTCATATTGTCGACAGTCAAAATGTCGACAGTTCAAAATGTCGACAGCCAAAATGTCGGCAGTCAAAATGTCGACTGGGTCATAATGTCGACAGTCAAAATGTCGACACTATAATGTTGACATGGTCCAGAAAATGTCCTCGTGGTACTCCCATTTACGCCGTAGACGGTTTTTGGAAGGCGTAGGAAGGAGCCCGGGGGTAAGAGCCCCATCCCCACAAAATTTTCTTTAAATCTATAGTTTTCAATTTAAAACTACCAATTTTGGTATACTACCGCATGAAACTCTAACTTAGACTGTAGACAGTTTTGAGTAGGGGTCGGAGCACAGGGGTTAGAACCCCACTCATACAAAATATTTAGAAAATCTGCAGTTTTCAATTTAGAACCACCAAATTTGTTATACTATCTCATGAAACTCTAACTTAGACTGTAGATGATTTTTGGAAGGTGATGGATCCCTGGGTTTCAGAGCCCCCCACCCCCAAATGTTCGTAAAATCTACAGTTTTCAATTCAGAACCACCAAAATTTGGTATACTACCTCATGAAACTCTAACTTAGACTGTAGACGGTTTTTAGAAGGTGTCGGAGCAGCGCTGGGGCCAGAGCTCACCCCTACAAAATTTTCGTAAGATCTACAGTTTTCAATGTAAAATCACCAAATTTGGTATGATATCTCATGAAACTCTAATTTAGACTCTAGACGATTTTTGGAAGGGTATGGATCCCTGGGTTTCAGCCCCCCCCCCTCCCACACACACACATAAACTTTTCGTAAAATCTACATTTTTCAATTTAGAACCACCAAATTAGGTATACTATCTCTTGAAACTCTAACTTAGTCTCTAGATGGTTTTTGGAAGGGGTCGGAGCACGTGGGGTCAGAGCCCCCTCATACAAAATTTTCGTAAAATCTACAGTTTTTAATTTAGAACCACCAAAATTGATATGCTATCTCATGGTACTGTAACTTAGACAGTTGATGGTTTTTGGAGGGGTCGAGGCCCGGGGTCAAGGGGCCCCCATACAGAAGTTTCGTAAAATATTCAGTTTTCAATTTAGAACCACCAAATTTGGTATACTATCTGATGGTACTCTATCTTAGTCTGTAGACGGCTTTTAGAAGGGTTCAGAGCCCGGTGTTAATTGAAAACTGTAGATTTCACAAAAAGTTTTGTAAAATCTACATTTCAAAATTGTCTTTATTCTTTAGTAAAAATAACATTTCTATGTACATGACAGTGGAATTCTGCCAATAAATACAGTGGTATATATATCAACTGGAAAGTTCCAGTGAAACGTAAAACAAAATACTGTTAAAATCATAAAATTATTTCGCCACGTAGGGCGAAGGAGAAGGGGAGGCAGACAATAAAGCACGAGCGATACAAATGAAAATGGAGACCTACAATATTGTAGACAGGGAAATACATGATTCTATACTATGCCCAAATTCCAATCAAGCATTACTACCATACTCAAGATTAAACATGCACAAGGTACTAATTCACATAAAAGACCATGGGTGAGAAGGAACTAACAGGTGCAACAGTATTTAGAAATATGACAGTAATGGTAGAAACAAATAAGCACAAAAGGTCAGGTGAGGGATGTAAGGTCAGGTGATGCGTAACATCACAGCCTCTCCTTGACAAATGTCAACCCCGCCTTCTCGTGGTGCATCCTGTTCCCACTAAAGGGGCTCTGACGACCGCAAATAGCGGTATAACTATACCATCGGGATCAGAGGAAATGCTATCCCACACTCACCAACCCGCTTGGCCAGCGTGGTGAGTTATGGCCAAACACCTCCAAAATGACTCTACAACTTAAATCTTGGCCCTCAGTCTCCGGCAGCTGGAATGTACCTGGCCAAGGCAGCGGCCAGTGCGACATGAAGGCAGAGGGTGCTAAGAATCCCCGGAGGACCGGACTAGGCTGCCATTTGATGCTGACCTTGGCTACCTACAACGGACGCTCCCTATCTTCTGATTCAAGGCTTCTTGAATTGGAAGAGGAACTACAAAGGATCAAGTGGGACATTGTCGGGCTAAGTGAGGTAAGGAGAAAAGGAGAAGATCTCATTGAACTGAAAAGTGGACATCTCTTCTATTATCGAGGGACAGATACTGGCAGAACTAGTGGTGTTGGATTTATAATAAACAAGAAACTGAAGGATAAAGTGGTAGAAGTTGAAAGTTCCTCTGACAGAGCTGCACGACTCGTTATCCAACTATCGAGAAGATACCAGGCTCAGATTATTCAAACTTATGCACCCACCACAAGTCATCCTGAAGAAGAAATTGAAGAATTTTATGAGGAAATTCGTGATCTAAATAATAAAGGTAAGCAGCACTTGAAGATAATTATGGGAGATTTCAATGCAAAAATAGGGCACCGGCAACAGAATGAAACTTCAGTAGGTAAATTCGGTCACGGCAACAGAAACCAGCGTGGAAATACTCTCGTTGAGTTTGCAGAGGCAGAAGGATTTTTCATCTTGAATTCCTTTTTCAAGAAAAAGCCACACAGGAAATGGACATGGAGACATCCAATTGGGACGACAAGTGAAATTGATTTTATTATGTGTAACAAAAAATTCGTCATCGAAGACTGCAGTGTGCTAAACAAGTTCAACACAGGTAGTGACCATAGATTGGTGAGATGTAAGATGCACCTCAACACTAAACTGGAACCTGGCAAGCTCATAAGACAAACAAAATGTATTGACATAACCAACCTTAAAAAACACCATAATACTTTCAAGTTGGAACTGAAGAACAGATTCTCTGCTTTAGAAGGCCTAACATCGGAAGAAGTGGATATTTCGGAAGTTAACAGAAAAGTAACCAAAGCTCTTATGGAAACAGCAACAAAATTAGCTGGGTCTAAGAACAAGTTGCATGTAAACAAATTATCAGGAAAAACCAAAATGTTGATGCAAAAAAGAAGAGAGATGAGGACAACTAAAGAAGATGTGACTTCCAAAGTGGAATATATAGAGCTATGCAAGACAGCACGAAAAAGTATCACTGAAGACGTAAGGAAATTCAACTGTGAGCTAGTGAGGAAAGCAATTGAAAACAACCAAAGCCTAAAGATAGCAAAGGGACATCTCAGTAAGGGAAAAAAACAGATTATGGCTCTGAGAAAAGAAGATGGTTCTATAACAAGAAATAGAGGCGAAATTTTGACAAGAGTGAAAGATTTCTACTCCAAATTATATGAAAGGGATGATACATGTACTCCAGACATCATGAAAGGTACCAGAGTTCTTCCAGTCCTCCCAGCAGAAGTTGCTCATGCAATCAAGAACATGAAGCTGGGGAAAGCTCCAGGAGAAGATGGAATTACTATAGACATCATACAAGAAGCAAGTGGAGAAATTGAAACAGTACTCGCCCAAATTTTCACTCGATGCCTTAATGAAGGGAAGATTCCTGAGGATTGGAACAATGCTACAATGATCCTGCTACATAAAAAAGGTGACATTGAGGATCTCAGGAACTACAGACCTATCAGCCTCCTATCAGTGGTTTATAAAATCTTCACTAAAGTTCTTTCACACCGCTTGAAGGTAACACTGGACATGGCTCAACCGAGAGAACAAGCTGGATTCAGGAGTGGCTACAGCACAATAGATCATATCCATGTACTGAGAGAACTAATTGAAAGAGCGAGGGAATATGAACTTCCATTGTGCATGGCTTTTATCGATTATGAAAAAGCCTTTGATTCGGTGAAACCATCAGCAGTTACCACGGCTCTGAAATCCTGCGGTATTGAAGATGCATACATTAATATTATTAATAACATCTATGAAAATGCAAGTGCAAAGATTCGGCTGTTTGAAAATACAACACACATAAAAATTGGAAAAGGAGTGAGACAAGGTGACACCATATCTCCGAAGCTCTTTAATGCCACATTGGAAAATGTCTTTCAATCACTGAACTGGGAAAACAAAGGGATAAAGATTAATGGAGATTATCTAACCCACCTTCGTTTTGCTGATGACGTAGTCATTTTTGCAACTACCCCATCAGAGCTGCAGAGTATGATCCAGGAACTTGCTGACAAGAGTAAAGAAGTGGGATTAAAAATGAACTTTCAGAAGACAAAAGTGATGTTCAATGCTTTTACAAGAAATGAAGATTTATCGATTGATGGAGAAAAACTGGAGATAACAGATACGTATGTTTATCTTGGACAGCAGATATCAAGTGAGGGTCACATTGATGAAGAAATTAATCGGCGTACAAAACTTGCCTGGAGAGCTTTTGGAAGAAACAGCATAATTTTCAAGAGCAATATGCCATTATGTCTTAAAAGAAAAGTGTTTGATCAATGCATCCTTCCAGTGCTTACGTATGGTGCAGAGACGTGGACCTTAACTAAAAGAGACATACAAAGACTGCAGACAACTCAAAGAAGCATGGAGAGGTGCATGCTTGGTATAACCAGGAGAGATAAGAAGAGGAACTCGTGGATCCGAAAAATGATGAGAGTGGAAGACATCATGATCAGAGTTAAATCCCTGAAATGGCAATGGGCTGGACATACTGCCAGAAGGACAGACCATAGATGGACAGCCGAAATTTTAGATTGGATTCCAAGGGACAGGAAAAGACCCAGAAAAAGACCACATGGGAGATGGGTGGATGAAATTCGTAAATATGCGGGAGTGACATGGAGGAGACTGGCACAAGACAGACCGTTGTAGAAGAAACTTGGGGAGACCTTCGTCCAGCAGTGGATTGATAATGGTTGACAATGATGATGATGATGATGATGATGATGTACAGCATTATCCAGTGACAAGAGAGAAATACGCCAAACGGACCGAGGAGGGCAACTTCAAACACAAAAAAAAAGAAATCGAACAGTAATGCAATGCATAAGTGTCATATCATATGTACAGAACAATACAGTGACAAGGAAGAAAGCCGCTAAACATACCCAGAATGGTAGCTTCTCAGGAAACAGAAATGTAACAGTGATGCTACATTGGAAATTTACATCATATGTACAGAAGTATCCAGTGACAAGGGGGAGAAACGCTAAATGTACTCAGAAGGGCATCTTCTTACATTAAATTATACACACAGGGACAATAAAATTTCAAAATATATTCAACATAATGCAGGGGACATTGCGTGTGCAGTAAACTGTGCAGAAAGAAGAATTATATACAACATCATAAAATCCATCATTATCGAAGAGAACATGGGAAACATGGTGAGCTATCTCCAATAGCACATTAAACAGAATAATCACAAATAGCGAACCATGTGGGTGAAAAGGAGACACCACCTAGGAGCTTCATACCACCAAAATTAATACGTAAAATCATGCGTTGTGACAGTGAACGTCCCACCTATAGGTAGAGATGTAGCTGCAAATTGTGGATATGGAACCACCCAGCCGATTGGGCCCAGGTGAATTGAAAAACGCTATCGGTGTTTGTTGAGGCAGCACGAGAGTGTTCCATTTGGAGACCAATGGTTAACCGTGCTAGGAAGCGTATCCGAATGCTAGCACTTGCCTCCTGAGGAGGTGGAGTAACAGCAGTTAGGCGTTGTTGATGATGGAAAGCATAGACAGTGAACTTCACAAGAAGAAAAATGTAACGACACACAGGAGGCAAGTGAGTAGCAGGATGCTTTGTTTGAAGTAACCAAGCATTTGCAAGAAATGGTAACGATCGAGCACAAATTCGATCAGCAAGACGAAATGCTGTGTTTAGGACTGGCAGGAGTACGGGGCAGAATAGGTATTGATGTTGGACGTCGCTGACTTCAGGGCAAAAGGAACACTGTGGAGAGGTGAGAAGGGTCATGCGAAAAAGGACTGATGGGGCGGGAAGACGAAGGTGAAAAAATTGCCAATGGACATTTAGTTCAACAGGGGAGGAAAGGGGAGAGGTAGAAGCTGTCCAGATGGCGGGGAGAAGAGAAGGAGAAGCGGAATGAACAGAAATTGGAAGTGCGGGAGGGGAAAGAAGAAGCCAATAAAGAGAAGAGGAGGAGATAGAAGTAACTAGAACCAGGGAGCTACGAATGAGGAGAAAGAACGGCAGAGAAAGAGGGGCGGAGGAGACCGAGAAGAGACCATCACGGGAAGCGAGAAGTGGAAAGAGGCTCCCAAGCCCTGTGCGAAAAAGAAGATATTCGTTAGCAAGGGTAATGGTTGGATATAGAAACAGGGAAGAAAGAGGTCTCCAGGTTAGATCAGAAGTTATGAGAGAACGGACAGTTATCACACCAGAGCGGATCCAAATAGGAAAGTAAAAGTAAGGGAGGTTAGGAGGGTGAATAAGTGAAGAGAAGAAGAGAGGTTCATCTATGAGATCAAGAGTTGAAGAAGAAAATGAACGGAGAAGAGGAAGCGAACGAAAGAGAGAAAGGCCCTCTCGCAGGACAGGAGGGAGGTGGGACGGGAGAAGAGAGTATGCATCCATCTTCAGAAATAGTAGGAAGGTGAAAGATGGGTCACGGGAAGAAGCTAAAACATTCAAGGTAGTGGTAAGGGACGGAACAGTTGAAGTGGCAATGCGAACGAAATGAATAATGCGATGTGTTTTATAAAGGACAGCTGCATCAGGAAGCTGGATGCTACCCAATGAGGCTAGCATATGAAGCGTGGCAGGTTTAACCCAGTGATGTGAAGACCAGATGACGGAAGTTGAGAGGCGAGAGGTGGTCAGCATTTGTGACACGGGCACAACCGTCGTCATCCAAGAGTATTCGCATAGTGAGATACGTTGTCGACGAACAACGGCTGCTCTTTGACGGAACGATGTAAAAGGGCGGGCTTTACTCCAGTAGGCAGCAGCCCGTTGTATCCGGGAAAGAAGAGCAGTCCAGGTGGCGGATGCAGAAGCCAAGGACGAACCGACATACGCACCGAGGATCTTCTGTGCAGTGGCTGTCCACTGCGCACCCCAAGGAGCATCGGTGCGGGCAGCCCATGCCCCACACCATAAGCCAGTACTTTTAGTGGCATTCAGCGCAGCTCCAGAGATTGCAACATATTGATGACATACAGAATACAGGCGATCAAATTGAGATTCATCCCGGACGCAAAAGGTCACATCATCAGCATACGTGGTGAAAATTATCTGATGATGACGAGTACTAGCCACTGTCGGCGGTAGGACATCCAGGAGTGATGTTCGGGCTGCTAACAGGAAAGGCTCGAAAGCGAGAGCGAATATCTGGACGGGGAGAGGACATCCTTGCCGGATGCCTCGCTTAAACGGAATTGCAGCGGTTAGAAAAGTGGCCGCTCGAACATGGAAACTGGCGCCCTGATAAAGGGCCAAGAGAGCGGAAGAAAAGGTAGGAGGACAGCCAAATTGTGAAAGGACAGCAGAGAGATAAAAATGAGAGACGTTATCAAATGCGGACTTTTGATCCAGATTGAGAAAGGCAAGAGGTTCAGAAAAAGAGCGAGCGAGGAAGTGAAGATGAAGGAGAAGAGAAACGTTAGTGGAAATAGTTTGACCAGACACGCTGTATGTCTGGTCGGGAGAAATAACGAAAGAGAGAACAGAATTAAGGTGACGGGATAAGAGTTTTGTATAGAACTTATAGTCAATGTTTAGGATAGAGATAAGGCGCCAGTTTCCAAGATCCAAGAGGACACCCTTCTTAGGAAGAAAGATGATGTGTGCCAAAGTGAAATCGGGCGATAACGCTGGAGAGGAAAAAGCAGACGAGAAACACGCAGAAAGAAAAGGCAGAAGGCACGGTTGAAAAGACCGATAAAAGGACACAGGAAGGCCGTCAGGTCCAGGAGCGGCATGAAGATTGAGAGTAGCGAACACCTCGCGGAGTTCGCAAAGAGAGAAAGGGGAGAGTAAATAAGTAGATAAAGTAGAGGGGACCTGAGGAAGAGAGGAGAGAAGAGGAGAAGCTATTGAGGATGAAGACTGCGTTACTGCACTGTACTTGGCGGTGAAATACTGTCTAGTGAAAGTGCATAGCTTCGATGAGAACCACCCTGGAGGCAAAGATGACGCAAAGAAGTAGCAGAACGATATTGAGATTCCAAGGCGGTTAAGTAATCGTGAAAATCAGCTGTAGGGGAGAGATGCAAGAAATGCATCCTGCAGGCTGCATCGGATGCGCGGGGAAGAAGCAAAGCGTGGAGATCTGCCAGATAGCCGGGGTATTGCGGATCATTAAGAGAGGGCATCGACAGTAGAGGAGGTAGATTAGCAATTCTCATATCGCTCTCATTCCGAGAGGCATGGGAGTAGCGCCGTACAAAAAGGGCCAAGTCATGTTTGACACTGAGCCACAGTTGCATCGCGTCTGGCGTAGTACCAAGAAGGGGCTGACGACTTCGGAGGAACTCACGCACAGAAACACAAAATTGTTGATCATCCAGGAGCGAGTCCGGAGAAGTCCATACTCGTTGAGTCCTTGAAGGTGAAGGAGAAACACACACCGACAGACTGACAATACTGTGGTCTGAATCGGCGAAAGGATGATGAGCAGCAGCTGCGATCGACGGAAGAAGAGCAGTTGAAACATGAAATTTATCCAGCCGTGCTGCCGTAGTGCTGCCATGGGTGGAAGAGTGCCAGGTAAAAGAGATTTCCGACGGGTGTAGATGCCGAAACGCATCAACCAATTGAAAATCATCTACTAGCTGAGAAATCTGTAATACACGGTGCCTGCGGTATTTGCCAATGGTTGAATTGCGGTCAAGGGCCGGCAACAACGTACAATTGAAATATCCGCCGATGAAAATATATTCAAAAGGTGAGATGCATGACAGCTCTGTACGGAATGTGGAGAAAAGATCAGGTAACAGACGCTCATCACAGGGGACATAAATGTTAAAAACATGATAGGTCACTTTTCCAATGCAAAAGACAATGACCTGGACGTTGTCCACATTCAATGCACGAACACTGGCGTCGAAATCAGAGGGAGTAGGCGGTGATATATCTCACGTGCAAGGCTACCATTCCGTCCAACTCGATAAGAATGGTGAAAATCGTAGGGCCAAGCCCGCCAACAAGAGAACAAAGTGGTAGCAGAGCATTTGGTCTCTTGGAGCAAGAGAATATCTGCGTTTAGAGGCGCCAAGTCCTCATACACTAGGGCGTTTCTAGGAGAAGCAGGGAACCCTCTGCAGTTAAGTGTGACCACCTTGAATCTGTAGGTCCTTTCCAGGTCGACACACACGTGCGCTGAAATCTGTAATTTTCTTCGCTTGCTTCTTCATTCTGTGAACACTAAATTTGAGATCGGGATAGGAAAGCACAAGATTTCGAAACACAGATGTCACACTAGAAACTTGGGTTAGAACAGTAGGAAGATCAAGGATATGACGTGCAACAAACTGATTAAATAATCTAGGATGTTTATGAGAGCATAATACTTCATATATTTTATGAAGAGAAAGCGGACCTACCGGTATATCCGCCTTCGCTTCAGCTAGGTATCGGAGAAAAGAATCTAGGGAAAGCACTGGGGGTGGAGTCTTAGAACCTGGAGTCACATCATAATGTCGACTTGTTCGTGGCGAAGTAGGTCGTTGAGAGAAGGAGCGGGAAGATAAGTCAACAGAACGACCTCTTGTTTTCACCGGTGCGAGGAGGGAGCGGAGTCTGCGGAGCACTCCAGGACTCCCGTCGAGCAGGCGTGCTGGTAGTGGTAGGGTCAGAGTCACTGCCAGAAGAGTCACTAGCAATAGGGCATTCCATATCAGTAACTGTACTTATAGTGTCTTCATCCAACGGAAGTTGAAGGTCAGCAGTCAGGTCAGCTGGAGCTGCAAGGAACGTGGGCGAAGCAGTCGGCACCAGATGAGAAAAGTCCACTGTCAACAATTGTGGGACAGGACCCCCTGGAGGAGGGCCCGATGGTAGAACAGGTTGATGACGTTCTGGTGACACCTGAGAAGCGGTAGGAGTGGACAACACAGTGCTGTCACGAGTGACTTTTGGTTCCGAAGACTGAGGTACAACAGGGCGGCCGAAGTACTCACTTCGTTGATGGCCATACGCCTTACAAGTCTGGCAATGAAAGGAGGTTAAAACGTCGATGCGTCGTATCTGGTATCTGCCTTTTACAGTGAAGAGAGTAGGAAAAGTCTTGATATGATCATCCGAAGAGAATACAACTCATGAAACTCGTCGGGCACTTTAAATCGAACGATCTTCCTCGTCCTTTGGAGCGGCGGAGTGTGTGGTAATATTACCCACAACACGACCGGATTGCATTAGGAAGGCACAAAACATAACAACTGTGACTTCAGGATGTACTGGGTACATCGAGACCGTTACTGGTCTTTGGGCGACAGGCTCAGGAAATAATTGGTGATCACCAACAACCAGCCCAGTCTGTAAGACAGAGGCAGCATCTGCCGCATGAAAGAAGTAAACAATGACACTCGGCCCTCTGCGTGATATATGACGTATCGCTGACGGAGAGAACTTTTGTTTCAGGGCAGTAGAGTACAGTTTGAGTGGTGTGTCCGGCAGCGCCTTAAAGCACACACCCAACTTAGTATTCGTGGTGAAAGAAGTACCTGCTGGAGAATCCACTGGAATTTCGAGCACAACCTCATTACCAGAGCGACGGACATAAGGTTTTAATGCTGCGGCATCCGCTCGCATGAAATTTGACTTGGGCTGAAGCCTTTGGGAAGTTACCGCTAAAGAATAGGAGCGAGGAGCAGTAGAACTGGAGGTTGAAGGCAGAAGAGCACCGCAATCCATTGAAGGCAGAGGAGCACCGTCATCCATATTGTCCATGACGTCTTCTGTCACTATATGAGAAGCAGCTGGGGCAAGAGCTGTAATAGTGACGTCAGGGGTGGAAAACGATACGCCACCAACGGTTGACGTCGACACGGAGAGGAACGTGGCAACGCCACCGCTGTGCAAAGTGCTGTGATCACCGGAAGTGATGTCAGGGCTGACAACACCACCGGATGACGCCATGTTTAATGGCGCCCAGATAACGAAGCTTCAACCAGCTCGGTAGGAGTTATAAACAAGAAGATAAGAAACTAAAAAAGGCACTCACCACTTCGGGAGATATCCGAAACGAATCACCAAACCTTTATAGTGGAGGTAAGCACAAACTCAGTTATTCTAGTAGCCGAAATACTTGCTATTCAAACAAAACTCACGGAACACAATTTCCGTAAACCTACAGTTTTCAATTTAGAACCACCAAATTTGGTATACTATCTCATGGTTCTCTAACTTAGACTGAAAACGGTTTTCGGAGGGGGTCGGGGACTGGTGTCAAGGTGCCCCTACACAAAATTCTCCTGAAAACTACAGTTTTTCATTTGGAACCACCAAATTTGTTATACTATCTCATGAAACTCTAACTTATACTAAAGATGGTTTTAATGAAACCTTTGCGAAAAAATTTTACGATGGTTTTTTGGAAGTGGTCGGGGCCAAGTGGTCCCCATAGAAGATTTTCGTAAAATCTACAGTTTTCATTTTAGAACATCCAAATTTGGCATACTGTTTCATGAAACTGTAACTTGGACTTCATATGGTTTTTGGAAGGAGGTCGGGGCCCATATACAAAATTTTCGTAAAATTTACAGTTTTCAATTTAGAACTACCAAATTTGGTATACTATCTCATGGTTATCTAACTTAGACGGTAGACGGTTTTTGGAAAGGGTCGGGGCCCATGGTCAAGGGTGCCCCATACAAAATTTTCGAAAAAGGTTCCATTTTTTACTCTTAAGATCTGCAACACAATTCAACTCTCCAATACCCTATCTACGTTCTAAGGCGCTCTTTGGCTTTTTGAGGCCCTTGCGCCATTAACCACCAACTAACCAACCTGCGGTCTAAGTTAGAGACCGCAGATAACAATAAGGTGCAAAAAAATGCAATTAATTGTGTATTAAAAACAGAAGTTAATATAGTTTAGCTTTCACTACCAACCGGCCGCTTATCAGGCATAAATATAATGTAAATAGAGAGTTCCAGATATTCAAAATTCAAAACGGTAAGAAAAAGATGATCAATGCCAATGTCAAGTCATATGCATGCGACATCACATAGGTACATTACATTTCTGTGTCGGGGGATTCTCAGAAACACGCCAGATGTACGGCAGTTCTATAGATGTGTCCTCAACGGTAAATATTCCCATTTCTTTTTCTTTTTTTTTTTTTTGTCTCGTAAAATTAAATTAACTGAATCAAAAAATTTAAAATAAGTTTACTGGAAAATTACAGGAACATATTTTTCATCATTAACTTTCACCCGCTGAGCTTGGTGATTCCACAAATAGTAACATGTACCTGGCAAATACCTGGTATCCCTGCTAGTACAAATTATATTAATGTTTTTTTTTTTTTGCGTCCAATTCAATCTAGTATGTCCATAAGAGCGTTTGGGGCCGTATGAAAAATATATTTCAACGTGAGCCGCTGCGATGACCCAGTGGTCTAAGCGCTGGCTTCTGATCACTTGTCGAGAAGGATCCTGGTGTGAATCCCGGTGAGTCATGGACGTTGTGATTGACTTCTGGCACTGGCTGTCCCCATTCCCAGGAATCAGTGGCCCAACATTAGGAACGGCCGACTGCTTAAAGCCCACTGAATTGATCACGGTGTTCCTTAAACCCCAAATAAAAAAAAAACGATTGTGATGTGTCCATTGCTATTTGTTATGGAGCCGTATGAAAAGTACGTTTTTGATATCAACGTGTCCACTTCCACGTAGGCTGGCGATAAAATGTTAGGAGACCGTACAAAATTGCACTTTTGTTTTCACCTTGTCAGCGCTTCGGTATATGGTTAAAGTAAACGTATATATAGTTGGGCCATTTAAGCACGTCGTTTGGTTTATTTGGTATACAGAAATTAATGTTACACTTTTACTCAGTTACAACACATTAATCCCAAAGGCTATTTCTTGAAATCTTTAATCCGCCGTGCTCATATTCACAACGTTAACACAGCATGTCAAGTTATTAATGTTGAAGTTTTACTCTGTCACAAAACCTTAATTACAAGACCTTAGGCGTAACCTTTTTTTAGGAATTTTTAGTCCGACTTATTCATAAGGTTTCGATAACATGCCAAGGTTATGGTACTGTGTTTTGACAGAGGCACAAAAATTAATGAACAGACCTTAAGCCTTTTTATCAGTTTTCAATCAACCGTGCTCATATATATAAAATTTTCACAGAAAGTCAAGTTTATTGTGTTGCGCTTTTTTTACTCGAGTACAAAAATATAAACAGGCATTAGGCTTAGGCACAAGTATTTTAAGTAATTGTATGCCAATGTCATATTGATAATGTTTGACGACAAGTAAGGTTAATAATGTTTCGCTTCTTAAAGATTTTTGAAAAGGTATAGACGCTAATAATCATTGTTTGAAGCCTAAGTTGAGGTTCGTTATTAACTTGACTTGTCATGCAATCCTTATGAATATGGCATTTATTTTCTTTTGTACATTTAAAATAACGTGTGCCTTTATTTTATGTTTTGGTATGTTTTATTTTGTGTTGTACATGTTACATAGGGTTTCGCATTTTTGTTATGCTTGTGACTTGTGACTGCATTTTGAACTTTTATTTGTTTCACATTTTGGATTACTTTTTGACATTTTATGTTTTTGACATGCTGTTTTAAAATTTTGTTTTTTTTTTAATTTTGCGTTGTGTTTTAAATTCTTGCACCTTCGGCAGAATTACATTCTTGAAAAATTCAAATACAAGTTAGTAAAAGGTATAATTCAATTAGTGAAAAATACCAGCACATTTTAGTAAAGGGGGTATATAGAATTATAAGAAATTCCTCTTAAAAACTCTAGCACGTTAACATTGTCTCTGTGCGCCAAAGAAGTTCGAATTCCTTTTTCCCTTGCCAGCGTTTCTCTTCTGGGTGGATTTGTTTGAATCTGTGCTATCACTCTTTCAATTTTAGCCATAGTTGTTCTCTGCTCTTTTGCAATTTCACTGATTATTTTAAACAGTCACAGTTTTTCTCTCCCAGAAATGTATTCCAGCGTCTGTCCCATCCTTCAAGTTTGTTTTGTGTTCTGGGAAAACCAAGTAAATTGTTTTCACTTACTGACCAAATTGTTGGTGGGAAAAGCGGAGAGCTTCTGCTTGGATTGTTTCTTCTGCTTCCACGAAATTTTACCCAAACCACTGAACTTCAGAATCCGCATCTTCTAGTAAAATTGAGTTCACTTCTTCAAAAGCAGCTGAAATTTCATCAGATGAAAAAAATGCGAGTGCTTGCAAATGTCTGACTTTGAGAGCAAACTCACTATTTTCCCCATATTCCGAGGCTATGCCAGAGGATGGATATTCCTCAGCACATTTTTTTCCGAGATGAAACCAACAACATTTGTGTGCGCTGCTTTTAAATTACTTTTTAGCAGCATTATAACGGTAGCTATTTCAAAATCTATCATTATGCGTATATTGTGGTGCAAGCTGAATATCATAGTCTGATGCATAGTCTTGTAAATCCTGCAAAAATCTTGTATAATATAATATTCTTCATTCTTGCTGGAAAGTAACCCATGAACTAGTGGGACAAATCTTTGCATCTCTGGATTCGTTCCAACCATAGCATGAATGGTATATACTTGTCTAAATAGGGTTGGACAAATTTTAAATGTCCCATCCATAATCCAGAGGGGTGCTTCTTTAAGCTTTCGTAAATTATTTTCTGTTAAAAAGTAAATAATTCTTTGATCTCCAAATGCGCTATCTCTGCCAAGAAATTTTGCACCATCTCTTTCCTGTAAATCTATTGGGGCATCGATCCCTTCTACAGTCGTAGGTTCCGCAGGCAGATCTTCTCTTCGTATTCGTTTTACAACTTGCTTTAGTGCAGCTATATTAGGTATGCAAGCTGAATTTACTGTAGCCATTGACGTTGTCACGGTTTGAATAATTTGTTCAGCGGCTTCGTCCGTATTTCTCGCTAGTTCTTTTACTTGCGCTCTTGCAACAGCAACATCACTTTTCTCCGGTCTTGGAGCATGATTATGTGGTTTCTCATTGCGCACCCTGTGTTCATCTCCAATAAGAATAGTACTAGCAAAGCCAGTACAGTTTCCATAATTTCTTTCAGTACAGTGCCAATACCATAAATCACCCCGCACTCTGTTATGGCAAAATATATAACCTTTCCATTTCAGCAAATCATTTCCTTTTTGTAAGTTAACTATGTTGCATACTTCACCTGCATAATGCTTTCGGAAAATAATGCACTTTCTCTTTCCAAAATATTTAGAATGATATATTTCCACTATTATCACTTGACAACACACAACAATGGTTTCAATACGTAAGTTATCTGTTCGCTAGTCAACTACGAACTGATGAGCAACCATTCAGTAAAACACTCAGAATACAGACAATCGCGTGAGGCCTGTTCCTCCAGTTAGGGTTTAGGCGAAGTTCAAGATTTCGGTACCTGCGGGCACAAGAAGAAGTTAAGTTTAAGGATCGGCACCTTATCTTTTGTTTTTCCAAAACGCAGAGGTACATGTATTTTACAGCAGGGACGATCGAAGCGGGGGATCAACGGATGCGAAGCACCCGGGCTTCAGGTTCCGGGGCGGGCAGCAGTCGCGGACTGTGCCGCTGTTGTCTGGTCCGGTAGGCGCCATGCTAATTCTCAAAAATAAATTCAAATTTTTTTCTGTGCTGCACCATGCGTATGAAAGAAAACTGTTATACTAAAAAGACGATTTGTTTACCCCGTAACGTATTAAAGTCAAAGGACTACGTCCCTACGCGCCAAATGGTCTGTAAGCCAAACACAGTTTTTCATGCAACACCTTACCCCGACTTTCTAAGTTCAGATCCGTCTCGCTTGACTTATTTCCTGTACCGCACCTTCCTTTCGCTAATTGTAGTTAATTGCTGTGAAACGAGTGTGTTACGTTTGGGCGTATTGCCGTGTGTCCTGAAGACTATACTGAAAGCGGTGAACCTCAGGGGAAAAGTATTGCATCAAAAGCAACAGAAATCCAATGCCAGAGCAAAACTTTGTTCGTTGGCATTACATCCAAGCAATTTGGTCGAAGTAGAAATTGTGTTTTTCTACTACTACACCAGAAGATTGTCACGGATTCTCCGGCAGTTAAGATACAGATGTGTCCTTAGGACTTCTCTTTCAAGACGTTCAAAGGCCGGCACTAGGGGATGAGAGGGATACAATGCGGTGATTCTTTTTTGTTGCAGTTAGAAATTCCTAAACTCATTCTTCCTCAAAACGTTGATAGGCTACTAGTAAGTACTGTCTCATGCGTCAATCATTGCCCATATTTGTTGTTTTTGTTTTCATTCTTTGAGTTAACAGCGGGAAAATATCTGAACTGCGTTGTTTCGGTTGTAAATCTTTTTTTACTTTAGCAACAGGGCTTCATATGTAATTGCAAAATCCTTCGATAGAATAGACATACCTTACATAAAGATTTTACATGAGAAAATAGAGTAATAATAAGGAAAATATTCTAAAACCAAGAAAAGAAATTGTGGAGCCGAAAAAGCTAGGTAGAGGAAACAGAAGGCTCTGAGAAAAAGTTCATATTTAAAGAAACCTGTAGTCGCTTAATGAGCAAGTGGTATAAATCAATACAAAAACATGTGCTGTATCTGAAAAAAATTGTAAGCAAGTAAACATAGTGACTGTCCACAGTTTCCCCTTTTCATCCTGTCGAAATTACAACCACCACGGAAAATGAAATAACCAAAACATAAGAAAAATGCCCATACAAAGCAAAATGCCCAAAACATAGAAACAAGTAACCACACAAAAGGAAATGCCCGAAACATTTAAAAAATGTAACCACACAAAATAAAATGCCCAAAACATGGAAAGAAATTCTGTTAAAAGTACAATGAAGATAAAAAAAAGGTGAACTATATGTGTTTTCAGAACTTAATACAAGTGTTAAAACTGAAATAAAAAGAAAGAAAAAAGAATTATTCCAAATTTCATTGTTACTTTAGATATTTTGACCTGTCGACATTTCGTAAATTGCACTTGCACTCGGTCAAAAATATTACTTACAAGGACTCTTTAATAACTTTTAATCGCTGTGCTCATATTTATAAGGTTTGCATAATAAATCAAGTTAATATTGTTGCGCTTTCACTTAGGCACCAAATATTAATTATTGGCAGCTAGGCCTAGGCCTTTTAAAGAATTTTTAAATTAATTTGTCATGCAAACTTCATATGATCACGGCATTATAAAAATTACTAAAAATGCATATGCCTAGGCCTCGGGCTATCTATTAATGTTTTGCTGGAGTAAAATTGCAACAGAATACATTTCATTTTCTATGAAAACTATATAAATATCATCTTGGAGGACTGAAAACTATCAAAAAGCCGTAAGCCTAGGGTGAGCTTAATAGTTTCAACCTCAGTAAAGCACATTGCTAAAATCTTGGACTTCTATGCAAGACTTATAAAAATTAGCTCGGCGGACTGAACATTGCTAAAAAGGCCCTGGCCTAGGGCTTTATAATTATTGTTTTGTACTTGTCTAAAAGTGTAACATTATCTAGCCGAAGTACCCGGTATTTCCCGGGTAAATATTATTATTTGTAGAATCACCAAGTTCAGCGGGTGAAAGTTAATGAATGAAAAAATATTTCCGTAAATTTCCAGTAAACTTATTTCAATTTTTTTTATTTATTTAATTTAATTATACGAAACAAAAAAGAATTGACATTATTTACATGACATTGTATTTTTGCCTGATAAGAAAACTGTTGGTGGTGAAAGCTAACGTTTATTAATTTGTGTTTTTAATACACCATTAACCGGATATTTTTGCATTTTATTGTTATCTACGGTCTCTAACTTAGACCGAAGGTGGGGTTTTGGAGTGTTGAATTGGGCTACAGTTCTTAAAAGTAAAAAATGTAATTTCTACGAAAATTTTGAACGGGTCCCCTTCACCCTGGGCCCCGACCCCTTCAAAAAAGTGTACCGTCTAAGTTAGAGTACCATGAGATAGTAAGCCAAATTTGATTGTTCTAAATTGAAAACGGTAGATTTTAGGAAAATTTTGAATGGCGGCCGGTTGGACACCGGGTCCCGACCTCTTCCAAAAATCGCTTACACTTTAAGTTAGACTATTATGAGATAGTAAACCAAATTTGGTGGTTCTAAATTGAAAACTTTTAGAATTCAGGAAAATTTTTTATGGGGCCCACTGGACACCGGTGCCCGATCCCTTCTAAAAGCCGTCAACCGACTAAGTTCGAGTACCATGAGATAGTATACCAAATTTGGTGGTTCTAAATTGAAAACTGTAGATTTCACGAAATTCCCTTATGATGTAGGCTCTCACCCCCGGGCTCCAACTCGTCCAAAAAACCGTCTACAGTCTAAGTTAGTGTTTCGTGAGATAGTATACCAAATTTTGTGGTTCTAAATTGAAAACTGTAGATTTTTCAATAAATGTGTGTGTGGATCTCTGACCCCACATGCTCCGACCCCTTCCCAAAACGGTCTACAGTCTAAGTTAGTGTTCCGTGAGATAGTATACCAAATTTGGTTGTTCTAATTTGAAAACTGTAGATTTTATGAATATTTTGTATGTGGAGGGTTTTGACCCCCAGGCCCCGACACGTTCCAGAAACCGTCTACCGTCTAACTTAGAGTCCCATGAGACAATATACCAAGTTTGATTGGTTGTTCTAAATTGAAAACAGTAGATTTTAGAAAAAATTGTACGGGGAGCTTTGATCCCCAAGGCCCCGACCCCTTCCAAAAACCGTCTATCGTCTAAGTTAGTGTTCCGTGAGATGTTAGTATGCCAAATTTGGTCGTTCTGAATTGAAAACTGTAGATTTTACGAAAACTTTGTAAGTAGGGGGATTTGACCCCCAGGGCCCAAACACCTTCCCAAAACCGTCTGCCGTCTAACTTACAGTACCATGAGATAGTATACCAAATTTGGTGGTTCTAAATTGAAAACAGATTTTAGGAACATTTTGTAGGAGGGTAGGGGGGCTCTGACCCCCTTACTCCAACTGCTTCCCAAACCCGTCTGCAGTCTAAGTTAGTGTTCCGTAAAATAGTATACCAAATTTGGTCGTTCTGAATTGAAAACTGTAGATTTTACGAAAATATTGTACGTAGCGGGATTTGAATCCTCGGCCCCGACCCCTTCTTCAAACCGTCTACCTTCTAAGTTAAAATGACATGATATATACAAATTTGGTTGTTCTAAATTGAAAACTGTTAATTTTACGAAATTTTCTTATGATGGGGGGCTCTCACCCCCAGGCTCCAACCCCTCCAAAAAAAAACGTCTACAGTCTAAGTTACAGTACCATGAGATAATATACCAAATTTGGTGGTTCTAAATTGAAAACAGTAGATTTTGGGAAAATTTTGTTTGGGGTGGGCTCTGCCCCCCGTGCTCCAACCGCTTCCCAAACCCGTCTGCAGTCTAAGTTAGTGTTCCGTGAGATAGTATACCAAATTTGGTTGTTCTGAATTGAAAACTGGACGATAATGCGCGTCCCCATAGAGCTGCCATCTTCGACGACTACCCTGGAGAGTGAGGGGATTGCGCGTATGGAGTGGCCGGCGTACCCGCCCGACCTTAATCCCATTGAAAAGCTTTGGGATGCCCTCGGCCGTGCTGTGTGTTCACGTCTCCCACCCCCAACCACTCTCACAGCTTTGGAAACTGCTCTACAGGAGGAATGGCGATTACTGGACTCTGCAGTGGTTGATCACCTCATAAAAAGCATGGTCAGACGTTGTAAACTTTGTATACAGCTGAGGTGTGCTCACATACCCTATTAATGTCGGGTTTTGTTGTTTGTTGTGACTTTATTACTCACTTTGTAAATGACTCCAATTTGACGTCATCTTATAATTTCTGAAAATTCAATATTATTTTCATCTCTGTCTGTATTTCTTTGTTTTGATTCATTAATAAACATATTTCCTACGTTCCTGCCGCATTTCGTGTCAATCCAAGCAGTACTTCTCCATTTTTTCATATCTCACTGCTCCGTGCTTCACTTTTGGAAGTGAGTGTACATTATTTGTTTAAATTTGGTTTAAGTAAAAATGGGAAAGAAAAAAGATTATTGCCTAACTGAAATCGTTGAACAAAAAACCGCAAGTGGCTTAACGACACAATCCAGCAAAATTGTGGAAACTGTGTTTCCAGCCTGCCACTTAGCACAGTGCTAGATAGTAAGGTACATACTGTTTTTTGGCATAGACCACAAAAATCTGATCCCTAGTTTGCGCGTATTACGTCATAAAACAAAATGGATGCCGCTAGTTAAAACTCACTTATTAGGTTCCAGCATGTCATTTTCTACGTTTTTCAGGCAAAGATTTCAAAAGTTACATCAGTGTTGCATTTTGATCGACCCAAAGTACGCTAAAAATCTATTTTGAAAGACCAAATTGTAGATTTTCATATGTAGATATTTTAACGATTCTTTTATTGTCTAATATTTTTTCTACTGAGTTTTATAAAACGAAAGAAAGAAGCAATGAATTTAGTACCTTAGTCAAACAGGCATCGGTCGAAATTTAATAAAAAATTCAAATATCAGTCATTCCTTCACACTCACTAGACAGTCTCTGTGCTTTTGTCTTGAGGACACAAGCACAGAGACTAATACATAAATTAAATTAACTGTACATATTTTGAAGCACAACTACTTATTGTTTTGCAGCCATGCTTAACAAGTCCATTGTTGTGTTGCGAACCATCAGCCAAAAGTGAGCACAGCATTAGTCTTTCCACTGAGCAAGGTTGGGAGCGTCAAGATACAGTTTCCACCAATGAGACCCAACATAACCTGCTTGTAAAAACGCTTGCTGTGTTGAAATAAAGAAGCTTCATTTGATGGCACACATTATAGCGAACATTTTTTTCATTTTAATCACCATCATTATACGGCACTCACTGATTCCTTTTGAGGCGAACGTTCCCACAATTAAAATCCGTACATCGTACGTAATGTGATAAAAAAGAAATTTGGGTAAATCTTCACGACTGTGTTGCTTACAAATTTATGTTCATCCCACTAATGGAACATGAAGCATTGCTAAACATTTGCTGGTGAGCATGAAATAAAGAATGTTTCTCTATGCTAAAGTTCTTTGAAGTAGAAAAAAAAAATTCAAAGTCTGTTTACTTTCTTTCACTCTTTTTCATCTCATTTTATTTCCAGTTTCATGTTTCATCCTCTCTCATAGGCGCCGACTATGGGGATGCTCAGGAGCTTGATCACCCGTTAAAATTATTTAAGGGATGCTGGGCACCCTTCAAAATTTTTTTGTTACAAAGCGCTGAAATATTTGTCCTTGAAGAATGAATAAAACTAAATAATTATGCAAAATTCAGTAACTTTTTTTTCAAGATACTCATGTGTTTGCCGTTCTAGTTTGAGTTATAACGAATGATTTAAGCTCTGAAATTTTAACTTCGTTGTTAATAGGCCAAATTTCATAATTGGGCGTGGTAAATTCTAATTTTAAAGCGAGTTTAAGCAATTCGCCAAAATATAAAGTGAATTTAGCATATTCGGTCATAGAAAACCAGTTTTTAAAATGTGAAAATTATAGCCAAGTGTTTTTTTCTTTTGTGGTGCGAACCTGGGATAGGTTAAATTCGCTATACGAGGCCTGCGTGTGCATACGGCAACGCTTCAGATCAACCTGTCGATTTACTCTTCTCAGCGGAACAGAAGTCCCCAAGGTTCAATCCCACGCCCTTATGGGCGAACTGCTACTGAAAATACTGATCGCAGAGGATAATTTAATTGAAATTGTACAGCAACATCATGGATTCGACCAGAGACGAGAATAGATCCCGCGGCTTCATTTTGTGAAAAATGTATTATGTACGATTATTTTTCACGCACTATATCAGTATACTGCAAAGGAGCATGTTCAGGCATCGATAGCAAATCAATTCATCCTGGAAGCAAAATTTACAGTGTAATATTTTATTTACTAAATTGTATTAATATTTTCTCATTACAACTTTCAGTTTATCCGTGGCAACATATTTTACGAGATATTTTATGGTGTGTTTCGCAGTGAATAGCAATAACGGGTTTAGTCTACCGTTATTTAAACATTTAAAATTTCAACAGTGGAAACGGTAATTGCCTTTTGAATATGGGAACCCCTTGAAATTTTTAGAAGTAGGTGCCTATGCCATTTTTACGTCAAAGCAATTTAAAATTGCCAACCTAAACAGACCTTTTTACGTAATGAGTTCAAAGTCCTTTTTTTCCCCAAAAAAACTGTGGTTATACGAATAATAACATAGGCTTTTCAAAGTTTCGAGATACTTTCGCGGCATGACTACATTGATTTTGTCCCAAAGCGCGCTTTCAGCAGTATAATAATTATCTGCTCTCTGTTATCGATAGATGGCGGTGCGATTCAGCGGTTTAAAGCGCAAGCGCCCTTTTGATCTGCACCGGGAAAGATCCAAACGCATAAAAAAGATGGGGCAGCTTACTTTTGTTTGGTGTGGTGTCCCAGCAGCAGGAGCAGCGCATGGTTTCGACGGCGGAGTTTGGAGCCTGGTTGTTTCTCAGCCATCCGCTCACCGCCTGCTTGCCTGATGTCCCATCCGCTGACAGCCATGAAGACGCCGTGTCTGCCGCTTCGGAAACTGGCGCCTCCTTCGTAGTTTCCAGCGTCATTTCGTCGACGCTTCCTTCATCCTCCGCTTTCCAGTAATGATTCGGAACTAGATCACAGAGCAGGGAAACTGCGCTGACGGCAATTCTGCGGAGCCGATGAAATTCCACGCAGAAGAAGCGGATTGTTTATAAATGAGGCTACAAAATTTTGACTGAAAGAGGTGCAAAAATTAAACAACCTAGCGGTGGAAATGGATAAAAGGAGCTTACGTTGTTTAAGCGCTCCTACGCAGTGAAATTACATTACCGCAAAATGTGCCTCTTTAGATAACGCAGGATCATCTTCAGTGTTTCAAGTATGATTTAGTACTAATTTTGGTGAATCATTGTTAGAAACGAATCACTGTCGATAAAAGACAGAATAGCAACATTTAAAAAAACAAGATTCGTGAGTACTTGGTTTTGCGAACACAGTCTTGTCTTACATAGCATGGGAATGAAAAATTACGAATGCCTGCGATGAATTTACCGCGTAAAGAAATAATTAGAAAACATTTACCGGCAAACAAGCAGCTTTTCTGATTTTTATTACGTCTTGGATTTTCAGTGTATCATAAAACTGCGTAAAAGTACGGTAAAACATGCAAAATAGATTCTAAGTAGATTCTTCAACCGGTTTGTCTCGTAGGATTGCTTCTTTAGATAGTTGTAGAGTTGTTCACATTGGGGAATCAGTGAAGTACGAATGTTAGTAAGAGCTTTCAATGTTCAAAGTTGCTGTGTTGCGGAAATTTTATTTGATAGAGCGAACTTAAACAAAAAAGTGGAAATTTCTCTGCACTGTTACACCTGGAAATGTACTTCCCTTCTAATAAGAAAAACATTTACGAAATGAACACGATATTTATGCTGTTAGGCATTGATGATCTTTATGATGTCATCTGCACTGGTGTTGCCGCTGAGATGCCGGAACAACTGCATTGTCACTTACAGTATTTAACAAAAGCATTGTGGAAGCCAAGATAGCTTTCTCTTCTTCCTCATTGATGAAATGTAAAACAGTTCTACATAAAGTTTATTTTACAAAACCTGTGACAAGGAAGGTGCGCTTTTTTCTTTTTCTTTCACCTGGAAACATACTGCCAACTCGTCCAAATTTGCTTAAAAACTTATATCTCTGTATGTATGCTACAAATTAAATAGGTAGTATCAACGCTTTAGCGGATATGTATTTTAAAAATATCAGAGGCACATTTTCCTAAAATGTGGGATGGGAGAGAGACAATATGTTTGAAGGTTATAAAAACCAAATTTACAAGACTGAAAGAAATCACATTAACTGATATGAAAATCCACAATGACTTTTCGTCATCGAATGAGAGATGGCCTTCAGTTTATGTGTAAATTTACAGTGCAAATACTAACGAAATTTTAAGTACTGTGTCAGGAGTAAACGATGCAATATAAGAAAATGACGCATTGTTGTAGAAAAGGCAACTCTGGGAACAGAGATAAACTTCGGATCCAAAACTGCAAAGGTCTGGAGTTGGGAAAACTTTTTATTTTGACTATGAAGTTATTAATATACAGTGAAATGAAAGTTACCTACGCTGCAGAAGGTAAGTGCATTTAAGTAATTAGAATAACTGTTTTACTCTGAATTAAATTTACATTATGGGACACCTAATAATTGCTTCTTCGCAATTTGCATACTGGAATCGATAGATAAAGTTTGCTCAGTTTCCATTCTTTCAACTACTCTAAAAACTAAGACGAATGTTTGACCAAGGAAATAAGTTGATACTGTTTAATTTTGCAATGTTTGAATTTAGTAAGCGACAGCTTCTTGATATGTAAGAGTTCGTCAGAGAAAAACCTCACTTAAAAAGTAACTCTTAACTGAAGAAGATCATTAATCAAACTATCAGGAAATGTTAGTTTCAATTTTAGGAAACTAGACATCCCCGGGAATCTGCCTGATCGAACTGTTTAATCATTGGCCTTGGCTCTGACCAAGTGTCTGTTCATGGAGTGCAGTTCCTCCGTTCGACGTAGAGTTCCCACGTTCGAAAAGTTCGCTCCCCCCACCCGCCTCCACCAAAACAAAAAGCTGACACGGGGAGTGAACTTTTCTTTCATTTCTGTGCAGTGCTTGATGTATAGCTCGCTTCATTAACACACGGGAGACAATTTTCATTTTGATTTGTATAGGTTTTTATGCGTTTTACACTGTAGAAAGTAATACATCAGCCATGATTTCAGCAATTAGAAATTAATTTTGATTTCTAAATATTCTTCTCTCCTTGAATATATCGTCATATAGTGGTCGCGGTAAGTTTTGGGACATGGTGTAAAAATTTTGCTCGCATGATTTTCAAGAAGTATTTTGTGATTCCTAGATTTCTAGAAGGACCCCCCCCCCCACCTCCACCAAAACAAAAACTGTCATAAAAATTATGAAAAATTGTCACTTCTAAAAACTTTTTTTTAAATTCTAATAAAAATATAAATCCATTACCATAAAAATCTGTTCCTTGGACATGCAGTTATTATAATTATTGTAACAAGTATAGCATATTTTAAAATAGAGTAATAATTCCTAAGGTTAAAAACATGAAAACATGCATCCTTATCTGTGAGGCAAAGATTTCTTTCAATTTCTTAAGTAATGCTCTTGTCTAAATAATAAAGGCCACGTCTAAATACTAAAGATCGGAATACTTTCCTGTCTCTCTTTTACTACCCTCCCATCCCGTGTGTTTTATCTTAAATAGGACCTGGTTAGTTTATGATTGTCAGGATGTACCACATGGGCTTGCAAACAAACCAGGAGGAAGAAAGATGTCTTCAGTTCCAGCGAGCAAAAGTGGTGAAAAAAAGTGGAAGGGGCTGGTGAGATTAAAGATACCAAGAAAATGCGGTGTCAATCACACAGATACCGTAATGTCAAGCAATTTTTGTTAAATGGAGAAAAGGTTGTAAGCTCATGTAACAGCAAAACAAGAAAAGACCATAAAGAATCTATCAGATGGTCCATTTGTGATATTTTCAGATGTGTTTGCGTGAGAAGAAAACATATATTGTTTACTGTCTGCAATTTTTGTTGGCATTCGCAATACAACGCTTACTCATATTTTGAGTTTTCCACAAAAGCATTGAAGTACAATAAAGAAGCACTAAGTTGTAAATATGAGAACCTACCCCCGTCGCATCCAAATTTTCTTAGATGCAGAACGGCTATTTCTTCCACAAACATTCGGAACTTCCAGGAAAATTTGTTGCCTTCCCCTCCATTTCGTTTGGGGTTGCGCGCACATGTCTTGTCATGAGCGGCATGACAGAGTTCAAGGTCACTGGAATTTCTCCTTCAAAGTAGTGACATTAATTAACGCATTTTTTCCACACATGCCGTGGGCCTTCGGGGTCGTGTTTTCTCGCAGCGTGGGTTATACGAAATCCGATTGCACAACTGCTGTGTTGAACAGCCAATGAAAAAATAATAGTGATAATAATAGTAAAACAAAGTTATTTAAATTAGGATGGATAATTTTTGGAGCAGTAAAAATACCTCCCGATCTTTTTTTAGGAAGTATACTTGAAAATTATATTTATATTTTTATTTGAAAAATATAATTTTCATTTTTGATGCGTGAAATACGCCTGTCCCGGCGCTAACGCGATCTTTGGATGCATGATTCCTTTAAACCAAAGGAATCATGCATTCCAAGATAATCATACATTCTTCAGCATGTAGTCATTAATATGGCTAGATGCTGAAGAATGTTTGATTTACATTCTTCATCATGTAGCCATGTTAATGATTTTTATGTGTGACACACTGGCAATAGAGTTGAGAGTTGGTATCAGCATGAAATAAACTTGATATCTTACTGTGTCGCTTTAAGCATGATTCACTTCATTAACACATAGGTCAAAAATTCATTTTAGTATCTGGGTGGATTATTTTCTTTCCCACGTCGCCTCCAACACGACTCATTAACATGGGAAGTTTTACTCCATTTTAATTTGTGGATCGCATATGCTCTTTAAAGTGTCACCTTAGCGTGACTCACTTATTTATGCATCGCATAGGATCATCTTCATTCGTGAACAGGTTTTATTCTTTAAGATATCGCCTCATTCATGACTCACTTTAGCAACACATGGGGGTAATCTTGATTTTAATTTCTGAATGGCCTATGTTCTTTAAGCATCACATTTCCATTGACCCTCCTTTTTGTGTTATAATTCGGGTTGAACGACTACGGTGAGCTACTAGAAGACCTATAAGCAGTCGCTCCTCCCAGATTTAGAGCTACTAGCTTCAAAGAAGGGAAACCCAGTGTTAAACACACCACCTATGCCTTTTCCGTAACTCGGAACCGGGATCAGCTCGGACGAATAGTAATCAGAAATCTACGCTACTGACCACTCGGCCAGCTGGCCGTTTACCCATCTTTGAACATAACATGCACCGTAGCCTTTATTATTTTTATTATAATGAATTAGCTTTGTTTATCTTTTTGCTAAGCTAATTATTATGAATGAATAATGCTCTAAGCTTCAAAATAGTGAATTCCCAAAAGGGTGTTGTTACTCGTTAATTATGAACTTAAACAAAGTCTCAACGCTGGTTATTTATATTAAGTAATCAAAGTCATAAACCTAACAGCCAGACAGAGGTCTGACAAAACTAAGAATTGAGAAAGACTGAACTTACTGACAAACTTGTTTATTTCCAAAGACTCTTGGTCAACTAAGGCACTCATATATCTTGTACATAATAATGAATAAACTTTCCTCTTACAACCAACACAACACAACTCAACCTCAACAACACAACTCCACAACTCAACAACAACAACACCAACACAACTCCAACACATCAGTCTCGATGAACGCGCCTATATACTAGCTACCACCACGTCATGACTTACACTCATTGCCAGATCTCATTCAGCGGGTGAAATAATATTTCGTTCAGTAGGAAGATAATTTACATAGTAAAATAAAATAACCAGAGATAGTAAAATCAAAAGGAAAGTGAATATAGAGTATACGTTACATCATCTCCCCTTAATTTTTTTTTTTTCTTTTTTTATGTCCGAAAAACCTATCAATTTTGGAGTGTAAGTCTTACATTTCGATGATTGACGTTTCTCGATCTTTTTTTTGATTTGTTTGGTGGTAGCCGTATTTACATTATCAACTTGGCATGACAATTTACGAATCTGTATTCGACTGTGAAATTTGTAGTGTAGAACAAACCAAACCTGCATCGGCATATTTTCCTTTTATTCTGCCTAGCAGGAATCACTTTTTTTAATTTCAAATGACGTGCGCCTCATTCGTTGAAATACATAACAACTGTATCAGCAGCGAAGATTGCCTGAAGCTGCCTAACAGTAACAATTTTATTATTTTCATTTCAAATTACGTTCGCCTCATTCGTTGAAATACATAACAACTGTATCAGCAGCGAAGATTACCTGGAGCTGCCTAACAGTAACAATTTTATTATTTTCATTCCAAATTACGTTCGCCTCATTCGTTGAAATACAGAACAACTGTATCAGCAGCGAAATTTACCTGGAGCTGCCTAACAGTAACAATTTTATTATTTTACCCCTAAGCACATAGATATATACAAAAAAAAGTGGATTAGTAGATGGACATAGAAGAAATATAAAAAAAAACACACATATATACACAAAAAAGAATGCATAGGCCCACACGAAAAAAGAAATTCTGACACGCCAACTGGTCGTGCAGGAAAAACAACAAACTGAGAAAAGAACCTGTCCACGAGAACTTACTTATCTCGAGGACGCATAAAAATTCTAGTGCGATAACGTTTTCCAGGCCTAATGGGACTGGTGAAATCAGGTGGCTTGGATCTCTTCCGGGACGGTAATGGAACTGGAACATCGGTCTGCTGTCGGTCAGGAGTCTGGCGGTCTGGAAATCCCTGCGGCTGAGAAGAACGGTCAGAAGTCTGGCGGTCCGGAATCCCTTGCGGCTGAGCAGAACGGTCAGGAGTCTGGCGGTCTGGAAATCCCTGCGGCTGAGAAGAACGGTCAGGAACGTCAGAAGTCTGGCGGTCTGGAAATCCCTGCTACGGCTGATAGGAACGGGCTCCCCCAGGCTTTGGATATGAAGTCCCTTGGTGCTGGGGCCCGTTGTGTCCTTCCAGTATCTTTTTGGACGGACGTGTCTCCGGCCACATCGCTTGCTTTCGATTACGCCCACGGGGCATGATAGTAGCAGCAGGCATCGGCCCTGTTTGCCCTGAACGGAGGTTCCAGGGGCGAAACCCGGGTGGATGCAAAGATTTCTGCCTTCGTCGCTGTTGCGGCGAAGCAGATTGGGGAGACAAGTCACGTTTACGCCCAGCTTTTGGTGGTGCTGGACGGTGTGGAATATGAAATGTTGGATTCATAACTGATAAATCAGAAATGTCCGACGCCTCTGAGTCGCTGCTGTAATTCAGCGGTCGTGCAGGGCGATGTTTAGATTTGCCTATAGGGATACTTTCCGACGAGGTATTCAAAGAAGAAGTATCCCGCGTTGGTGCAGAGTTAGCCGGAAACGGCGCAGCAATAGTCTTGGCAATGGTTGGAGGGAAAGGAACGATACTAGTATTCGACGAACTCGAATCGAGCCTTGGTCGCATGGGAGAATCAGGTTGCGTGTGTAGAAACTCGTCTGGAGGGGGGCGGGTGAAGGAAAAATCACTGGTGATTCATCAAAAATGTTCGGTGGTTCGTCCACAATTTCCGGCGGTTGAACATGAGATATAGATTCTTGAGTCTGTGGAACAGAAGGTTGAGTAGGATTGATAATGAAATCGATATTCCGTTCGTGATACTTGCGACATTGATCAACATGTACATATTGAAAATGGTTGTTCGGTTTTTCCAGAACAATATTATTTTCAAAGACATTTGCCACCCGATATGGACCTTCGTAGCTGGGTGCAAATTTCTTCACTAAAGTATGCGAAACAGAAGACTGGAAGTGCGTTTCCACTAGAGTGAGATCTCCAACGACAAGATCTGGTTCCCTACGCCTAGAATTATAATATCGTGCTTGAGCCGCTTGTGCTCCTAGCATTGCAACACGAGCTTTTTCTGCCATAATGTGTACTGATTGCGGAGTTGGTCGCTGGTTTAATTCGTCGATAATCCCCGTTAAATTTTCAAAAGGGGTTTTAATTTTGCGACCCAGAAAAAGTTCTGCAGGAGTAATTTTAGTAGACTCGTGGACAGACGAGCGGAGGGCTAACGCAAAAAGTTCTAAATGGTCATCCCATCTTTCATGGTGATCCATTACAAAAGTCGCAATCATTTTCACTAGCGTTCGGTTAACGCGTTCTGCAGGATTACTCTGGGGATGATATGGGGAAATGAATTTATGTTTAATGTGTAATCTCGCACACATTCTTTCAAAAATGTCAGAAATAAATTGAGGACCATTATCCGAAACTACTTTATTAGGTGCACCATATCTAGAAAATACTTCATTAACTAAGACATTACAAATAATCTCAGCCGTAGCGGCTTTAATGGGAAAAACTTCAACCCATTTAGAAAAATTATCAGTTAGTACTAAAACATAACGAGCTTTATTTTTAACAGATAATGGATAAGGTCCCAATAAATCTATGGAAATAATATCAAATACATGAGAACTTGAACTAGATTTCAAGTGACCGGCCGGTCTTACATTACGATAATTATTAATCTGACACAAGTGACATGATTGAACGTATGCGAGCACACTTTGGTACATGCCAGGCCAATAGGCAACATCCCGCAATTTACAACGGGTCTTGCGAATACCTAAATGGCCTGCAAGAGGTTTGTCATGAAATTCATTTAAAAGAGCCATTCTAAGGGTTCGCGCAATACATGGGCGAAACTCTGCCCTAGTAGTCCGAGACTTTGTATAATAAAGAAGACCCTCTATTACCTCAAAATGTTGTGACCTTCCAGCCAGAGAAGGATCACTTGGTAGGGGCGAACCCGCAAGCAAAAAATTGTAAATATCCCCAAAATCTGGATCATTTATTAATTCTGCCATTATCTGCTCTCTGGATGTGATATCAGCTATCAGAAGTAAAGGCTGACATCCAGGAGTAGTTTCGGTGGGGACCCCACTAATCGGAACGCGAGATAATGCGTCCGGTAATTGATTCTTATGACCTGGCTGATACGAAATTTTGATATTGCTCTCTTGTAACTTCAGAGCCCACTTCATAAGTCTTTGAGATAGGTGCTTAGCAGAATTCAAATACTGAAGGGCAGAATGATCCGTAATTATGTTAACTGTCAATTCATTAAGATAACATTGAAATTTATTCAGTGCATACACAACAGCAAGACATTCACGTTCCGTAGCTGAATAATTGCGTTCAGCTTTGGCTAAAGTACGAGACGCAAAAGCTATTGGATGCCCAGCTTGTGACAAAACGCAACCAAGACCAACTCCGGATGCATCAGTATAAATATCAAATTCTTTAGTATGATCCGGGAAAGCCAACACCGGAGGCTGAGTCAATGCAGACTTCAGTGTTTCGAATGCTGCTGAGTGAAGCGGGGTCGAGCATACTGTGCATTATGACGATATCCCGAAGCTTGCTCAGAAACTCGCTGTTGGTTCGCCACTCTTCTGTGTGGTGGAACGTATGAAGCTTGGGTGGGCACTTGTGTATGCTCGCGCTGAAAGTTTTGTCTATTATGCCGCTGAGGGTTTTCGGAATAAGCCTCGCGGGGTGCCCGAGCATGGTGAGTTGCAGCATGTTTGCCATGTCGCTCTTCATACGTGCGTATGAGGCGAAGGCATTCATGAATGGTGGTAGGGTGTCGAACCTCAAGAAAATCTTGTAAGAATGGGTCGAGCTGCTGTACGAGGGTATCCAACATGTCAACATGACTGGCATGTGGATCCCATAGATTATATAGGCGTGTAGTTTCCAACGCAAATGCAACAGGGCTATCAGTGGGACCTTGTTGACGTGAAAACAGCTGTTGAGCAAGGCTAGCTCGACTGAGGCCGAAAGGAAAGACCTCCAAGAATTCTGCACGGAAATTCTCATAATGAGAATCCGGGTTCGACCCTCGCCACTGCCGATACCAGGTCTTGGCGGTATCCCTCAAGCAAGTTCCGGCAATTTGGACCTTGCAGTCGTCAGGAATATTATATAAATCAAAATGGTCTTCCAGATCTTCGAGGAACTTTAAGGACCCCTCCAAACCATTGAAATGAATTGTTCCTGCATGCGGCACGAAATGGGCAAGCATTCTGCTTCGCTGAGAGGATTGAACTCCCTCAGGTACGACCCGCGACTCAGAGTGATAAGAAGCTGGTGCATTACGAGATGGTGAAGAATGCTTGGGTATGTGTAGATCATTCATATCCAAGTCAGAGCCACAGGCTTCGTACAAATTGTCCAAACAAACACCATTACCCTCGAGACTTGCCGGAAGGTGGAAATTTGCAGTTGTCTCAGGTAAGGAAGCCATGGGTAATAATAGTCAGGATCTCGTGTTCGAGAAAAGTTCGGGCGCCAATTATAATGAATTAGCTTTGTTTATCTTTTTGCTAAGCTAATTATTATGAATGAATAATGCTCTAAGCTTCAAAATAGTGAATTCCCAAAAGGGTGTTGTTACTCGTTAATTATGAACTTAAACAAAGTCTCAACGCTGGTTATTTATATTAAGTAATCAAAGTCATAAACCTAACAGCCAGACAGAGATCTGACAAAACTAAGAATTGAGAAAGACTGAACTTACTGACAAACTTGTTTATTTCCAAAGACTCTTGGTCAACTAAGGCACTCATATATCTTGTACATAATAATGAATAAACTTTCCTCTTACAACCAACACAACACAACTCAACCTCAACAACACAACTCCACAACTCAACAACAACAACACCAACACAACTCCAACACATCAGTCTCGATGAACGCGCCTATATACTAGCTACCACCACGTCATGACTTACACTCATTGCCAGATCTCATTCAGCGGGTGAAATAATATTTCGTTCAGTAGGAAGATAATTTACATAGTAAAATAAAATAACCAGAGATAGTAAAATCAAAAGGAAAGTGAATATAGAGTATACGTTACATTATTTTTTTTGTTATACATGTTCTTTGACATTTCAGCTTATGTATGTCACTTCGGCAATAAGACATAGACTGTACCCTTATTCGCCGTCCGGGAAGCCGCGTGGTCTGAGACGCTGGCGTCTGAACATTTGCTCGAGGTGGGCTCTGATATGAGTCCGTGTGAGGCATGGATGGCATGCTGGTCTTTGGACACTAGTCCTTCCCGTTCCCGGACCCAATTGACCCAAATTAGGAAGGAGCATCTGTCTACAGCCATATGAGTTGCGCATAGAGGTCGTTAACCCACATCCAATAATAATAATTTATTTTTAATTTCTGTTAGGTTTATATACAGCTTGGTTCGTACATTGCTTGATGCATGATTTATTTTGCAATACATAGTTTTTAACCTTCATTAATATTTTCAGGTAATTGCTTTTCTCTTTGATGCTTCGCATATAGCCTTGTGTATGACTTACAACATTTTGCCTTGTACGTGACTCACTTTAATAATATACAAATATTTTCCGCTTTGATTTATACAGGGTGTTCGTAAACTGTTTTGACAAAAGAAAAGGGGGGATAGTACCCATCAAAATGAACAGTATTTACAATGGAACCTAGGGTTGCATTCCACTCTGAGTGTCAGAAAATAGTAAAGTTAGATGTCCAAGTTGAACTTTCAACAGTGTAAAGAAAGAGAATTAACGACATCATAAGTTGCACAATCCCATTTATGGAGATCAGGGACAGACTCAAAGTAGATGCTCAAAGTGGTGGCCACGGGTGCGGTTGCACAATGCACACCGGCAAATGAAAGACTGGCAAACACTCTCGAAGACTCCTGGTGTCGTGTTTATCCTGTCCGCTGCAACAATGATTCTCGTGACGAGATCTTCCACGGAGTCCACAGGCGTCTCGTACACCAATGATTCCATACGCCCCCAGAAGAAGAAGTCCAGTGGGTTTAAGTCCGGAGAGCGTGGAGGCCATACCACAGGACCGCCACGTCCAATCCATCGTGCGGGATATGTGGCATTCAGGAAGTGTCTACTACACCTTGATAAGCCAATCAGCTGCAACTGTTGATCCTGCGTCTTTTCTCTGGCAATTTGCATACGGTAAATACTTGACGGTGATGTTCTGGCAATGTGCAACTTCTCCGGCACGAAAGAAATGACGTCTGAGGGGACGACTTGTGCTTGTTGCACGTATTTCGAAGTTACTCTTTTCTGACACTCAGAGTGGAATGCGACCCTAGGTTCCATTGTAAATATTGTTCGTCTTGATGGGTACTATCACCCTCTTCTTTTGTCAAAACAGTTTACGAACACCCTGTATAGGATGTTTGGTTTTTAGAAATTACAGTAATTGTAGAGAGACGAATTTTTATGAAGAATTGATTCTTGTGCTGTCCCTAATACATCGTAAGCACATATGAAAGCCATTGCCGAAACGGAAGTGAAGTATTTTCACGGTTACCCATGACCTATATCCGTTCCTGGATTACAAACCTGTCGGTTTGTTTCGACTAAAGCAAATCTAAATTTACTTACATTTCTGAACTACATTAGCTTGGTTTTAGTGGGTAACGGATTCGTTGTCCAAGGTGGCATACATTAGAGTGTTCGAACGACAATCGGAGGATGACGGTTTCTTTCTCGCTCCAGGGTAATGGAAATTTAAAGGTTCCTAAAGAAATGGTTAAAATGCGAAACAGTGAAAATAAGAAGTGACCGTGAAGAAAATAGCATTATGTTCTTTAATAAGACTCACTAAGCCTGGCTTATATCAATAAGTCTTGCAGATTCTAATCTAGATTTATCTGTGATTCATGATTTCTGCTATGTAGCCAAAGGCAAGAGTTGCGTTGGTATCACATGGGTCGCTGTTTTGATGCCTCCATAATTTCTTTAATTGCTCGTGAATGCCAGGATAATTACTTTAGAGAAGAGGCGGTACGCCGTGTAATAGAAATCAGTAGAAGAACCTTTTTCCTGGGAAATCAGTTTCTCATGGGTATGATTATTTAATCATGTTATATAAGTATTGGGTTGGTGCGAATGAAATGTCCGGCAAATGACCAGCACACGTGGACGACGAAAACGAAAAAGTAGGACAAATAACCTAGGCAAAATAATCCCCTTCGGCATCGATACATAGTTGACATCTGTCCAGCAAGGCCATGATCCCCGAACGAATAAAGTCTTGTGGCTGGGACCCCAAGAAGCCGTCAACTGCACGTTGAACCTCGTTGTCTCTCGTGAACTGTTTTTCGAGAAACAGATGATAGTCTGGCAGAGACAAGTCCGGGGAGTTAGGCAGGAGGAGGCTGTGCTTCATAGCCCAAAGTACAGTGTCAGCATCGTTCGTTGTGCGACATGAGGGCGAGCGTTGTCCTGGAGCACAAGAACACCATGTCTGTTGACCAAAGCAGGTTATTTCTACAGCAATTTCAGGTGCATCTTATGTGATTCAGCACAATAACGTTCTGCAGTGATCGTTTGGCCTTTTGCTAAGAAACTCCGATGAATTATCCCGGCTGTGGACCACCAGACAAAAAACATCATCTTCTTGGTGTATAAGGGTGGCTTAGAATGCTGTCCAGCAGGCCGTGCCTTGCTTAACCATTATGAAGATCATTTCCGATTACCATAAAGGACCCACGTCTTGTCGCAGGTGACGATTCGATATAATAGATGTTCCTGTTTATTCCTGGCAAGCAGCAACGCGCAGACTTCCAAAAGCCCAGTCTTGTTGTGGCAGCCACATGTCCAGCTTTTTGACCTTACCCAGCGCAGCCAGACACCGAGCAACTGTTGTGTGGTAGACACCTACCTCTGCCGCTATCTCACGATGCGTGCGTTTTTGTTTTTTGTTTTTGTTTTTGTTGGGGGGGGGGGGGCGTTTCAACCACACGTAACAGAACATCGTCAGAAACAGCAACAGATCGGTGATAACGTGCTTCGCTTTGAGGGTCCGTATCTCCGCTTCGAAACTCCACAAACTATCGCGGAATGGCTCGTTCATTGGCTGTATTCTTCCCAAATGTTTCGTTAACGTTTCTAGTGGCAATTTCTGCAGAATGGCCCAGTTTAAATTCATACAGGAAGATGACTCTCAGATCCGGCGTCTGCATGTTTCCTTTGCAAGCCACGTTACGTCCAAACAAACCACGCCTGAAACTTGTTCTTCACACACGTGCTAGCTATTTATAGTAACTTTGTGACGTGATACACGCAACACTTGTGGGTGGTTCCATTCCGCTGTGGTGGGGGCTTGAATCCACTGCTCGTTCGCGCCGGACGTTTTATTCGCACCAACCCAAATATTCCTGTGAAATATAATATGCTGACCCCAGCCTGATGCGGAAATTAATTTTAAAGCAGGAGTCTACACAAAAAAGAACACTTCTACATTTTTCAGCCACAAAATTGTGAAAAATAAACATTTCAGTTTTCTTGTTTTTGAACGCGTTTTGCCATACATGGTAATATTATTTCGGTAGGTGTTCACGTTTATATCGGTGTTCACTGAAATCTGAATTAAAGGTTTTTAAGTTAGTGCTCATCGTGATATTAATACATTAGTGTTCATCGAAATCTTAAATACATTATGTAAGACTTTACTAAAATAATAAAAACTTAAATAATGTAATTATATAAGATTTATTATTTAGTGTTCATTAAGATCTTAAAGATCTTGATGAACGCTAGTCGTGCGATATTCTACGAAATCTGTTCAAGTTCCTTTACAGCAGTAAACACACATACTGAAAGACTGCTGTATTTGGACCAGTCTTTCAGTTTATAGGATTGCAAACTTATGTAATATGTATCTTTGAGGTAATATTTTCGTGAGAAAAGTGCAATGAGATATTTCGAATTTGATAAAAAACCTATTTAAAAACTCTGAAAAGTACCGTTACTTGTGGTCAATCTGTCTTTCTGTTATTTTTTGCCGGGAATCCCATAATAAACTCACTGCGGAAAGGAATAATTCATATATACGAGTATATATATACACTCATCGTCAAACAAATAGATGCACCCAGAAGGAAGCTACCGACAAGAATCAAACTTGGTGGGTAGGTTTGGCATGATAAGACATGCAAATGACACCAGTATCACTCTGGGCTACGCATGCGTCTCAAGCAAGGAGGGGTCGTAGCGCTGTGCCTGACCGGCTATATAAGCAATATTCCCTCTAAGCGGGCATGGGCAATTTTGCCCCTAACCCAGTGAGCTGGTCAGGCATCAAAACTTGGGCAAAAAGTTTATTTTCTCAGCTTCTCTTACTAATGCAGTACACGTAGGAACATGGATTGGAACCCTTATTTTTTCTAATCCCCACATTTTTATCACCGTTTTTTCCGCAATTGATTTTAAATAAAAAAGTATTAAAAACATTTCGTTAATTAAAATTTTTATTTTATGTCATACTTACTTCTAGAATGCTTACTTCTGATCAGATGCTTACAATTTAACTGACCGGAATGCCTTTCCCCCGCCAACTAGCATGAGTGCATTAGTTAGTGCAATGGACTTGATTACAGTTTGCTGTGATTGGCTGTCCCTGATCTGTTGTTTTAAGAAAAGACTTAATATCTGCCTCTTTCTCGGCGTGGAAAAATCACTAATTCGCATTCTCCCGTTCACAATCTGCTCGCATAAGGCTGCTTTGTAAGATGCCTTTGAGAATGAAGAGAACAATGAGACGAACTTAGAAGAAGGCGAACGACATTTCAGAAAAGTCTTGTTTTAACTTTTGAGAGCCCGAATTTTATTTATTTATTATTATTATTGCAGGTAATTGTTTTCCGATTTATGAAAATAAATCGAATTTTAATCTAAAATGCTTACTGCACGGAAAATATTTCAGCTGCTCGGAGGAAGTTAAGTAGCTGCGAGGCCGCGCGCACGCACGCAGCTTAGTGGGAACAATGTTTCGTGCGATCAGGTCGTCCCGTTGCGCGTGCTTGCCATTCTGACTCATGCTGTTGTATTGGTTGCATTCTTTGCAAGTGAAGTATGCCTCGGAGAAAAGTTCGGAAGCAATTCGAGCAGTTGAAAGAGTTCGGCAGGGGCAACATTGTCGAGCTGCGGGAAGCGGAATGGTCTTATCGCCGTATTGCGCACAATACCGGTCGTGCGAATATCGCCATAGCACGCTATTTGGCGGCAGTGGATAGAAGAAGGCACGCAGCAGTGACAGGAATCGAAGGGTCTGGGCGACCCAGATGCTCCACGGAGAGGACTGACGGGTTTTCCGACATGCGCGGAGTGACCCAATAACCACGACTGCGGATATTTCATCGAGTATTGGTGCTCTCCATGCATCGTCCGTGCAGCACATTGGCAGACGGTTGTGCTACGTAGGAATATACGCACGCAGACTGTTACGACGACTGCTCTTAACACTATTGCATCGTCGCCAAAGACTGCAATGGTGTCGTGCCAGACTGTCATGGAACCACTCAGAATGGCAGCGGGTGATCTTCAGTGACGAGTCCTGCTTTTGTCTTGTAGGAGACGACCAACGAATCCGTGTGTGGAGGCACCGTGGTCAGCGCCAAGATGAACGGTTCGTTGACGAGCGTCACACGTCCAGAAGGCCTGGTGTCATGGTGTAGGGTGCAATTGCCTACGAAGCCCGATCACCTTTGGTGTTCATTACAGGCACTTTGACAGCTCAACATTACGTTAATGAGGTCCTGCAACCAGTGGCCCTACCTTTTCTGAACACTCATTCCGGTGCGATATTCCAACAGGACAACGCTCGTCTGCATATTGCTGCTGTCCCGAGAGCTTGCCTTCAAGGCACTGACACTCTGCCATGGCCAGCCGCATCGCCATACCTATCGCCGATTGAAAATGTGTGGGATGCTATTGGACGCGCTATCCACACTCAACCTACAGTAAAATCTGAAGGAACTGCTTTAAAGATTCAAGCTCCGCCATGTCCAGTGTCACCTTCAAGCGGTGTGAAAGAACTTTAGTGAAGATTTTATAAACCACTGATAGGAGGCTGATAGGTCTGTAGTTCCCGAGATCCTCAATGTCACCTTTCTTATGTAGCAGGATCATTGTAGCGGTGTTCCAATCCTCAGGAATCTTTCCTTCATTAAGGCATTGAGTGAAAATTTGGGCGAGTACTGTTTCGATTTCTCCACTTGCTTCTTGTATGATGTCTACAGTAATTCCATCTTCTCCTGGAGCTTTTCCCCGCTTCATGTTCTTGATTGCATGTGCAACTTCTGCTGGAAGGACTGGAGGAACTCTGGTACTGGTATCTTTCATGATGTCTGGAGTGCATGTATCATCCCTTTCATATAATTTGGAGTAGAAATCTTTCACTCTTGTCAAAATTTCGCCTCTATTTCTTGTTACAGAACCATCTTCTTTTCTCAGTGCCATAATCTGTTTTTTCCCCTTACTGAGATGTCCCTTTGCTATCTTTAGGCTTTGGTTGTTTTCAATTGCTTTCCTTACTAGTTCACAGTTGAATTTCCTTACGTCTTCAGTGATACTTTTTCGTACTGTCTTGCATAGCTCTATATATTCCACTTTGGAAGTCACATCTTCTTTAGTTGTCCTCATCACTCTTCTTTTTCATTAACATTTTGGTTTTTCCTGATAATTTGTTCACATGCAATTTGTTCTTAGACCCAGCTAATTTTGTTGCTGTTTCCATAAGAGCTTTGCTTACTTTTCTGTTAACTTCAGAAATATCCACTTCTTCCGATGTTAGGCCTTCTAAAGCAGAGAATCTGTTCTTCAGTTCCAATTTGAAGGTATTATGGTGTTTTTTAAGGTTGGTTATGTCAATACATTTTGTTTGTCTTATGAGCTTGCTACGTTCGAGTTTAGTGTTCAGGTGCATCTTACATCTCCCCAATCTATGGTCACTGCCTGTGTTGAACTTGTTTAGCACACTGCAGTCTTCTATGACAAATGTTTTGTTACACATAATAAAATCAATTTCACTTGTCGTCCCATTTGGATGTCTCCATGTCCATTTCCTGTGTGGCTTTTTCTTGAAAAAGGAGTTCAAGATGAAAAACCCTTCTGCCTCTGCAAACTCTACGTGAGTATTTCCACGCTGGTTTCTGTTGCCGTGACCGAATTTACCTACTGAAGTTTCATTCTGTTGCCGTTGCCCTATTTTTGCATTGAAAAGATTTAAGCTCCATATGATAGCTCCATGGGATGACAGAGCTGCACGACTCGTTATCCAACTGTCGAGAAGATACCAGGTTCAGATTATTCAAACTTATGCACCCACCACAAGTCATGCTGAAGAACAAATTGAAGAATTTTATGAGGAAATTCGTGATCTAAATAATAAAGGTAAGCAGCACTTGAAGATAATTATGGGAGATTTCAATGCAAAAAAATATGTATATATGAATATCATCATCAAATTCGAAAGTATGCAGGGGTGACATGGAGGAGACTGGCACAAGACAGACCGTTGTGGAGGAAACTTGGGGAGACCTTCGTCCAGCAGTGGATTGATAATGGTTGACAATGATGATGATGATGATATACACTGACGGAAAAAAAATCCCAACACCACGAAAAAATAGTTGTAGAGGAATGAAATGGCGGCAATACATTTGTATAGGTAACATATTTAATCGATTAAGGTTTCAAGATCACAGCTTATTGTAAGCGCGAGAAGAGCCATTTTAAATGTGAAATGCTGGTACATTAATAACCGGTGTAACCGCCAGAATGTTGAATGCAAGCACGCAAACGTTCATGCATTGTGTCGTACAGGTGCTGGATGTCAGTTTGTGGGATGGAGTTCCATGCCTGTTGCACTTGGTCGGTCAATACAGGGACGGTTAATGCTGGTTGGGGTGACGCTGGAGTTGTCGTCCAATGATGTCCCATACGTGCTCGATTGGTGAAAGATCTGGTGATCTAGCAGGCCACAGCAACATGTCGACACTCTGTAGAGCATGTTGGGTTACAACAGCGGTATGCGGGCGAGCGTTATCCTATTGGAAACACCCCCTGGAATTCTGTTCATGAATGGCAGCACAACAGGTTGAATCACCAGACCGACGTACAACTGTGCCGTCAGGGTGCGTGGGATAACCACGAGAGTGCTCCTGCTGTCATAGGAAATTGCTCCCCAGACCATAACTCCAGGTGTAGGTCTAGTGTGCCTCGACAGGTTGGTTACAGGAGCTCACCTGGCCTCATTCTAACCAACACACGGCCATCACTGGCACCCAGGCAGAACCGGCTTTCGTCAGAAAACGCAACAGATCTCCACTCCGTCCTCCAACGAGCTCTAGCTTGACACCACTAACGTCGCAAACGGCAGTGGTTTGGAGTAAGTGGAATGCACGCTACAGGGCGTCTGGCTCGGAGCTGTCCTTTAAGTAACCGATTTGTAACAGTTCGTTGTGTCACTGTGGTGGCAACTGCAGCTCAAATTGCTGCCGCAGACGCGGTACGATGCGCCACTGCCACACGCCGTACACGGCGGTCTTCCCTCTCAGCAGTGCCACATGGCCGGCCGGAACCCGATCTTCTTGAGGCAGTACCTTCCCTTGACCACCGCTGCCAACAATCATGCACAGTGGCTACATTCCTGCCAAGCCGTTCTGCAATATTGCGGAAAGAAAATCCACCTTCTCGTAGCCCTATTACACGACCTCGTTCAAACCCCGTGAGCTGTTGATAATGGCTTCTTCGTCTTCTTAAAGGCATTCTTGACTAACATCAACACCCTACGTCGAATCTCAACGATAACTAACGCTCACGAACGTTACAGCGCGTATTTACAGCAAACCTGCTTTGCATGTTCCGAGGGGCGCTACTAGCGCCACACGTATGCGCCGAGCGCGAAATTTGCATAGACGTCATCTTACAGATGTACTCTCACCGCCTACCAACTGTCGTTTATCTAACACAAACCCTTCTTGGTGTTGGGATATTTTTTTCTGTCAGTGTATATATATTTTCAGTTATGATGCTGCATCTGTCTTAAATATTAGATTACAAAGAGAATGGTCTCACTAAGGACAAGAAAAAACTAACAATTGTGATATCATAGTGATATGGGCATTAATCGACACACATGTGGCTATTTTTTGGCCAGATGGCGTTCTGTTGAAATTATGTCTTTGTGAAAATTGTAGTTTCGATATAAGCATAGGTATCCTTGTCTTATACAGCGCTAACCAACTACGGAAACTTCCTGCAATTTCTCATTTCCTCTGAGCTATGCTTGCAATCATTAAATAATTCCCAAAATGTAAGGCACGGTAACGCTCGTTAGCTGTGAAAACCGAAGGCTAGCGTTGATTTTAAGTAACTGTTGCGTGGATTAGGACATGTGTTAAGTTGTGAGGCGATGTATACAAATGTAGTTCCAAAAAGTTTGTAAAACACATTGAGAAATTAATTTGTAGAGATGTACATAAAAAAAAAAAAAAAAAAATGTTAACGATTCCCAAAAAGAACTTCTAAAAATTTGATTCTGTGGAATAATTATTTTAAAATCGTAGATATTCTTTTGTAATTTAAAGCCATGGGTTTTAAAGAAAAATCAGGAAAACATGTTCTTAAAAGAAATTGCTAATAACACTGAGCCTGACTCCAGAAGTGTAGCATTTGGTGAGTCTCATTCACCCTAGTTTTTATTTTTGATTTTTGTTAATGCACGCGCTCACGTTTTTCATAAAATAAATTTACAGTTTCATTCAGGGTATTAACACGTAGTATGTCATTACCGTTACGATGTTTATGTTTGTATTTAAATTGTAACATTTTCTATTTGCAATCAGTGTTTTCTGAAGATGGATACACTGTGTATCCGAAAGATCTTAAAATGTATTTACTTCTAATTTTTCGTTGTTTACTGGACTTTGGGATATTTCTCACAAGTTTAAATCGTGCAAAGACGGTTCGATGCTAGTGTACTTATACTTCAGCACGATAGTAATAATCTTTGGAATTAACAGATTTATGATTCTGACTTGTTTTTGGTGAAGCTTTCTTTATTAGAATTTCTTATTTCAAAAGAAACCAGACTTTTCCTTTGGCTTCACGGGCATAGTGTTAAGTATGTACTTAATTTACTTATTTACAGTGAGAAACACTCACATCAGAAGATAACTTATTTTTGACGTAGGAAAGATGACCTGAATGATAGTAGAAGCAGAAGAACACCTACATCAGTTGAATGCAAATCAAAACACCCACCGATAGGAAACCTCGCAAGTGCCTCAGCGACAAAGCGCCGCAGAGGGATTGAAGTAAACACGGATTAACACGAAATTATTGAAGTCTATTCAGGCGACTTCAACGACAGATTTCATTGGATGCCTTTAAAATGCTAAATGAGATCTCCGTACGTTCATCGTCAGATTTCTGTGTTCCTGAATTCTAAATAGCACTTGTTCTGTTAGCGCAAAACCCATACTTGTAGTCAGTCTCCAGTGAGTTGAAAGAAATCTAATGACTTGATAGATATCGATGGGAAACGAATCTCCCTAAAGTAAAAATTCTTTACCGTTACATGAAAGGCAGGAACAAATATCATTATTGGCACAGAAATGCGGTACTTCCACTGTTTCCTGGGTAGCCATTCCTTCCAAAAACTTTCCAGTTTCACCACCTGTAGCTTCTTAGAGCTTCGTTTTGGGGTAACGGTAGCATGATCGAACAGAAATTGGGAAAGGCTGGTTCGTTTTCCTCTCCAGGATGTTGACATTGTTAGGATTTCTGAAGGGGAATGCATGAGAAACAGGAGAAATCCGCACCTCTATGGCAATAATTATAAAATCCTGTCAGGAAATGAAATCCGTGCATCGAGATTAACTGGAACGGGCACTCTAAGAAATTCTACAAATGCTTCGACCACAAATGTCGCATATAAGGAACTGCTAATGTTAAATACACAGTCGAGTCACATTATTGTGACCACCTCCTACTTTTGACGTCAACAGCACGTAGCCAATGAAAGAAGGCACGTGTCATGAGCTGGCTTGGAGAGTATATAAGGTGTGCTGTAGGCATTCTGAAAACATATAACTCGTTGCTGTCATGGATAAAATGACAGCAACGAGTCATTTTACGTGTCAGCAACGAGTCATGGATAAAAGGAACGATTTATCAGATTTGCAAAAAGGGATGATTAATTATCGCCTTTCGGGCCAAGGGTGGCAGTATTTCTGAAACGGCGCACTTTGTAAACTGTTCGCTTGCTGCTGTGGTTAAACCCAGCAAAACACAAGTGTTGGGAAACTGCTGACCACCAGCTGGCAGTGATGGGTCACTGCCGGTTGAAATCTGCCACTCACGGTACGGTAGCGATCCGTTGGTGGCAGCGACATCAGTTGGGAGCCATTGATGGCCCCGCAGCATCGCCGTGAACTACGAGCCCCCACGCAAGTGCCACTAGTGGCGCGTAGCTGGCAGCCGAAGCAACCCCAACAGGAGGTGGAAGCAGCGGGACTGCGCATGCGCTGAAGCAACACGTGCCCAGTCGTTCGTGGTACCAGTTAGTTGAAGAAGACGCCCTCGCCGTCGTGTTACTTTAGTGGATGTTAAAAAAAGCCGTATGTAAAGAGACGGATTAATTTGCTAATGAAATGCCGCGTAGACAAAGATTACCGTCGGAGGAAAATTATATAAATAATTAATGAACTGTACGAAATTGTCAGTTAATCTCATGTATTTATAGAAATTCATTTTGTAGCAAAATTTCTGCACTAACACACGAAGAATCGAGAATACAAACAGTCATGATTAACAAGAAATAATTTATGTGTAATCTTCGCACACTAAACCGCTTTAAACAGAAGTTCCGGAAATACATTAAAAAATCGTTGTGTTGGAAAAAAGTAAGAATTATACGAGTACAAAATAGGTATTTTAATTTCAAAATTATCTAGTATTTGAAAAAACAACGACAACAACAAAAAGAAAAGCTATGTGAATATAATGTGCTAATCCATGTGTTGAATGCACGAGATTCGAGGAATTCGCTGCTAAAAATAACCGGAAGTAAAATAAAATATTTATTTTAGAACAAATGTAGCCTCGGACAGTGGAAAGAAATGATACAACGTTAAAAATGTAACAGAATGTGACAAGGATGTGTAAATATATTAATTAAACAATCGCCTTTCAAGACCAAAAGGACAGCACAAGACTTTGGAAAACGTATTTAAGTTGGTACACTCGTTGAAAGTGAGTGAAGTTCTCTTAAAGTAAATAAAAAAAATCGTTACGTTGAAACAATAAATTTATGGAGTATATGAAACCTACATTTACGAAAACCAACTGGCAATATTGCGAAATAAAAAAAGAGAACCCTTAGTTTCGCATCGCGCAGGAAAGTGGCTCACCTCCAAGCAGACGGTCACGCGTGCTAAACTAGTGTAGTGCATAGAGCATCCGCTTCGCAAACGAACAGTCCTTGGTTCGATGCGAGTGAGATCTATCTTTCAATTTCCCGCTCCTGTTGAGGAAATTTTCTCAGCTCCGTGATATCATGTGGGAGTTTCATTGGGAAAGAAAACTGTTGTGTGTGTGTGCCTTTGGTGAACTATGATTATTTATTATTTTTGTACTTCTACGGGGAAATTGACGATCAAAATTTGGCAAGCCATCAGTTACATCACGTGATTGCTAGATACCACTGATTGACAACATTAGGCTAGCTATAATTTACGGACGCACTTGCAGGGCCTCTTAAGGACCGCTTGTGACAGTCACAGCCTGTAATGGATAACTGATGGCCCTGTTCTGGCATATGACAACTGTGGGGTGCAACTGTTGTCCAGCTGCTGGCCCATGTGGTGGCCGCCGCGACATTTTATTGACGGCTCAAGTAACAGCAACATCGTGCTGGGCCAGTGCACTGTTAGCAATCAGCAGTGGCCCAGCAAGACTGTTTTTGCTGGGAAGTGTATCGTGATTGGAGAAATGATACCATTGCAAATAAGCGAGTGGAAACTGCGGAGCACCACGTGATGTTGATGCGAGAAGTGAACGTCGGCTTCGAAGGTGCGTGAGGGCTGATCGACACGCTACAGTGGAGCAATTCACTGGCCAAATGAACCAGGGGGCTACCGAAAGTGTGTCTAAAACGACAGTTCAGTGAATCTTGCTGCGTATGGTGTCCGATGCAGACGAATAATCACTGCCGCATATGCTAATGAAGGTGCATTGGCAGAAAAGGTTTACATTTGCATAGCAATATCGGAATTGGACCTGCGCTGATTGGCGAAGGATTGCTTTCTCCGATGAGTCATGTTTTCTGCTTCATGGAACGAATGGACGTTGGCGTATAAGGCGAGAAACATCGGAGAATAAACACTCTTCAACCATTGCTGGAAGAACGCAAGCTGGTTGGCGCAGCGCTATGGTCTGGGAATTGTTTTCGTGACATTCCCTGTGTCCACTCATACCTGTGGAAGGCAATATGGACCGAATTCATTATGAATCCATTCATCCTTGCAGACCACGTACACCCACACATGCAGATTGGCTGCCCTGGGGCGGATGGGATCTTCCAGCAGGAAACTGCGATGTGTCACATAGCTAGAAATGTCCGAGAATATTTGGAAGAGCACGATGAAGACTTCAAATTACTTCCCTGGTCCTCTGATTCCCCAGACTTAAACCCAGTTGAGCATCTGTGAGACCACCTCGATCGTGTTGTTTGCTAAATGGATCCTCGACCACGCACCCTCCAGCAGCTGTCAGATGCACTGCAGTCAGCATGGCTCCACATTCCTGTGAACACCTTCCTGCACCTTGTTGAGTCACTCCCAGCACGTCTAGCAACAAAATCATATTTCCATCTCATAGTCATTTTGTACATTTCAGTTATTTTATAAGTTTAGCAAATAACTTATGTAACAAATTACTACCCGGTCTGCATTATGTTCGTAGGAAATTGGTGATAGCGTATGTACTTTATGTACCCTGGTGTCCAATGTTAACGTGGCAAACACACAATCACGAATAACACAAAATCCACAAGACAGAGTTTAATGACAATTGGTACGGACATACCTACACGTATATCGATAACGCAGGAAACTCAACAGAAAAGGAATGCCATCACCGCATGAGGAGGAAGCGTGCACATGACCGCATGGTAGTCTAAAAGTGATGTAGCAAGTGGCGCGAATTTCGAGGGGCTAATGCGAAGTGTAATTATCTTGAAAATCATGAGAGCTCGCACAATGAGCTCTCATGCTGTTTACACGACTGTGAGTGAGGGCTCGAGGCAATAAGTGCCACTCCTCCACAAAGGGGCGTCTTAGTCTTCGTAGGATTTTGGGAGGGGCTGTCGGTTTGTAATTGCTCTTCCCAGGGCATCCCAGACATGCTCTATTGGGTTCAAGTCCTGAGGTCTCGCAGGCCATTCCATCCTGTGAATATTCTCGCTATCCAGGTATTCGTCGAGTAGCCGAGCCCTATTGGAAACGGTGTGATCTTCCATAAAAAGGAACTGAGGGCCAACAACTCTTCTGAAAGGGCATACATAGTTCTATAGGATGTCATCTCTGTAGGTTCAGTAGTCAAGGTACCTCCTGGAAACACGTGCAACGGTGTGCGTCTATCAAACATGATGCCATCCCAAACCAGGAGTCCTCCACCACCGCAGTATTCAATTTCCCAAATTTTGGCTTCTGGCCTCCCTCCTGTATACACTTCAATTATCTGTGTTTATGCTGTACCGAGACTCGTCGCTGAAGAGAACACAGACCCATTGATCAGGGGTTGAGGGTTGATGCTGTCCGGCCCAATTAAGACAGACACTTCTACGCGATGCGGTGAGTTGGCCTTCTTGCATACAGACCTCTCTCGTAGAGTATTCTGTAAACATTTTTCCCCGCTATCGCGATCCCCGTTCCGGAGAAGAGATCCTGCGAGAGTTGCCTGGCTGTACACTCCCTATGGCGGCGAGCTGTTACAGACAAATACCGGTAGTCTTGACCTGCTGTGGTTCGTAGGCGTCCTTGTCCCGGCCCTCTGGTTACTGTCCCAGTTTCCTGGAACTATCTTTAGAGGCTGGAGACCCCTTGCCTGAACGATTAAGTGCCATAAAATGTAAGCTGATCCCGTGTTGGAAAAACGGTTGCACGGAGCACTTTAAAATATAATGCCCTCTCAAAGGATCCTGCCACATGCCAGTGCTGCTAACTGCATTGTATTTTGTGATAGACTGCACTAACGGGCAAATTCTAAACCGACAAAGGTCACAGTGTGACGTGTAATTTCCCATTCCTCCTGCATAATAGTCGCCATTACAACAACCCGTCATACGAAATGCTGCTCTGACTCACATGTGGCATTTCAGATCATCTCCAGTCGGATGATAGCGTATCCTGCTTCTTCCGGTTCATGCCAATGAATCTTCCTGATGCAGCACCTGAGGTACAGCAAGAAGCATTATACCGTCCAAACCAGGGGCGGCGGAAAGGGAAGTTCGTTGACCGGGCCCGAAATTTTGAATGGTGGTGCACCCCCCCCTCCGTTCCCGCTTCCCGGAACAAACAGAAGAAAAACAATGCATAAGGAGCTTTGTTAAGGGTTAGGACTATCTGGCCACTTACCTAGAGCAACTTTCTAAGTCACATCACAACAAAAAATCGTTCATATGTAAAATAAAAACCTTGGCTAAAATTATTGACCGGGACCGGGCCCTAGCGGCCCGGCGCTTCCGCCGCCACTGGTCCAAACGAACAAAGGACTTCACCAAAGAATTAACATATCGCAAATCAGCGCGCAAATGAACAAAACTACGAGATGTGTTATAGGATTTGAGATTTCCGGCGCAACCATAACAGAGCTCCTAGGCAATAGCACGAGACTCTACTCTATATGATTACTCTACCTTTCTGTATTAAAAACGTGTAGCGTTAATAAGAGTAAAGTCTTTGAAAAGGTTTTCAAGACGGAAAACTAAAATGCTCATGAAGATAAGGACGAATTATCATAAGAGCAACGCTTCTAAATGAATGCATCTCTTCAAAACTATGATTAAATATTGTTTAAAATTCACTGGTTGGTACGCAAAGATTTTATCGAGCGCAATTACTCAAAAAAGTAATCCAATGGACGAAGAAATGAGGAAATACTACAAGAAAGTGCGTATATTCGAAGAGCGAGATGGTAGCGCATAAATGTGGAACCTGCAAAAACATTTCGGAAAATATCATGAATAGGAGAACAGTTCCAATTACAAAATTACTCGTGACATAAAAAATGGTGTTAAAAAACATCCGAATTTATACAGCGTGCAACGGAAGACAGCACAAGGGAGGCAAATGACAAAGCAAGACAAGGGACAAAGACATATCATGTTATTAAATGTTTTCTTTCACGCTTACTCAACGTGGACACCCTTTATGTACAGTACTGTACATGTGTAACAATGTTTCGATGAAAGGCATCCAACTCCATCGATGGTGCCTCAACCTTTGCATATGCATTGCTCCAACTCTTGCAAGTCAAGAGAGTTTGTTACGTAGGTGCATCTTAAAAATCACATTTTCCCACAGGAAGAAAATCCAGGGTGTCAGATCAGGTGAAAGTGTGAACTAACACAGAGTCATCTGGAATTCTGTGCTGACCCACAGAATTCCAAACGCAGATGTCAATTAGACACGTAGAGGCGGTGTCCACTGAGTTGATGCTATATCCAGTTTCATCCACCTGTCTGGCAAACTGCAAAGTGGTATGTTTCCCAACCAGTAATCCAGCTGCATTTGCTGAAGTTCCGTAAATAGGTTTCCGGTCGGAGTTTGTTAGTAAATAATAGCCCCAAAACGACGTACCGCCACACGCAGGGCCGTATATTTGTGAAACATTGGATCTGGTTGCGAGTGTTCTTTCATCGCGAGTTCTCGATCACCCAGCAATGATTGTTTGAACTCATTATGCCATCGCGGTTGAATTTATTCTCATTTATCCACAAGATGTTGTAATGGAAATTTTTGGATTCTTTCACATCATTCAGGAGGTGATTACGCTAGTTCGGTCTCTGTTCCACGTAGCCGTCCTGTTAGACATATTTCTGAAAAACCAGGTGTGGCCGAGCGGCCAATGAAGGATCGGAATGAAAAGATTCGGCTAATGAAGGATGCAGAGGACTTGCGCATGTTTCAGTCCAGGTGCGATAACCAATTCCACTAATCTGAATCTGATGTAAGGAAGAGCTAGCACGTAGGCAATCATGTCCACATCCTCATATCATGGTCTTCCCTACTATGGACGCTTCTTTTTAATTTCCGTATTTCGAACTCTGGCGATTATGTTGAGTTAGGATGGTGTCTGGGGATATCAGTTGGACTAAAGATCTGCAGCAACATGGAAGTTCCGCTTGATTTGCTGTGCAGAAATACCATTGTGCAATATTCTACGTGTGGCATGACATTTGTTGTCTGCTTCTGGGACGGCTATTTAAACAGCTTTGTAACTTTGTATTACTCAGTGGTTAGTAACACGTAGAATCGCCTGCTGACTGCAAATACCCTAACAATATCACGTCACGTAATCAGTTTTCATTGCAACATTCATGCACTGGTTTTTAAAATCTGTTTCTTAAATTAACTTAGATGTTTCATTCTTGTGTTTTTGTTTTTTCAAAACTTATACATTCGCATTGAACATTCTTTTGTGAATAGCAAAGACATTTTGATAGCAAAATGTCTTTGCTATCACAAAGGCATTTTATAAAAAATCCTCAGTCAGAGTTCTCTATGATCTTTTGATATATATATTTCCTTGGAAAACGGAGTTCGGATTTATTTATCTGTGTGCGAGCTAGCTTTTCAGTACACTTCCTGGAAAAAAAGCGAAAACTTACATTCGCAGAATATTGCTTTTTGTACGCATTTTCAACAGTAGAACAAAACTGCTGTTTTTTTTAGGTATATATTTTTATCTTTTAAAAAGGTGTTCGTTTTCCAGTTACAGCTAGGTCTATAGGGAGAGATTTTGTGTACTAGTCCCTGCGGGCATAGATTTGAATTCCCAGTAAGCGACGAATTATTTTACCTATTCCTGCAGTTGATCTAAATCTGCATGAATGACTGATCTGTACCGTAGTGCTAACAGAACTGATCAAGTTTTTTTTAAATATCCATCCTATGAGGTTGTAATTCATTTCTTTGCCTGCGCCTTATGGTCTTGCTCTTAAACATCCCTCTGACAGAAGGCATTTATGAAAAATGTCACTGTATCATCCATAAAATTACGCTCGAGTCATCTTTGCTCTCGCGAAATTATTCTTGAAACAGGTTGCACTACTGATGGCTTTTCTTCTTCTTTTTTTCAACGAGTTTTGCACTGCAAACTTCAGAATTTCCCAGATTCAGCCTCAATGATATACTGACATTCCAACAAAATATATTGCTCCAGCCTTTTAACCAGTAAACCTGCGGGGGTATGTGTGCCTAAGGATTATTTTGGTCAAAACTTTTTCGCGGTGCTGGTTAAAGTGTTAGAGTCACAATAACGCTTTTAAAACACATTTGATGTTCCCATATGCGGCTCTTCAGTTTTTCTTGAAAAGTAAAAGAGAAATCAAAAACACGCGACAAAGCAAAGACGGGGCAAAGAAGAAAAAATGCTTAAAATCTATAAATCAAGAGATAACAATTGACGAAGAAAAACGCCGATAGATAGAAACAGATTGAACTTTATCCAAAAGAACAGAAATATGATAAACGTAATCGGAATTCGTGTATGCTATTTTCCTTTGACCATGAAAGGAAAGCGCATTAGCGAGATCCTTTTGCTAGCAACTTTGGCTTTGAAAGCAACCTAAACGGATGTCGTCAGTGCAACGTACTAGGAAATGGACATCTACGCAGATTTAATCCACGCCTTAATAAATGGACTGAACAAATAGTTTTGGTGCATATTTGAGAGAAGAGTACTTCCACTCTGACTCATGAGATGATGGGGGGTCTCCTGCTTTGCATACGCATCGATGAGCGCATTCAGGCGAGAAATGGAAGCCACAGAGGGTCAGCGCATCAGTTTGGGGGAATGGTCGAATCGCGACGCAATAATCAGCCGATTAACTTGCAGATTTAATTTGAATTTTCTCCAGAATGATGTTTGGATTCGGATCCTTTCTCATTAATCTTCCTCTCTCTCTCTCTCTCTCTCACTCATTCACCGTCCAGCGTAATTCAAAGACGGAGCAGCGCGGGGATTTTGCATAATGCTTGGACGAGTTTGATGAATTATATCCGAATGGAATAATCTACATTTCGATATTTTGAGGAGAAGGGAATCAGTATCCCCAACTAGCTAGTCATTCTTTAACTTCTTTGTAGAGTATCATTACTTTACATTTTAGAAATAATATTTCAGTTTTGCCTAGGGAAAAGCAAATTGAAAACCATATCAGATTAGAAAATGAAATATGCAGTGTCCGTGTGAAAATGTAAATCTTTGTCTCTATATATCTTTGTGCATTATTACGCAGTAGCGAAAAGCCCATAAGTACGTAGGTACAAAGACGTTCAATTTCTAAAACGAAATGAACATAAACACTTCATCTTTTTTTATCACAGAGGAAACAGGACACCAGGTATCTGAAAACCAGAAGAAAAACCCGAACCTTCGTTTCTTCATAGCAGGAAGAACATATTGAAGGAATGTAGCTTCAAGAAATAAGGAGATTGCCCTCAAAAACATGGTGAAGGAATTTCATTAAAAGGTGCCACTAAAACTGACAGGTGCTCTAAATTTGTGTTGAACACTTACATTGAGGAAAAATTTAGTGGAATTACGGCTGTTCGAGTGAAAGTTTGTATCGTTTGTATTAGTTTGTAAAGTTAACACGCATTGAATACACATCTGAATAAAGGCATAGATATGGTAGGGGGAGTAATTTCCTGGGACAGAAAAACAAATTCCGAAGTGCAACAATAAGGGGGATGCAGGGGAAGAAGGCGGAGAGGGCTGAATGAATAATGAAACGAAGCAGTTGCAGGCCATCAAGGCTTATAGCCTAAAGACTAAAGACAGAGCTGTAGTATTATACAATATATTTTATGTACTGTGCCGTCTTATACAAGACAAGAATGTCGGGTACGTGGAAAAAATGTTTTATATGACACAAAAGAATCATTTCATAAAGTTATTACAACCGCATCTCTGAGACTGATAAGCATCAAATCTAGTGGTCTTCAACAAAGAGAAGTTTAAGCTAAGTCAGCTGTAAGCATTATGAACTGCTACAAAACCGCTAAAGTGGTCTTTGCTACTGAACTGCTACTACCAGCGGATATCAAAGTAACAGTAATATCAGGTCAGGATTATCCTCAAAATATCAGTCTTCAAAAAACTACAGAACATAGAAAAAAGGGTTCTTGTTTGCTTAGGTGTTGCCAATCAAATGGGTCAACCGGCTTGATAAAATGCCAGTTCACTTCCGTCATTATTCTCATCTACGTGTGGGTCATTGTCGCTTTTCAGGGTGTCACGTCTTCTGGTCAATGAAACAACAAGGGATAAATGCAGCGTTTCCAAAATTACAGTGGTTTTGATTTTTGAAAATTACTAAAGTATTGTTTTTGTGCAGTTACTTTATTTCACTTGTTGGGTAGGTTTTATCTTATAAAATTCTCAAAAATCATTAAATGTCACGAAAGGATTGAATACGTTTTGTAATTTCACATGCTAGAACATAAAAAAGATTTGTTTCACGTTGACGTTATATTTTTTTACATCACTCCAAAATTGCGAAGTTTTCTGCACAGGGTGGCAAAGAAAGTCATGGATCAGGCCAATATCTCGATAACTGTGATAGCTAACTCTCCACTTTCTGTGTAGGAGTATAGGAAACCCCAATGACGCAAGATGATGAAACAACGTTGTACCTCCTCACCCTTAATGGTGGGAAAATGACTTGCCCCTTTTGGAGATAGGACAACAAATTCGAAAACAAAGTTGTAGAGCGTGGCACAAATAGTACATAATGCGCTTGTTTCAAAACAAAGGAGGATAAGATACCCGAAAACTCCCGACGTTGCAATATAAACACAAAGAAGCAACATTCGAAAATTCAGACGATGCTGTAAATTGAATTTCATGTTCGCATAATAAGAGTGCTCGCCATTAGCAACTCTGAACTCCTGCACGCGTACAACCAGCTGCCTCGGTATGACGTTCAACATATCATCATCAACATTGGCGCATGGAGCAGTGATCCAATGTTGACGATCTAATACATTCAACGGTTTACTCGATCTTGAAGATCTGGTACATTCAACGGTGGTGCTGTATAGACCTGTGCCTTCCGATAACTTCGAAGAAAAAGTCCAAAGGAGTAAGAACTGGTGGTGACCTTAGGAGCCATGTTTTGGGCCCCTCTGTCCTATTCAGGAGTAATAAAAAATGACCGTCTAATCACTGTGTTACTTGTGCACTCATATTCACTGGTTGACGTCGTGCTTGTACCTCCTATTTTTAAACAGCTGTAATGGCAAGTTGTCTGAGAAATCTGCTGCATCCGCTCTTAGCACATTCAAATATTGTTCAGAATTTTGATGATCTTGGTAAACTAAAGGCCCTACCAAGCAGTTACTACACAGGCCATGCCATACCAAACGTTGGTAGACCACTTGTCTTGATAATGTGTGTCCCTCGTCCACATTATGGATTGTCCAGTGAACCGTAGTGATCACTATGTCTGTTTACTGAAACCCCTCATGTGAACAGCTAATCCGCTGTCCGTAAGACATTCGACAAGACATCTGGTTCCTCTTCTAACCTATTCAACACAAAATTTCAGAATCCACCCGTTTCTCTAGATCCTCACGGTGCAGTGCCTGCCAAAAATGATTCGAATAGGGACGCATATGATGTCATTTCAAAATTTTTAGAATTTGCTGGAGACTCAATAAACTCTCTTCGCCAACTTCATGAGAGTTGCAGCGGATATATCCAAACACATATGCCAGAACACCCGTATCATCAAGCCGTGGCTGACCTGTACGTTAGCGCTAGCGTATACTTCCAGTTTGATGTAATCGATGAACTGCATTTCTGATTGTCCTAAGATTAGGATGTCTGGCATCAGGAAGTCCCTGTACATGCGCCCATTCCTCTTCAAGAGCATTCCTGTCACTCTCATCATAATTCAAAATCATTTTACAAAATTGCCCTAAGATTAGGATATCTGGCTTTCGGAATTCCCTGTCCATGCACCCATTCCTCTTAAAGAGCATTCCTTTCACTCTCATCATAATTCAAAATCATTTTACAAAATTGTCCTAAGATTAGGATATCTGGCAATCGAAATTCCCTGTACTTGCACCCATTCCTCTTCAAGAGCATTCCTTTCACTCTCATCATAATTCAAAATCATTTTACAAAATTGTCCTAAGATTAGGATATCTCGCATTCGGAATTCCCTGTACATGCACCCATTCCTCTTCAAGAGCATTCCTGTCGCTCTCATCATAATACAAAGTCATTTTACGAAATTGTCCTAAGATTAGGATGCCTGGCATTAAGAAGTCCCTGTACATGCACCCATTCCTCTCAAACAGCATTCCTGTCACTCTCATCATAATTCAAAATCATTTTACGAAATTGTACTAAGACTAGGATGTCTGGCATTAGGAAGTCTCTGTACATGCACCCATTCCTCTTCAAGAGCATTCCTTTCACTCTCATCATAATTCAAAATCATTTTACAAAATTGTCCTAAGATTAGGATGTCTGGCATTAGGAAGTCTCACCCCTCATAATTCAAAATCATTTTACAAAATTGTCCTAGGATTAGGATATCTGGCATTCGGAATTCCCTGTACATGCACCCATGCCTCTTCAAGAGCATTCCTTTCACTCTCATCATAATTCAAAATCATTTTACAAAATTGTCCTAAGATTAGAATGTCTGGCATCAGGAAGTCCCTGTACATGCACCCATTCCTCTTCAAGAGTATTCCTATTGCTCTCATCATAATTCAAAATCATTTTACAAAATTGTCCTAAGATTAGGGTGCCTGGCATTACGAAATCCCTGTACATGCACCCATTCCTCTCAAAGAGCATTCCTGTCACTCCTCATAATTCAAAATCATTTTACAAAATTGTCCTAAGATTAGGATATCTGGCATTCGGAATTCCCTGTTCATGCACCCATTCCTCTTCAAGAGCATTCCTTTCACTCTCATCATAATTCAAAATCATTTTACAAAATTGTCCTAAGATTAGGATGTCTGGCATTAGGAAGTCCCTGTACATGCACCTATTCCTCTTCAAGAGCATTCCTGTAGCTCTCATCATAATTCAAAATCATTTTAAAAAATTGTCCTAAGATTAGGATGTCTGGCATTAGGAAGTCCCTGTACATGCACCCATTCCTCTTCAAGAACATTCCTGTCGCTCTCATCATAATTCAAAATCATTTTACGAAATTGTCCTAAAATTAGGATGTCTGGCATTAAGAAATCCCTGTACATGCACCCATTCCTCTTCAAGAGCATTCCTTTCACTCTCATCATAATTCAAAATCATTTTACGAAATTGTCCTAAGATTAGGATGTCTGGCATTAGGAAGTCCCTGTACATGCACCCATTCCTCTTGAAGAGCATTCCTGTCACTCCTCATAATTCAAAATCATTTTACGAAATTGTCGTAAGATTAGGATGTCTGGCATTAGGAATTCCCTGTACATGCACCCATTCCTCTTCAAGAGCATTCCTTTCACTCTCATCATAATTCAAAATCATTTTACAAAATTGTCCTAAGATTAGGATGTCTGTCATTAGGAAGTCCCTGTACATGCAACCATCCCTCTTCAAGAGCATTCTTGTCGCTCTCATCATAATTCAAAATCATTTTACGAAATTGTCGTAAGTTTAGGATGTTTATGGCATTAGGAAGTCCTGAACATGCACCCGTTCCTGTTCAAGAGCATTCCTGTCGTTCTCATCATAATTCAAAGTGATTTTACGAAATTGTCCTAAGATTAGGATGTTTGGCATTACGAAGTCCCTGTTCATGCACCCATTCCTCTTCAAGAGCATTCCTGTCACTCTCATCATAATTCAAAATCATTTTACAAAATTGTCCTAAGATTAGGATGTCTGGCATTAGGAAGTCCCTGTACATGCACCCGTTCCTCTTCAAGAGCCTTCCTGTCGCTCTCATCATAATTCGAAATCATTTTACAAAATCGTCCTAAGATTAAGATGTCTGGCATTAGGAAGTCCTTGTACATGCGCCCATTCCTCTTCAAGAGCATTCCTGTCACTCTCATCATAACTCAAAGTCATTTTTCAAAATTGTCCTATGATTAGGATGTCTGGCATTAGGAAGTCCTTGTACATGCACCCATTCCTCTTCAAGAGCATTCCTGTCACTCTCATCATAACTCAAAGTCATTTTTCAAAATTGTCCTAAGATTAGGATGTCTGGCATTAGGAAGTCCTTGTACATGCGCCCATTCGTCTTCAAGAGCATTCCTGTCACTCTCATCATAACTCAAAGTCATTTTTCAAAATTGTCCTAAGATTAGGATGTCTGGCATTAGGAAGTCCTTGTACATGCGCCCATTCCTCTTCAAGCATTTCTGTCACTCTCATCATAACTCAAAGTCATTTTTCAAAATTGTCCTAAGATTAGGATGTCTGGCATTAGGAAGTCCTTGTACATGCACCCATTCCTCTTCAAGAGCATTCCTGTCACTCTCATCATAACTCAAAGTCATTTTTCAAAATTGTCCTAAGATTAGGATGTCTGGCATTAGGAAGTCCTTGTACATGCGCCCATTCCTCTTCAAGAGCATTCCTGTCACTCTCATCATAACTCAAAGTCATTTTTCAAAATTGTCCTAAGATTAGGATGTCTGGCATTAGGAATTCCTTGTTCATGCACCCATACCTCTTCAAGAGCATTACTGTCACTCTGATCATTATTCAAAATCATTTTACAAAATTGTCCGAAGATTAGGATGTCTGGCATTAGGAATTCCCTGTACATGCACCCATTCCTCTTCAAGAGCATTCCTGTCTCTCAAATTTATTCAAAATCATTTTGCAAAATTGTCCTAAGTTTAGAATGTCTGGCATGAGAAAGCCCCTGTACATGCACCCAATCCCCTTGAAGAGCATTCCTGTCACTCTCATCATAATTAAAAATCATTTTACAAAAATCTTCATTATGCAGACATTATTCTTAAGAAAAATACGATAGTGCATGCCTTTGTTAAATATAGGCCCGAAGACACAACTGCGGGTAAACCGCTGTTTCCAGCTTAAGACACAGGCTGACAAAATTGGATTCATTGCACATCCCTTTAAATATCTTGCTGAATGAGCAAGTCTCAAGAAAGCAGATATGTATGAAAATGTTCTGCTTGGTTCTGTTGAAAATACAAGAAAATACATTAGACTTGACTTTCATATTTTGTTTCCGAACAAATTCATCATGTACTATTTTCTTAACGCTCAACTTTTTAATTGACTTTCTTGCCCTATTAAACCTGTTGAGCGTTGTTTTACAGTTAAGCAAATTCATTAAGGTGTTGGTCGCCTGGTCTCCCATTCGAGGCGAATGCGCCCAAAGTTGTTTCATCATGTAGCGCCACAGGGGTGGCCCAAAAAGTAGAACGGCAGCTATCATAATTCTTGAGATATCGGCTTGGTCTAGGACTTTTCTTGCCTATTTTTATATCTTTAGAAATTTGAAGTTGAAGTTGAAATTTGAAGTTATCTGCTTCACTTGATTTACACAGCCATCAAATAACCATGGCATTTTATTTGCACTTCGGTTGAATTCTTACGATAAAGAAAAAAATGAGCTTCAACACTGAAAACAAGGATTTGTGAAATTCTCTTTGGCATCATCTCTTACAGTCCCCCCCCCCACACACACACATACACTTCACGCTCGTGCATAATGCAGTGAGAAACTGACTTCCCTAATGACAGAAAATCTTATACTTTTTTAGCACACTTATTTGAGGCGTGATATTCAACCAAAAGCATTTGAAAACAAGGTGAATTCGGGAGCAACGTGATGTGTAAGAAATCTGTTAAACAGTTCACCCAGGATAAAGTTTGAACTTATGCTTTCGTTGCTTAATGATACTGTGGTTAATGCAGCTTTAAAGGAACTGTATATATATATATATATCGGTCCACTCACTAGCTTGTTTATGGAGACAGAAATGCGTTCATGTTCTTATTGCAGTCAAGAAACCAAAAAACCCTTACTTCTAGCAGGTAGATTTGTAGAGCACATCGTTGCTGGACGAATTGAGCGTTCTTATACTGTATTATGGTACTTTCTTAAGAAGGATATAACTACTGAGCAATAAGTTCGCATGATCTGAATACAGTATACCAAAAAAGGGCACCCATTGCGTTGTAACGTATACCTCTAAATTAACCTTCCTTTTGAATTCCGGTCTTCTTATGTAAATTTGGTTTCTTCTCGTTAAATATTTTGTGACTTAACGCCACAGAGTTCCGTCCGATGAATTTGATGTTGACAATGCTAACAGGAGGCCAAAGGGCACTACGTATTTAAAGATTCCCGAGACAAAAGCTCATAAGCGACTGACGTGCAATATTAATTGTGCAGTGTTCAATATGATTTGAGTAAGCTGTATTCATGTAGAGAGGAGAGTGAGCTTATACGTAAAATATGTTTGATGCTATGTGAAGTCTAGCACATTTTGTGATAAAAGCGACGAGTTTTGTGTCTACCGTGCTGACTGCTGAAATAAAGAGTGGAATAGGATTCCTGTTCATGTACTTATTCAATGAATCCTGGGCGTATTGTTGAAATGACATTTATATGTTTAGTCAAGACTTTCAGCTACAGCCGACGGAGAAGTAATCCAGGTTTTACAGTAAAACAAATTCATTAAGTTTATAAGCTAAGCTATTAGTTTATTTATTAAGTTTATAAGCTAGTATGTTGTAGTGAAGTAAAGTTTACGTAAAATTTCAAATTTACAACAACTGAAATAATTTTTATTCTATAACGTATTATGCGGCGAGCGAAAGTGCCGCATGTCTAAGACTGCGGGACATGAAAACGTCAAGCTGCGTCATGTCGGATGAGGAATGTTATTCGATGTCGTCTGGCACAAGTTCTGAGAACCTAACAATAGAACGAGTCATCTCATATGAAGCCACAGTATGTCGTACAATTTTTACAAGATCTAGGTGTAGAAAGAAAGCACAAACCCTGTGTTTAAAAGCTCAAGCCATATTATGATGCATAATGCACTTCTCCACGAAATATGGATAGCTACTGACTACTGCAATTTAGTGGTAACTCTCGATGAAGTATGAATGTACCTGTCAAATTGTAACAGCATTCGAGGCATTTCGTCTTGGCGGTAAAAGCTTCTCAACTCGTGCCCGGATATGCACGAACGTTTTGGATGTGAATTTACGCTGGTAGCCGGTTTTTCCTGCGACGAATAACTCAGATTTGGAAATGTAGGTTCAAATGTTAAAATTAACTCAGCGACTTATCAGCTCAAACGTTTCGCACAGTTTACATAGAAGAAATACCTGCATTATCTGATAATGCTACCACGAAGATCTGAGTTCACCAGGAAAAAGCATCCAACTATGCGTTGCGAGAAATTGAGAACAAGACGGTTACCCGATTTTTTTCGGTGTCAACCGAATGAAATCGACTGACGCTGAATCTTTTGATTTCAGTGTCTTTGACCAGTAAAGACAAGATACAAGAAACCGTCAACATCCTACCCTCAACTAAATGTGAAAAGCACGTCGTGAGGAATTGGAAAAACTTGGCTTCAGTATTCAGAGATACGCTTTTTTGACAATGGAAATTGCATTCCATATTTTCCGTAATCCTCCGCTGCACAAAGCTTCTGAAGCATTGAAGTTCAGGGTCAATTGCCAACGCACAGGGGTAACAAACGTATTCCGATCATCAATGAAGGGGACGTAGATTTTCTTAAGTACGTAAATCTGGGCAATTTTTTTCGATCAATTTAAGAAGTGAAGAAACATGATACCAAAATACTCTGGTATAATTAACAAATCCTTTGAGTCCTATCCAAAGCGAAGAGCATTTGATAAAGCAGATTTTTAGGAAAAGGAAAAAAAATCTTCAAAAAAGAAAATGTATTTACTACTGGAAAAACTGCGCCTTATTTAAAATACACAAAGCGTACTGTGTTCTTCATACTGAATGGAACCAGATAGGAAATACTGAATGGAGCCCGATTTTTCAACCGGATTTCTAGAATCTTTAAAACATCCATAAGCAGAAATAGCTACTTACGAACACTAGCGGCAAAAATGCGCTCTGCGAAGAATCATAAATAACGTACATAATATTCTTCATAAAGGTAGATATCCGAGGCAAAAAGGATTTTTCAAAACGAACAATTCAAAGCAGAGATATGGCGGAAAACGAGACATAAAGCTATAACCCCTAGGGGGAAAACCTGTTCGTTAAATGAAAATGAGCGTAGAACACTCTTCAGAGTCAAGGGTTTTTGTAAGGGATTTCAGAATCAAGAAAGGATTTTGTAAGGGATTTCAGAATCAAGGATGTCCCTTAACACAGAAATGTACGCTGACGTCCCGGTCGATGAAACTGTCAATTATGAAACAATAGAAAAAATGTGCAATGTTTCGTTTGTATCGAAAGCTATGCAACGGAAAAAATATTTTTGACGTACAATTTCCACAAACAGTAGTATCAAGAAAAATGTTTTTTCATATACGAGGGTCATAGCAAAAGTTCTGCACACGTTAATCTCAAACGGAAGCGAATGGTGCAATGGGGAAAATGATTGCGTCATGTCAAGGTCAGACTATCAGCATCGCAGAGGTGTCAGAACGACGCGCTATCATTTAGTGTTTAGACATTGAAGAGTTTGGAAATGGTAGCGTGCAGCTCCTCAGGTCGAGTCACGGCGTTAGACCAGCGGTGGTACGTGAAAATAGAAACTCTGCGAGGAAAAACTCCGACACAGGTCCACACTGCCTTGAAAGAAGTTTTTGGTGAAGGAACTCTTGATCGAGGCACAATTTCTCGCTGGGCTTCGCACATTCGGGAGGGCCGAAGCAGCATCCAAAATGATCATTGCTCAGGCCGACCTCAAACGGCGACAGAAAAATATCTGTAACCATTGTTGCAACGCTTCTCGAAGAGAATCGCCGTTTGACAATCGAGGAGACTGCTCATCAGGAAAATTTGTCAACCACATCTGTCCACTTGATTTTGACTACTGGGAAAAAGAAAAATCGCCGCGTGCTGAATGCCTCATCAACTCACCTCCGAGAAGAAAGCAGCCAGAGTGAGCATCGCACAGGATCACCTCCACAGGTTCGAAAGGGAGGGCGAAATCTTCTTGAACAGAATTGTCGCAATTGATGAGACTTGGACCCGTGATTTTGAGCCCGAACTGATGTCACAATCAGTGAAATGGAGGCATCCAAGTTCCCCACACCCCTCAAATTGCCGTCGGCAATAATCCAAAATGAAGCAAATGATGATTTCTGCGTACGATGCCCAGGGTGTTGTGGTCTCTGGTCGAGTGCCGGTAGGGCAAAATGTCAACGCACAATATTATCGTGACTTTCTCACGACAAAGTTGAGGCCGAAAATTCGTCAAAAGGGTTCCAGCGAGTTGGAAGCGGGAGCGTTCTTGTTGCATGGCATCATGTCATGGTTCAGCATCGCTACGGGGTTTTTGTTGAAATAGGGCTGGGAAACTTTATCCCACCCACCATACATCCCTGAACTCATCCCACTCGACTTTTATCTTTTCCCAATGTTAGAAAATTGGCTCCGTGGCACCGGCTACGAATTGCTGGACGAACTGCCATTGGACGTGACCCGAGTAATACGACAGTTGAATAAAGATGGCGCACTACGGGGCATCAAGGGCCTACCTCACCGCTGACAAGCTGGTATTAGCAGCGGAGGGGAATACATTGAACGGCAATAAGGTAAGGTTTCTCCGTTACTTCACAATTTTCTCAAAAATGGACAGTATGCAGAACTTTGTCAGAACCCTCTTACATGTACGAATGACGTACAGTGGAGGAAGAATTTTTTCCCAATAAGATTTTGAGAAGCGAGATAGAGTCGCAAACAGAAATACACATTAACACTACATGGTGTCAGAACTGTGCGTTAAGAAAAATCTAAGAGTACGTGTAAAATGCTTCACAAAGCGAATAGCGCCCGATTCTAAATAATTTTTAAATATCGATTACTTAGAAACAGAGATATCGAGAAAATCCGAATGTCTATTGGCCCCCATGGGAATGAATTGTATTATATTATTTAATAGAGGAAGCATGTATATCATGCTTATCCCGTAAGCGATATCTGACAGAAAAGGAATTTTTTCAGTTGGATTTTCAGACGAGCAGATACGGGTACAAATATGTTAAAAAAAAAAAAAAACTTACGCCGTCTGGTGGCCAAATCATACATTTAGAAGAATTTGTAATTATACTCAAATATTCTTCACCATGACCGCAGTTTGGCACGAAATGAGTTTTTGCTATCGGACTGATGGAAGTAAAGATATAATGAAAAATAAGATACACATGTACGCTTCAAGTGGAAAAGCTGCATTTTATTTTGAGTAGAAAATACGCAGAGAATGTTTCCTGTCATCAGTGGTATCTGATCAAAACATAATTTTTTCTATCGAGTTTTTAGGAGCTAAAATACTGCCACAAATATATCGGAAGCAGAAACATGTGCTTAGCCCCTTTTGTAGCGAAATTGTGCATTACGGAAAATTAGAAATTGCATGAAAACTATTTTCCCTCGTGAAAGCTATCCGACGCAAAAAGAATTTTTGCGGCTTTTAGAATACAGTTTTAGAAACGAAAATTCCTAGAAGCAGTAGTTTAGGAGAAAATGTAACATACGTTTACGCCCTTAGCGGGAAAATAGCGCATTATTTGAAGAAGAAGGTTTATGTAAACGGCCGTCGTTGTAAAGTCGTAGAATATATCGAAAGCAAGGCAGAAGTTTTACAATAGGAGTTTTAGAAGCAATTATAAGAAATTGAGGTTTTTCTTTTTTTATTGTTCAGGAGGATGCACGGCAAATGAAAAAATGCATAAGAGTGAAAGAGAAATAGTTTCTTTTCGAAAGTGACACAAGAATCAACGGAAGAGGAAATTACACCAACTGCTTCAGCACGTGCTCCCACTGTGACTACGGTGTAGGACATCTGAAAAAAATAACAAACACTTCCAAAGTTTCTATAAACTATTGACTTATGAGCATACAAATATGGATTTTAGAATAATAAAGAGTTGAAACCCTGTGTCCATCTGCTGATGTAAGGTGACGCAACCCACAAACGACAACTAATGCACTCAGCCCTACTAGATTCATGCAGGCGCTAATTAACTTGCTATTCTGCGAATGGGTCGGCATTCATTGCTGTTTTATTCAATAGCAGCTAGATCTTACATCTTTTATTGTCTTTTTCATCCCTATTTGCCTACGTAGAACAACTGCGTGAAGGCATCACAGCAATAAGCACCAACGATTGGGAAGGGAGGCGGCATGGCAAAAAGGCTGTTACAAAGAGTACAAAGTGTAAATTAGCTTTTTTCTTAAAAAAACAAAAAACAAAAAAACAAAAAAGAAAAGAAAAAGAAAACAATAGCGTGTACCCAGTGGCTGCACCTCTGCGATACACACTATTTGCTTTTCTAACATCAAGAAGCTGCTGTTAAATTTTTCTATCATATACACTTCGTCTCCTTTCTTCCCCTTGTTTACAATTTTGCATTTAGAAACACTTTCAGGTCCTCTTTCATCTTTGTTACATGTATCTCGATTTAATCGCAAAGTTAATTTTCCAAATTTTTTGAGTATTTTGCCGAATTTCTTCTATTGCTGAGAACATTTTAACTAGAACATTTTAGTACCTGTCGTTTTACCAGTTGCACGTGTGAAAAAACTTTTCAACCAAAATTTCCTGATGTTAAAGCGATTTTCTAATTATGAGCCACTTGATTCTTCTTTGTATCAAAACATTTGGGTTGGCCGCACACAAACACACATACACGTACATATACACGTGCATACACACATAGAGGAGGTTTTATTCTGGCATTTTAGAAACTTTTACATCTACATACAACACCAATCGATATCTGTCCAGAAACTGAAATGCTAATATTTTCCTTCTTGGTATTTACTTCTGTATTATTGGAATTCTCTCTGGAATTACGTAAAATATCAGACAAGGACGAAATTTGTGTCCTACTAAAAGATTAGTTCACAGTAAAAAAATCCATGGGCACTTCCTGCTATGGTTTTGCAATGGAATGAATTTCTTGAAAAACATTTTAAGAATTATCGTCGTACTCGTATTCAATATTACGAAATCGGCGATGGCGACAACGGAATCAACTGAGAAAATCAGCATTTTCCCAGTAACTTGGAAACATCAAGGAAACTGCTTGAGGGAAAATACCCCCTTCTGTGCTGTTTGAAAGCAAGTGCGAATTTCTTGAAATTCCGTAAGCCACTTTTGATGACACAGTTTTTCTTTATCAACGTCAGCCTTTATACATATTACTAAGTGAGAATGCATCTGTAGCTTTTCTAAATAAAAGACTGGACTACAGTTAACTTTGTTCGCGTCGATAATGAAACCAATTTTTAGGTCGTCCGCGTTTCCAACTTTGAAGAAGGAGAAATAGGTAATGGACAGAGCTGGAAATAGGTCAAAAAGTTTGGACCCGGACTCGACCCGGACGTCGTATAATTGGACACGATCCGGATTTGTAATTGAGCGGACCCGACACGGACGTCACATAATTGGATACGACCCGGATTTGTAATTGACCTGACCCGACCCGGACGTCACATAATTGGATACGACCCGGATTTGTAATTGACCGGACCCGACCCGACCCAGACGAATCTGCTTTGAACTTGTATATACATAAAGAGTTCAAAAAATTTCTCCGCAATGGGTATCTTAGGTTATATGGAAAATAAAAAAATGTACAGGTACTATAGGAACGTATAATATTATTTACTGACTTGCAGAAAGCATTGAAACTGTTATTCATCATTTGCAAGACGGAATCATTTACGAAAGTCAAAAAGTTCTTCCGCAAAAGTAAGGCTATTCCACCAAATTTTGATGGTGCTACGGTCAAAATTTTTGAATTGAGCAACTTATATATTTAACTTCAGTTTTTGCTGTTTTTTTTTTTTTTTGACAACATAGCAAACTTCAGAATATGTTTCACAGCAACACCAATTTTCAAAGGTTTATGATGACCTGAAAGTTTCCAAAATGTGGATGTCGTTTTCATCATTGCCCCTCCCCCTCAGAAGGAAGGAACACTTTTCCTTCCGAGTAAAAGTGTTCCGAAACACTTACTTTCCTTCGTTTTAGACTTCCCTTCCTTCGGAAAAGTGTGTGGAACACTTTTCCTTTCTTCGGTTTACATGGCAAATAATTTTTGACTCCGTGGACACCATTATCGGGCATAAAATTTCACACTGCACATTTTTCTTAGAATTTTTTTTTTGCTTGACCTGCCAAAAACTGTCGAACCGTTGACCCGTGCCGTACCGCTTCCATCTCTGGTAATGGAGATTTAAAACTATAACTGGAATGCAGAAAATCTTCTCTCTGCTTCTATTGCCACACGACTGAGTACGACGCACAGCTCACTGCTTTTTTGCAGTACAGAGCAATGCTCAACATTATTCTTTCATAGTGTTCGAAACCACCTGCATTTTAACTCAGCTTACTAGGTAAAGATGTTCTTAGAATGATGTCAATAACACAGAAGCTACAAAAAAACTTCTAAAAGTCGATAAAATTGTAGAAAGGTGCTAGGAAACCTGGTCGTTAATACTTGATTGTTTGTAATAATAGGTAGCAGAGCACCAATATTACTTAACTTGATATCCTACAATGCGAATACATGCAGCCTTGTTCCATCATTTTTAGGCTTTAGTTGTCAACGCAACGAAGACAAGTTCAATCGTTTTCGTTGCCGAAATGTACTCAGCAGATTCTTTCTCCTTAAATTATTTCTATTAATGCTTTTTAATTTTTACTAACATACCAATTTCTTAATTCCCATTTTTTTTAAATCCCAATTTCTAAGTATGATTTAAAATCTGTTTTTCCTGGAAATTAGAGAAATAGCAATCGTGACATATTATGCTTAGTATAAGATATTGGACTTCCTTTCGATTGTAATTTCTTAGTCTGCGATGCAACGCGCAGATTTAAAGTTCCCCGTCTCATCGATTGACTGAATACAGAGAGAATTCGTTTTTTAAGAAATTATTCTTGGGAGATGAAGCGAACACTGCTTGCTTTGTTATGTTGTAAAGCTGATTTCATCTTTTATACAGCAGAACGTGATGTGGCTATTGATGGTATCAAAAGGGTATTTTGCTCCACTTGCTGAGACGGACTATGTTTAGATCGATAGACGCCTTTTACTTTTCGTTTCTTCGATTTCCTGGTAAGACCATCACACTGCCTAATTTCTAAACACACGTAATAAATCAGCACTGTTACATGCTATTCCTCTTTACCTGTCACAGTGGCGATGTTATGATTTAAGGAAGGCGAATCCGAAGCTGTATCGCGTATTTCCGAAACTTTAAATAGTTCGAATTAAAGAGCAATATTTTGGCAGAATTATTTAAGTGCTTCATTTGATGCATTTTAGCACGTCTTTTGTAAAGAAAGTACGTGCTTATGGTATCACTTTGTCCATCCGTCCTTCTGCGGATACCTCTGTGACGATTTGAAAAATTCTTTATACTTTAGGAAGCCCAAAGCGTTAGAACGATGATCCTTTGATTCTTACTTCCAGTTTATTTATTTATTTTTTTTTCGATGCACAACATTGCCGCTGGAAGGCGTAAATCCAGATGCTATCGAATTCAAAATACGTTTTACCCCATAACAGCATTACTTCTAAACATCCGATTTAAAAATTCTTTCTTTCTTTCGATAACATTTATAACGAAAATTACTTTGGGTACAGTTTTTTTCAAGTAATGCATACATTTTTTACTAGGGGGAGTAAAGGTAAATAGCAGTTTCCCCGATATCTCTGTTTCTAAAGGATCGAAATGAAAAATTATTTTTGCATCGGGAAACGCTTGTGATAGGAAATGTTATGCACATAATTTTAAATTTTTGGTAAAGCACTGTTTTGCCACTAGAGGCATAAAAGTGCATATTTCTGTTTCTGATGTATTTGCAGCAATATCTGCGCTTCTGAAAAATTCTACTGAAAAATTCTTTTGCGGTCAGATAAGCGCTCCCTACGAAAAACCTTTTCAAAATATGTTATGCTTAAAATGATGCGTCGTTTTTCCGCCACACTGCGTAAACGTATATCATATTTATCTCAATATCTCTACTTCTAACATTCCGATTTGATTTTTTTCTTTGTCCGAAAACTTTTCTGGTGCGAAATGTTTTGCACACAGTTTAAATTTTTTCTGAAAGTACAAGAGTGCCACCAGAGAGCATACGTTCACGTTTGTGTGTACTGCATATACACAGCAATATCTGTGCTTCTAAAAACCGGACTTAAAAAATTGTTCTTCAGTCAGATACCATCAATACTTACTACGAAAAATATTTGTGGGCATTTTCTTCCCGAAATAACGCAATTTTTCCCTCTAGGGGGCGCGAATATTTAATATGTTTTTCGCTATATCTCTGCTTTTAAAAGTCCGATTTAAAAAACAATTCTTTTGACACCGGATACCATTTACCTTGTGGAATACTTTGCCTGTACTCGTGGAGTTTTGTAGTTCACGATTCTGGTCCTAGGTGGTGTTAGTGTGCATTTCTTTCTGCTGCTGTCCCCGCTTCCAAAAATCGTATCGAAAAATTTCTTTTCTTACTGCATGCCGTTTTCTGCAGCAAAGATGGGGGATATTATTCCCTTTAAATAATGCACAGTTTTTCTTCTAGAGGGCATAAATGTCAAAACCTTTTTCTCGCTATCTGTGCTTGCAGGAAACGTATTTTAAAAAAATATTTTCCTTAGCATAGCTTTTGCTAAGAAGAATACTTTTCCCATAATTTCTACCTTTCCATTATGCAAAATTCTTCCGCTAGGGGACGTAAAGTTACATCACTTGAAAATCCCTTTGTCTCTGATATCTTCTTTCATCTACGATAAACTTTTTGTCCACAATTTATTAATTTCCGCAACACACTTTTCAGCTGCGTGTGGAGAAAAGTAGCTATTTCTACTTCTAGAAAAATCATCGATGGTAGAAATCCGAAATTTCATCGATCGTAGAAATCGGTTTGTTTTTTGTTTTGTTTTTTGTTTTGTTTTTTGTCATTTTTTTAACGGGTGCCATTGATTGTGAATGAATTTGAAATATTTTATTCGTGTCAGAAAGTCTTAAAATATTCGGGTCTGAAGGTTTGAAAATATTTTCAAATTTCGAATAATATTTAAGTACCATATTATGGCCGATTATTAGTTTGCTGTGTCATATTGCTCTCCTGCTTAGTGACATCATAACGACTTGCATTTATTTATATATTTTGATAGATACACTATGACTATTAGCAAGCCAGCGCTCTCGCTCGCTTCTGTTGATTGTGCTTAGGAGTGAATGCTTTTAACAGATTTCATCACCTAATGCACTAACGATTGCATACTTCAGCAACTTTATCGGCGAAAATATTTACATGCTCTATTACAGTAATATGTTCGGTGCTTTCATTTTTCGTATTTGCCAAAGAGAAAATTTTAAGACTTTAATTACTCATGGATAAAAAAGATAGGCAGCATGTGAAGCAGAAAAATTGGCAGCGGGAGTCTCCGTTAAATGTACAACACAGTTTTAGCAAAAAAAAAAAAAGGAGTTGAAAAAGGACAATTCGTCTTAATGAAGAAAAATATGAATTTACAACACAGTTATCATAAAATAACTACCCAGCAAAAACAGTTGTTTTGCTGGGCCAGCACTGGACCATTGCTGGAAGCCAGCACTGCCAGCAATGGCCCAGCACTGTGTTGCCGCTGCCGAACCGTCAATAAAATGACCGGGTGGCCAACAGAAGGGCCAGAAGTTCAGGCCAACTGTTGGCACCCCCATCAGTTATCCATCACAGGCAGCAGCTGCCACAAGCGGCCCTGGAAGCACGTGCCAGAAATGATGGCTAGCCTAATGTGGTCCGCTAGTTTTCCGGCAGTGACATCCAGCAATTACGTGACGTAACTGATGGCTTGCCGAATCTTGTCCGCCAATTTCCCATAAAAAAATAAAAATAAATGAAAATCAAGAATAGCCGTGGTTTCCCAAATCTACAACTTTTTTCCCCCTTTACGGAAACCACTGAATTACAGCACTGCGCTGGGGAGATTTTCTGAATAGACCGGGAAAACGCTCGTTTGGATCTGGGTGGATACGAACCAGGGCTGGCAGAGTGCTCTGTACCGATGAGACTGATTTGCAACGCACGAGCGTGCGCTTGAAGCTGAGTCTCTTTCTTGCGGAATGTGTAATCGGATGTTTCTGCCTTTAATTTTACAATATTGCGAGGTACTTTTCATAAATGTCAGTTTCATATAATTCATAAATTTATTTCTCCAACGTAACGATAGTTTTTTTGTTTTGTTTTTTTACCTTAAGGAAACTTTACTCATTTTCAAGGAGTGTACCAAATTAAAGGCGCTTTACAAAGTTTTGTGCTGTCCTTGTCGTCTTAAAAGGCGATTGTTGAATTAATATATTTAGTCGTTCATGTCACATTCTGTTACATTGTTAACGTTGTATCTTTCCTTTCCGTTGTCCGTAGCTACATTTGTTTTAAAGAGAAAAGATATTTTATTTTACTTCTCGTTATTTTTAGAAGCCAAAGAAGCGAATTCCTCCAGTCTTGTATATTCAGCCCATGGATGAGTACATTATATCCACATAGCGGTGCTTTTTTTTTCTTCTTCTTTCAAAAAATTGATAAATTCTGTAGGCGTATAATTCTTTTTTTTTTTTCCAACAAACGTTTTTTTAATGCTTTTCCAGGACTGTTGTTTCAAGCGGTTTCAAATTATTTCTTGTTATTCATGGGAATGGAGTGGGTGTATTTCACGGCTGTAATCTAGTATTTTATGGCTTAATCTGATATCTTCGTCGACTTGGCATTTCATTAGGAAAGTAATTAGCCTCTCTACATATGGATTTTTTTTAACAACCACTAAAATAACACGATGGCGATAGCGTCGTCTTCAACTAACTGGTACCACGAGAGACACAACACGTGTTACTTATGCGCACGCACAGTCCCGTTGCTCCCATCTGGGTGTGGGGTTTCATTGGTTGCCAGCTACGGGCCACTAGTGGCACTTGCTTGGTGGCTCGTAATTCACGACGATGCTGCAGGGCTATCAATGGCTCGCCAACTGATGGCGCTGCCACCAACGGATCGCTATCGGGCCGTGAGCGGCAGATTTCAGCCAGCAGTGACCCATCAATGCCAGCTACTGGCCGGCAGTTTCCCGACATTTGTGTTTTTGCTTGGTACAAACTATGAAAGTTAATACCTATGCAAAAACTTAGTCACTTATAAACACTGTAAATAGTTTTTTGTAATGAAAGTACTTTAAGCTATTTTCCTCGCACATTGCAAAACCCCAATACATATTAACTTGGCTTGACTTTTCTTGTGTTAAATTTTCTACAGATTCGTGTACAACATCGTATAAATCTGATTCGATACATAGATTTTTTTGAGACCATCCAGAAATCGTCCTATCCCTCTTACGTGTATAACTCGCGCCCTGTCCACCAATCGTTTAGGTTGACCCCCCCCCCCCTCAGAGCTCGATCTTCCATTGGCTCTGAGGTGAAGTTAACCCACCTGCCCTTTATAGAGGTACACAAAACACATGCTCGTTCCACGGACATAACCCAGAGCTACATCTGCTTGATTCGATAGTCAAGAAAATAGTTAAATTTTTCTCTCCATGGTCTTGTGACCAAAAGACTGGCGGTCAACTTTTGGATTTAAAACAGTTTATGTCGATGTTAAGATGAAAACTCTGTCAAGATCTTCGTCAGCAGGTGGTGAATGGACCAATGTTTCTGTCGCGGAGCATCACTGGGGACGAGACTTGGGTCTTCGGTTACGACCCGGAGACTAAACAACAGTGGTCTGAGTAAAAGAGCCCGGCATCTCCAAGACCGAAGAAGGCCCGACAGGTCCGGAGTGCAACCAAAAGCATGTTAATCGTGTTCTTCGACATCGTGGGGTTGTGCACCGTGAATTCGTCCCCCACGGCCAGACCTACTTCGCTCGTTTTTTGCTGCGATGTTCTGCGGCGTCTTAGGAAGGACATTTGCCTCAATCACGACAATGCAGCAGCTCACACGCCAGTTTTGTAGCCGCAACAGCATGACTACTCTTCCTCATCCGCCTTACTCGCCGGATTTTGTCCCCTGCGACTTCTTTCTGTTCCTGAAGATGAAGCTGAAGCTCAAGGGTCGCCGTTTTGAAACCGTGGACGAGATCTAGCGGGAATCGCAGACGGTGCTTGACACGATTCCAGAACAGGACTTCCAGGGAGAGTTCCAACAGTGACAAAAACGCTGGCAGCGGTGTATCCCTACCAAAGGAGACTACTTTGAGGGAGATCACACTTAAGTAACGTTTGTTGTATATCGGCCTAGTCTCGGAACTTTTTGATCGGACCTCGATTGGCTAGCAAATGGAACCATGCGCTTTATATTATTACATTCTACACATGATGGCCTTTTTGACAGCAGCCAGATAGGAAGAGTAATTTAGAATTATAAGATTTCTTTTTTTCGTTTCATATCTGCTTCACCTCCAGAGGGACGAAAGGAGTGGTAGGTGAATATACTTTTCATTTGATAAAAGCTAACAGACTGGAATTGCAAAATTCGTACACTTTGTATATCGTGTGACGTATTTTCATTCATGATCGAAGACATGTTCTGAATAACGTAACAGCAAGAGCACTATTATCATCTAGAAAAATCACGAAAGCACCTGAAGGATTGGTTTCTTATATGTATATTCTGAAATATTTGTAACAAGGCAATTTACTAAAACATATTATCACAGACATTCAATTTTCGTTTGGCCCTTAAATTTAAGTTTTTTTTTCAGAAGTTCGCTTTATGATAAAAGAAAAAAAAACTCATTTAAATGAGATTTCCCCATCTGTAAGTTAAAAATGCAGTCAAGTTGAATACCATAGAGCAATAATTTTTTAATTACTAGAATCCAAATTTGAACATAACATATCGAACTGTAGTTTCTACGAAGCTACATAAAGGAAAGGTAACTATGGAGTCTTACTAAATAACAGATTACGACGAAAATTATTGTAGTAGATTCACATTGCATTTTTTCCCCTCGGAATTCCCAGCATTTTTACTCCTTTTATTCTGAACAGAGGTGACCCTTTCAAAATCTTAATTAGTCGACAACGCATCATCTCTTTACAGTACCACCTCAGGCGAACTTCATTAAAAATTCTGCGGGGATTAATTACTCGAGATTATAATGAGGGAAAAATGCTTATCTAGCTCAATTTTTACTGGAAGGCGTTTACTCGATGACAGAGACCTTCGAACTTGCATAGCGCATCTTCATCATATTTGAAAATTTGAAGTGTTTCTTCTGGACTTCGGTGCCATCAAGATTTTTTCTTTTCAAATAAAGTTTTTTTCTCTTTGAAATACGGCATATTGCCATTATTCCTCGCGTCTTCTTTTCGATGCTGTGTGGCAAACAATACAAATAAAAAGGAACGAAAATTATGAAAGCTCTATTATGTTGGAAATCGCTTTCAACTCCATGCAGTAATAATTCTGTTGTGTGAATCCAGTAGCGTTACTTTTTTTCATGAGAATAATTTGATGGTAGGAGCGCGTAGTAATTTGAAAGGATGCAAACATTCCGAATTCCTGAGAGAAAATTCTCTTGTATTTCTTTTGGTTTAAAGAAATAGTTCTCAGCCGTGTTGTTCAGTTTCAGACGCACATACATTATGAAATGTTTACGGGAAATCATTGCTTTTTTTAAATAGGAAGTGGAGGGTAAAAGGTAAAACTTGTCCGAAGCTTTGTGATTGAAATATGGTACTACTCAAAATTAGTTTATTTGCACTTTTTTTAAATTGATAATGTTTTAACACTGTAACCAGGAAAGAGATTTTAAAGTTTCGGTGTCTTTTTCGTGTTCTTTTATCTGGGCTTAACGACCTCCTGAACATCAGATGCTATAACGAGACTGTCCTAATTAGTTCGTCCCCATCTCTAATTTACGGCCATTGAGCCCACAGATGGAACAGATGCAGTGCCGAAGAATCGCATACCATTATACTTCTTTCGGTTCTCGAACCAAGGCACAGCTCCGAAGACTGGCCACAAGCCCGCGCCACGAACCGCTCGACAACAGTGGAGGCAAAAACATTTTGATGTCGGAGAGAATGAAACAGCAAAATGACTTTAGTAATCCTTACACACATTGAAATATATTAGTTCTTGGGTGATTGAACATCTTAAGATACGATGGAAAGTAGCAGAATGCCAGAACATATTAGATTAATGATAGAAACGGTGAAAGATACACAGAATTATCGCTCCCATAGGCAGAGTTGGAAACGGGTCAAACATTTCGGACCCGGAAAAGGACGTCCCATAACTCATAACTGGACCCGACCCGATCCGGACACATAACTGACCCGGGAAATTCTGCTTCGTTGATAACCACAAGGAGAAGAGTGAATGCTGGAAAAAATTAAATTCGAAACTCAATATATATATATATTCATAACACTAACTGCTTGATATTTAATAACTGAAATCCTTTTTTAATAATAAAACATGGTTACTTGCTATTTTAGTGCCATTTTCAGTGCCACTATTTTGCTTAATCCAGAAGTAATGGCTGACTATGACCGTGACCATGGAGTATATGACAAATGGGAATCATTATCTACGATTACACAAAAGTATTTAGATTGTTCACTCTTTCCACGCTTTGATGGAGGTGCGAATACTTTCATATGGTCCGTTAGATTTTTGGTTCCATAATCTTTTATTACACCGTCGACATCTTTCTTTGTGTTTATACACTTTCCACATTTTGAACAACAAGCAAGACCAAACCACGCAGAATTATTCACCGGTTCCTTAATGAGACGAAACAATTTTCAGCATTTACTCTTCTCCTTGTGGTTATCAACAAGAACGTAGTTGTTGGCCTCGACGCCTATCTCAACCTCCTTAATATTAAATCCACCCATATTAACAAATAAGGAGTTAATTTCGAAATGACATGTCATGGGAACGGGATGTTAACACATAAATAGAAAACTTCTGAATGCTCAATCCCTTTACAGATGCGATGTGAAAAGTAACTCTTAGTCATACAGTGAATTTCGCACGGAGAGAGTGAATCAGCTAAGAAACAGACGAATGGCGTTTGCCTGTACCTTGCCCTGGACAACCGCACTGTAAAAGAACGCAAAGGAAGTGTCTTTTTACGATATGATGTCAGTGTGTCTGACGTCGGTCGGTAGAAATCTTCGTTCCTTTAAGAAAGAGACGACAATATTTTTGCATCGCAAATCCTTATTCACTCCGTGGGCACCAGTATCGACTACAGAATTCCACAACGGGCATTTTTCTTTGGAATATATTTTTCTCTGTTCAAAAATAAAACGGGAATAAAACCGGGTCAAAATCGGGTCAGGAACACCTCGACCCGACCCGTTGGACCCGCAAGAAATTGTCGACCCGTTGACCCCGTTTAGGTGACCGGTTTCCATTTCTGCCCATAGGCAAAAAAGGTAACGAAAGGAATCAGGTATCATCACGCTGTTGATCTGACTAACCGTCTCTGTTTTGCGCTGGATCAAAAAATATTATGTATGACTGGCATGCACTGGCCCAAGCGTGAATGACTGCAATGGACAAACTTCTGATTTGTAAATAATGAGAAGTGCGCCGAGGAATAATGCCATCTAGCTCGTAATGAGAAGCACTTTGTAGTCCATAATATTTTGACATCCCAGAACGCAAAAAGGATCTTTCAGTGTTTCAGCTGCAAATTAAAAGAAAGCATCGAAAAGAATATTCCTAATAATTCCCGTATCATTACCAACGTATTGTAAGAAAAGATGGTTTTTTCCGGTTGCTTCGACTAGCGAATCCTGTGATGGTTATATTCAAATTGATCGGGAACTTGAAACTTGGTCGTTCTGGGTGGTGTAGTGGCTAGCATACCCGGGCGCTATCTGGGAGACGCGGTTTCGTGTCCCGCTCCAGGACGATGCAAATTTTTTTCAGGTTTTCAGATATTATCTGACTTACCATCCTTGTCACATTTACGTCAAAAATCGGATTGTCATCTTCAAAATTTGGTTTTTCTTTTGTTGTTTTCCCCCCAACTTTCAGCGCTTATACTTCCTTATTCCAATTTACCTAAAGCCATTAAGTTCGGAATATGATTTGAGGTCACTACACTATTTCCGGAACAGTAGGAAACACTTATATGGAATTAGCATTTTTGTTCTTACGGTAACTTAGGATGAGCTTTTACATTCAGAGCTCCAGTGATTAATTATTATTCACCACAACAAATTTCACTGATGTCTGAATTTTGCAGGAGAATATTTACGTTGCTGCGTTTTAAAACAGTAATGAAACCATATTGACTGCGGTGTATTTCCAATTTTCTGACGAGATTGTTAACTATTTGGAAACAAAAATCAGTTCTGACGAGATTGCTAAACTATTTGGAAACGAAAAGCATAGACTTGATCTTGTGCAAAGGTAAAGAGAGGTTTAGTGAAAAATAAAACGATTATAGGTTGCAGATTTCCGTAGTGCACAAATATTTTTATTAGTATTGTTTAAAGCAATTCCTTTTTGCAGAATTTGAGTTGATACTAAACAGGGCTATTTTTTAAATCCACTTATTTCGAAGAATGTCGCTGCCAACTGCAGCTTAATTCGCTCCATTGAAGGGTCTGTAATGGGTCCGCAACCATATCCCATAGATCCCGCAGATTGTTTCTTCTTGCTAGTTTATCTCTATATTCTGGGGCAGTCCTGAAAGGAGCAAGTTTACTTTGAAATTGGACTGTAAACTCCTTCAGTTCATCGTGGTAGTTAAAAATCGTGATTTACTAGGGTTAACAAGTTGCGGAGCTGTAAACGGTTACCACTTTCCTCGACAAACCTTAATTAGTTCTCAAGCTGGTGGCATCTGTTTGCTCACAGTCTGATGTTCCCAGTCCATCCTACATTTCTTCTTGGGAGAGCCTTGTTGATATTCCTTTCGCACGTGTTGCTTGTTCTTCCTTTTTCGTGAGGGAAGGCGCGACTGTCTTCATAGCCTTAGCTATCTCTTCCTTTACCACTTTTTCGATGGTGTTTTCAATTTTTTCTTCAAATTTCTCGGAACGGAGATACTTCTTAATTTCTATTTCAATTTGAAAATCCTTGACATCTTTCAATCTCAACTGGTACAAAAAGCAAGCAAATGAAAGCATTTAAGTTTTCACACAGCATACAGCTAGTTCGACGACAGGTAAGTTGAGTGATCTGATCTTTTTTTACCTGCGATCAATCAAGCCTGTCTTTGTGCTAGAGCCTCAAGGAGGACTCGAACCCGGGCCTGACAATTATGAATGGTTAAAAGTCAGAGACTCAGATCATTCAGCCCAGCTAGGCAACAATCTCCTGCTTACCCTTCACACCATTACGTTACTCATTCTTATATAATGTGCACTATATTGACAAAAGTTACCGGGCACCTAGAAGAGAAACACAACATAGCATTTATTGACATACATTAGTACGGAGTCGGTCCACCTTTTGCCTTAATGCATGCACTCACCCTTCGAGACATGCTTTCGACAAGGTTCTTGGAACACAGCGATTGGTATGCGCTTCTAATCAGTACATAATGCTGCCGCTAACTGTTGCTTAGTAGTACGCTTTGGTTTCAAACTTATTATGCGGCGCTCTAATTCATCCCATAGGTGCTCTGTGGCATTAAGATCAGGGCTCTGTGCTGGCCAGTCTAACACGATACGGTATTATCGTCAAACCACGGCGTAAGAGTCCTTGCTTTATGGCTCGGTGCATTATCTGGCTGTTACCAAAGAGGCTCGGTTCCATAGTTTTGCCACAGAGTTGGTAACGCATAATTGTCCAGAATATCGAGGTAGACGTGCTGGTTAAGAGGTTTGTACACGACAACCGATAGACGGGGACCATACCACGTAAAAACACCTCCACACGAGTACACTGCTAGCTCCAAAATTGACAGTAGGAACAGTACACTGTGGTAAAAAGCGTTCCCCCGCCTGCCTCCATACCCACACATGGCCATGAGACTGATAGATCGTGTATCTGGATTCCTCAGTCCATAGGACCCGGCCCACGATAAATGTTCTTTACACCCTGCTAAACGACGAGTAGCATTCCGACTGGAAATGAAAGGCTTATGAGCAACCGCATGACCACGGTAACCCATGGAATAAAGTTCTCTGCGAATGGTACATGTACATACCGAGGTTGCAGCATTGTTACTCACCTGTACACTGAGGTCTTGTGCAGTAAGTACTCCGTCGATGAGCTGTAACGACTCTCCTGAGGCTTCTATATCCTCTGTCACTGATTTTCTTTGGTCTCCCGGTACGTTTTGCTACTTCAAGCACGCCTGTGTCTTCCATTTATTCAGTACATCCAAAACAGCTGATTTGGGTATATTTAAATGCCTCTCGGTTTCTTTTGTGGACAACCTATTAATATAACACCCATCAATCTTACCTTTCTCAAAGTCAGTTCTATCCCGCCGCGTCATTTTCCCTCAACCTAACAGTGCGATATGATCGCGGTCAGCTGCAGGCTTATTTTTATACCGTTTGCAGCTGTACCGCGCATTTTAACAACGCAGAGGATCCGTTCATTTGCTTTTGAAAGGGTGTCCAGTGACTTTTGTCAATATAGTGTATATAACATCATATAATTAGAGTTTATCCACAATTCATGCTGAACACATTATTCAGTCTTACATACATACATGCTGCATTATGCATAATTATTCACTAACATGAAGTATGCTGTACGACCCTCCCTTAAGGCAGTAAAAGTTGGGTATGTAATAAGTCTCATTAGTGGTTGACGTAAGAATGGCAAAAAAGTTTTAAGGAAAAGCCATGGATTCAATGGTAGGAGAAAATTCGTAATTCTAATATTACATTATTATTGGATATTTTGTAGCAGAAATCAAAGTTAATGAAAATTCATATTGATGTGGTTTACAGACGTGTGTTTCAAAATAGGTGGTACATTACATGGACAGTGTAATCTTTGGTAGTAGTCAGTAAATGGAAGACAGCATGAATTGATGATATAACTCCATGCGTTATTTTACATCTGTGCAAACGAAACCTCTACAAATCTGTTTTTAGGAATCTTAGGGTAGAAAGGATTATCTCAACCTATAGTTTCACATTTTACATCGCATTTAACACATATAGTTAACATGATCTATAATTTGCTATTAAAGGATAATCGAGTTAGGCCAATTTCGTGTTCAATACGATGTGTTTGTTCCACAGCGCTAGGTTCGTCCCATACCTGGTACCACTGGTCCTGAATTAAGGATAGGAAACTGCTTATGGTTCTCAGAGATGCTCGCGGTGGTCGTTAGACCCCGAATCAAAGAAAAGAAATATCGACACAAAACAAACACTAAGAGAAAAGAAGAACAATAGAAATATTAAAAAAGATAGCTTCTAGTACTGCAGTTGTCATGGTGTTATCTCTAAAGTCACCTTTTTAGCTAGAACAAAAATATATCGGGTGTTCAAACAGATGTTACAGACAGATGGATGCCAAATTAATCAAGCAAGTAGACATGCCTCAGAAAACCTGAAAACTATGTCGTCTTGGAACGCAAAATGAAAGATAAGATAAAGGATCATATATGCTTTGATTTGCGCACGGCGAAGCGTTTCATCTGAGTCCGGAAACACATCATCAGTTGCTTGGAGGTTCCTTGTTCTGGGTGTGCAAAGGTAACATATTCGAACGTAAATCGGGAACTTGCCATTCCAGGACAATATGATTTTCAGGTTTTCTGAAGCATGTCTACTTGCTTTATATCACCATCATCATCATTGTCAACCATTATCAATCCACTGCTGGACGAAGGTCTCCCCAAGTTTCCTCCACAACGGTCTGTCTTGTGCCAGTCTCCTCCATGTCACTCCCGCATACTTTCGAATTTCATCCACTCACCTTCCATGTGGTCTTCTTCTGGGTCTTTTCCTGTCCCTTGGAATCCAATCTAAAATTTCGGCTGTCCATCGATGGTCTGTCCTTCTGGCAGTATGTCCAGCCCATTGCCATTTCAGGGATTTAACTCTGATCATGATGTCTTCCACTCTTGTCATTTTTCGGATCCACGTGTTCCTCTTCTTATCTCTCCTGGTAACACCAAGCATGCACCTCTCCATGCTTCTTTGAGTTGTCTGCAGCCTTTGTATGTCTCTTTTAGCTAAGGTCCATGTCTCTGCACCATACGTAAGCACTGGAAGGATGCATTGATCAAACACTTTTCTTTTAAGACATAATGGCATATTGCTCTTGAAAATTATGCTGTTTCTTCCAAAAGCTCTCCAGGCAAGTTTTGTACGCCGATTAATTTCTTCATCAATGTGACCCTCTCTTGATATCTGCTGTCCAAGATAAACGTACGTGTCTGTTATCTCCAGCTTTTCTCCATCAATCGATAAATCTTCATATACCAGGTGGTTATATATTTAAACTGGCTCTAAGTTCTTTGTGGAGAGGGATCATTGGAGAGAAACTTTGGAGAGAAATATCTTTCGACTAAACTGGGTATATAGGGATGTAAGGTCAGGTGATGCGTAACATCACAGCCTCTCCTTGACAAATGTCAACCCCGCCTTCTCGTGGTGCATCCTGTTCCCACTAAAGGGGCTCTGACGACCGCAAATAGCGGTATAACTATACCATCGGGATCAGAGGAAATGCTATCCCACACTCACCAACCCGCTTGGCCAGCGTGGTGAGTTATGGCCAAACACCTCCAAAATGACTCTACAACTTAAATCTTTGGCCCTCAGTCTCCGGCAGCTGGAATGTACCTGGCCAAGGCAGCGGCCAGTGCGACATGAAGGCAGAGGGTGCTAAGAATCCCCGGAGGACCGGACTAGGCTGCCATTTGATGCTGACCTTGGCTACCTACAACGGACGCTCCCTATCTTCTGATTCAAGGCTTCTTGAATTGGAAGAGGAACTACAAAGGATCAAGTGGGACATCGTGGGGCTAAGTGAGGTAAGGAGAAAAGGAGAAGATCTCATTGAACTGAAAAGTGGACATCTCTTCTATTATCGTGGGACAGATACTGGCAGAACTAGTGGTGTTGGATTTATAATAAACAAGAAACTGAAGGATAAAGTGGTAGAAGTTGAAAGTTCCTCTGACAGAGCTGCACGACTCGTTATCCAACTATCGAGAAGATACCAGGCTCAGATTATTCAAACGTATGCACCCACCACAAGTCATCCTGAAGAAGAAATTGAAGAATTTTATGAGGAAATTCGTCATCTAAATAATAAAGGTAAGCAGCACTTGAAGATAATTATGGGAGATTTCAATGCAAAAATAGGGCACCGGCAACAGAATGAAACTTCAGTAGGTAAATTCGGTCACGGCAACAGAAACCAGCGTGGAAATACTCTCGTTGAGTTTGCAGAGGCAGAAGGATTTTTCATCTTGAATTCCTTTTTCAAGAAAAAGCCACACAGGAAATGGACATGGAGACATCCAATTGGGACGACAAGTGAAATTGATTTTATTATGTGTAACAAAAAATTCGTCATCGAAGACTGCAGTGTGCTAAACAAGTTCAACACAGGTAGTGACCATAGATTGGTGAGATGTAAGATGCACCTCAACACTAAACTGGAACGTGGCAAGCTCATAAGACAAACAAAATGTATTGACATAACCAACCTTAAAAAACACCATAATACTTTCAAGTTGGAACTGAAGAACAGATTCTCTGCTTTAGAAGGCTTAACATCGGAAGAAGTGGATATTTCGGAAGTTAACAGAAAAGTAACCAAAGCTCTTATGGAAACAGCAACAAAATTAGCTGGGTCTAAGAACAAGTTGCATGTAAACAAATTATCAGGAAAAACCAAAATGTTGATGCAAAAAAGAAGAGAGATGAGGACAACTAAAGAAGATGTGACTTCCAAAGTGGAATATATAGAGCTATGCAAGACAGTACGAAAAAGTATCACTGAAGACGTAAGAAAATTCAACTGTGAACTAGTGAGGAAAGCAATTGAAAACAACCAAAGCCTAAAGATAGCAAAGGGACATCTCAGTAAGGAAGAAAACAGATTATGGCTCTGAGAAAAGAAGATGGTTCTATAACAAGAAATAGAGGCGAAATTTTGACAAGAGTGAAAGATTTCTACTCCAAATTATATGAAAGGGATGATACATGTACTCCAGACATCATGAAAGGTACCAGAGTTCTTCCAGTCCTCCCAGCAGAAGTTGCACATGCAATCAAGAACATGAAGCGGGGGAAAGCTCCAGGAGAAGATGGAATTACTATAGACATCATACAAGAAGCAAGTGGAGAAATTGAAACAGTACTCGCCCAAATTTTCACTCGATGCCTTAATGAAGGGAAGATTCCTGAGGATTGGAACAATGCTACAATGATCCTGCTACATAAAAAAGGTGACATTGAGGATCTCAGGAACTACAGACCTATCAGCCTCCTATCAGTGGTTTATAAAATCTTCACTAAAGTTCTTTCACACCGCTTGAAGGTAACACTGGACATGGCTCAACCGAGAGAACAAGCTGGATTCAGGAGTGGCTACAGCACAATAGATCATATCCATGTGCTGAGAGAACTAATTGAAAGAGCGAGGGAATATGAACTTCCATTGTGCATGGCTTTTATCGATTATGAAAAAACCTTTGATTCGGTGAAACCATCAGCAGTTACCACGGCTCTGAAATCCTGCGGTATTGAAGATGCATACATTAATATTATTAATAACATCTATGAAAATGCAAGTGCAAAGATTCGGCTGTTTGAAAATACAACACACATAAAAATTGAAAGGGAGTGAGACAAGGTGACACCATATCTCCGAAGCTCTTTAATGCCACATTGGAAAATGTCTTTCAATCACTGAACTGGGAAAACAAAGGGATAAAGATTAATGGAGATTATCTAACCCACCTTCGTTTTGCTGATGACGTAGTCATTTTTGCAACTACCCCATCAGAGCTGCAGAGTATGATCCAGGAACTTGCTGACAAGAGTAAAGAAGTGGGATTAAAAATGAACTTTCAGAAGACAAAAGTGATGTTCAATGCTTTTACAAGAAATGAAGATTTATCGATTGATGGAGAAAAACTGGAGATAACAGATACGTATGTTTATCTTGGACAGCAGATATCAAGTGAGGGTCACATTGATGAAGAAATTAATCGGCGTACAAAACTTGCCTGGAGAGCTTTTGGAAGAAACAGCATAATTTTCAAGAGCAATATGCCATTATGTCTTAAAAGAAAAGTGTCTGATCAATGCATCCTTCCAGTGCTTACGTATGGTGCAGAGACGTGGACCTTAACTAAAAGAGACATACAAAGGCTGCAGACAACTCAAAGAAGCATGGAGAGGTGCATGCTTGGTATAACCAGGAGAGATAAGAAGAGGAACTCGTGGATCCGAAAAATGACGAGAGTGGAAGACATCATGATCAGAGTTAAATTCCTGAAATGGCAATGGGCTGGACATACTGCCAGAAGGACAGACCATAGATGGACAGCCGAAATTTTAGATTGGATTCCAAGGGACAGGAAAAGACCCAGAAAAAGACCACATGGGAGATGGGTGGATGAAATTCGTAAATATGCGGGAGTGACATGGAGGAGACTGGCACAAGACAGACCGTTGTGGAGGAAACTTGGGGAGACCTTCGTCCAGCAGTGGATTGATAATGGTTGACAATGATGATGATGATGATGATATGCCAACCTGGCTGTGCGGACGCGATTTACGAAGGATAAACAATAGTTCATAATTCCGCTGTCAGATGGCGTTATGTTAGCAAGACTGGTTCAGGGCTACATACAGCTTTGGGGTAAACCATGCAATCTTCAATCTGAGCACATGATAATGATAATATATATTTTCCAAAAAATTAATAACTGTTAATAAAAATATTTTATATTTTAATGATGAAATTAATAAACTTTGCTTAAAGACGAAGATCAACAGCATCCAATTCAATATTTTATTGTAGCCTTTCTATTTTCTGTAATTCCAGTCAGTACAGGCCATTCTGTGAATTTCAATGAGGCTAAATGCATCATGTTCTTTTCTGTAAATTCTAGACATACAAGTAGAGATTATTGTCAGGAAAAACAATAATCTCTACTTGTATGTATTCCTATAAGAAGGCACATGTATATACAAATAAGGCAAAAAGTCCGTTCTTACGAAATACGCACTAAAGCTTTGCCAGAGCGCTGGCTTTTGACCATTCGTTCGAGATGGGACCGGGTTCGAATCCCGGTGAGAAATGGATGTTGTGTTTGTCTTACGGCCCTGGCTCTCTCCCTTCCCTGGAAACAGTAACTCTAAATCAGGAATGAGCAACTCTTTACAGCCCATCGAGTTGCTCACGGTGGTTGTTAAACCCACAAACAAACAAAAGCGTTTGTTTTTTGTAGACAATATAACTTACATGAGGGTTTATTTTTGAACTATTTATTTGACATATTAAGATTAATAAAGCTGTAACTATTCAGACGCCCTTTCAATGCACATAGAAGTTTTTCATTCTGATATAGATTATTTACTAAAACTTTTATTTTAAATTATATGAATAGTCAAAAATAATGATCAGCCAAATATAAGTCATTTGATGAACAAGGTATTATTGCACCGATGAAAAGAATCTGCTAACATCTGTTCTCTTTCTCTTTATCTCGTAATCCAAGAAAATATCATTTTTACATCATTGCGAGAAAAAAAGAACGGAAAAGAAAAAGTGTAGGAATACAAGTATAAAATAGCTCTGATCACAAAAGACAAAACATCGAGCCAATAATGTTACTATGGTAACGCTGGTAATCTTCTTCCTCTCTGAGCCTGGAGTCGACCATCCGTTAAAAGACGATTTTGTCGAAAGAACTCTAAGACTCGGAGGAGCGATGCTTCATGTATCAGGAAGAGCTTCTGATCCTCAGCCGAGGTCCTGTAAGATATATAAAGGGTTTGAGATTGTTAAAGCTGCGCGGTGTTTCAAGATGTTGGAAATACGGGACTCATGCAGGACAAGTAGAGTGTATCAAATAAGAGTAAAAGGTAGGGGAGAGCTCCAATTCCGGGTTAAGTGAGTAACAAAAGTAAGTTTATGAAAGCTGGGAGAAAAAATAATATATATCATGAGCTCGAATCATGGACTCCATTTTCCTGTCTTTTTCCTGGGTGAATTGAATTATAGCGCATTTTCTTTTTCTTGGATGGAAAAATCCCCCTTTGCAACCCGTCTGGAAGCTACTCGAGAATTGGAAAGATATATGTTTTGCTCATCGTAAACAAAAATATGCCTCGTATTACTTACAGATCGCGAAAATGGAAAATGGAAAAAAAAATCCATACTAAAAAATACGTTCTTGTAATTGTAAACAGTTAAAAGTCAAAGTATTGGACATTAACAAAATGAATAAAAATATCAGCGCGAAGTTATCAATTAATTCACACCGTCTTGTTAGTCATACAATATTAGATATATGCATGTCATCGTAGAGATATTTTTCCTTCATTAATTTTTAAAAGACGATTAAAAGACATCGAAATCATATATTTTTCTCCTTCCAAGGTAAGTTTCATTCCTCGTTTAAATCTATTCCTTTTTTTCTCTTTTTGCTTTTCTTTGACGTGTAAAATAGTGCTTTAATAAAGATAGCAAAAGATAGCAACTGCTTGCTTTTTAAAGAAGTGTGATTTAAAACTCTGAGTTATAGGAGGAAGTTTCTTGCATTCATTATTCTTGTTTCATTGTTTGATATAGGAAAAATATCGACAGATCATTTTGTATCAGAAAGTTTTAACACAAAATAATACTAACACCGATAATAATTTCAAGTGTTTTTAATTAAAAGGTATCCCATACTTATTATTTAGTTTCGCATTATCAGTAAGTGCAAAGAGAACGCGGGACATTTTCTGTATAATTACTGTACGTTCATCAATGTGCTTATGCTGACTGATATCTGCAAAATCAAGACCTCATAAAACTGCTCTAGGGATTTCTGCATATTGGGAAACCCCTAAACCCCTGTTTGTGTAAACTGACTTAATAGCACCGTTGGTGTACACAGGAGCATTGTTGTGCCCTGAACTAGGCTGTAGTAACTCACCTTTAATAAACCGGCAGATCACTATCCTTCGATAATCTGAATACTTTACCCGAATCTACTACTCTTCTGTCATCAATCAACCAGCCGGGTGCATCAATTCAGTGTTAAGCGCTTTATACGCGTGCGTGCGGATGGCGGTTGGCTTTCATTGTCCCTTGCTGCAGAGGATAAAAGATGGCGACCTAGTACCCTCCCTCCCTTCACATCCCTCCCTTCTGTGCCCTTCCCCAGCCTTCCCTAAATATCTGCCTCCCACAAAACATCCGGACCAGATGGCGGGAAGTGGCTCCGTTGCAAAATCCATTATGACCTCCAGGGAATTTTCCTGTTTGAAAAACAGTAGTTGCGAACCATGGCTATCCGTCATCCAGGTGTTAATCTTTTTTGAGAAAGTAATAAACACACTGATGCTACCTCCTAGTGTCACATCTAATCGATTTTATCCCATATTAGGCCACTAATATCATTAGAGTAATGACTAGATTCCTTTTCACATTACAGGTTTCATAGAGAAAACTGGAGTTCGCATATTCGTGATTGAAAGCTATCCTGGCCGTTGATGAACTCGAATTTTAGTTTAACATCATGCCATTAGTTTTATCCATTGAATGGATGTTAAATTAATTGTATGACAGTTTTCAGGTTTTAAGAAAGCACAAATGGGAAAAAGTCATTAGAAAAGACCTAACTGAACACAAAAAGATCACACATATATAATAGGTCCGGTTTTTTTTTTCAGAAAAAGTGAAAAAACAACCCTGTAACTCTTTGATTCTGACTTTCAGATTTCGCCGAAAGCTTTGCAAAATATCTTGGCAGAGCGCTGTTGAAGTTTGGTCTTCATGAAGTTGTGTTTTACAAGTATTTACTGTATTAGCGATATTATGCCCTAAATTATGAATAAATAACTTAACCTCAACTTCGTGAAGCAGAAAATGAAATTAAAATTTGCATACATGTTTTTTTTTTCCCTTATACAAACCTGATTTCCTCAATATGCATATTTGGTGTGAAGTAATAAACATAACGTCAATTCTCATAAGCAAGTTTCAAGAAATGCGACTCGGAATCTTGTTACCTGAATGTAAGGTGAAAAGAATCGCATGTGAGATTTTTTACGCTTTCCAACCGTAGGTTGAAGAAGCGTATATGCTCCAGCTTTGTCCGTCCGTCTGTCTGTCCGTCTGTCGGCACGATAACTCACGTAAAAATGTTTCGATATCGATGAAAGTTTAGTATGTGGTAGGGGACAACCTGCGGACCAAACCTACTAAAAATGCACGAAATGGGGTCAAAGGTCACGGCATAGCAGCGGGATCCATTCCATTGCCCTTATGCATCATAACTTGCGTAAATATGGTTCGATGTCGATGAAATTTTAATACATTGTAGGGGACCACCTGGGAATGAACTCAATTAAAAATGTCTGAAGTGGGGTCAAAGGTCAGGACATAGGAGCGGGATGCATTCCATTGCCCTTATGTGTCATAACGTGCGTAAAAATAATTCGATATCGATGAAAGTTGAGTATGTGGTAGGGGACCAACTGGGGACGAACCCTATTGAAAATGGACGAAATGGGGTCAAAGGTCACGGCATAGGAGCGGGATCCATTCCATGCCCTTATGCGTCAGAACTTGCGTAAGTATGGTTTGGTGTCGATGAAATTTTAGTATATTGTAGGGGACCACCTGGGAATAAACCCTATCAAAAATGGGTGAAGTGGGTCAAAGGTCAGGACATAGGAGCGGGATGCATTCCATTGCCCTTATGCTTCATAACGTGCGTAAAAATAGTTCGATATCGATGAAATTTTAGTATGTGGTAGGGGACCACCTGGGGACGAACCCTATTGAAAATGGACGAAATGGGATCAAAGGTTAGGACATAGGATCGGGATCCATTCCATCGCCCTTATCCCACATGCACTATTAAGGTGGACGTCAAGTAATTTTGCTTCCTATACTTCCAATGGAAAAACATTTGTACACATTTCCTTCTCAATTATTGTGTTTCTAAGGATGAAAATTTGAACATCGATTAAAATAACTTCATATTAGAACTTGGAATACTTAATATTTCCTAAAACATAACCATAATTATATAAAAAATCAATAACTTTTCCTTTGGTGGTGTTGGAACCAGAAAAAAATGGCGCGATCTGTACTTTGATGGCGTCAGTAGACAAACAAATGTGGCATTTCAGAATTATGGTTATGTTTTAAAAAATATTAAGCATTCCAAGTTATAAAATGAAGCTAATTTAATCGATGGTCAAATTTTCATCCTTGGGAACGCATTAATTGTGACGAAAATGTGTACAGACGTTTTCCCATTGAAAGTATAGGAAGCAAAATTACTTGACGTCCACCTTAAATGTGAAATTCTTGTATGTATGTGAATTTTATTTTGAAAACGGCTCTAAGGATTTTGATGAAAGTCCTTAACCTACCGTTTTCTGGTACTGGAAATCGATTTAGCTTGATCTCGACTTTAGGAAAATTCGTTTAATGCGTTAAACAACCACTCTGAATTCCCACGTTTTTAGTGTCATGGCGTCGTCCCATTAATGAAGCCCATGCTTAGAAATCTTATGACGTCACAATCTCGCGATTGAGATGTTGGCGCGTGGTCACGCCATCGGTCTCATTACGTCACGCGTTGTGTGTGGATCCTATTACAGTTTTATGACGTCACACTCTTTCGAGCAAATAGTTGCGATTCCTATCTGTCTCATTACGTCACGCGTTGTGCGCGTATGCCCGTCCGCACGATAACTCGCGTAAAAATCGTTCCATTTCGACGAACTTTTAGTATGTGGAAGGGGACCACCTGGGGACGAACCTTATTGAAAATGGACGAAATGGGGTCAAAGGTCAGGGCACAGGAGCGGTATCTATTATATAGCTCTTACGCATAATAACTTACGTAAACATGTTTCGATTGCGACAAAACTTTATAGTGTTATTTCGGAGGTATACTGAATCGGTTCTGTTGAATATCGTCGAAATGGGATCAAAGGTCAAGGCACAGGAGCGAGATTTACTCCACAGCCATTATCCTCATAACTTGAGTGATAACTTCAGTAATGATTTCTGGTATGATGGAAAGCGTATTATAATCAATGTATTGCATGATTTTACTAACTTGTTGTATGTGGCTGCTGCTAATATCGGCATAGTTTTACTCATTGTGCAGAAGATAAAAAGCCTCCTTCAAGCGAGGAGCGATTTCTTCTATTTACAAAATGATATAGATTTACGAATGCGATAAATACGGTAAAAGTTTAAGATAAAAAAAAAAAGACATCTGAATCTATTCAAAAAAAGATTGACCGTGACCACAATTCTTTAAATTTTCTGTTTACAGGAAAATTACTTTCTGTTTTCAGGAAAATTATTACAGGGAAATTACTTCAAGGATCTTAAATTTGTACAAATACGTCGTACAAATGTGAGATGCTTATTTTGCAGGTGACTTCTTTTTCTGATATTTCTGTCCCAAAATATTTCGCAGTGATTTACCTTCTAATTATTTCGTTCCATGCACAAAGGAATTTTTGAACAGACTGCACTTGTGGTGGTAATATAACAACTGGTATAAATGTGCAGTGAATGTAATGTAAAAGTATGATGGCATTCATTTTGCCAGACCTCACTTAGTATACTGAAAAATTGTCAACTGAGAATTCCTAAATTTTTTTTTTTGTGTAAAATTAGAATAATAAAACTGCCTTTGGTATTGAACACAAGTTTTCTGTGCAGTTTATATAAAACGAGAATGATTGATACTGAGAACTACATTTATGCTGACTCCACAACTGCAGCTGGAATGCAGCACGTTCCGTACTCTTTTTCTTCAGAGGAAGAGAAAAAGGGTTGTGGTAATAATATAACAACTCGTATGAATACCTGAGACCGGAGGGATCCTTCCTTCCAGAATTGGGCAGCAAGTGCTGTAAAAGCGAACACATACATGCTGTCTTTCTGGTGTTTCTAACATTCAATCTGGGAAGACACGAGCTTGCTCTGTAATCGACTTCACTTAATTTCCAAAATTTTGGAAGATAGCAACTCGGTTGCTAAAAAGAAGAACGGAAACATAAAGTGATTTCAATAATTGCAAGGGCTAATACACCTGCTCCTTAGGTTTTGGCGATATCGTACTGCTACGTTTGGACGTACACACACAGGTGTCACTGAATTAGAAACCTTAATGCAGATTTTGGATATAGCTGCGTAAACGAAGCTTACGCACCGTATATGCAAAATACCTGGTCACGTCAGTAATTATCAGTAATTATCAACGGGAAAAACAAAGGGTATTTGGGAGTTCCATAAAGGGCTTATTGTGGGTTGCCGTCTGGCTGGAGTGACGATTTTGAGAACTGCACAGCTGACTGGTTTCTCAAAAGGTGATAGTGAGATATCCCTGGTTTTTAAGCAGTGGAAAAATAACCCACATTGCTTGTCTAAAACTACGACGGCGCGACGACAATCTATCAGGAACGAAATCCACGTCGTCTGAGAAGGTTTGTGCGGTGAAACCGGACCTTATGTGTGTAGCAATTCACCGAAGCATTATCAGCGAACTATGAGCAGGGAATTGAAGAAGAGCTATTTTGACAGTCGCATGCCGATACAAAAACATCTGATTTCTAGGAAGAACCGGGAAGTTCGTCTGCAGTGGTGTCAGGAAAACCGTGACTGGACACTGGACGACTGGAGAAATGTCACGTGGTCTGACGGTCGGGTGTCCTCCATGGATTATCTGAACATTGTTGCCGATGAAGTGCATCCTGAAATGTTTACATTTTATCCAGCAGATGACGGTTGTTCCGTGGACGACGATGCTGCTGTCCACTGCGCAAAATGTGTTCAGCAGTGGTTCGGCGAGCATGACAGGGACTTCCATAATCGTCTCTGGCCACCACAAAGTATGAATATGAACCCCATTGAGAAAGTATAGGACATGTTCGAAAAACAGACCCGGGAGCAAAGTCTCCTTCTTTCATATCTGAGCCAGTAAAAGGACAGTCTGGTGGACACCTGATATAGGATAGATCAAGTGCATTCCAACATCTTGTGAAATCTATGCCAAACTGCATGCGTACTGTGATTCGGGCTAAAAGAGGTATTGAATAAAAGTTTCAAATTCAGTGACCGGTATGTATAGTTCCCATTTCTTTCAATGCTTTTAGCTAGAGCCGGATTGGCGATCCATAAATGACCTTGGAAGCAAATGTTTTGCGGCTCACTTTTATGAATTTATTCTGACCCTAAAGTTAACGGTATGTGAACATCGACATTTCCTTTTAAAATGTCTTTTCGATACAAGTCAAAAAATTACTGCAGTGTTTGTGTTAAGGCAAGAATTAATAATAATATTTTACCCATTTTTCTGGACTGAAGCATAAAATATTTTTAGTACGATTTAATGTGTACTTCTTGTGTAGCTGAAGCTATACATAGGGTGCGATTTCTGACAGAGGCTGCCGATGATTTCATTCCACTCATAGGAATTTTAAGGACTAAGCTCAATTCAGAATGGTAAAAGGTCATTTACTTTTAGTTAGAAGGGAAATCCAAATGTGGAAAAAATTTAATCTTTTTCGAGACGAAATATCATAAACGAAATAATTAAGAAAACCTTTAAGAGATTGATAATTTCGAGAATTGCAGGAATTTCAGTGCAAATTTAAAAAGTGAGAGGAATTAAAAAGGGCGGAAATCCACATTTATTTAAGTACTTTCAAATGAGAAAGAGCATTTTTGATGTATCTGAAACAGACTTCAGAACTACAATTTAAGAAATCGTGTGACTGTAAGACTCAAAAAGTAGTAAATCTTATGCAGATCCCATTAAAAAAACAATAGACATACATATATATATTAAGCCACCCCAAAAGTTCTGCCGTAGGTAGAACAAATTTGTTTAATTTTTAATTTTTAAATTATATATATATATATATATATTATATATATATATATATATATATATATTGGTGTAACCAATAGAGATAAGAAGAGGAACTCGTGGATCCGAAAAATGATATCCCTGAAATGGCAATGGGCTGGACATACTGCCAGAAGGACAGACCATGATTTGATGTCGGAGACCATGATTTGGACAGCCGAAATTTTAGATTGGATTCCAAGGGACAGGAAAAGACCCAGAAGAAGACCACATGGGAGATGGGTGGATGAAAATCGAAAGTATGCGGGAGTGACATGGAGGAGACTGGCACAAAACAGACCGTTGTGGAGGAAACTTGGGGAGACCTTCGTTCAGCAGTGGATTGATAATGGTTGACAATGAAGAAGAAGATGATGATGATGATGATGATGTATATCATCATCATCATCATTGTCAACCATTATCAATCCACTGCTGGACGAAGGTCTCCCCAAGTTTCCTCCACAACGGTCTGTCTTGTGCCAGTCTCCTCCATGTCACCCCTGCATACTTTCGAATTTCATCCACCCATCTCCCATGTGGCCTTCTTCTGGGTCTTTCCTGTCCCTTGGAATCCAATCTAAAATTTCGGCTGTCCATCGATGATCTGTCCTTCTGGCAGTATGTCCAGCCCATTGCCATTTCAGGGATTTAACTCTGATCATGATGTCTTCCACTCTTGTCATTTTTCGGATCCACGAGTTCCTCTTCTTATCTCTCCTGGTTACACCAAGTATGCACCTCTCCATGCATCTTTGAGTTGTCTGCAGCCTTTGTATGTCTCTTTTAGTTAAGGTCCACGTCTCTGCACCATACGTAAGCACTGGAAGGATGCATTGATCAAACACTTTTCTTTTAAGACATAATGGCATATTGCTCTTGAAAATTATGCTGTTTCTTCCAAAAGCTCTCCAGGCAAGTTTTGTACGCCGATTAATTTCTTCATCAATGTGACCCTCACTTGATATCTGCTGTCCAAGATAAACGTACGTGTCTGTTATCTCCAGCTTTTCTCCATCAATCGATAAATCTTCATTTCTTGTAAAAGCATTGAACATCACTTTTGTCTTCTGAAAGTTCATTTTTAATCCCACTTCTTTACTCTTGTCAGCAAGTTCCTGGATCATACTCTGCAGCTCTGATGGGCTAGTTGCAAAAATGACTACGTCATCAGCAAAACGAAGGTGGGTTAGATAATCTCCATTAATCTTTATCCCCTTGTTTTCCCAGCTCAGTGACTGAAAAACACCCTCCAATGTGGCATTAAAGAGCTTCGGAGATATGGTGTCACCTTGTCTCACTCCTTTCCAATTTTTATGTGTGTTGTATTTTCAAACAGCCTAATCTTTGCACTTGCATTTTCATAGATGTTATTAATAATATTAATGTATGCATCTTCAATACCGCAGGTTTTCAGAGCCATTGTAACTGCTGATGGTTTCACCGAATCAAAGGCTTTTTCATAATCGATAAAAGCCATGCACAATGGAAGTTCATATTCCCTCGCTCTTCCAATTAGTTCTCTCAGCAGATGGATATGATCTATTGTGCTGTAGCCACTCCTGAATCCAGCTTGTTCTCTCGGTTGAGCCATGTCCAGTGTTACCTTCAAGCGGTGTGAAAGAACTTTAGTGAAGATTTTATAAACTACTGATAGGAGGCTGATAGGTCTGTAGTTTCCGAGATCCTCAATGTCACCTTTCTTATGTAGCAGGATCATTGTAGCGGTGTTCCAATCCTCAGGAATCTTTCCTTCATTAAGGCATCGAGTGAAAATTTGGGCGAGTACTGTTTCGATTTCTCCACTTGCTTCTTGTATGATGTCTACAGTAATTCCATCTTCTCCTGGAGCTTTTCCCCGCTTCATGTTCTTGATTGCATGTGCAACTTCTGCTGGAAGGACTGGAGGAACTCTAGTACTGGTATCTTTCATGATGTCTGGAGTGCATGTATCATCCCTTTCATATAATTTGGAGTAGAAATCTTTCACTCTTGTCAAAATTTCGCCTCTATTTCTTGTTACAGAACCATCTTCTTTCTCAGTGCCAGAATCTGTTTTCTTCCCTTACTGAGATGTCCCTTTGCTATCTTTAGGCTTTGGTTGTTTTCAATTGCTTTCCTCACTAGTTCACAGTTGAATTTTCTTACGTCTTCAGTGATACTTTTTCGTACTGTCTTGCATAGCTCTATATATTCCACTTTGGAAGTCACATCTTCTTTAGTTGTCCTCATCTCTCTTCTTTTTTGCATCAACATTTTCGTTTTTCCTGATAATTTATTTACATGCAACTTGTTCTTAGACCCAGCTAATTTTGTTGCTGTTTCATAAGAGCTTTGGTTACTTTTCTGTTAACTTCAGAGATGTCCACTTCTTCCGATGTTAGGCCTTCTAAAGCAGAGAACCTGTTCTTCAGTTCCAACTTGAAGGTATTATGGTGTTTTTTCAGGTTGGTTATGTCAATAGATTTTGTTTGTCTTATGAGCTTGCCACGTTCAAGTTTAGTGTTGAGGTGCATCTTACATCTCACCAATCTATGGTCACTACCAGTGTTGAACTTGTTTAGCACACTGCAGTCTTCTATGACGAATTTTTTGTTACACATAATAAAATCAATTTCACTTGTCGTCCCATTTGGATGTCTCCATGTCCATTTCCTGTGTGGCTTTTTCTTGAAGAAGGAGTTCATGATGAAAAACCCTTCTGCCTCTGCAAACTCAACGAGAGTATTTCCACGCTGGTTTCTGTTGCCGTGACCGAATTTACCTACTGAAGTTTCATTCTGTTGCCGTTGCCCTATTTTTGCATTGAAATCTCCCATAATTATTTTCAAGTGCTGCTTACCTTTATTATTTAGATGACAAATTTCCTCATAAAATTCTTCAATTTCTTCTTCAGGATGACTTGTGGTGGGTGCATAAGTTTGAATAATCTGAGCTTGGTATCTTTTCGAGAGTTGGATAACAAGCCGTGCAGCTCTGTCAGAGGAACTTTCAACTTCTACAACTTTATCCTTCAGTTTCTTGTTTATTATAAATCCAACACCACTAGTTCTGCCAGTATCTGTCCCACGATAGTAGAAGAGATGTCCACTTTTCAGTTCGATGAGATCTTCTCCTTTTCTCCTTACCTCACTTAGCCCCACGATGTCCCACTTGATCCTTTGTAGTTCCTCTTCCAATTCAAGAAGCCTTGAATCAGAAGATAGGGAGCGTCCATTGTACGTTGCCAAGGTCAGCATCAGATGGCAGCCTAGTCCGGTCCTCCGGGGATTCTTAGCACCCTCTGCCTTCATGTCGCACTGGCCGCTGCCTTGGCCAGGTACATTCCAGCTGCCGGAGACTGAGGGCCAAGATTTAAGTTGTGGAGTCATTTTGGAGGGTTTGGCCATAACTCACCACGCTGGCCAAGCGGGTTGGTGAGTGTGGGATAGAATTTCCTCTAATCCCGATGGTATAGTTATACCGCTATTTGCGGTCGTCAGAGCCCCTTTAGTAGGAACAGGATGCACCACGAGAAGGCGGGGTTGACATTTGTCAAGGAGAGGCTGTGATGTTACGCATCACCTGACCTTACATCCCATATATATATATATATATATATATATATATATTCCCCAGACATTCACCCTCGCACGGAGAAAATCGCACTCCAAACCTCTTTTAGGAGCAAAACCCAACTTTTTCACCTTTATCTGTTCTACCAAAAAAAACGTGGGTTTTGTCTCCCAAATGCACTAGGTCTGATACAGTCACTTTTTTCTCTCGCACCCCTTCGTTAACAATTCACTTTGCATGTGTGCATTACCTCTTACGGACCTCTGGCCAGTTAGTGATACCCATTAGCGCCGATCCATCGCAAGAATTCCCTCATTAAAACCTGAAGATGTAAGAACAGCCACGTGCTTGATACCCTTCGTACAAAGAACGCAAGCTTTATAAAACGATAAGATTATTGACCATTTTCTCGCAGAGCAATAAGTAACTCCATGAACCATTCGGACACAATTCCAAATTGAACTCCTCACTCTGATGATGCAGTGGTCTAAGCGCTAGTTTCTGACCATTCGTCCGTGATGGGTCCAGGTTTGAATCCTGGTTAGGCATGGATGTTGTTTTTGTCTTACGGCTGTGACTCTCTCCCTTCCCTGGAACCAGTTCCCCAAAATGAGCGACGGGTGACTGTTAGCCCATCGAGTTGCTCTCGGTAGTCATTAAAGGCCCAAATAAAAAAAAAAGAATGTAGTTCTCGTTTGACTCAAAGATGTGTAGACCGAATTCTTCATCCCTTGTTGAAGGAAAAGCAGCTCTTGTTGGGGTTGTTTTTTTTTTTTTTAACACGGCTGGCACAAAACTAGAAAATTGGACCAATCCAATATTTCCTCAAGAGCTGATGAAAGAGGGAAGTGATAAAATATTAAAAATAGTTTGTTGCATAAAATACATATACGTATATATATATCCAGAACAAGACCATGTGGGAGATATGTAGATGAAATTCGAAAAGCATATTGGATTGAAATGTGGGAGACTTTCACAAGACAGCATGCCTTATACAGTCTTGAGAGAGTCTCATAAGGCAGTTAGCATAAGGCATACCGACCCTGAATAGGGCGGCCCACTGGTGAATTCTCTCGGTGTCCCGGTGGCCCAGTCTGCACATTTTCTTTTATTTAGCTTATCTTTGTCTTAGTTGTGGTTTTCCTCTTTTGAAGAAGTCTTTATGATCTCTGACAAATGACGCCTCTGTGATTCCTTGGAGCTCTTCATGATTGCATCATCGCTGAAACGTGTTTGACCGTTTTTGAGAGGATGGACACCTACAGAATGGTACGGCATGGTGAAGACATTCCATAGAATTATCACATACTCGTGAATATATCCTGTGTTGGTACTTTTTGTTAGGCTAAAGATAAGTCCTTGTCGGTGGTTCACACTTACTATGTTCTCCGCTATTACTGACTGACGTAAGAACTCCAACATTGCAGTACTCTAACACTCAGATGTTGGAATTCTGTAAGCTATCCACTGCCTACGACGTCATTTTTATTCTGCCAAATTTTGATTCAATGCTGACAAGCAGTGTTAATACTCATGCTTCATTGCATCATGCAGGGACTTAGAACTTATTCAAGGCACTCTGTATTTATTAAATACATATACTGTATGTCACTAAGCTGTTCCTTGAGGTTCAGAGGAAGAATACGCTACTAAATTCTCCTCAAAGAAAGATCGGCTACTAGAATCAAATCTACTGGTGGCGTTAAATTTTACTTACTGTTGATGTATCAAACGTCTCCTTTTCCAGCGATCTTGGCACACAACCCGAGCCACACTGACATCCATCAAACGTACCACACAAGACCCATTGTACTTCATATTCATTATCTTTTTCTCTTGCAGGCATTCTTGAATCTGGTTCTCCCGTGATTTCCTAGGATTTACTGTCGCTTGAGCTGAATAAATTCTTTTAATTACTCATCACTCATTCTCTCAATATGACCAAACCACTAGAGAATATTTATCTCCACCGTACTACAGACATTTTTGTTTCACATTACACATCTATAACACAGCTTTGTTTCTTACCGGATCATTATGCGTCTTTCCACAAGTAACGCAACTTCTTAAAATGATAATAAATCCTCAATAATTTTTTTGAAAATGTACTTTTCTGAAGAGTATATTTTTCTAATGTTAAGTAAATTAACCTAGTGTAAAAACAGTAATAACAATCTGATTAATTTTTTTATTCTAGTTTTCACGAAACTTATACATTCTTCGTTCTTCTATTAATATTGCTATTTCGGTTGTCCAACAAGGGCATAAACTTCGACGACTAGGCAGACAGTTTCTTATGTAACGTTACTGTATCCGTGACGGTAGATATTTAGAATCAAAGAATTAGCACACTACCTCCGCGCCACCTAGAAAATGAACCCAGTTCCATGGTACAACTGCTAGTACCCTAATCGTTAGGTCACCTCGTTAACTGAACATGTCATCGAAAATCATGAAATATTTTTTTCGTGTAAAGTCATTTGAATCTTACGAGCAATTCACTAACCTCTAACCATAATCTTAAGTTGTTCAATCTTCGGCAGTCCCAAAATTCAGCTTTTCCCGAAAAACTTTACGAAAGCAAGTCTGCTCTCCAACGTGACGAAACAGTGCTTGATCAGAAACAAAGGTTGTCATATGAAGTAATTGTAGTGCTATACCTCGAAGAAAGGGTTTTACATTTTTCCCTTATCAAATATGTTACCCAAGAAGTTTTAGTACTACATCGAGGAATATGATGTGCTATAAAGATTAATTTCATTTTTTTTATTTAGTTGTTTATTTTTATCATGTAATCAAGTCCACAGTTCATTCAATTTTTTTATGTGCTAAATTCTTCAGAGTTTAGTGAAAGATAGCCTTCAAAGAATAATTTTTCCGAACTTCCCTACAAAGTTAAAAAGTAAAAAAAAAAAAAGCTTCTAGGCGGAATTTATGTTCCCAGTCTTCTCCATTGGCATGAAAGTCCCTCCGACATCAAATCAATAGACCTGTGTGTGTGTCGACTCCATAGCATCATCAATGCTCAAGCTTCCCAAACTTGTCTCCCCACTGACCCTGTAAGAGCTATGTGAGTTTCACAGGGTCAGGGGAGGCGTGGGAAAGGTGGTACATAAACCTTGTCCCTGTGGGGGTGGAATTCGCTTCCGTACAGCACAGGGAAGAGAGAAAATAAGAGAACAGTTAGAGATGGGAAGCAGGAAGATAGATGGGAGGATACTGAGGGAAACAGTAGCGGTGTTTGACCTGGGGTAATGTGATAACCAGGAAAAATAATGGACAACTATTAGTCGCAGGTGTCAGATTCCGTGTACAATTGACAACGAAATTGACGTTGTTTTCCGAGTTTGACCATCACTTTGTTATTTCCTCTGCCATAAGTTTTTTTTTTTGAAGATAGGCATCAATAAACAGTTAGAGCAGAAGTTTTTAGGAAATAAAATAATATTACAAAGTGGTTGCCAAGAATTAAGAAATGCCAAATCTTCACGGAATAATTGTTTAGATAATAAGTCCCTTTCAATTTTTGTATCCGCCATTTATTACCTTCATAACTGATAAAAACAAATCTCTTATAGCCATCTCTAGGAGAAGATGTTTCAATTTTCGGCACATGAAATAATTACTCTAGGGTTTTTGACAAAAAAGTTTATGTGAATCAGAAAATCTAGACGTACACGTATTTAAAAAATCTTCAACGCCAAAATTAATGATAAATTACCTTGCAGATGGTGGCATACAAAGCAAAATTTGCGTTCAGGTTCATGTTTACGTTCAAGGTCATCACTTAATGTGATTATTAGAATGAACAGTCAGTACAACTAAAATATTAGTTATAAGTAAAAACTGTATGCAGGAAATGTTAAATCTGGCAAAACCCGACCTAAAACACTGAAGTTCATCAGCTCTTCTTTTGCTATGTTCAGAAAATGTGGAAACTATACTTGATAAATTAGTCCTCGTCTCACACATTTGGTTTCTAAATTTACGTAACCTTTGACCATTCATCAGAGAAGGGTTCGGGTACGGATATCGGTTAGGCATGGATATTGTGTTTGTCTTACGGCTGTCTCCCATCCCTGGAACTAGTAGCCCTTAAGTAGGGACGGGAGACTGTTTATATGACATTAAGTTGCTCACGGAGGTCGTTTAACAACTAAACAAAAATAATTTGCTTATACACTGCCGGACAATTGCTAAGGACGGATGTCAATAGCAACGATAGCAACCATAAAACGGAAGGCAGGATAATGTGGAAATTAGCATAAGTGCGGGATACAGTAAGACGTGTTGTGCGTATGCAAATTTTGGATTGCCGAACTTGTTCGTGACGTCATAGCGCTGATAAGAGATATAAAGGATTTGACGCGTATTGACCGTTGTTGTTCAAACGCAAAGTTGAAAGGGAAAGAATCAATTGACGAACTTGCCATTTTCAGTATGTCTTCCCGACATCACCTAGATAATTTTACGCGTGGCCGTATTATTGGCAAGATTGAAGAAGGGCGAAAAATACCAGATGTTGCCAGGGAGTTCGACGTCAGCCACAATGTTGTTTCAAGGCTTTGGAAATCATTTCAAACAAATGGAGAGTGTAGCAAACGTCACGGGGAGGTCGTGCTCGCAGCACGACACCTGCAGAAGATCGGTACATAGTGCTATCAACAAAAAGACACCGGCGCAGCACAGCTAGTGAGGTAGCAAATCAGTTTATGGCTACTAATGCCAAGCGGATCTCCCAAAAAACTGTCGCCAGACGTTTGCATGAAGGGGGACTATACGCCCGCCGTCCTGTTGTGTGCATCCCATTGTCCAGACGTCACCGTACCGCCCGTTTGCGATGGTGCCACCAACATCGCAATTGGACTGATAGCAACTGGTCTGCTGTCCTCTTCTCAGATGAGAGTAGATACAGTCTATCGTCTGATTGTCGACGACAACTGATCTGGCGTGATAGTGGTACTGCATATTGTCCAGCAAACATACAGGAAAGGGACCGATATCCGACATGTAGTGTCATGGTATGGGCTGGCATCATGATCAATGGCCGTACGTCCCTCTATGTGCTTCCAACTGGGACTATGACTGGCCAACGATACATTAATGATGTTGTGCTACCTCATGTTCGCATGTTCCGTGGTGCTGTCGGTGATAGATTCATTTTCATGGACGACAACGCAACATGTCATCGAACAGTCGCTGTCCAAGACTGTCTTGAGAGCGAGGATACTCAACGCCTCGTATGGCCAGCACGTTCTCCAGATCTGAATCCCATTGAAAATGTGTGGGATGCTTTGGGGAAGAGTCTTTCTGGTCGCCAATGCCCTCCAATAAACAAGAACACCCTCATCCGTGCACTGACAGAGGAATGGGATAAATTAGCCTAACAGCTGTTTGATAATGTTGTGCAAAGCATGACACGACGTGTGGAATCTTGCATCGCCCTCCATGGTGGCCATATCCCGTATTGACATCTTACGCCGGAACGCCTGCTAACGGTAATTGCATTTTTTTCACGTTTACGTATTCTGCACAAAATGGCCTGTTTGTCCCTTGAACACGTTCCAAAGCCTTCTGGATTTCAGAGCACAATAAATTGTCTTTCTTGTAATGTCCTGGCATTCTGACATTATTTTATTTCACTTGGCATCCAACCACACTTACTTTTTTATGCGCTATACAGCCGTTTATGATCCGTCCTTAGCAATTGTCCAGCAGTGTAGTATGGGAAAAATAGTGAAATCTTCCAATGCATAACTTCAATAGAGCGAGTGGCGACATATTGTTATCGTTTTACCCCAAATCAAGTGGTAAATTCCTAATTTGAAAAAAAATGATCTCAAAAGTTGGAGCACCCAGATTTTTGAAATTTGATAAATAACTGATTCCGTATCTCCGCATTTTAAATAGGTTATGTAAAGTTAATTTCTTCTCAGCGCTTTCTTTCTCATGGGAAATTCTTATTTAAAAAGTTGCACGGTTAAATATATGAATGTGATCCAGTTGCAGTGGCTGTGCAATGTGGAATAAAGCGGCCTAGAATTTAACTGTTCCCAATTTGAGCAATTTTTATATATATTTATACACTGTGAGCCCTTGCTAAGATGTTTACGGTTCGGCAGAATGATAGGCTATGATAGATGTACGAATATATAGGTAGATATACGATTCGGCAGAATGATAGGCTATGATAGATGTACGAATATATAGGTAGATATACGATAACATCACAGCCTCTCCTTGACAAATGTCAACCCCGCCTTCTCGTGGTACATCCTGTTCCCACTAAAGGGGCTCTGACGACCGCCCATAGCGGTATAACTATACCATCGGGATTAGAGGAAATTCTATCCCACACTCACCAACCCGCTTGGCCAGCGTGGTGAGTTATGGCCAAACCCCTCCAAAATGATTCCACAACTTAAATCTTGGCCCTCAGTCTCCGGCAGCTGGAATGTACCTGGCCAAGGCAGCGGCCAGTGCGACATGAAGGCAGAGGGTGCAAAGAATCCCCGGAGGACCGGACTAGGCTGCCATCTGATGCTGACCTTGGCTACTTACAATGGACGCTCCCTATCTTCTGATTCAAGGCTACTTGAATTGGAAGAGGAACTACAAAGGATCAAGTGGGACATCGTGGGGCTAAGTGAGGTAAGGAGAAAAGGAGAAGATCTCATCGAACTGAAAAGTGGACATCTCTTCTACTATCGTGGGACAGATACTGGCAGAACTAGTGGTGTTGGATTTATAATAAACAAGAAACTGAAGGATAAAGTTGTAGAAGTTGAAAGTTCCTCTGACAGAGCTGCACGACTTGTTATCCAACTCTCGAAAAGATACCAGGCTCAGATTATTCAAACTTATGCACCCACCACAAGTCATCCTGAAGAAGAAATTGAAGAATTTTATGAGGAAATTTGTCATCTAAATAATAAAGGTAAGCAGCACTTGAAAATAATTATGGGAGATTTCAATGCAAAAATAGGGCAACGGCAACAGAATGAAACTTCAGTAGGTAAATTCGGTCATGGCAACAGAAACCAGCGTGGAAATACTCTCGTTGAGTTTGCAGAGGCAGAAGGGTTTTTCATCTTGAACTCCTTCTTCAAGAAAAAGCCACACAGGAAATGGACATGGAGACATCCAAATGGGCCGACAAGTGAAATTGATTTTATTATGTGTAACAAAAAATTCATCATAGAAGACTGCAGTGTGCTAAACAAGTTCAACACAGGTAGTGACCATAGATTGGTGAGATGTAAGATGCACCTCAACACTAAACTTGAACGTGGCAAGCTCATAAGACAAACAAAATCTATTGACATAACCAACCTCAAAAAACACCATAATACCTTCAAGTTAGAACTGAAGAACAGGTTTTCTGCTTTAGAAGGCCTAACATCGGAAGAAGTGGACATCTCTGAAGTTAACAGAAAAGTAACCAAAGCTCTTATGGAAACAGCAACAAAATTAGCTGGGTCTAAGAACAAGTTGCATGTGAACAAATTATCAGGAAAAACCAAAATGTTGATGCAAAAAAGAAGAGAGATGAGGACAACTAAAGAAGATGTGACTTCCAAAGTGGAATATATAGAGCTATGCAAGACAGTAAGAAAAAGTATCACTGAAGACGTAAGGAAATTCAACTGTGAACTAGTGAGGAAAGCAATTGAAAACAACCAAAGCCTAAAGATAGCAAAGGGACATCTCAGTAAGGGAAGAAAACAGATTATGGCACTGAGAAAAGAAGATGGTTCTGTAACAAGAAATAGAGGCGAAATTTTGACAAGAGTGAAAGATTTCTACTCCAAATTATATGAAAGGGATGATATATGCACTCCAGACATCATGAAAGATACCAATACCAGAGTTCCTCCAATCCTTCCAGCAGAAGTTGCACATGCAATCAAGAACATGAAGCTAGGAAAAGCTCCAGGAGAAGATGGAATTACCGTAGACATCATACAAGAAGCAAGTGGAGAAATCGAAACAGTACTCGCCCAAATTTACACTCGATGCCTTAATGAAGGAAAGATTCCTGAGGATTGGAACACCGCTACAATGATCCTGCTACATAAGAAAGGTGACATTGAGGATCTCGGAAACTACAGACCTATCAGCCTCCTATCAGTAGTTTATAAAATCTTCACTAAAGTTCTTTCACACCGCTTGAAGGTAACACTGGACATGGCTCAACCGAGAGAACAAGCTGGATTCAGGAGTGGCTACAGCACAATAGATCATATCCACGTGCTGAGAGAACTAATTGAAAGAGCGAGGGAATATGAACTTCCATTGTGCATGGCTTTTATCGATTATGAAAAAGCCTTTGATTCGGTGAAACCATCAGCAGTTACAATGGCTCTGAAAACCTGCGGTATTGAAGATGCATACATTAATATTATTAATAACATCTATGAAAATGCAAGTGCAAAGATTAGGCTGTTTGAAAATATAACACACGTAAAAATTGGAAAGGGAGCGAGACAAGGTGACACCATATCTCCGAAGCTCTTTAATGCCACATTGGAGGGTGTTTTTCAGTCGCTGAGCTGGGAAAACAAGGGGATAAAGATTAATGGAGATTATCTAACCCACCTTCGTTTTGCTGATGACGTAGTCATTTTTGCAACTACCCCATCAGAGCTGCAGAGTATGATCCAGGAACTTGCTGACAAGAGTAAAGAAGTGGGATTAAAAATGAACTTTCAGAAGACAAAAGTGTTGTTCAATGCTTTTACAAGAAATGAAGATTTATCGATTGATGGAGAAAAGCTGGAGATAACAGACACGTATGTTTATCTTGGACAGCAGATATCAAGTGAGGGTCACATTGATGAAGAAATTAATCGGCGTACAAAACTTGCCTGGAGAGCTTTTGGAAGAAACAGCATAATTTTCAAGAGCAATATGCCATTATGTCTTAAAAGAAAAGTGTTTGATCAATGCATCCTTCCAGTGCTTACGTATGGTGCAGAGACGTGGACCTTAACTAAAAGAGACATACAAAGGCTGCAGACAACTCAAAGCAGCATGGAGAGGTGCATGCTTGGTGTAAACAGGAGAGATAAGAAGAGGAACTCGTGGATCCGAAAAATGACAAGAGTGGAAGACATCATGATCAGAGTTAAATCCCTGAAATGGCAATGGGCTGGACATACTGCCAGAAGGACAGATCATCGATGGACAGCCGAAATTTTAGATTGGATTCCAAGGGACAGGAAAAGACCCAGAAGAAGACCACATGGGAGATGGGTGGATGAAATTCGAAAGTATGCAGGGGTGACATGGAGGAGACTGGCACAAGACAGACCGTTGTGGAGGAAACTTGGGGAGACCTTCGTCCAGCAGTGGATTGATAATGGTTGACAATGATGATGATGATGATGATACGATTCGGAAGATAGATCGGATAAGATTACCTTTCTTAATGATCCCAAAACGGTCGAACCGCTTATCTATCGGTTTGACCGATAGATAAGCTCAGACAGATATACAGTTCAGCTGATAGATAGGCTGAGTAAGATAGATGTACTATTTGGCAGAAAAACAGGCTTAGATAAATGCACACTTCGGAATATAGATAAGTTAATATAGATGTACGGTTTCGTAGATAGGCTAAAAGTTAGATGTACAGTTCAGCAGAGAGACGAACATGCTAAGATTTGTAAGGGCTTATCTGGTTATCTTGACTATAGTTATGAAGTCCGTTTTGGGATCATTAAGAAAGGTAAAATAAAGGGAAGGTATTCTTAGCAAGTTTTTATCATTCTGACAGGCAACTTTAAGGGAAAATAGATAGATCTTTTAGGTGTCAGTCATCCTGACATGTTTGATAAATGTCGGGAAACTAAGACTCCCAACATTCAAACTGTTGAAACATTTCAAACTGTTATTTTGTTTTTCGTGTCATTTTCTTTGCTTTTGGTATTTCCGGTTGCTCAGTTATCCGTCATCATCTCCCACGAACATCTGCCTAGGTTAGAATTACTAGGCTGTTTGCTTTAAACAAATGTATTCTGAATAATTTTGGAAATCACTGTCGGAGTCCATATTTCTCAACTCATTTCTAATCTGGTATCATAAAGCTATTTCTTTTCAAATGCAACTTTTGTACTAAAAATGCGAATACGCTCTACACTTTTTCTTCATTTTCGTGAAATAAAACGATTTTTGAAGTAAACGTGTATATTTTGAAAGAGGACATTCATTAAACAAAAGTGTAGATCAGAAAGAGAAAATTTTTCCTGGATTTTTGAGAATACATGAAGCATAGAATGAAGTAAAGGAAGCAGTAAAATAAAAACGGGTCCCTTTTTAAGATTCCGTTCAGGCATACCGTCCCCCCCCTCTTTTACAAAATACAGTTAGGTAAATAAACACAACCAAAAAAGAGAGACTGACCAGAATGTGAACAAGAACATAAAACAACTGTTCAATGAAGTACAATGAAATCGCCAACTCATGCAGAAGAAAAGAAATTTAGTTAGAGATGGCTTGGACGTAGACTATTTAAAATGTCCTTTTTTCAAGTGAACTTCATTATTACGTCGAAAAGTTTCCAAATCTAAACTCAGAATACTGATGAAGAAATTCCTTTGAAAATGCCTTTAGATTTTACTTTAAAAAACAGCAGTTTAAACACGTTATTGGAAAAACAATTAAGCATTATCTGTTCCATTTCATCCATCTACCAGACTGTATCTCTATCGTCATTTCTGCTTTCTGAAGTTTTCCTAATTCTGTTTCTTTTTTTGCAAACATTTGATCTTAATAAAACTCTGTATGAGCAACACAGCTACTTTCGTACTGTAACGTGCCTGCGCCGCAGAACGCACACGGGATAAAGGCAGATAGCAATGGGAGCACATGTCCGCGTAGCTCAGTTGGGAGAGCAACTTACTCCGGAGTGAGGGGATCCGGATTCGATATCCAGCGTGGACAAACTTGTACGTTACATTGGCGCCCGAGCTTCCAGGATGACCCGACTGTTAAGTTTCTCGCAATGATGTGATGTTCTTTTCACACCGCGAGACAGGAAAAATGAGAATCCCTTCTTCCGTGCTTCTAAAAAATAAATGTGTGTGATGTTACGTTCCACACACCAAATTGTCTGGGAGTTCTCGAATGCACGTTCTTCATCGAATGACTGCGCCTACAGCGACACATGGTCCCGACTGACTGCCTACAGCGACACGTGGTCCCGGCTGACTGCCTACAGCGACACATGGTCCCGGCTGACTGCCTACAGCGATACATGGTCCCGGCTGACTGCCTACAGCGACACATGGTCCCGACTGACCCATGAGCCCGCGTAGTTCAGTTGAGAGAGCGACTTACCCCGAAGTGAGGGGACCTGGGTTCGATGCCCGGCGGGGACAAACCTGTGTTTTTACAGTACATGGATGTAAGTTTCCACTTGTATATTGTAATACCGCGGTGGCGTATTTCGGCATCATTATGCATTTTTAGTTCTAGTCCACTTCAAGTAAATTTATCCTTGAGAATGGAGGCACTTGAAGAACTAACAATACTTACATGCAAATACTACATAAAACATTTATTTTCAACGTATTAACATCATACACGGACATCTTTGCTTTCCGAGATCAACAACACAGCTGCCGTCTTAACAATATACACGCACTTGACGATATACAAGATGTTCAGGACGTCACAAGATATGAATACACAACATGCAGTTCAGAAATTTTGGGATTTAGAAGACTTGATAGAATTATTTCCTTCAATAACGATGTTTCAACGTATCGTCAATTTCATATCCATACATACAAAATAATATGCAAAATCTTTACGCAATCAAGTGAGCAGAAATATAATGGGCAGGATCAACGAACATAAAGAGACACAAAGTACGGCAAAGTAACTATGACCCTTTCCAGAGAGGTCAAATTCAACTCTGCTACTCCTATGTGGGTTGATATAAATAAATCAGCTTCCTACTGCACCTATAAATCTAAAGCCATTCGAGAAACATCGGAGATCATTACCAACAGCGAAGCTTGCAATGATATCGTCTCTATAGAGTTCCCACGAATTTGGAACCAGTTCTTTAAATAATACTACTATCTTTCCAAGATACCGCGTGCCCAACCAGCATGAGGACTTGTGCTTTTGAATGAAAATTACATTCGCATCCACTTGTTTGTTGTATAGTCAAGTCACCTAGTTTAAATTGTTGAAGCGTTTTATTATTCAGTTTGCAGCTTTCGATCTACCTTCCTTGAAAAAGACATCTGGTTGATGCGCGAATGCTTGGAAAAGTATATTTATAGTTTTAAGCCAATAAATCGGATTACTAGAATAGTTTTATTATTTTGTGCTTAGTTGGTGTACAGTTCCTCGTTATTAATTCCACAAAAAAAAAACTATTATTTCAAAAGCAAATATATGTTGAAAAACCAAATGAGACAAGATATTCTTAACAGCTGTTCAGAGTATCTATTTGTATTTATGTTTGTTCTTAATTGTGAACCAAGAGTTATTTTTGCTTATACTCTTGGTTACTGAAAGGGGTTTGCCTGAACAATCTTTTCAACATTCCTATCCCGAAGCTGGTTATATCAGTTCTTTAGGCTTTTATTTTCAATGCATTTAACATGATAAGTTCACCCGAATCACTGACTCACATATTGCGAACCGCAAATTGGATTAGTTGTTTGTTGAACATTACCATTTACCAATTAACATCGGCAACTTTGCAGGAAATGTTATTCACATTTTTGTCCATTTTATCCCAATCAATATGCAACAAACATTACTGTGAAAGTCTTGGACATTGCAAGAGATAAGCTACAGACTGAATGAACTCACAACTACAAATAGAAGGCACACTGAACTTGACCCGCAAAAATAAAAGTCCAAACTGCCGTCATGACATTTGCCACTGTTGTACTATACTTTTTTGAAACACCAACTGCTTTTTGTGAAAATCCTGTATCTCTTTTCTCACTTCAGTATCCCACAGACGAAAAGCATTGCTGAAGATGTCGGAAAAAATGTTATTATTGCAATCTTAACAATCGACGGTAAGTACAAACCAATGAAACCTTAATTCCAAGTTTCAGATTTCAGCAACAAATTGAAATTCAGCTGTAAAGTTCTAATGTGCTACGGAAACTGTAATTTCTAAAATATTTTTACCACGATATTATATTGCTAAAAATATTGAGAGTACTACAGAATCGATACGCAACGTGTTATTCAATGTGATTTTAGTTTTATTCGAATTTGTCTAGACGGAGTACAAATGAAATTGTCATGCAAATGATTTTTTCTTAAGGCTTGCATACCCGATAACTCTCATTTCTTTTCTCCCTTTGGACCTTTCCTGTTATCTGCCCGCCCCTGTTTGCTTTTGTTCATTGTTATGTAAAATGCCACTATTTGACTTCCGAATAAGAACTCTTTCAAGATGTTCCCGATTTTGGGTGTATCGTTCCGTTTTGTTTACATGAAACCTGATCACACCCAACATGAGAGAAAGTAGTTCACGATAAATGTTATGGGATTTTCTTTATTGGGGTATAAAATGACACTATAAATAGCAAAATCCTGCTTATTCACTTTTTAATGAAATTTAAACTGTTCTAGAAATATACCGGGTGTTCCAAAAGTCTTGCACGTTTCGAAAACGTAATAACTCGCGGAGTTTTGAGAGTAAGGCAACGCGGTTTACGTACAAATGATCAGAATGACATCGGGTTTTTTATGAATTTACATGAATTTTTACTCATTTTAATTGCATTTTTCATCGCCAGATGGCGCCATAGGCGAACAGGTCTGGAATGGTGGGTATAAAAGCAGCAGCTGAGAAGCAACTACAAGTCAGGGCTGCGGGTGGCCTAGTGGGCAATGTTCGTGACTGCCACGGAAAAGACCTCAGGGTTGATCCCAGGCATGTGCGAACGCTCGATCCACTAAATACCCGCCGTGCGTCGGATGGGCACGTTAAGCCGTCGGACCCCGGGTACTGCCCCTCCGGTAATAAATAAGGGCGTCTTCCTCCCCCTTTCTACTTCGCTTCCGTGTCACTTTCCTATCGGGCACTCTAGTCCAAATCTCCTAGCTTCCTATTTCTAAGGGTTGTTTAAGACCTGGGGTCAGACACTCCCTTCCTAAAGTCCTCTACAATCAATCAATCAATCAACTACAAGTCACAGCGGTCCGTGTCAGTAAGCTGTCATTCCCGGACAAAGCGCTCTTGGTGAAATTGTGCTATTGCAACGCTGAAAGTGTGAGTGCTGCGTTGAGAGCCTACCGGTCACTGAAAGGTGATCGCAGTGGGGAAGTACCGATGGAAAGTGCTGCGCTGCGGCGAATGATGAAAAAATTCGAGGAAACGGGATCTTCGGCAGCATGCCCACGAAGCGATAGACCACGAACACAATGTTGCTGTAGCAGAGACGATTACGCAGGAAATGAATGTGATTGCAATGTCATCCGCACATGGCGACTCCAGTGCTCGCCATGTTTCTTCGCAAACAGGCATTCCATACGGGAGTGTATGGCGAACACTACGACGGATTCTGCACAGATGCCCGCACAAACTGCTATGGCATCACGAACTGCAAGCTGGAGATTACGTGCAGCGTCAGGAGTTCGCAACATGGTTTTGTCGACAAATGGATGTCGACGAGAACTAGCTGATGAACTATGGAGAACTGGCTGATGTTTTATGGGCTGATGAGGCACACTTTTCCCTAAACGAAGCGGTAGACTCGCACAACTGCCGCATCTGGGCCACGAAACATCCCCGAGCAGTCGTTGAAGTGCCATTTTATCAGCCGAAAGTGACAGTGTTGTGTGGATTCACGGCTTTATTCATTATCGATCCTTTTTTTTTTTTTTTTGAAGAGGTCCGTGGCACCTCCTTCGAAACCGTTTCAGTGACAGGTGCACGTTATGCGAACATGCTACGAACGTACGTTATCCCTAGCTTGCAAGAGCGGGATGCAGTGAAACTGTGCACATTTATGCAGGATGGAGCACCACCCCACAACGCACGTTCCGTTAAGCAACTGCTGCAAGAGACGTTTGGCGCAAATCGTGTGTTGAGCCGTCACTTTCCGAAGGCCTGGCCTCCTCGGTCACCAGACCTGACACCCTGAGATTTCTGGCTCTGGGGTTACCTGAAATCACAAGTGTACAGATGTCGTCCTACTTCATTGGCCATGCTGAAAGATGCCATTCGACACCATGTGGCAGCTATACCACCGGACATGCTCTTCAATGCCGTTCATGGTGTTTTCTCTCGTCTGCAGGCAGTGCTGGAACAGGACGGACATCGCATTGAACACCTGGTACAATGAGGTGTCTAATCTGGTAAAATCAGGTGTCTATTTTTCTCGACACTTCCAACCTGTGGTTGCTGCGCCATCTGGCATTGAAAAATGTAAGTAAAATGAGTAAAAATTTATGTGATTTCATAAAAAACCCGATGTCATTCTGATCATTTCTACGCAAACCGCGTTGCCCTACTCTCAAAACTCTGCGAGTTATTACGTTTTCAAAATGTGCAAGACTTTTGGATCACCCGGTATAAAAAAAAGATTATACAGTATAAGAAAACAAATGAAAACTAGTAGGTACAAATTCGGTACCAATATCACTAGGGGGGATTCGCTACGATATATTTCATAATTTCTAAAAATGAATCATCATTAGTTTTCAATCATTTTCGCCACATCAATTCACATAATTCCAAAGCGCAGACAAACGGTCAAAAGAATGTGATCACTGCGCATAGGTAGTACGCATAGAGAAGCATGTGATCACTGCGCATCTGCTGCCAAAGGCTCTGTGTTCTGCTTTCGAAATCGGGAACTAGTTGAAAGTGTTCTTATTCGGAAATCAAATAGTGGCGGGCAGATGAAAGGAAAGGTCCCTCCTTTTAAATGTTTGTTGGGATACACAATAGCCCCATTCGAGAAGGAGAGAGAATAGAGCAAATAGTTTTCCAAAGTATGAAGGAAGTGGGTAAACAGCTCAACAAGAAAAGTACTTTACTGCAATTTTTAAGAAACTGGTAGTTTCATTCCGTTTGTTTCTTGTTGTAAATAAACATATACTTACGCCCGAGTTTCTAGCGCGTCGATAGGACGACTTTTTCAAGGCTATCAACTAAATTACATGATGAACAACGCAGAACAAACAGAACTGAAAATGATTTACACGTTCATTTTTTTGAAAATATTCGTTTGTTGTGAAGCACGCGCTGTCTCGTTTAGTTAGCTCTGCTTGACATGGAGCGCAAGTTACATAGAAATGAAATATTGCATTAAACTTATCGGGAGACACGCCAGACCGATGTGTGTATATATATAAATATATATACACTGAAGAGCAATTAAATTAGAGACAGTTGGCGTTATGCAAATATGGCGCTGTGGGCAGCCCTGTAAACGGAAACAACATGACGTATGCAGCGATCCGGCAATATAAGGAATGATGCGACGGGAATCAGTAAGAGTCGGACGCAGTATGGGTTAGACGAAGGAACTCAGCTCATTTGGTCGTGGCCAAATTGTCGGGGCCCTACGAATGGGTCACTTTATCTCGGAAGTCGTGCAAGCACTGGGATTTTCACGAGCCACTGTGTCACGGGTGCACCGTAAGTACATCGAATCCGGTAAAACCATTCCTGCAAGGGCCAACTGCTGTGGACAACAGCGTGTGGATGAGCGGGGTCATCGTAGGCTAGCTCGCATGGTAACAGCGGACAGACGGGCCACAGTGCAAGAAATCACTCGGCAATTTAACGCTGGTGCACAAAAACGTGTAAGCAGTCACACCATCCAGAACCATCTCCTCGCTATGGGGTACAGAAGCCATCGTCCCACGAGGGTACCGCTGCTGACCGCACATCACAGGGTGCAAGTATTAGCATGGGCGCGGGAACATCGCCGCTGGACCCTAGACATGTGGGAAAATGTTGCCTGGACTGATGGGTCGAGATTCACGTTGGTTCATGCGGATGACAGGATACGAGTACGGCGCAAACCACATGAAGCGATGGATCCTTCTTGCCAGCAGGGTACTCTTTAAGATGCTGTGGGTTGCATTCTCGTCTGGGGACCGTTTACGTGAACTGAAATGGGACCCCTGGTACGTGTGGCATCATCCCTCACAGGTAAACGTTACCGGGATATCCTGGACGACAATTTGCTCCCGTTTGTGCGTCTTTAACATCCCACTGGGGACCTCATCCTGCAACAAGACAATGCACCGTGCTATCGCTCTCGAATTGTATCCGAATGGTTGGATAAACACTCCACTGACGTGACCTCGCTTTCTTAGCCAGCTAGGTCACCTGACCTCAATCCCATCGAGCACTCTGGGATGCCATCGAAAGAAATGTTTGAGGCTCTGACCCTCCTCCATCAAATCTTCGTTAACAGTGGGAGCTTGTTCAGGGGTCGTGGATCCGTATGGCTTCCCAACCCTTCCGGTGTCTTGTCGAGTCCATGCCTAGACGAATCGCCGCCGTCATCAGGGCGAAAGGTGGTGCTACACATTACTAGACAGGTATCTCTAATTCAATTGCTCTTCAGTGTATATACTTACGATAACCAGAAAAAACTACAGCAGGAGTGAAAATAGGGAAAAACAGTTGAAATAAAAAATATTTATTTAATAGGTGAAACAAAAACAAACGAGCAGGGAGAAAAAAAGGAGTGTAGAAAGCTTTGAAAATTCTGAGCTTTGGCTTTATCAAGAAATAGCAAAACTCAGCATTTACTCACTTCCACAAAGACCTATTATAGTTGAACATGGGTTTCTGCTATGTCATAAATGCAAAGGTTCAAGTCCCCCAAAAATCAACAAAAAAACCATAACTGCCCACATAAGCTCTGAAACTTAAATATTAAGCAATAATGAATGCTATGTAAACATTTTGCATTACATCTATGGCATATCTAGTCCAACCCATAACTCCTCATCGTCCGCAAAAGCAGAAAAACTTCAATACAGGCCACAAAATATTGCAAGATAGGCGCAGAATTTAGACCAACTAAACGAAAAAGAAAACCTGGGAAAAAGCTGCAAAAGAACAAAAAATATTCTTTTAGATGTACACAGCAATGTAAAATTGCCCAACTTTTTTCTTTTCTTTTCTTTTCTTTTTATTGGAGGTTTAACGACCACCGTGAGCAACTGAATGGGCTACAAGTAGTCGTCCGTCCCTAATTTAGGGTCACTGGTACCAGGGAAGGGAGAGAGCCAGTGCCGTAAGACAAACACAACATTCATGCCTCACGGGATTCGAACCCGGACCCTTTTCGGACGAATGATCAGAGGCCATCGCTTAGACCACTGTGCCACCTACTTGGAAGACTAAAAAAATAATTTTTTTTTAGTCTTCTTCCTAACTTGGAAGAAGACTAAAAAATAAAAAATCACCATGAAAAAAGACTTTGTTTGAAGGCACAATTTCCAAAAATGTTTTTGACAGCAGTGCCACGTGACACAAACGTGGCACTGCTTGCTACCCGAGGGAAAAAACAAACTAGGAATTACGGCAAAAACAAAACACGAAGTCAACAGACAAATAATAATGAAGCAAACGCCTGTGCTAAGAAACAACAACTAAACATTTTTAGGAAAATAGCACAGAGGACAGGAGCAAATAAAATACAGAAAATTCTTTACAGACAATTCCCACTATACACTGCATGACTTTAGACAATAGAAACGTAACATAGAACATTGGAAATGCACTTAAAAATAAAAAAATGAAATATGTACACAGTATTATAAGAATGCTTTACACAAATTACAAATGCAGCAAATGTTCCTCCGAACAACGAACGAAAGCGATGCGGAGCCACGAGGCCAAGAACACCGCATGCTTTTACTGCACGAGAACAAGGAAATAAAAGTACAAAAGCAAGAATAAACGCCAGTAAAAGCAAAGGCAAAAAATTACGAACGAATTTCAGCAGGCACAGAAACGAGAAAAACCAAAAACCTCCAAATGGAAAAAAATGACGGGACCTACTTGTTAGGCTTCCGATCTGTACGTAGTCGGAATTACAAATGGCCGACAAAATTGCTGCACTTGAGGAAGAGAATCCCCGAAGGCAGTCCCCTACAAAAAGCACTCCGCAGACAACGTTAGTACACCAATCAGAAAATTCCCAAGTGAAAAAGATATACAGTTTGTTTGGAAAGAGCAGAAGCTCACCGGAATACATGTAAAATATCATCAAATACACCCGATGTGTATTTAATAATATTTATTTGTATTAAAATACCTTATAGTGAAACTACAGACAAGATACAGTTTCTCATAGTTTTTCTTAATTTTTACTAGTTTTATGTTAGCTATTCTTGATATCGAATATCGGTTTTACATTTTAAACTTTTTTGGGGGATTTTTAACTATAAACCCTTTTTTAGGATTTTTAATTATAAACCTTTTTTTAGGATTTTTAATTATAAACCTTTTTTTAGGATTTTTAATTAATATTTTATTATTTTTATTTTTATAATAAACCTGTTTTATCCATAGCACAAAAGTTCTTAAAAGTTAGTTAATAGACAACCTCTAGACCAACTTCCAAAAAGGCTTTCATAGGCCAGAATCATTTTATTAACTGTGATGAGATTAAATTAGATCTGTGAAAAAAAAATTTGTAACTTGTGCCTTCAAATAAAATCTTTTTATCATGGTGATTTTTTTATTTTTTAGTCTTCTTCCAAGTTGGGCAATTTTACATTGCTGTGTATATCTAAAAAAATATTTTTTGTTCTTTTGCAGCTTTTTTCCAGGTTTAGTTTTCGTTTCATTGGTCTAAATTCTAAGCCTATCTTGCAATATTTTGGGGCTCTGTGTTGAAGTTTTTCTGTTTTTGTGGACGATGAGGAGTTATTGGTTGGGACAGATATGCCATAGATGAAATACGAAATTCAAAAGTGTTGCTTTATATTTAAGTTTCAGAGCCTATGTAGGCGGTTATGTTTTTTTTTTTTTTTTTGGGGGTGATTTTTGTGGACTTGTACCTTTGCATTTATGACATAGCAGAGACCCATGTTCAACTATTGTATGTCTTTGTGGAAGTGAGTAAATGCTAAGTTTTGCTGGTCCTTGATAAAGCCAAAGCTCAGCATTTTCAAAGTTTTCTGCATTCCATTCTTTTCTCCCTGCTCGTTTTCTTTGATGTTTTTTATTTTAACTATTTTTTTCCTATTTGGACTCCTGCTGTAGTTTTTTCTGCTTATTGTAAGTATTGTTTCTGATAATTCTGCTCTGCTGTATTTGAGCGTTTGGGTGTTCAGATTGTCCATTATTATTTATTTTTTAAATTCTTTGTAAAAAAAATATGTTCATTGCTAAAGTTTGGTTTGAGTTATATATATATATATATATATATATATATTCTATAAAGAAGATACCTAAGCAAAAAAATACATATATAATTTTGACTCACACCTAGTACAACATAGAAAAGGTTATGTATCTACCTGTGTGAGTAAAAGGAGAAAAGATAAAAAAATAAAATAAAACTACTGAATGTAGAAGGTGTCGAGAATACTGAGCCTTGGCTTTATCAAGGACCAGCAAAAACTCTGCATTTTCTCACTTCCACAAAGACCTAGTTGGAAATGGGTTTCTGCAAGGCCATAGATGCAAGTAACATTCCCACCTAAAATAGTTTAAAATATATATATATGTCATGTCCTCCGTAGAGTTGCATGACCAAGCACTAGTTAACAATTTCGCTTGCATCCATTAACCTTCCTGGCCCGACCCATGCTCTTCATCTGTTACTATTAAACAGAGAGAAGAAGATTAAAGAGAACTCAAGCTGTGAGTGACATAATAATTAGAAATGATTTTCAGCCATAACGAAATGCCAAGTTCGTTTGAGAAGAAATTTAAACCTGAAAATCAATGCAAAAGAAATCCAAATTTTTACATTGCAATTAAAAAAGGAAATATTAATTTTTAACGAACAGATTTTTGAAAGAAAACTTGAGTCTAAAACCCCCTACTCTACAACTTATGACAGCACGAAAACGAGAATAAGTTAAAGATAATAATAAACTAAAGAAAACTTTGTGAAAGTTATATACCTTAAACAGTTAGTTGCAATATGTACAAAGTATTTCAGCAGTGCTTTAAGTGCATAATTAATTAGTTATTAAGAACTTAACTATTTTGAAAAAACAGCGCATAGAAAAGGAACAAGCTTAGCCATCTTCTGTTCCTAGGTACCCCAAAAGACGCTCAAAGTTACAAAAGAAAAGAAAGAGTTAAAACCCGCAAAAATGTTAACAGACAAACCAATGCCTAAAAGCTGAAAAGCTAAAAAACAACAGAGAAAAAGTACATGAAGTACAAACATTGAACTTATAAAACCTAGAACCCAAAAACAAGGAAGAGAGCTTACCTCTTGTGTGACAAAAAATTTTTCTCCTCACAAGAGAAGAACATGGCTGACCTCTTCCGCCACTCCCTAGTTGCTGGGGGGCAGTGAGGGTGGGGCTGATGGCCTCCTCATACAGCAAGAAACCAACGCGCGGATATTTTAACCAGAGAAAAAATATATATAAACTTAAGACTGTGGATCTGTATGATCAGAAAGAGCAGAATTAACTCTCCAGAATACATGAGAAATATTATAAAATACACGAGCAGTGTATTTAATAATCTTTGCATGTATTAAATCACCTTAGTGAGCTTCTATAGATTAATCAGAATCTTATTAATTTTAATGTTGGTTTTACTATTTTTAGTATAGCTATCCTAGTGATGAATAACTAGTTTTCTTTTTTATTTGTTTTTTATTTTCTTTTATAAACAGATTTTTAAGCTTTTTTGTGATTTTGTTTATATTATTTAATTTTTTGTTTTAATAGGACCGTCATATCCATAGCACTAAGGTTCCTTTAGGTAGTTAATAGGCATCCTCTAGCCAACTTCCTTACGGCTTTGATTGGTCAGAATCATATTATTAACTGTGTAGAAAATTAAAGCAGATCTGCCAACCTTACTCTATTATTCAGAATAATTTTTCTTAAAGTTCTTTTGATGAAAGAAGAAGGAATTTCGTTCTCTAGAAAACTTTCTAATAGTATATTAATGTGGTAATTGAAGTCCAAATTGTTGCTGCAAATTCTTGAAATTCTTAGGACCTGAGAAATTAGTACATTCTCAATTACTTTGGTTGAAATGTTATTATTCCAGTGTAGATATTTAATTACTTTGAAAGGAAAATTAACTCTTTTATCAAAGAGGCTAATAGATGGGTTACCTCTGTTGAGCTTAATGCTTAAGTCTAGGAACTCAAGTTCCTGATTACTGTGGTTGGTTTTACATAAGTTAAGAGAGCTAGGATAGATATTATCAAAATCACTCTCTATAACTTCTGAATTATTGATACACAGCAGATCATCAATATATCTAAAAGTGTAAAGGTAGTTATCTGAGCAGGTGGGGTGATTTTTAATGAATTTATATTCCTTAAAGAACAGGAATAGATTAGCGATATTCGTGGATGTTGATGTTCCCATGGGAATACCGTTCACTTGCTTATAGAGAGTATTATTATATAAGATATGGTTATTTTCTATGCAGCAATTGAGATAAGAGTTCCAAGTTCCTACATTAACAAATTGGTTAAGTTTAAATTCTGCATACAGCTCTTTAAAGGTAGTGATTATATCTGATAGAGGCAGATTAGTATATAGGTTTTCAAAATCATAACTATTAATATCTAGGGGACAAACTTTGAGTATAGTAGAAATTACTTCTGCATTATTATTAATTATCCAAAAATCTCTGTACATCAAGTTAGAACAGTTTCTAATGTGTTTCAAAACCTTCTTTAAGACATCTTCAAAAGCAAGATCTATTTTCTTTTTATGACTCCTTACTCCACTAGCTATGAACCTGAACTTCACAGGATCCTTATGAAACTTAACCGTTGCAAAAGAAATGGAAATTCAGGCTCATATCTTCTAGTTTGTGGAATTTTAAGTTTCTTGAAGAATGCCTTAAACCGATTTTCTAACTGCTTGGTAGAATAACTTACGGGCTCGTATGTTACTCTATTATTGAGTTCCATAGTTAACAATTCAAAATAGAACTTCTTACAGATAATTGCAAAATTATTGCTAGCTTTATCCGTAGTGGTAAAAATAAATTGGTCTTGTAGTTTGGAGAGTGACCTTTTAGCTTCTCCAGAGAAAAAGAGATTTCTGTCGAAACAAAAGTCCAGACCTGCCAACTCACCGGTGAAGCTATTGATTATATTATATTTCCATTCTGCGAAGGCCTCAATAGGCTGATTGTACGTTAAACTGGTTTTTACTATGTACCTATTAACATCTTGAGTGAAGCTCTCAAGAATCCTTTCTTTGGAAATTGTGAAGGAAGGTCTGAATTTAGAGCCATACTCTAATAAATTCCTAAGCTTTTCATTTTCAACAAAACTCAAGTTTCCGGTGATAATATGGTTGTAATTCTTATCATAGTGAACTGTTTCTTTATGTTCATCACAAGAACATGTAGTAATTACAGGAATGTAGCTCGAAGAGTTAAGTTTGTAGTTTTTAACTATTGACCCTAAGGTCTTAACATATTTAAAACTTACAATAGACTGGTGCCTGTGGATGGGAAAAAAATTGCATTATTGTAGAACAGCTTCCTTACATTGAGATTATCGTAGGCTTTATTTAGAAACCTGATGGTAACAAAATTACTGGAAAATTCTTTAAGAGAAATTTTATCTTTAAGACAGAGGTGCGATATTTTATATCTCGCCTTATGGAAAGCAAAACCTCTATCTGATTTTCAGTAAACTGAACCGTATTAACTGTGCCATTAAGTTTGAAATGGAGCTAGAGAAGAATGAATCTTTGCTTATTGAACGTAGTGCTTTCTTGATCTAGTAATACTGTAAATGCATTGAAACCAAACTGATGCTCGGTGGCGGAGTGGTCTAAACAATAGCTTATGAACATTCATCCTTGCGAGATCCGGGTTCGAATCCCGGTCAGGCATAGATGTTGTGTTTTGTCTTACGGCACTGGCTCTCTCCCTTCCCTGGAACCAGTGACCCTAAATTAGGGACGGGCGACTGCTTATAGCCCATTGAGTTGCTCACGGTGGTCGTTAATCCTTCATTAAAAAAAGAATATACAACAAACCTACAGCTATACGATGTTTATCGAACCATAACTCTTTTTTGTCCTATGACATAGAAAACCGCCATTTTCAGAGCAAGATTCAGAAGAATCTGAAGCTGAAGCAACAGAAGAGGCGAAGGTGAAAGTATAAACGATTTCCAGTTCTGTTTGTTCTGCTCAGCTAGTAGCCTAGAAAAAAAAGCCGCCCGGTCACCGCATAGAAAGCTCGGCGTTACACATATGTACATGCTTCTCTACACCAATAAACAAACTGATTAAAACTACCAATTTCTTAAAAACTCCATTATATGGTGTATTTTCTTTCTAACTTTCAGTTGATTGCGGCGATCGACAAAGTATTTGGTAGGTTAATGTAAGGAAACATTTCCGCGCTTTCCGTGCAGTTGCGCTGCAGTCTCACAACAAATACTACGATTGGTACTACGGCTAATAATATATAACTGAAAACTTCTTATTAAAATATTTGATTAAATAATTTCTGAAGTAATAAGAGGCAAAAGGCATGTGAACTTCCGTAAAATTATGCGCGCGCGCGCGCTTGTGTGTGTGTGTGTGTGTTTTGTTTTGTTTCGAGGCATAATGGACCCCATGAGAAATTCTGCTGGCTATAAGCAGTCTCCCGTCCCAAATTTGGGACCACCGGTTAAGGGAAGGAACAGAGTCAGCGCCATTGGACAAACAATACGTATATGCAAATACATGCCTCCCCCTGGACCTTCAACGAATGGTTAGAAGGTAGTGCGTCAGACCACTCGGCTCCGGGCTGGTGATTTAGCATGTACTTTACCTGCGTAGATCAACTATTTCAATCCGTAAACAATATCAGCGTTTGAAAGTCCTAAGACAAAATAAATGAGGAGCGCGCAAGCAAAATCAAACATGTCACAAAAATGTGAATTATCAAGTAAGCATTGAATATGAAAAAGGATGATGGTCTTTGATGGTCGGGATGATGGTCGTTTCTGTATCATAAGCCGACCCAAACCAAACAGCTCCTACTCGTTTTATAGGTAAAACTGCGCGATTCAAGCAAAAACGAACATGTCCCAGTTGCAGGCTCAAGCAAAGTCAAACATGTCGAGTGAACCAATCAGAGCTCCAAAATTAGGTCACGTCACGAAGCGGATAAGAGTGACGCAGTGGCATGCATGTTTTCAGACAGTCGACGTGTTCTGCTCAAACGTGATTATTATTTTTGTGTGTTTGTCATACTTTTAGATTTATGGAAGAGGTAGGAGATAGGAGATAGATGGTTTAGTAATGGTGAAGGAATGTTCAAAAGGACAAAGGAAAATAACCAAAAGAGAAAGTGTGAAAGAAAAAGCTAAGAAAGAACGCTATGGTGCACCAGATGGTTCCAAAGTTTCCATGGGTTGCAAACATCAGAACACTCGATTCTTGTGCTATAAAATTCGTCCATGTGATGCATTACTCATACATGTGAACATCAGGAACAATGTGACTGCCTGGAGGACGACTGTGGTCTACATATTTGATTTTTATTAATGCACTTGTTTTCTTTCTAATTTTCATAAAAATCCGTTCTTCTCAGTCAAGCATTTTTTTATACCACCTATTATTATTTTTGTTAATTTGTAATAAATTAAGCAAAATAAAGACTTACTGACATGTGACAGCAACTTTGGTAAATAATGAACAAAAATTGTTAAAAAACAAAACAAAACATCTACTGAAAAAAAAAAAGCTTCTCTTTCTCCATTAGCTTTTACTTTCAAACCTTGAGATTTGTGTTAGAGAATAAGTATTTTATTAAAGGTAGGTAGGTTATTGAACAGATAGGTAGATTAAATTCAGAATATATTCAAGCAAAATTCAACAAGTCATCTGATCAAAAACGGGCATCTGATCAAAAACAAACATGTCACTTGTAGCCCGAACAAAAACAAACATGTCAACAACAAAATGTTTAAAATTTTGATTTTAAAATATTTTTGATCTGAATCACATCTATAGACGTGATTACAGCATCAAAAGAAAAGTGGCTGATAGTTAAACAGTACGAAATTCATTGCGCATAATTCAATGAACTTTTTTCTGCCTACTGGAAATCTTGATCTGATGTACATGCTTGCGCGCTCCTCAACTTAGCAGCATATGAGCGTGTTTATGTGGGTCTGTGTGTCATGAGGTACACAAACCTTGAAAACTAAATATTACATTAAACGAACATTCCTTCTGATAGTCCTCTGAAAAGAATTAAGATTAAATTCTTCATCATTTGCTTTCAACCTGCTGCACGCGTCAGACCGACTTTTTGGAAAGAATTCTTCGCAAAGCGTATTTCACTCAGAGGCGTGTAACGTGATCGCTGCTCTCTAAAATGAAAATGGAGGGCACCTTTCTATCATTCCTACCGATGACTGCAGAGAAAAAATGAATAATATTAAAAGCGAAAGGAGCTGCGTAAGCAAAGTGTTCCTGAAAGACAGTAGTTCATAACAAAGGCGAGAGCGTCTTTTGCCCAAGGGGCGGAATATTCTTATTGGAAATCGGCCTTCTGAAGGCGAGGCATGCATGGATCATGCGAGGTTTGCGTGACTCATCTCTTCCGCCTGGAAATTGTTTCCAGTGTAGCTTCTGGCAAAGAAATCATGGGGACACCTCATTGGGCACAGACTAGAGTGATCTCTTGTGCTGTTAATTCCAAGAGAGATATTAATCGATGTCCTTTCCCTTAAAGCGCAAGGCAATTTATCTGACTGTTTTTCAGAGGAATGTCAGCGTTAATTGCTTTGGAACTTTCGAGTTGGTACTCCTGAGTGCCTCATTACCTACATTAATTATCCCCTCCCACTAACTATAACAACGGCACCTTGGGCAATAAAAACAAATGTTATAATAACATTCTTATCTTGTGCGTCACAAAATCATTTTGCTATCCGTTTTCCAGAAATATCCTGGTGAGTTCTTTTTCTACTCTAGAAGAGGAACACATTCTGTTTAGGGACTACGCACTAGCTTTGTTATCTGTAGGAATCGAAAATGTAAAATTGAATGCTTATATATATATACATATATATATCATCATCATCATCTTCCTCCTTGTCAACCATTATCAGTCCACTGCTCGACGAAGGTCTCCCCAAGTTTCCTCCACAACGGTCTGTTTTGTGCCAATATCTTTCATGTTCCTCCAACATACTTTCGAATTTCATCCATCCATCAGCCATGTGGTATTCTTCTGGGTCTTTTCCTGTCTCTTGGAATCCAGTCTAAATTTTCAGCTGCCCATTGATGGTCTGTCCTTGTGGCAATATGTCCAGCCCAATGCTATTTAAGGGATTTTATTCTGATCATGATGTCTTCCACTCTTGTCATTTTTCTGATCTACGAGCTCCTCTTCTTATCTCTCCTAGTTACACCAAGCATGCATCTTTCCATGCTTCTTTCAGTTATCTGCAGTGTTTGTATGTCTCCGTCAGTTAAGGTACACGTCTCTGCACCATATGTAAGCATTGGAAGGATGCATTGATCAAACCCTTTTCTTTTAAAACATAATGGCATAGTGCTCTTGAAAATTATGCTGTTTCTCCCAAAAGCTCTCCAGGCAAGTTTTATTCTACGATTAATTTCTCCTTCAACGTGACCCTCACTTGATATCTGCTGTCCAAGATAAATGTAGGTATTTGTTATCTTCAGCTTTTCCCCATCAATAAATAAATCTTCATTTTTTGTAAAAGCATGGTACATTACTTTTGTCTGCTGAAAGTTCATTTTAATCCCACTTCTTTGCTCTGGTCAGCAAGTTCTTGGACATACTATGCAGCTCTGATGGTGTAGTTGCAAAAATAACTATGTCATCAGCAAAACGAAGTGTGACGTACCTGCCAGCAGGACGCACACGACATAAAGGCAGATAGGAATCTGAATAATCGTCTGCGTAGCTCAGTTGGTAGAGCGACTTGTTCCGGAATAAGCGACCTCGGGTTGGAATCCCGGCGTAGACCAAAAATGACGGAGAAATTTACTTCGTTATAATGGCGCCCGAACTATCCGGATGGCCCGGCCGTTCAAAATCTCGCATTGGTGTGATGTTATTTCCACACCGCGAGACAGGAAAAATCAGAGAATTCCTTCTCCAGCGCTTCGAAAAATAAAAAAATGTGTGATGTTGCATTCCACACAGCAGATTGACTGGGAGTTCTCAAGTGCACGTTCTACAATGGATGGCTGCCTGCAACGATTCATGGTCACGGCTGACCCGTGGGCCATGCCCCCGGCCCTCTTTGGGGGGGGGGGAGATGTGACGTACCTGCCAGCAGGACGCACACGACATAAAGGCAGATAGGAATCAGAATAATCGTCTGCGTAGCTCAGTTGGTAGAGCGACTTGTTCCGGAATAAGCGGCCTCGGGTTCGAATCCCGGCGTAGACCAAAAATGACGGAGAAATTTACTTCGTTATAGAAGGTGGGTTAGATAATCTCCATTAATCTTTATCCATTTGTTTTCCCAGTTCAGTGAGTGACAGACATTTTCCAATGTGTCATTAAAGAGTTTGGGAGATATAGTGTCACCTTGTCTCACTCCCTTTCCAATTTTTATGGGTGCTGTATTCTCAAATAGCCGAATCTTTGCACTAGCATTTTCATAGATGTTATAAATAATATTAAGGTATGCATCTTCAATACCGCAAGACTTCAAACCATTGTAACTGCTGATGGTTTCACCGAATCAAAGGCCTTTTCATAATCAATAAAAGCCATGCATAATGGAAGTTCATATTCCCTCGGTCATTCAATTAGTTCTCTCAGTACGTGGATATGATCTATAGCGCTGTAGTCACTCCTGAATCCAGCTTGTTCTCTCGGCTGATCCATGTCCAGTGTTACCTTCAAGCGGTGTGAAAGAACTTAAATGAAGATTTTATAAATAAGAGGCTGATAGGTCTGTAGTTCCTGAGATCCTCAATGTCACCTTGTTTATGTAGCACGATCATTGTAGCGTTGTTCCAATCCTCAGAAATTTTCCCTTCATTAAGGCATCGAGTGAAAACATGGGCGAGTATTGCTTCAATTTCTCCACTTGCTGCTTGTGTAATGTCTACGGTAATTTTATCTTCTGCTAGAGCTTTTCGCCGTTTCATGTTCTTGGTTGCATGTGCAACTTCTGCTGGAAGGACTGGAAGAACTCTGGTATCCGTACCTTTCGTAATGTCTGGAGTACATGTATCATCCCTTTCATATAGGTTTGAGTAGAAATCTTTCACTCTTGTCAAAATTTCAGCTCTATTTCTTGTTACAACACAATCTTCTTTTCTTAGAGACATAATCTGTTTTCTTCCTTTACTCAGATGTTCCTTTGCTCTCTTCAGGCTTTGTATGTTTTCAATTGCTTCCTTCACTAGTTCACAGTTGAATTCCCTTACATCTTCAGTGATACTTTTTCGTACCGTCTTGCATAGCTCTATATATTCCACTTTGGAAGTCACATTTCCTTTAGTTGTCCTCATCTCTCTTCTTTTTTGCATCATAATTTTGGGTTTTCCTGATTTGTTCGTATGCATCTTGTTCTTAGCACCAGCTATTTTTGTTGCTTTTTCCATAAGAGCCTTGGTTAGTTTTCTGTTAACTTCACAGATGCCTATTTCTTTCGACATTAGATCTTCTAGAGCAGAGAATGTGTTCCTCAATTCAAATTTAAAGGTATTATGATGTTTTTTAAGGTTGGTCATGTCAATACACTTTGTTTGTTTTATGAGCTTGCCACGCTCGAGTTTAGCGTTGAGGTGCATCTTACATCCTACCATTCTATGGTCACTACTTGTGTTGAACTTGTTTAGTACACTTCAGTCTTCCATGACAAAATTCTTGTTACACATACTAAAATCAAATTCACTTGTCAATCTACTGGGATGCCTCCCTGTTCATTTCCTTTGCGGCTTTTTCTTGAAAAAGGAGTTCATGATCCTAGACTCTTCTGCCTCTGCAAACTTTAAGAGAGTATTTACACGCTGGTTTCTGTTGCCGTGACCGAATTTACCTACTGAAGTTTCGTTCTGTTGCCGTTGCCCTATTTTTGCATTGAAATCTCCCATAATGATCTTCAAGTGCTGCTTGCCTTTATTATTTAGATGACGAATTTCCTAATAATTCTTCAATCTCTTCTTCAGGATAACTTGTAGTGGGTGCATAAACTTGAATAATCTGAGCCTATTATCTTCTCGAGAGTTGGATAACAAGTCGAGCAGCTTTTTCAGAGGAACTTTCAACTTCTACAACTTTTTCCTTCAGTTTCTTGTTTATTATAAATCCAACACCAGTAGTTTTGCCAGTGTCTGTTCCACGATAATAGAAGAGATGTCCACTTTTCAGTTCAATGAGATCTTCTCATTTTCTCCTTACCTCACTTAAACCGATGATGTCCCACTTGATCCTTTGTAGTTCTTCTTCCAATTCTAGGAGCCTTGAATCAGAAGATGGGGAGCTTCCGTTATACGTATCCAATGACAGCATCGCATGACAGCCTAGTCCGGTCCTCTGGTTATTCTTAGCACCCTCTGCTTTCATGTCGCACTGGCCGCTGCCTTGGCCAGGTACATTCCAGCTGCCGGAGACTGAGGGCCAAGATTAAAGTTGTGGACTATTTTGGAGGGGTTTGGCCATAACTCACCACGCTGGCCAAGCGGGTTGGTGAGTGTGGGACAGCATTTCCTCTAATCCCGATAGTATAGTTATACCGCTATTGGCGGTCGTCAGAGCCACTTTAGTGGGAACAGGATGATCCACGAGAAGTCGGGGTTGACATTTGTCAAGGGGAAGCTGTATTATATTGCGCATCACGAGACCTTACATCCCGCTTTTATATATACACATGTAAGGTCAGGCGATGCGTAACATCACAGCCTTTCCTTGACAAATGTCAACCCCGCCTTCTCGTGGTACATCCTGTTCCCACTAAAGGGGCTCTGACGACCGCCAATAGCGGTATAACTATACCATCGGGATTTGAGGAAATGCTATCCCACACTCACCAACCCGCTTGGCCAGCGTGGTGAGTTATGGCCAAACCCTCCAAAATGACTACACAACTTAAATCTTGGCCCTCAGTCTCCGGCAGCTGGAATGTACCTGGCCAAGGCAGCGGCCAGTGCGACATGAAGGCAGAGGGTGCTAAGAATCCCCGGAGGACCGGACTAGGCTGCCATCTGATGCTGACCTTGGCTACATATAACGGACGCTCCCTATCTTCTGATTCAAGGCTTCTTGAATTGGAAGAGGAACTACAAAGGATCAAGTGGGACATCGTCGGGCTAAGTGAGGTAAGGAGAAAAGGAGAAGATCTCATTGAACTGAAAAGTGGACATCTCTTCTACTATCGTGGGACAGATACTGGCAGAACTAGTGGTGTTGGATTTATAATAAACAAGAAACTGAAGGATAAAGTTGTAGAAGTTAAAAGTTCCTCTGACAGAGCTGCACGACTCGTTATCCAACTCTCGAGAAGATACCAGGCTCAGATTATTCAAACTTATGCACCCACCACAAGTCATGCTGAAGAAGAAATTGAAGAATTTTATGAGGAAATTCGTGATCTAAATAATAAAGGTAAGCAGCACTTGAAGATAATTATGGGAGATTTCAATGCAAAAATAGGGCAGCGGCAACAGAATGAAACTTCAGTAGGTAAATTCGGTCACGGCAACAGAAACCAGCGTGGAAATACTCTCGTAGAGTTTGCAGAGGCAGAAGGGTTTTTCATCTTGAACTCCTTTTTCAGGAAAAAGCCACACAGGAAATTTACATGGAGACATCCAAATGGGACGACAAGTGAAATTGATTTTATTATGATTAACAAAAAATTCGTCATAGAAGACTGCAGTGTGTTAAACAAGTTCAACACAGGCAGTGACCATAGATTATTGAGATGTAAGATGCACCTCAACACTAAACTCGAACGTAGCAAGCTCATAAGACAAACAAAATGTATTGACATAACCAACCTTAAAAAACACCATAATACCTTCAAATTGGAACTGAAGAACAGGTTCTCTGCTTTAGAAACTTAACATCGGAAGAAGTGGATATTTCTGAAGTTAACAGAAAAGTAACCAAAGCTCTTATGGAAACAGCAACAAAATTAGCTGGGTCTAAGAACAAATTGCATTTGAACAAATTATCAGGAAAAACCAAAATGTTGATGCAAAAAGAAGAGTGATGAGGACAACTAAAGAAGATGTGACTTCCAAAGTGGAATATATAGAGCTATGCAAGACAGTACGAAACAGTATCACTGAAGACGTAAGGAAATTCAACTGTGAACTAGTAAGGAAAGCAACTGAAAACAACCAAAACCTAAAGATAGCAATGGGACATCTCAGTAAGGAAAAAACAGATTATGGCACTGAGAAAAGAAGATGGTTCTGTAACAATAAATAGAGGCGAAAGTTTGACAAGAGTGAAAGATTTCTACTCCAAATTATATGAAAGGGATGATACATGTACTCCAGACATCATGAAAGGAACCAGTACCAGAGTTCTTCCAGTCCTTCCAGCAGAAGCTGCACATGCAATCAAGAACATGAAGCGGGGAAAAGCTCCAGGAGAAGATGGAATTACTGTAGACATCATACTAAGAAGCAAGTGGAGAAATCGAAACAGTACTCGCCCAAATTTTCACTCGATGCCTTAATGAAGGGAAAATTCCTGAGGATTGGAACAACGCTACAATGATCTTGCTACATTAAAAGGTGGCATTGAGGATCTCAGGAACTACAGACCTATCAGCCACCTATCAGTGGTTTATAAAATCTTTACTAAAGTTCTTTCACACCGTTTGAAGGTGACACTGGACATGGAGTCAACCGAGAGAACAAGCTGGATTCAGGAGTGGCTGCAGCACAATAGATCATATCCACGTACTGAGAGAACTAATTGAAAGAGCGAGGGAATATGAACTTCCATTGTGCATGGCTTTATCGATTATGAAAAAGCCTTTGATTCGGTGAAACCATCAGCAGTTGCAATGGATCTGAAATCCTGCGGTATTGAAGATGCATACATTAATATTATTAATAACATCTATGAAAATGCAAGTGCAAAGATTCGGCTATTTGAAAATACAACACACATAAAAATTGGAAAGGAGTGAGACAAGGTGACACCATATCTCCGAAGCTCTTTAATGCCACATTGGAAAATGTCTTTCAATCACTGAACTGGGAAAACAAAGGCATAAAGATTAATGGAGATTATTTAACCCACCTTCGTTTTGCTGATGACATAGTCATTTTTGCAACTACCCCATCAGAGCTACAGAGTATGACGCAGGAACTTGCTGACAACAGTAAAGAAGTGGGATTAAAAATGAACTTTTAGAAGACAAAAGTGATGTTCAATGCTTTTACAAGAAATGAAGATTTATCGATTGATGGAGAAAAGCTGGAGATAACAGACACGTACGTTTATCTTGGACAGCAGATATCAAGTGAGGGTCACATTGGTGAAGAAATTAATCGGCGTACAAAACTTGCCTGGAGAGCTTTTGGAAGAAACAGCATAATTTTCAAGAGCAATATGCCATTATGTCTTAAAAGAAAAGTGTTTGATCAATGCATCCTTCCAGTGCTTACGTATGGTGCAGAGACGTGGACCTTAACTAAAAGAGACATACAAAGGCTGCAGACAACTCAAAGTAGCATGGAGAGGTGCATGCTTGGTGTAACCAGGAGAGATAAGAAGAGGAACTCGTGGATCCGAAAAATGACAAGAGTGGAAGACATCATGATCAGAGTTAAATCCCTGAAATGGCAATGGGCTGGACATACTGCCAGAAGGACAGATCATCGATGGACAGCCGAAATTTTAGATTGGATTCCAAGGGACAGGAAAAGACCCAGAAGAAGACCACATGGAAGATGGGTGGATGAAATTCGAAAGTATGCGGGGGTGACATGGAGGAGACTGGCACAAGACAGACCGTTGTGGAGGAAACTTGGGGAGACCTTCGTCCAGCAGTGGATTGATAATGGTTGACAATGATGATGATGATGATATATATCATGATGATGATGATGATGATATATCATCATCATCATCATTGTCAACCATTATCAATCCACTGATGATGATGATGATAATGATGATATATATATCATCATCATCATGATGATGATGATGATGATGATATGTATATATATATGATATATATATCATCATCATCATCATTGTCAACCATTATCAATCCACTGCTGGACGAAGGTCTCCCCAAGTTTCCTCCACAACGGTCTGTCTTGTGCCAGTCTCCTCCATGTCACCCCCGCATACTTTCGAATTTCATCCACCCATCTCCCATGTGGTCTTCTTCTGGGTCTTTTCCTGTCCCTTGGAATCCAATCTAAAATTTCGGCTGTCCATCGATGGTCTGTTCTTCTGGCAGTATGTCCAGCCCATTGCCATTTCAGGGATTTAACTCTGATCATGATGTCTTCCACTCTTGCCATTTTTCGGATCCACGTGTTCCTCTTCTTATCTCTCCTGGTTACACCAAGCATGCACCTCTCCATGCTGCTTTGAGTTGTCTGCAGCCTTTGTATGTCTCTTTTAGCTAAGGTCCACGTCTCTGCACCATACGTAAGCACTGGAAGGATGCATTGATCAAACACTTTTCTTTTAAGACATAATGGCATATTGCTCTTGTAATTATGCTGTTTCTTCCAAAAGCTCTCCAGGCAAGTTTTGTACGCCGATTAATTTCTTCTCCAATGTGACCCTCACTTGATATCTGCTGTCCAAGATAAACGTACGTGTCTGTTATCTCCAGCTTTTCTCCATCAATCGATAAATCTTCATTTCTTGTAAAAGCATTGAACATCACTTTTGTCTTCTGAAAGTTCATTTTTAATCCCACTTCTTTACTCTTGTCAGCAAGTTCCTGCATCATACTCTGTAGCTCTGATGGGGTAGTTGCAAAAATGACTATGTCATCAGCAAAACGAAGGTGGGTTAAATAATCTCCATTAATCTTTATGTCTTTGTTTTCCCAGTTCAGTGATTGAAAGACATTTTCCAATGTGGCATTAAAGAGCTTCGGAGATATGGTGTCACCTTGTCTCACTCCTTTTCCAATTTTTATGTGTGTTGTATTTTCAAATAGCTGAATCTTTGCACTTGCATTTTAATAGATGTTATTAATAATATTAATGTATGCATCTTCAATACCGCAGGATTTCAGAGCCATTGCAACTGCTGATGGTTTCACCGAATCAAAGGCTTTTTCATAATCGATAAAAGCCATGCACAATGGAAGTTCATATTCCCTCGCTCTTTCGATTAGTTCTCTCAGTACGTGGATATGATCTATTGTGCTGTAGCCACTCCTGAATCCAGCTTGTTCTCTCGGTTGACCCATGTCCAGTGTTACCTTCAAGCGGTGTGAAAGAACTTTAGTGAAGATTTTATAAACCACTGATAGGAGGCTGATAGGTCTGTAGTTCATGAGATCCTCAATGTCACCTTTTTTATGTAGCAAGATCATTATAGCGTTGTTCCAATCCTCAGGAATTTTCCCTTCATTAAGGCATCGAGTGAAAATTTGGGCGAGTACTGTTTCGATTTCTCCACTTGCTTCTTGTATGATGTCTACAGTAATTCCATCTTCTCCTGGAGCTTTTCCCCGCTTCATGTTCTTGATTGCATGTGCAACTTCTGCTGGAAGGACTGGAAGAACTCTGGTACCTTTCATGATGCCTGGAGTACATGTATCATCCCTTTCATATAATTTGGAGTAAAAATCTTTCACTCTTGTCAAAATATCGACTCTATTTCTTGTTACAGCACCATCTTCTTTTCTCAGTGCCATAATCTGTTTTTTTCCCTTACTGAGATGTCCCTTTGCTATCTTTAGGCTTTGGTGGTTTTCAATTGCTTTCCTTACTAGTTCACAGTTGAATTTCCTTACGTCTTCAGTGATACTGTTTCGTACTGTCTTGCATAGCTCTATATATTCCACTTTGGAAGTCACATCTTCTTTAGTTGTCTTCATCTCTCTTCTTTTTTGCATCAACATTTTGGTTTTTCCTGATAATTTGTTCACATGCAATTTGTTCTTAGACCCAGCTAATTTTGTTGCTGTTTCCATAAGAGCTTTGGTTACTTTTCTGTTAACTTCAGAAATATCCACTTCTTCCGATGTTATGCCTTCTAAAGCAGAGAATCTGTTCTTCAGTTCCAATTTGAAGGTATTATGGTGTTTTTTAAGGTTGGTTATGTCAATACATTTTGTTTGTCTTATGAGCTTGCTACGTTCGAGTTTAGTGTTGAGGTGCATCTTACATCTCACCAATCTATGGTCACTGCTTGTGTTGAACTTGTTTATCACACTGCAGTCTTCTATGACAAATTTTTTGTTACACATAATAAAATCAATTTCACTTGTCGTCCCATTTGGATGTCTCCATGTCCATTTCCTGTGTGGCTTTTTCTTGAAAAAGGAGTTCAAGATGAAAAACCCTTCTGCCTCTGCAAACTCTACGAGACTATTTCCACGCTCGTTTCTGTTGCCGTGACCGAATTTACCTACTGAAGTTTCATTCTGTTGCCGCTGCCCTATTTTTGCATTGAAATCTTCCATAATTATCTTCAAGTGCTGCTTACCTTTATTATTTAGATCACGAATTTCCTCATAAAATTCTTCAATTTCTTCTTCAGCATGACTTGTGGTGGGTGCATAAGTTTGAATAATCTGAGCCTGGTATCTTCTCGAGAGTTGGATAACGAGTCGTGCAGCTCTGTCAGAGGAACTTTCAACTTCTACAACTTTATCCTTGAGTTTCTTGTTTATTATAAATCCAACACCACTAGTTCTGCCAGTATCTGTCCCACGATAGTAGAAGAGATGTCCACTTTTCAGTTCAATGAGATCTTCTCCTTTTCTCCTTACCTCACTTAGCCCGACGATGTCCCACTTGATCCTTTGTAGTTTCTCTTCCAATTCAAGAAGCCTTGAATCAGAAGATAGGGAGCGTCCGTTATACGTAGCCAAGGTCAGCATCAGATGGCAGCCTAGTCCGGTCCTCCGGGGATTCTTAGCACCCTCTGCCTTCATGTCGCACTGGCCGCTGCCTTGGCCAGGTACATTCCAGCTGCCGGAGACTGAGGGCCAAGATTTAAAATTGTGGAGTCATTTTGGAGGGGTTTGGCCATAACTGACCACGCTGGCCAAGCGGGTTGGTGAGTGTGGGATAGCATTTCCTCAAATCCCGATGGTATAGTTATACCGCTATTGGCGGTCGTCAGAGCCCCTTTAGTGGGAACAGGATGTACCACGAGAAGGCGGGGTTGACATTTGTCAAGGAGAGGCTGTGATGTTACGCATTACCTGACCTTACATCCCATATATATATCATCATCATCATCATTGTCAACCATTATCAATCCACTGCTGGACGAAGGTCTCCCCAAGTTTCCTCCACAACGGTTTGTCTTGTGCCAGTCTCCTCCATGTCACTCCGGCATACTTTCGAATTTCATCCACCCATCTTCCATGTGGTCTTCTTCTGGGTCTTTTCCTGTCCCTTGGAATCCAATCTAAAATTTCGGCTGTCCATCGATGGTCTGTTCTTCTGGCAGTATGTCCAGCCCATTGCCATTTCAGGGATTTAACTCTGATCATGATGTCTTTCACTCTTGCCATTTTTCGGATCCACGAGTTCCTCTTCTTATCTCTCCTGGTTACACCAAGCATGCACCTCTCCATGCTGCTTTGAGTTGTCTGCAGCCTTTGTATGTCTCTTTTAGCTAAGGTCCACGTCTCTGCACCATACGTAAGCACTGGAAAGATGCATTGATCAAACACTTTTCTTTTAAGACATAATGGCATATTGCTCTTGAAAATTATGCTTTTTCTTCCAAAAACTCTCCAGGCAAGTTTTGTACGCCGATTAATTTCTTCACCAATGTGACCCTCACTTGATATCTGCTGTAAAAGATAAACGTATGTGTCTGTTATCTCCAGCTTTTCTCCATCAATCGATAAATCTTCATTTCTTGTAAAAGCATTGAACATCACTTTTTTCTTCTGAAAGTTCATTTTTAATCCCACTTCTTTACTCTTGTCAGCAAGTTCCTGGATCATACTCTGCAGCTCTAATGGGGTAGTTGCAAAAATGACTATGTCATCAGCAAAACGAAGGTGGGTTAGATAATCTCCATTAATTTTTATCCCTTTGTTTTCCCAGTTCAGTGATTAAAAGGCATTTTCCAATGTGGCATTAAAGAGCTTCGGAGATATGGTGTCACCTTGTCTCACTCCTTTTCCAATTTTTATGTGTGTTGTATTTTCAAACAGCCGAATCTTTGCACTTGCGTTTTCATAGATGTTATTAATAATATTAATGTATGCATCTTCAATACTGCAGGATTTCAGAGCCATTGCAACTGCTGATGGTTTCACCGAATCAAAGGCTTTTTCATAATCGATAAAAGCCATGCACAATGGAAGTTCATATTCCCTCGCTCTTTCAATTAGTTCTCTCAGTACGTGGATATGATCTATTGTGCTGTAGCCACTCCTGAATCCAGCTTGTTCTCTCGGTTGAGCGTACTTTGTATATATATATATATATATCATCATCATCATTGTCAACCATTATCAATCCACTGCTGGACGAAAGTCTCCCCAAGCTTCCTCCACAACGGTCTGTCTTGTGCCAGTCTCCTCCTTATATATATATATATATATATTTATATACTTAAGAGCAAAACTGAAGACTAAGGAAAAAACTTTAGAATTTAAAACGAAGGTTGCAAAATAACCTGAAGATCAAAACGCGCTACGCAGCAGTTTTGAAAATTCAGAATTCACATTCCATAAAGAAACCTAAGCAAAAAAATACATATATAATTTTGACTCACGCCTAGTACAACATAGAAAAGGTTATGTATCTACCTGTGTGAGTAAAAGGAGAAAAGATAAAAAAATAAAATAAAACAACTGAATGTAGAAGGTGTCGAGAATACTGAGCCTTGGCTTTATCAAGGACCAGCAAAAACTCTGCATTTTCTCACTTCCACAAAGACCTAGTTGGAAATGGGTTTCTGCAAGGCCATAGATGCAAGTAACATTCCCACCTAAAATAATTTAAAATATATATATATGTCATGTCCTCCGTAGAGTTCCAACTAGGTCTTTGTGGAAGTGAGAAAATGCAGAGTTTTTGCTGGTCCTTGATAAAGCCAAGGCTCAGTATTCTCGACACCTTCTACATTCAGTTGTTTTATTTTATTTTTTTATCTTTTCTCCTTTTACTCACACAGGTAGATACATAACCTTTTCTATGTTGTACTAGGCGTGAGTCAAAATTATATATGTATTTTTTTGCTTAGGTTTCTTTATAGAATATATATATATTTATATATATACTGAAGAGCAAAGCTGAAAACTACGGAAAAACTTTTGAATTTAAAACGAAAGTTGCAAAATAACCTGAAGATCAAAACGCGCAACGCAGCAGTTATGAAAATTCAGAATTCACATTCTATTAAGAAGAGACCTAAGCAAAAAAAATATATATTTTTGACTCATACCAAGTACAACATAGAAAAGGTTATGTATCTACCGGTGTGAGTAAAAAGGAGAAAAGATAAAAAATAAAATAAAACAACTGAATGTAGAAAGTGTCGAGAATACTGAGCCTTGGCTTTATCAAGGACCAGCAAAAACTCTGCATTTTCTCATTTCCACAAAGACCTAGTTGGAAATGGGTTTCTGCAAAGCCATTTCCAACTAGGTCCCAGCAGCTGGCCAATCATAGTTCCTTTACATTGCGCTGTGTTTTCAAAGTAGTTAAGTTCTTAATAACTACTTAATTATGCACTTAAAGCACTGCTGAAATACTTTGTACATATTGCAACTAATTGTTTATGTCATATAACTTTCACAAAGCATTTCTTTAGTTAATTATTGTCTTTAATTTATTCTCGTTTTTGTGTTGTCAGAAGTTGTGGAGTAGAGGGTTTTAGAATCAAGTTTTCTTTCAAGAATCTGAGTTTTAAATTATTAATATTTCCTTTTTTAATTGCAATGTAAGAATTTGGAATACTTTTACATTGCTATTCAGGTTTAAATTCTCTCTCAGGCGAACTTGGCATTTCGTTATAGCTGAACATTATTTCTAATTATTATGTTACTCTCACAACTTGAATTTTCTTTAATCTTCTTCTTTCTGTTTAATAGTAACAGATGAAGAGCATGGGTCGGGCCATGCAAGTTATGGATGCAAGCTAAATTGTTAACTAAAGCTAGGTCATACAACTCTGCGGAGGTCATGACATATATATATATATTTTAAAACAATTTTTGGTGGGCTTATTACTTGCATCTATGGCTTTGCAGAAAAGCATTTCCAACTAGGTCTTTGTGGAAGTGAGAAAATGCAGAGTTTTTGCTGGTCCTTGATAAAGCCAAGGCTCAGTATTCTCGACACTTTCTACATTCAGTTGTTTATTTTATTTTTTATCTTTTCTCTTTTTACTCACACCGGTAGATACATAACCTTTTCTATGTTGTACTTTGTATGAGTCAAAAATATATATTTTTTTTGCTTAGGTCTCGTCTTAATAGAATATATATATATATCATCATCATCATCATCATTGTCAACCGTTATCAATCCACTGCTGGACGAAGGTCTCCCCAAGTTTCCTCCACAACGGTCTGTCTTGTGCCAGTCTCCTCCATGTCACCCCCGCATACTTTCGAATTTCATCCACCCATCTCCCATGTGGTCTTCTTCTGGGTCTTTTCCTGTCCCTTGGAATCCAATCTAAAATTTCGGCTGTCCATCGATGATCTGTCCTTCTGGCAGTATGTCCAGCCCATTGCCATTTCAGGGATTTAACTCTGACCATGATGTCTTCCACTCTTGTCATTTTTCGGATCCACGAGTTCCTCTTCTTATCTCTCCTGGTTACACCAAGCATGCACCTCTCCATGCTGCTTTGAGTTGTCTGCAGCCTTTGTATGTCTCTTTTAGTTAAGGTCCACGTCTCTGCACCATACGTAAGCACTGGAAGGATGCATTGATCAAACACTTTTCTTTTAAGACATAATGGCATATTGCTCTTGAAAATTATGCTGTTTCTTCCAAAAGCTCTCCAGGCAAGTTTTGTACGCCGATTAATTTCTTCATCAATGTGACCCTCACTTGATATCAGCTGTCCAAGATAAACGTACGTGTCTGTTATCTCCAGCTTTTCTCCATCAATCGATAAATCTTCATTTCTTGTAAAAGCATTGAACATCACTTTTGTCTTCTGAAAGTTCATTTTTAATCCCACTTCTTTACTCTTGTCAGCAAGTTCCTGGATCATACTCTGCAGCTCTGATGGGGTAGTTGCAAAAACGACTACGTCATCAGCAAAACGAAGGTGGGTGAGATAATCTCCATTAATCTTTATCCCTTTGTTTTCCCAGCTCAGCGACTGAAAAACACCCTCCAATGTGGCATTAAAGAGCTTCGGAGATATGGTGTCACCTTGTCTCACTCTCTTTCCAATTTTTATGTGTGTTGTATTTTCAAACAGCCGAATCTTTGCACTTGCATTTTCATAGATGTTATTAATAATATTAATGTATGCATCTTCAATACCGCAGGATTTCAGAGCCATTGTAACTGCTGATGGTTTCACCGAATCAAAGGCTTTTTCATAATCGATAAAAGCCATGCACAATGGAAGTTCATATTCCCTCGCTCTTTCAATTAGTTCTCTCAGTACGTGGATATGATCTATTGTGCTGTAGCCACTCCTGAATCCAGCTTGTTCTCTCGGTTGAGCCATGTCCAGTGTTACCTTCAAGCGGTGTGAAAGAACTTTAGTGAAGATTTTATAAACTACTGATAGGAGGCTGATAGGTCTGTAGTTTCCGAGATCCTCAATGTCACCTTTCTTATGTAGCAGGATCATTGTAGCGGTGTTCCAATCCTCATGAATCTTTCCTTCATTAAGGCATCGAGTGAAAATTTGGGCGAGTACTGTTTCGATTTCTCCACTTGCTTCTTGTATGATGCCTACAGTAATTCCATCTTCTCCTGGAGCTTTTCCCCCGCTTCATGTTCTTGATTGCATGTGCAACTTTTGCTGGAAGGACTGGAGGAACTCTGGTACTGGTATCTTTCATGATGTCTGGAGTGCATGTATCATCCCTTTCATATAATTTGGAGTAGAAATCTTTCACTCTTGTCAAAATTTCGCCTCTATTTCTTGTTACAGAACCATCTTCTTTTCTCAGTGCCATAATCTGTTTTCTTCCCTTACTGAGATGTCCCTTTGCTATCTTTAGGCTTTGGTTGTTTTCAATTGCTTTCCTCACTAGTTCACAGTTGAATTTTCTTACGTCTTCAGTGATACTTTTTCTTACTGTCTTGCATAGCTCTATATATTCCACTTTGGAAGTCACATCTTCTTTAGTTGTCCTCATCTCTCTTCTTTTTTGCATCAACATTTTCGTTTTTCCTGATAATTTGTTTACATGCAACTTGTTCTTAGACCCAGCTAATTTTGTTGCTGTTTCCATAAGAGCTTTGGTTACTTTTCTGTTAACTTCAGAGATGTCCACTTCTTCCGATGTTAGGCCTTCCAAAGCAGAGAACCTGTTCTTCAGTTCCAACTTGAAGGTATTATGGCGTTTTTTAAGGTTGGTTATGTCACTAGGTTTTGTTTGTCTTATGAGCTTGCCACGTTCAAGTTTAGTGTTGAGGTGCATCTTACATCTCACCAATCTATGGTCACTACCTGTGTTGAACTTGTTTAGCACACTGCAGTCTTCTATGACGAATTTTTTGTTACACATAATAAAATCAATTTCACTTGTCGTCCCATTTGGATGTCTCCATGTCCATTTCCTGTTTGGCTTTTTCTTGAAGAAGGAGTTCAAGATGAAAAACCCTTCTGCCTGTGCAAACTCAACGAGAGTATTTCCACGCTGGTTTCTGTGTCCGTGACCGAATTTACCTACTGAAGTTTCATTCTGTTGCCGTTGCCCTATTTTTTTTTTTTTTTTTTTGCCCTATATATATATATATATATATACTTAAGAGCAAAACTGAAGACTAAGGAAAAACTTTAGAATTTAAAACGAAAGTTGCAAAATAACCTGAAGATCAAAACTCGCAACGCAGCAGTTTTGAAAATTCAGAATTCACATTCTATTAAGAAGATACCTAAGCAAAAAAATACATATATAATTTTGACTCACACCTAGTACAACATAGAAAAGGTTATGTATCTACCTGTGTGAGTAAAAGGAGAAAAGATAAAAAAATAAAATAAAACAACTGAATGTAGAAGGTATCGAGAATACTGAGCCTTGGCTTTATCAAGGACCAGCAAAAACTCTGCATTTTCTCACTTCCACAAAGACCTAGTTGGAAATGGGTTTCTGCAAGGCCATAGATGCAAGTAACATTCCCACCTAAAATAGTTTAAAAAATATATATATGTCATGTCCTCCGTAGAGTTGCATGACCTAGCACTAGTTAACAATTTCGCTTGCATCCATTAACCTTCCTAGCCCGACCCATGCTCTTCATCTGTTACTATTAAACAGAGAGAAGAAGATTAAAGAGAACTCAAGCTGTGAGAGTGACATAATAATTAGAAATGATTTTCAGCCATAACGAAATGCCAAGTTCGTTTGAGAGAGAATTTAAACCTGAAAATCAATGCAAAAGAAATCCAAATTTTGACATTGCAATTAAAAAAGGAAATATTAATTTTTAACAAACAGATTTTTGAAAGAAAACTTGAGTCTAAAACCCCCTACTCTACAACTTATGACAGCACGAAAACGAGAATAAGTTAAAGACAATAATTAACTAAAGAAAACTTTGTGAAAGTTATATACCTTAAACAGTTAGTTGCAATATGTACAAAGTATTTCAGCAGTGCTTTAAGTGCATAATTAATTAGTTATTAAGAACTTAACTACTTTGAAAATACAGCGCATAGAAAAGGAACAAGCTTAGCCATCTTCTGTTCCTAGGTACCCCAAAAGACGCGCAAAGTTACAAAGAAAAGAAAGAGTTAAAACCCGCAAAAATGTTAACAGACAAGCCAGTGCCTAAAAGCTGAAAAGCTAAAAAACAGAGAAAAAGTACATGAAGTACAAACATTGAACTTATAAAACCTAGAACCCAAAAACAAGGAAGAGAGCTTACCTCTTGTGTGACAAAACCTTTCTCCTCACAAGAGTAGAACATGGCTGACCTCTTCCGCCACTCCCTAGTCGCTGGGGGGCAGTGAGGGTGGAGCTGATGGCCTCCTCATACAGCAAGAAACCAACGCGCCGAGATTTTAACCAGAGAGAAAAAATATATAAACTTAAGACTGTGGATCTGTATGATCAGAAAGAGCAGAATTAACTCTCCAGAATACATGAGAAATATTATAAAATACACGAGTAGTGTATTTAATAATCTTTGCATGTATTAAATCACCTTAGTGAGCTTCTATAGATTAATCAGAATCTTATTAATTTTAATGTTGGTTTTACTATTTTTAGTATAGCTATCCTAGTGATGAATTAACTAGTTTTCTTTTTTATTTGTTTTTATTTTCTTTTATAAACAGATTTTTAAGCTTTTTTTGTGATTTTGTTTATATTATTTAATTTTTTGTTTTAATAGGACCGTCATATCCATAGCACTAAGGTTCCTTTAGGTAGTTAATAGGCATCCTCTAGCCAACTTCCTTACGGCTTTGATTGGTCAGAATCATATTATTAACTGTGTAGAAAATTAAAGCAGATCTGCCAACCTTACTCTATTATTCAGAATAATTTTTCTTAAAGTTCTTTTGATGAAAGAAGAAGGAATTTCGTTCTCTAGAAAACTTTCTAATAGTATATTAATGTGGTAATTGAAGTCCAAATTGTTGCTGCAAATTCTTGAAATTCTTAGGACCTGAGAAATTAGTACATTCTCAATTACTTTGGTTGAAATGTTATTATTCCAGTGTAGATATTTAATTACTTTGAAAGGAAAATTAACTCTTTTATCAAAGAGGCTAATAGATAAGATTCTGATTAATCTATAGAAGCTCACTAAGGTGATTTAATACATGCAAAGATTATTAAATACACTACTCGTGTATTTTATAATATTTCTCATGTATTCTGGAGAGGTAATTCTGCTCTTTCTGATCATACAGATCCACAGTCTTAAGTTTATATATTTTTTTCTCTGGTTAAAATCTCGGCGCGTTGGTTTCTTGCTGTATGAGGAGGCCATCAGCTCCACCCTCACTGCCCCCCAGCGACTAGGGAGTGGCGGAAGAGGTCAGCCATGTTCTACTCTTGTGAGGAGAAAGGTTTTGTCACACAAGAGGTAAGCTCTCTTCCTTGTTTTTGGGTTCTAGGTTTTATAAGTTCAATGTTTGTACTTCATGTACTTTTTCTCTGTTTTTTAGCTTTTCAGCTTTTAGGCACTGGCTTGTCTGTTAACATTTTTGCCGGTTTTAACTCTTTCTTTTCTTTGTAACTTTGCGCGTCTTTTGGGGTACCTAGGAACAGAAGATGGCTAAGCTTGTTCCTTTTCTATGCGCTGTATTTTCAAAGTAGTTAAGTTCTTAATAACTAATTAATTATGCACTTAAAGCACTGCTGAAATACTTTGTACATATTGCAACTAACTGTTTAAGGTATATAACTTTCACAAAGTTTTCTTTAGTTAATTATTGTCTTTAACTTATTCTCGTTTTCGTGCTGTCATAAGTTGTAGAGTAGGGGGTTTTAGACTCAAGTTTTCTTTCAAAAATCTGTTTGTTAAAAATTAATATTTCCTTTTTTAATTGCAATGTCAAAATTTGGATTTCTTTTGCATTGATTTTCAGGTTTAAATTCTCTCTCAAACGAACTTGGCATTTCGTTATGGCTGAAAATCATTTCTAATTATTATGTCACTCTCACAGCTTGAGTTCTCTTTAATCTTCTTCTCTCTGTTTAATAGTAACAGATGAAGAGCATGGGTCGGGCTAGGAAGGTTAATGGATGCAAGCGAAATTGTTAACTAGTGCTAGGTCATGCAACTCTACGGAGGACATGACATATATATATCTTTTAAACTATTTTAGGTGGGAATGTTACTTGCATCTATGGCCTTGCAGAAACCCATTTCCAACTAGGTCTTTGTGGAAGTGAGAAAATGCAGAGTTTTTGCTGGTCCTTGATAAAGCCAAGGCTCAGTATTCTCGATACCTTCTACATTCAGTTGTTTTATTTTATTTTTTTATCTTTTCTCCTTTTACTCACACAGGTAGATACATAACCTTTTCTATGTTGTACTAGGTGTGAGTCAAAATTATATATGTATTTTTTTGCTTAGGTATCTTCTTAATAGAATATATATATATATATATATATATATATATATATATATATATATATATATATATCATCATCATCATTGTCAACCATTATCAATCCACTGCTGGACGAAGGTCTCCCCAAGTTTCCTCCACAACGGTCTGTCTTGTGCCAGTCTCCTCCATGTCACTCCCGCATATTTACGAATTTCATCCACCCATCTCCCATGTGGTCTTTTTCTGGGTCTTTTCCTGTCCCTTGGAATCCAATCTAAAATTTCGGCTGTCCATCTATGGTCTGTCCTTCTGGCAGTATGTCCAGCCCATTGCCATTTCAGGAATTTAACTCTGATCATGATGTCTTCCACTCTCGTCATTTTTCGGATCCACGAGTTCCTCTTCTTATCTCTCCTGGTTATACCAAGCATGCACCTCTCCATGCTTCTTTGAGTTGTCTGCAGCCTGTGTATGTCTCTTTTAGTTAAGGTCCACGTCTCTGCACCATACGTAAGCACTGGAAAGATGCATTGATCAAACACTTTTCTTTTAAGACATAATGGCATATTGCTCTTGAAAATTATGCTGTTTCTTCCAAAAGCTCTCCAGGCAAGTTTTGTACGCCGATTAATTTCTTCATCAATGTGACCCTCACTTGATATCTGCTGTCCAAGATAAACATACGTATCTGTTATCTCCAGTTTTTCTCCATCAATCGATAAATCTTCATTTCTTGTAAAAGCATTGAACATCACTTTTGTCTTCTGAAAGTTCATTTTTAATCCCACTTCTTTACTCTTGTCAGCAAGTTCCTGGATCATACTCTGCAGCTCTGATGGGGTAGTTGCAAAAATGACTACGTCATCAGCAAAACGAAGGTGGGTTATATATATATATATATATATATATAGTAAGGTCAGGTGATGCGTAACATCACAGCCTCTCCTTGACAAATGTCAACCCCGCCTTCTCGTGGTGCATCCTGTTCCCACTAAAGGGGCTCTGACGACCGCCCATAGCGGTATAACTATACCATCATGATTAGAGGAAATTCTATCCCACACTCACCAACCCGCTTGGCCAGCGTGGTGAGTTATGGCCAAACCCCTCCAAAATGACTCCACAACTTAAATCTTGGCCCTCAGTCTCCGGCAGCTGGAATGTACCTGGCCAAGGCAGCGGCCAGTGCGACATGAAGGCAGAGGGTGCTAAGAATCCCCGGAGGACCGGACTAGGCTGCCATCTGATGCTGACCTTGGCAACGTACAATGGACGCTCCCTATCTTCTGATTCAAGGCTTCTTGAATTGGAAGAGGAACTACAAAGGATCAAGTGGGACATCGTGGGGCTAAGTGAGGTAAGAAGAAAAGGAGAAGATCTCATCGAACTGAAAAGTGGACATCTCTTCTACTATCGTGGGACAGATACTGGCAGAACTAGTGGTGTTGGATTTATAATAAACAAGAAACTGAAGGATAAAGTGGTAGAAGTTGAAAGTTCCTCTGACAGAGCTGCACGACTCGTTATCCAACTATCGAGAAGATACCAGGCTCAGATTATTCAAACTTATGCACCCACCACAAGTCATCCTGAAGAAGAAATTGAAGAATTTTATGAGGAAATTTGTCATCTAAATAATAAAGGTAAGCAGCACTTGAAAATAATTATGGGAGATTTCAATGCAAAAATAGGGCAACGGCAACAGAATGAAACTTCGGTAGGTAAATTCGGTCACGGCAACAGAAACCAGCGTGGAAATACTCTCGTTGAGTTTGCAGAGGCAGAAGGGTTTTTCATCTTGAACTCCTTCTTGAAGAAAAAGCCACACAGGAAATGGACATGGAGACATCCAAATGGGACGACAAGTGAAATTGATTTTATTATGTGTAACAAAAAATTCGTCATAGAAGACTGCAGTGTGCTAAACAAGTTCAACACAGGTAGTGACCATAGATTGGTGAGATGTAAGATGCACCTCAACCCTAAACTTGAACGTGGCAAGCTCATAAGACAAACAAAATGTATTGACATAACCAACCTTACAAAACACCATAATACCTTCAAGTTGGAACTGAAGAACAGGTTCTCTGCTTTAGAAGGCCTAACATCGGAAGAAGTGGACATCTCTGAAGTTAACAGAAAAGTAACCAAAGCTCTTATGGAAACAGCAACAAAATTAGCTGGGTCTAAGAACAAGTTGCATGTAAATAAATTATCAGGAAAAACGAAAATGTTGATGCAAAAAAGAAGAGACATGAGGACAACTAAAGAAGATGTGACTTCCAAAGTGGAATATATAGAGCTATGCAAGACAGTACGAAAAAGTATTACTGAAGACGTAAGAAAATTCAACTGTGAACTAGTGAGGAAAGCAATTGAAAACAACCAAAGCCTAAAGATAGCAAAGGGACATCTCAGTAAGGGAAGAAAACAGATTATGGCACTGAGAAAAGAAGATGGTTCTGTAACAAGAAATAGAGGCAAAATTTTGACAAGAGTGAAAGATTTCTACTCCAAATTATATGAAAGGGATGATACATGCACTCCAGTCATCATGAAAGATACCAGTACGAGATTTCCTCCAGTCCTTCCAGCAGAAGTTGCACATGCAATCAAGAACATGAAGCGGGGAAAAGCTCCAGGAGAAGATGGAATTACTGTAGACATCATACAAGAAGCAAGTGGAGAAATTGAAACAGTACTCGCCCAAATTTTCACTCGATGCCTTAATGAAGGAAAGATTCCTGAGGATTGGAACACCGCTACAATGATCCTGCTACATAAGAAAGGTGACATTGAGGATCTCGGAAACTACAGACCTATCAGCCTCCTATCAGTAGTTTATAAAATCTTCACTAAAGTTCTTTCACACCGCTTGAAGGTAACACTGGACATGGCTCAACCGAGAGAACAAGCTGGATTCAGGAGTGGCTACAGCACAATAGATCATATCCATGTGCTGAGAGAACTAATTGAAAGAGCGAGGGAATATGAACTTCCATTGTGCATGGCTTTTATCGATTATGAAAAAGCCTTTGATTCGGTGAAACCATCAGCAGTTACAATGGCTCTGAAAACCTGCGGTATTGAAGATGCATACATTAATATTATTAATAACATCTATAAAAATGCAAGTGCAAAGATTAGGCTGTTTGAAAATACAACACACATAAAAATTGGAAAGGGAGTGAGACAAGGTGACACCATATCTCCGAAGCTCTTTAATGCCACATTGGAGGGTGTTTTTCTGTCACTGAGCTGGGGAAACAAGGGGATAAAGATTAATGGAGATTATCTAACCCACCTTCGTTTTGCTGATGACGTAGTCATTTTTGCAACTAGCCCATCAGAGCTGCAGAGTATGATCCAGGAACTTGCTGACAAGAGTAAAGAAGTGGGATTAAAAATGAACTTTCAGAAGACAAAAGTGATGTTCAATGCTTTTACAAGAAATGAAGATTTATCGATTGATGGAGAAAAGCTGGAGATAACAGACACGTACGTTTATCTTGGACAGCAGATATCAAATGAGGGTCACATTGATGAAGAAATTAATCGGCGTACAAAACTTGCCTGGAGAGCTTTTGGAAGAAACAGCATAATTTTCAAGAGCAATATGCCATTATGTCTTAAAAGAAAAGTGTTTGATCAATGCATCCTTCCAGTGCTTATGTATGGTGCAGAGACGTGGACCTTAACTAAAAGAGACATACAAAGGCTGCAGGCAACTCAAAGAAGCATGGAGAGGTGCATACTTGGTGTAACCAGGAGAGATAAGAAGAGGAACTCGTGGATCCGAAAAATGACAAGAGTGGAAGACATCATGATCAGAGTTAAATCCCTGAAATGGCAATGGGCTGGACATACTGCCAGAAGGACAGATCATCGATGGACAGCCGAAATTTTAGATTGGATTCCAAATGACAGGAAAAGACCCAGAAGAAGACCACATGGGAGATGGGTGGATGAAATTCGAAAGTATGCAGGGGTGACATGGAGGAGACTGGCACAAGACAGACCGTTGTGGAGGAAACTTGGGGAGACCTTCGTCCAGCAGTGGATTGATAATGGTTGACAATGATGATGATGATGATATATATATATATCTGGAGTACATGTATCATCCCTTTCATATAGTTTTGAGTAGAAATCTTTCACTCTTGTCAACATTTCACCTCTATTTCTTGTTAGAGAAACATCTTCTTTTCTCAAAGCCCTAATCTGTTTTCTTCCCTTACTCAGATGTCCCTTTGCTCTCTTCAAACTTTGGTTGATTTCAATTGCTTTCCTTACTAGTTCACAGTAGAATTTCCTTACATCTTCAGTGATACTTTTTCGTACCGTCTTGCATAGCAGTATATATTCTCCTTTGGAAGTCACATCTTCTTCAGTTGTCCTCATCTCTCTTCTTTTTTGCATTAGAATTTTGGGTTTTCCTGATAATGTGTTGCTTTGCATCTTGTTCTTAATACCAGCTATTTTTGTTGCTGTTTCCATAAGAGCCTTGGTTAGTTTTCTGTTAACTTCAGAGATGTACACTTCTTCCGACGTTAGACCTTCTAGAGCACAGAATGTGTTCCTCAATTCCAATTTGAAGGTATTAGGATGTTTGTTAAGGTTGGTCATGTCAACACACTATGTTTGTTTTATGAGCTTGCCACGCTCAAGTTTAGCGTTGAGGTGCATCTTACATCGTACCATTCTATGGTCACTACCTGTGTTGAACTTGTTTAGGACACTGCAGTCTTGCATGACAAATTTCTTGTTACACATAATAAAATCAATTTCACTTGCCAATCCATTGGGATGCCACCATGTCGATTTCCTTTGCATAACTTATATATATGAAAATAAATAAATAACATTTTCGAGAAACAGCTTGGAGAATTCTTTAGCTACGCTGCAGGTAAGGAAGGCTTTTCTATCCCGGGACCATGAACTTGCCTTGTTATCTACAGAATCCAAATTATAAAATGAATGCTTTTACACACGCGCACACACACACACACGCATACACGCACACGCACACATATCTATTATCCAATTCATTCTAGGCTTATATTTTATATCGGGAAGTTGGATGAACACTAGTTTTTGACCGATTTTCTTCCATTCCGAAAGAAGTTTGAAAGGAAGTATTCTGAGAAATAATATAGTTCATTTTCATAATTCTAAGAGGTAGAAGTATATTGATCGACGGAGAAAATGCTACACCAGGAAATATTTGTTGGAGCGCTATGCAAATTTGTAGGTATGTGTCGACAGTTGGGCTATGTGTAGTAAATTATTGCAGTTGCGAACCAGTCACGTCAGCGGTGAGGGAGATGAAAGGGTAAAACGGTTCGGTGTAAATAAGTTTGGTCGTCCTGATTTGTGTGTGTGTGGAGCACTGCATCAGAGTGATCTCGGCGGCGAGAGCACGTGTTAATAGTTACATTGCCTGAAAGATGTCATCTGGAATCTTATCGTCATACGTATACCTTCACCAGAGCTTTCATTATAAGACTACGCACAGCTGATTGGTACTGTAAGGCCGGCGCTGCTATTATTAAAAATAAAGTTATCCCGTCGTTTCAGCGAGTCACCTCCTCTTCTTTAATATGGAATCTGACAATCAAGGCGGCTGAAAGACGTTCTTTTCTCTAATGAATTTTAGGAATAACTCCGTCCATTCAACATGGTCAAACTTAACGAAGTGCTATTCTAAAGATTTCATCCTCACTTCCCAGGGTTCCGATGGCTCTCTCGACATGATATTCACGCGTTACCACGTGGCGCACCCTACGCAATGTTCTCCGTGCTGCATCCCGCTATGACCACAAGTCACACGTGGGTTTGGCATCCAACCTCAGACACTCACCCTTCGACGGTCGGGAAGCCAGTGTGAATTCTGTTCGTCTCAACCGCGCATTACTTGGCTCCTAGCCCCGGGATGATCCGCAACTGCACGTGCTCGAACTACACCATCGCTCCACGTGATGAACGGAAAGTATCCAAACCCGACAATTCTATCGGAAAACCTGAACGGAAAGTATCCAAACCCGACAACTCCATCGGAAAACATTAGAAGCTACAATTCCATACAACATACATGACAGAAGTACAAGAACTAGGAGTCATCCCCAGTCGGACGACCGGTGTAGGTGACCCCTCTAAGGTGACCTCTGGGTCCCTCCCATGTCGAGCGCTCTTAGGCGTTGCTGCACCCTTGTTCACTGTCTGGCAGCCGGAGGAACGGGTAATGTTCATCCTGTTTGTGCAAACTAATGTTCTTTACACAATATGACAATACAAAATGGATAAACGAAATGTTCATTTTCACTGTTTTAGAATGACATTAATTATTTACATCTCTACCTTTGATAATTTAATCTCGGGCGATCCTTACAGGTGCTTTCGTCCGTTGGACTGAAACGCAACAGAATGCAACAACTGTCAGCCGAATAGGGTGACAGTAGTTACACGAAGGTAGCGCGCGTCGCAGCAATTCGACTAGTGCACATAAGCGGAGTCAGATGATGGCCGCATCTCACGATAAGCAGTAGTATCCCCACAATCTACAGCGAACGGCATGCGACGAGGTGTAAAGGCGGCTATTATTATCTCCGTACCGACACAGACCGTGAATCGCAGATTGGCTGAGGCAGGTTTGTGCTCTCGCTAGCCAGTGTGACGATTGCCGCTCACCGCAGCACTTCGTTGCTTAAGGTTACAGTGGTGCTTTACTTTGAGCGACGTAGTGCTGTGACGATCCATTTCAGCGACTAGCCTGGCTTTTTTCTGAGAACCTGCGATCGCAGACTGAATGTCTGTAGACGACGTGATCACCGGGCAGATCGTAATTTCATTCGTCACCGTCGTGTTGTTCCTTATTCTGGTGTCATATTTTGGGGCGCTACCAGTTTCAACAGCCGGTCACCGCTTTTACGTGCAGTAAGAAGAATGCAGTATGACGACGATACATTGATGAGGTGCTTTAGCCTGTTTTGTTGCCGTATAACAGTGGTAACCCTGATGCTTAGTTTCAACAAGAAAATGCCCGCTTACATATTGCCAACATCTGCAGACAGGAACTATGCGATACGCAGGTCATGGCATAGTCATCGTGATATCCAGAATTTTCCGCAAAAGAGAGCGTGTGGGACGTTATTGGTAGACGACTTAACGATGTGCAGGTGATGGCATAGTCATCATGATATCCAGAATTTTTCACAATAGAGAGCGTGTGGGACGTCATTGGCAGACGACTTAACGCATCTGCACGGCTTGTTCGCAATATTGAAGAATTGGAAACCCAAGTCAACAACGTATGGCGAGTATTACCTCGGGACACCATCCGGAGACTTTTCGCTCGATGGCACGTCGTATAGCCAAGGCCGTTGCTACCATTAGGCCAGTTAGGCAGCCGCCTAAGCTTCAGACCTCAGAGGTGCACCGCAGTACGGACCTATGAGGGGTGAAGTAATAAGTTGAAGTAGGTAATCGGGGAGTGGGAGGGTCAAGTAGTTAGTCTCGCCAAACACCGACAATGTGTATAGCCCAGCATGAGAGTCATACGACCTACTGACTCAGGCTAAATTATACTGTCTCTCTTCCCATTGCATTCAGGTAATCAGAAATTAAATTATTTCTTCCCACTTACTTATCTACATGTATGGTAAGTTTGGTTTATTTTGCTCATTTCTTCATAATGTGTCATTTTCTTTGTCGATCAGTGTGATGTGAAGATAAAGTTACCGCGAAAGAGATGGAACACTTGACTTAGAGATTCCGGGTAACAATACCATACAGAAGAAAAATTAAAGAATAAGGTAATTTAAGACAGAACTCGGTGAAATAATATCTGCAGCAGACACCCCATCTCACTACGACACTGTACACTCTGCGGCGAAAACAGAACAACAAATTTGACAATTGTGCTATCGGGTCATTCAATTTACATTTTTCTGAATTTGAAATTGGCAATCTCTTTCAAAATTTCAAAATAAGCCTGTAATACTATTATATCACGTGATACCGAAGAACGAAATTTCATATTTCCGTGAAGCTTCTAAGAGACGGGGAAAAAATATTTCCGTGAAACTTCTCCAGACGGGGAAAAAAAAACAATAAAAACCTCAACAAATCTATAGTGATTTCAAATCACTTACCCAATTTTCCATTCACAGCTTTTCAGGTATATCAAAATATTTTGCAGTGGTCCAAAGAAAAAAGAACCGTTAAAACCTCATTAAATTTTGTGTCAATCTTTAACACTTATTGATGACATAGCGTTGATTATGTTTTATCGATAAAAATATTTACGTTACTCCTTTTATCGTTTTCACTTCTATTCATTACCATTCCTGACACTTTTATTTCGTAATTTTGAAGTTGCGTTTGTTTTTCGAACATAATAAATAATTTCGAACTTTATGATTTCTGAAAATTAGCCCCCCAAGAGATTTTAGATGGTTTGGTGGCTTCCCCATAAAAAATTTGTCTCCCTGCAAAGATTAGGTTTGGTAAAGCGCTAAGTAGAAAGGATAATTTGAACTGTTTGTATCGCTCACCTGCAAAAGAGGTCATGTTGCTATTTTCTTTACTTAAGCAACAATTTCTGTTTTACTTTTCCAGAATTTTAATCAGAATGCGTTTCTCTTTAAAGTTAATTTGTTCAGAGTTTTAATGGAATAATTATTAGGATGTTTAAATGCATGTTAATTGCAAAACAGATCACAATGTACTCCGAAATAGGAAATTAGTCATTTAAGAAACGAGTAAAAAATCTATCAAGAAAAATATCTTCAAGTCGTTAAGGACGTAATGACTAACGAGTTACAACTGACGCTCTGAGTGGCGGCTCCGGGATTTGCACATTTTATTCATTAAGCTTCCTACAGCGGAAAAAAACAAAGAGAAAAAAGTCGGAAAGGGACCAAATCGTTGTGTTTATTAATTATAATTATTAGTACATTTGCTCCGGGAGTGATCCATTTGTTTTCATCGGCGATAGACTGTATAATTTCAGCTGCCGTGAAGAATTCATTTGTTTGCTCATGAAAATTAAATTAAAAGCGAGGGCCATACCTCGCTGAAGAAACTCTAGATGCTGCTGCTGCTGAGTAAAAGGCCTCCCTGGTTGAATGAAATCTCTGGAGGGTACCGAGGAAGGAGCAAAACATCCGGCTCCCTAATAGATTAATGAATGCTGAGCAAACCTTTCACTTTGTCAGAAATCCTTTCCGCTGTTAATTCAATTACTGTAGCAAATACGGAGACCCCGTGCCTTTCTTAAAAGTTTTGGTAGTTTCACTTCTCCGCTAGATTTTTCTTTGCTTTTTCTTCCAATTACGGGAAAGGAACTGCTGCCGGAAATAAAATGTATTTAGATGCATGTACAATCAGCGAGCATGAAAATTTATGCAAACACTTTTACATGGGACATACCTACGGTGCAGGAATATTTAAACGGAGAATATTTATTGTACCACTGCGACATTTATTTTGCTCTGCGCAGCATGAAATTAAGTTAAACTTTCATCCAAAATTATTACCCGAAAGGAGCAATAAAGTTATGTTTCTTTTTTTAATATAGTTCTAGAATACAATTTTTCCTTTAGCTTCATACTAATAATTCTAACTATGCGCCATGATGTACACTTCTTGAAGTCACTTTCTTTTAATCACTTAGAAACGTTTTTACTGTGTCTGTAAAAAAGTCAACTCAGTATTTTGAAAAATTTTAATGAACATTTATGAAGTCTTTTTAAACAGTTGTACATCCAAACATTACTGCAATTTTCGAGAATACGGAACCTAGTTATGGCTGCCGCTCTGTTCTCAAAGCAGCACGATAAGCTATATTTCTGAATCCTAACGCTTTTCATGTCAGTAACTGTTCCCTGGTTGTATTGTTTTTGTGCAACAATAACTTCAACTGTAAAGATTTTTGTGCCGCACCTGTGGTATGATTATGTGCAGGAAAATACTTAACCTTTTATACGTATTTGTGCAGTCCAATTCTCATAAGTTTATTTAGAGACTTATTTTGCGTGATCCATATTATCGTTGCAGAGCTTCTAGTAACTGAAATGGTGTATGAGTATGTCCAGTTTATATTTTGTACACAACTGTCAATATTCGAGTGACCACATAAAACAATTAAACAATGATAGATTAAGCATTTGAACAGTCATATTGCCAAATTCATACCTGCAGCATCAGACGTCTCTTCCAAGCGGCTGAAGACAAGACAACCTGAAAATTCAATGGAATGTCAGTGAAAAAATTCCTGAAAAATTCTACTGTAGCATTCACTAAATTTAAATTTTTTTTAGGCAGAAATATATCAAAACCTGAAGAATTCATGCACCGATAATGCGCAAAACGTACTGCGGGAGTTTCTTTTTTTCTTTCTGCGCTTCTCTGTTTATTTGTTTTTGCTGCACCTAAAGCATTTTGAACAATGCCAAATAAATGCTCATTCTTTTGTGGTAACCTGCATATCAACTGGAAATTTGAAAGTTTCACAGCTTAACATTTTTCAGTATAAAAGTCAAAGTGAGTTTTTCGGCGTTGCATTTTTATACTTCGTATTTTTGTAATACCCATAATGATGGTTTTATTTTATAAATTTAGCTGATCGCAAAAGAATTTTTCCAAGACTTCGGAAGACGAAGACATTCGAGGAAAAAATAGTCTTCTCTATTTTAATTTATTTTTCTTTTCAGAATATGACTAAAGTAATTTTTACGCAATTTTAGTATATTCAAAAGAAAAATATTCTGTCGTGTGCGAAACTGCCCTTTACGAGGTCAAGTTGTAACGGTTTTCATATGTTGCTTTGGGCGGTGAGGAAATGCTATTGCACAATGTGAATCAAAAACAATATCCTCCATTGCAAAAAATTATTGGGCAGGAGTTAGCGGAAGCACAAAAGTAATAGGACTTGCTCTACTCAAAAGAACCAGTGAAAGGCTTTTATGTCAGACCTTTGTAAAATCCAGCAAGATAACATTTTTTGCTTTAAATTCATTCAAATGATTCTGCCTTCCAAATGTTTTAAAAAAGATGGCAATAGCTGTTCGTATTCCAACGCTTTAATTGTCCGGTGTTCCATTTCATAGAAGAACATAAAAGCTTTTGGGCAAACGCTTACCTTTATGCGATCAATGGTTTTGTTATTCATGCCCAGCAGACAGAAATCATCTCGTACAAGACACAACCAGTTTCGCAAACTTGGGACATAACTTTTGAGAAGACATTGCGACTGTCAGCAATGTCTTCTAGGGTTACTTACTCAATTCTTCTTGCACAGTTTCCATAGAGCACTCCAGCACACAAAGACTTTTCTCCTTCGTCTTGCAAGTTAGTTTATCTCTGCCATCTAGTAAAATCTTCACAATTACTTCCGGCTCATACTCAAAGTATGTCTTAGTGGGTGACTCTCAGTCTCCCCTGTAGCCGAGTGGTCTGAGGCGCTGGCTTTTTGACCATTCATCCAAGATGGACCCGAGCTCGTACCCTGGATGAGACATAGGCCCTGCGCTGGTCCTTCGGCTCTGGCTTCTTCCCCCTCCCCGGAACCATCAGCCCAAAATTAGGGACGGTCGATTGCTTATAGTCCTATGAGTTGCTTACAATGGTCGTTAAATTTTGATACAAAAATAATAAGGATGTGTCTTATGAGGGATGTAAGCTTAGTTTCTTGGGGTCAACTTCTTTCTTCCAATCAAGTTCCATATTCAGCACATCATTTTTGATTCTTTCTTTATGTTCCTAATTGATTTTTTTCGGACATCTGTTCGGGTGTCCTACCTATTCAAGTTTCAAAGGCATAAATAGGTCGTTCGGGAAGTACGCACGTGTGATATCTTTAGGCATGGTGTATCGCCTCGTACAAGTAAAAATTAATCTAAAATTGTATTAAACATCTTCATCTCAAAATCGTGAAGTGCAATTTCAAGATTTTGAGAAGGTTTCCTTCTAGAGGCATTTCATACAGTATACTCACTTTAAAAAGCTTTGTTTCAATTTCTTTTCTTTATGATCAGAATCAGTCTTCTGATGCATCCCTTTATCTTCTTTTCTCGGGCGAGAAGGCAACATTTTCATGTTGATAGCATGAATTTACAATTTTATTGCTGTAATATCTCAGTTTCAAGAAACCATATCGCGAACGTTTTTTTTTTTTTTTGTTTTTTACGTGTGGAAGGTATTTGACTAACCATTGTGAATATTATCCAGATGTTGCCTTTCTTTTGAAGTCAACATTTATTTTCTGGGTAGTATAATAGTGCTTCTGCTTTCCCGAGTAACGGATTTGTGAGCCTAGTGATCCATGCAATTTCCAATTTTCTTTCTGTTAGGTAATTGGGTTTCATTAAAAAAGTTATTAAGAAACCTTAAGGCAAAAATGTTATTGCCGCTATATCTCTGGTTGTAGAACGAATTTGAAATTTTTTTCACATCGGATTGTTCTCACAATGATGAAGAAGTTTGTTGCATTTTATTCACTCCTTTTGATTCACCATCATCCTGATTAAGGACTTAGATATATTTTAATGTTTCATACCATTCTTGAAGGAAATCCGATTTAAAACATCCCCGTTTTTGCATTGGTCCCCTGTAACTATAAACCAAAGGCCCCATATGTTTTCCTGTTTTTTTTAGAATCAACATTTTGTGATAAGCGTAGTTACTTTATATTTGTATCGGAAAATATGAAGCCCAAAGGCGAAATAGAAAAATTCCCGAGTTTAGTTAAAAGGCAACTTCTGATTAAATGCTTTAGAACACTTTCATGGTGGTAAGTTTTAGGGTTTGTTTCAAAAGACATGTTTGTTACACTAGAATATTTCGTGGTAATTTTTTTCCTGTTTCAGTGGACCTGTTTGCTTTCGTAATGCATAAAACTATAATTCTGACATTGCCGGACACCAGAAATCTGAATTCTAAGGTTCTCCGCTACTGAGCACTGTGCCATGCGTGTCTGTGATCAAAAATAAAGAGGAACGTAAGCATGACGCAGTTGGTTCCGTTTTCGTCCGCAGTCTGCTTCACACATCCCGTTCCTTCAGCAATGTGACTCATTTGCGATTACATTAGGAAAGCATTCTTCTGCTACGTGACAGCCCTTGTTGGGGGTTATATACTCATATCAATAAAAGCAGAACACCTTAAAGGATTCGAGCTACGACTTTGATTTTTACAGGATATGCCAATCAGTGCTGAGACGGGCCGAGCCCGAGCCCAAACCCGGCTCGGGCTGCGTAATACTTACTGGAGTTCGGGCTCGGGCGGGCTCGGACTCTGACAGAGGGAGATAATTTTCTTCCTTTTAATGTGATTTTACATTATTTATCACACGAGACGTTTTTACACTTTCGAGTTGTTAAAGAGAATTCTTCGGCAACTGCGTCTAGATGGTGAGTAGGGATTCGACAAAGCTATCTATTCCCGGCTTCGGTAACAAAATTCCATAGACCATGAATTACAGGATTTCTGCGAAGGAAAAGTTTCTATGAGAACTATAGACCGTAGATATCAGGCTGACGAAATTTTGCTCCCTACCTCAAAGGGGCAGCTCCCTGCTAATTCTATTGAACAACGTACTACATAGAGTGTTATGCCTCCAGATTTTTCCTGATTTCCTGACCCCCTCCCCCGCGAAACATTTCAGGAAGAAATGAATGTTCAAAGAAACTATAGAAATAGATAGACATCACTTTCCCACTCCGCAGTGGAGAAATACATCGGTTAATTGCACGGGTAGGAAAAACTGGAAGTCTGGAAGAGAAGACTTTTTCTTTTAATGCCTAAACAGGTTAATCAAAGTTTTGGGGCTCATTCGGGCCAGGGCTCTATCTTGCAATATAAAATTCGGGCTCGGGCGGGCTCGGGATGAAATACTACGGGCTTGTAGGGGCTCGGGCTCTTAAAATTGAGCCCGAACTCGGCTCTGATGCCAATCAGGCAATATTGAAGAAATTATTAGCATTTCGGCGTCATAGGCGCATGCGTACAGCGTCTAGGCAAATCAGATCGCGTAACGTCACAGACCAGAAACCGGCTGTTTTACTGTTATAAGCACCGCGTGACTTGGTAGGCATGTCTGGGCTTGGTCAGCCGTGGGTAAGGATGCTTCGTCGTCTTGTACGACAGTCGTACGGTTACATTAGCGAGCTCGACAGTGGTCGCATTATCGGCATGAGACTGCAATGCTTGCCGGTCGTGTGGGGCGCAGTGTGCCCGTCGTGGCAAGAGTGTGCAGGGAATGGCACAAAGAAGGGCATAGGACACGAGGGTAACGTTCTGGATGTCGTACGCAGAAGACGCCGAGGGACAACTATCATCTTATGAGGATGTCTTTGAGTGAGTGTTCTACATTATCAACGGTGTAGGCGCAGCAGTGGCGAACTGTGACCCATTCTCTCATGTCAGCTGTAACAGTACGTCGCCTTTTATTACATTTAGGACTGCAGGATCGTCGGCCCCTCCTGTGGCTACCTTTAACACCGCAGCAACGGACTGAGAAGCTGCAGTGATGCATCGAACAAAGAGAGTGGCGTGACGAATGTTACGACATCGTGTTTCCGGATGAAACGCACTTCTGTTTACGCGAAAATGATGGCCACATCTATGTCCGCCGACGATAGAGGTCAAGGCGTCCAGAAGAGTGTATTCGCATCAGGCGTACCGCACCAAGACGAGTGCCCGTTACGTCAATGACATTCTAGGGCTGGTCGCCCTTCTGTACCTGCAGGACGTTCCAGGGGCCATATTTCATCAGGACAGTGCCACATCGCATGTTGCAGCGGCAACACGTGCCTTCTTCAGGGTTAACAACGTTCCATTTCTGCGATGGCCGGCTATATCGCCGGATTTATCCCCCATAGAAAATTTCTGGGACGTGCTCAAACGACAGGTGCAGCGGTATGACCGTTCCCAAGAAACTCTTGATGAACTTTGGATCCAGGTCAAGATACAGCCTAGATGGTTTTTTCCCAGAACATCATTCACATATTATTGGATTCGATGCCTCAACGCCTACAGCAGGTGATGCAAGACAGAGGTGGCCACATCGATTATCATCTATTTCGACGCACGTCTTACGGTGACGCCGAGAAACTAATATTTTGTTCTGTATTGCCTAATGAGCAGATCTTGTAAATATCAAAGTCGTATCTCGATTCCTTTAAACAGTCCTGTTTTTTATGCACATGAGTGCATTAAGATCCCTTGTTATCATGTTCTTCTTGCAAGATCAGACTGAGAAAAACAAACGTGATATCCCTAATAAGCGAAGAAATGGCGGAACAAGAGAAACATGCCTGCGTAGAGACGATTAAATTTTGAGAATCGGGGCGAAACCACATCAGCGCAAAAGGATATGGGAGCCCTTCCACTTTCAGCAATTTAACTGAATAAGAACTTTTTTTCAATTCAGCCGTTTATTTTACATACAAAGACAGCCCCTTGTGCAATACTGTTGTCATGATGTTTCGTACTGTTCAGTTCATAGAATTACGACACAAAAAAAGATTTATTTTCCAGTTAAGCCCTTTTTCATTTACTCTCTCGCATGGAACAGATCAGAACAACAGCTTTATTTTCTGCGCAGTAAAAATTACTTTCTAGATGCATCTTCCCTAATTTTTACTACTGAGGAAAAGATGTTTTAAATCTTATATATATGTGAAAGAGTTATAAAATTGATATTTATTATTTTCTTAAAAATTCAAATAGTTAGACGGCATTCTTTGACCTCATAGGATTGAACATTTTTCTCTTGAGGGAACAGAAGTTGCCAGTAGTGAGACTTGTGAATATTAGCTTGCTTGGTTTGGGACGTGAACAGATTCCTTTTTAAATTTATATATGCATCGAACCGCAAGTTAATATGCTCAGGTTTTTGGATTCACATTTCTGCAAGAATTCCCTTTCCTAGAATTTACATCGTTACCCAGTGTTTCATTAAAGAAAACAATTAAGAAACTTTTAACTTGTGTTCTCTTGCACTTATGTTCACTGGTCTTTGCTAAGTAAGAGAAAAGATTGCTGCTCGGTCACTTGTTACATTCAGGATTATAAGCTGTTTAAAAAACAAAGAGTAAAAAGAATCCCATTAAGGATCAGAAATGCCTTTGGGATTGAATGCACATTTCTTCGTTTATTAAGGATGCTTCCTACTGCGAAAGAGAAAGTATTCATCCTTATTCAGAAGATATTTACATTTTAATGACCATTAAGAATACACCCTTCTTAATTGCTGGTTTTTTTTCATCGCTACATATATTTTCTTACACATTTTCCTCATAAGATGTTGCTGGCTTGATTTGTTTGGGACACAAGTTGAATGCAGGAATGAGTAAAGTTTGAGATGGAGTAACTAACACATGCATATTGCTTACAAAGAGGAATGAGATCTCCTTAGCAGGCAAGGTGATCTTTAATGATTCGAGCAAATTAGTGTGAGAAACGTGCCCGAATCATCCGAATCATTAGATATTTTTCTGTTTCATATTCAGAAGAAGGATTTATCGCAGTTTCTCGTTAAGCTGAAGCTACTTATACGAAAAATGGTACGTTTAGTTTGTTGAGTAGATACTTCCAGTTTAAAATAAATGTCTGTGGAAATTGTTTCTGTTCAATACACACACACACACACACACACACAAAGAAAGTGATTACCCTTTTTAGGAGAGTTAATCATTTCTTTTTATATAAAGATTCCTTTCAAAAATGCACTACAATGACAAAAGTCACCGGACACAAATTCAAAAGCAAATTAACGGATCCGCTGCGTTGTTAAAATGCGCGGTACAGCTGCAAACGGTATAAAAACGAGCCTGCAGCTGACCACGATCATATCGCACTGTGAGGTTGAGTGAACATGCCACGGCGCGAGAGAACTTACTTTGAGAAAGAAAAGATTGTTGGGTGTCATATTAGTGGGCAGTCCATAAGAGAAATCGAGAGGCTTTTAAACATACCCAAGTCAACTGTTTTAGATGTACTGAATAAGTGAAAAATACATGGCGTGCTTGAAGGAGCAAAACGTACCGGTAGACCAATGGAAATCAGCGATAAAGGATGTCGGAGCTTCAAGAGAGTCGTTACAGCTAATCGACGGAGTATTGCACAAAACCTCAGTGTACAGGTGAGTAAAAATGCTAGAACTTTGGTATGTACACGTACCATTTGCAGAGAACTTCAATCCATGAGTTACTGTGGTCGTGCGATTGCCTATAAGCCTTTCATCTCCACTCGGAATGCTACTCGTTGTGTAGCATGGTGTAAAGAACATTTATCGTGGATCGTAGATCCACGGAAACGTGTCCTATGGACTGATGAATCCAGGTACACGATACATCAGTCTGATGGCCGTGTGTGGGTATGGCAGCAGCTGGGGTAACGCTAATTACCACAGTGTATTGTTCCTACGGTCAAGTTTGGAGCTGTCAGTGTACTTCTGTGGGGGTGTTTTTCGTGGTATGGTCCTGGCCCGTTAGTTATCGTAGACAAACATGTTAACCAGCAAGTCTACTTTGATATTGTGGACAATTATGCCCTACCAACTCTTTGGCAATACTATGCAACCGAGCCTTGTCGGTACCAGCAGGAAAATGCGCTGAACCATAGAGCAAGGACTGCTACGGCGTGATTTGACGATAATTCCGTATCGTGTGTGGACTGGCCAGTACAGAGGCCTGATCTTGATACCATAGAGCACCTATGGGATGGATTAGAGCTCCGTATAAGAAGTTTGGAACCAAGGCCTACTACAAAGCAACAGTTAGCGGCAGCATTTTGTACTGAATGGAAGCGCTGCCTATCGCTGTGTTCCAAAACTTTGTCGAAAGCATGTCTCTCGGTGACCTTTGTCAATGTAGTGTATATCATTGCTGAGAGAGACTACCGGGGGCTACCCTAAAGGTAAATGTGAATGTATTAAAAATCAAAAAGGATATTTATCTTTTCCTGATTAGTTCCTTTTTCCCTTCAAGTAATACACCGTATATGTATTTAGAAACACTACAGAACATTTTTGTTCTTGACATTTACAAAGATCAGCGTTTTTTTAAATTTTCAGATGGTCTAAGGAAAAAGTGGTTTAATTTATCTATTAGAAGTACTCTACAAGTGTTTCAAAACGCATTGAAATGCAACATTTTTATGTATTGCTCCGAAACTTTGGTCATGGAAGTGAAACGAGAGGTTTTCTTAGCTCTCATAAACATACGCAGAAAAGAAAATTATAGTGCGATGGTGCTTCATTTTACACTGGCTTCATGATTAAAGATGGGTAAAATATGCTCCTATGATTAACCCAAAAGTTGAAAACATTGCCGGAGATCCAAACCCTTTTAGTATAAAGCGCAATTAATTACAACGCTACCACGGTAGCTGGAAAATAATTAATTCCATGATGGTAAGTAATCACATTTAATATCGACAAACGTTCTTTACCTAAAAAAACGCCGTCCCGGTGGTACAGTGGTCTAAGCGACGGCCTCTGATCATTCGTCCGAGATGGGTCCGGGTTCAAATCTCGGTGAGGCATGGATGTTGTGTTTGTCTTAAGGAACTGGCTCTCTCCCCTCCCTGGAACCAGTGACCCTGAATTAGGGACGTGCGACTGCTTATAGCCCGTTAAGGTGTTCACGGTGGTCGTTAAACCTCCAATCAAAAAAAAAAAAAAAAAAAAAATTAGAGCCGCTGCTTCCAGAGAAGAACAGAGCTAGGGCCGACCATGATTGACAGACCGACCATGTCTTATCAGGGATTAGAAACCGGGTGTAATTCGGACGACTTATCGCCCGAGTCTTAAACCACTCGGGCACTGGGACGGCGAACTGAAACTTATTTAATGGTACAATGTGATCGATGCTTATTCGTTTGTTTGAAATCATCGTATGGAGTTGCAGTTTATAGTAACAGAAAAGTGGTTATTATACAGGGTGATTCATAAAAAAGTATAGAGTTTCAACGCACTATAAAACAAGAACAATGTAAGGTATTTCATGTTACCTGTAACAGAATTGTAGGGGACTGTTTCAAGTTTTTTTAGAGACAGTCACAGATGTTCTTTGTGCGCATTCTAAGTCATACGACACACATGGAGTCGGTAATCCATTTCCGCCCAAACGCGAAGTAAGATATCTGAATCAAGTGCAGTGATAGTGGCTGTGATACGCTGTTTCAGCTCCGCTAGATCAACAGGAAGGGGAGGAGCGAATACCTTGTACTTTATGTACCTCCACAGGAAAAAGTCACAAGTTGTTAAGTTAGGACTTCTGGGTGGCCATTGTTGGATGTTGGTGCAAACACTATCGACGACTTCTTCCGATACACGCAGTCGTCCAGGACTTTTAAGTTTGCAAAAACCGCCCGTAGTTTCAAAATTTTTATGCCAATCGTAGATAGATTTTCTTGTCGGAAGTTCTTTTCCGAATCGTGATCGAAAATGCCGTTGCACAACAGTTTCAGATTCCGTTTTGCTCAATTCAAGAACACAAAACGCCTTCTTCACTGCAGACGCTGCCATTTTGACTGACTAGTCACGTGACATGCGCACTATCGCCTACGTCACTTCCCTCAGTAGCGGGACACAAACTTTATGAGTACATCTATCCAACGGTTCGCAGTTGTGGTCCATGTCTTCAACTGTTACTGTTTTACAGCATCTGAAAACTGTATACTTCTTTCTGAATCCCCCTGTATATGCTACTTGACAAGAAAATGCCACACCAGGAAGTATTTTTCGAGGTCCATGCAGTTCGGTGAGTGGGTGTCGACAGTACGGCTATGCAAATTATTTAAATTTCGAACCAATCACGTGATATGTGAGGGAGATAAAAGGGCAAAACCACTAGGCGGAGCTAAATTTGGTTGCCCTCACTGGACGTGTGGCCCACTGCGTCGGAGGAATCTTGGTGACGAAAACGTGTGTAATGAGGGAAATTGTCTGGGAGACATCATCGGGAACCCTACCGTCACATGGAAACGCTTTATGAGAGGCTTCATCATAGGACTGCGTAGCTGGTCGGACCCTACCACGCATTGTGGAGGAAACGCATTGAGATTTAATTACCATAAGCCGAATGTGACGACAGTGTTTGTAGGAAGGTAACGCTCGTCGCAGTAGCGGGACTGTTGCTCGTATGCAGACGTCCGAACACCTCGATTACCGCATTCGATCGCAAGCCGTAGCAACCTAACAGTCCTCAGCGGACGACATTCGACGAGGTGTACAGGCATCTATGGACACCCCGTATAGACGCCCACTGTGAATCACAGACTACCCGAGGCGATTTGCGTTCTCGCCAGTCATTGTGACGTCTGCCAATCATTGTAGTACACTGTCGTGCACGGTTGCGGTGGTGCCGTTCCAGGAATGCGTTGCGGAACAAATGGAACCAAATCGTATTCAGCAACTATTTTCATTTCTGTCTCAGCGCGGACGACCGTTGATTGATACTCTGGAGGCCACGTGGTCCCCGGGCTGATTTTGCTGCTATCCATTACTGTGACAGGACTCTTCAGCCTGGTGTCATAGGCTGAGGTGCTGCCAGTTTTAAAACGGACTGCAGCACGTTATCGACCAATCATCATGCTGTCGTCGTACACTTGGTGAGTATGACGACAGCACGATATTTGGTCGATAGCTTGCTGCAGTCCGTTTGCTTGCCTTATCTCCATGACGCCCAATGTCAACAAGATAACGCTCGCCCGCACACTGCCAACATCAGAAGACAGTACCTATAAGGTGTCCAGGTTCTGCCCTCGCCAGTGAGGTCCCCAGACTCCATTCAGACACAGAGGGGACGTCATTGGAAGACGACTTAACGCTTCTGCATGACCACTCCCAGTATCGAAGAATTGTAAACACAGGTCAATGACGCATAGTCAGAGATACCTCAGGACACCATTCGAGGACATTTCTACTCGATGTCAGGCCGTATTTCCAAATGTATAGCCCAGCATGGCGGTCATACGACATATGACTCAGGACATATTATAGTATCTCCTCCCCATTGCAGCTCTAAGAAGTTAATTCAATTCTTTCTCACCTACTTGTATACATGTGTGGTAAGTTTCGTCTGATTTCATGTATTCCCTCAGGGTTTGGCGCTTTCTATGTGGAGCAGTGTATTTCATGAAGGCGTCACCTGAGTTTACTTAAGTTCTTTGTGCCATGTATTGTTTCTACTATTTTGTTAGCATGTCTTTTGTAAAAAAAAAGCGCGAACTTATAGTATCACTTTCTCCGTCCGTCCATCTGTCCATCACAGATCACGACGGATGGACGGACGAAAAAGTGATACTCGGTGGGCACCAAATCTCTGAAACTACAGAGGGCGAGTCGAAAGTTTTGCAATATTTGCATAAACGCATGTGCTGCGGCGAGTATGTCACGTGTTTATATTAGTTCAAGTCGCGCACTGCAGTCAGTCGAAAGAGATATAAAATGGTAGTCGTTGCTGTGAACAGCATTGCATGTCGTCATTCTGTCAGTGGTTGGGACGCCTAAAAGATGAACAGCCACAACCGGCTGATTAGGGAAATTTTGATCGGCGAGTTTGAACTCGGCCATAACGCTGTTCAAGCAGCACGAAACATTTGTCATGCGTAAGGAAGGGCTCCGTGGACCGCAGCACAGCAACCAGATGGTTCAAGAAATTTCGCTCGGGTGACAATACCCTCGACGATCAGCCAAGATCAGGTAGGTGGCGAACCGTGGATTCGGAGGCCGTCGCCAGGCCGTAGAGGTAAAATTCGACAACCAGCACTCGGAGATTGTCAGGCGTGCTGGGCACATCACAGACCACCGTGGTCTGTCACCTTCAGGACCTCGGCAAGTTCTTCGGGAGTTGCCGCATTGTCCCTCACAAACTGATGCCAGCTGAAGCAAACCGCCGAGTAGAGTTGTTCACGAAACTCCTAAAAAACCCGAGCGATGTGCGTTTCATCAAGAGAATTGTTACGTGCGATGAAAAGTGGGCCTATTTCCGTAATCCTAACACACAACGGCAGTGGTTGAGCCGGAGCCAGCTTCCAGAGCCTTTTGCCAAACATGGGCGCTTCGAACACAAGGTGATGCTCTGCGTGTGGTGTAATTTCGAGGGGATAACCAATTACGAATTTGTTCCAGACGGTTGAACCATCAACGCCAACCTCTACTGTGAACAGCTGGAGCGAATGTTTGCCGTTTTGGAGAAGCACCCGGCACTGGTGAACAGAAAGCGCGCTTTCCTACAGCAGGACAATGCTCGGCCTCATACCGAGCGAACGACCCATGTAAAACTCCAGAACTAGAGTGCATCGAACTGATGCCACAACCCGAATATAGTCCGAAACTTGGCCCATCGGATTGTTATTTGTTCCAGTCCATGGCCCACATCCTTCGCGGGCGGCACTTCAACAACCAGGAGAAGGTGGGCGCTGGGGTGAATGAGTTTTTCGTCTCGAAGGACGAGAAATGGTACCGCCGTTGAATCGAAGAACTGGCAAACAGATGGCTATAGACGGTGCAACACGATGGCCTATACTTTAAATGCTAGTCAGATTTCTTCGTAAAAAGACATAAAGTGATCGTATGAAGACGTAAAGAGATCCAAATATCGCAAAACGTTCGACTCACCCGCTGTATATTCGTCTGATTTAAAAAACATTATTTGTACGTTGGGAAGCCAGAAACGTAAGAACGATGACCATTGCTTTCCGGTTTTTCTACAATTTACAACTTCGCCGTTAGAAGGTGTAAATGCAGATGCTTTCGAATTCAAAGTACACTATCTACGAACAAGTAATTGGACACCTGTGATAGCAAAGGAAAACGAAGTTTATTCACCTTCGATAGTTGGTGGAGCCTTCACGAGCGGCGATTACAGCTGCGACCCTCCGGGACATACTCTCAACCAGGCGTTGTACGACGGCTAGCGGTATTTTCGTCCACTCGGCTTGGAGAAGACAGGTCAGTTCCTTCACCGATTTCGAACGGTGGGGGCGCCCTTTAAGTCGAAGCGCCAACTCGTCCCAGAGGTGCTCGATAGGGTTAAGGTCCGGGCTCTATGTAGGCCAGTCCGTTCGATTAACCTCATTGTCAGCATACCAAGCCATGGTGGACCTCGCAACATGACAGGTGACATTATCATCCTAAAAGTAACAAGGGTCCACCCCGTAAAACTGCCAAAACGTAGAAAGCGCGTGGTCATCCAAAGTGGTGCAATAGGTCTCGCCGTTGAGTCTACCAGGAATTGCGACCAAGGGTCCCGTGCCATACTAGGAGAAACACCCCCATAGCATAATTCTACGGCCTCCGAACTTCACAGTTGGCACAATACATTCCGGCAGGAGGCGTTCTCCAAGCAGACGCCAAACCCAGACCCTGCCATCCGAACGGTAGAGGGTGAACCTTGATTCGTCGCTCCAGAGAACCTGTTTCCACTGTTCAACGGTCCATTGTCGACGTTCTTTGCACCACGTTAGCCGAGCAGCGCTATTGGACTTGGCGATCAAAGGCTTGTGGGCGGCAGCACGGCCATGATAACCGAGCAGATGGGCTTCCTTACGGATGGTATTCATCAAAAGAACACTCCCGGATGCCTGTTGAAACTCCTCGCGGATGTGGCCCATCGATTTGGTGCGGTTCTTCCGAATTTCTCTGGCCAGCACCCGTCGGTCTGTAACTCCCAGTTTTGTGGGTCTGCCGGGTCGGGGCACATTCCGACAGTCACCTCTCATCTTCCACTTGCCAATCACGTAGGCCACTGTCGATTTTGGGTACTTCAACTCGCTGTATATGTCACGTATGGATCGGCCATTTCTGTGATACCCGACGATTACACCTTTCTCGAAATCAAAAAGCTCCGAACTGCGTGGTATTTTGCATGCGACTGGTTGCGTTGTTGTTTCCCACACGATATTTAACGGCGGCGGCCGTGACGTGTATCAGGAACGCAGATATCGTCGATTGCATGGGTGTCCAATTACTTGTTGGTAGATAGTGTATATCTTGTATCATATAATTGCTTCTAAATATCCGAATGAAAAATTGTTTCCTTCCTTCAATACCATTTTCACCGAAGACTATTTTGTGCCCTCTCGTGTTTCCTTCTATTCTTTATTTGACTTTCTATTCCTGGATGTTTTATGGATTGTAGAAATCCGGTTGACATTTTTTCCAACGTGTTCCATTGATTATGAATAACTTTGATATACCTTATTTGCTCCAGAAAGGATTCAAAAGACGTGCTCAGCAAAACTGAAAATTCGGTGTCATCTTTCTTGCTTTTGTAAATATTTCATCTTTCTTTTTGTAAATATTTTGAACAGAGTTCCTTATTTATTTGATATACAGAAATTCACCGCAGAACCTCATTCACCTTACTATTTTCTTAAGTAATTGGCCTTTGTTGACCGCGTGAAAGCATATCAATACACACGAACCAGCCTGGCAGACGTTCACAAGAATGCTATGATTACTCCCTTTGGTCTTTTTTAATGTATCAAGATACAGTTTGGATTATGTAACGCAGCTTCAATCTATCAAAGCTTCATCAAAGAAATAACCCGAGATCTTTCGTTTATGTATACTTTCGTCGACGATTTGTTGACAGCATCTACCCGTCCATACTCCCAGAACATCACGTGCACTTAGAGCAATATTTTCACTCCAGTACAGACACAGCGAGAAATCACTAAAATGTGTCCTCGGAGCCCATCAGATCGAATTTCTAAGATATCGAGTTTCCTCAGCAGGTACTGAATCTCTCTGTCAGACCGCGTTTGAATCATGCAGAACTTTCTTCCCATCCGTCGAACATCTGTAAATTTCACAAAGGTTTCATTCTCAAATAATCTCATATTCTTGATCCTTAAAATCAGTTTTTAGAGCAAGGTTTCCCAACCGTCCGCGAAATTTTAAAAGCCAAATATTTACACTGGAGAAAATGTATATGTTGCTTATAAGAAGTAAGAATAATGCCAATCAAATGTAAATATGCTTTAATTTTATCTGTGAAGTGAGCGCCGTCATGATGGAGTAATTTTTGCCTTCAGGGAAATGTCGTTAGTCAACTTGCTACTGCCTCACGCCACGGTCAAGCGTAGGGACATATTTCTTGTGATTCGCCTCGAACTGCATGTGCAGCACCAATAGTTCAAAGAATTGGTAAGCTGCCAGAACTTCCTGCCCGCCAGCGATAAGGCACCCGTCTTTCCTAGAAAAATCCCAACTGTAGAAACATCCAGGCTCATCACATCTAAAGTTCCTCGAACATTCCAGACTTCCTCTATCGGACCATAGTGCTTTCACCAGTGATATTATACTTAAGTTCTGTTGCTTGTGTAAATACCTTTGTGAACGTGATGCAAACAATAAACACTTGTGTGTTTTGAAGACATGAACTTAAACGTGTTAGCACATCACAAGATCAAGAAGACAGTGCAAAGAACAGTGACCAAAATAAGGTAAGTGATAATGATTCGATGTCCAAACCAAGTACAAGTAGTGACACTTAGGAGGTAGCAGACACTAGGAAGACTCGCCTTTACTGTGAAAGCTATTTACCAATGGGTTTTACTTGGACTGGTGATGAACGTTGTTCCATTTGACTGTGTATTATTTGTGGCAAAAAAACTAATTAACTAACTTAATCAATATAATTTGTGTTGGAATCGTTGTTCATATCTTTCTCATTTTAATTCAATATTACGTATGTCATTTTATTCGTTCTTTTTAGATAAATTAATAAAATAAATTAAATATAATGCAAATGGCGTGACATCGTGCAATCCTGGCGTAATTATGCGAGCTGGGCTTCCGCGATGTTTGAAAGCTTACTGCAAGGGTTCCGCGATGTCTGAAGGCCTATTTGAAGGATTAAGCGATGTCTGAAGGATTCTGCGAAGTAAAAAGACTTGGGACGTACTACACAAATCTCATCGTCGTACATCTATCTCTAAAGAGCACCTTCAGTTAGAAGCTGCAAATCAATCATTCTTGTACATAAAAGAAGCTCTCGGTAAGACTGAGATTCAGGATTTCGATTACGTCATACGATTCCAGGCACAAAACGTGGCATTTAGGTTAATGAATCGGACATAGCCCTCGGTGGCTCTTTAATACAACATATCTCAAGGGGTTGGTTACCGATCGCCTTCTTTGTTGCCTGGAACTAAGCTTCTTTTCAATAAAATAGTTCCAGGTAACGAAAATGGTCACATACGACAGAGATTTGCTTGCCGTATATACTTCTATCAATAAATTCTGGCACATGGTCCACGTTTAACCATTTGCATTGATCAAAAATCTTTCAGTTACGCCTTCAAACAAAAACCTGATAAATGTAGTTCATGTCAGTTATTATATCTCGATTACATATCTCAGTTCTCAACTGACATAAGACATGTCAACGGAACAGTAGCTGATGCCTTGTCTCGTATCAAGGTAAATTCTACTAAGCAAATACTTTAAATTTCAAGGAAATTGCTACTATTCAAAGGAACGACAAGAAAATGTTTGACCTGATAAACGACAGTACGTCACACAATCTGATGAGAAATTTCTTTCCACTTGCCGGCAAAGATTTGTAATGTGACACATCGAATGCTCGAACTCGCCCTTACGTTCCGCAGCAGCCGTTTCGACTCATTATTTTTTAGCATTCGTGTGGTCTTCGTCATCCAGTAATTTATGTTACCATCATGCCGATTAATTTTCGATACGTCGGGCCAAATTTGGAAAATGAAAGTCCAACGTAGCTTCGTGCCTTTCAACCTCGCCAGCGTTCTAAAATTCAGCGTCATATCAAGGCGACTCTTGTCATATTCATATTGAGTTGACTGGTCTTCTACCACTACCTCTTGGTAAAAACTATTATCGATCGATAATCAACTGCCTTATAAGATGCCTAAAGTTTTCCAATTGTTTATAGGACAACCAAAATTGTGTATCGCGCATTTATCCCTGGTTAGATATAACGCTTCGGGTGCCCATCCTCCATCACCACGGATCATAGTCATCAACGACAATAGTCACTATTTTACCAACCTACCTCTATGATGAGATCGCATTCTAATAACAGGGTATCATATAATCTCCAACGGATTAATCGAACGTTGGTCCACTATATGAAAAAAACCTCTTCAAAGGCTCACGGAAACACCAAGCAGACTCATACGCTTCTCATTCTGTGGAGCATGAGTGTCTGTAAATACACTCAGGGACAGTGAAATTTGTGCACCTAGAAGAAAACATGTTACAGCCGCAAAACTATACAAAGCGTACTGGTATGCATATGATCCACGTTTGGTACGATTGCGCATGACAACACACACCCTGTGGTGGCACTGTAAGCACGAACCGGCAGCCTCATAAACTGGCCTGTAGTCGATGCCCCACGAAAGCGAAAAGTACAGGCCGAAGCAAGCAAGAATACAGAGTGACAAGAATGCCAGATAGACGCCAGAGACGTCAATATTTGCAACTTACGGACTTTGAGAGAGGCTTGATCATCGAGCTGAAACCCGCGGGGAGGGGGGGGTTGGCGCGTCGTGTAGCCCGCCACGGGGATCGTTCTAACCATACCGTCCGACTGTGTTGGGAGCAGTGGACACGTGACGGCACATCTACACGGCGGAGCGGCTCCGGACGGACCAGGAGGACCACCGGTTGATAGGATCGACGGATCGTGTGACAGGCACGAACGGATCCCACGGGGACCCGGTCCACTATACAGGCAGATGTAGTAGCTCCTGTGTGTCCACGAGCCATTTCCCGACGCCTTGCAAAAGTAAATTTGCGCCAGCGCCCCTTACGTGTGCTGCCATTAACACCAGAACATCGCCGGCTCCGTGTGAATTGGTGCCAGGCCAAAGCGACGTGGAACCCAATAGATTGGTGACATGTGGTGTTTAGCGATGAGTGCTGCTTTGTTTCGGGGACAGATGATCATCGTGTCCGGGTGTGGATGTCCGCGGGTCAACGGCACAATACCAACCTTGCTATCGAGCGTCACACCTCCCGCACTGCCAGCATTATGGTCTGGGGAGGCATTGCTTACGTTAGCCGATCAGCTCTAGCAGTGGTACGTGGATCATTGACGGGCCAGCGGTATGTGGATGAGATCCCATGGCCCCATGTGCTCCCATTTCTGCCCGGGATTCCAGGTACGCTATACCAGCAGGATAATATCCGCCCACACATGGCTCGGATTGCTCAAGACTGCTTACGTCATGTCCAGACACTTCAATGGCCTGCCCGCTCCCCATACTTGTCCCCTATCGAGCATGTCTGGGACCAGTTGAAACGCCAGCTGCAGCCGTGCCGCACTATCTAGGATTTGGAGCACACCTTCCAACACGTGTGGGCCAGTCTGCCGCAGGACAACATCAGGCGTCTGTTCGCCTCCATGCCGGACCGTATTGCAGCATGTACCGCCGCACGAGGCGGTGCAATCCACTGTTGAAGATGATCGGACTACGTGCCACAGCTCCCTCTGAAAGTTTCTTGCAACTCTGTTTTTGTCATCACGTGTATCATTCATCTGTATCATTACGTCCATAAAATTTCAGTTCAATCCGATGCTTCCTTTTTGGTGCGCAAATTTCATTGTCCGTGAGTGTACGTTATTGTTATATCGTATATGAATCCGACTGATATCTCTTCCAAATACCAGTAAAGGTACTATCTGGCACCATCGTTTCCGCCCCTTGGGCTATCGTCAGCCAGTAGAAACCATGGTACCAGTTAGTACCATTTTTAGCACGTCGTTTGTAAAAAAGATCGTGCTTATGTTAGCGGTTTGTCCGTCTGCCTGTACCCACGATATCACTGCAACTATTAATCCGATTTGAAAAATTCTTTTGCATTGGGAAGCTTGAAATATGTGAATGATGATCCTTTATTTCACTTTTTTACGATGTACAATTTCGCCGCTAGAGGGCGTAAATGCAGATGAAGTCGAATTCAAAAATACGTTTTATTCCACATATTTGCTTCTAAACATCCGATTGAAAAAAATTATTGTATCTTTCGATTCCATTTATGTCGAAGAGTATTTTAGATATAGTTACTTTTTCAAATTACGCATTGATTTTCAGCTAGGGGGCGTAAAAGTAAATTACCTTTTTCCCGATACTTCTTCTTCTAAAACTCCGATGTGAAATTTTTTTCAGCGGATACACATCCTGATGGAAAATCTTTTGCATATAATTTCAAATATTTAGTAAAGAATACTTTAACCACCAGGGGACGTAAGGGTTAATTTTTGCTTCTGATGTATTTGCCATAAAATCTGAGCTTCTAAAATATCGATTGAAAAATTCTTGCGTGGACTGATGCCACTCACATCGATAAACTTTTCGGAAAATTTTCTTCTTAAAATATTCCACAGTTTCTCCGCCAGGGGGCGTAGATGTGATGTATATCTTATTTTCGTCAATATCTCTACTTCTAGAAGACCGATTTGAAATATTTCTTCTTTGTTGGATAGTGTTTTCAGTGTGACATGTTTTTCATATAATTTCCAAATTTTCAATTAATTCATAGACTTTTCGCTAGGGGCGTGATGGTAAATTGCTTTCCCCCTATATCTCTGCTTCTAAATCTCCGAATTGAAAAATTCTTTCTGCACCGGATACAGCTCCTCACGGAAAATCCTTTGCACATAATTTCTAATTTTTTAAAAATTGGTTTGGCCAGCAGGTGGCGTAAGTCTCAATTTCCGCTTCTGATGTATTTGCAGCAAAATATGAGCTTCTAAAATCTCGATTGGAAAAAAGTGGTTTGTTCACCGATACTACTCATGTCGACAAACCTTTTAAGAACATTTTCTTTTTGAAATAATGCATGGCTTCTACGCCAGGAGGCGTAGAGGTATATCTTATTTTTGTCAATATCTCTACTTCTAGGAGTCCGATTTGAAAAGTTCCTTCTTTGTTGGATAGTGTTTCCGATGCGAAATATTTTTCCTATAAATTCAAAAATTTCAAGTAAATCATAGACTTTGCGCTAGGGGACACAAAGGTAAATTGCGTTTTCTGCGGAATTTCTGCTTCTAAAACTCCGATTTGAAAAAATTCTTCCTGTATCGCATACAAGACCTGATGGAAAATATTTTTCACATAATTTCTAATGTTTGGTACAGAATAATTTGGCCACCAGGGGGCATAAGTGTTAATTTCTGCTTCTGATGTATTCGTAGCAAAATCTGGGCTCCTGAAAACTCGACTAAATTTTTTTCTTCTTGGACCGATACCGCTCATAGGGAAAAACCTTCTGAGAATACTTTCTTCCTAAAATAATGCATGGTTTTCCCACCAGAGGACGTAAAGTCGCATCTTATTTTTGTTGATATATCTGTTTCTAAGAGTCCGATTTGAAAAATTGTTTCTCTGTTAGAAAGCGTTTCCTGTGCGAAATGTTTCTCATATAAATTCATGTTTTTTTTAACGCACAAGTCTGCAACCAGAGGGCGTAAACTGTCGATTCCGTTTACAGCAATATCTGAGGTATTAAAATCCTGATTTAAAAACTTCTTTCTTCTATCAGATACTATTGTTTTCCATACCGGTTCCATTAACTTTGAATAGCTTTGATAAATTTAATTTGCCACAGAACGGATTTAAAAGACGTGCTTATTACACCCAAAAATCAGGTGCCAACTTTCTTCTTGACACTTGGAAGTGAAATCATTTTGATTTTTGAACCATCTATGCATGTTTAAATGCCATTAACAATTTTGCTGTAGTGTTTTGTTACATAGTATACGTTATTGTTTGCTTTGATTTCTGTATCCACGACGGTCTAGTTTTATCGTTTTAGTTTTATTTGCTTTCATTGTTAGAACTTGGGTATGTTTAAACGCCTCATCTTCAAGCACAGCCCTCACCTTCAAGCACTGAAAAGTGTAAGCATAGCACTACCGTAGCTCTAGGTCCGAAAGACGAAGGCTGCTACATTTCTGGAAAATTCTGAAAGGGGACACCAAAACATATTTTGTTCTAAGAGTCGAATTGGCTTTATCCCTTGCATAAGAACTACTGTTCACTTCAGAAGGTCTCCAAAATCTGAGCGATATTTAGTTTTCGAAATAAAGTTTTTAATTCGTACTTCCGAATATAGTCACAGAATAACCGTAATTCGAAAGGGACGTATTTCTCAAGGTTTAAACACATATTATGGAAATAAAATCGGGCACAAAATTAGCGCATTCAAGCAGTTTATTATTACTGTGCAAAATGGAAACGTCAATACTTTTCTATGAACCAAATAATTCAGCTAGGAACATACACTACATTGACAAAAGTCACCGGACACCCATTCAAAAGCGAATTAACGGACCCGCTGCGTTGTTAAGATGCGCGGTACAGCTGGAAATGGTATAAAAACAAGCCTGTAGCTGCCCGCGATTAAATTGCACTGTGAGGTTGAGTGAAAATGTCGCGGCGGGAGAGAACTAACTTTGAGAAAGAAAAAAATGTTGGGTGTTATATTAGTGGGTTGTCCATAAGAGAAACCAAGAGGCGTTTAAACATACCCAAGTCAACTGTTTTGGATCTACTGAATAAGTGGAAGACACATGGCGTGCCTGAAGCACCAAAACGTACCGGCAGACCAAAGAAAATCAGTGACAGAGGACGTCGAAGCCTCAAGAGAGTCGTTACAGCTAATTATCGGAGTTCTGCACAAGACCTCAGTGTACAGGTCAGTAAAAATGCTGGAACCTTGGTATGTACACGTACCATTCGCAGACAACTTCATTCCATGGGTTACCGTGGTCGTGCGGCTGTTCATAAGCCTTTAATCTCCACTCGGAATGCTACTCGTCGTTTAGCATGGTGTAAATTATATTTATCGTGGACCGTAGATCAATGGAAACGTCTCCGATGGACTGATGAATCCAGATACACGATCCATCAGTCTGACGGCTGTGTGTGGGTATGGCGGCAGCCGGGGAACGCTATTTACCACCGTGTACTGTTCCTACGGTCAAGTTTGGAGCTGGCAGTGTACTCAGTTTTCGTGGTATGGTCCCGGCCCATTGGTTATCGCGATCAAACCTGTTAACCAGCACATATACCTCGATATTCTGGAAAATTATGTCCTACCAATTCTGTGGCAATACTATGGAACCGAGCCTTGTTGGTACCAGCAGGATAATGCATCGAACCATAAAACAAGGACTGTTACAGTGTGGTTTGAGGATAATTACGTATCGTGTGTGGACTGGCCAGCACAGAGCCCTGATGTTAATCCCATAGAGCACCTATGGGATGAATTAGAGCGCCGCATAAGAAGTTTGGAACCGAGGACTACTACTAAGCAGCAGTTAGCGGCAGCATTATGTACTGAATGGAAGCGCCTATCTATCGCTGTGTTCCGAAAACTTGTCAAAAGCATGTCTCGAAGGGTCAGTGCATGCATTAAGACCAAAGGTGGACCGAGACTGTACTAATGTATGACAATAAATGCTATGTTGTGTTTCTCTTCTAGGTGTACCGTGACTTTTGTCAATATAGTGTACTATCTCAACCACAAAAATTAAATGACATTGTTATTTACTGCCTGTAATTTTGAAGCTTTACTTTTATGACTTTGCATCAAATGGAATTTAATTTCCTGAGTTAAAAAGGCTTCTTCGTGATGCTGACGTAAAGCAAAAGGAAAAAAAAATATGAAAAATAAATGTTACTGGAAAACGGCAAGGAAACTTCGATTCTAGGAATTCCTAGGTGACTGACTCCATTGCCTCCAATCTCTTGTTGTTCCTTGCTGGAGAATACTTCATTTTCTTTCGTGTTCTTCTTTTCGTTACCTCGGGCCATCGTTCATCTGGACGTATCAGTGATTAGAATGACAGACGATGGACAAACTGCAGAAGCGGAAGGCATCATCTCTCACTGAACGTTCCACCAACAGAGAGGACGAACCTCTCGTCGACGCAAATGGCACGTTCCAACGAAACGTCTCAGACTTTATGATGTTGGAAAATGCTATTCCACTGACGCCGTACGTGGACTCTTATTTCTGTTGGGCGTTTATTTGTTTTCATCAAGAAGCACTTTTTACCTCATGCACGCATTTATTGTTTAACCAATATGATCAAATGCCATTGATTTCTTTTCTATTCCCTTTTCAGTCAACATTTTTAAGTGCAGTATTGTGAGGTACGTTCAGACTTTCGGGCTATTTTATCATAAGTATTTTGTCTTGGGCCTTTTACCCTTAAATCCGTATTTCATTTTCCGTCGTTAGGAAACAGAATGACGCACAATGAAAATTGTTGAACTTGTAAAATTCGATCTGAAGCAGCAAATTTTATCAAAGATTCTTCATCTTTTATGCATACAAGAGGTCCAACGAATAATATCGCGCATTGCCTAATGATCTGTTAATTAAAGCCAACACTCAAATAAACAACGAATGGCTCAGAATGTAAGGCCCAATGAAAAGTGTAGTCATTCCAGCTGCGGAAAGTTGATGCAAAACCTTAGAAGGTACTAAAGAATGCGAGCAATTGTACAAAATCTAGAACAAATCTCATTCTATAGCAATATGTCATTGTAAGGAAACAAATATGTCTCATCAGTTCATTAGAAACTCAACGGCATACAAAGTAAGGAAAATGCTAATAGTCGCAGACATGAGAAACTGTCAACGAAAGAATTGGCTTCGACTTCACTGACACTCCAAAATAAAACCGGCTGAACAGCTCTGGCGAATAAAGAAAGTGGGGAAGGGAGATGGGTTACGAAGGCAGGCCAACTTCTTCTTTTCTTAAAAATTAATATAACCATTCAACAGAAATGTTTCGGTGCTAACAGCCATAGTTCTACATAAAAGACAATACTAACGTTAAATTTTGCCGTTCTTGACAATAAATGACGAATAATTTTGATTTAGTGCTGCATTTTGCTGTATGTTTTCTTAGAATCATTGCTCTTTGAGTTTTGTTTGAATCAAACACCGAAAGAAAAAAGCCTTTGCGACATCATAATGACGTTTCCATTACGCACGTACAGCTGATTTGTAATATGCTTTCCTATGCATACAGTTGTGGTAACATAGCTATTTTCTCTTAAAATCAAAGTTGCCTTAGGCAGTAAAGAAAAGATAGAATTGTATCACTATATCTGTTCTGTATCACTGTATCACTACATTGCCTGCTATCGTTGCAAAAAAAAAAAAAAAAAAAAAAAAAAGATTGAAATGCATTCTAATGTTTGTTCCGAAATTGGAATGTTTTTAAATGATTTTCTTTCGATCGTTCTTATGATTTAGCAGAATTCTTGGGAAGGGAGGCAGATACTAATTCCACGGAGCTTGTTCTTGAGAATAAGGGGAGAGGAGGAGGAAAAGAGCCCCACAGAGGGTCTTTTCCATAATACAGCACACCAGACAGGACAGCCAGGAGACATCACTATTTGAATCACACACCCCGTACGCCCCACCGACCCACCCACCCCACACATCGTATGTCCGTAGCTCAGGCGGAGATGGGGGAGGGAGGAGACAAGTGAATGGCATCTCTAACACCCATTCGGATGTAACATTATATCAGTATATCAATTGGGGGATATATCTTGACATGGCGTCGAACCAATGTGAACAACTGTATAATTGTAGATGCTCATCAGTGCATCCAACTGTAGCTCCTTTCCTAGAGCCCAAAAGCCAACAGTTATTTCTAGCTATCACATTCTGTGATCACAGTCAGCTGCTTCTCTAATTAGTCCCTTCCGGTGGACTTCCACTCTGGTGGTGAAGAGTTTCTTAGTTAATCGATAGGGGAATTCACTTTCAGGAAGCAAAACCGGTCATTAGGTCTCGCGTGTAAGTTCATCAAGGAGCTCCAGCGATAATCCCCCCCCTCTCGATCATCTTTTTGTGCTACTTGCTGGCACAACCCCACTCCAAGGTAGCACAGGTGAAAACTGGACGGATAACTGCACCTTGTGGGGAGTTGTAAAGGCAGCTCCTTTTAGAGTGTCGCGAAACCAATGCCCCTAGGTTTGATCTGGCCATTTTCGTGAAGGAAGTCTTGACCATTAACAAAAGCCGACTGACTATCTATTTGCAGCATACCTCATCGTAATGACCCAGGGGATAGCCTTCTGGAACATAATCGGTTCCCTTACTGTCTTCAATGTATCAAAGAAAAAAGCGGCACTGCTCTTGCAGGAGTTATTAATCCGCCAGCTAGTATAGTAGAAAACTCACATAAGATAAAGTTTGAAGAAAATTCATTGTCCTCGGCATGGTCAGTGGTTTCACGACAACTTCTGTATCACCTTCTTTCACCATGATTTGACCTTGGATATGTTTGGATAAACCTTGCAGATAAATGAGAAACAGGGTTGGTCCAAAGAGACCACTGGTGGATTCCAAATGAGATATTCCTGTCAGGAGAATATTCACTGTTAATCCGAATTATAAGTATTATGACACTCAAGTGTAGATATTCGGACACTCAGTTCCATGGATGACCATTCATGGGTACCTGGGAAGCTAAAGTTTGTGTTGCAAACCGTCGTACCACACACGCTCAAAATTTTTACTGATTCTAGTATGATAGATCGCGAATACTCGCCTATCTCTCTCCTTCCACAGATAAACTTAAAACGTCTGAGTGAATAATATGTCATGACATGCTTATCTGTGAAATCTCGCTGTTCGTTAGGTAAGTGGTCTGGCTGCCCAGGGTCCTGAGAGGGATGCTTGCAAAACTTTCCCCAGGATTGTCATCCTGCAGGAACCAGATACCTTGACAGAAGCCTTTTCCGTGGGTATAGATTTGCTCTTGATATCCTCAGCATAGCTAGCAATATGCCCTACCTAGATGTTGGAATTAGCCTACCAGCCACGGGATCGAGAAGTATCATCCCTTGATGCTGTCTGCAAGTCACTTGCTCCAGAAGTCGTGGAACTGGATTGACCATGTGGACCATCTGCTGTAGCATTGGAGACTTTGAGTTCCTCGGCGACCAAGTTGCGTGCGATAATTGTAGCTGCTGCTTGCTATTAGGTTCATCAAACACAGCCTGTTTGCCAATCATCTAGGAGTAAGCAAGAGACGGGGCGTGTGCCATCTTCTCTGTCTTTTGGACTCCTTAGGCTAGGGATCGTTGTGATGCCAAAGAGAGAAGCCGGGAGGATGCCCATAAGGCTCGTGTTGACCATAGGGTCTATTCCATCCAAGGAGTTGCGGCGAAGCTTAGCTTCATGCACATCGGATAACTAGCGCATTAGCTTCCCTTTGGTCACAGATGTCAGAGTTTTTCTCAAAGGATAACTTCTCTAAGTCATCATCCAACACAACTCTGACTCCTGGGGCCTTATCTGTTTCCGTCATTGTGGTCACAAGTACAAAAATCAATATTGCACAAAAATAACTACTCACTGAAGTCTACTTCATGTAATGCACTTTTGCATGAATATTCTACTGCGTATAATAAACTACTGCATGCAATCAACTATAAGTTACCCCAGTAAGCTATGTATCCCAGAGTTTTCGCTAAGATCGTAAAATAATTCTATTTCAAAATTATTTTCTTAACCTAGACAATTTACCTCTATGTGCTCAGCAATTTGACCATGGGAAACAAAAAACTAGTTAAACCAGCTCGATAATTAAATAATTATCTGAACCAGATTTAGTTCTAGAGAAGAACAGCAAAACAATTTTTAAACAAGTTAGTAAAATCATGCAATGTATTGATTATGATACGCTTTCCAACATACTAGAAATCATAAAATGGATGTGGAATAAATCTCACTCCTACGCCCTGACCTTTGATCCCATTTCGATGATATTCAACAGAACTGGTTCAGTATACCTCCGAAATAACATGATAACGTTTTGTCGCAATCGAAGCAATTTTACGTAAGTTATGATGTATAAGGGCTATGGAATAGACCCTGCTTCTGTGTCCTAACCTTTGACCCTTTTCGCCCATTTTCAATAGAATTCGTCCCCAGGCAGGCCCCTACAACATACTAACATTTCATCCAAATCGAAACATTTTTACGTAAGTTATGACGCATAATGGCGATGGAAGTGATTCCGCTCCTATGTCCTGACCTTTGACCCTCATTTCGCCAACAATAGGGTTTGTCCCCAGGTGATCCCCTACCACATACTAATATTTAATCGAAATCGAACCTTTTTTACGTTAGTTATGACGCATAAAAACAGTGGAATGGATCCCGCTCCTATGTCCTGACCTTTGACCCCATTTCGTTCATTTTCAATAGGGTTCCTTCCCAGGTGATTCCCTTCCACATACTAAAATTTCATCGAAATCGAACGATTTTTACGCGAGTTATCGTGCAGACGAACATAAGTACACAACGCGTGACGTAATGAGGCAGATGGGAATCGCGGCCATCTGCTAGCAAAAGTGTGACGTCATAAAATTTTATTAGGATCCGCACATTTGTTTGACTGCTGACGTCATGAAAATACAGGTCGCGCCATCTTTTTTCTTCCCAATTAATGCGTTCCCAAGGATGAAAATTTGTACATCGATTAAAATAGCTGAATTTTATAACTTGCAATACTTAATATTTTCTAAAACATAACCATAATTATGCAATCCAACATTTGTATGTCTACTGACGTCATTAAAGTACAGGTCACGCCATTCTTTTTCTGGTTTCAACACCACCAAAGGAAAAGTTATTGATTTTTAATATAATTATGGTTATGTTTTGGAAAATATTAAGTATTCGAAGTTATATTAAGAAGTTATTTTAATCGATATTCAAATTTTAATCCTTGGGAACACATTAATTGTGAAGGAAATGTGAACAAAAGTTTTTCCATTGGAAGTATAGGAAGCAAAATTACTTGACGTCCACCTTAATAATATGGGATAAGAGCGATGGAATGGATCGCAATCCTATGTCCTGACCTTTGACCCCATTTCGTCCAATTTCAATAGGGTTTGTCCCCAGGTGGTCCCCTACCACATACTGAAATTTCATCGAAATCGAACCATTTTTACGCACGTTATGGCGCATAAAGGCAATGGAATGCATCCCGCACTTATGCCCTGACCTTTGACCCCAATTCACCCATTTTGAATAGGGTTCGTCTCCAGGTGGTCCCCTACTACATTGTAAAATTTCGTTGAAATCGAACCATATTTACGCAAGTTGTGACGTATAAGTGCAATGGAATGAATTCCGCTCCTACGTCGTGACCTTTGACCCCATTTGTCCCATTTTTAATAGGGTTTGTCCTCAGGTGGTCCCCTACCACATACTAAAATTTCATCGAAATCGAACCATTTTTACACCAGTTACCGTGCGGACGGACGGACGGACGGACGGACGGACAAAGCTGGAGCATATACGCTTCTTCAACCTACGGTTGGAAAGCGTAAAAAATCGCTAATCTATAACCGACGTTTTCTAGGTTGTGATTTTTGAAATCGCCGGGGAATATATCGAAGGTAATCGAAACGGCACACAAACAGGAAAATGAAAAGAGAGTATTTCGTTAGTATATTCCATAAACGACGTAAAATATACATTTCAACAGTGAAATTCAATCATCTCGTGAAATATGTATCTCCTCGGGAAAGGAAGAAGATGCTTATTTGTGTGATACCAAAATTCAAAATTCAAAATGTGTCAATAATTCAGTTTAATAGTCAGATGCAGCAAATCAACTTGCTTGTGCCCCTCAGATAAAAATGAGTTTATGAAGTGTAGCAAATTCTGAAAAATATTTGATAATTAGAAGTTACGAAAATCTTCCTGATACATGCATTGCAATTATGATTTAAAGGCCTAAGTGCCACGTTCCCGTATTCACGTGCAGTTATGGGGAAACATATATATCTTTGTTTATCAAATTGATATGGGCTAAAGAAAAACCATGATTATTATTTTCCTGTGGTTTGAGTAATTTTTAAGTCACCCGATCATTTCTTTTAAAAAACTTCACAGAACGAAACTTATAAAATTTATCTAAAACATATTTTTATCTTAAATCAATTATTATGAAATTACTGAACGGGCAAAATTTTATGTGTGCTAAATTACCAGTTGTAAAAATTTGTTTTAAGGATAACCAGGTAATTTAGCACATATCAAAATTTTAACTGTCAAATGTCTCAAAAAGGGGAAAACAGAATACTGCCATTAAAACTACTAATTACTAAAACTCCACGAATCTTAAAGAACATTAACGTTCGTAAAGATTTCTTTCCTTTTAATGCAAAATTTAACGGAACATATTCTATTGGAAAAATGATACTCTTGAAATGTATTGAAAAACGTAAGGCTATTGTGATATCGCAGAAAAGTTGATGTAAAATGTGTTAAACTTCGTATGTCTCTTAACATGATAAGTAAATCATTTTTAGATATTTAGATAAATTTTGTACAATAAAAGCAACTTCATGAAGAAACGGTTTTCTAAGCTCTTTTTTTTTCTTTAGTGCAATCGTGAGATAACGGAAAACTAACAAGCGAAAGCTTAAAAACATGCAATATTTTTTTACTATGTACCTGTGCAATCAGTTGAATGGATATTTAATTGAAAATTTTGCACTTCATGTCTCATTCTTTACTAGATGTTTTTTTTTTCGTTTTTATGGTTTGGGTCATCTCACTTTAGAACAGCTTTAACAGCTTATGGAATCCGATGAAATTGAGTTGCCGTGTTAATACGCACACGGAAAGACAAAACAGTAATGAATCTATTGCACATCTGTTTGGAAAGTATTCGCAGTGATCAGAAATTTGCAGCATTTTTCATTAAAGATAACATGTGACAAGTTCGAGATTTATATTCTTTTATAATATTAGGATTTCTAGCTCAGAATAGGAATATCTGCGTGTGCGTTTGTGTGTTTATAAGAAATCCGTAAAAGAATGTCAATTTAAAGAAAAATTAGACATATTTATTTTACACGGTATAATTAGAAAAGCATCAAAGGGAAAAACGAAACAGGGCATTGAGAATGAAGATATTGTAAATTGTGTATCTCAAGGTACAATGTTTTTTAATTTAACCAAAACAAGTGATTGGATTTACGACAAAATCTATGAGGCAATTTACAGGCACTGCACTACAGAATAGTCTGAAATAACAAAGTTCGAGATTTAGGGATTACTTTCAGGAAATATAAATCCTCTCATTTTGTACAAGATCAAATACGCTTTGCCTTAGAAAAAATAATCTAAATTATCAGATTAAATGAACTTCGTTTATGATTACATCAAAAGGCTCTTTTTTTAAAAACCGGAAGTAGTTTTGGACTTCTTCCAAGCAAGTAAGGGCACTACTTACTAGTACGGATCACAATCTGTAAAATGAAGCAAAACTATAAACTGTTGAAGCGATTGTAATCCAGCAGCTTAAAATTTTCAATTTAAGGCTTATGATGAAGAAAAGCTCCCAAAATGAAACTTCCCATTTAGGCTGTGCGATGAAGAAACGACTCAAAAAGGAAATTTCCCATTTAGGATGTGCGATGAAATGAGATTTTCCATTTAGAGCTTACGATGCAGAAAAGCTTCAGAAAATAAAATTTTTATAAGAAACCTGACCTTTACTTGAATTAAAAAACAAAATTTTTGTAAAGAGGTTCCACTTAAATCTGAATTAGGCGAATTCAGGGGTTCCGATCAGACAAATATTACAGTTTCAATATTATTTTTCACCGCCTTCGTGTAAAATGACCCACAGTTTAAAGACTTATATATTATGTTAATAAAATCTGTTTTATTGTCCTAGGTAATTTGTATACTAGTCCTGTATCTGCAAAATGATTTATCCGACAGCTCTGAATAGGAGTACAAAACTGCAGACAATGCAATGTGCCAATGTATTTCATATGATTTAAATGAAAATTCAATTTTTGTTACTCACGATATGAAACTATAAAAACATGCATGGTATTCAGCATTCTGAATCAGGTACCACACTGGTCACAAAGGTTAGAGATATTGCAGTTTCGAAGGTAAAACGTGGTGATGTGCAAATTTAGTGACTACTGGAATCGGTTATCAGAGTGTATAAATACGTCATATGTAAATTGGCATCGTAACAGCACAGCACGTGGCGTGCGAGCTCCGATAAAAGTACCTTGCGAGAAGTGGAAAATGGGTCGTTTCACGCTTGGCATAGCAGTTTGTTGAATGTATTGCCTTCAGTGTGGGATTAGCCTGAAATGATGTCCAGACGACGTTTAAGCATTGATAACAGAAATAGGGCGATAAATAGGGCGAAATACGGCGATAAATAGGGCGATTGACATATTACAAGAAGGTCAAGGGCTGCAGCTTTAGGAGTCCTGCAAAGTGTAGTAAGTCAGCTGCATCATGTAGTTTTCACAGACGAATCCCGTTTCGCTCTTTATCCTGATGTTCGACGAGGACAGGTATGGATGAGATCCGGCACACGAATGTAGCCACACAATGTGCTGTCCATCGGCCTTTACTAGCGGCAGACAGTTTTTGTCTGGGCAGGAGTGTGTTTTAATGATACGTACTTCCGTGTATGTTCGTCAAGGAAGCATGAGTGCCTCAGTGCGCCGAAACGAGATCATTGTGTTCATTGTGACAGTGTTTCACCCTGCTATCGTCATCGAGAAAAGAGAGTGCATGTGCACTCTGTTTTCTCGATGATGATGCAAACAGTCATCGTACCTGAAGCGTTCTTCAGAAATTGAAAAATCATGGGATTGAATTGTTACAGCTGCCTCCGAGTTCTCTTGACCTTAACCCTATTGAGAACATTTGAAACGCTGTACAGCGACGTCTGGATTACCACGCTTCATATCCCAGTACACTGGCAGACCTCTGTAACGTGTTGCCTGTAATATGGGACGAGCTGTCCCAGACTTTCGTCAGTAATGCCATTGTGTCATTGCAAGTATGCCTGGTAGGTGTCAAGACGTTCTTCGAAGCACAGGTGTTGTTATCGAGTACTGGAATCCTGAGATATGGACATTCTCCGAATTTACCATTTAATCTATATTACGGTGCTACATTGTTGAAGGCAGAAACTGCACAGTGAATTGCTTTTGGAAACGTACTCTGTATTGTTAGTATTACACTGCTGGACAATTGCTAAGGACGGATCATAAACGGCTATACAGCGCATAAAAAAGTAAGTGTGGTTGGATGTCAAGTGAAATAAAATAATGTCAGAATGCCAGGACATTACAAGAAAGACAATTTATTGTGCTCTGAAATCCAGAAGGCTTTGGAACGTGTTCAAGGGACAAACAGGCCATTTTGTGCAGAATACGTAAACGTGAAAAAATGCAATTACCGTCCTCAGGCGTTCCGGCGTAAGATGTCAATACGGGATATGGCCACCATAGAGGGCGATGTAAGATTCCACACGTCGTGTCATGCTTTGCACAACATTATCAAGCAGCTGTTGGGGTAATTTATCCCATTCCTCTGTCAGTGCACGGATGAGGGTGTCCTTGTTTATTGGAGGGCATTGGCGACCAGCAAGACTCCTCCCCAAAGCATCCAACACATTTTCAATCGAATTCAGATCTGGAGAACGTGCTGGCCATACGAGGCGTTGAATATCCTCGCTCTCAAGACACTCCTGGACAGCGACTGTTCGATGACATGTTGCGTTGTCGTCCATGAAAATGAATCTATCACCGACAGCACCACGGAAAATGCGAACATGAGGTAGCAAAACATCAGTAATGTATCGTTGGCCAGTCACAGTCCCAGTTGGAAGCACATAGAGGGACGTACGGCCATTGATTATGATGCCAGCCCATACCATGACACTACATGTCGGATATCGGTCCGTTTCCTGTATGTTTGCTGGACAATATGCAGTACCACTATCACGCCAGATCAGTTGTCGTCGACAATCAGACGATAGACTGTATCTACTCTCATCTGAGAAGAGGACAGCAGACCAGTCGTTATCAGTCCAATTGCGATGTTGATGGCACCATTGCAAACGGGCGGTACGGTGACGTCTGAACAATGGGATGCACACAACAGGACGGCGGGCGTATAGTCCTCCTTCATGCAAACGTCTGGCAACAGTTTTTCGGGAGATCCACTTGCCAGTACCAGCCATAAACTGATTCGCTACCTCACTAGCTGTGCTGCGCCGGTGTCTTTTTGTTGATAGCACTATGTACCGATCTTCTGCAGGTGTCGTACTGCGAACACGACCCCCCCCCCCCCCGTGACGTTTGATACACTCTCCATTTGTTTGAAATAATTTCCAAAGCCTTGAAACAACACTGTGGCTGACGTCGAACTCCCTGGCAACATCTGTTATTTTTCGCCCTTCTTCAATCTTGCCAATAATACGGCCACGCGTAAAATCATCTAGGTGATGTCGGGAAGACATACTGAAAATTGCAAGTTCGTCAATTGGTTCTTTCCCTTTCAACTTTGCGTTTGAACAACAACGGTCAATACGCGTCAAATCCTTTATATCTCTTATCAGCGCTATGACGTCACGAACAAGTTCGGCAATCCAAAATTTGCATACGCACAACACGTCTTACTGTATCCCGCACTTATGCTAATTTCCACATTTTCCTGCCTTCCATTTTATGGTTGCTATCGTTGCTATTGTCATCCGTCCTTAGCAATTGTCCGGCAGTGTATTACACATTTGTGCAGACGTGAATTCGAAGATGATAAAGCAGCCAATACCCATAACACTCCATTTCGGCTTATGTCTATTATGCCTGTATAAATACAAGTTTAAAATTATGATACCTTTCGGGTCCACACTGGACCCATCCTCAGATAAACAAACGATTACATAGATAGAATATTTTAAAAGATTCTCTCTATGTAGTCGTTTGTTTATCTCAAAATGGGTCCAGTGTGAACCCGAAAGGTCTCATAATGTTAAACTTGTATTTATACAGGCATAATAAACATAAGCTGGAATTGAGTGTGTGTTTCTTTCCAGCTGGACTTAATACATCGTGTTATGGGTATTGGCTGCCCTATCATCTTCGAGTATGCTTTATTGTTTGTACTACGTAGCCTCACTGATGTTATTTCAGTTCGAGTTACTTGAGTCAGATACATACATCCTTCATTCCATGCAATATCCCTAACGTTTTGTGACCAGTGTATATCAACAGTTCTCAATATTAGAAGCCGCATTTCTCCTTAGTTAATGCTTCATTTCTGAAGGAAAATACGTATGTGCATATCCTTAAACTTTCACATTTCAAACTGACGAATTTGTGCCAATGAAAAAAATACTTTGAATCCATCACTAGTATCAGCTTTAGAAATTTAAATCCTTTCTTCGGATTGCGTAAATTCGTTATGTATTTTTCTACGGCTAACTCTATATTGTTAGTATTGCTCTGTTTGCCAGGCAAAAGTTTAGGAACATTTGTTTAAGTGCATTCTACATCTTATATGTATTAGAAATAATCAAATGCTATATTTTCAGCCCAAAATATTTAGAATTTTATTCTTGATGCAAACATTTTACATTTTAAGGTAAATTTGTGCATTTTAAACTTTGATAGAACCCATCAAATAACGGAAATGCACGATTTTCATGCGATTTCTACGGCAAGAAATTGTGTACCTTCTAATAAAAATTGTTTTCATAAAGAAAACTGAATTAGATAACTGTTCTAGTATTATTTACTAGAATGCTTTTTCCAGAACATCGTGAATTTTGGTCGTCTGAATCTAAAGATCTAAAATTTTTTTTTCTTTTTTTGAGTTCCATGTTTCAAAAAGAATATGCACTGTACGTATATTTTCATTTTCATGACAACTTCTCCCTTAAAACGGGAATTGGAGTGATACCAGTAACAAAATGAAACTATTAGTCACATTCCATAGGATACTTTTTCTTCTCAGGATGTGAAATGTCTTTCCTTATACAGTATATCCATGGCATATCAGAAGAAATTACCGTCATTCGTCACATAGCGTGGACGAATGGCATCTATCAAAGAGTGGTTCCACAAAAATTTAGTTCCGTTCTTCTCTCACGGGTTTGAAATTATGTTATGACTAGGTACTGGATGAAATCGAAAATTTTGAACAGTTTGTGTGATGAAGCACATCCTGCTCATTCGTGATCTTTTCATAGTACGTACAACGCATCAGCAGTTGCTCGGTTTCTAGTTAATCATCAGTCTGACGTTAACCAAGTTTTGCTTCTTTTTCGAAGTAACTGATATATGTGAAAATAAAGTTTCAGTATCCATATTGGAAGAACACAATCTGTGAATGGCATTCAGCCTATCTTGAACTGCAAACGAACTGTGAAGAAAAATCCTCTCCGTGAAAAAAATTATTTTGAAGATATGTTAAAAAGCCTTAGTGAAATAATTTTGAACAAAATTCTTTCCAGCTAAAAAGTTCTGACATTCTTATTATTTTTTCTCTGTAATGTGATACAAGAAGACCGTTCTTTGTATTAAAAATCCTCAGCAGTTTGAGGAAAATGAGGCGTTTAGCGTTTGCGTGCCTGGAGGCCGTTCAAGCACGTGTTATTTTGTTCCTCCTTTTAACCTCCATCTCCTCCCCCCTTCTCTTTCGGAGCGTGTAGAATGATCCAACTTCCTAACCACGTGCCATAAATCTTTTTTGCGTGCAATAAAATATGTATAAAACTGAAAAACCTAAAAGAAGGAGAATGAATGAATGAGTGAAAAAAAAAAAGAAAAACACGGGAGAAAAATTGTTCACCATTCTGAATTTCCCAGCAAGCTCTGAAAAATGAAGAATTTTCATTTTGTGGGGAACTGGTCGCATTTTTCACGCTATGTTGCGTTCCACTTTCCCATATTAAGAAAAAAAGAAGCAGATGAGAGAAAAAAGAAGCAAAGAGTTGAAGGAGTAACAATAAAATCAAGAAAAGTGAAGTACGAAAGAAGTGAAAGAACTTTTCTTTGAAATTAGCCCTTTAGTGCCTGCAAGCAAAAGTCAGAGAGCCATCGGATGCTCTCTGTCATGACAAAAACTTTCTTCTCATCTTCATGTGGATGTTCATAGTCTTTGTCTGTCAAAAATGTCACTTTGGGGAATAATCTTTGTTCTTTTAAGACTCTTTTTAAAGGAAAGTCTTCGTTTCTCTGTTAATACTTCCCTTTAAATCAGTTCAGTATTTTTCTTTCTGCTTTCCTTCATTTTTCTCTTAACTTGTTATTTTTTGCATGGTTAGATAACGCTTAAGTGCTGGCAATAAATTTCTAACAAAAGTTTTGATTTTCTCGTACGAGATTCACGTTTTGGTATCCATTCATTTTATGGCAGTGGGTCTTATCTCTAGAAGGACAGGACTTCAATTTAACATCAACTAAATGCAACAACAAATTTCTCCGCTACCAGAAGTTGGAAAAAAAGAAATAGTGTTATTCATTTGCATTCAGCCGAAAGTAGATTTCATTTAATTTGAAAACAAATGCATCTCATAAAGTTCTCAGTTACTAGATTGCTTTTAAAGCCTTTAAACCGAATTCCTAAAAAAACTTTTGCACTTAGGCTTTCTCTAACTAACTATCATTCTATCAGACCACTGTGAAAAAAAAGGCTTTTAGTTTCAGCTCCTCAAGGTAAGAATTTTACTCAAAATGGTAGAAATAGGCTGACTTGTTCTCAAAGTAATATGTCTTACATAATTTTAAAAACATCATTGTATTTTTCTTAATGAAATGTCGTTATCTTCCTTGCAGAGTTAGAAGTTGTACATAAGTATGTAAATTTTTAGCGATGGGTGTATCACTAAGTCCGCTGGTTCCGGACTTAGTGATACACCCATCGCTAAAACTGAAAACTTTGACGTTCTACATTAACCAATTACGTAACACCTCAGAGACATACACTATATCTCGTGAGAAATTTTATCTTGTGCATTTTATTTTCTTCGACTGTACCAGATCTTGTTGCAGACTAAGTAGAAATTTCTACACTGAGAAAAATTATGACATTTTGATCATACTTTCCTCTGTGAGATCCAAAACGCACTCTTAAATTTCACACATTTACTCAGAAACTGAGATATTGGCAAAAGCAAATGTACGTCTGCGTCATCTATTGGGGAGTGTGACAGTGAGGACAACCTGATTACATTTACCTCCGTCACAAAGTGAATGCATGCTTTCCTATTCATTATTTAAAATTCTCGAACAAAGCTTCGCAACAGCAGTAATGAGGGGATGCACGTATGTGTGCGCGCTTGATTTTCTGTGTGTGTGAAGACCTGTCACCCATGTGGCTCAAACAGTTTTTTCCTGTGCATGTGCGCTCATGCATGTACTGGGTCTTCTGGTCAAAAATTGCTGGGTACAATAAACGGAAAATATATGAAAGGTTTTGGCCATTGTTGCATCTATAGGGAAAAAAATAAGATTGCCTTTTAGAAGCAGAAATACAGTACCAAACACAAAACACGGAATTTCGCCATTTGGTGTCAAGCAATATGAGTAAGGCAGTGAGAAACGTGAAAAATTATTTTTGCCTGATACAGGTGGGCTGTCTTTTAATAACGGGCAGTGAATTATGAGATAAGGAAGGATATTTTCATTGTTTTCCGGCAAGTGGCAGCGCCTGTTGTGTTAAACTAATACCAGCTGAGATTGCTGGTACCAGAGATGGAAACGGGTCACAGGTAAACGGGTAAGCGAGTCAACGGGTAGTCAATTTCTAGCGGGTCAAAAGGGTCGGGTCAATGTGTTCCTGACCCGATTTCGACCGGTTTTATTTCCGTTTTATTTTTGAAAAGGGAAAAAAACTTTGAAAGAAAAATGCGCACTGTAAAATTTTGTACTTAATACTGGTGCCTACGGAGTGAAAATGATTTGTCCTGCAATATGAAGGAAAAGTATCCCTTCCTTCTGAGGAACAATGTTAAAAACAGCATCCTCATTTTGAAAACTTTCAACTCATCATAAACTTGTTAAAACTGATGTTGCCGTGAAACATATTCTAAAGCTTGATATGTTATAACGAAAACAGCAAAAACTGAAATTAAACATACAACAATTTGATTAACTCAAAAAAATTGACTGTGTCGCCATCAAAATGAGGTGGAACTTAAAATTACTGCGCAGGCACTTTTTGACTCTCGCAGATGTGTTTGAAAACACGGTGTAAAACAGTTAGGTTATGTTTTGCAAATGAAGTACGACAGTTTCAATATTTCCTCTAAGTAAGTGAGTAAATTATACATTCCTATAATACATTTGTTTGATTTCCATATAACCTAAGATACCCACTGCGGAGAGACTTTTTGAACGTCCTGCATGTATATTATGTTCAAAGCAGATTCGTTCGGGTCGGGTCTGGGTCTGTTACAGATCCTGGTCAGGTCCAATTATATGACGTCCGGGTCCGAGTCTAAATTTTTTGACCGGTTTCCAACTCTGGCTGGTACGCGTCAGTCGTGAGATTTCAGTAGCATGTGTGCGTTACGCAAATACAGAGTAAAATTTTGATATGAAGAAAAAATTGTTGCAGAGGCTATTGTAATATTTAAATAAACTACAAAGAAAAATATTTAGTTGAACAGATTTCTAGAAGCAGAATCAATGCAAATTCTTTTTGAATAATTTGAATTATTTTCAGCGTGCCTCATGGAATTTCCATGCCAGTTGACCCTCAAGCGCAACGAATTAAAAAAAATCATGACCAATAAATAGATACAGTTGCCGCTATCGTTAAGGAAAACCGATGACTAACTGTGAAAACTTATATGCACCAAATCATTTGTGTTTTGAGTCATATATATTAGTTTTCACCCTTATGCTCGAAAACGACAGCACGATCTTGTTACAAACTACGGGATTGAAATTCGAATCGGACGTGCAAGTTACAAAAGCCACGAATACGGGTCTTGAAGATAAATTTTCGAGCAGTCCTTGCAGGAGGACTTCAAAAACTGACATGAACATTTGCCTCTGTTGCATGCTGAAAGCTTTCTTTTCTATATTTTATAATAATTGCAGTATTGCATCTATATAATTAATGCCATGAGAGTTTCAACTTAAATATCCCCATCCGTGACGAATAACTGTTTAAATGGAAAATCACAACATGTTTGCTGGAGAACAATGACTAAACATATGTACAACATACACTATCGTGATTGGAACTCAGCTACATTCTAATGAGTCAGTAAATTGTAAATACACTGTCTGGAGAGCGCCATATATTTTTAGCACGTCTTATGTAAAAAAAGATCGTGCTTATGTTATCGGTTTGTCCGTCCGTCCGTCCGACTGTACCCATGGTATCTCTGCAACTATTAGTCCGATTTGAACAATTCTTTTTGCATTCGAAAGCTTGAAATATGCGAATGATGAACCTTTAATTCGTTTTTTTTACGATGTACAATTTCTCCGCTAGAGGGCGTAAATGCAGATGATGTCGAATTCGAAAATACGTTTTATTCCACATATTTTCTTCTAAACATCCGATTGAAAAAATCTTATATCTTTCGATTCCATTTATGTCGAAGAGTATTTTCGATATAGTTTCTTTTTCAAATTACGCATAGATTTTCCGCTAGGGGGCGTAAAAGTAAATTGCATTTTTTCCGATAACTCTTCTTCTAAAACTCCGATTTGAAATTTTTTTTTTCCAGCGAATGCATCTCCTGTTGCACAATCTTTTGCATATTATTTCGAATTTTTGGTAAAGAATACTTTGGCCACCAGGGGGCGCAAGTGTTAATTTTCGCTTCTGATGTAATTCCCATAAAATCTAAGCTTCTAAAATATCGATTGAAAAAATTATTTCGCGGACTGATGCCACTCACATCGATAAACCTTTTCGGAATATTTTCTTCCTAAAATATTCCACAGTTTCTCCGCCAGGGGGCGTAGATGTATATCTTATTTTTGCTAATATCTCGACTTCTAGGAGTCCGATTTGAAACATTCCTTCTTTGTTGGATAGTGTTTTCCGTGTGACATGTTTTTCATATAATTTCAAAATTTTCAAGTAATTCATAGACTTTTCGGTAGGGGGCGTAAAGGTAAATTGCGTTTCCCCTTATATCTCTGCTTCTAAATCTCCGATCTGAAAAAATCTTTCTGCACCGGATACAAGTCCTGATGGGAAATCGTTTGTACATAATTTCTAATTTTTGTAAAAAAATGTTTTGGCCACCAGGGGGCGTGAACCATAATTTCCGCTTCTGATGTATTTGCAGCAAAATATGAGCTTCTAAATTCTCGATTGAAAATAACATCGTTTGTTGACCGATACTGCTCATGTCGACAAACCTTTTAGAAACATTTTCTTCTTAAAATACTGCACGGTTTCTACGCCAGGGGGCGTATATGTAAATCTCATTTTTGTCAACATCTCGACTTCTAAGAGTCCGATTTAAAAAAATCCTTCTTTGTTGGATAGTGTTTCTAGTGTGACATGTTTTTCCTATAAATTCAAAATTTTCAAGTAATTCATAGACTTTCCGCTACGGTGCGGGGCGTAAAGGTAAATTGCGTTTTCCCCTATATCTCTGCTTCTAAATCTCCGATCTGAAATATTTATTCTGCACCGGATACATCTCCTGATGGGAAATTGATTGCACGTAATTTCAAATTTTTGTAAAAAATTGTTTGGCCACCAGGTGGCGTAAGTCTTAATTTCCGTTTCTGATGTATTTGCAGCAAAATGTGAGCTTCTAAAATCTCGATTGAAAAAAGTCTTTTGTGGACCGATACTACTCATGTCGACAAACATTTTAGGAATATTTTTTCTTGAAATAATGCATGGTTTCTACGCCAGGGGCGTAGATGTATATCTTATTTTTGTCAATATCTCTACTTCTAAAAGTCCGATGTGAAAAATTCCTTCTTTGTTGGATAGTGTTTCTGATGCGAAATGGTTTTCCTATAAACTCAAAATTTTCAAGTAAATCATAGACTTTCTGCTAGGGCGCACAATGGTAAATTGCATTTTCTGATCCTAAAACTCCGATTTGAAAAATTCTTCCTGTATCGCATACAAGACCTGACGGAAAATATTTTTCACGTAATTTCTAATGTTTGGTAAAGAATGGTTTGGCCACCAGGGGTCATAAGTGTTAATTTCTACTTCTGATATATTTGTAGCAAAATCTGGGCTCCTGAAAACTCGACTAAAATTTTTTTCTTGGACCGATACCGCTCATATGGATAAACCTTTTGTGAATACTTTCTTCCTAAAATAATGCATGGTTTTCCCACCAGCGGACGTAAAGACACATCTTATATTTGTCGATAACTCTGTTTCTAAGAGTTCGTAAGCTCACGATTCCGTTTACAGCAATATCTGAGGGATTAAAGACCCGATTGAAAAACTTCTTTCTTCCGTCAGATACTATTGTTTTCCATACCGGTTCCATTGACTTTGAATAGCTTTGATAAATTTAATTTGCGTCAGAACGGATTCAAAAGACGTGCTTATTACACCCGAAAATTCAGTGTCATCTTTCTTGTTAAAGGTACCAGTGGTATCGAGAGAAGTAATCGAAGTCACTACACCAGCCAGCAAGGTTACGAGGCAATAAATTCCCCTTTACTTAATATGGCACAGTTCATTCCTCCTCATGCCACGTGGCGAGAAAATTATTCACTGAAAACAGCGGGATGTTTGGGGAAAATATTTGTCAAGCTTTATCTTATCAGATACAAAAAAAGATTTTCCAGTCGAATTTCTAGAAAAGGATTTGTTGTTCGCATGTGAACAGACATAGCGTTAATATACACTGAAGTAGCAAATTATTAGGTATACCCAAGAACAATCAGACAGGTGCCATTCCCAATTACGTATGCAACTATGACGTTGAGATTTACTTTATAAACAGCTTACTGCAAAGGATTTACACGTTCACGAAGCGTTGAGAGCGCAATATGCGGAAGACTCGTGATATATAAGCAACTTTGAAAAAGTCATGATAGTTGGAGCTAGGCGGGCGGGCAGGTGCAAGCACCTCAGAAACGGCAAACCTTCTCAGCTATGCAAGAACAACTGTATCGAGGGTGTAAAATGAGTGGTGTACAACAAACAACGAACCAAGCAGCCAGAGGTCTTCCTGTGAGCAGAAACGTCTGTTTGATGTTTGCGGCAACAGTGGCTGGAGAGCATTACACTATCATGACTTCTTCAAAGTACGGGGTAACAGTGGTATCGAGAGGACAATTTCAGCACACGCATAGCACACGTTACATTGCTTCGAATGGGTTATTACAGCAGACGTCCCCCGTTCATGTATTTGCTAAAAACCGACAAATGCTTCTGCAGTGAGCACGGAATCAAAAACTTCATCCTTAAAAACTTCATCCGGAAAAGGTCCCCTAGTCCGCTGAATCACTTTTTAAGTTAATACATGCCGATACAAATCAACCTATGTGTGCTGTGAGGACATATTCTGGCCAAATGTAGCATCACATCACGAATAGATGGACACCAGCAGCCCAGCGATAACTGTACAAGCTAGGGCAGACAGTCAAATGGTCTGAAGTCTGTTTTTATGGAAGACACTGGTTTCGTTAATTAATACATCTTGAACATCATTTGAATGCCACGAGGTATCTTAACATCACTGTGGACCAGGCACACCAGTACATGTGCCTGGTGGTTTCTGTTGGAGAAGGAAGGCTACTTCCAAGACAATGTGCCATGCCACAAGATTCGGATTGTCACACCCTGGTTTATGGAGCACGACAGTGACTTCAAAGTGATAAAACGAACACTACAGTTTCCGTAGTGTAACCCAATTGAGCAACTGCTGGAGGAGACTGAGAGATTCATTCGAATCTGAGATCTTCCATTACCAAACATTCGGCAACTGACGGACGCTATCACAAACGTTTGGCTGAAGGCACCTGTTGAGCGATATCAGCACCTCCTTGAACCTACGCCATGTCGAATCGAGCCTGTTTTTGAAGACTAAGGGCGTCTCAACACGCTATTAGATAGGTGTTTCTAATAATTTGGTGCTTAAGTGTACAATCCCATAACTTGCTGCAAAATCATATCACTGTTAGAAATGCAATTTTCCAGGTGCGTTTTAAAACCGGAATTAATTGCTGTTCCATATTTACATTCTTCTGTTACTCCATCTTTGTTTACGCTATCTTTACTGCTAGGGACGTAAAAGCGTATTTAAAGACGCATGAGTTATATTTCCAGCATTTAGCTACTCTTTTGCGCACATACATCATTTCAAAGCTTTTATTCGCAGCATTGCCTTTGATATTGGTCTTGTTCATCGGATAGCATCAGCTTAATTTTTTCAAAACCTGGTAAAGAACGCATTCAATGGGCCCTTTCGACAAATTACGTGCAGTAAGTTGAAACAATAATTCACATGTAACTTGCTGTCTCATTAGAACGTTATACAACTCTTTTCATAGAATTAAAGAGCTTAAGGCAGCAGCAGCCGCCATGCCTCCAGTAAAAATAAACGCGCCGTCTTTAAACAGGACTTTAAATTATGAGTTAATCAAGCTTTACCGTGAGAGACATTCTCTCCGGAAGTCTTTAGAAAGGTCAAAGCAGCAAGTATTATGAATGCGGGCTTAAACTCAGTGAATAAATAGCGTGTCTCACGAAAGTTCATTATTTCTTAACGCCACTGAGATTAGAATAATGATAAGAAAGAGTTTTCTTCACAAAGACAAGATCTTATTAAAATACCTTATCTGAGTTACTGCCTGAGAAACATCTGTCGTGTGCGTTCGTTTTAATCTTAAATGAATACATTGTGTAAAGATTAAAAAATACTGAAATGAAAACCACTCAGTAAAGGATCTTTGGAAAGCACACGAAAATGTCATCAGAAATTTCAAAAATACCGTATTTTACTATCTAGTTTCAGATCGTAGATGCCGCCCCGGTGGCGCAGTGGTCTAAGCGATGGCCTCTGATCATTCGTCCGAACGGGTTCCGGGTTCGAATCCCGGTGAGGCATGGATGTTGTGTTTGTCTTACGGCACTGGCTCTCTCCCTTCCCTGGAACCAGTGACCCTAAATTCGGGACGGGCGACTGCTTATAGCCCATTGAGTTGCTCACGGTGGTCGTTAAACCTCCAATCAAAAAAAAAATCGTAGATACAATTCGATGTAATACGAATATTTTCATCACGATCTTCGAAAATATATGCATTGTACGTCCAACATACAAAAGTGTTCCCGCAAGATACACCATATGAAAGGTTGATCCACTACCAGCTGATCCAACCGTAAAATTTTCCCAAATCAGTACCCCAGTTAAGGAATATATTTGCAATTTCTGTAGTTAAAGCAATTCGGTTTAATTTTTGTTTTAAGGTTTAACTACCACCGTGAGCAGCTCGATGTGCTATAAGCAGTCTCCCGTCCCTAATTTAGAGATACTGTTTCCAGGGAAGGGACAGAGCCAGTGCCGTAAGACAAACATTACATCCATGCCTCAACTGGATTCGAACCCGGATCCGTCTTGGCCGAACGGTCAAAAGTCAGCGCATAGAACACTGCACCACCTGGCGGCGTATATCCGTAGGAAGAGCTATTGTGTCCATGCCATATATTACAATTATTTTGATGGTTTAGGTGTTTTGTCCTATAACGAGTAGACCACTTAAATGAAATGTTTTTCAAAATCCTGTTTCCGTGCTCAACGGGCACACGAATCATCCAGATTTTGTAGTCCAATGCAACTCATACACCAGATAATACTCATGTAAAATTCCCTAAACGTCCTTGCATTGAATCAGATCGAATGTCGGTACGTAGTATTAAGATATGTGATTATAATTAATAGGACAGCATGTCATCAAGAAACACTCAGTCCTTTTGCGCTTTAATATAAATAGATAAAATTAACTGATAGATGCATTTAACTAATCGACCCTCTTAAGCTGCCTGCAGATAAGGCTGAGCATCTGGTAAAGCTAAAACAGCATAAAAATAATGCTGATTATTGCAGCTATCCGATTAAAAAAAATTTCAAACCGTCTGGACGTTGAGACAAAGTACTTCATCCAAATATGAATTTCTTCTCAGTAACAGGAAAGTTTTACATGAAAAAAATACAAAATTTATAAAACACTTGACAATACTAGCAATTCACAGTAAACAGAATTTTCAGAAGGAGACTTCTAGCATAAAAAAACGTAGTTTCAAATGAAAACATGCTCTCAGTAGCAAACACGCGCTGAAAAGCCGAAGCATTTGCAATATATCGATCATGGTTAGAGGTAGTCGACATTAAAAGTAGTTTTTCCAGTTCGTGGAAATATTTTTAACACGAAGAAATTAAAAAATCCGGAGAAAAATCTGTTATGATCGCAGCTATCTGATACGAAGAGAAGTTTTGAAGGAGTTATTTTAGAAGCGGAGATATAATGCTAAATCAAATATGCTTTTCAATCACCTCGTACGAATACTTACGAAAAGAACTGTCCAGCGAGAAAACCGGAAAATGCATGGAACGTTTTATTCACGTTCCTATCCATCTGTCTTTCACCAGCGTAGATATTATATCAAAAATTAAATGCGTTTATACCCTCCAGTTGTAAAACTGCTAGTCGCAGAAATCATAACGCAGGAATAGTCGTTCTGAATAAAGTTATTTTATGGAAAAACATACACAGCTGGCCATTGAAGCGCAACACCAGGAAGATCGCATCGCAGGGGCTCGAAAGTTGACAGAAGGGTAGAACACAGGCACACATATAAATGATTATCCGGGCTGCACATATCGAAATCATGTGGTCTAGTAACGCCCCCTGGGATTCGCATAAGAGGGGTGAACAAGGAGCCGGTGTTAAACACTCGAAGTGTGTTTGTTCGCCGTTCCTGGCAACTGACAGCTGCAGCATGCCCCGTCGAAGACAACGGCAGCTCTACCAGCCGGTTTCCGACTTTAATCGCGGGAGAATTGTGGCATATGGGGACTACGGATTATCATTCCCAGACATGGGGGCTCGTGTGGGACGGCATGCGGCCACGGTGGGGACAATATGGCGCCAGTGGGTTACGCAGGAACAAGCACACCGACGCGCGGGATCCCAACGGCCCATTCACACCGCCAAACGAGAGGTTCGACATCTGGTGCGCATGGATCGGATCGCACAGCCACATCGAGCACCGTAGTTGAACAGTTGGGGTGTGTGGCACAACACCCAGTATCCTTACGGACGGTTCGACGTCGTCTGCAGCGGCGGGGCATTTTTGCACAGCGCGCATTGCGTTGGCTACCTTTGACTGTACAACACTGGCGTTAGCGACTGCAATAGTACCAAGAACGTTCCGCATGGAAGAGCGAAGGAAAGGCATCGTGTTTTCCGACGAATCCTGCTTCAGTTTGCAGCACCATGATGGACGAATCTATGTCTGGTGGTACCGCGGAGACCGGCTGAGTAAGTCCTGCATTATGCTACGCCATACCGACTCGGCACCCGGCATTTTGGTATGGGGTGCCATTGTATTCCACTCCTGCACGCGCCTCGTCCGCATTACCGGTACGTTGAACCATAGACGGCTCGTCAGATGGGGTAAGTGAGGCGCCGCATGACCAGAAAGTTTTCGTCCATAGAGAAAGTTTATACATATGTAAGATATAATACGCCTTGAATTGTACATGCTAAATAAAACTCTAAAATTTTCATTGTGACATGTAACTTTTGTTAAAAAAGGTTTTCAACCAGAAAATGAATCCTGAATTCATGAGCATTAAACTTATAAAGTTTAAATACTGTTTTCGCTAAAAGGTTGAAACGAGCATATTCTGAGCTCCTAGAGAGGCGATCGTCTGAGTCGTTGCAACCAAGGTTACAACAGACAGACGTCTCGCAGAGATGGGGGAAAAACCTGGTTTCCCAGAACATGAATTCCTTTACGGATTTTCAGGCGAAACTCGAACGCCGCCTAAAATCGACTGCCATCTGTGTTTCTATTGGAGGAAGGCAGGAATTTTGTCCAATGGGAGCAGTCCGACCATAGCTGATGCTCTTGCTAAAGCAGGTACTGAGGCGGCAATCCATTTCGCCTCAGCTCAGTAACAGCATGTCTGTTTCTGCTGTATTATACACACAGCTTTTTCGTCAAAGTGTACAGTGTACTCTATATTTGAATGCTGACTGTTTTAAATGTGTTTCTTTAGTAATTTCTGGTTAGGCAAGAAATGTGCTGAGTTTTTGTTTTTTAGTATTATTGTTCATAAATTTTGATTTATTAGTAGAAATAAAAATTATTATTTTTAGATTTGATCCCATTAAAAAAAAAGAAATTGAATGCATTCTGTTGGGGCTGGGGGAGGGAGGAGGCAAATTTTACAGGTGGTCATCTGCTCTGATCTGATTTTTACCATGTTGAAGTTACCTGGCCTGTTTCGACGAGATATATAGAAATTTGCTTCCAGCTTGATTTCTCCTAGACACCGTTCTATCCCACGGTTCGGCGCCTCAATTTGTGGCACATGGGCCTTAATTGTGATCTACACACAAGATGCATTTTTGCAAACACACATGATGCTTTTATTCTGGACTCAGAAGCATCTATTGAGAAAAGTAGTTATTCTGTTAAAATTATATTGAAATTTTGGGTTTTTGGAGGAGTGGACATTCAATTGGGGTTGTGCGTGAGGAAATGACCGCTCATTAACTATTGGTAGATGAAGAAATTGAGCGCAAAATGGGGTTTGCGCTGAGGAAGGATTATATAAAGTAAAACAGGTTAACTATTTTCCCTCAATTTATTCTTTTTTCATAAAATATGCATTTCCCCCTCCGAAACTGTTATCAATGTTTGAAGTCTACCTCCAGCCCCTCCGCCGTGCTTCCAGCTTGAATGCTTGTATTCCTGTGATTTTGTTGAACTATTGTCGAATAATATATATAGATATAAAATATACATAAGCATACAATACACATCAAATTGCTTCCCTACAAAATTTGGTTTTAGTTATCTTTCATAACTTATATATGTTATGTGCTCGGTCTTCGCCTCACCAACATTTTACAGCACGAGCCGTTACTGCGCGAACAGCCATCGTTACATCACTGAGGTGTTGGAGAATGTTGTTGTCCCATATCTTCAAGGACTCTCTGGTGCCATTTACCAACAGATAATGCGCGAACGCATGTCGCACGCAACGTCCAAAACTTCCTGGATTGCTACCATGTGCCACGTCTTCCTTTGTCCGCACGGTCCCTTGGATATGTCGCCTATTGAGCAGGTGTGGTCCATGATCTCCGGACGATTGGCACGCCAGCGACCATCCCCTGCTATACGGAAGAACTGTGGCATCGTATCGAAGCTGCGTAGACGGACAATCATCAAACGAACACCCGACTTCTCTTCCTCTTGATGCAGGGCTGTATAGCAGCTGTAATTGCCACCCATGTTGGCTACACCATATACTGAATGTTATGTGTTCCTCTCGTCTGACCGTACTGTATTTGTAATCGATTCACCTTTGTGTCATCTGCTTTCTGTACAATAAATATGACTTTGATATCTTTTGTCTTTCGTAGTGCAGCACTTTTAATGGCCATCAGTGTATTTGTAATCGGTCTTACAGATGCAGAGATTTTGTGCGTATCTATGTACGTACACACGGATGAAAAACGCAAGTGTGCGAGCGTACCTGTTTTGTGTGAATGGCCAAACCACTTGATATATATATCAAGTTTATATTTGCAAGATTGGGCTGCTTACAGCAGAGCTACTCTTTTTACACCCATACACTGGAGCGATAAACAAAGATGAAAATATATAATTTTCGTTAGGGAAATAAGCAAATAAGAAAGATGGCACTGAATTTTCGATTGTAATAAGCATGTCTTTTGAATCCTTTCCGACGCGAATGAAATTTATCAAAATTATTCAGTAACAGGAACCGGTTCGAAAAAAAATTAACCGGATATCTACAATCCATATAACATCTAGAAATAGAAACAGCTGCTTATTCCACCAGCGGCTGAACAGTATGTTACGAAAATTAAAAAATGGTGTGCAAAGACATCAAACAAAGATCTTTGCTCTTTCCACGTTTATAAGTGAGTCACGGAAAAATTCTCATTCACCGCCTCCGGTTGTCGAACCCAGGGTCTTCCGTAACTGGAAGACCCTAGGTAAGACTCCCGGTGGCGGCCAATGAGAATTTTTCCGTGACTCACTTATAAACGTGGAAAGAGCGAAGATCTTTGTTTGATGTTCCTGGTCCACGTTAAATGTCTGTATTAATTATTCATTTGCCTTCTAATTATTTGTTCAGTTGCTGCTTACCATCTTTGGTGAATCCCCAGCATTGTGCGGGGGCTCCAAGAAGCAACCTGCCAAATTGGCTTGGCAGTTAGCGTGTCTGAGACTAGAGGAATTCGAGGCCGCTGTGGTGTAGCGGAAGCATATCCGGCGGGTAACTGGAAGACCCTGGGTTCGACTCCCGGTGGCGGCCAATGAGAATTTTTCCGTGACTCACTTATAAACGTGAAAAGAGCGAAGATTTTTGTATGATGTTCCTGGTCCACATTAAATGTCTGTATTAAGGTGTGCAAACAGTTTCTCATAGCAGACGGATCAGAGATTCCGAAATCGAGCAGTTAAAAGTAGAAATACAGAAGGAAACATAATATAACTCTAGGCCTTCTAGCGAGAGAATTTTGCATAATGGAAAAGTTGAAAATATGCGAAAAATATTCTTCATGGGAAAAGCTATTCTAGGGAAAAATAATTTTTCAAATATCTCCAGGAAGCAGAAATAGCGAGAAAAAGGTTTAAATCTTTACGGCCCCTAGAGGAAAATTTATACATTACTTGAAAAAGACACTGTATCTAAAATAGTCCTCAATATAAATTGAATCGAAAGGAAAAATATTTTTTTTCAATAGGATATTTAGAAGCAATTATATGGAATAAAACGTATTTCGAATTCGATATCATCTGCATTTACGATCTCTAGCGGCGGTGTTGTGCCTCAGAAAAAATCGGAATAAAAGGATCATCATTGTGTTATTTCGGGCTTTCCATTGCAAAGAAGAAGTTTTCAAATCGGACAGATAGTTGAGGAGATATGGTGTCCACAGACGGACGGACAAAGTGATAAATAAGCACGATCTCTTTTTTTTACAAAAGACGTGCTCTACAGAATCATTTAATAAATCCGTCCGAGGAGTCAATATTCCCAGAGTGTAGAACTCTTATCAGAGTGTAGAACCCTGATTATGCTTTTACTACAGCTCGTGGGCAAATTAAGGAGTTGTATACCCTGTGAAAGAGCGCATAAAATATGAGCAAAATTGTGTCAGTAAGATGATTTTCTAAACATAACGAAGTTCTTTAGGTGAATAATATTCGATGGGCAAAATTACTTCTCATGCGTTCCGACAAGATGTTTTTCTTTCATACAAGAAAATATGTTTACGAGAAAGAATAAATGGCTCCGAAACGCAAGTATTGAGTCTATTGAGGGTAGAACTTGTTCTTTTTAAAGGAAGGACAAAAGTGTTTTGGCGGCAACCGCAGTTTAGAAACCGTGACATGTAACTGGAATACAGAAACTCTCAAAATGTTTTTGAGTGAAAAGTCATTGATGTCTCTACATGCAACTTACTGACATTGATGCTTGATAACTTCAAGTCTTGCGCAAACTGTTGCGCAAAATTAACATATTTCTTTCTTCGTTTTCAATTACCGGAACAGAAAAGTTAAATATAAATGCTCTTTTTCTTTTTTTTTCATTTTAGTGAAAGTTCCATTTTCCTTAAAGTACTTACGATGATACCATCTTTCGGTTTATGCATCATTTTAAGATGACAAAGGATTTTTCTTTAATTTGAGTAGCATACATCGATTTTATCAGTATTCAGAGCTTTTCTTTGGTACAATTATTGGGTGACAGTGCCGAAATTTAAAAGCACATACTTTTTCGCAAACGTAAGGTGTAGACCCTCCTAATGAGTTGTACAGCGACTGTTTGTCACCTTGAACTGACAGTTTGCGTACAGAATATTTCGGTACTGTCACGTTGATGGACTGTGGGAGCATCAAAGCTTCCTCCGCTGAAGCATTGATCTGAGTCTAAGCGTCTGAACGATGGAGATAATGTAGAAAGGCGTCGTTTACACCGATAGCTTGTGACAGAAAGGTAGCTGCGGCTACATTTGTCCTTCACAAATGCCTCGATGATAAATTGGAAGGTTAAGAAACCTCTTGCTGAAGTCGGCGAATGCTGCTGTCAGTATGTAACGGATAAATCGGAATTTTATTTTTCTCAGATGTGATTTAGGAGAAAGTAATGCCTCTGGGTAGCGTACCTTGAAACGTACAAGCGGTTTAACAAACTTATCGGGAATGTAATTTCCAGAAAGTACAACTTTTGAATAAAGGAAACTCTTTCAGCCACAACTGAATTCCGAAACCTCTTCGGCATTCGTCTTCCAAGAGTATGCTCCAAATTGGAAATCCTTACAATTTTTATATCGGTAAGATATATGTTTCTTATAAATGGAGAAATGCTTCTTGATGACTGCTTATTCCGTTTAGTTATTGCTTCACGACGACAAGAAAATTGCGATAACCTTTGCAAGAGACCTGAACTTTATAATGTTCAATATTTAAATTAATACTATAAGTTGATATGTATCAGATAATAAAAGGCTGTGCTACTGTGCATATACAACTCCGTTGCGTACGTGCGAAAATCCCTGAAATCAATATAATATCAATTAGCGGAATACAGCAAAGTGAGTTCTAAGCTGTTCAACATTTTCTTGTTACATCAATCAAGTGAACTGCTTGAAACACTGGCATTAATGTAAGCTATGAATGTCCAAGAACACTAGTCATTATTGGCTACTGCTACGAGTCGTGCCGCAGAAAATAAATACACTGAACTTCGAAGAGCCGTCTCAATGAAAAAATGGATTAAAAAAAGTGTCGAGAACAGAAATTTAGTTTCATCTGCTTACGAAACAAGCGTACCAATGGTTCAAATATTGTGAAATAAAATCTCAATGAAATCGAAAATGACAACTCCATTTCTTTGTTTTTTCATCCGCCTGCAAGGCACGCGTTAGTTGTAGAAACTCAGAATTTGCACCTTTAAGCTCCTTCCACATTTTCCCGATGTGGTGAAATTATTTTGCTAGTTTAATTGACTTAGAAACTCTTAGTCAAATTTAAAATGTTCAGAATGTATTATTAAAATATTAATGCACACAAGCACTGAAAATGTAAAAAGAAAAAAAAAATTAGTACTCACTGTTTTTTGTTACGTTTGTCCCAACAGTCTTACATGAAGTTCAATAAAAAAAAAAAGCGCTTGATATAGTTGGGCGGTAAAATATTTCGCATTCATTCGAAACACGATACGCAATCACTTCTTGCATTTCAATTTTACTCACTTTATCTAAACTTTCCCAAAAGAAGCTACATTCACAACAGGAACCAACCAATAGTTCATGTACCACAAAGACTTTAAATTCATGCAACCCAATTTCAGAACAGCTCTAAGAATTTGCTGAATTTGTAAAGCAACCTGGCTCTCACTGTTCAAGCATACGCTAAGACCACACCAGACTGTGTCTTATACTAAAAAAAGGTTTCAAATCTACCACAAGGTAAGATTTCCCTGATATAAGTTCGTTTTATTACTGCTGGGATCATTAAAGCGGATATATAGAGGGTAGATGAAATATCAGAGAGAAAGAGATTGCGTTTCTTTGCATGATAATGCACTTGCCCATTTTCCCTGGCTTTTCTCAGCAGATTCGGGACGTGATGGAGATCAACTACTCATTTATGCACCTTATCTTTCATCAGGTGATTTTGTTCTTTACCTTAAAATGAAAACTGTCCCCATAAGTGAAGCCTTCAGTGCATGACGGACATGAGAACAAATATGTAACCGTTGAATTCATTCTTCAAACCTTTGATAACCATTTTATGAATTTTCTGGAAGCATGAAAAACTGCAATGCAGTCAACTACGTACGTGTTTGTCGGCGTACTTGGAGTTCAAATAATGAGCACTACATTACAATATTAGAACTATCATGCTTTCATAACAAAAGAAGATCGGTGCTTTGCGACGGTATACAATTTCACATTTGACAGACTTCGGAAATAACAATATTGATAATTTCTAATTACTTTTCTGTAAATTTATTTCTTAATATTCACAAAATGAAAAAAAAACTGAATCATATTTCACTACTAATGAAAATAAGAACACATATTAATTGAAGGACGAAGATTTCTTAATCAATGACGTCAGTCTCCATTTTGTCGCACATCGTTCCTGTTTGGTTCTTTTAAACTGGTCCAAACTTACCATGAATTACCATTGTTCCTGTTTAGTTCTTTTAAACTGGTCCAAACTTACCATGAACGACATCAACTTTTTACAGGGCATATGTCAGAAAACATCACATGTAAATAGTCGTATCTTTGATACGAGTTCATTGAAATACCAATTTCACACGCAAAAGATTGTACATACTGTGCTCTGTTAGAAACATCACACACACACCCATAGATTTCATTTTTGGAAAATCACCGCACACGACGAACACGTTAGTAAAATCATGCAATGCATTGATTATGATACGCTTTCCAACATACCAGAAAGCATTACTCAAGCTTTCACTCAAGTTAAGAGGATAATGGCTGTGGAATAAATCTCAGTCCTGTGCCCTGAACTTTGATCCCATTTCGATGATATTCAACAGAACCGGTTCAGTATACCTCCGAAATAACAAGATAAAGTTTTGTCACAATGGAAGCATTTTTAAGTAAGTTATGATGCATAAGGGCTATGGAATATATCCCGCTCCTGTGTCCCAACCTTTGACCCTATTTCGCCCATATTTAACATGATTCGTCCCCAAGCAGGCCCCTACCACATAGTAACGTTTTATCCAAATCGAAGAATTTGTACGTAAGTTATGATGCATAATGGCGATGGAAGTGATTCCGCTCCTATGTCCTGACCTTTGACCCCATTTCGCCCATTTTCAATAGGGTTTGTCCCCAGGTAGTCCCCTACCACATACTAAAATTTAATCGAAATCGAACCTTTACGTTAGTTATGACACATAAGAACAGTGGAATGGATCCCGCTCCTATGTCCTGATTTTTGGCTCTATTTCGTTCACTTTCAATAGGATTCCTTCCCAGGTGTTCCTCTTCCACATACTAAAATTTCATCGAAATCGAGCGATATTTGGCGTTATCGTGCGGACGGACATACGAACCCAACGCGTGACGTAATGAGGCAGATGGGAATCACGACCATCTGCTCGAAAGAGTATGACGTCATAAAACTTTAATAGGATCCACACACAACGCGTGACATAATGAGACAGATGGCGTGACCGCGCGCCGACATTTCAATCGCGAGATTGTGACGTCATAAGATGGGTAACATTAATAGGACGCCATGACACTAAAAACGTGGTATTCGGGGTGGTTTTTCACCGCACTAAACGAATTTTACTAAAGTCGAGATCAAGCCAAATCGATTTCTTGTACCAGAAAACGGTAGGTTAACGACTTTCATCAAAGTCCTTAGAGCCGTTTTCAAATAAAATTTACATACATACAAGAATTGCTCCTTTAATAGTATGGGATAAGGGCGATGGAATGGATCCCGATCCTATGTCCTGACCTTTGACCCTATTTCGTCCATTTTCAATAGGGTTCGTCCCCAATTGGTCCTCTACCACATACTAAAATTTCATCGAAATCGAACCATTTTTACGTACGTTATGACGCATAAAGGCAATGAAATGCATCCCGCTCCTATGTCCTGACCTTTGACCCCACTTCATCCATTTTCAATAGGATTAATTCCCATGTAGTCCCCTTCAATATACTAAAATTTCATCGACATCGAACCATATTTACCCAAGTTATGACGCAACAGAACATTAAATGGATCCCGCTCCAATGCCGTGACCTTTAACCCCATTTCGTTCGCTTTCGATAGGGTTCGTCCCCAGATGGTCCCCTACCACACAGTAAATTTTCATCGAAATCAAACCATTTTTCCGCGAGTTATCGTCCCGACAGACGGACGGAAAAAGCTGGAGCATATACGCTTCTTCAACCTACGGTTGGAAAGCCCTAAAAAAGCAAAACTTCTGCTTCTGCTCTGACGTCATAAGAAAATAACCAGGGTTCTACCCAGCAATCTTTGCGAGTCTTAGGTAGGTTACCGTGATAACCAGTTCTCAAGTAATTGGCCGTGCACGTGCGAAACGTCATCAGCAAAGACGCTTTTGAAAGAAACAAAAACATTTTCCTTCTTATTGCATGCTCTTTTTGACCATTTTTTGACCTTATTGTGCCCTTTTTTGACCATTTTTGTATTTTTTTATAAATCTGTCCAGCAAATTTGTTGTCATACCTCGTATATGTAATCTATGCTAAACTACCAAAGAGTCAAAAGTATTCTTTAATCGCTGTTGTGTCATATTTGCGTCACTGGGGTTTAACACTTTAGGACACGTTATTCTTGCATTCATTTCTTCTTAGATTTCGCCCCTTCAGTGATATGCTAGATAAATTTCTTCCTTGCGATTAAGTCTTCGGCTGGCTGCAACATATGTCAATATTTCTCCTTGTTCGTTTTCATGATTTCTTAAGTATACCGTGCAGTGACAAACACCCATGGGCCAGGTCTTTACGACCACTCTTCTACGAGTGGACACGTTCCACAACAACAGACCAGCGCGTATTATATATACGACTGGCACAAGTTCACGTCGACTGGTTAACTGTCGAGGTGAACGTTAGTTGGAAGCATTCCAGGACAAGCATCCTGATCGATTTACTTTCTTTTTCAAAATAATGAAGCTGCTTAAAAGCAGCTAGTTTACTCTAGATTTGAATAACTGAGATTTCAGCTAAAATAAATCCTAGCGAGGATGCGTTGGGTGCAGCAGGAATAATACTATTGCTAATGACATTGGTGAGATACTCATCCAGTCAGCTGCGCACGGAATGAGGGCTGGATGCGCCCTGAAATTTTGTAGTTAATCGAAAACTGCAACTTTGCTCACTCAGCTCAACACTAAAAAGGTTTGAATGACAGTACTTCTTGTCGTGTATTGAAAAACTGCGAGGGCCGGGACGATTGCTGATGCCTTTTGTGATCACCCCTCATTGCATATACATATGCAAGACCGAACGAAGAAACGAAAGGAAGGAGAGACGTCGAACAGCACATAAATAAACAAAAAGTGTTAGGTGTGACGCGGATGGTGGCATTATAGTGTCGGGGAAAAAGTAGTGCTCGAAATCTGAAAACAAAGAGGAATGGAGGTTAGTGTTGGCAGCTGTTAGCGATCCATCAAAAAGCATTTTTAAAGCCCTGCAAATTAACATTGTAGAATCATGGGTTAATAATGATGTGAAGGTCGAAATTTGTGTGCATGGTTGTATTGTTGTTGGTGAGGAACTGTTGAAAATATTTTTTGAGGAAACGAATAGCCAGTCGATTGTTACGCAATTGAAGATACAGGATTCGGAATTTTTTCATGACATTAGCTGGACTATTGCAAATTCTACAAAATCGAGCTAGTTGTAAAATAACGATGTTGCGATGCACGAAAATTGAGATATTTGAGGTCCAGTATGAATAATAGTTAATTCTGAAGTGAAAATTACGACGTTTATCCTAGACATCTGTCTCAATACCCCTGCCATCGGTGAAAGAAATATCGATGTCCAAATAATGTATATGACCATCTTGCATGGAAGATTTTTCAAGTGTCAAAGCTGATGGATATATGTGTTGAGCTTGAATGTTGAAGATCGGATTATTAAAAACAATAAGATCATCAATATAACGAAAAATACAGCCGTAATCTTGCAAAATGGTAGTCGCAAGTAGATCTTTTTACCCACAGGAATGTAGTTGTGGTTGAGACAGATGTCGACTAAACTATCCCAAAGTTGTGAGGTATACTTGATCACATAGCCATATTTTGTAAATAATGCAGCACAAGCAGCAATTAAATCAGCAATAGGAATAGACTTAAATAAGTTGCAAAAATTAAATGTTTCAATGCTATGTAGGTCCTGATTTGTAGTTATGTAATTCAAGGTGGCTGCACTGTTATCAATGATCCAGAAATTGTGAATCTGACCATATAATGGTTTTAAAGATTTTTCGAAGACATTGCCGGCTTTCCAATTGTAACAATCACGAGTGTTGGTAATATAACGAAAGGCAGTTGGGCTCTTATGGAACTTAGGCACTACGTGGATGATAGGAAATGAGGCAGAAGAGGTATAAAAGTTCAAACGTTTATTTAAAGCGATAATTCTTTTAAGTATAATAGGTGAAGTGGTTGATTACTCTTGATAGGTGGTACCACCATTCAATTTATATATATATATATATATATTATTTTGATATCACGAAATATCTTTCCACAGCGCATTATTTCTTAATTGTTCATTCAGCTCCAGTTATAAAACGTTTGCCTTTAAGAATTTCTCCATCGACAAACTATTTGTTTATTTGAACAGATATACTATCGTAGTTTAGTATGGGAATAGATGGCACGGGCAGTACAATATCATTGTGCCTCTAGTGAACATGCATGAATTGTAAATGTATATCAAGAACTGTAGGAAGCATTTCGGTAAGCTATTAAGCGACGGAGGCTGATGTCCCTTGAAAGAAGGCGAAGCAAAATAATTCAATTTTTTGAGACGTGGAGACATTTCCCATCCTATTCACGTGTTCCCTGCCAGCCTATCCTTCTCTTTCTTTTGCGGCTGAATTTGCAAAGCAGGAAATTCTGGGGGTTAAGCATCGATGCAAGACTCTGTGACATAGGATTCCGTGCATTACAATAAACCTCCCATCTGGAAGATCACTCCTGGCTTCTGCTTCGCAGAGAACAGTGAATAAATAAGGGGCTGATTTATGACGTCGAGTCACTGTCGACACTTAGATCCTCTGTCCCGCCTCAAATCGCGGTGACAGTTTCACATCCCGAATGCATTCATTCCAGAATCCTCGCATATTCCGCGCTTACTATTTCAAAATTTTATTTTTCGCTACTTTATGTTCACCTACCCTTCATATTTCATAAATATTAGATTTCTTGCTCAGGTTTTGACTCAGAGATGAGCCTTCCTTTTAAAAATCCATTGCAACCATATACATGTTTCACGTTAGTCTGCTATTCCGCGGAGCAGGGGCGGACTTAAACGGCTTACTTGTGTTAGACTGCTAACATATTTAAAACGCTAGCTAGGTATTCGTTTCGTCGCACTGCACTCACACACCCTCCATATTTCATAAGCGCCGCTATTTTTCCCCTTCTGATCACTTCAAGATACAATTTTTAAGATTTCCTGTGTAATGTCTGTATTCAGCTGTCAAGAAACGGTAATATTAGTTCAGTTTCATGAATATTCTGCTAGAGCGTGCCAATGGTCTTAACCGTCACTGTTTACGGAACTTTACTAATCAATTCTGCGTCGGACTTTCATAGCGTCCAACACGAGTATTGTAGACTACTAACATACTCTTAAGCTTAAAAGCATTTAGGTAAGATACATAGCGGATAAAACTAGCCCTTCCGCACCGAAATATCTAAAATTAAAATTCCGAAAATTGGTTTCAGTGCTTACATACATTTCCCGTTTCATAGAGCTTTAGTTTTCTCACGATATCCGTTAAAGCGAAGGAGCATGTTTATGTATGCAGCTTCTGTGTGTTGTTAATAAATTATCTTGTTACAGTGATTTTACGAGAGCCATTTAAAAAGTGACGAGACTGATTTAACATGGGGCAGAATGTAATGCAGTAAACATATTTACACTTGCATACTTTCGAAGTATTCTCCCTCTACCTGAATGCACCGGTTCCATCATTCTATCCATTTCCGGTAGGTGTGTTCGAAGTCCTTCCTCGACATGTGGTTTAGGACACCCATCACAGCATTCGGTATTTGATGCAAACTGACGCCCACGAAGTTGTTTTTTCATGTCAGGGAATAGGTGGAAGTCTCACGGCGCCAGGTCCGGTGAATACGGAGGATGCGCCATCATTTCGATTCCTAGATCTTGGATAACTTTCTGGGTAAGCAAAGTACGATGTGCTGGAACATTATATTGATACAAAATCCAATCCGTTGGTGCATATTCTGGGCATTTCGGGGAACCAACGGGCACCTGCATCACATCAGCAACCTCTTCAATGGTCATTCGGAGGTTTTCACGCAGGAGTGCCTCGATGGTATTAACATTAACCTTCTTAATGGATGTCGAAGGCCTACCGGAGTGGCACGCATCTTACAGACATTTTTCACCATTCACAAGTTTCTTTTGTCACTCAAAGACTCTTTCACGGGATAAAACACCTTCCTTGTAGGGTGTTTTGCGTTTCTGTGGCGGTTTTATTCAAACGCACGCAAAATTTTAGAGCTGCTTTTTGCTCCAGTTTTAAATTCATACTGGGTTACAGATATACGTCTGAACTCTAGGCCGTCTACTACAAACTAGGGGAGGACTGTAAGGACACGTCATCGCGTGACTTATCTCGCAGGTTTTCCGACACAGGCAGCTGCATTTTTCTGCGCGGGTTTGGTTTGGCGCTATGACGCCAGTCGCGTTACTTTTTGTACGACCTACGTACATGCAGTAGCATTAAGAGTTTTATAAACTGAAACAAAATTTAAGCAAACGATGATAAGAAAAAAAACCCGAGCAACAATGATTTTTGCTTAACATCTGAAATAACGCCTTGAAAAGATTTATGACAGACTGCGGCATCACTCACAGTTCAAGGATAACAAATTCACTTCAGAAATGTTTTGAAATTTGTTCTAAAAACTCAAAACAACATGCTATTGTAATCGAAAATCTGCCATTTCTTGCCCATCAGGGGGTATTATCGGATTGAAGCTGAAACTGTGTAATATATATATGATATCTGTGTATCTATTTATCTATCTATCTATCTATCTATCTATCTATCTATCTATCTTTCTATCTATATATATGAGTGCCTACCTCAGTTCTTAAGCCTGTGGAGAATAAGTGAAGAGACAAAGGAAATGAAATATACGAATTAATTTTAATGCACGAAAAGCGCTCTAGTTAACTGAGGCAAGTCATTTTTGAAAAGTGGAAAGGAAAGTGCTCCAGATGTAACATACAAAGCAGACGAGTGGTTAAATGCGACCGATTCTTCATAAACCCTAAGGACGTTCAAAACGCAAATTCTTCAAATAAATCGTACTGATTTAGAACAAGATCGCAGAGCATTTGAGTTGGAAATTTGCCGAAACAAAGCTCGTTACACGGCCCACAGTTTGCTTTCCAGATTTCTTCTAATCAGCAGCAATCTCGAGTTCTTGAAACTGTGTGATTAATTAACCTGCAGCGAACCAATCAATAGCGTTTTATCTTTGATGAAGTATGGGGAAAAATCAGAAGCTTTCAGAGGCAAGACGACGTTCAAGATTGATAACTCCTTTCCGCGATGTTCCTTCTAACAGGAGCAAATTGGTTAAAACTTAAGATGAAACCACAGCGGCAATTTCCTTTCAATCTAGCAAAGTATTTTGTCTTTTCATTCTAATTTCTAAGGCTTCTGATTCTTTAAGAAGTCATTTGCCAACGGATTAGATGAGATCTCTGAAGAATCCATGCTTGGCTACTTAGAATGTATCGTTAAGCGCTCTGTTCCGCAGAACATTAAAACGCCTTTCAAAATGAAGAAAAATTAAACAGAACACAGATTTTAAAAGAAAGTAAACTTCAGCTGGAATAACTGGTGCAGGTTTCCGCAGGAACTGCTTTCCTTTTGCAATTCACCTTTTCTAATTCTTTCCCTAGTTTTGAATCTCGAACATTTATTCATCATTTAAAATAAAGAACGTTCTACTATGATACTACGATTAATGAGAACAATTTTAGGAAATTACGAAGATACGTGAAACGAAAAATATTTTTTATAATATTCACACACATAAAAAAGGCATGTTTCGTTTTTATCAAAACCTAGGAAGATCTACATTACAATGTCAACGGACTATCAACATTTGTCATTAATTATTGTCTTACTGGCGGAAAGTTCGAGTTAATGTAGCCATAAAGTATATATCTCCGTCATTTTTCTCCACGCCGGGGCTCGAACCCGGGTCCCCTCATTCCGGAATAAGTCGCTCTACCAATTGAGCGACGCGGACGTTCGTTCTGTCTGCTATCTGCCTTTATGTCGTGTGCGTCCTGCTGGCAGGTACGTCACAAGTACCTTAATTTGTGTGCAAGAAACATTTTATAAAGTTTGCTAAGTGCTGAAGTACGATGAAGATGTTGCCAGTGTTGCGTCTGGTGAAAGTTTAACTATAACTGAAGAGTGCAGCATATCGGCTTGCTCCATAAATTATGTAGATTTCAAGTAGAGACGTCTAAAATTGAATGTCACAATGACTTGAGTCAGGTGCTGTGCATACGTCTGACATTTTTCCGTAAAATTGCAGTTTTTGTGAAGCAAGAGTCCCATTACCGGCTCAGTGCCTTACAAGAAAGAATTTATGGTGACGATACATTAAGCCGTTCCACGGCGTCATGCTGGACGTATCGTTCGGTGTTTTTTATTTAAAGATCATACTACTTCCTCAGTTGCGCAAAAAACTTCGTGGGTGTCGTAATAGTATATTAGAGGTGACGCATTCCTGGCATTTATGTTGACAATTTACATTCCTTCAGCAAAAGACCGTCGCAATGGATTTGAGACTTTCCTTGAAATATACATGTTCACGATTTGTGTGTTCATAATTCGGAGACAAATTTTCAAGAGATGAAAAATTACCTAAAACTGGACCAAAAAAAAAAAAAAAAAAATGATGGAAAATCACAAGGTGATCGGAAAAACTCCATGACCATGGCTGAAAATATTTGGGACACATAATCACGCATGATAAAATTTGGATATGACTTCAAGCCAGAAGTGGAAGCGCTGTTTTCCAAGTTTAAATATCCAGTCATCTTTCTGTCTCAAGAATCTTTGCGTCTACAGTTAAATAAATATTACGATCAAGATGGCATATGAAAATAAGAAAGTGATTAAGATAAACAAAGTAACTTCAATCTCAGTTATAATAAGGGTTGACAGTCGGAAATATCTGTAAAATGCGTTGCGAGAGAAATTCGCACCAAAAGATCTCACAAGCTTTTGATGGAATCCTAATCCTGTGCACAAAACGAGAAGACGTGCGGCATTTGAATTTGCTTTCCAAAGAACGAAACCAGAGCATTAAGGCAAGAGAATTTGCATCTTGTGCGAAGAAGCCAGCCACCTAAGGTTGATGAATTTGTATCATGTGAGATGAAGCGAAGGCACTCGTGAATTTTTAGACCACGTGATATGCAGAGGGAATCTAACGCAAATAAATTTGCGTTTAGAAGCTATCAGATAATAAGAATTGAGTATATAAGAAATGTGCGTTTATTATCTGATAACATGTGTTATAATATTTTCCGAAGCATGAAAGAATTATTTTGAAATACTGAGCACATAATTCCGAGAAAAAGAAAAAAAAAAAAGAAAAAGAAAAAGACGAGATTGAAACCCTGAGCAGAGTGGACTAGGGGCTTACTTTAAAGAAAATAAAGCGTCGATAATTTTTTTTAAATATGTACAACATCGAACTTATAGAAGAACATATCATAAATTGGGAACAGAAACGCAGAGGGACCATGTATAATAGTTCAGTGTTACATGAAAAAAAAAACCCAGCATAATTTGAAGGGCAGCCGCGGCAGAAAAGTGGCTGGGACTACGGCTTCTGTTTAAGCTAATCCAGAGTTCCATTCCCGGATGAATCATGGATGATATCTTTATCATTCGACTCTGGCTGTCTCGCTTCTCTGGAATCCGTGGCATTAACTTAGGTACGGCAGCTGACCTTTAAACCTCGAAACAAAATAACAACAAAAAATTATTACTTCATTTCGGAACGAAGAAAAATAAATTTAGCCGAAAATGCAGAATCAGTTACCGTCTTCAGAATTATGGGCCACAACAGAGGCTTTAATACTGCAACACAATCACCTGTACTCGAAACACATCACTGGACAGAAAATTACGAAATTTTACTTCAACTGACAGAAAACAGAAATAAAAGCTACACAGATTTCCCAAAAGATTAGAAATACAACAAATTCAAAAAGATGTGACACATTGAGTAAATCTGCTGCTATTTTCGCAGAGAAGTGCTGTACTTCTAATTATGTTTTGAAATGGAATGAAATGTATGAAGTAAAGTTTATGGAGAGTTACGGTAATTTATAACCGTCTATTTAAGAATTCCGCAGCAGAGTAAATACCAAAAGCTCCAAAAAGAAATTCTATTCTAACTGCTGAACTATAGAGGCTGTAAAGGATTCCAGCTTGCCAAGAGAACGTGAAGGTACAGAAAAATTATAAAAACATAAATACGCCTTTGAAATCTTTTAAGGATAGACGCAATATCCAATCATAAAGACAGTGAAAGACTAAGAAGTTAACGTGAAAACGCACGCTCGGTTTTAGAATAACGGTGCAACTTGCAAGTACTATATGTATCACCAAGTGTATACCCTCCAAATATCTCGGACACTGGTCTTCTTTCTTCTCTGAAGTCAGTAGCCCTAAATTCGTGACATCGATTTTTCCCTAATCTTATGTGCTCATGAGGGTTGTTGCTTTAAAAATTAAAATAAGGAAAGAAGATACGGCATTCGGAATCACGAAAATCGCTCAGAATTTCGCGGTATGAGGGTAACCAGATGAAACGCTATGTTTCATAAGAGCAATAAGCAAATGCAATTTGAAAAGTTTAATGCAACCTTTCAGGAAAGTTTAAAAAAATATATCGAATGTCGTAAATTTCTACACTTCTTTTTATATTTCTTTAATAACGATATTGAAAATTCGTTTGCCGACCCGTTGGCACAGTTACCTGAGCGCTGACTTGTGACCATTCGTTCCAGAAGGGTCCGGGTTCGAATTCCGGTGAGGCATGGATGTTGTTTTTGTCTTACAGCACTGGCTCTGTCCCTTCCCTAGAGTCAGTGATGGTAAATTAGGGACAGGCGACTGCTTGTTATAAGCAGTCGCCTGTCCCTAATTTACCTTTGAGTTGTGCACGGTGATCGTTATACCTTCAATAAAAAAAAATCGATTATCGCTCGCAAACTGTGAACGTATTCCTGTAAACTGACCAGCTAGTTAGTGTGTGTTGTTAAAACAGTCCTTTTAGTAGTATAGGAAATAAAGGCATTCCTTAAATTTCGGTGAGCTGATCAATGTCTGGAATAAAAATGCGACCTTCTTTTCCCTGACCCATTCATTCCATTTGTTGCAGAACAACGAGAAAAATCATTTGGCTTGTCCCGATGGTTGTTCACTTTGGGGAATTTTTCTTTCATCCAATTATATTGAACATGGACCAACGTAAGACTGCAACGCTTATGTGGATTTTTCTTTTCTTTATTTTCTGTTGTTTACTTTGATGGAGCCGAGCAGCGGCAAAAACAAGTGGCTGGGACAGTGATTCTTCGCTGAGCCTATTGTTAGTCATGTTCCTGATTGAAATGATTTTCACACCCCATAAAGAGGAAAGTTTCAAACGTAACTCTGTTACAAGGATGTTCGTGTTGATAACTTTCTATTTTTATTTTTGTTTAGAGGACCAAATGCCTTTTTTTTCCAGTTCTGCTATTTTATGTATGAGCGTCTGTACGTTTCACAGAACAAGTGCAGGAGTTCTCAGGATGAAATTCATGGTGACTGCTGTTACACGGCACTAGCAGTGTTCCTGCCTAGTCTGCCGGTAACGGTGCTTGAGACCTGAAGTACAATTTAGTTGGCCACGGCACCAGGTGAGAATCTCAGGTGCACTGCTGCACTCAAAGATTCACACCAGAACATAAAAAATGAAAAGTTGAAGAATGACCCGAAGCATAAGGCTTGGGTGAATCCACCTTGTGAACAAAATAACAACAACAAATAAACAATAAAATAATCTAAAAAAATGATACTTTGGGATCAGAGTTGTGATGAGGTTCACCCGCAATCACCAATTCGTGACTGAGTGTAGTGGTCCGGATCTTACTCCGGTACATTCAATCCCCAACCAGCCAGTACAACACTCACTTTCGCAAATAACACATGATTCTCAAATACACAACACAACATTTAATAACGTTCTGCGAGATTTAAACAGATCCTGCGCTCTCTAGGCGCATAGACAATTGCCCCTCATATGTGGGCAGCATACGGTGTCACACTTTACTGTCGGATAACGCAGCCGACTGAGTCTCCACCGGACTATCTGAACAAGAGATACTACTCGTTTACACACTAAATAGAGCTGCAGGTGATATTCATATACAATTGCTTAGAGAATGAAAAAAAAATTATATGCAAACGATCACATTAAAAATACTCGCGACACAAAATACACAAGCACGTTAATTTGCGGTATAAGATTATAGGTGCGAAATACTGCCAAAGTTAATTAACTAAATCTAATAAGCATGCACATGCAGAACCCTGCCCCGCTGACGTTGGTCCTGAACCAAAGTTAAAAGAAACTGTCCCGCCCAGCGGAATTTGTGGCCACACCTTCTCCCTTATTCATGTAAAAAAAGTAATCAGGAAATGGGCCCTGTAAGAAATTGAAATCTGTATGTGCAGGTATTTCCTCTGAGGTTCAGTCACTCAGCATTACTGCATCTATGTCCATGCAGCTTTGGGTGTCGGGATGGCACAAGTTCGCAGATGTGCGAAGAAAGAAAAAGGAAATATTCATCTACTTACAGTTTCGTGACTTTGCTGTGCAAATCCGTTGTGCATCACATAATATCACTCGACAAAAAAAAAACACGCACACAGACACTTGCACCATGTGGCAGCACCGATGATTCAACACTTCACTTTGACGCTTGATGTAAATGAAGCACACAATTAAAAATGGTAATATCACGCCGCACTTTGTTGCAATGATTAGAGTGCACACTGATCTATTCTCGTGACGATTTGAAGGTGGCCGTTAAGCAAAATAGGCCCTCTCACATCTGATGTTGCGGTTTCCAAGATTAATTTTCTCGGCCGAGCGAAATCAGACGTGCTTTTACCTTAAGCGTATATCGGCAACTCAACATTTCACCTGTATATTTGTTAGGTATCGAAGCCACCGCTCTTACGCTCATATTTTTCTTTCGACATGTTTTTATCCCGTCGCACTTACACGTAGTGGCTTCGCTGCTTACGCGACCACACACACGCACACATGGGGCCTCGCTTCGCCCCGTAAGACAAGCGCATCTCTTCACTTCCTCCACAGTAGGGGATGAATGGGGGTGACGATTCCACACTGCAGTGGTTGGCATCCGAACCCGACTTTTGCTTGGCTTCGCTTCTCATTGGAATGACCACTGTCCACTCGCAGACTTCTTAATTCCCCTGTAACTTGGCTTTCATTAGGCCAAACAGTCGCTGAGTTCCATTACGCTCCAGCCTAGAAATTTCTGCTTTATCCTGCGGATTTAGGCATTCTGCTGTCTTTATGGCAAACTGGCATCTCCAGCTGCCTCGAGTTGTCTCCATTTCTTACCAAATGCGGGGAGGTTTGCTGCTTCATTTTTCCCAATTCATTTTTTGCAGATCCAAGGCATCCAGCCTTTCACATCGGAGAGCGCACAGACAACTAAACTTTCTTCCTTATTTTCATGCCAAGTGCGAACTCTTATTTTTCTGCACGGACCACACAGAGAGCAATTGTTCTCGAAAATGCCCCAAACAATCGACGAATTTACGATTATTCGCTAAACCTTTCGTCCCCTATCTTCATTCATTCCTACTCAAGTGGCTCATTCGATACGTATTCCTCTTTCCCTTTCCGTGTTGCATAGGCTGCCCGTCAGCTGCGCCCTGATATTTATGACCTAACAGAGCTATTCTGAGACCACCCAGCCAGAGAGAGAATTCTTCGCCTCTTTTCTTTCCAAACCCCCAGATAAAACTTTATCTGCTGTTTACACTTTTAAACTCCAATCAAGCCTCGAACAATTAATACTTAATTAATTTCACACATCAACCACGCCCATTAATTACTAAATTAATGGCGGGGGTGGGTCGTAACATCGGCCCCTCCTCAAGAAATCTAGAAGTCCTCTTCTGGGCCTATCGCTTTGCTCTTATCAATTTCCAGAGCAACCATTGAGTGCTACATTTTCCCACAGGTAGAAACAATTCAAAATGGCAAAAATATTGCGTTTCTTGCCTTCAAATGCATTGGAGCGACTTCCTAATTATCCCGCAATTTTGTTAATTAATTTAGAGAACATCCGAAAGAAAAAACAACGTAAATGAGAAATAAATAAAAAAAACTGAACTGTAAAAGAACATGTGAGTCTGCCGAACTGTGATTCCTAGCTGCCTCATACAATACGCGACATGGCGGACAAATTTTAGAGTTTTCTTCAGGTTTTAGGAGGGGGGGGTGTCCACTGTAACATTCCATCCCCCCATGAAAGAAAAAGGGATGACTGGATGAAGTTTATTCATCCAATCATTCCATTTTTTTTTTTTTTTTTTTTTTTAACTGTAAACACTCAACCTTTTCCCACCGTCGCAAGGCACCTAATTCCGGACTTAAGTGCCCTGAGAGCGGAGGGAAAGTTTAAGGATTTCATCACACGTTCATTGCTACCCGTCGAGATAGGCGGAAAGAAAATTTAAATATGAGGCATAGCTTCGAGAATCCACGAGTTCCACAGATCTCTCACGTTCGATGCTCCTACGCCCGCTTTTATCTGCGCTCGATGCCAAATTCTTGCGTTCCACTGTCTTCGAGTTCCTTCTCAACATCGTAGATAATCGTAGTGTCACCGTCTTCCTGGGGATCCACTATAAACTCGACTGCTCCCCATAAACCATAGGTGCGGCTAAAGCTGTTTGTCTCAGCTGTGATGTACCCGCTGTACTTGTAACAGGTGTACTCTCTTCCGGTACAATTGCAGCCTCAGTGCTCACATGTTCTCCGTCAGAGTGACCATCAGAATCATCTGAATCCACGTGACTCGCAGATGACGATTTCTTCGTGTTAGCCATTTTGTTTTTCTTACCCACTAAAATTATGGCAGTTCTTAGAAAACAGCTTAAGGCTTACTTAATGCTAAATTATACAAAATTCGCACCGAACAAAACTAAATAAAAAATAGTAATGGCAGTCAATTCGCACTTATTTTACGAACATGAGTGTTGTTCCGCTAGCTGCAAAATATAGGTATCGATCCTGGTCACGGCACCATTAATGTTACACGGCACTAGCAGTGTTCCTGCCTAGTTCTGCCGGTAACGGTGCTTGAGACCTGAAGTACAATTTAGTTGGCCACGGCACCAGGTGAGAATCTCAGGTGCACTGCTGCACTCAAAGATTCACACCAGAACATAAAAAATGAAAAGTTGAAGAATGACCCGAAGCATAAGGCTTGGGTGAATCCACCTTGTGAACAAAATAACAACAACAAATAAACAATAAAATAATCTAAAAAAATGATACTTTGGGATCAGAGTTGTGATGAGGTTCACCGCAATCACCAATTCGTGACTGAGTGTAGTGGTCCGGATCTTACTCCGGTACATTCAATCCCCAACCAGCCAGTACAACACTCACTTTCGCAAATAACACATGATTCTCAAATACACAACACAACATTTAATAACGTTCTGCGAGATTTAAACAGATCCGGCGCTCTCTAGGCGCATAGACAATTGCCCCTCATATGTGGGCAGCATACGGTGTCACACTTTACTGTCGGATAACGCAGCCGACTGAGTCTCCACCGGACTATCTGAACAAGAGATACTACTCGTTTACACACTAAATAGAGCTGCAGGTGATATTCATATACAATTGCTTAGAGAATGAAAAAAAAATTATATGCAAACGATCACATTAAAAATACTCGCGACACAAAATACACAAGCACGTTAATTTGCGGTATAAGATTATAGGTGCGAAATACTGCCAAAGTTAATTAACTAAATCTAATAAGCATGCACATGCAGAACCCTGCCCCGCTGACGTTGGTCCTGAACCAAAGTTAAAAGAAACTGTCCCGCCCAGCGGAATTTGTGGCCACACCTTCTCCCTTATTCATGTAAAAAAAGTAATCAGGAAATGGGCCCTGTAAGAAATTGAAATCTGTATGTGCAGGTATTTCCTCTGAGGTTCAGTCACTCAGCATTACTGCATCTATGTCCATGCAGCTTTGGGTGTCGGGATGGCACAAGTTCGCAGATGTGCGAAGAAAGAAAAAGGAAATATTCATCTACTTACAGTTTCGTGACTTTGCTGTGCAAATCCGTTGTGCATCACATAATATCACTCGACAAAAAAACACGCACACAGACACTTGCACCATGTGGCAGCACCGATGATTCAACACTTCACTTTGACGCTTGATGTAAATGAAGCACACAATTAAAAATGGTAATATCACGCCGCACTTTGTTGCAATGATTAGAGTGCACACTGATCTATTCTCGTGACGATTTGAAGGTGGCCGTTAAGCAAAATAGGCCCTCTCACATCTGATGTTGCGGTTTCCAAGATTAATTTTCTCGGCCGAGCGAAATCAGACGTGCTTTTACCTTAAGCGTATATCGGCAACTCAACATTTCACCTGTATATTTGTTAGGTATCGAAGCCACCGCTCTTACGCTCATATTTTTCTTTCGACATGTTTTTATCCCGTCGCACTTACACGTAGTGGCTTCGCTGCTTACGCGACCACACACACGCACACATGGGGCCTCGCTTCGCCCCGTAAGACAAGCGCATCTCTTCACTTCCTCCACAGTAGGGGATGAATGGGGGTGACGATTCCACACTGCAGTGGTTGGCATCCGAACCCGACTTTTGCTTGGCTTCGCTTCTCATTGGAATGACCACTGTCCACTCGCAGACTTCTTAATTCCCCTGTAACTTGGCTTTCATTAGGCCAAACAGTCGCTGAGTTCCATTACGCTCCAGCCTAGAAATTTCTGCTTTATCCTGCGGATTTAGGCATTCTGCTGTCTTTATGGCAAACTGGCATCTCCAGCTGCCTCGAGTTGTCTCCATTTCTTACCAAATGCGGGGGAGGTTTGCTGCTTCATTTTTCCCAATTCATTTTTTGCAGATCCAAGGCATCCAGCCTTTCACATCGGAGAGCGCACAGACAACTAAACTTTCTTCCTTATTTTCATGCCAAGTGCGAACTCTTATTTTTCTGCACGGACCACACAGAGAGCAATTGTTCTCGAAAATGCCCCAAACAATCGACGAATTTACGATTATTCGCTAAACCTTTCGTCCCCTATCTTCATTCATTCCTACTCAAGTGGCTCATTCGATACGTATTCCTCTTTCCCTTTCCGTGTTGCATAGGCTGCCCGTCAGCTGCGCCCTGATATTTATGACCTAACAGAGCTATTCTGAGACCACCCAGCCAGAGAGAGAATTCTTCGCCTCTTTTCTTTCCAAACCCCCAGATAAAACTTTATCTGCTGTTTACACTTTTAAACTCCAATCAAGCCTCGAACAATTAATACTTAATTAATTTCACACATCAACCACGCCCATTAATTACTAAATTAATGGCGGGGGTGGGTCGTAACATCGGCCCCTCCTCAAGAAATCTAGAAGTCCTCTTCTGGGCCTATCGCTTTGCTCTTATCAATTTCCAGAGCAACCATTGAGTGCTACATTTTCCCACAGGTAGAAACAATTCAAAATGGCAAAAATATTGCGTTTCTTGCCTTCAAATGCATTGGAGCGACTTCCTAATTATCCCGCAATTTTGTTAATTAATTTAGAGAACATCCGAAAGAAAAAACAACGTAAATGAGAAATAAATAAAAAAAACTGAACTGTAAAAGAACATGTGAGTCTGCCGAACTGTGATTCCTAGCTGCCTCATACAATACGCGACATGGCGGACAAATTTTAGAGTTTTCTTCAGGTTTTAGGAGGGGGGGGGTGTCCACTGTAACACTGCGTTGTCATTTTTATTCCTATTTAAACATTTTGTTTAGCAATTAGGTAATTCAGCGAGTGTTCATTAGTTTCTAAAATGATGGTAGGACACTTCTTCGCCTTATACGGATCAAAATAAATGGAAAATGTAATTACCACAACTCGTCAACTGTGGTAATTACTTCCATGATTTTCTGATTAAGTAGTATGGAACCATTTGTAGGTGTATAGGCGTAGCCAAATATCCCGTCAGGGATTAGGAAGTATGTTTGACACATAATGATGGTTCGTTACGTACTTCTTTCCTCATTAATCTGCACCACTGCAAATCAAAAACGGGCTTCTGCTCTAGTTTCCGTCCTGCTTCCTAATACTTCAAGTACTGGTTGTACTGCTGGAATAAAATAAATGGAGCTTCAAATTCAGATATATATTCAAGAAAGCCATAACCTTAAATCAAAAGGATTGACCTTTCGTCAGAGATGGGTCCTGGTTCAAATCCCGCGTGAGACATGGATGGTGTGTTTGATCTACGACACAAGCTCTCTCCCTTTCCTAGAACCAGTTTCCCTAAATTAGGGACTGGCGATTACTTACAGCCCACAAAAATTCCTCATGGTGGCTGTTTACCTCCCTCTCCCCCTAAAAGGATAAAAGGAAAGAAATGTCATTTTCTTTTTGCAAAAATTCTGAAGCATTCTGTACTAAATGCTTCATCGACAATGGGTAACAATTTTAATATCAGAGTATCCAAAAGGTAATGAAATAACTTGCATGTAGATTAATATGGCATACCAAGTGATTTGACGTGACTTTTAAAGATTAAATTCGAGAGCTGTACGAAAAAAATGTGCAAGATATTTCTGTATGTGATTCATCGAGAAGTATCATAATTAAAAAGTAAAGATCTGCGCTGTTCCTTAAACTTTTGAATGAAAATACTTTTGTAAATACAGGAAGAAGAAAAAAGAGAGGTAAATAATTATTATGATTTTTTTCCCTTTCCTCCCTCAGATTCCTTTTAACTTCAGCCGCTGCCATTTCAGGAAAAACTATTTCACTTTCATTTCGATTTCCGACTGCTCTAACAAAACGCATTTTCCATTTCTTTGCTCAGACGCAACGAAAGCAATGCTCATTTATCCGCACCTAAACACAAATTCTGCTGTTGCGATAGTGCAACCCTATTTATATGTATAATAACCTCAAGACGTGCAGTTGTGTTTTGGAACCTTAAGCAGATGTCGTATTTACTCTTTCCTACCCCTGTGGCAAAAGGATTGATCCTCTTAGATTCGTGGAATAACAATGCATTTACAGGATTAACCTCATACGTAATTTATTCCGTAATTGCTATCCTATGACGTTTAAAAATTGAAAAACATAACTTTTGAATTCATTCCAGCAGTCTCCGTTTAAAAAAAGTATAGTAAACAGATGTGTACAATGAAATATTTTTCTTGAAGTAGCCTCTAAGAAAACACTTGTACCATGTTTGATACACCACTCACGATGTATATCGCATTTGAATGGTGTTATGTAAAACCCTTAACGACACTACGAGAATTTAAGCTAAATGTTACGCATTTCGCAAAGATAATTAAATTGTTTTTGAAGTTATGACTCAAATAATTCCTAAACTGATGTGATTTTCCTACAAAATGGTAAGGTAATTTCTCTAAGGAAAGGAAAACACGAAACATTTTCTCACCACTTTGTCACACATCGAAAACTCTGTATAACTCTGGTATTCTGCAACCATGGTACGTCTTGTTATGAAATTATTAGCAGCTACAGTTAATATTTATGAACACTTCACCCACATAGCAAACTTCTTTTGCATCAGGTTATCTGTGAATGTTATTCCTTTTCTTACGATAGTAGCAACTTAGCTTTTCTGCTGTTGCTACGAAATAACTGTTAATTTGATACTACTACTAGTTAGAGAATAAGACTGCCGGTCCGGATTTGTAATGCAAATTTGGCGTGTCAAGCATACGAAACTGTTTAATGTAATTCATTGGTAACGGTAGTTCATAAAATTGAAATTATACGTTCAATAACTTTTTTTTTTTTTGATTGGAGGTTTAACGACCACCGTGAGCAACTCAATGGGCTATAAGCAGTCGCCCGTCCCTAATTTAGGGTCACTGGTTCCAGGGAAGGGAGAGAGCCAGTGCCGTAAGACAAACACAACATCCATGCCTCACCGGGATTCGAACCCGGACCCCTTACGGACGAACAATCAGAGGCCAGCGGCTTAGACCACTGCGCCACCGGGGCGGCCAATAACTTCGTGCAGTATCTTAAACAATTACGCAATTATATTATTTGCAATGTTTCCTTTAACAACAAGCATTAAGAAATTATTTTATTTTTCACCATATATTAAAAGATTTGAAATTTTATGTAACCCAGTTGCAGCGATATGAGACAAAGTACATCACTTGAAACAAAAAACACAGAAGGAAGATCTAAACATACTGAATAACTATTGCAAAGCTGCGTATGAATATTACACTCACTAAAACATGCAACTTTGAAAACTTCTTCATTCAATAATAGATTGCCTTTCAATTTTTAGGTGTTTAACGACCACTGTGAGCAACTCTATGCGCTATAATAGTCGACCTTGGGACTCGAGCCTTGCTCATCTCGGACCGATGAGCATAACCTGCACTTAAGCCACTGCGCCACCTGGGCGGCCTTTTCAGTTTTCAGCAAATGAACATGGCTAATGCTACCCCGGTGGCGCAATAGTATAAGCGCTGGATTCTGACTATTCGTCCGAGATGTGTTTGGGTTCGAATATCGGTGAGGCATGGATATTATGTTTGTTTTACGGCACTGACTCTCTCTCTCTCTCTTCCCTGGAACCAGTGTCCCTAAATTAAGGACGGACGACTGCTTATAGCCCATCAAGTTGCTCACGGTGGTCGTTAAACCCATAATAAAATTACATGAATAATAGCTGAATAACTGACAACAGCACACAGCGCTGATATGTCAAATACTGTGCAAATCATAAAGGCTATGAGAGGGATTTCCAAAGGTCGGGGAGAGAGAAAATGATGTTGCTAAAACAAGTCATTATTGCTGTCATGGAACTCATGTTCACAGAAAAGAAATCTTTAGTAAATATGAATGAAAATGTACATGAATGCATTTAAAGATCAATTTGATGAGCATCAACTCTGCTAGTTTTTGACTGCGACCGATGTTTCTCAATTGACAATGAAAGTTCCGATGTAACAGTTAGCTTTTCGAAAGTTGACTTGATGCATAAGCCAGTGAAAAATATGCATATGTTACGTAAGGATATGGAAAATAAAAGGAAAATCAATAGTCTACAAAAAAGAAAAAAAAAACACTTCATGTACTAAAATAAATTATTTCCCTTTTTTATTAAAAGATCCGTTGCTAAGGAAAAGGCACATGAAGATATAAACGTCCATGCGTTTTAAGTATTTTTCTGTCTTATGTCGCACGCGAATTCTTGATATGTATCGCTGCATTTATGTGTGTCAAAATGGACTCTCTAATAAAAAGCAGGAATGCTAAATGTATTTATCTAAAAATGTACTCTCCATTATTATTGTCTAAGATCTTGCAAGGTTTGTCCGTAACCAAACTTGGTCATAACTTGAGTCAGGATTCCAAAATCACAGGCCCGATATTCAGTAGGCTTAGTTTAACGTGCTTTATAAAATTTTGAAAAAGATGTACGGACCATAATATTATATCCAAATTTTCAGTTATCAACTGCTGCTGAGCGAGACCATTCCCAGAAGAGAATAGGGCATTCTCAACAGAGCTTAATTGTAGTTGGCCAGAAAATTGCAATTACATTATTCTACACGGGTCGCGCTGACATGGAATCAATAATCCTTACTTTATGTTCGTGTGCCATTCAAGTTTTTATCACGGCTAGTTTTAAACAATTGAATTCTAAGTCAGTATATCTGAAACTTATTTACCGCTCCACGTCAGTTTTGGTGAATGGGTTCCACTTTCATATATTTTTTATGTTTCTTAGGAAAAACAGCCTCGCGATACTCAGAGTGGTCTGTGCTAAACTTAAAAATAATCTTTGATAAAAACAATATAGTCTATGATGAGCTTTGATGCGAACAGTAAAATTTGAGCTTTGTTAAGACCTGGGTAAAATATTTGTGCATACTTCTAAAGAAGAAATTCGAGATATAAAATGCAGTATTGTCGAAATTGTACAATAGAAACGTTACGACAAAACCATACCAGGAGAGCGAGTGCGTGTCCTTTGTGCCTGGCATGGTTTTGAAAAGAAAAATTATATAAAAGCGACTCAATTTTTTAACGTGTAGTTTTAACTTCTTTAGAGTATAGGTAGAATATAAATTACAAAAAATATTCACTACGCTGTCCTGTTTTGTTCCGTTGTTTTGACACTTCTGTAATCGCATTTAAAATACAGCCAGTCCAGTCGAAAAACTATGAGTCCCACCCTGATGTAAGAAGGAGCCGTAATCAGCAGCCAAATAGCAAAATATGCAAATTATGTAAGGCATTTAAAAGGACACGAACTCGCGGACGGTATATACACTCGCGTAAAACGTGCAAAGGACGTGACCTAACAGACTTTGAAAAATGAATGATTGTTGGCTACCGACTGAAGGGCGGTAGCATTACAGTACTGGCCGATATTTTGGGATGTTCACGTGCTGCAGTAGTTAAAGTGTTCCAGGAAGGAAACCGGCGAGACCCGCAGTAATCAGGGTAATCGTAGACGTCCACGGAGCATTGACGCCAGCGAGAAGCGACGGCTATCCCGACTAGTACGAAATTTAATATCAGTTGGTGAACAAGGTTTATGATTAGAACATTTATCTTGATCGCTTCTGGTTGGCTATGGAAAACAGAGGGTGTACAGCTATTGTCCTAACGAAACCTTTCTATATACAGTTGACGCTCAGTTAATTTCGTTCCTTTTGTTTAAGATCAGATATTCGAAAAGGTTCAACCTTTTTCTCAAATTAATCGTTTTCAGTAAGAAGGGAAAAAATTCACACAGTTTTAGCTGGTTTACAAGTGTTCATATCTGAATGATTCAGTGAGCTCAGTGAATTCACTTTGTGTGCGTGTGTTTCAGTAAAAATCAGTGAAAATATTATCTACGCTATAACATAGCTTAGCTGCCTGTCTACGAAGTCTTTCTGCATTTTACAAGGAAAACAGTGAATTTTGAGACCATTCACAAATCGACACTTTTCAGTTAGGGGTTTAATGCTCGCAGATCATGTCCAACTCTACTAAGACCATTGATCATCACCTGACGGAAGATGGAAGTTTCATTTATTTAATTTTTCTCAAGGATTCTTTGATTACAACGTGAAATAATAATACCTCTTTCGAAAGAAACTGCTATTAAAACAAGACACTTTTCTTCGTAAATGCCACATTAACATCATTACTTTGCGGATGAAGGACTTTCTTTGTGTTGCGTTAAATCATATTTCGCGTTTGTTCATGGAAAGAACGCGAAAAGGTTTTAACTTTTCCGTAAGAAGCGGCAGTTCCAATGGAAATGGACTCCGTTTATCACTTGAGGGTGGTAGTAAGTGCCGGTTAACCCCAAGGGCTCAACTGCGCTCAGAAACAATTCCCTACAAATCGCCGTGTCTTTTCTCATAATCCTTCTTGACGGTGCCTTGATGTTAAACGCCTCTTCGATCGCCATCGCTTCTTCTGAGGAGCGGCAGCTATCTTCCTAACGGCCTTTCCTCCTTGACTACACTTTGTCGTCGCAAAATATTCGACACACATACAGCAGACACTATTAAGTGTTGGCCATTGTTCCAAGGGACTCATCGATTTCAGATTCTTTAGATCGTTTAATTAAGCGTAACACATTTGATTATCTCTTTTATTACATTACCGCGAAACAAACGGCGTTTCCTTTGTTAGTACTAGGCATTGGCTTATTTTTCATGGAAAAGCAAAGAATTGTGTTAAAAGATCATTGCATGCATTATATTCATTGTTTGCTGAGGAGTAGAGTCTATTAAATTGCGATTTTGCTCTGATCCAACCCTAATGAGCCTGCACTGAAATTTGCTTTTACTTATGTTAATGACATTTAATTGCTTAGTGAAATATTCATGATATTAAAAACTTTATTTTTTATTTAACCAAAGTGTGAGTCATTTGGGGTAACGCATGATTTCGGTTATGAAATGAATGGGACAAGAGATCGTTACTGAAGTAATTCTAACTCAAAACAGAAAGCAGAAGTTTTGCCGTACTGATATTCCTTTACATTAACCCTCTGTTTGATAAATTTTACAACGCATAAACGGTTACATCCATTTTCCTTCTTAGGTCATCTCTAAAAATTCTTATGTTATCTCTAATAGCATTAGAAATATGTTAAAAATGAAATTTACAGCTGGATATAAAGGTGAGTCTTCAGGAATTTCGTTTTTTCGTTTTACCCTTTGCCCAATAGTTTTGTGCTTGTGTCTGCAGCGATTTCACTTTTGTCTCCTCAGATATCTCTCCATCAGGCAAGATTTAAAAGATTTAAACGTGTTGTAAAAATTAAAACTGAAACACTTTTGAACAATGTTCTTAATTCCATGTACACTGAAGTGCCAGAAAAACTGGTACACCAGTCTAATACTTGGTAGGTCCCCCACGGGAGCGCAGGACTGCAGAAATACGACGGAGCATGGACTCCACTAGCTCCTAGAAATATGGTGTAAGCAATGCTCACCATACTTATTGTAGAACGTTCCACAATTCGGGTGTATTCCGAGGTCTCGGATTCCTGTGTTCCATAGCGCATTGCATGGCATCCCAAAGGTGTTCTATCACGTTCAGATCTGGGGACTTGGGTGGGATGGCAATACCCCAAACTCAGACGAATGCTCTTCTAACCATAATGTGGCGTCCCGACGCTTGTATGGAGGAGCATTGTGCTGTTGGAACAGACACAACCCATCAGCATGAATGCAGAACATGAACGGGTGTACCTCGTCAGAAAGGATGCGCACATAGCGTTGGCCGGTCACAGACGTTTGTATGCGTACCAGGGGTTCCAGTGAAGTCCAGCTAAATACACCCTACACCTTTACGGACCCCCCATCAGCCGATACAGTTCTCTGTTGAGAGGCAGGATCCATGGCTTCATAGGATTTGCGCCACACACGAATCCTTCCATCTGCCCGATACAGTTGGAAACGCGACTCGTCAGACCAGGCTACTTGTTTCCAGTCATCTGGTGTCCAGTGGCGGTGTTGCCGTACCCAAGCGAGACGCATAGCTTTGTGTCGTGCACCCATCAAGGGGACTCGAGTTTGGCGTCGGCTCCCAAAGCCCATATCGTGCAGGGTATGTTGAACTGTCCGGACGCTGATGCTTGTTCACGCTTCAGCATTGAATTTCGATTATACCTGCGAGAGTGTTGCACGCCTGTTGCGTGAAACAATTCTTGTCAGCCGACGATGGTCACGTTCACCCAATGTCTTTTTACGGCCACACTAGTATTGTAGGTTGGAGGTTTTGCCGGAATTCTTGTAGTCACTGTACACCCTTGCAATGGTTGTCCGTGAAAATCCGAACTTCGTTTCTACCTCCGAAATACTAGGGCTCATCTCACGAGCGCCAACAATGACACCGCGTTGAAAATCGCTTAAATCGTTATTACTTGTCATTTTCATGCCAAAAACAGCTCTGACTGCTGGCAAGGATGTCTATTGTTTTATATACGCACTAGTGGACGCAACGGAGCCAGTGCGTAGGTGGCGTTGCTATGTACATGTATTTTGCATAAGCTCGTCTGTACCAGTTTTCTGGCACTTCGGTGTATACCTGAGCATATTGATGTGTAACCGATGACTTACGTGAGTCTAAAATATTCTTTAATGGCGTAAATACAAACACTCAATAATTGCCCAGCTGTCATGCTCCACTGGGAGGCTTCGTCTGGGCTAGATTATCAGAATCTTAGGACAGTAACAGACAACGATGAAATAAATAAAATGTTTTTGACATTTTGGGACAAACAGTTGGTCCATTCACGTGGAAGTCCGATAGTGTCACTCCATGCGGCGTGAACATGTCTCAAACACGGACTTCCACGTGAATGGAACAACTGTTTGTTTCAAAATGTCAAAATTTTTTTAATTGTTTCAGTGTTGTCTGTTACAATTTTAAGGCTCAGGTAATCTCACCCAGAAGAGGCCTCCCACTGGAGCGCGAAAGCTCGGCAGTTATTGAGTGTTTTTGTTTGCACAATTAAATGAGATTTCAGACTCACATGAGCCCTATGTTTTGTTATAAAGATGGAGTAGTGTATTCGGTAATATTGATGTATATTTCTATATTTTCTGAAGCCATTGGGGGAATTTTACGGCAACAGTAAGTAAATAATCAGTTAAAAATTTATCTGGTAGTTTGTATTTCTTTGTGGAGTTAACCTCTGAATCTCAGAGAATAGCTTAGTGATATGTATGTACGTAATATAGTATAGATATGGTATGGTATAGTATAGTTATACCGTATGGTATAGATATGGTATAGTTATACCGCCAAAAGCGGTATAACTATGCCATCGGGATCAGAGGAAATTCTATCCCACACTCACCAACCCGCTTGGCCAGCGTGGTGAGTTATGGCCAAACACCTCCAAAATGACTCCACAACTTAAATCTTGGCCCTCAGTCTCCGGCAGCTGGAATGTACCTGGCCAAGGCAGCGGCCAGTGCGACATGAAGGCAGAGGGTGCTAAGAATCCCCGGAGGACCGGACTAGGCTGCCATCTGATGCTGACCTTGGCAACGTACAATGGACGCTCCTTATCTTCTGATTCAAGGCTTCTTGAATTGGAAGAGGAACTACAAATGATCAAGTGGGACATCGTGGGGCTAAGTGAGGTAAGGAGAAAAGGAGAAGATCTCATCGAACTGAAAAGTGGACATCTCTTCTACTATCGTGGGACAGATACTGGCAGAACTAGTGGTGTTGGATTTATAATAAACAAGAAACTGAAGGATAAAGTGGTAGAAGTTGAAAGTTCCTCTGACAGAGCTGCACGACTCGTTATCCAACTATCGAGAAGATACCAGGCTCAGATTATTCAAACTTATGCACCCACCACAAGTCATCCTGAAGAAGAAATTGAAGAATTTTATGAGGAAATTTGTCATCTAAATAATAAAGGTAAGCAGCACTTGAAAATAATTATGGGAGATTTCAATGCAAAAATAGGGCAACGGCAACAGAATGAAACTTCAGTAGGTAAATTCGGTCACGGCAACAGAAACCAGCGTGGAAATACTCTCGTTGAGTTTGCAGAGGCAGAAGGGTTTTTCATCTTGAACTCCTTCTTCAAGAAAAAGCCACACAGGAAATGGACATGGAGACATCCAAATGGGACGACAAGTGAAATTGATTTTATTATGTGTAACAAAAAATTCGTCATAGAAGACTGCAGTGTGCTAAACAAGTTCAACACAGGTAGTGACCATAGATTGGTGAGATGTAAGATGCACCTCAACACTAAACTTGAACGTGGCAAGCTCATAAGACAAAGAAAATGTATTGACATAACCAACCTTAAAAAACACCATAATACCTTCAAGTTGGAACTGAAGAACAGGTTCTCTGCTTTAGAAGGCCTAACATCGGAAGAAGTGGACATCTCTGAAGTTAACAGAAAAGTAACCAAAGCTCTTATGGAAACAGCAACAAAATTAGCTGGGTCTAAGAACAAGTTGCATGTAAATAAATTATCAGGAAAAACGAAAATGTTGATGCAAAAAAGAAGAGAGATGAGGACAACTAAAGAAGATGTGACTTCCAAAGTGGAATATATAGAGCTATGCAAGACAGTACGAAAAAGTATCACTGTAGACGTAAGAAAAATTCAACTGTGAACTAGTGAGGAAAGCAATTGAAAACAACCAAAGCCTAAAGATAGCAAAGGGACATCTCAGTAAGGGAAGAAAACAGATTATGGCACTGAGAAAAGAAGATGGTTCTGTAACAAGAAATAGAGGCGAAATTTTGACAAGAGTGAAAGATTTCTACTCCAAATTATATGAAAGGGATGATATATGCACTCCAGACATCATGAAAGATACCAGTACCAGAGTTCCTCCAGTCCTTCCAGCAGAAGTTGCACATGCAATCAAGAACATGAAGCGAGGAAAAGCTCCAGGAGAAGATGGAATTACTGTAGACATCATACAAGAAGCAAGTGGAGAAATCGAAACAGTACTCGCCCAAATTTTCACTCGATGCCTTAATGAAGGAAAGATTCCTGAGGATTGGAACACCGCTACAATGATCCTGCTACATAAGAAAGGTGACATTGAGGATCTCGGAAACTACAGACCTATCAGCCTCCTATCAGTAGTTTATAAAATCTTCACTGAAGTTCTTTCACACCAGCTTAAAGGTAACACTGGACATGGCTCAACCGAGAGAACAAGCTGGATTCAGGAGTGGCTACAGCACAATATATCATATCCACGTGCTGACAGAACTAATTGAAAGAGCGAGGGAATATGAACTTCCATTGTGCATGGCTTTTATCGATTATGAAAAAGCCTTTGATTCGGTGAAACCATCAGCAGTTGCAATGGCTCTGAAAACCTGCGGTATTGAAGATGCATACATTAATATTATTAATAACATCTATGAAAATGCAAGTGCAAAGATTAGGCTGTTTGAAAATACAACACACGTAAAAATTGGAAACGGAGTGAGACAAGGTGACACCATATCTCCGAAGCTCTTTAATGCCACATTGGAGGGTGTTTTTCAGTCGCTGAGCTGGGAAAACAAGGGGATAAAGATTAATGGAGATTATCTAACCCACCTTCGTTTTGCTGATGACGTAGTCATTTTGCAACTACCCCATCAGAGCTGCAGAGTATGATCCAGGAACTTGCTGACAAGAGTAAAGAAGTGGGATTAAAAATGAACTTTCAGAAGACAAAAGTGATGTTCAATGCTTTTACAAGAAATGAAGATTTATCGATTGATGGAGAAAAGCTGGAGATAACTGACACGTACGTTTATCTTGGACAGCAGATATCAAGTGAGGGTCACATTGATGAAGAAATTAATCGGCGTACAAAACTTGCCTGGAGAGCTTTTGGAAGAAACAGCATAATTTTCAAGAGCAATATGCCATTATGTCTTAAAAGAAAAGTGTTTGATCAATGCATCCTTCCAGTGCTTACGTATGGTGCAGAGACGTGGACCTTAACTAAAAGAGACATACAAAGGCTGCAGACAACTCAAAGAAGAATGGAGAGGTGCATGCTTGGTGTAACCAGGAGAGATAAGAAGAGGAACTCGTGGATCCGAAAAATGACAAGAGTGGAAGACATAATGATCAGAGTTAAATCCCTGAAATGGCAATGGGCTGGACATACTGCCAGAAGGACAGATCATCGATGGACAGCCGAAATTTTAGATTGGATTCCAAGGGACAGGAAAAGACCCAGAAGAAGACCACATGGGAGATAGGTGGATGAAATTCGAAAGTATGCAGGGGTTACATGGAGGAGACTGGCACAAGACAGACCGTTGTGGAGGAAACTTGGGGAGACCTTCGTCCAGCAGTGGATTGATAATGGTTGACAATGATGATGATGATGATGTACGTAATTATTATAAATTATCATCAAGGATTCATTTTTTCCAGAGGTAAATGAATCCTTGATGAGTACACAGTGTGTGGCGTTTACTTCTGGGAATATTTGCAGTTGTAAACATCTGAAAAATTTAAAAATATAAAACAACTGTAAAGGCTTTCATATTTTCATGTAAGAAATAGATACAGACAAACTAATGAATTCCCAATTGATAAATTATTTTTCTGAAGTAAGCATCTGCTGACCATCCACTTCGCAGTTTTCCAAGGTTTTCGCAATTATTACCCCTCACATTTGGTGAGGAAAGTACTGTGAAACCACCTCACATTCGGCGTAATCACCCTACTCCAGGGTACTCGTCGGATACCCCTTCTTCAGGTGCCATGTCTCTGTCTGGACAGAATCCCCAAACTGTAAGACTATCTGAAATACAAGTAACACTTGTCTTAGTTCACTTGGCTTAAACAGCTATCGTTAAAATAAAAAATAAGCTTTTTGCGTGTAAAATGTCTGTTCAATTTTAGTTCAGTTCTCAACTTTTATGAACTCAACTGAGTAACTATCAGTAATTGCCTATTTGACGCGAAAGTAACCTTTGAAATAGACTCATTATCTTTAGCAAAACAATCTTAAACCTTCACGAATTTGAATGCCTGAAATGATATTTTCGAAAACCAAAAATATGAAATTAGTGGCATTTGAACACATGTTACTCAAAAATAAATGATTCCTTCTGTAGATTTTTCAAGTTCTCGAAATGTTTTATATTTCATCTTCTTCCCATGACATGCCACTTCTACGAAACCAAAAAGTCACGGATGCTTCAACTAATTGCATATTAATGACAGTTTAACATTTGTATCGGAACACATGATCTTGTACATCGGCATATATGTTTCGTCCATATTATTGTTTCGATACGTTTCAGCTGAAATAACATTATGATTTCCGTCCAGGGAAACTTTTCCTAGCAAAACCATCAAATATACCACCAAATTCACGACATTACCTGTACCACCAAATTTTCAACCATTCCTATAGCACCAAACATTCAACATTACCTTTCGATAGCGAATATCCTATATAGCTAGTGAAGTGTAGTGAACCGGTTCGGGTACTATTTTGCTTCTGGCCTTTAGCTTTAATATTAACGTTAATTTAACATTAATTAAATTAACATAAGATAAATATCCATTTAGCATTAATTAAATTGAGATTAACAATAAGTTTAAGATTAACATGTGCAGTGGTCTAAGCACTGGCATCAGACCGTTCGTCCGGGTGAGTCGGGGTTTAAGTCCCAGATGAGTTATGGGTGGAGTGTTCGTATTATGGTTCCAGAGAAGGACTTTCTTGCTTCTCTGGAACCAATGGCCCTATTAAAAACAAGTAATTTCCGATGTCCCTTAGAGTTGATCCCGGAAAAAGAGGCTTCCTTTAATAATATGGAATGTAAACGAACTTACCTTGCTGTAATACCTTACAGTAATGAAAGAAACCGGCCATGTTAACGTTACAGCGTGAAGCTGAGAAGGCAGCGCTGTTTGCTTGGAGGTCATAGGCGTTGGTTTCTGTTGAGTCTTCCGGACGGTACCAGGGCTTGGGATTGTGAGAAACTTGCCATAAGTAGGACTATTTGGTGATAATTTCTTAAACTGTGTCTTTTTACCAAAATTCTGAACACGGAAGCATCGTGCGGATGTCTTCTCATGGTATCATGCTGTCCTGAAAACCTATTGGAAATTTGAGAATTAAAAACAAGGCAAAACGGGAAAAAGATTAGAGTAGCTCCAAAAATTTCTAGCTGAACAATGGAAATGAGGGAAAACGAGGAGGTGGCTAAATTCTTGTGTTTTTCCATGATCAACACCTTTTTTGTATGACAAAAGATATTCTCATAACTCAGAACAGTGGACATTTTACAGCTTTTTTGTAATCTCACTTTTAAAGAAAGAAATGTTTTCCCCTGTCAAAGCGCGATAATAACGTTTAGTTTCGTCAGCATTGTAAACATTACTTTTCAATATGTTGAGGTAATTTACAGCCATTCAACTTTTCCCTACTTTTCTGTAGCTGGAAAATATGCAATTATTATTTTATCATGAGTGCATTTGTAAATAATGCTTTTCACTGTTTTTCCAACAATTAGATCATGAGGCCCATTGCACAACATTATTATTCCACACCTTCAGTTCAATCTCTTCTGCTTTTTGACACTCGTAACTGGACTATTTACATGAACAACACCTAGAAAGACCTCAGTAAAAGTAAAGTTCCAACTTTGGCTCAAGTAATGCTTCGTTTACAGCTCATGCTGTAAACAAAACATTGTTTTACTCAAAATTACATTGTGTACTCTCCGTTGCGCACTTTCAATACTGTAGTCGCAGGTATGATGCAATTCAGCTCTGAGAAACCTAAAGCACCTTAAATTTCAACATGGTATATTGCTCCATTCCTCCCGCAAAGAAGTGGCCAGTTCAGACAGAGAAGTGGGATGTGTCGTTATAGCCCGAATGTGACTTTCAAGTTCATCTCAAAGGGCTTTTATAGGACTGAGGTCAAAGCTTTGGTCTGGCCACTCCAAATTCTATACACCCATATCCTCAGACCATGTTGAAATTAAGGTTGCTTTATGGCACCACGCGTTGTCTTGCTGAAACAAGAATAAACCGTCACCGTAAAACTGGTAAAGTATATAGGCCGTGCGGAGTTGTCTAGAATGTCCCGGCACTTCCTGGCGTTCATGTTTCCATGCACAACCACAACGGTCCAAGTTCATACCACGAGAAACATCTCCAGACCATGACACTGCCACTACCAAATTTCACAGTTGGGATGACACATTCTGGCAGGTACCGTTCACCTGGCATACGCCATACCAAGCAACAACCATCTGATTTAAAAACAGTATATACGTTACATGGACCAGCGGAAACGAGGGTTACTCCGTAACACTTGTTTCCATTGGTCCAGGATCCATAGACGATGTGCTTTGCACCAAGAAAGTTTCTTACTTTCATTCATACGAGTTATTAACTTGTATGCAGCAGTTCGGTAATGGAAATTTAGCTTGTGCAGTTTCTTGTGATCTGTCTTAGTACACACACTCACCTCTGTTCAATCCTGAAATTCTTTGATGAAGATTTGTGCAGAGGAATGACGGTACCTACGAATATTACGAACGACACGTTTCAGAGTTATCTTGTCTCTTTACGTCAATTTACTTGACGTTTCTGAACGTTTTTGGTAATCATAAGTCCCTCGCGCTTCCATTTACTAATAACGTCTTGAACAGTTGACCGTAGGTGTTGCAATAGTTCTGAAAATCGCACGCACAAACGGGTTGCTGGTATGTCTTCCTATAATACCAGTAACACTTCGTTGGAAGTTAGTAAGCTCAATACGCGCGGTCACGTCTCGAGAGTAGACGATACACGACGTCTGGGAGCTTACCCGCAGATTTTAGGAAATCTGGCACACGTGATCTATTAGACTGTTCCATATTTGTTTCGAAAGGGGGTGTCTGGAAACTTTTTCCACATAGGGTATATGATTCGGATATCGCTTCTGGTGGTATCAAAGCTTTCGTTGTCATAGTTTCTTCAAAATGCGTGAAGAATGAAGACTACTCTCTTACCGAACATGAATGTAGAATTACAAAACTTTCCAGCGTCATGATTTAAGAATTTTTATGTATTCACTTTTCTGCTAACGATCTGTGCCCAAGGGGTTGCTGCTTTTGGAATGCAGGCTTATATTATATAATGAGGTATATATTTCGTTCTATGAGTTAAAAAGGTTAAAAATAAGTAATTCCAGCGTCATGATTTAAGAATTTTTATGTATTCACTTTTCTGCTAACGATCTGTGCCCAAGAGGTTGCTGCTTTTGGAATGCAGGCTTATATTATATAATGAGGTATATATTTCGTTCTATGAGTTAAAAAGGTTAAAAATAAGTAATTCCATGAAGCTTGCTCCCATGATGTGCACTTGATAAACACTTTAACAACTGTAAAACTTATCTAGTATCTAAATCTAGAGCAGCTGTTGCTGAATCTCGGAATAAATACACATGAGTTATTAAGCAAGCCTTCAGTTCGATAAGCCAAAATGCGTACATGTGGTACCCCCTTTATATAGTTATTTCACCACTGGGCCACTGGACAGAGGCGCGGGCATCTCCCCGAGACGGGCTCGGATTTGAGTTCCAATTAAACACAGTTGTTATTTCCTTAAACCGTTAAAACAGATACATCTCCTTACCTCCATTTTTACTGAGAAGTGTAATGTCAATAATCTTAATAAATCCTTCCTCGCATCTGCAGTTATTCAGACACAGTTTCTGTAGTTGAATTCCTCCGCCGTAAGAAAAAGATGTTATTTCAAGTGCATTTTCAGGTGAGTTTTTACTTTGGCTGACCTGTCTGAAATCTTCTGCGCTTGAAATAAAATCAGTTCGTTCTCAAGAACTCTATAGAATTTCCTGCGGGTTGGGAATTCACTTATGTACAATACATTCCAAAAAATAGTTTACAGTATGGCTGCTGTTGTTTAAACTAGACATATGGAAAAGTCTGAAGCTAAATGCGCATGCAACTCTTGGCATCCAGAAATGTTTATTGATAAAATCTGGCATTGAATACTTCAACGCAAGTTCTCCCTTTTGGTTATTTCTGCTTTTATGGTTCGTCCTATATCTTTTTTCTGGTCGTCGCTCACTTGTGGTTAAAGGTGCATACTCCTTTGAAGTTGGAGCACCTCAGAGATAGTTTCTCTCACCTGTTTGCTTTATTTTGCATGTTAGTATATCACCTTTCCATTAAAGCTAATTTAATTCTTAGTTTCACTATTTTCACCTTGGGATTGCAATTTTCACTTTGGACTGATGAACAACAGCGATTGATTTGTGACACAGCCTCTTCTTTAACCCGAGAGTAAAGCTTCAATCGTTCGTGGACAGATTTCTAGAGTTCATTTCCTTCCCAAACGAGGCTTTTGTTGTAAGCAATAGATATATCTTTTTTTCTGTTGTAATTGGAGTAAAGAAAAAAGGAAGAACGAAAAACTTTGATAAGAAACATTTCTCCGTCTGTTCCAAAAACTTTTATTGTTATGGGCAAATCTATTCCATCGCTAAATCTGCTTCATTTCTTTTCTATTAGTTAAACAATTTTCCTTTGAATGACTTTTACCTCCATAAAAGAAGCAAGTGCTGCAAGTCTTGGGTATTGTTTTAGTATTTGGGATATTTTATCGAGATAAACACTGAAACGTCTTGAAAGGAAAGCGCAGTTTGCTTGATTAAATATCCAGCACATTTTAATTCTTTAAACCTCTTTCTGCAGGCATTAAGTGTTAGCTCTTGGTATCATTTACAGATAAGGTCATGATTACCGCTCTCAACTATTTCTCTGACACCTACAATTTTGAGTCACTGTACAAGAAATACATCCAGCTAACACTTACTTTTCGTCTCTCTGAATAAATGATGCACCAGTGTTTTGGAAACTTATTCACTCCTGAAATAAAAAGCTGTGGAAGTCCCTTCCAGATTTTTCTTTCCCTTAGCATTGGAACTTAAATAACTTCTCCTGACCAAGGCCAAATAAACTGCTTTTGAAAAGTTTCATGTTTAACAAAATAAAGGCAGAGCTGAGAAGTATACGATAAATTTTGTCTTACGACGTCATGTCCCTATATTGACAAAAGGGAAACATTAAAATTGCTGTGAACTACAAACCGTCAAGCAGTCATCTCCACTGATTTTGCCGTCTTGAGGATTTGCGATTTGAACGAGAGCTAGCACCTTCTGTCCTACGGTAATATGTTTTCTTGGTTTGCACACTATTCTGCAATCGGAAGTTTTCATTATCGTGATGATAAGATTTTGTCAGCAATCTAAAAATAATCTCACCAGGTATTCAGTTAATCATAATTTTATTTCATTTCTACACTATTCGTTTGTCCTTTTCTACAGCTATCTTTGCGATGTCATGATTTTGCTTTCCACCCAACCTTATTTGCGGTGTTTGTTATTTATGTCGCAACGTTGCGATCATGTTTCCTATTTCAACGTTACATCTTGCACTGACTGTTAGTCTAAATTTGTCGGTGACACAATCTTCGAAGGAAAAGCTTTAGAAATTTCTTTTTCCATCAGACTTCTCTAAAAGCAGATGTACAAGCAACACGTGACTTTGCATTGAAAAAATGTTCAAAGGAAAACCCCCGCTCAGGTGCTCAATAAGACAACATTAACTACATGACTCATCGCCGACAGTTTGAACATGACTGATCGTAGCAGAGGACAGGTAGTTTTCCTCAAAACAAAAACTTCTCTATTTGGTTATATATAACCATGGGCATACTGAAGAAATAAATTCGTTCCTGTTTCATTCATGTTTGTACGTGTACTATTCGTTTACGTTCGCAATTCATTTGACACAATATGACGAATTAGAATGGGCAAGGTTTTAAGTAGATCATCCTATAGCTTACCAACAGATGTAACTTTAAACAGCAATAAAATAAATACACCGAAAAGCCAAAACATTAACGACCTGCCAAATATGATGTTGGTCGCGCGTGCACGTGCTGCTAAACCAGCTCTTACCCGGAGGGGCATAGACGTTACAAGATTTCTAAAGGCTATAACGTACAAGTTTTTCCTCGCCGGGCATCGAACCCGGGTTCCCTCACTCCGGAGTAAGTCGCTCTCCCAACTAAGCTACACGGACGTGTGCTCTCATTGCTATCTGCCTTTATCTCATGTGCATCCTGCGGTGTAGGCACGTCACATCTCCCCCACCCCCGAAAGAGACCCACGGGTCATCCAGTACCATGTGTCGCTGTAGGCAGTCATCCCATGAAGAACATGCATTTGAGAAATCCCAGACAATTTGGTGTGTGGAACTTGGCATCACACTGATTTATTTTTTCGAAGCACTGAAGACGGGATTCTCATGTTTTCTGTCTCGCCGTGTGGAAAAAACATCACATCATTGCGAGAAACTTAACTGCCGGGTCATCCTGGAAGTTCGGGCGCCAATATAACGTACAAGTTCGTTTGTGACTGCCATCGAAACCGTGTCCCCTCACTCGGGAGTAAGTTGATCTGCCAACTGAGCTACGCGGACAGAATGTCTGGCTGCAGATTTGTCGTCTTGACACATGTTTTCACTTCTGTAGTACGTCACAAGGTGTCTTGAGGTATCTGATATCAACACGTTATCAGCAAATCCTTTCATTATTGTAAGTTGCGTTGTTGAGTTGCTGCAGATTGGACTTGCTGTTTCAACACAAATCACAGATGCTCAATTGGATTGATGTTTGGGAAATATGGAGGCCAGGGCAGTACCTTGAAGTTTTCCTCATGTTCCGTGACATATTTTCAAACAATCAGGAAAGTGTGGCAAATTATTAATGTGGCCTTCTTGCATCAGGAAAATTAGCCTGATGAAATAAGGCATACTAGAGGGGAATATAGTTGCTATGAAAGAATGGACTTGGTCTGCAGTAATGTTTGGGTAGGTGGTACCTGCACATGAATGACTGGACCCAGGGTTTCCCCAGCAGAACATTGCTTAAAGCATTACACTTCCTCCACAGGATTATTTTCACTCCACGGTGCATCATGGTGCCAAGACTTCCCCAAGTTAACGACGCACACGTACCGGACCGTCCACATGGTGCAGCAGGAAACGAGATTCATCGGACCTGATGACCCTCTCCCAATCATTCAAGGTCCAACGTTGATGCTTGACTGCCCATTGTGGGCGCGTTCGACAGCGAACCGAGGTTAACACTGGGCACTCGGAGCGGGCTGCGGCTCGGCAGCCCCATTTTCAGAAGGGTTCGACGTACTGTGTGTTGTGACGCATTACTGAAGTTACCGGCATTCAAAATAACGGCGAGTTGCGCCACAGTATTCCATCTGTTGACTCGTACCATACGGGATAGCCTTCCTTCACCTCTAGCATCGATCAGCCAAGGTCGGCTCACACCTTGCCAATGATTCGTGGCTTTGCCCTCCTCAGACCACTTTTTGAAAGTACTAATTGCGACTGACTGTGGGCAAGATATGCCCTTTTCGGAAATTCTCTGACCCGCAGTCTGGCCATTATAATTTGCCCTTTGTCAAACTCACTGATGGCCGCTGCCTTTCCCGTCTGAAGAACAAGAATAACATTGTTTAACAGAGTTTAGTATCGGGTGTTATTTACACCGTTTCATGACCTTCACATGCGCAGTCGTTTACCTCCTGTTGCTTCGATTTGCATAAAGACGCGCTTATCGTAATGTTCTGGCTCTGCAGTTTTCATGAAGCTGAACTGTCGGTTTTTATTAAAAGGCAGAATTGAAAAAAGCATTTTACGAAGTTCCGTAATTTCAGATAGCACGAATTTTTACAAAACATTCGACAGAAGATGAAAGTGAAGACAAGAACAGAACGAATCAGCATTATTTCCATTCTTCCAACTCCGTATTTGTTTAAAAAATCCCCCGAAAGAAAAATTACTTAGAAAATATAAAATAGCAATGTAGATTTTGTAGATTATTTTGTTGAACAAGATGTTGGAAGTCAAGAGAAGCCATATGTATTATCAGTGAAAGGAAAAAATATTAGTACCGATAAGGAAAAGAAGTAAATTTTTCCTGTTCAGTTGCACTCATAAAGAGAAAGAGAGAGAGAGAGAGAGAGTTCTGATCTAGAAAAACCATTCGTCATTATGAACAGACATACACTATCGCGATCTCTGAGTTGCGTATTTTTTTACTGGAAAATAAAATATTTTCATACAGTTGAAACAGAGTTACTTTTGTTAGTTTGGGGTTTCCATCTTTCCAGGCAACATTTGATTTTAATTGAAAACAAACGCACTTGAAACGAAACGAAATACAAATTTCTTGGTTAAAGCAGTCCGAGAAAGGTTTCATTAGCAATTGTAAATTTCAGGATCCTTACTTTCAGATTTTTGCGCTAAACTCCTGAGTTCATGAAGTGAGTGGTATCAGAACTCAAATCGAAAAGGCACACCTGAAATCGCTGAGATAAGTAAAGCGAATCCTCTTCTTTTCTTTTTCCACGGAAGAGGCTCCTAACTTATTAATAGTAATACACACACCCTTACGCACCTTATTGTTGATTTTACAGTAATCTTCTTATCATGTGCGAGCACTTAAGGTCAGAGAAATCTGGAGTTCATGAAGATTTGATTTGAAAAAAGCTTTATTTGAAGTCTTATTAACAGGATGTTTTTTAACTTGAAAGTCAACTAAATGTATATTTGGCCGTACTTTTGTTGTCAAAATGTAGAGGCATTTTGATGATAAAGGCGATTATTAAAACGTCAACAAGAATGTGCGTAAAGGTGTACGTATTAATATGTATAAGTTTAATATTGGTAAAATCCGCTGATTTGTTTCTTATTTCCATGCCTTAAACAGCCAAGAAAATCAAAATCTGTAACCAAAATGTATATCTATTCCAGTGAAATGCACTCATGTTGAAAATCAAGTTGACCTCTAATTCAGAATGCGAGTTTTTCGTTTCCAGTCTGGGGAAATTTCTTTTGATATTTGATATTCCAAAGTAGATAGATATTGTCATATCAGAAACAAATAAGCAAGAAGACAAACATTTTTGAAAAATAAAGAAGGGTAATAATATTACTCAGTATGAAACTAGTCAGTTTGTCGTAGAAGAATTACGAAGTAACAGCTGGATTTACTAAGCCCAACACTGCAGAAATCATCTCACTTGCAAATATCGAAAGAACTGCAAAAAGAGGTGGGCAAATTTCATCTCATAACTGTTTTCGCCATCTGCATGAAGGAAAGGATGGCAAGGGATACAATTTTACAAAGGTTCATCAATATATACGAACATCATCACTTGGAAATACATTGACGCTGCAAGTACAATGTGCACTGCCGCCCCTATATACCTTATCACGGCCGCCTTCATATTATGCTTACGGAAAGGAACATTCACGTATAGGCGGAGTAGCTATTTAAATACAGTGGCAGGTGAGAAATGTAGAATGTTAAATAAGACGATATCGGTAGAAAACATTCACATTTATCATCGCTTATAGAGAATACCGATACTCGGATAAACCAAATCAATTTTCTCTCCCACAAACTTCGGCCGGTAAATCAGAATTAAACGGGAAAACAGCTAAATCGGTGTCCGAGTAAATTACGCAGGAATTGGTTTCTAAAGTTCGGAATTCTGGTTTTCGTGCCACTTATTAGATAACTGAAAGCATATTTTGGTGCATTTATTTGGTTATGGCAAGCCAACCTGTATTCAGACATTCTTTCTCATCAAACCATTATTTAAAATGTTTCAGTGAATCTCTCTTCTCATTTCTGTAGATCCAATTTTGGGAAGAACTGAAATCAGCGTTACATTCAGGAAGTTTTTCACGGAGGGCGGGGGGAGGCAATTACAAATTTTGATGGGGCTGAAACTCGTTGATTGATCATCATCATCATCATCATCGTCGTCATTGTCAACCATTGCCAATCCACTGCTGGACGAAGGTCTCTCCAAGCCTCTTCCACAACCGTCTGTCTTGTGCCAGTCTCGTGCATGTTACTCCCACATATTTTTGAATTTCATCCACCTATCTCTCATGTGGTCTTCTTCTGGGTCTTTTCCTGTCCCTTGGAATCCAATCTAAAATTTCGGTTGTCCATCGATGGTCTGTCCTTCTGGCAGTATGACCAGCCCATTGCCATTTCAGGGATTTTACTCTGATCATGATGTCTTCCACTCTTGTCATTTTTCGGATCCACGAGTTGCTCTTCTTATCTCTCCTGGTTACACCAAGCATGCACCTCTCCATGGCTCTTTGAGTTGTCTGCAGCCTTTGTATGTCTCTTTTAGTTAAGGTCCACGTCTCTGCACCATACGTAAGCACTGGAAGAATGCATTGATCAAACACTTTTCTTTTAAGACATAATGGCATATTGTTCTTGAAAATTATGCTGTTTCTTCTAAAAGCTCTCCAGGCAAGTTTTGTACGGCGATTAATTTCTTCATCAATGTGACCTTCACTTGATATCTGCTGTCCAAGATAAAGGTACGTGCCTGTTATCTCCAGCTTTTCTACATCAATCGATAAATCTTCATTTCTTGTAAAAGCACTGTACATCACTTTTGTCTTCTCAAAGTTCATTTTTAATCCCACTTCTTTACTCTTGTCAGCAAGTTGCTGGATCATACTCTGTAGCTCTGATGGGGTAGTTGCAAAATTGACTACGTCATCAGCAAAACGAAGGTGAGTTAGTTAGATAATTTCCATTAATCTTTATCCCTTTGTTTTCCCAGTTAAGTGATTGAAAGACATTTTCCAATGTGGCATTAAAGAGCTTGGGAGATATGGTGTCACCTTGTCTCACTGCCTTTTCAATTTTTATGTGTGCTGTATTCTCAAACAGCCGAATCTTTGCACTTGCATTTTTATAGATGTTATTAATAATATTAATGTATGCATCTTCAATACCGCAGGATTTCAAAGCCATTGTAACTGCTGATGGTTTCCCCGAATCAAATGCCTTTTCATAATCGATAAAAGCCATGCATAATGGAAGTCTATATTTTCCGCGCTCTTTCAATTAGTTCTCTCAGTACGTGGATATGATCTGTAGTTGAGCCATGTCCAGTGCAGCGGCCAGTGCGACATGAAGGCAGAGGGTGCTAAGAATCCCCGGAGGACCGGACTAGGCTGCCATCTGATGCTGACCTTGGCTACTTACAATGGACGCTCCCTATCTTCTGATTCAAGGCTTCTTGAATTGGAAGAGGAACTACAAAGGATCAAGTGGGACATCGTGGGGCTAAGTGAGGTAAGGAGAAAAGGAGAAGATCTCATCGAACTGAAAAGTGGACATCTCTTCTACTATCGTGGGACAGATACTGGCAGAACTAGTGGTGTTGGATTTATAATAAACAAGAAACTGAAGGATAAAGTTGTAGAAGTTGAAAGTTCCTCTGACAGAGCTGCACGACTTGTTATCCAACTCTCGAAAAGATACCAGGCTCAGATTATTCAAACTTATGCACCCACCACAAGTCATCCTGAAGAAGAAATTGAAGAATTTTATGAGGAAATTTGTCATCTAAATAATAAAGGTAAGCAGCACTTGAAAATAATTATGGGAGATTTCAATGCAAAAATAGGGCAACGGCAACAGAATGAAACTTCGGTAGGTAAATTCGGTCACGGCAACAGAAACCAGCGTGGAAATACTCTCGTTGAGTTTGCAGAGGCAGAAGGGTTTTTCATCTTGAACTCCTTCTTCAAGAAAAAGCCACACAGGAAATGGACATGGAGACATCCAAATGGGACGACAAGTGAAATTGATTTTATTATGTGTAACAAAAAATTCGTCATAGAAGACTGCAGTGTGCTAAACAAGTTCAACACAGGTAGTGACCATAGATTGGTGAGATGTAAGATGCACCTCAACACTAAACTTGAACGTGGCAAGCTCATAGGACAAACAAAATCTATTGACATAACCAACCTTAAAAAACACCATAATACCTTCAAGTGGTAGAACTGAAGAACAGGTTCTCTGCTTTAGAAGGCCTAACATCGGAAGAAGTGGACATCTCTGAAGTTAACAGAAAAGTAACCAAAGCTCTTATGGAAACAGCAACAAAATTAGCTGGGTCTAAGAACAAGTTGCATGTGAACAAATTATCAGGAAAAACCAAAATGTTGATGCAAAAAAGAAGAGAGATGAGGACAACTAAAGAAGATGTGACTTCCAAAGTGGAATATATAGAGCTATGCAAGACAGTAAGAAAAAGTATCACTGAAGACGTAAGGAAATTCAACTGTGAACTAGTGAGGAAAGCAATTGAAAACAACCAAAGCCTAAAGATAGCAAAGGGACATCTCAGTAAGGGAAGAAAACAGATTATGGCACTGAGAAAAGAAGATGGTTCTGTAACAAGAAATAAAGGCGAAATTTTGACAAGAGTGAAAGATTTCTACTCCAAATTATATATGATATATGCACTCCAGACATCATGAAAGATACCAGTACCAGAGTTCCTCCAGTCCTTCCAGCAGAAGTTGCACATGCAATCAAGAACATGAAGCGAGGAAAAGCTCCAGGAGAAGATGGAATTACTGTAGACATCATACAAGAAGCAAGTGGAGAAATCGAAACAGTACTCGCCCAAATTTTCACTCGATGCCTTAATGAAGGAAAGATTCCTGAGGATTGGAACACCGCTACAATGATCCTGCTACATAAGAAAGGTGACATTGAGGATCTCGGAAACTACAGACCTATCAGCCTCCTATCAGTAGTTTATAAAATCTTCACTAAAGTTCTTTCACACCGCTTGAAGGTAACACTGGACATGGCTCAACCGAGAGAACAAGCTGGATTCAGGAGTGGCTACAGCACAATAGATCATATCCACGTGCTGAGAGAACTAATTGAAAGAGCGAGGGAATATGAACTTCCATTGTGCATGGCTTTTATCGATTATGAAAAAGCCTTTGATTCGGTGAAACCATCAGCAGTTACAATGGCTCTGAAAACCTGCGGTATTGAAGATGCATACATTAATATTATTAATAACATCTATGAAAATGCAAGTGCAAAGATTAGGCTGTTTGAAAATACAACACACGTAAAAATTGGAAAGGGAGTGAGACAAGGTGACACCATATCTCCGAAGCTCTTTAATGCCACATTGGAGGGTGTTTTTCAGTCACTGAGCTGGGAAAACAAGGGGATAAAGATTAATGGAGATTATCTAACCCACCTTCGTTTTGCTGATGACGTAGTCATTTTTGCAACTACCCCATCAGAGCTGCAGAGTATGATCCAGGAACTTGCTGACAAGAGTAAAGAAGTGGGATTAAAAATGAACTTTCAGAAGACAAAAGTGATGTTCAATGCTTTTACAAGAAATGAAGATTTATCGATTGATGGAGAAAAGCTGGAGATAACAGACACGTACGTTTATCTTGGACAGCAGATATCAAGTGAGGGTCACATTGATGAAGAAATTAATCGGCGTACAAAACTTGCCTGGAGAGCTTTTGGAAGAAACAGCATAATTTTCAAGAGCAATATGCCATTATGTCTTAAAAGAAAAGTGTTTGATCAATGCATCCTTCCAGTGCTTACGTATGGTGCGGAGACGTGGACCTTAACTAAAAGAGACATACAAAGGCTGCAGACAACTCAAAGCAGCATGGAGAGATGCATGCTTGGTGTAACCAGGAGAGATAAGAAGAGGAACTCGTGGATCCGAAAAATGACAAGAGTGGAAGACATCATGATCAGAGTTAAATCCCTGAAATGGCAATGGGCTGGACATACTGCCAGAAGGACAGATCATCGATGGACAGCTGAAATTTTAGATTGGATTCCAAGGGACAGGAAAAGACCCAGAAGAAGACCACATGGGAGATGGGTGGATGAAATTCGAAAGTATGCAGGGGTGACATGGAGGAGACTGGCACAAGACAGACCGTTGTGGAGGAAACTTGGGGAGACCTTCGTCCAGCAGTGGATTGATAATGGTTGACAATGATGATGATGATATATATACACTGAGTGGCCACTTTATTATGACCACTCCCTCAGTACTTCGTTGGGCCACCTTTTGCCTTTAATACTGCGCCGACTCTTCGTGCCATGGACTCCACAGATGTTGATAGGTGGTTTGTGGAATCTGAGACCATGCTTGATGAATAGCACTTTCCAGGAGTGTGAGATTGCAGGGTTGTTGATCCAGCTGTCTGATGGCTTGTTCAACTTCATCCCACAAATTCTCAATGGGGTTGAGATCTGGAGATTGTGGTGGCCACCTAAGCAAAATAAACTCACCGGCATGTTTCTGTAACCAATCCTGTACAATACGAGCACTATGGCAGGACGCATTATCTTGTTGAAAATAGCCATCGCCATTGGGATAAACCACCCACATGACAGGATGCACTTGGTCCGCAACGATGTTTAGATACGATGTGCCAGTCAGACGTTGATCAACACGAATTAAAGGGCCCAAAGCATGCTAGGAAAACATTCCCCAAACCATAATGTTGCCTCCACCAGCTTGAAGCGTTGTAGCAATGCACTTGGGGTCCATGCTTTCGTGCTGTTTCCGTCAAATTCTCACTCGGCCATTAGCATGGTGCAACGGAAAACGTGATTCATTGGACCACATATGTGTTTCCAATTATCGACTGTCCAATCCTTGTGCTCCTGTGCAAGCTGGAGACGTTTTCTCTTGTTAGCTGCAGGCAGCAAAAGTGTTCGAACAGGCCTTCGGCTGCCATATCCCATCCGATGCAGTGTACGGCGAACAGTGCGTGCAGAGATTATTTGAGAGGATCCTTGATTAAGATGGTCTGTAATTTGCTGCGCTGTTGCCTTTCTGTTGTCTGTTACCAGTCTGCACTTTCTCTGTTCCTCCCGAGCAGTCACTAGTCGATGACGGCCACACGTTGCACGTAGAGACCCAGTTTTTGGCTGACAGTCCAGTCTTTAAACGCTTTAACAACAGCTGTTCTGGAACATTTCAGGAATGTGGCGGTTTCGGTGATACTCGCTCCATGGCTCCGAGCTACTACAACCATCCCACGTTGAAAGTTCGTCAAATCGAATTTTTTACCCATCTCGTCACCCCAAAATTACCTCTACTACTGCCGAAAGCACTAAGCTTTCCCTTTTTATACTAGCCTCGCTCTCTGGCGGCAACAGCGTGCAGCCATAGCTTATTTGCTTAAAACTGTCAGGTGGGCATAATAAAGTGACCACTCAGTGTATATATATATATACGATCAGAATTTTGTTATTTATATATACATTAATACATATAACAAAATTTTTAATAGAGTACAAACATTTTCTTATGCTCGGATATTGCAATTACCTTACTTTGATTCAATAATGTACCTCGGATTTCATTATGAGGTGGTGTAAAATATTGAGGACGCTAGTAAGATAACGCTGTGCTGGAGAAACTCCCCTTTCCTCAAACACTAGAAGTGGTAAAAATGTCGTTGCATTACTACATGCGTGTTTCTGATTGTTGACGAATCATTACAGTATTGCCTGAAAACGATGGTGTAAACCATTTCCCTGCTACTTGATTTCAGCTTTTTTACATTATTTAGATTAGCACATAGTAGTAAAAACTAACCAACCGTTTGGATGCCAGTTTGAGGTGCCTCGATTTTTTTTTCTCAGAGTGTAAACCACCCACCACCAGGAAAAATAAGCTTTTTATGGAAAGTTTCTAATAATTTGCTATTGTTAAAAATGATGTAGCAAATATTTTGTTGTATTGGAAGCACTTACGTCACGTTAGCTACGCTGAGGCTTAACCGTATACATGGAAGTCGGCATTCAGAAGACTGAAATAAAGCTGAATGCCACCTTCCAAAATATGATGACGTGCTGCACTGAAAAAAACATGCCGCTGGTAATTACAAATCCAGAGTAAACTTAACTGCCAAGAAAAGGAGTTACAGAGTTGTGGAACAATATCTGGTTTTCTTGATTGCTACTCCTGCATATAAGATCAAGATTAACTGGTCATCTACCCTTCTCCTTTTTATCCATAGAAAGTATTAAATATTTTTGGCAGGACTTTATAATAGATTTTTTGCATGGGCCAATTGCTGCATTTAATAAACAAATTTACTCGTAGAAAAGCATTCTCATCTGGAGTAACAAATTTTGTCAAGAATATATACACAGTCGAGTCACATTATTGCGACCACCTCCTACTTCTGACGTCAACAGCATGTAGCCAATGAAAGAAGGCACGTGTCGTGAGCTGGCTTGTAGGGTATATAAGGTGTGCTGTAGGCATTCTGAAAACATATCACTCGTTGCTGTCATGGATAAAAGGAGCGATTTATCATATTTGCAAAAAAAGATTGTAGTCCAAAACACAAAAAGGATGATTATCGGCTTTCGGACCAGGGGTGGCAGCATCTCTGAAACAGCGCAGTTTGTGAACTGTTCGCGTGCTGCTGTGGTTAAAGTGTATCGGGATTGGAGAAATGGCACCATTGCGAATAAGTGATGTGGAAACTGCTGAGCTCCACGTGCCATTGATGTGAATAAATAGTATGAATAGTTGGAAATTAAAACCTTTTATAAAACAAATTAAAAAAAACAATTACTCACAGTAGTTCAGTGCGATCCTTGGCCTTGCACTTTAGATTAGGAGGAAGTTTTGCAATGCTGTGACATCCTAAAAATTTCCACGATCCCAGTGGCCGGAAGAAGCAACCCTGGTTGTCCCTGTGATGTCATCTTCAAAAGTTCCGGGGCCTTTACACGTGTTAAAAACGAAGAAGGTTTAAAATTTGAAATTAAAAAACATTAACACTTTAATTTTCTTTCTGAGAAGCTGCGGCGACCCATCTCGGAAGCCCCGGTGGCCCATAGGCTAAGAACCCCTGATTTTTAATGACAGTAGAAACAGATTAGCACTTCATCAAAAAAGACGTTGTCTCAGTACGAAGGGAACTACTCGCATCTTCATTGGTGCAGTAGGAGGAAATTTCCTTTGGGTGATCAACACTTCTTTTTATTAATCTAGGAAGGTTTGAAAGATTGAAAGAGGGGTTCTGTAGCTTTGGCACAAATTGTTCATTGCATTCATTGCTTTTTCTAAAATGAAGAGTGATCGAGTGAAGCTGGAATTCTTCATCTCAAGCAGAATGCCACCAGTCAGAGAAGTAAGATCAGCCACATCTAAGTGTATATGTTCACAGGCTACCATAATCGAAGAATAACGTAACTTAACAGCATGGGTAATTTAATAATGTGACAGCCATCTCACATCACTTGCTTCAGCGATTTTAAGCTTAGAGTCATTCATTGATGCCTGGGTACCATGAAGGATTATTGTCCTTTTAGGAGACTGATAAAATAGTTTATAAATATACTTAAAAGCACATGGAAAACTCTTTTGATCTTCGGATGTTTATTTCGCGCAGTGTCACGGCCAGTGATAAAACGTGTGTTCTACATACAATGTACGTATGGTAATTCTTTTCCTGCTTTGGTTGACAAACGTTTCCTAACACATGAAATACTCCCTGAAAAATTAACTGCGCCCCCGAAACCAAGTGCAACCAAACTATCATACTTAATGTTCTTCTGTAGTTCGTTATCTATGGAAATGGCAATACTTTCAGCCTTTGTGTCTTCTAATTTAACCAGCGAAAGGAATGTTTCAACTGGCTTATTCTCAGAAACATAACGTACACATATGGAAAGTTCAGACTTATTATTGATATTAGTGAATTCGAATGCCATAAGTCCAAATTTTCTATTGTATTTTTTTCTTTTACTTGATGCATTACGACTTTTCCAGTAGCAATCACCAATTCACTGGCTGCCGCTCTGCTCGTGTACGCATAACGGCTGCTTTGCATTCCCACCCGTTTTTCTATGTTGGGGCTTACTTTTAAAAGTGTTTGTACAAGTGCCTCATACTTGGTTGTGTGTGATATTTCACGTTTACACAAAAAGTAAACACCTCGGGCAAGTACCATCCTGGACTCCCTATTATATTTTAATTTTTCTTCACTCTGATTCAGTATCTGATTATGAATTGGATTGTCTTTTGCACTTTCACTCATTCGCTGCAATTCGATACTTTTTAGATGGTGAGAAGCTGTAGAATTTTTTTTTTTAATTCGACATTTTGTCCTGAATTTTTCTTGTACAGTGTGAAAAGAAGTGTTATGAATACTCTTCAAGATTTTTGTAGAGCCGTTTAATCATGTTTTTCAAATATTTCGCACACTTTGCCAAATGCTCCTCTCCTAACTTTGTCGAAATATAACCACGAATATTCTCTTTCCCAATTTTTATCGTATCCAAGATTATCCTTTTTGGAGGATGAAATCAAATTATCACATTTCGTTGAAGATCATGTAACTAGAACGGTCTCTGTCGATTACTTTTCTTCCTCGTATTTTCTTTTCTTCTCTTGCGGTTGCTGTGCACTACGTCTTGTACTACTAAAGAATGAAACAATCTGTTTTTGGACAAGGCACTTGATCGTTTTGAAAGAAATGTTGTTTACTTGCTTAAAACATATCCTGCATATGCGATTAAAAAGTTTCTAGGTGGTAGTATGGGCTGCACCACGGTCAGTATTGATCCCAAAAATTCACAGTTCACAACTTTATGCAATAGTTACACATGGCAGAAGACAGATTCACTTTTAAATGACAATTTCGACCCTACAAATTTTACAACTACACAGTTTTAGCGGAAGTTAGAAGACTAAGAGAAAATGTCGCAGTTCCCTCGGAGCTCAGCCTCAGCCTCTGGTAGTAAAGAGGACGGGGAAGGCTATTGTCTAAAACACTTGGTGGCTTATATTTGTTAGAGACATGGGGAAGGAGATTTCCATGCTTGGTGACATCTCTCTTTCCTCCAACTTTTAACAAAATACGACTGTAAAGAGGGGGAGGATTTCAGTTAGAACACACACTGCTGGGAACCCACGGCCACACTTTCGAAGAACTCTACATGCATTCCCCGCAGGTTCCAGTTACCCTACCCCTCTCCCCCCCCATCCAATATTTGCTTATTGCTTTGCTCTACTAAGAGCCTGAAGGGTGTATTTCACATTTTATTTCATCCAGTTGCCACTGGATGCCCTCTGATACGATAGGAGTTCCAGGCATAGTTCAGGCTTTTCCCAGATCATAGGCGGAAATGAATTAGGGTTTTTATTGCGGAAGTACTCCGAGTTGCAAGTGCTTGAAATATTGCTCCTTCAGTGAGGACTGTTTGTTTTTGAAAATCCTCTAAATACGTGGCGTCAGTAATAAAACAAAGACAACGCTCTTTCTACGATTTATCAACACATAGCAACCGAAAAATTGTTATCCGGTCATTGCTGGGGATCTGAATCCCAGATCTCTCGATATCTAGTCGAGCGTGTTATCCTTACGCTACAGTGGCCAACAATCAACGGCGCTATGTGTGCTTGTCTTTCAGCTTCTAACATCATAAATCCGTAAGATGGGCTCAGTTACTGAGATGCCTCCATCTGGTGGGCATTAACGGCACTGGCTATATATTAATTATAGCAGTTAAATCCAAAGGGCGAGATCCAAAGTGAAAATCATTGTTTGTTTTACTGAAAAATGATAGAAATTTCAGGTTGAAGTCCATGTGGATGATTTTTTTACATTATTATATTTTCCCCCATTTTCATAAGTGTTTTGGTGGAAATAAAGTATTTGAATTTACTTTGAGACTATATTTATTATATTGCATTGATTGTTATTTATCAAAGGCGTTCTTATTTATGCTGGTATTGGAATTCATATGGAAATTATAGAAAAGTTAAAAATTTGGGAGATGGGTGGATGCATTTCGAAACAAAACTATTTTCTAAGTACTAGAAAAGGCCCTGAACATCCTAAACAACAATGCATCTGAAAATTTACATTCCACAAGAAGTTATTGGAAAGTTTGCGTTGTTTGTGTTCAAGCAGAGTTGAGTCACCTGAAAGTGCAAAAATAAGTGAATATTGTTGCATGTGTATGAAAATGTGTCACTATAAGACATATGATAAAATGTACTCGTTCAACACAACTTGTGGAGGCGGTGAAAGTCAATCTAAAATGGATAGGACAAAAATTGCAGTTATGAACTACCTTAGAAAACCAGGATTCGGATCGATAGCCTTAGTCAAGCTAAGGGGGAGTACATGGGACCAAGTCATGGAAGACAACAGCACACAAAAACTTTTCACACTGCACTCATTTTGAACTTTTTTTTGAAAGGCTACTGCCTGTATTTATTATTTTTCTTTAAAAACTTAATGAGTTAATTTTAATGGACAAACAGATATTAATTCCTTTTTTTCTTGTTTGCTTAAACACAGCAGTATAAAACAGAATCTCAATTTACTTTCTATTTCTATTTGGCCACTGGCCTTATGAACAGCACAACTTTACATATGTCAACACAGTTAGTTTGAACACTAGGCTTTTAATTTATGCCTTCAAAATCATACTATGATTCGCATGGTTTACACAAGAAAAAGATACTGGATTATTTTTAATTCCACAAGGTGGACAAGTTCTGTTCTTTTGAAACGTACTCTCCTCTCTCTCACCCAGTTAGCTCAATGACCAATTTACAATTTTACGCATATTGATTTAAATTTACAGCACCTAAACAATCTTAGCAAACTCCGCAATCTCCCAGACCAGATTCAAAGACTTCAATTAAATTTACAGTTATTTTAAGAGCCACAAATTATACTTTAACAAATCTACTATCAGCAAGTAAACAAACCAAGTAAATTATCCTCAAAACAGAATTTACACTGAGCACAAGCATTAATTAACATTACATAACCTATAGAACTATCCTGAATGAACCTACTTCACTTATAAAGAAACCTCACTAACTAATCTTAAAAATTATCACTATTCATAACATCAACATAATTCAGAAATTCAAACAATCTTCTTGCACTAGCTTGCTCATAAAAATCACCTCACTCTGCACTTCACGTAATAGCTCAGGATACTTAATAACTCTATACTGTAAACAAAAGCTCAAAATACCACTTTACTAAATTTCCAAACTAAATATCAAGTTCACTAACACCAACAACCAGAATTTAGAATTTACATCCCTAGCACTACAGCAAATCATAAACAAATAAATTTAGATACTTTAAATCACCAAACAAATTTGAATTTAACACCTGCAGTGAATTACTGAGGTAGCGGTGAGGCAAATACTCTCAGTTCAGACACTACCCTGGGTTTTGAGAACCAACACAGGAAGAAAACACCAAGTCAGGCTGAAGGCGTGAAATTGGGTCGTGAATCCACTTTCAGCCTATGCAAAGGGAAAGGAAAAATCCTCAAGTGTTACACATCATCATCAGGCACAGAATTTCCTCTAACATGATCTCACCACATTTCTTGAAGCAACGCTCGACCGACCCTCGCTGGCAGTACATATTTCCGTGAGCAGCGAAACTACTGGGGGGGTTTGAAGACAAGTTTTCCCCCAAAAACCACGTCTTCAAGGATCTCCCCTTTTCGAACCAATGCATGATCTCACCTTGATCAACCACGCCTGCAAGAGCCTGTCGTACTTCAACCCTAAATACTCCAGGCACATCTGGCCCAGAACTAACACAACTATATCCCAGGAAAAATCACTATTCTCTGTATATATCCCAAGAAATTCTAAATCACAATATCCACATATATCCCAGGAAAAATCCACTTATCTCTATATCCACATATATCCCAGGAAAATCCACTTATCTCTATATCCACATATGTCCCAGGAAAAATTCACTTATCTCTCTCTATATATATCCCAAGAAATCCTAAATCACAATATCCACATGTATCCCAGGAAAATCCACTTATCTCTATATCCACATATATCCCAGGAAAATCCACTTATCTCTATATCCACATATGTCCCAGGAAAAAATTCACTTATCTCTCTCTATATATATCCCAAGAAATCCTAAATCACAATATCCACATGTATCCCAGGAAAAATCACTTATCTCTATATCCACATATGTCCCAGGAAAATTCACTTATCTCTCTCTATATATATCCCAAGAAATCCTAAATCACAATATCCACATGTATCCCAGGAAAAATCACTTATCTCTATATCCACATATGTCCCAGGAAAATTCACTTATCTCTATATCCACATATGTCCCAGGAAAATTCACTTATCTCTATATCCACATATGTCCCAGGAAAATTCACTAGCAAGGAAATTCTTCTGCACCATGGCAATGCGCAGGTCCACTTCAGACAATAACACTGACCATTTACATAACCCACTAAATATTTTCACCTTATTGAAAATTAAAATGACATTTAGACTTTTAACCTTATAGTAAAACAAGAAAATTTAGGCCAAAGAAAAGAACAATTAATCCTGGAACTGGTGAGCAAAAGTGTGTCTTCTCAACCCATGATGTTCATTCTTTTTTGTGAAATACTAAACTTGAGAACAAGAAATACCTCAACTTTTATTTTGCACATATCGCATCCTGGTGAAAATTCCCTACTCAGAGCCTCTGCCCTAGGACAAGATCCCTGCTTGCCCTAAGATCACCCCTTTCCAATGGGAGATTAACACTCATCTGGAGCATGTAAAATACTGGTCCTCAAATAACACACCTACCATCTTAATTTCGACACTCAACACTCCAAGAATGTAAACAACACTTTAGGTTTCCAATTTCATCACACTATAATATGTTCCCAAAATTCCAATATAAATCATCCCATAATTTATCTTCACTCATAAAAAAAAATAACTCAACGCTGTAAAAGACTAGAGAGAAATGTTTACAATTATTTTATCACCCACGACATCACAATAACACTGCGTTTTAAATATCACATGCCCAACTAAACTATTATCGATGCACCAAAATTTACTGTGCTCAAACAATAAAACCAAATTTTTCAATAAACCAAATTTTTCCGATACATTAAAATTTACTGGCCTGGGAAGTTGCTAAAATACCAGACATGACAGCACAAAAAAAAAAACATAAATGAAAACATTTTCAATTCCCCTCTCTTTTTTCTTTCTTTTTCCTGAATTCATACTTGAGTAACTAATAACTTTTACTTTTGAAAGCTGATCGATAACAATATGGGGACATCTGTCCCACATCCAGCTAACCTCAAAAAAAAACAAAGTTTCTTCTTTTTTTTTTTTCCGCAGAACTATAATTTTGATCTCACACTGCTGACCCACTCGTTCAACAATTTCGCAGCGGTCACAGCATTATACAAAAAAAAAATCGAGAAAGAATTTACCTTCTGGGCTGGGCAGGAACAACTTGTTTCAAATAAAAAAAATCTTCGTCACTGTTGATAATCTCTTCGCCTCCAATAATGTCTTTCTCTTTCTTTTTTTTTTTTTTTTTTTGACACAATGTGCCCGAGCACTTCACCTGAACACAGGGAAAACAAAAGACATTCCGAAGCTGGTGATGACGGGACCCTCTCAGAGGAGTAATTCTCCCTTGTCCTTTTCGATGCTCATCCCTGGTGGGAATTTGGTCGGCTGCATTGGAAGGTGGACGGCAAAGGCACGGAGGTTCCCCTTTCTTTATCCATCAGCTCTCACGAGAATGCCTAGGAGTGCATCGGTGATCATCTTTTCGCTGCGCCCCGAGGAGGTCTCGTCCTACGGTGGTCCTGTCCTTTCTTCTTAATTTCTTTCATTTCTTATTTGGTGGAATCCGCGAGAAATTTAGCGCCAGCCCTGAGTTCCTTTCAAAAATTTTCTTCTTCATGTAACCACCATGAGCCGGACAGGTCCCCATGCTAGAAGACCGTCGCTACTAGGCTCCTTTAAGCTTTTTACACTCGATGTCAAATCATGGCGGTCAGCAAAAATGCTCTCCCCACCAAAGGGCGAGGAGAGACTCGGCTGTCCCCTCTTTCTCTCCGGTCAGCAAAGGTACCAGAACAAAAAAGTGTCTCTCAACGGAAAAACTCTGGAGTGCTTGAAATCACTGACCCCTCTCATTGGTCGAAACTTCAGCCTAGCAACTCACTCCCACGCCTCGCTCGAGTGACCTCTGACCTTCACACGTGCAGACCAAGCTCTCCTTGACCCTGGGGTCTAAAAATAGATTTCGTTGCTGAAATCCCTACCCCAAAGGACGAAAAGATGTTACTTTTGGGCGACTTTCTCGACGTTTGGAAACGAACGCAAAAATGGCGAATTCTTGCTTTGCAGAAAATCACTAATTTTAATTTTCTTTTTCTCTCGTTCCGTGATGTGAAAGTAAAATTAATTTTGATTCTCTGAGCTGCACACCTACTCGCCTTTTCCTATCGCGATAAAAGAACAGATAAAATAATTATTTTCAAAACCCCAAAGTCAGTTAAATCAAATATTATTCTTTTTTTTCTTTTCACCAACATGAAATTTTGTTTTCCTGGTAGTGATTAAGACAAGCGAATTTTGCGCATGAATTCCCCTGCCTTTCAACCAGGAATTTTCTTCTAACGTATGTCATGGAAGAAAATTTTTGCATTAATTAATCTCTGATAAACCAACAGAAAGATTGATCAGGTCTCTCTGAAATTCACCAGAGGTTAAAATTTTCGCCATGACATAAGTTTTTTGAATTAATCTCCAAATATTCAGTTATAAACGAAAATAATTCGACTAAATACAAGGGAGATCACCCCAAAACGTACGAACGTTCATGGATTTTCGGGGGTTAAAGTATCCCGGCGGAGATGCCTGAATGCATCACTGACTGTAGGTAAAATAATTTTTTCTTTAGTACATATTTTCATTTCTCTCGCTAACGGCTATATCCTGGCGTCGTAGCTACTGTTAACTATTCCTCAGAAGAATGTTCATGTACGTATATGTGTGTTGAAGTGAAGCGTCCATCACTTGAACCCAACGTTAACATCTGTTTGTGTTGAACGCGCGGGCTTTGACTTTGTGACGTAGTGGTCTACTCGCTGGTCTCTGAGATGGATCCGATCTCGAATCCTGGGTGAAGCATGGATGATGTGTTTGTCTTACTGCACCGCCTCTCTCCCCTCTTTGGGGCCAGTGACCCCAAATTTGCGACGGCAACTGCTTATAGTCCATTGAGTTGTTCATGGTGGTCGTAAAGCCGCAAACAAACAATAGCAAATTGAATTCGGAACTGACGAGCAGCAACTGATATACCATGACGGGATCACGTGGAAACTAAACCTTTTTCGATTGCTTTAACCAATTTTATAGTTATGTTAATAACCGTAGCTCTTTTATCCGAAGCATTGGCACCTAGTATTGTAGGAGAAATGCATCTTTCGCTCCTTTAAATTCCTATGTTGAACTGAGCTAGTAAGTACTCAAGTAGATAGAAAAATCCTTTTTGTTCAAAAAAATTATGATTAATTGTTCTTCCCGTGTAACCAAAATATAAAATCAGGGATAAAAATGCAACTGATGTTCTTATGTTTCTAATTTCATGCAGGAGAGTTTTCTTCAGTTTACATTTTTTCATGAGAAATACTCCTTTGCAGAAGGATCCATCCATTCGCCGTGTCTGTGCACAAATGAAAGAAGAACGAATTTACGAATCCCTTTTTTGAAATTATAAATCTTGTTTTGAAGTTGCGTCTTATTAAGGTTTGGCTAACCGACTTCTTACACTCCAAGGGGTGTTTTGTGCCGGAAGGAATTTGAATAATCGAAATGGGGCACACTGATTGGAAAGCAGAAGCACACTGATTGGAAAGCAGAGACAGTGGGACTAAAGTATGCGAAGTGAAGAAGCACGTTTTTAGCACGTCTTTTGTAAAAAAAGATCGTGCTTAGTTATCGGTTTGTCCGTCCGTCTGTACCCACGATATCTCTGGAACTATTGGCCCGATTTGAAAAATTCTTTTTACATTGGGAAGCTTGAAATATGAGAATGATGATCCTTTATTGTTTTTTTTTACGATGTGCAATTTTGCCGCTAGAGGGCACAAACGCAGATGATCTTGAATTTAAAAATACGTTTTGTTCCAATATTTGCTTCTAAACATCCGATTGAAGAAATTATTTTATCTTTCGATTGCATTTATGTCGAAGAGTATTTTAGATATAGTTACTTTTTCAAATTACGCATAGATTTCCCGCTAGGGGACGTAAAATTAAATTACATTTTTCCCGATAACTCTTCTTCTATAGCTCCGATTTCAAAAATGTTTTCTGCAGGGGATACACCTCCTGATGGAAAATGTTTTGCATATAATTTCAAATTCTTGGTTAAGAATACTTTGGTCACCAGGGGGCGTAAGCGTTAATTTTTGCTTCTGAGAAATTTACCATAAAATCTGAGCTTCTAAATTATCGATTGAAAAAATTCTTTCGTGGACTGATGCAACTCACATCGATAAACCTTTTCGGAATATTTTCTTCTTCAAATATTCCACAGTTTCTCCGCCAGGGGACGTAGATGTATATCTTATTTTTTTCAATATCTCTACTTCTAGGAGTCCGATTTGAAAAATTCCTTCTTTGTTGGATAGTGTTTTCAGTGTGACATGTTTTTCATATAATTTCAAAATTTTCAAGTGATTCCTAGACTTTCCGCTACGGGGCGTAGAGGTAAATTGCGTTTCCCCCTATATCTCTGCTTCTAAATCTCCGATTTGAAAATTTGTTGCTGCACAGGATGCAGCTCCTGATGGTAAATCGTTTGCACATAGTTTCTAATTTTTGTAAAAAAATGGTTTGGCCACCAGGTGGCGTAAGTCTCAATTTCCGCTTCTGATGTATTTGCAGCAAAATATGAGCTCCTAAAATCTCGATTGAAAAAAAAATCGTTTGTTAACCGATACTACTCATGTCGACAAACCTTTTAGGAACATTTTCGTCTTGAAATAATGCATGGTTTCTACGCCAGGGGCGTAGATGTATATTTTATTTGTGTCAATATCTCTACTTCTAAGAGTCCGATTTGAAAAATTCCTTCTTTGTTGGATAGTGTTTCCCATGCGAAATGTTTTTCTTATAAATTCAAAATTTTCACATAAGTCATAAACTTTTCGCTAGGGGGCACAAAGAAAAATTGCATTTTCTGCGTTATTTCTGCTCCTAAAACTCCGATTTGAAAAATTCTTCCTGTATAGCATACAAGACCTAATGGAAAATATTTTGCACATAATTTCCAATGTTTGGTAAAGAATGGTTTGTCCAGCAGAGGAAATGAGTGTTAATATCTGCTTCTGATGTATTTGTAGAAAAATCTGGGATCCTGAAAACTCGACTAAATTTTTTTTTTCTTGGACCGATACCGCTCATATGGATAAACTTTTGGAGAATACTTTCTTTCCCAATAGGGATCGTAAAGTCACATCTTATTTTTGTCGATATCTCGGTTTCTAAGAGTCCGATTTCAAATATACTTTCGGTGTTGGAGGCCGTTTCCGGTGCGAAATGTTTCTCATATAAATTCATGTTTTTCTTAACACACAAGTCTGCAACCAGAAGGTGTAAGCTCACGATTCCGTTTACAGCAATATCTGAGGGATTAAAAACCCGATTGAAAAATTTTCTTCCGTCAGATATGTACTATTGTTTTCTATACCGGTTCCATTGACTTTGAATAGCTTTGATAAGTTTCATTTGCGTCAGAACGGATTCAAAAGACGTGCTTATTACACCCGAAAATTCGGTGTCATCTTTCTTGTTAGCACGTCTTTTGTAAAACAAGTTTGTAAAATCATGCAATGCATTGATTATAATACGCTTTCCAACATACCAGAACTCATTACTCAAATTATCACTCAAGTTATGAGAATAATGGTTGTGGAATAAATCTCGGTCCTTTGCCCTGGCCTTTGATCCCATTTCGTTGATATTCAACAGAACCGGTTCGGTATACCTCCGAAATAACATGATAAAGTTTTGTCGCAATCGAAGCATTTTTACGCAAGTTATGATGCATAAAAGGTATGGAATAGATCCCGCTGCTGTGTCCAAACCTTTGACTCCATTTTGCCCATTTTCGACGGAATTCGTCCCCAGGCAGGCCCCCTACAACATACTAACATTTAATCCAAATTGAAGCATTTTTACGTAAGTTATGACGCATAATGGCGATGGAAGTGATTCCGCTCCTATGTCCTGACCTTTGACCCCATTTAGCCCAATTTCAATAGAGTTTGTCGCCAGTTGGTCCCCTACCACATACCAAAATTTCATCGAAATCGAACGATTGTTACGCGAGTTATCGTGCGGAAGGACATACGCACACAACACGTGACGTAATGAGGCAGATGGGAATCGCAACCATCTGCTCGAAAGAGTGTGACGTCATAAAACTTTAATAGGATCCACACACACCGCGTGACGTAATGAGACAGATGGCGTGACCGCGTGCCAACATTCTCAAACGCGAGATTGTGACGTCATAAGATTTCTAAGCATTGGTAACATTAATGGAAAGACGCCATGGCACTAAAAACGTTATAATTCGGGGTGGTTATTTAACCCACTAAACGAATTCTTCTAAAGTCGAGATCAAGCTAAATCGATTTCTAGTACCAGAAAACGGTAGGTTAACGACTTTCATCAAAATTCTTAGACCAGTTTTAAAAATAAAATGTATAAACATACATACAAGAATTGCTACTTTAAGGTGGACGTCAAGTAATTTTGCCTTCTATCCTTCCAATGGAAAAACTTCTGTACACATTTTCTTCACAATTAATGCGTTCCCAAGGATGAAAATTTGAACATCGATTAAAATAGTTTCATTTCATAACTTGGAATACTTAATATTTTCTAAACCATAACCGTAATAATATTTTCTAAAGTATAGCCGTTATTATGCAATCCAACATTTATTTGTCCACTGACGTCATCAAAGTACAGATCGCGCCATCTCTTTTCTGGTTTCAACACCACCAAAGGAAACGTTAGTTTTTAAATATAATTACGATTATGTTTTAGTAAATATTAAGTATTCCAAGTTATAGTATGAAGTTAGTTTAATCGATGTTCAAATTTCCATCCTTGGGAACACACTAATTGTGAAGGAAATGTGTACAAAAGGTTTTCCGTTGGAAATATCGGAAGCAAAATTACTTGACCTCCACCTTAATAGTGTGGAATAAAGGCGATGGAATTAATCCGGATCCTATGTCCTGACCTTTGACTCCATTTGTCCCATTTTCAATAGGGTTCATCTCCAGGTGGTTCCCTACCACACTCTAAAATTTCATCGAAATCGAACCATTCTTACGCACGTTATGATGCATAAGGGCAATGGAATGCATCCCGATCCTATGTCTTGATCTTTCACTCCACTTCACCCATTTTCAATAGGTTTCGTTCCCAAGTCGTCCCTTACCATATAATAAAATTTCATTGAAATCGAACCATATTTACGCAAGTTATGACGCATAAGGGCAATTGAATGGATTCCGCTCTTATGTCGTGACCTTTGATCCCACTTCACCCATTTTCAATAGGTTTCGTCCCCAGGTGGTCCCCTACCAAATACTAAAATTTCATCGAAATCGAACCATTTTTACGTGAGTTATCGTGCCGACAGACAGACAGACGGACGGAAAAAGCTGGAGCATATACGCTTCTTCAACCTACGGTCGGAAAGCGTAAAAAAGATCGTGTTTATGTTATCAGCTTGTCCGTCCGTCCGTCTGTACCCACGATATCTCTGCAACTATTAGTCTGATTTGAGAAATTATTTTTGCATTGGGAAGCTTGAAATATGCGAATGATGATACTGTATTTCGTTTTTTTTTTTACGATGTACAATTTTGCCGCTAGATGGCGTAAATGCAGATGATATCGATTTAAAAATACATTTTATTCCCCATATTTGTTTCTAAACATCCGATTGAAAAAATTCTTTTATCTTTCGATGATATTTATGTCGAAGAGTATTTTAGATATAGTTATTTTTTCAAATTACGCATAGATTTTGCGCTAGAGAGCGTAAAAGTAAATATCATACTTTTTACCGATAACTCTTCTTCTAAAACTCCGATTTGAAAAACAATTTCTTCAGAGGATACATCTCTTGATGGAAAATCTTTTGCATATAATTTCAAAATTTTGGTTAAGAATACTTTGGCCACCAGGGGCGTAAGCGTTAATTTTTGCTTTGAGGTATTTGCAATAAAATCTGAGCTTCTAAACTATCGATTGAAAAAATTCTTTCCTGGACTTATGCCACTTACATCGATAAACCTTTTTGGAATATTTTCTTCCTAAAATATTCCACAGTTTCTCCGCCAGGGGGCGTAGATGTATATCTTATTTTTGTCAATATCTCTACTTCTAGGAGTCCGATTTGAAAAATTCCTTCTTTGTTGGATAGTGTTTCCGATGCGAAATGTTGTTCCTATAAATTCAAAATTTACAAGTAAATCTTAGACTTTATGCTAGGGGGCACATAGGTAAATTGCGTTTTCTGCGTATTTCTGCTCCTAAAACGCCGATTTGAAAAATTGTTCCTGTATCGCATACAAGACCTGACGGAAAATATTTTTCACATAATTTCTAATGTTTGGTAAAGAATGGTTTGGCCACCAGGGGTCATAAGTGTTAATTTCTGCTTCTGATGTATTTGTAGCAAAATCTGGGCTTCTGAAAACTCGACTAAATGTTTTTTTCTTGGACCGATACCGCTTATATGGATAAACCTTTTGAGAATACTTTCTTCCTAAAATATTGCATGGTTTTCCCACCAGGGGACGTAAAGTCACATCTTATTTTTGTCGATATCTCTGTTTCAAAGAGTTCGTAAACTCATGATTCCGTTTACATCAATATCTGAGGGATTAAAAACCCCAATTGAAAATCTCCTTTCTTTCGTCAGATCTATGGTTTTCCATACCGGCTCCATTGACTTTGAATAGCTTTGATAAATTCAATTATGTGTCAGAACGGATTCAAAAGACATGCTTATTACACCCGAAAATTCGGTGTCATCCTTCTTTTTTTTTAGTTGTATGACGGTAGTCAAGGTAGTAAAAGGTTTTATGCATGATTTCACACAGAAATATTTCTGCGTTTGTTTAAATTTGAAGCACATGATTCCTCCGGTGAAGGAAGACGCTTCTATTTCTGTCTCTATATAGAACATAACTCGTTTCTATCTAACGTTGTGATGCCCTTTTTAGCACGTCTTTTGTAAAACAAGATCGTGCTTACGTTACCGGTTTGTCCGTCCGTCCGCTGTACCCACGATATCTCTGCAACTATTAGTCCGATTCGAAAAATTCTCTTTGCATTGGGAAGCTTGAAATATGCGAAAGATGATCCTTTATTTTTTTTTTTTTTTTTTTTTTGCTATGTACAATTTCGCCGCTAGAGGACGTAAATGCAGATGATGTCGAATTCAAAAATATGTTTTATTCCATATATTTGCTTCTAAACATCCGATTGAAATTTTTTTTTATCTTTCGATTCCATTTAGGTCTAAGAGTATTTTAGATTTATTTACTTTTTCAAATTACGCTTAGATTTTCCGCTAGGGGGCGTAAAAGTAAATTACATTTTCCCGATAACTCTTCTTCTAAAACTCCGATTTTAAATTTTCTTTCTTCAGCGGATACAACTCCTGATGGAAAATCTTTTACATATAATTTCAAATCTTTGGTAAAGAATACTTTGGCCACCAGGAAGCGTAAGTGTCAATTTTTGCTTCTGAGGTATTTGCCATAAAATCTGAGCTTCTAAAATATCGATTGAAAAATTATTTCGTGTACTGATGCCACTCACATCGATAAACCTTTTCGCAATATTTTCTTCTTAAAATATTCCACAGTTTCTCGCCAGGGGGCGTAGATGTATATCTTATTTTTGAAAATATCTCTGCTTCTAGGAGTCCGATTTCAAAAAATCCTTCTTTGTTGGATAGTGTTTCCAGTGCGACATGTTTTTCATATAATTTCAAAATTTCCAAGTAATTCATAGACTTTCCGGTTGGAAGCGTATAGGTAAATTGCGTATCCCCCTATATCTCTACTTCTAAATCTCCGATTTGAAAAATTCTTTCTGCACCGGATACAGCTCCTGATGGAAAATCGTTTGCACATACTTTCTAATTTTTGTAAGAAAATATTTTGGCCACCAGGTGGCGTAAGTCTTAATTTCCGCTTCTGATGCATTTGCAGCAAAATATGAGCTTCTAAAATCTCGATTGCAAAAAAAGTCATTTGTTGACCAATACTACTCATGTCGACAAACCTTTTAGGAACATTTTCTTCTTGAAATAATGCATGGTTTCAACGCCATGGGGCGTAAATGTATATCTTATTTTTGTCAATATCTCTATTTCTAGGAGTCCGATTTGAAAAATTCCTTCTTTGTTTTATAGTGTTTCCGATGCGAAATGTTGTTCCTATAAATTCCAAATTTACAAGTAAATCTTTACAAGACTTTCCGCTAGGGGGCACATAAGTGAATTGCGTTTTCTGCGTATTTCTACTCCTAAAACGCCGATTTGGAAAATTGTATCTTTATCGCATACAAGACCTGAAGGAAAATATTTTTCGTATAATTTCTAATGTTTGGTAAAGAATGGTTTGGCCACCAGGGGTCATAAGTGTTAATTTCTGCTTCTGATGTATTTGTAGCAAAATCTGGGCTCCTGAAAACTCGGCTAAATTAATTTTTTCTTGGACCGATACCGCTTATATGGATAAACCTTTTGAGAATATTTTCTTCCTAAAATAATGCATGGTTTTCCCACCAGAGGACGTAAAGTCACATCTTAATACTGTCGATATATCTGTTTCTAAAAGTCCGATTTGAAAAATTCTTTCGGTGTTGGAGAGCGTTTCCGGTGCGAAATGTTTCTCATATAAATTCATGTTTTCTTAAAGCACAAATCTGCAAACAGAAGGCGTAAGCTCACGATTCCGTTTACAGGAATATCTGAGGAATTAAAGACCCGATTGGAAAACTTCTTTCTTCCGTCAGATACTATTGTTTTCCATACCGGTTCCATTGACTTCGAATAGCTTTGATAAATTTATTTTACGTCAGAATGGATTCAAATGACGTGCTTATTATACCCGAAAATTCGGTGTCATCTTTCTTGTCATTATTCGATCCAGTTCCGTTTTCACAGTATCGGTCACTGCAAAGAATGTGTCCCATTTACTAATATTTGTTTGGATTCATTTCAGTCGAATCATTATTCTGTCAATGTTTTGTTGTTCCATGAATTATTAATATAGAATGTTCTTTATTAAATTGACTAACCGGCCTCGTTAAATAAAAAGTAACAAGGAAAGGGTTACGAGGGTAGAAGAGAATCTCCCTATATTTGCTTAAACTCCTTTTTTTATATAAATTTTCTGATCATGGTTTCAAATAATACCGCATTCTTTTCTAAACCCAATTCGGAAATACTGCTTGTGCCCTTATATTACATTCATGTCTTTATTTTTATTGGAGTGAGGTTTATAAGAAAGAGCAGAAGTTCCTGCGGAATATGTAATGATTGAAGCCTGAGAAGCAGCACTTCAGTGCGGAAGGAAGTTGAAGTCCACGTGGAATAGCAAGCAGGCAGCACAAAGTGAATGAAATGATGTTCTGCATAATATTTTGTCGTTTAGCGTGATGCGGAGCCTTCTGGATAGCAATTTGCAGCCCAGAAATTATGTGAAACACATATTTTCCATCCTCAAAAAAGCACTGCCCGTGTATTTAACTGTTTTATTTTTATCTTTATAAGATTTGTGAAAAATATTATGGATAATTTTTGGCAGGGAGAATGGAAATATTTTTTTCGTGTCTTCCTAGAAAGGTCTTCTCTACCATTGTATCAGTAAAAACACAAATATAAGATTTATGCACATTAATAAGTGTGGATGGCGAATACGCTTCTGAATAGAAGGACATAACGACAAGTGAATAAAATTCTTGCCAGTGAGATATGTATGCAAATGAAAGAGGTGGCTAATACTTTTTAATGAAACTTCTACGGATTTCATCTGACCCCACTGAGCGAAAGCTAATCGTTCAGCATTTTGTGAAACGATTTTTTCTCTTGTTTTTTCGTATTTTGAGGAGAAAATCCCGGAAGTGTAACTCTACATTAAGAGACACTTTATATTCAGACATCATCATCATTGTCAACCATTATCAATTCACTGCTGGATGAAGGTCTCCCGAAGTTTCTTCCACAGTTGCCTGTATTGAGCCTGTCTACTCCATGTCACACCGGCATGATTTCGAATTTCATCCAATCACCTCCCATGGGGTCTTCTTCTGGGTCTTTTCCTGTCCCTCGTTATCCAGTCTAAAATTTCGGATGTCCATCGGTGGTCTGTATAACGAAGTAAATTTCTCCGTCATTTTTGGTCTACACCGGGATTCGAACCCGAGGCCGCTTATTCCGGAACAAGTCGCTCTACCAACTGAGCTACGCAGACATTTGTTCTGATTCCTATCTGCCTTTATGTCGTGTGCGTCCTGCTGGCAGGTACGTCACATCTCCCCCCCCCGAAAGAGGGCCGGGGGCATGGCCCACGGGTCAGCCGTGACCATGAATCGTTGCAGGCAGCCATCCACTGTAGAACGTGCACTTCAGAACTCCCAGTCAATCGGCTGTGTTGAATGCAACATCACACATTTTTTATTTTTCGAAGCGCTGGAGAAGGAATTCTCTGATTTTTCCTGTCTCGCGGTGTGGAAATAACATCACACCAATGCGAGATTTTGAACGGCCGGGTCATCCGGATAGTTCGGGCGCCATTATAACGAAGTAAATTTCTCCGTCATTTTTGGTCTACGCCGGGATTCGAACCCGAGGCCGCTTATTCCGGAACAAGTCGCTCTACCAACTGAGCTACGCAGACATTTGTTCTGATTCCTATCTGCTTTTATGTCGTGTGTGTCCTGCTGGCAGGTACGTCACATCTGTTTTTCTGGCAACATGTCTTGCCTATTGCCATTTCAGTAATTTCACTCTGGTCATGTCTTCCACTCCTGCCATTTTTCGGATCCACAAGTTCTTCTTCTTATCTCTCCTGATTACACTAAGCATGCACCTCTCCATGCTTATTTGAGTTGTTTGCAGTCTTCGTATGTCTTTTTAGTTAAAGTCCATGTCTCTACTCCATACGTAAGCACTGGCAGGATGCATTGATTAAGCACTTTTCTTTTAAGACATAATGGCATACTGCTCTTAAAAATTGTACTGTTTCTTACAAAAGCTCACCATCCAAATTTTATACGCAGATTAATTTCTTCATCAATGTGACCCTCGCTTGATATCTGCTGCATAAGATAAATGTGGGTAACGGTTGTCTCAAGCTTTTCTACATCAATCGATAAATCTTCATTTCTTGTAAAAGCATTGAACATCACTTTTGTCTTCTGAAAGTTAATTTTTAATCTCACCCCTTTACTCTTGTCAGCAAGTTCTTGGATCATAATCTGCAGCTCTGAAGAGGCAGTTGCAAAAATGACTACGTCATCAGCAAAACAAAGGTGAGTTAAATAATCTCCATTAATCTTTATCGTTTTATTTTCCCAGTTCAATGATTGAAAGACAATTTGCAATGTGGCGTTAAAGAGCTTGGGAGAAATGGTGCCGTCTTGCCTCACTCCCTTTCCAATTTGTATTTGTGTTGTATCCTCAAATCTTTGCACTTGCATTTTCATAGATGTCAAAGATATTCAGGCATATACGATAGTATTCTTGCAGTCACAAAACATTCAGTAGAGGAAACATATCTACAGTTCTCTATCGACAATCTGGAAATACTTAATTTGAAAAAGTTGATGTCCCGTCTCAGAAAAGAGCAGTTTTGAAATACAAACGTAGGCTGCATTTGTAAAGAACAAAAACAAATATAAACGACAATTGAATTTTTTAACTGGTTGTACAAATAAAAATAACAGAAATTTACATGTATTTAAGGACCGAATGTGAATTGTTCACCATATTAAATGGTTACAAAGCGACAGAAAAGTTCAGATTGTGCCCGTGAGAAGGACGCGGTTCAGAAAGCAGTGAGCATGACCACGTCTTTCATAATTACTATTTTCGTTCACTTGAATAGCCGGAGAAAAGATATATTTCATTTTCAGCTTAATGTTCCTCACTATATATTATTTTTACATACCCAGGAACAAAGATGTAAGCAAAGTTTCCACTTTCAATATGCTATTTGCCCTTTTATTTTTCCTACTCATGCACTGGCATTTTTCTTTCCTCCTTTTTCGTGAAGAAACAGGAAGTTCTGTTCCCAGTAGTTACTCTTGGTATCGCTTTGAAAATACGTCGAAAGGGTGAATACAAACTGTGCCAACAAAAACATAACACTCTTTTTATAGCGCTTTCTTTGGAGCTGAACTGCAATGAATTGTCAACATACGTCTCCATGACCCAACGTTTCAAGTAAGTAAAGTCTCCTTGCTTTCTCATTTGTTCTTCCTATCTCTCTCTCAATGATGCGGGCAATGGCGAAATCATTCTCATATTTTAGGATCAGGGACAAATACAAGTACCGCCTAATGGTTTATACCGTATTGTTATAAGAGGAACACCATGTTTCCTGCGAATCGCTTCAAAGTAGTGTGGTACAGTTACACAATCACCGTAGCGCAGATTTTCAGGAAAGTAACCATTTGCGGACGTCTTTGAAAGACAGAGAGCAGAATCGACATAAATACGTGTTCGTTATTAAATAATATAACAAAAATTATCTGAGGGAAGATACATGGAGGTACTATAAATGTGATCTAAGACAACAAATGCAAAGTATAATAGAAATTGTTTCAGGAAAAATGCAAAATATAATAGAACTTTTTTCGGAGAAGGGACACCATTATTCCAAATGAGCTAAAAGTAGCGGTCGCAATAGCATGCCTGATAGCTCGGAACGAAGCGGACAACAAAAAGAATGCGTAAAAAAACTCAAATTCAGAATGTTTCCCCAAAATTCTATAAGAACATGAAATTTTGGTAACGAGATATCGCGTCCTGCAAACAAACAACGTACTGCCTGCGCCATTTGCCCCCTGAAAATACTTTAAGCGCTTGAAATATACTGTAGAAATGTACAGCCTCATCAATTAAGATTTTCTGATTTCGCACTTTCGACGCATTCTCAATTCAAAATATAGTAAAAATTAGAATTCTCTCTCTACGCATGCAAAGTGCTAGGTGCTTAACAAAGGTATCATGCATTGTGGATAAATTCTTCACTTTACAGGAGTTATTTTTCTTCCAGTTTGAAGGAATAAAAACGAAATCAAATGCTTCCATTGCTGCAGGAATTATTTCGCTTTCATGATGACGTCGGCAGAGCGACAAGAAGTGATGAACGTGGAGAATATTAAAAGTGCTTTTACAAGGGTGTAAGGGACGACCCGTCGGTGCCCAAGTCAAGGCATGTCACTCATTGTTGCTGACATTCCACAAAAAGATTCCGCCCCCTTTCTGCGAGTTGGATCTGTTTGGTATTCCGCTAGCGCAGTACATACACCATCTCCGCTGCCAGCTACTAAAGGCAGGGCTCCGCACTGTCATATCTGACAACCACGGCTGACTTTGCGAAAATGTAATAATACGTAGAAAGCGAAATTTTATTTCCGATCGTGCTGCTGCCTATGACTTTATCGACACTTCGCTAAGAACTTTATTCCTCTTTTCTTGTCGTTTCTTTTATTTGGTGGTATTCCTTCAGCTCAGAAGTTTATAACGAATCTAAGTGTTCAGGGGTAGCGCAAACTCGCCATTCCCTCCCGAAATGTTTCTCGTCCAAATTACATTTTGTTGGAGCTTCACTTTTATTTTGTTTCTTCTATTTCTCCCCAGATATTTTGATGAACTTAGAACACATTTTTGCCATCTTTCATTTATATGCGTGGTTATGCATTAAAAATATAAAAAGAAAATAAATCGATTTTATAGGTTCAGGTATTCCTGCCCTGAAGGGACACCAAAATTGTATTGGTAAATAAATAAGTTTTGAGGGATTTGAGGTGAACAAAACACGTTGTTGGAGAACAGAAGCAATATTTTAATATTAATATGCTCCCTCTGAAGCTACAGCTTTACCCCATCTTTCGGGCAGTGAACGTATGCCCCGAAGGAAGAATTCCGGTTCCTTGGAAGAGATCCAGTTGTCCAGCCAATTTTTGATGTCTTCATAAGAACTAAACCGTTCTCCAGAAAGTGCTGACTGCATCGACCGGAACAATTGGTAATCCGATGGCGCAATATCTGGCGAATATGGCGGGTGGGGTAGAACTTCCCAGTCGGATCCTTCTAAGTATTTTGTCACAGGTCGAGAAACATGTGGTCTTGCGTTGTCATGCTGTAAGATGACTCTGTTGTGTCTATTCTCCCATTCCAGCCGTTTTTGAGTAAGAGCTCGTTTGAAACGCATTAATTGGGTCCGATACCGATCACCAGTATTAGTTTCTGACGGTTTTAGTAGTTCATAGTGGGTCACACCCTTCTGGTCCCACCAGATACACAGCATAATTTTTGAACAATGGATATTGCGTTTTGGCGTTGAAGGACCTGGTTCACCTAGCTTCACCCATGCTTTCTGCCGTTTAGGGTTACCGTACCATATCCATTTCTCGTCGGCAGTAATAACACGATGTAAAAAACCCTTTTTTCCCTTTGAAGCAGCAATTCGCAAATGGTTTTTCGACGTTCAAGGTCTCTTTCCCGCAAAGCATGTGGAACCCAATTCCCTTCTTTTTGCAGCATTCCCATGGGAGCTAAACGTTGTGAAATGCATGATTGACTAACATTTAATGCTGCTGCTAGTTCTTTTTGGGTCTGGCACGGATCCTCGTCGAGTAAAGCTTCCACTTCGGCATCAGCAATTTTTTTGGGTGGTCCAGAACATTCTTTATCACTGACATCGAAATCGTTCCTTTTGAATCGTCTAAACTAATACTCACATGTTTTTATGGATGGGGAATGTTCACCATAGATTTCTGACACTAAGCGATAGCTGTCGGCAGCACTTTTCTTGACAATAAAGTAATGCACTAACACTTCCCGCAAATGCTGTTTTGTCGGGACGAAAGTTGCCATTTTCCATCGAGTAAAACAAATACGTCTTCGCACCTCAATTGAACGTCGTATACTGACTCTGACAGCTGGCGCCTCGTACTGCGATATCGCAGTGTCGCCACCTTAAAATACATGCGAGCAGTAATAAACCGAACGGAAATCCCTCAAAACTTATTTATATACCCAATACTTAATAAAAGTCTTAAGAGTAATTCTGTTTCAAATAAAATAATTCCATTCTTGTTGACTTCAACAGAATCTTTCCGGCAGAACAAAAAATTCGATAACAAGTGTTCAGCATATCATGAGTGCTCAACCGAATTTACCCACATGTTGCTGAATCCGTTGTTCATCTGAATTTCAAATTATGTTCAATGATAAAACAAATATTTATTTTTAAACGCAAATCTTCGAATGCTTCCTCCTGAGAAAAGTGGTTGGCTAAAATATGACTGACCATTTGAAGTGCCGAAATGTTGACACCTAGTTGAAGTTAATACAAGGAAGAAATTTTTTTGCGGATCCAAGTGAGAAAGTGAAATGATATTTTACTGCACAAAATTTTGCCAGATTTAGGAAGCATGTTTTTTCTTCGGCGATAGTAAATCCAGAAGAACTGACGCTGTAAAATCAACATGGTAGCAAGTGACACTCTTAGACAGCTAGCTCAACATACATCGCAGTTATCCATATTCGATCTCAGGTACATCCACAGAAATTTTTTTTTAAATCTCTGGACCACCAGAAGATACCATTTGCAGGTATTTACCGAGTATACGGCTATTGGGTTGGTGCGAATGAAATGTCCGGCGCGAACGAGCAGTGGAGACAGTCCCCCCCCCCCACAGTGGAATGGGACCACCCATAGGTGTTGTGGGTATTACATCACAGAGTTTTGAAGAACAAGGTTCAGGCGTGGTTTGTTTGGACGTAACGTGGCTTGCAAAGGAAACATGCAGATGCCGGATTTAAGTGTCATCTTCCTGTATGAATTTAAACTGGGCCATTCTGCAGGAATTGCTGCTCGAAACGTTAACAGAGCTTTTGAGGAGAATACAGACAACAAACGAACCATTCGGCGATAGTTTGTGAAGTTTTGAAACGGAGATACGGACCTGCAAAACGAAACACGTCGTCACCGACTTGTTGCTGTTTCTGACGATGTTGTGTTACATGTGGTCGAAGCAGACCTTGTAAAACGTGTCGTGAATAGCGGAGGTAGGTGTCCACCACACGACCGTTGTTCGGCGTCTTGCTACGCTGGGTACTGTCGAAAACCTGGACATGTAGCTGCCGCATGAATTGACAACTGCCAACAAGACTGGGAGTTTCCAAGTCTGCACGTCGCTGTTTGCCACGGATGAACATGAACCTCTACTGCATCGAATCATCACCGGCGACGAGAAGTGTGTCCTTTATGATAATCGGAAACGATCTGCTAAATGGATAAGCAAGGCACAGCCTTCCGGAGGGCATCCTAAGCAAGCCCTACACATCAAGAAAATGATGTTTCTTGTCTGGTGGTCCACAGCCGGGATAATTCATCAGAGTTTTTTGACAAGAGGCCAAATCAGAACTGCAGAACATTATTGGGCTGAATTACACCAGATGCACCGGAAATTGCTGCAGAAACAACTGGCTTTGGTCAACAGACGTGGTGTTCTACTTCTCCAGGACAACGTCCGCCCTCAGGTCGCCCATCGAATGATGCTGACACTAAGTACCTTGGTTATGAAGCTGGGCCTCATCCTGCGTATTTCCTGGACTTGTCTCCGACGGACTGTCATCTGTTTTGTCGCCTGGATCACTTCCTGTCCGTGAAACAGTTCACGACAGAAAACGAGGTTAAATGTGCATTTGATGACTTCTTGGGGTCCCAGCCACAAGACTTTTTTCGTTCCGGAATCATGGCCTTGCCGGACTGATGGCAACTACGTGTCGATGCCGAGGGGGATTATTTTGCCTAGGTAAGTTATCCTACTTTTCCGTTCCGCCGTCCACGTGTGCTTGTCCTTTGCCGGACATTTCATTCGCACCAACCCAATATTTTGAACCGAATAAAAGAACCAATCTTTGACTCTGAACTTTGCAAAAAACAGCAACAAATTACAAACTTTCTATTTCAATGCATTTTATCAGACTGCTTTGATCTCCAGCTAAAATGTTCAAGTGGAATAAAATGCCATAATGAGCGGACGACACTAAATCTGAAGTCCAAGTGTACTACCAAATAAGGAAAAAACTAAAGTTTTTTCGCTGAAATGAAATGCATGCTTCCTGTTCGCACCAGCTCGTCTTTAGACATCCAGGCATTTCCGAATTTGTACGATGCACCGATCGGTGTAAAAAATTTTCCCAAGTTCAATAGATTTCTCAGAATAGTATAACTATACTAATAAATCCGAAAATCCGACCCCCTTCAAAAAGATTTCCACACTTTCAGGAACGACCATTGTGGACAACTCGAAAACATTTATCTTAAGTTCAATAACTAAAAGTATGGATAAAGTTTTCTACCCGTTTTTTTCATTACAATGAGCAGAAGTTCGCCTTCAAGTTACTCCTACGAAGAAGCAGGAATATAAATTTATGTACACCGATGCGCCATTATATCATGACCACCTACCTAATAAGATGTAGGACCCCCTTTAGCCCCTAAAAAAGCGGCCACTCTGCGAGGCATCGATTCGATGAAGTGGCGATAGGTGTCGTGGGTATTTGGTACCATAATGTCAACAGCAGGTCTTCCAGTTTTCCTACATTTCGTGGTGGCGGTGATTTAGCGCGAACCTGCTTTTCGAAATCAAACCACATATGTTCGATTGAGTTCATGTCAGATGATCAAATGATCAAATGTAGAGGATTTTAGGAAGGGAGTGTCTGATCCCAGGTCTTAAACAACCCTTAGAAATAGGAAGCTAGGAGATTTGGGCTAGAGTGCCCGATAGGAAAGTGACACGGAAGCGAAGTAGAAAGGCGGAGGAAGACGCCCTTATTTATTACCGGGGGCCAGTGCCCGGGGTCCGACGGCTTAACGTGCCCATTCGACGCACGGCGTATATTTAGTGGATCGAGCGTTCGTACTTGCCTGGGATCGAACCTGAGGTCCTTTCCGTGGCAGTCACGAACGTTGCCCACTAGGCCACCCGCTGTTCTCATGTCAGATGAATTTGGCGGTCAGGGCATTAACAGAAAGTCACTAGCATGTTCCTCGAACCACTCCTTGACGATTCTGGCAGTGTGGCATGGCGTATTATCCTGTTGGTAATGACCATCACCAGCAGGAAACACAGTTGCCATGAATGGGTGAACTTGGTCAGCAACGATGTTTAGATATCTGACAGATGTTAGGGATTGTGCTATTGGGATAATGGGGATTTAAGTGTCCCAAGGAAACATCGCCCACAGCATAACACAACCGCCGCTGGACTGTTTCCGCTTAACAGTGAGTCCAGGTGTCTCCGTTGGTAATCGGGGTATCCGCGCTCGGCCGTCTACGTTATGCACCAGGAATCTTGATACGTCAGACCAGGCCACTTTATTCCGATCATCCACGGTCCAATCTAGATTACCTTGGGCAGATTTCATGTGTTGTTGGCGATGACGTGCAGCGAGCACGGGAACCCAGCTGGGTCTTCGGCTACGCGGGCCCATGTGCAGAAGGCTGCTATGAACTGTGTGCTGTGACACATTGTCCTGATCACCACTGTTGTAGCGGCGGGTGATTTGTGGCACTATCGCCGTGAGCATGCTGTAAACAATGCGCGACAATCTCCGCTCCCCTCTGGCATCAATGAGCCGCGGACAACACACAGCTGGACGACGGCTCGTCGTTTGGCCATCTGTGCACCACTTTTGATACGTATTCACTACAGCGGCACGTGAACAAGCAGCGCCGTTTCCGAAATCGTAGTTCCGAGGAATCATGTCATCACAATTTGTCCTTTATCAAACTCCGATAAAACAGTTGCCTTTCCCATTCTGACTCCGAACACTCCACTAACAGAAAGTTGGTCCTCGGGTTGTATATATACTGCTCTATGAACTTCACCTGTGCCACCGTTCGGTCTCCAGGCGCGCTCATTTCTCTAGGCTGGGGTGGTCATAATGTAATGGCTCATGGGTGTATATATTTCTGTTTTGAAGGATACTTCGGCTCCTAAAAAATAAAAAGTTGCATTTTTAATTTTCAAAGATTTCCTTTTGGTCTTCCATAGATTTAATTTCGGGCAAACTTTTCGTTCGTTTTTAGTTTTTTCTCGTGTGAAATTTTCCCACTGTGTTTTAAAAACTTGTGTTTTTGGCGCAATGGTAGCTTCTACATGTTGGATCAGTAAGGTTTTTTAGCAATGACTCTCTCCGCGATCCATATAATCACCTGGTTTCTCACATTTAGGGTGAGTTGTGTTCTTTTTAAAAAGTGAACCAGTGTTCACATTTAGGACTATGTTTGCGCTTAAAAAAGTAGCGCATTGAAATTTTCTTTACCTCCGTTCACTGTTTCTCTGATAACCATTCCCCCTTATTTACCAGCCTTCTGATGCAAAATTCATCAGAAGCCGAAAATTCACATTTTTTGTTCGGCGATATCTCATTTTCTTTATTTGGAGGTTTAACGACCACAGTCAGCAAATCAATGGGCTATAAGTAGTCTCCCGTCCCTAATTTAGGGCAACTGGTTTTAGGAAAGAGAGAGAGAGAGAGAGAGAGAGAGAGAGAGAGAGAGAGAGAGAGAGAGAGAGAGAGAGAGAGCCAGTGCCGTAAGAAAAGCGCAATATCCAACCCTTAGCGGTATTCAACAGCCAGTAATTCTCACAATCAAACTTGGTTCCTTGGAAGCAAATAGCATAGTCATGTACAGTATGTTCGCCAAATATGCAGTGCAAAAATTAAGTGGTGTGAATTAACGAAAAACTCCTGAAAGTAACATGCATTAAATTTGCCGGTAGGCGTCATGTTCAATGCTTTTACACGAAATGAAGATTTATCGATTGATGGAGAAAAGCTGGAGATAACAGAAACGTACCTTTATCTTGGACAGCAGATATCAAGTGAGGGTCACATTGATGAAGAAATTAATCGGCGTACAAAACTTGCATGGGGAGCTTTTGGAAGAAACAGCATAATTTTCAAGAGCAATATGCCATTATGTCTTAAAAGAAAAGTGTTTGATCAGTGCATCCTTCCAGTGCTTACGTATGGTGCAGAGACGTGGACCTTAAGTAAAAGAGACATACAAAGGCTGCAGACAACTCAAAGCAGCATGGAGAGGTGCATGCTTGGTGTAACCAGGAGAGATAAGAAGAGGAACTCGTGGATCCGAAAAATGACAAGAGTGGAAGACATCATGATCAGAGTAAAATCCCTGAAATGGCAATGGGCTGGTCATACTGACAGAAGGACAGACCATCGATGGACAGCCGAAATTTTAGATTGAATTCCAAGGGACAGGAAAAGAACCAGAAGAAGACCACATGAGAGATGGGTGGATGAAATTCGAAAGTATGCGGGAGTGACATGGAGGAGACTGGCACAAGACAGACCGTTGTGGAGGAAACTTGGGGAGACCTTCGTCCAGCAGTGGATTGATAATGGTTGACAATGATGATGATGATGATGATGATAAGAAAGGAATTGCGGAAAGTTTTCTGAAAATTCCGAATTTTCCTGACGTAAGAAAAATCCTTGAAATTCAGATTTTTCCCCGTCATTTCATAAGAAAGGTTGTATCTGGAATACGCTTTGCTAATTCACGAAAACAATCATGGAAAATAGCTCGTGAATTTCAGAAAAAAATTTATAGTGTGGTTTAAACTCAGAGAGATTTGAGTAATCTGTAATAGTTATGAAAAGCAAGAAATAATTTGAACCTGATTCAATAGCTTTATCTTCCGCGAATTCTTGGAAATTCTTGCTGCTTTGCTTTTCTATTCTGCAGAAGAATAATGAAAACCGTTCCCAGACCCTTCGGGCTCCCAGATATGTAATCAGATACAAGCAGATAAAGAGAGAGCAATAAAGAGGGGGAGGCAAGTGTTGGTAGGAAGAACATGACTGCCCTTCCAATGACATAAAAAAAGCATAGAAGCAAGTGGTCTGAGAAACAAAGCATAGTAGCAAGTATTCAAAATCACACTTTTTGAATAATTTGGCAGCTGTCGCAAGCTTTTTTTTACCAAATGAAACCCATTACTTTTGAAGATTGTTTTTGCATAAAGAAATACATAGCTTCTGAAAAAAAAATCATGCCACTGAATTGAAACCGAGTGCGCATCCTCAATAAACAAAATATGCTTTTTGTAAAAGAATACAGGTCAATTTAAGTTTTTTTTTTTAAATTTATGGTTCTTAAGAGAAATTTGTTACCAATTTACGGCCGAATTTATCTACTCCCTTTTGCACGCTAAAAGTTTTTGTCAAAAGAACTGCTGATTTCTTTGCCAGAATTCAATAACGTTCTTCCATATTTAAGAGAAAAAAATAATATCATTTTTATACAAAATGAAACATGTCCACTACCTCCCATATGCATTTTCAAACATGAAATTTAAGGAAAATTTAAAATGAATAAGAATTCCGCTATTGACCGGGCGTAGAGTCGTACGCCCTGTATTTTTCTTCACCGTGGCTGCCAATTACTGTAGGTTAAGAGTGATCGAGATGACATTGTGTTCGAAAGTTGTGTATCGCTGGTGAAAAAAACTTGTGTTGAGTGATTCATATAATTTGTAAAAAGTGGATCATGTGGATCAACATCCTATGGCTCTTCCAGGGGTCTAATTGTCCTGACTTCCGTTATTCAGCATTGTGGTGTGTGACACAGCTTAATAGTCAAAAAATTAAAAAGTGTGACCCTCGGTGCGATACATTCAAGAACATATACTTTCTCCACAAACTCAGAAAGGATCTTCAGGCACTAAAGCATTTTTCTCTAGATACGTAGAAACGAGAATTCTGCTCACATTTGTGATGCACCGAGGGTGAGCGAGTCCTCCTCCTGCCCTATGGACTAGACTGAGCAGAACTGTTCCATGGCGATAGTGGTACACATGTCGAACAGGTAGTGTTGGTCAGCTTTCAATTTTTCCTTGTCAGTATGCAAAATAGCTAGTCCCAGTACCCTTCTTCTACTGCTGCGAAACCTGCCGAATAGTTTAGGATATATATTTTCTGTTGTCAGTTCCTCAGGTGTCACGTGTCCTAAATATTTAGATCTTTGTTCTTCCAGAAAATTAATGTGCTGGCTTTTTTCGTCTTACAAGTGTAGATCTTTACGCCCTTCAATATATAACGCGCAATGTATCTGCCCTTTCATGCTCCTTCTTTATAAGCTCATCACTCATCCACGTTTTGTAATCTAATTAACCTATCGACTGCCTCGGACGCATGCGCTTCCTTTAGCAGGCTCAAGTCAGCCATGGTAACAGTACCCAGCAAAAACAGTCTTGCTGGCCCAGCACTATGTTGCCGCTGCCGAACCGTCAATAATATGTCCGGGCGGCCAACAGAAGGACCAGCAGTTCAGGCCAACAGAAGGACCAGCAGTTCAGGCCAACAGTTGGCACCCCATCAGTTGTCATATGCCACAACAGGGCAATCAGTGGTCCATCACAGACAGTAGCTGCCACAAGTGGCCCTGCAAGCACGTGCCAGAAATAATGGCTAGCCTAATGTGGTCCGCTAGTGGGCCGTTAGTGGCAGCCAGCAACCACGTGACGTAACTGGTGGCTTGCCGAATCTTGATCGCCAATTTCCCAGTAGTAGCAATAATAATAATCAAAAAGCAAGGATAACCGCAGTTTCCTAAAGCTTCAATTTTATTTCTACCCTTACGAAGCTTGTGAATTAACGCAGTGCGCGGGCGAAATTTTCTCAACAGACCGGAAAAACGCACGCTTGCATCTGACTAGATTTGATCCTGGGCCGTTTGCGTGGAAGCCGCGCTCTCTACCGACCGGACTAATTCACTACGCTCGGACAGGTGATGGAAACTATCTGTTTGGTATGCAATTTGTAATCGGAATGCTTCCCTCTTTCATTTTACAATATTGAGAGGTATTTTTCATAAAAGTCAGTTTCATATAATTGATAAATTAATTTTTTCAATGTAACGATAGTTTTTTTTACCTTAAGGGAACTTCACTCATTTTCAAGGCGTGTGCATACTTAGAGTCGCTTTCCAAAGTTTTGTACTGTCCTTGCCGTCTTGAAAAGAGATTGTTGAATAAATATATATTTACCCGGGTTCATGTCACATTCTGTTACATTTTTAACGTTGTGTCTTTCCTTTCCGTTGTCCGAAGCTACATTTGTTTTAAAGAGTAAAATATATTTTATTTTACTTCTCGTTATTTTTAGAAGCGAATTCCTCCCAGTCTTGTGTATTCAACCCATGGATGAGTACACCACATAGCGTTGCTTTTTTTTTTTTTCAAATAATTAATAAATTTTGTACGCGTATAATTCTTTTTTTCCCCAACAAACGCTGTTTTAATGGTTTTACAGGATATGTGTTTCAAGCGGTTTCAAATTTTTTCTTGTTATTCATCCACTCCATTCCATGAATTGTTATTCATGGAAATGGAGTGGGTGTATTTCATGGCTGTAATCTAGTATTTCACGGCTTAATCTGATATCTTCGTCGACGTAAAATTTCATTTGGAAATTAATTCGCCTCTCCACATATGGATTTTTTCTTAACATCCACTAAAATAACACGATGGCGATAGCGTCGTCTTCAACTAACTGGTACCATGAGAGACACAGCAAGTGTTGCTTCTGCGCATGCGCAGTCCCGATGCTTCCACCTGCTGTTGGGGGTTGCATTGGTTACCAGCAACGGGCCACTAGTGGCACTTGCTTGGAGGCTCACAATTCACGGCGATGCTGCAGGGCCATCAATAGCTCGCCAACTGATAGCGCTGCCACCAACGGACCACTACCGGGCCGTGAGCGGCAGATTTCAGCCAGCAGTGACCCATCACTGCCAGCTGGTGGCCAGCATTTTCCCAGCACTTGTGTTTTTGCTGGGTAGTGATCATAGCCTCCACGCGGTCTGGTACACCTGTGCCTAATTATGCCTTTACAAGAGCGCTGCACGTGGGACTCTTTTGCCGGAGGAACTTTCAAGCAATTTCCAGCTTCAGGCTCACTGTCCGTTGGTCAATCTATGCTGTTAGTTAGAGAAGAACTTGATAATTCCATTCTTTTAGTGCACTTGGTCTTTCTCTGACTTTCAGCATCTTTTCGTTTCTTCATTTTCTTCAGATTATTCCTAGTTTTTGTATCCACACCTCCGATGTTACCATCTTTCGATCTGAACGTTGGAAGGATCTCTCAATTTCTTGCACTTTCTCGGACGCTTCGCACTTTCGGTAGTTTCTGGTCTTGCTCTTACAACTGCAGATGTCAAAGAATGTGCGTGTCGTGTCACACTATCTATAAATTACTTTAATTTCTGTAATCCAGGGTCTTTCCACATTGCTTTCTTCACTGTAATAAATTTATTGTTGTATCCTATGATGATGCTCACAGTGTGAACATGTGTCAGTGTAAGTAATGACGCACATTGGCACACATTCTTGACGTTAGTAGCTACAGCACTAGAAGGGCAAGGTCAGTATTATTGTTCTCATATCTGGTCTGCCCTCTCGTTCACGTAGCTGACACCAAAACAAGGTACGTTTGCGTCATTTTTGTCCGTCATGGTGCGCGCGAGAGGACTGGGTAGGTGAAGGCTGGGAGGGCAGAGTTGCTCGTTATCAACCTTTCGCATCAGCAAAAATATAAACAACTTCGCAACCCTTTCCATCCACGCTTGTCAGTCTGAGCAAATAGCATCAGAAAGTCGACACCGCTGTACGTGAAGCATTGTCCTGTTTAGCAGTTTTTCAGATTATCTGTTTCTGATAATGTCTCATAAACTGCTCAAATAACAAAAGGTATTGCCCGAACGGTGACACTTTATCGTTTTTGGGCAGGTTGAGTGGCTTCCAACACCCCTGGCATAACGTCGGAAGTCGTGCCACCTAGGGCCCTGGGGATGCTGCGTCACTCATATACTGAGTTCTCTTACACGTTATACAAAGAATTCACTAGCGAAACACAACTTTCGAAAATAATATTTTTTGATCAACCCTGCTGTTGGTATGTCCTCAACATTACGTCAATGAACATTAAGATTTAAACCTACCCATTCTTACATATCGCGTCCTTCTTTTTTAACTGTTTGCCTACGTGGAAGACAAAGTCTTTGCACTCTTTTTCCAACTAAATTACTTTAATCTGATTTTCATCTTGAAACAAATCAGATCAAATTTTCTTACAGAAAACTTACGCAGGAGGTCTAAAATTAACATTCAAAACGAAAAAGTAGGATCTTCTTCATGTTTAGTAATATGAAGTAAGTACGAGTGCATCCATTAAATACGCAGACAAAAACATATAACTTTTAACAAACTTTTAAAGAAAATCTCAACTATTTAGCTAACGTTGTTTAGTGTAATTGATTAATAAGACTGAGGGCATAACAATAAAGACTTTTTATAATGCTCTGTGCGATCAGTCATGCATATTTAAATAAGGATTACCTCGTAATTTTTCACTGGTAGAGACACAGTAAGACTACTAAAGTTTAATTACGACAGCTTACTTTTTCTTTTTACCATGGTATTTGGAATGTACGATTCTGTTCCTTTTTATTTTCTACGAGAAACGTATCACGCATTAAGAGTAATGGTGAACCATGAATTTAATGTTCATCATGCTTTCTACTGTTCCAACTTGCGAAATGTTTCTGGAAAAACTACCAGTGTGCTAATTTTCCTTTCCTTGTTACTGCTGTTTCTTTGTTTTCCGGGACAAATGTGTGCGACGTGACATCGTCACGCCCATTACATTGTTTTGATCTTAAACTTTACTTTTCCAGCAAACAAAGAAAATGAGCCTTGTAGAGTTTCTCGTGAGTTCTGTTGTTTTCTCTTCTTCAGAGCCAGACACATACACATAGGCACATTCAAAGAAACAGGAACAATGCTAAAGTGAGAGCGAGAGAAAGAGAAAAGGGAAGTAAGAACGAGAGAGAGGGAGAGAGAGAGACAGGATGGTTGAGCATGAACGCCAAAAGAAATTGATGACACCCTCTAATGGTAATTTGCTGTTTTATCCGAATGTGCAGAACTTCTTTTATAAAAAGAAATCCCAAAGACGGTTCTTCGTGGCGTTCAGATTAACAGAAGGGGGAAGACGATTTTATAATGCTGCAGAGTCCATGTTCTTTCACGTCACTGGAATGGAAGACATTTCTTATACTTTTTCGTTCATTCTGCATGAATTGGCATTTTGCTTGAACTAAATTTTTGTTGTTAAATTTTCTTATGCTTTTTATTTAATTAATTTTTGAGGAACTATGAAATTTGACAGGAAAATTAGCTTTTATACTTTAAAAAAAAATTCTACTCCTTTTTTCAAGGGTGTTGAGTTAAAGAAGGAACCAAAAGTCAGTTATGTATACAACACTGTAATGGCAATTCTGGAAAAGATAAAAAGTTAAATGTGGTTAGTGCAAGACATTAACTATTTTTTGTTTTGGAAATTAACGACCACCGTGAGCAATTCGATGGGCAATAAGCAGTCGCCCGTACTAATTTAGGGACACTGTTTGCAGGAAAAGGAGACAGCCGGTACTAATTTAGAGACACTGGTTGCAGGAAAAGGAGACAGCTGGTGCTGCAAGACAAGCACAACACACCCACGCTTCTCTGGGAATTGAACCTGGACCCATCTACGATGAATGGTCAGAAGCCAGCACTAAGCCACCGGGGCAGTACGTTAACGCTCATTTACATTTTATTGAATTGATCACAGAATTTACTGACTTTTACAAAGGAATAATTTGCTTACCGTATGCGTTTTCTTCCAACCAGATAACCTAGTAAAAATTTCCTCCAGCGCGCCATCTAACGTATAGCTGTGCAATCATCTAACGTATAGCTGTGCAATCCTTCACTGTGTCTACAATGTTTCTACCGTTCGCAGCTAGAGTACGACTAACTCTGAACTTTTGTTTGAGCACCAGGAACGATAAGTAAGGTGATAAGAAAATATTGCTCCCGTTGTTTTCAGTAGAGTAAATTGAATCAAGCAGTACGTTGTAAATACGTGCTCTTTTACAACGGCTTCGCACAAAACAGCAAGCTTTCCATTCTCCCCTCAGACTACTGAATAATTTGATATCTTTGAAACAATCACGTGAAATCAGACGGTTGCTCATATCATCTGCATTTGTGAACATAATTTGGAAATTCAAAGATGCCAGCTGCGAAATAAATTTGCCTTTCTATGATGATGGTTTTAAATTAAATAACGTTATTCATGAAACCCACTTTCAATCAAAATAACGTTAAGGGAAAACTTGAGACGTTTGGAATAAAAAAGTTAAATGGGAATCTCCACTGCTGAAAAACTTCACATGTTAGAATAGTTCCGCAAAGACGACGCGCTGCAAATTACAAACCAGCAGTTTCATTACGTAAAGCGCCAAGGAAGCGTATCCATTGTGTTCTGTTTAAATGTAATGCAACGTGGTAAGTTTGAATTCCTGCTACCTTCTGCTGAGTACCCGTTGTAGAAATTTCGAACATCATAACCGAATATACTGCAAACAACTTTGACTGAACAGTCAACAATTCCTGAGAATTGCGGTGTGAGTTATCATAGAAAACAGACCATAGATCTTCTTTGCTTTAACAATATTGTTGGAAATGATATGTGGGTTCGTGTAAGACGAATTCCTAATTTAAAGTCTTTTGGATTCAGAAATGAAGTAACATCTAAGCAAATTCGGCATCGTTACATCCATGATTTGGTTACAGGTGAAGCAGTTAGTAGTATTGTTTGCTATAGTGACTATTCTTTTGGATGCAATCGAATACCAATAAATAAAAATAATAGATTTCTGATAATTAAGAGAGCAGTTTTAATTGTCTTCTGAAAGTACGAGGAAGTTTTCATTTCCCAAAGAAACAAACGAACTAGCATAATTTCTCGGAAAGTCTAATCGATGGCAATGGAACTGGAAGGGTTCCTGGAGACTGATGCTGAAGGAGTCATCCCGGTGGTGCAGTGGTTTAAGGGCTAGCTTCTGATCATTCGTCAGAGATGGGCTCGAGTTGGACTCTCGGTGAGACACGGACGTTGTGTTTTATGTTGTTTCTGTCTTACGGAAATGGCTCTCTCTCCCCTCCCTGGAGCCAGTAACCCTACATTAGGGACTAGCGACTGCTTATAGACCATTGAGGTGCTCACGGTTGTCGTTAAACTCCCAAATAAAAAAATAATGCTGGAAGTATGTAACTGTTGATCTGTAAAAAAATAATGCTGAAAGTATGTAACTGTTGATCTGTAAAAAACGAACTGTCAACTCTAAGACCTTGTAGGTATTTTATAGCTTTCTAATATTATACAGTCATATTAGCTAATGTGGGGACAACTTAACAGGTTACTAGTCAGATGAATAACTCTGGCAAAGGCGGATGCTATACTTAGCACAACTAGACAAATAGTTGTGCCTGTGAAGTGAATTGAATTTTGAAGAATTCCAAGCCCAGAACTTGGGAAATATAACGTGATCTTCAGCGGCTTAATATACCTGCAGCTATGATATAGTGCATCATAGCTATCGCGACGCAGGAAAATCGCATTATATAGAAGAACCATCTCATCCAATAGAACCGTTTTTGGAATGCAGATTAAGGACTCCTTGGAAATTGCTCTTGTTTGTTGTGCCTAGTGAAGACAAAAAGATAAATTTCGTGAAAAAAGAAAAACATCCAGGCAATTGAGAAATTCAGCTAAAATAGGAAGATAGTACTTTAATGCTTTGGCGTAATTAGGCGAAACGAACAAAATTAAGAAATAAAGTATTTCCTCTATATTGATTCAATTCCACCTTGATCGCCCAGTGACGAAGGGGTCTAGGCATTGTTTAATTACTGCTTTTTTCGTAGGCCCGATTCCTTCAAATCTCAAGTGCACTTGAGAGACATTAATCAAACTGAAAAATGAATACCTGGTAATCTGCCGACGCTGTGTACACTGACTCTTCGTTCCTAGAACTAGGGACCTCAATGGAAAGAGAGTGTGTCCCAGCTTCAAACAAATACTCACATGGGTGTTAAGATACGAAAATAGAGTCAGTGGAAACTTACGGATAACCTTTTCTGTCTTCAAAAAGAAAAATAATCTATAGATCATGCCAAGACGTCCGATTACTAATATTCTGCGGTGCACTTGTTTTATCCAAAACGTTGTGTTCTGTATAATAGTTATTCTGTGTACCTTTGAGAAGAACGTATAGAAAAAGTTCGGTTCGAGGATATCGTTAATACATCAAAATGAGATATAAATTGGCTTCAGTGAAGTGGAAATTATGTATCTCGCCTTTATTAATTCACTATCTGACAGAATCTATGAGATGACAAATTTAACAATGTACTAGGAATAAAATGGGATTATTTTCACATGGATGCTCACAAGATGTCCGTGTGGTTCTTCACGCAAACTAAATTGCCAATCATCTTATCGCACTTCGATAAAACTCCGCGTATGTGTGCGTTGCACAATGGAAATGTCGCATAATTTGTCTCCGATTTGCCGAACTACCAACCCAAGTACAATAGTAGCAAGTATGACCTTATTTTCCCGAAACATATAGTTCCACGTCGATAACGAGCGATCACACTCAGCAGCGGCGTCAGGAGACATTTGTAAAAGCGTATTTCTGATGCACGAACCATAAAGCTAAACGCATATCGATGACGATTCCGCCATCGATATTCGATACAAAGCGCCTGCACGCCATCTGCGAAGAATAAGTCCTGGAGCTATCATTAACAACGACGGCGTCAAGCAACACACACACCGGCCGCCGCCAGGACTTACTCTTCGATAAACGCAGCGAATTTCGAGCGTCACCAGGTTCACATAATCAGCCCAAATGATAGATGATGAAATCGGCTTTTTATGGCTGCTTTTTATGCATTCTTTGGGGAAGGGTATCGGAGAACGACACACGTATCATAAGAAAAAAATAATCGGTATTGAGCGAATGAGGGAAAACAAAAACCGTTGGGACAGAATGTGGGAGGATATTTTTTTATCATTTTCTTCCTTAAAAATAAAATTCGGGAAAAAAGGTAAGATAGGGTAGAAGCAAAACAAAAATCTCCGATAGCATTCTGTTGAAAAAGAAAATGGCCACAGAAAACATAAAGGAGAATCACTGTAGATCATCGTTAAAAATATGATGATAAAAAAAGCCGTGTTTGTAAGGCTACCCCTTCCCAACATATCGACTGCAGAGAACAGACAATTTTTTCTTTAGAACCTGCTGGGTTTCCGCAAATTAAGCAAAGATGAATTCAAAGGGTGTAGCTGATGGAGGAAGAGAGACAAATACACACACACACACACAAAAAGAAGCAGCTGTCTCGACGGATACGTGGCTGTATCGATGACATTGCGCAATATATAATTGAAACTAAGTTTTTATTCGGTGTCTTGAAGCACAATATCTAAACGTTTACGTGGAAGCCAGAAGAAGATCTTATAACGTGATATATTTGCATTTTTTCGTTTTACATCAGGAAGTGTCCAACTTAGAAACAAGGGAGTTCTGGAGTAATTGGACTTCTCTTTATCCCTCATTGAAATTATTGCACTATAGAATCTGGGTCTTACTTACTTAAGAAACTGATCACCGACTGAATCTACTTTAGTGTGTAATACACTGCCGGACAATTGCTAAGGACGGATGACAATAGCAACGATAGCAACCATAAAATGGAAGGCAGGAAAATGTGAAAATTAGCATAAGTGCGGGATACAGTAAGACGTGTTGTGCGTATGCAAATTTTGGATTGCCGAACTTATTCGTGACGTCATAGCGCTGATAAGAGATATAAAGGATTTGACGCGTATTGACCGTTGTTGTTCAAACGCAAAGTTGAAAGGGAAAGAATCAATTGACGAACTTGCAATTTTCAGTATGTCTTCCCGACATCACCTAGATGATTTTACGCGTGGCCGTATTATTGGCAAGATTGAAGAAAGGCGAAAAATAACAGATGTTGCCAGGGAGTTCGACGTCAGCCACAGTGTTGCTTCAAGGCTTTGGAAATCATTTCAAACAAATGGAGAGTGTAGCAAACGTCACGGGGGAGGTCGTGTTCGCAGTACGACACATGCAGAAGATCGGTACATAGTGCTATCACCAAAAAGACACCGGCGCAGCAAAGCTAGTGAGGTAGCAAATCAGTTTATGGCTGCTACTGGCAAGCGGATCTCCCGAAAAACTGTCGCCAGACGTTTGCATGAAGGTTGACTATATGCCCGCCGTCCTGTTGTGTGCATCCCATTGTCCAGACGTCACCGTACCACCCGTTTGCAACGGTGACATCAACATCGCAATTGGACTGATAACGACTGGTCTGCTGTCCTCTTCTCAGATGAGAGTAGATACAGTCTATCGTCTGATTGTCGACGACAACTGATCTGGCGTGATAGTGGTACTGCATATTGTCCAGCAAACATGCAGGAAAGGGACCGATATCCGACATGTAGTGTCATGATATGGGCTGGCATCATGATCAATGGCCTTACGTCCCTCTATGTGCTTCCAACTGGGACTATGACGGTGGCCAAAGATACATTAATGATGTTCTGCTACCTTATGTTCACATGTTCCGTGGTGCTGTCGGTGATAGATTCATTTTCATGAACGACAGCGCAACATGTCATCGAACAGTCGCTGTCCAGGAGTGTCTTGAGAGCGAGGATATTCAACGCCTCGTATGGCCAGCACGTTCTCCAGATCTGAATCCCATTGAAAATGTGTGGGAAGCTTTGGGGAGGAGTCTTGCTGGTCGCCAATGCCCTCCAATAAACAAGGACACCCTCATCCGTGCACTGACAGAGGAATAGGAGAAATTACCCCAACAGCTACTTGATAATGTTGTGCAAAGCATGACACGACGTGTGGAATCTTGCATCGCCCTCCATGGTGGCCATATCCCGTATTGACATCTTACGCCGGAACGCCTGCGGACGGTAATTGCATTTTTTTCACGTTTACGTATATTCTGCACAAAATGGCCTGTTTGTCCTTTGAACACGTTCCAAAGCCTTCTGGATTTCAGAGCACAATAAATTGTCTTTCTTGTAATGTCCTGGCATTCTGACATTATTTTATTTCACTTGGCATCCAACCTTTTTATGCGCTATATAGCAGTTTATGATCCGTCTTTAGCAATTGTCCAGCAGTGTAATTACTGTCTGTCATGAACAAATTGTCCTAAATAAAATTTATCCACTCCACTATGCCAAATACATATTTTAATAAAAAAAAGCATTTAGTGACAAAAAATAAGATATTTTTAGAAGTTTCATATCCTCGCTCAGGCAGTGTGCATGTTATTTCCGACGAATTTCCTGCAAATTGCAAAATAATAGCGCTAATATTGTGCACAGAATTTCAGTTGACCGCCTCATTAGAATTTCCCTCCCTTTAGTTGTTTTTGAGAAAAGAAAAAAAAAAAGATAAAATATGAATGAAAAAAAAATCTACATCTTCCTTTAATGAACATTAGTCTAACAGCCTGGTTTTCCCCGATTTTCTTACTAGGTCTCTAATACACCATTTTCTTAGGTATTTCTTCCGTCTTTCTTCAAGTGATCTATAAAAGTTTTCCGTAATTTCATATTATTCCTATTATCGTGTTTGATTTAATTCTTTTAACAACCCTTCGTTTTTCTACTTATTGAATTTTGCTCAATAATCTCATCTCTGCTGCGGTGACTGTCATATTTCGCATTTTCATTTCCCACATTTCTCTGCCTAACAGCAACGTTGGTTTCGATATAGTACTATGCATTATTAATCTGCAACTTTTGGTGATTAAGGATTGCCTTAGAATGATATATTTAACATTCCACTTACCCTAGAAAAAATTTATTAATTTCATTGGGAATGGAAAAAATGAATACTTTGCGAAACTAAATTTTTCAATTATTGCATTTAAATCCAGCTTACGAGTAAAATATTGGTGTCTTGAGTGAGTTTTTCAGAGAGAAAAATGTTATACTGTACTCCCTTTAACTTCTTCTTTTGGCGAGCCTTTTCTTCCTCGAAGTGAGGGAATCAAAATAGCTAGATTGCTGTATAAATATCGATATGTTTCACAGAGCTAAAATAAATTCACATTAAGATCGTATGATACATATGGAAAAGTGCGTAATTTTATTATTTCTGAGAAGTTCTCATTTGTATCATAACTTTAAGTACGCGTCCTGAGGTCAGATCTTTAAAATATGCATTGAAGATGAAACGTACCTGTTAATTGTAATTCCAAAAATGTATAATAGTGTCATCTACGAGTTCTTTAAAATAAACAATGGCCAAAAACTGACAGAAAATTAACAAAGTTTGGATTGAGTCAAGAGAATTGCTTTGATTGTTCATTTTTGAAATTCGGGTCCGAAATGTGGAAAAATGAAACTAAGTCTTAATTGTTATTTAACTACGCATTCGTCATGATTATCTTCCCTTCAGTCAGGAAGGGTGCAAAGAAGAAAGTCATTAATTGACTGTAATAAGGTGAAGTAATGATAGTTCCGATTTCTGAGTTTATTTAGGAGCATCAGCTTTTATGCAATGATGACATAACAAAATGATAATGATTTGTGCGCATTGATCTGGTGCCTTCAAAAGGAGTTCTAGTTTGGAAAGTTAGAATCGTCGACGACCATATTTTTTAGAAAGAAACTGCATCTGCCTAATCAGGGCATCAGAATTAGGTGACGGAACACCTTCAGGAGGCGAATATAATTGCTGGTGGTCACAATCTCTCCGGATGGCATGGAATATAGAACTCTATTTTACACCGCTCTGTAGTAATGGGAAAATGAAAAAGAAAGTGATTGGTTGATGGTGTTTATTAACTTTCAGTAGTTCATCGATTTTATTCAAGCCTTTGTTTAAGTATAGATGGAAGTTCATGTTTAGTACTCTCTGCTGTGGATCTCCAATGTGAGCTGAGCTATGTTAATCTTGTTTTTTCTCCTGGCAGAAATGGCGTGAGTTGCCCATTCTAATGTCACCAAAGGAGGTACAGTGATGATTGATTGCGTCTAACTGTCGCAAATTTTATGCTTTGAATATTGCATTTTTGTTCTTCGACGTTTGAACTTTCGAACCATCCTGATTACTACCATCTACTGTGTGGTATCAAAAGCTGGGTTTTCATAGAAAAACGAATGACTGTCCCATGACGTAGCTCCACAAAAATCCCTGCTTATTGTAACCCGGAATATCGATGAGGGTGTACCGAAAATTGGACGCGGAAAACTGGTCGCGCGAAAATTGGTTGCGCGAAAATTGGACTCTTACGAAAATTGGACGCGCGCAAATTTGTCCGGCGCAAATAAAATTCATTCCGGTACATATAATTTTCTTCCTTTTTTTCTTCCTTCTTTCTGTTTTTTTTTTAATGGAAAAAGATGTGCAATAAAACAACACTACTCGTTTATTTTTATTACACATCTTTTCCATTCGCTTATTTTATTATTTTAGTTCATTACACTTTTATTACACATCATTTCATGCACTACACAAAATTTCATTAGATATTTATTACTCAACATTTTATTCAATACGCTAACTCGGGTGCATTTTAATATGTTTTTTGTTTTTGCTTTTGGTTTACTACATTGAGTTTTGTTTTTTGTATGTTATTACACTTGCAGCTGAAAGTTATGCGCAATTCCTTGAAGATAATACAAAACATCTCTGTTTCCATAATCTTTGCAAACGTTTTTAATCCTTAAAATAGTATCTTGGTAGACTTTCTTTCTCTGTGGTTATTCGCTTACAATGTGCTTCTCAATTTTCATATGATTCAAGTTTTCCTCCTTTTTCAGGGCTTTAATGAACTTCCAAATGTTGGGTGAGTAGCATTTAGTAGTGAAGAAAAAGCGTTGTGCCATCCTTTAGTGCGAGCTATATCGTCGTCAATAAGTGAGAAGCAATTCCATATTTTCAAAGCAAAACGTGGTTGTCTTCTCCTTCCCCTTCTATCCGTGCGTCCTATCCAGGTGTCTTTGAAATAGTTTATCAAAGGCTTCGTTGGTTCGAAAAACCTCATTCTCCAGCAGTTGATCGTACGCTTCTGTAACATCAGCTTCTGGTATAAATGAAAAGAGCAGCCAAATGCCGTAACTGAAAAGCGAATTCAGTATCTTCACTATATCTCGCTTGTAAACTTATGCTCTGAATATGTCTCCATATGCATTGGCTCAGGTGAAAAAAACCACCCTCGTATAATCACTTCAGGAAATTCCCTTTTAAATGCGTTCATTGCCGCTGTCTCAAAGTCTAACATTACTGAGGTTGGCCGTAGGTCAGGTTTCAATATTTTCAGTGATTAAAGTAGGCGAACATACATTTTTTTCCGATTTGTTAGGAAGAAGGTCATAAACAGTGGGTACTACGTTTCTGTATTTCACCCCGTGAATGGTATATAGTTGACTGAAGAACTGCTGTGATGACGAAAAAATGCCATCAGCGTATCAATGACTGCAATGGTGCATGAACTCCAAATTCCTCTCAGTTGAAAAAATAAGAATTTGATTTTCTTCCGGGCCACTATCAAAAAGTAAAAATGGTTTCCCATCTACTGTTTTCTGATACTCTTCCGGAATGAATAGTTCTTCTAAGGACCTGGGACTTGCAGGAGCAGCTTCTGCAGCCTTACGAACATTCTGAATTGTTCTTTTTAAAGACGCAGCTGAAGGCATTTGGGCTGATACTGCAGTTGGCAAATGCAAAGACATATTTGCCACCATCTCTTGGGTAGTGTGTCCTGTTACTTTGGTCCCTCTTTCATTTTTTGGATAGATTCTTTCACAATAATTTTTGCCGAATCAGGAACGTGGTTGTGAACTGTACTCTTCACAGCTTTACCTCTCTCTGTATGAGCTATGCCGGAACATCGTCGCTTATTAAAGTCAGCACATTTCCATAGGGTTTTCTCTCCATTTTTTTCTTTTTTATGGATAAATCCTTCGTACACTAGCTGATCGTTTCCTCTTTCGCTCTTCATTACAATGAAAAATTTCATTTCCATTACAATGAAAAATTACGAAAACTAACAAACCAAATTATAAAGCAAGTCAAAAGGCCCCCACTGACTCGAAATTTTATCAGCGGTTCTGTACACCTGCCCAGGAAGTAGCTGAAATCCCTGTGTCCTCTTGGGATCATGTGGCCTCAGGGGATTTGGACCAATTTCGGTGACGTTGTATCTTTGACAGGTTTACTGTTAATTCGTGCCATCAGGGGGTGGGTCAGGAGCATATCAGGAGTTCGAGTACTGCTTGAATTCTTGACCTTGAAAAGGACCAATGGCTATTGCTCGCAGAAAATTTCTTAAATAGATCTTTGATACAGATTAATTCAACCGTGGGAGAGACTGGCGGGGCAACATTCCTGATCCTGCATGCCAACGTTCCAGACCCTAGAAAACTAAACTTCATTTTTTTATTTATATCTTCCTCCCTCAGTTTACAATTCGTTCTGTTTTGAAAATATAATGAAAATAACAAATAGAATGGAAATCCTTGCACGTCCATTTTTCGCGCATCCAATTTTCGTAGTCGTCCAATTTTCCGCGTCCAGTTTTTGTGCGTCTAATTTTCCGCGTCCAATTTTCGTTTATTCATCAATGAGAACCTATGTGATTGGGTAAGATGCGCTAAATTACGAGGGCCTATATGGGTATGGATCTCATTAAAAAAATTGTATTGTACTCAAACTGAAATCCTTGTGTTCTTCGATGTGTCGTTTTTCGTCACTTGGGTTTTTCCAACAGATTAATACCTGGATGTGATGGAAGAAAATTTGTTGTAAACCATTTATTAGAAAAATGCTTATAAAATGTTTATTTTACAAACGATCAAAAAGGAAATTAATGCCAAGAAAGCTGTCAAATGGGGATGAAATTTTAGTTTAGTTACTGGTGGTGATTGAATTTTATTTTCTTAATTAGTTGTTCTGCTATTTTAAATTGATAGCGTAGCTGTTAAAATTGTGTGGGTTATACAAATGAGTAGAGCCAAATTTTAGCTACTGCAAATTCTTAGAACTTGAATTCGAAGAATGTTTGTATTTTGAAGTTTTAATTACGATTGTTTTTATATAATTCAATTTCTTGCTTTTTAGTTGGAGCAAGAAAACTTTTGTCTTTAAACACAGGGAATTTACTGTTATTTAAGACAACAGTTTATTTCCTCATTAAACCCAGTAAAAGTTTTTTCTTAAGTTTGTATGTAGACTTAAATTATGTTAAACATAAAAATGAAATGCAAGCAGAGTCATTCTCCTTTAAATAAGTCTACGTCTGCGTTTGGGAAATTTACTATTACCCTGGCAATTTCAAATAAATTGCAGAAAATATTTTTCAATAAAATTTAGTAGCGAGATGAATTAAGGATTTTTCTGATTACCACAGATAATAGAAAAATGAACTAACTTTCAAGCATATGATGATCTACTCTTCAAAACCACTCTAAAGGAACTCACAAACAATAAGTGGACTTACAAGCTTGTCTTTGGAATCGCTGGTTTGTTCCTGAAATATTTCTTTTACCACTTGTAGTAAAGTTAATTTAACACCACTACAAACTCGTTGTTAAGTATAATCTGAACCACATATCTAGCATATACTAGTATACATTCACAGACGGGTAAGTTCCAAATTAGCTTAAGGAAAGTTCCAAATTAGTACAGACGTCTCAAGTGTTGTGGTCGGTGTATTTCTATCAATAAAATAGCTTGACGGACTGTCTCTCATAGCTCTGAGTAGAGAAACGTATAACGTATGAGAGTTCGCTTCTCTTAAGTCAACAAAAACAAAATTTGTACCTCTTAAGTCAACAAAAAAGAAATTTGCATCCTTAAGAAAACAAAAAAGAAATTTGCATCTCTTAAGTCAACATAAATAGAAGATTAGAAAGCTCATCACTTCATCACTTCGCAATTCTTTTTTCTTGTAAAAGAAATGTGAAATCAGCACTAACATTAATTGGTGAAAAAAAATGTGAAATCAGCACTAACATTAATTGGGCTAGTTAAAAACAAATTTTATCCTAGGTAAAGAACATATATCCGGTCTGCAGCTCATTATAACCAAAAAAAAAATAATAATAATGTAGTGATCCATACCAGAAGGGTGACGTTGTAGGGTGACGTTGTTTAGATGGTCACCGCTGTGAGGACACTGCCGCAGGAGTTCGTCTCTCGCGTTGTCCTGATGTTAATACTCAGGAGTGTAAGGCAAATAGGCGAAAAACTTACTGTAGAGAGTTTGAGGAATAGAGGACACACATTGCTTTCCACATTGGCAGTTCCGGCGCTTGCTTTAATGAGTAAAGAAGGCCTGGATACGTTGTACGAGAGCACTTATTGCCGCCTCGGTGACGCAGTGTTCTAAGCTCATACTTCTGACAATTTCTTGAACATGGGTCTGGATTCGAATCCCTGTGAGACACGGAAGTTTTGTTTGTCTTACGTCACTGGCTGTCTCCCTTCCCTGAAACCAGTGTTACTAAATTACGGAAGGGATACTGCTTGTAGCCTATCGAGTTGCTCACAGGGGTTATTAAAATCCCAAACAAACAAAACTTATATTTCTGTGAAAGGCAAGCAATGGTGAGAAACAGGCTCCAAGCATTTGGTTCTCAAGGTCTAAGGTCCTGAAACTTAGGGGTCGTAGAGGCGGAGGCAGCCACCGTCTGGGAAGAGTCGGAGCCTTTTTTATTTTCTCTTTGGTGTTATGGCTGATAGACTAACAAGGGGACCTTACAGCTGACCAGCCGCGGATTTCGGTGAATTTTTTTTAATGAAAGTAGAGGCAAAATGAGGATATATGTGTCCCGGCATTTGATCTTATGCCTCTTATTTTCGGAATAAAAAATCATAACGATCCGGAGGATATCATAACGAAATTCTTGATTTCCTGTAAATGATGCTTTACTGTAATGTCACGAGGTCCTACAGCAGTGCATTATAGCATACTTTTACTGTTATGGTGGCTAATGTCGAAAAGCGGGAAATGAACAGTGAGCAGCAAAGAACGGAATGCCTGCATTTTCCCATCCTCCCTTGAAGTTCTGTGCAATATTTGCATGAGCTAGTTATGTCGTGAGCTGTAGGCTTTGCAGTGATGCGTACCTTACACTTAACATTGTATTGTGTCATTGTCAATGGCAATTTGGTGTAGTTTCACTAACAAATAATAAAGAACTTGTAGAAGTAATCGTTGAGTAATGGAGTTTAATAATAAATAGCACATATGGGACACAGGAATTGTTAGGAGAATCGAATTATCACATTTTAGCTTATAAAGTATAATTACGTACTTTTATTTGAAGACCTAACATATATGTTGTTAGGTATCATTATCGGAGGTTTTGCTATCGTTTATTGGTACACAAAGTTGCGAATGATAATTATCATAAAAACAATGAAAACATAACACTTCTCTACAACGCGAGCATTTGATAAAAGAACTGTTCGAGCACTTTCGTTTGTCGAACGTCGTCCGGAAAACACATTTTGTTCACATTTTCAAGCAAACCAAGCGTACTGCAACATATTCTTGAAAATCGGCGCAGGAAGTTGATGACATATAAGTGAATGGATCTTCGCTACATTTTCTCGCTTGTTTAAATGCCTTTTTTTTTAAAAGTTCGACAGAGTTTTGTAATTTTTTAATAAATTTTTTTACTTGACAGAAAGGGTACACATCACAAGGTTGACAGCATAAGGTACAATGAGGCGGAATAATTACATCAGTAGAAGAACAAGTGCCGTTGTCCTTTGTGAAGACTATTAAAGAGTGCTGGACCTGTTTGACCTCCCCATGAATCCACGATGAATAGAAACTTCTCTTTTTCACAAAATGGTCTGATAATGTTTTTCACGAAACTGCTGAAATGCTCTTTCGTTAATTTCCCTGATTTCGACGATATCACGAATACATTTCCATATTCCGCAGTTAGTTCTTCCACAATCTTGGAAACGAGAGGTCCAAATTGTCCCTGAGGCTCTTGCATAAAACTTTTGCATGCAAACGTTTTCTGTGGTTTGATTCATTTTTGCATCATAGTCAATTTCATTAAGTATAATAACTTGAGTAGTTTTGTCCGCGGTAATTATAGCAAGTCTCGGGTCTTGTTGGAGTAGTCGTAGTTGTTTTTCTTCTTCTTTATTGCACTTTGAAGTAGGGCAATGTTTTCTTTTGCTGATGAAGTGATAGCTTTGGGCACTTTATATCTTGTTTCTTCTTGAATGGGCTGAGGTTGTGACTCGATAATGTTTTTGACGTTATCGACATTATGATATTATGTTTTCTAAGTTCTCAGTTTCCAGTTCATGTCAAGCCCTAGTCAGAATCAAAGAATTTTCTTCTAAAGGTGTTACTTTCGTGATAGCTTCATTGGATGTCATATCACTTTTGCCGAATGTTCCAATACACACTGTACATAATATTATTGAATCAAAACGGGAATCACAAGCAGCTTTCTCTGCATCTGAGATTAAAGCCATTATTTCTGCCTTACACTTGATACAAAACCGCTCATATTTTCGATTTAATGGAAATATATATCGTCAACTTGAAGCTGCACTAATGGGCTCCCCGCTCTCGCCTCTCTTTGCAATAATTCTCATACAGGAATTCGACAATCATGCCCTTGAATTATTTCCAACTACCGCTGGACTTTATTTACGCTACGTGGATGACGTTCTCGTTTTTTTTTTTTGGCCTTCCAGTAAGGAAGAGTTGAACCAGTTCACAGATTGCTTATCATCTCAATATACACTGAAGAGCAATTCAATTAGAGACAGCTGGCGTCATGCAAATGTGGCGCTGTGGGCGGCCCTGTAAACGAAAACGATATGACGTATGCAGCAATCCGACACTATAAGGAGTGATGCGACGGGAATCAGTAAGGATCGGACGCAGTAGGGGTAAGACGAAGGATCTAAGCGCATTTGATCGTGGCAAAATTGCCGGGGCCCGTCGAATGGGTCCCCCCATCTCGGAAGTCGTGCAAGCACTGGGATTTTTACGAGCCACTGTGTCACGAGTGCACCGTGCGTACATCAAATCCTGTAAAACCATCCCTGCAAGAGCCAACTGCCGTGGACAACAGCGTGTGGTTGAGCGGGGTCATCGTCGGCTAGCTTGCATTGAAACTGCGGATAGACGGGCCACAGTGCAAGAAATCACTCGGTAATTTAACGCTGTTGCACAAAAACGTGTAAGCAGCCACACCATCCAAAACCATCTCCTCACTATGGGGTACAGAAGCCATCGTCCCACGAGGGTACCGCTGCTGACCGCACATCACAGGGTGCAAAGATTAGCATGGGCGCGGGAACATCGCCACTGGATCCTACACATGTGGAAAAATGTTGCCTGGACTGATTAGTCGAGATTCACGTTGGTACATGCGGATGGCAGGATACGAGTACGGCGCAAACCACATGAAGCGATGGATCCTTCTTGCCAGCAGGGTACTGTTCAGGCTGGTGGGTGTGGCATTCGTATCTGGGAACTGTTTATGTGGACTGAAATGGGACCCCTGGTGCGTGTGACACCGTCCCTCACAGGTCAACGTTACCGGGATATCCTGGACGACCATTTGCTCCCGTTTGTGCGTCTTCAATATCCCACTGGGAACTTGATCCTGCAACAAGACAATGCACCGTGCCATCGCTCCCGAATTATATCCGAATGGTTGGATGAACACTCCACCGACGTGACCTCGCTTTCTTGGCCAGCCAGCTAGGTCACCTGACCTCAATCCCATCTAGCACATCTGGGATGCCATCGAGCGAGATGCTCGAGGTTCTGACCCCCCTCCATCAAATCTTCGTGAACTGTGGGAGCTTGTTCAGGGGTCGTGGATCCATATGGCTTTCCAACGCTTCCGGTGTCTTGTCGAGTCCATGCCGAGACGAATCGCCGCCGTCATCAGGACGAAAGGTGGTGCTACACGTTACTAGACAGGTATCCCTAATTCAATTGCTCTTCATTGTACATCTATTAAGTTCTCCATGGAATGTGAAAAGAATTATACATTGCCATTTTTGGATTTTTATTTAAAACGAGACCCTCATTGACAAACTGTTCAATATTCAGTGTATCAAAAACCCACATACTCTACCGTCTAGATTCCATCTCAATCAGCTCATCCATATAACCAAAACCTCACATCCATCCAATTCCAAGTACGACGAACATTTAGACACTCATCGACAGTAACATTACGAAATCAAGAAATAGTCAAAATTAAAATATCTGCATCTCAGCATGGCTACTCAGATGACATCGTTAATTCTATCGGAAAGAAAATATATCGCACATTATAGATACTACATTAATAAAAGATCGCAGACCAATTTAATATGTGGGATTACTACCATACATTCCCAACATCACTAATATACTCACAAACCTTTGCCAACGTCACAATATTAGTTTCGGTATACGAACAGACAATGTACTGCCAGGGATAAAAAATGATAGAGTCGTTGTTCCTTTAGATAACTGATATGGAGTATATATCATTCCACTGAAGACTATAGACATTCAAGATGATGATCGTATCTATGTTGAATCTACACTTCCCTCAATAAAAACTCGTTTAAAAGAGCATCAATATAACATAAGGACAAACTCAAAGACTTTCATGTCACGGCTGTCACACAACGGATCTCTTACCCATGTTGGAGCGAAAGCATCAATCCCCCTAATGGAAAGTCTGTTTATTCACAAATATGGTGAAGTATGTTGCAATGATGACACTTCTTGTCACATCTCTTTGCCTTGGAAAACGGTGCTTAATGCGATTTAACATGTAGAGACTTACAACAATTTTTTCCCTTCATTTGTAATATTTAATACATTGCTTGACATGTACTATATTTATCGATGTTTTCAAGTCATTCACGAGATTATGTCCATCACGTGCATGTGACAATATTAAGAAATATCACATGTCACTATTGCATTCAAATCATACACAGGTCCATTCTCCTACTAACATGTGATGATGGGTCTGTTGCGGGCCCGAAAGTTCTGATGTTTACTGTATGAATTAATAATTACCTTCATCACATTAAATCATTTAAGCAGTCAAAATGTGTTATTGGATCAAATAAGATCGTGTAAAGACGGCGAAAATCTACATATAAAGATAATCATCGTAATGGTTGGAAAGAGCTTAAACCTGTCAGCCAATCTGAGATTCACAGTCCGTGTCGATATGTGAATGTCCACAGCTTTCTTCCTGCATATTTTATCTACTATCATGTGCTGTAAATTGTACTGTAGATCTGCTATGGCTAACCTTCAAATGCAGCTATCAGGAAGTTCGAACGGCCGTCTGCGTGCACCAGTCCCTCTACGGTTAAGCACGTGATCATCCTGTAGCCACTGTTGCCACATTCGGTTTGCAGTTGTTCCATGCTGATGCGTTTCCTATGCGATTGGACTCAGGGACCACAGCGGCGCGTATCCCTATGATGAAGCCTCTGATAAACGTATCTGTTTGATGGCAGATTTTTCAATGGCGTCGCCCAGGTATTCACACTCCTTACACGTGCTTTCGCCACCGAGATCACTCCGAGGCACCCTCCCAGGTAAGGACGACCAAAATTACTTACGGAAGCTGCTTTGCACTTTTCTCTCTCACCTAACACGTGATTGGTTCACAACTGCAATTTACATATCCCAACAGTCGACACTAACCCACAAAGTTGCGTAGCCCACCGACAAATATTTCCTAGTGTAACATTTTCTATGTCGAGCAATGTAATTTGCACACCAAATGTTTTATGTAATTTCATATCAGAAGATTAAATTTTCAATTATGATCCAGCAAAACAAAAAAGGGTCTTTTTTTTTAATAGTCATTAAATGCAGGCTGTTTCTGACTAGGATCAGACGGACTGTTGAAAATATAAGTTAAGTGACGTGTTGACCTTTTCATAGTTTGAAAGCATAAATTAACTGACATGCAATGGCCCACACATGTTTACTTCGTCATAGTGAAATATTTATACATGTATGTACTTCAAGAGCATTTTCAGAAAACAAAACAAAATGAAAAATCCAGAAGGGTGATTTATTCCTGACAATACGTAGATAATCTTCCTGGGAAGTGCTTACTGCACCTGGACTTCAAAAATAATTTGTATTGCTCAAAACTTTGAAGGAAGGCTACTTATTATGCCAGAATAAATCTCTCTACCACCATCAGATCATCATGACTTTTCATTTGATATGCCATTAATACTAACGGAACAGATTGGCTTTTATCTTTATTAAAACGACGGCCTGTCATTTCTTCACAAAGCGATTCATATCGAACTATGCAACTCTTTCTAAGCCTTTATATGAATTAAGGCAAAAATATGAACGTTTTGTGTCGTTCAAGACAGCGGATCAACAGCTCAAAGAGAGTTTCATTCAGCTCCTGTTTTAGCATTCCCTGATCAAACTCAACCACTTGAACTCTGCAGAGATGCTCCGGTGTTGGTCTCGTTACTGTATTAGCGCAAAATAATCATCATGTGTCGTACGCTTCTAGGACTTTGTCTGGAACCATACGAAGTTGTCTAAAAGCTGAAATAACTTATTTGGCGGCGGAATATGAAAGATTGGCCATCATGTTTGCAAAACAAATGTTTTGTTCCTATCTCAATTGGGTGAAAATTGGAGTCATTACTGATCCTGAAGCTCTGCACATCTTTTAACAGTGTCAAAAATCTATCAACCAGGTTTTTAAAATAGACCTTAAAATTACAGTAATACAAAATTCTTATAATTTTTGTTATCAAAGTTGGAAGTTCAATCATATCGCGGGCGCATATTCTTCATAAGCGTACAAAAGATAGGCGGAACATTAAAACCTCGATGATGAATCACAATATTTACTTCAAATATCTGAAGTAGCCTCAAGAGAGCAAACTCTTGCAGTTTTGTCATGAGATCCAAACTGTGGAACTATCTTGTACAATTAATTTATTACTCAAGACCGACGCCAACCAGGATACAGACTCCTCACTTACAAGACGTCTTCAAATTTTGAAATTATTGATAGGCTGCTGTATTAAATATAACGACTATAACAGTCGTAGAGAGTTTAGGACCACTATCAAGTATTTGTTGCCCTATGCATTATTATATGCATTTTTGTGATATCTCTTGGTGGCCATTTTGGAATACGCATTACGTAATTTTGCCCGATGGCTTGGGCCGTATGATAACGTACCTACGCACATCTGCTTATGTGACATTTGGCAACGCTATAACTATTATAATAGAAGGTGCTCTGGCCAACCTCTTTCTAGGTGCTCTGGCCAACCTCTTTCTAGGTCTCGTTTCTATGTATTTTATACAATGTCAACTGGTTGACCTGCACGTTACCCTTTACAAGCCTCGCAGTTTAGTGATTTTATTTGAGCAATTATTGAAAGTTACTCAAAGTGGATCCAATGTTTTCGTTCAAAATCAGCTACGGCTGAAATTTTTGTACTACTGTATTTAAGAGGCTGATTTTAATTTTTAGTAAATACGGAACTCCCATAAAGATAACAGAGTTCATTTTATTAGTGAAACTTTGAGTATATGCGTTAGCGTCTTTCAGTTAACCATTTATCAAACCTTGCCATCCTTAAGCTAATCCGGTGGAAAGGTTTAATCGAAATTTGGGTAAAATGATATTTTCTTATGCACAAGAGTATCACGAACTCTGCGATGATCATCTGCAATTTTTTATGACGCTCTTCATTCTTCAATCATAAAAAAATTTAACTCATACTACTGTTTCTTGGTAAGAAAATATAGGACGCCATTTGGAGCCTTAACTCGTTTTCGTGACGAAGAAAACCAGAGGCCAACGTCAGCAAAACTTAAAGAAAAACTTAAAGCATTAAGGCTCAGAGGCCCACGCTACCCAAGCCAAGGACTATAACTCCCGATTTCGCGATTGGGATCTGAAAGTGAGCAATCAAGGCCTACTCCGATACATTTTCGCTCATCGGTCTCCACTTCTTTCATTAAGAAGTCCGCGCCATTTTTTGAAGGACCTCAAGTTGACGACTTTCATGGAAATAATGTCGTGCTTAAGAAGAAAGACATGTAGCACATGTTCAATAGTACCGTAAAGGTGATTTCCAAGATATTTTGAAAGTCGTACCTCCTAAAAATCTTACAGTTAACATTTGTGAAAATCAGGCTACACCTAAGTATCATGCTGCGACAGATAACCATTTTCCTCAGCAGTTTGCAAAATTTTCATATTCGCCTTGGACCAGCGAATCTTTACGCTTTCTCTTGTGTACGCTGTATATTGTGTCTCCATCTTTGAGTTCTACTATGCTACTACCTGAAGCGACGAAATCTCCAGTTCACCCATTTCATCTCACTCTTAATCTTCCAGTGCTATTGTAGCATTTCCTACCACGAAGACATCTGCCAGATCAAAGACTTTGGTACCTTCATATTTCCATTAAATCGGAAATGTGAGCGGTTTTGTATCAAGCGTAAGGCAGAAATAATGGCTTTAATCTCAGATGCAGAGAAAGCTGCTTGTGATTCCCGTTTTGATTCAATAATATTATGTACAGTGTGTATTGGAACATTCGGAAAAAAGTGATATAATATCCAATGAAGCCATCATGAAAGAAGCACCTTTAGAAGAAAATTCTTTGATTCTGACTAGGGCTCGACATGAACTGGAAACTGAGAATTTAGAACATTTTTTCATGGTGAGAGCAATTTTACCAGAGTACCTACTAATGTCCTAGTTGGACTGGCATAACTAGACACTAGTGGTCGGACAGGATGTTCTTTTTTATGCAGTTTTAATTTCCCAAAGAGTTCTGGGACTCTAGGGCCCGGAGGAGGGCGTATGTTATCTGAGACGGTAGGTGGAACAGAATGTTGCCTTTTTAACCTACTTAATGCTGCTACTGTAGCTGCAGTAGGGTAAGTAGGTATAATTGCATGCAAAAATGTTTCTGTGGTTTGATTCATTTTTGCATCATAGTCAATTTTATTAAGTATAATAACTTGAGTAGTTTTGTCCGCGGTAATTATAGCAAGTCTCGGGTCTTGTTGGAGTAGTCGTAGTTGTTTTTCGTCTTCTTGATTGCTTTTTGAAGTAGGGCAATGCTTTCTTTTGCTGATGAAGTGATAGCTTTGGGCACTTTATATCTTGTTTCTTCTTGAATGGGCTGAGGTTGTGACTCGATAATGTTTTCGACGTTATCGACATTATGACATTATGTTTTCTAAGTTCTCAGTTTCCAGTTCATGTCAAGCCCTAGTCAGAATCAAAGAATTTTCTTCTAAAGGTGTTACTTTCGTGATAGCTTCATTGGATGTCATATCACTTTTGCCGAATGTTCCAATACACACTGTACATAATATTATTGAATCAAAACGGGAATCACAAGCAGCTTTCTCTGCATCTGAGATTAAAGCCATTATTTCTGCCTTACGCTTGATACAAAAAAGCTCATATTTTCGATTTAATGGAAATGGAAATATATATCGTCAACTGGAAGGTGCACCAATGGGCTCCCCACTTTCGCCTCTCTTTGCAAAACTTTTCTTACAAGAATTGGAGAGTCATGCACTTGAATCATTTCCAACTACCCCTGACTTTATTTACGCTACGTGGATGACGTTCTCGTTTTTTGGCCTTCCACTAAGGAAGAGTTGAACCAGTTCACAGACTGCTTATAATCTCAGTATGCACATGTTAAGTTCTCCATAGAATCTGAAAATTATTATACCGTACCACTTCTGGATTTTTATTTAAAACGAGACCCTCATTGACAAACTGTTCAATATTCAGTGTATCAAAAACCCACATACTCTACCGTAATGATTCCATCTCAATCAGCTCATCCATATAACCAAAAACTCACATCCATCTGATTCCAAATACGACGAACATTTAGACACTCATCGACAGTAACACTGCGAAATCAAGAAATAGCCAAAATTAAAATATATGCATCTCATCGTGGCTATTCAGATGACATCGTTAATTCTATCGGAAAGAAAATATATCGCACATTATAGATACTACATTAATAAAAGATCGTAGACCAATTTAATATGTGGGATTACTACCATACATTCCCAACATCACTAATATACTCAAAAACGTTTGCCATCGTCACAATACTGGTTTCAGCATACGAACACACAATGCATTCTCAGGAATAAAAAATGATTGAGTCGTTGTTCCTTTAGACAACCGATATGGAGTATATATCATTCCACTGAAGACTATAGGCATGCAAGATGAAGATAGCATCTATGTTGGATCTACACTTCGCTCATTAAAAACTCGTTTAAAAGAGCATCAATATAACATAAGGACAAACTCATCAAAGACTTTCATATCACGGCTTTCACACAACGGATCTCTTACCCATGTTGGAGGGAAGCTAACATCCTCGCCACGCTCTACTCAAAAGCATCAATCCTCCTAATGGTTCAATTTCCGTCTGTTTATTTACAAATATGGTGAAGTATGTTGCAATGATGATACTTCTTGTCGCATTCCTTTGCCTTGGAAAACGGTGCTTAATGCGGTTTATTATACATAGATTTATACCAATTTCTTTCCTTCATTTATAATATTTAATACATTGCTTGACATGCACTATATTTATCGATGTTTTCAAATCATTCGCGAGATATGATGTCTATCACGTGCATGTGACAATATCAAGAAATATCACATGTCATTATTGTATTCAAATCATACTCAGGTCCATTCTCCTACTAACATCTGAAAATGGGTCTGTTGCGGGCACGAAAGTTCTAATGTTTACCGTATGAATTAATAATTACCTTCATCACATTAAATCATTTAAACAGTCAAAATGTGTTATTTGAATCAAATAAGATCGTGTAAAGACGGCGAAAATCTACATCAACGTAAACACGATTGAACATTTAATTAGTACGATGATTACCACTCACCACAGCTCATTGTTGTGCAAGGTTGCAGTCATGCCGCACTATACATGAGTGGCGGTGCAAATGGAACCATTTGTATTCAGCGACGAATCTCACTTCTGTCTTGGCGCCGAGTTAGGGTCTGGAGACGCCGTGGTCACAAGGATGACCTAGTTGCCAACCGTTTGCGTCATACAGCTCCACCATTCAGTTTCATGATTTGGTGAGTTATCAGTTTCAACAAGTTCACCTCTTCTACGCATAGTGACCACAATGGTAGCACTACGATGTGTCGATTAGTGAAGCAACCTATTTTGTTGCCGTATCTCTGTGGTATCCCAGTTTTAAAGGGATAACGCCCGCCACTGTCTACAAGCTGTGTACTTGCTGCTTTGACCAGCACGATCTCCACACTTCTCCCTAATACAGAACACGTTGGACGTCATTGGTAGACGAGCTTTAGCAATGTATGTGCTGAAACACAAATATTCACTTTTTAGCAATTCTGCCTGGATACCAGGACTGTCCTTCCCACTGGCTTTACTGTATTGTTCACTATCTTTTGTCAGATGTTTACCTTTTTCATTTCTAATATCACACTCATGTGCTTTATTTAAAATGCCGATTTTTAAGTCAGTTTATAGCGTCCTTGCATGACCAAGATCTGCAGCGTTTCGAGCTTCATCAGTTAAAGATTTCCCATGCCATTTTTTGCCATCCGAAGCTGGCCTCTTAACTTTCTTCTCCAGTTCAGAATATTTCTTTGACAAACTCTATTTCTGATCTAGGGCAACCAGTTAGCACTTTAAGTTTTCTACTTCCATCAACAACTTTTCATGCATCTTTTAAAGCCATCCTTTATTTCTCTTCTTAGTTCTTTTACGAATAACGTTTTTGGCAGGTCCAATTTTTTCAAGCTCTTTCTATTTCTGTTCAATTTCCGCCTTATTCATCTCAGGTGTTTCTTACGAGTCATCAACTTCACCCTCTTCTTCTAAGGCTGATTTTTTCCCCTAATTTCAAGAGCAAACTTAACACTAAAGTTTTCTCATTCAGTTTGGTGATGTCAAAGCTTATTTGCTTCTTTCGATTTTTTTCTGCACACTTTTTCAGTCTTAGTTTTAAATGTATTAAAAACACGTAGCAGTTCGTCCTAACATAAGTGGTTTTTTACCCCTGAAATCAAGCATAGACCTCGCAAAAATTCAATTAATTTCGCCATGATCAGTCTAGTTTTCTGTGTTTCCATCTGGAGATTTCCATGTTGTCTTATGAATATCTTTATGTTCGAAAATCCTCAATGCACATAGAATCTTATTAATTTCTTAAAAGGAAACTGACATTTTGCAATTTGGATTTTTTTCACTACAAGATTTAAAACCTGCGGATTTCTTATCAAATAACACCTTCTTTTCGATTTTCGCATTTAAATCACCAATGATTTCAATCATATAAGGTTCTGCTATACTCTCTAATTCCTTTTGCAGTTGTTCATAGGAACATTCTTTAATTTCGCTGGGGTATGTACTTGGATGACTCTCAGTTTTATAAATTTAGATTTTAATCTTTCTTTAATAATTCTTTCAAATACTGGTTCGCCGTCACTGCTGTTTTGTGGAAAATCCTTTACTGCTTTTTTTACTACTGTTTTGTGGAAAATTAAGGCAACTCTTCTTTTGTGTCTTTCTTCTGTTCCAGAGGTTTCATTTTGTCGAAGCTAGTTCTTCGGATATCGACAACTTGGAGGATGTCTGAATGGCAACGGCACATCTTATTTACTATTTATTTTGTTTTTCCAGTATGTTATATGGTTATTACATTCCATGTGCCAATTTTCAGTTTTTGTTTAGGCTGAGCTAATATATTATCAGCGACAGAGGTTTCTTTAAATCTTTCGGTAGTTCCGAAGATATTTTTTACGTCATGTGCGCTGTGTTTATGTGTCAATTAACATGCTGCTATCCAAATACAAATCGAAGCTTTAAAAAAGTAATATGGAACTTTCCTAGTTTCTCATGTTATTTTTTGCTGCTGTAATACGTACACAGATATTTAGTTTTTGAGAAAGATTTATTAAAGTTCAGTAATCCATCTTAACTAATTTTAAATTTAGTAATTCTTCTTGTTAAAATAAAATTTAACATTTTAATTTTTCTGAAAAGCTACATTTGAAGATTTTGAATTATTTATAGTTTTAGAAAGCCATGTAGTTACTTCTGAATTATTCCGTGCAATATTAAAAAATTAAACTTAAACCTGCACAAGAGCAATCCACCCCTAGGAATTGTTTTACAGAGAACTGACCATGAAATATAAAATGGATGATGCATAGCACAAAGATCAGTTCTTGTTTCTTTATTTTGAAACGTGGAATTGTTCAAAACTATTTCACTTAGCCTCCATTGAAGTTAATGAAATTACAATTTTTCTTAACATGTTAGAAATTCCGAAACTTCGTTGCAACAGAAATGAACAAAATGGCAAAGAAATTAGTGCGAAACTTATTTAGCTGCTCAGAAAATCTGTTGGGTGACTGTGCTTCTCGTAGTGTGAACAAAAACTGCAGGAGATGGGACAATGGCCGCAGCTCTTGAGAGCAACGTCCGTTGTAGCACAGGAAAAAGATGCACCTACAAGTGTGCACTGGATTGGAAGGAATGTCTGAGGAAAAGAGATCGAAGACAATCAAAGGAAGCCGGATTCTTTGTCAGACTGGCTGCTCCTTTCTGGACAGCATTAAGAAAGTTTTATAATGTAAGGTTGGTGCCTTGCTCCAAATGTGAGAACGGTACTGTATAGTTGAACAAGATTTATATAATGTCAGAAGTCACTCAGAAAGAACATATCTTCCTTCTGTGGTGGGCCCAGGTTCGAGTTCCGAACGAGGCAAGTATGTAAAGTTGTGACAGCGCCCAAACTGAGCGCTGCACATTTAGGTCGAAAACCCACTCCCTAGTTTATTTATTTATTTAATCATTATTTTATTTATTCATTTATTTATTCATTTATTTATTTATTTATTTATTCATTTTTATTAATTCATGTATTTTTTTGAAGAAGGAGTACGTTTTATTTTGCCATATACTTTCGGGTGAATCTTTTCTTTTTTTTTCCTCTCCGTCCCCCCTCTCCCAGCACAAGGCGTCACAGGACAGACCGACACTGTAAGGAGTAAACGCTGGCGACAGCCATCGGCGAGATGGCTTTGTAGTATGTTTTATTGGGGCAATAGAAGTGTCCACCGTCTATAGCATCCACAATGCGTGTTGGCCCGACCGTAGACTTGTTGGAACCAGAGCTAGCAGTTTAATTGGGGTTAGGATTTATGGCCGGTGGTTGTATCACGCGGCAAACGTAATGAGCGGTTCTCAGAATTTCACTGGAGCGGGTAGGAATCTTGACCCTCTAACGAATGGAAGATCAAAACGTTAATTCTCTGACAAGTAAGATCTGCACTGGGGAATTTAATTCAGGGAGGCTTGCGTTTGCCAGCTAGTGATTGGATGATGGAATGTTTTGAGGTAGTGTGGGTCTTCTTGGGGGTCGTCGAAATTTTTACAAGGGAAGAGAAGAGCTTCGTCACTTTCATCTTTTCACTTGTTCTTCTAAGTCGAGGTGCTTGACTTGCACTTTTTTTTTTTATTACTGGTGACTTGTCACTTGGGGTTTTTTTGGTGGTCCAAAACGTGGACGCCGCCATGATGTATCAGAGACTGGCAGCATGACGAGAGTCCGTACCAAGTTTGACGGACCGGGGCAGACATCGCAGACCAGTACCCTAGGTGGAGGAACCACGATAACAGTGTTTGGCGGACGAGAATTCTCCCGGCTCAGGAGTGGTCAGGAGCGCGATATCTAGGCCAGATTCGGAGGTTAAGGTAAGAAATTCATCCTATTCTTTCTTTTGGAGTCCCCTCATACCATGTTTATCGGATCAGTTCATACGAGTCTTCCGTTAGAGTAAATAATTTTATGAGCAAATACGTAATCAAGTACAGGTTCCTGTCAGAGAGTCGTGAGTCATTTTTGCTAATATCATGAGCGTATATTTATTATTATGCCAAATCATAACCAATAAATTGGTTTTGTCGTTAATTTTGTCTCAGTTCTATGATGAGTGTGTCGTTAACTACAATATGTGTGCTCAACCCTAGATTATTTGGAGAATATATATATCTTTGGAACCGGAACTTAGAAAATCACTTCACTTATGCTTTTTATTTTAAATCTGGACGTTCACAAAAAATATTGCGGCATACAGCAGATCCTTTGACTCCCAAAGGAAAATCTGCTGTGTGAAACACAACGCCCCGTCAGTGGATTCTGAAGCTGCGTCAGCCCTAAATCAGGGAATCGCAGAATCACAATCCACTCGACAACCCCTTGGCTCCCAATATTACGCCGGGTGAACCCAATTAGGAACCCGAGCGATAATAACTTGGTGCCGTTGGACCAGGATTTAGTCGCACCAAGGGTTATTGAGGAGCAATTATTGGGTATGTCAAAAAGCAAAGTTTTGCCAATTTTGGAGTAGTAGTAGGAAAGTCAACGATATTTTTGGATTTGGTATTAAGAAGTTGGAAAGGAAGATAATTTATGGTTCTTTTAATGGCACAGATTCAGAATTTTAGCAACGAACGAATAAACCAAATATTTCATGTGTGTTATTACTCATTCGATATAACAGAAAATATTGAAAATCTCAACAGTGAAAGTAAAGAAAGTATAATGATGTACAATAGTGTTGCATAAATAATTTGAACGAAAAACAGTATATATTTTTGATTGAAAGCAGTAAATATTGAGTATGCTGAAATATAGTGTTTTGTTTTGAGAATTTTAATTCATCAGCAAGGTTTTGTGTGTATATGTGTAGAAGTGAAAGATTTTACAAAAACTATTCACTAAGCAGGTTGATATGAAGTTTAAAAGTCAATTATTAAGAATTTGCAAAGTGAAGTATTGAGAGTTAACTTGAGGAATTTGCACAGTGAAATATTATAGTTAATTTGAAGTTCATCAATAATTTAGAATTTGCACGGTGAAATATTATAGTTAATTTGAAGTTCATCAATAATTTAGAATTTGCACGGTGAAATATTACTAGTTAAATTGAAGTTCAGTGATTAAGAGTTTGCACAGTGAGATATTACGACCTAATTTGAAGTTCAATAATTAAGAGTTTGCATAGTGAATTAATACGAGTGATTTGAGTTGGTCAGATTTATTATTGATTTATTAGTGCTTGATCATTTTGGTGTTATTGTATTTTATTATTGCAATGAAGTGTATTTTTTCATGATCTACGTATTGAATATTGCTATATAGGAATTTGCGAAGAGTAATTTAGGGATGATTAATAATATCATTAATATTCATAAGGTCACGTTTGTTTACTTTGAGTAGTGTGCTGAATCGGCTAAAAAAAATACAGTTTTCTTTTTTCTCTGAAAGAAGGTTAATTTTGCTATTTTTACGAGAATTAGAGGTGATAGTAGGTCCGAACAGGAGAGATTTTATTGAATTTTTGTAGAATTTAGAATTTAGGGAGTGTTGTTATTTGATTAAGGTATTGCAAATAGATGTTCGGGATGGCAGTTAACGGTATAGAGGGTAGTACGAATTTTAATGAGGCACGTGATAATACGGAAGGACAGGAAATTAACGGAGCGCCAGGTAGCGGTGAAGTTCAGGAGAACGGTAGGATGCAGTTCGATCCAGCAGTTGCTACGCAAAGAACAATTCAGTCGATGGCGGGTATGTTAAGTTATCTCCCAAATGTTACTGGCACGGAAGAGGGTCCAACAGCAAAGCAATTTTTTGAAATGGTGGATAGTGTGGCACAGGTAGCTGGATGGACAGATGCAGTTAAAATTCTTTCAGCAAAAGCTAAGTGTCGACAGGCAGCGAGTCATTTTTTAACGGACGCTATTGATGTCAGGAATGAAACAGTTTATGCAAAATTTAAGGAAGCCGTTATTCAAAGATTTGAAGCTCAAGAACCAGTTATGGTTAGAATGCAAAAGTTCACCACTTGTCGGCAACGACCAGGTGAAAAGGTATCGGAATATGTGGCCAGATTAAGAGGGCTGGCACATCAGTACTTAGGGCATGTGGATCAGTCCAATAGGGAGGTTAGAGAAATGGCTGATCAGACAAAAATGTCGCAGTTTCTTAATGGGCTTGACCCTAAGTTGAAGCGCATGGTGTTGTCTTTTGTCCCTACAACTTTTATGGAAGTCGTTAATCGAACAATTTTAGAGGAGCAGAATTCGAAACTAGTTTCCCAGGAGGTTTTTGCTGCCTCGGCTGGACCATATGACAGCAAGAATTATGGAACCCAGGAAAAATCAGGAAATTTGGATAACTCGATAGCTGATTTGTGTACTTTAATGGCACGACAGATGACGGAGCACGAATCGCAGGTGAATGCACTTAGGACAGAGGCATCAGAGTTGTCTAGGAGACTAGAAGCAGCAGAAAAACGTCATCATGACTACGTAGAGAGACTCCAGAGGTTTGAAGAGGATAAAACCTTGGAAAGCGTTGATAGAAGCATTCCTTCACGAGATCAGCGTGCCTGTTTTATTTGCAATTCTTTCACTCATCTAAAGAACAATTGCCCCAGGCTTAATGCAGAGCATTATCCCCCTTGGTCACAGAGAAATCGGAGTTCAGAAAGCTTCAACTCTTTAGGCACAGAGAGAGAGGAGAGTAGAGCAAGGAAGCTCCCTCTAGCGGGCGCATTCAGAACCAAGCTTCATCAACCCGTTCAGCACGGAGAAATCACGAAGAGCGTTATTTCTCCCCTGGTGGCATAGCGCCGAGTTACTCTCAGCGCAGCGAAGATTTCAGGAATGGCGGCGGGAGATCGGAAAACAATCGTCACGAGAGTTTTAATTACAGGCGTGATGATAGAAGAGAACCTAGAGTGAGATTCAGAGAAGAGAGGAATTGGACATCAGGAAATTCAGGACGCAGTAATCATCATTTAAACTAGAGGGTGACCGGAATCGCAGGGATGCTTTCGGTCAAAAGAGAAATTTAGTCCCTATGGTACTTACAACTTGTATAGATCAGGAGCACGGAGAGCTACCTATAGTGAGAATTAGGATTATGGGAGTGCAAACGTACGCACCGATCGATAGTGGAGCGGGTGTATCATTAATAAAGGAATCGCAAGTTCGGAAATTTCAAGGAAAATTGCGCAGTAGACCCAAAAGCTCAGGAATGCATATAAAAGGGATCACTGGCGCCCTCCTACAGACCTCAGTATGTTACGAGTTGCCCATAGAAGGAGGAAATGATACGATTAGGCACACGTTCCATGTCACTCAGTAGGAGTTGCATCCTGATTACACAGTCATCTTAGGATGGGATTTCTTGAAAGCCCATGGTTTTAGCTTAGATGCTCAGACAGGTGTTTTGGAGAAGAAATCAGGAGCGAGAGCGCAGAAACAGCAACGCCGAGGTAGAGCCCACAGGCCGAAAAGGGTAAACAAGGTAGCACAGGAGGATGCAAGGAATAATCAGAGAAGGGTTTAGGGAGGAAATTTTGCCACCGGATGAGACTAGAACTGGAAGGTTAGTGAGGAAAGAGGTAATTCCTCCGAATGCAGAGAAGATAGTTTGGGTTAGAATTCCATAATTTTCTGGAAATTTAAAAGGGCAAGTTTTAGTACAACCTTTGGATAGATATGCTCATGGGCGCGTCAGAGTTAAGCCTTCGGAAAATAAAATTGATGCTTCTGGAAAGATATCAATTTCGATATCAAATTCAACCAAGCGACCGTACTATTTGCCAGGCGCACGAGGGTGGTGTGCGTGAGACTGTCGGTGGATGCAAACAAACCTGTCAATGGAAATTTATATGAAGTTCTGGAGAAGCAAGGGAAGTACACCGACCGTTTTGCTAAAGAAAAGAATTTAAGAATTAAAGATAGAGGACATCTGCATGCACCCCGTGTTCAGGAAGGAAAAAGCGAATGGATTAAAACTGTCAAGGAAATTGAGCGCAGGCCATATTCAATCGATAATTCACCTGAACAGGAATCTGATGAAGCGCAAGAGCCGTGTGATTCAAAAAAGAAAGGAGGTCAGCATAGCTCAGATACAGAAGAATATGAATTTGTGCCATTTTCCAGCTGGATAGATACTCCGAGAAGCACCGTTAAAAGTAGGCCGCAGCAAGAAATTGCAAGGGATGGAAATGAGGTCATTCCGAGAGGGACAGTCAGCTGCCCACTACAGCAAGAAGTAGCTGGGAACTTGGAAGAAAACGCAGCGCGGGATGCCCACACAGGGCAGTCCCAGAAGAAAACGGAAGACAGGAAACGCAAAAGGTTGAAATTTCGTCTGAAAGGGTGACCAGAGACCCTTATCCATTGAGGTCCCGTGTCCCCATGTTAGAGCGATCCGTGAACCAAGTCACGGTGCCCAAGATGCCATTCACCCAGCAAAACAATAATTTACAGTACGACGGTAACACGAGACCAGTACAACAAGTGCAGTGCACAAATGAACAGGAGCAAGCATCGACGCATTCCTGGATGAATATTAAAAGTCGATGGTTATCGAAAATTATTCAGGATAATTGGACCCTGAAGAGGGAGGCCCAATGGTAAGAAACGCGAACCACTCATACACCGAGTTACAGCCAGTAACCAGCGAGACACTTGTTTAACGAGAGATAGTAAGCAAGGCAGTGATGATCCTGCAAATAGTGAAGAAAAAAAAAGCAGTTTGTGTATATTCATGTGTATTTGAAATTTTTGCTGAAGAGTTGTTTTGTGTAATGCAAGTGTGTAAATAGTAACAGTAAGATAACTGAGTTTCATTGTGATATTATGTTGAGCGAGTTTACGTGAAGGTGATTATCACGTTACCCAGAATCGGGAAAAGAACAGTATGAATTAATCGTTCATTGGTACTTATTATCGTTCAAAGATGGGGTATAGAATAATAATTTGGTGCCATAAGTTTTTTATTTGCCGTACTAATCACTTTTGCATATTTAGTTCATGTAATTATTGATGGTTGATTAATTAATATATTATGATCAAACGTGAGGAGGAATACTTAGCACATTGTCATACAGGTAGAGTAGGTGTTTCAGAACTTTCATTTAAAATGTTTTGCAAGGTTACGAATGATCGAGGCAATTATTTTTTCCAAGTGAAATAATTCTTAATTTAAAGCAATGCTGTAGAGAGTGCAAGTATTTGTAATTGCAGAGGGAAACAAGACGAGCTAACGGCGATAGCGGTAACGAGTAGAAAAAAGTACTTACCTTGTTTGTGACTGGCCGGGTAAACCTTTTTTTTTTTTTTTTTTGTGTTCATAGAAATAATCCATGAGAGGGCACAAAGGGAGAAGTTGGTTGTCTTGAAAAAAAGAAAAAGAAAAAAGAGGCTGCTGTTTGTAGTAGTAGCAGTGGCCCCATGAAAGCTCGGGCCCAAAAGGGAGGAAGCAACTGCAAGAGCCATGAAGTACTGGAGTATACTCAATTACGGATGAAAGCGCTCGAAGTATCTCACCGTAAAAGGTATGCGTTTTGTACGCTAAAGGCATGAAAAAAAAATTCTCGGGATTGGAGAAAAAGTGTTGGAGATTCGCTACCCTGCAGTTAGGTGATGATTCCGCAGAGCACGGCATAGAAAAAAAAAACACATGAAGAAATCAGAGCAGAATATCGTAGTCCGTTGACTAGAACATCCCAGAGGTTACTGAAGAAGTGGATTGTATTTTCGTGTCGCTTAAAAGAACGAGATATTTTTGGAAGTTTTCCTAATTAAAAACGGAAGTCAACGATTACCAACAGGAAGCACAATAGTCGCTTAGAGGTCAGTGAGGGTTGCTGAGACGTCACCCCTCTCTCATAACGCAGAGTATAGTTAAAGCGTCGCCATGGTAACGTTCGGATCCCTTAGGTGAGAGAGATTTTTTTTGGTATGGCGATACGCGGGAATTAAGTCCAGAAGAAGCTTCCGGTCAAAAGGGAAGAAGGTGATGATTCCGCAGAGCACGGCATAGAAAAAAACACATGAAGAAATCAGAGCAGAATATCGTAGTCCGTTGACTAGAACATCCCAGAGGTTACTGAAGAAGTGGATTGTATTTTCGTGTCGCTTAAAAGAACGAGATATTTTTGGAAGTTTTCCTAATTAAAAACGGAAGTCAACGATTACCAACAGGAAGCACAATAGTCGCTTAGAGGTCAGTGAGGGTTGCTGAGACGTCACCCCTCTCTCATAACGCAGAGTATAGTTAAAGCGTCGCCATGGTAACGTTCGGATCCCTTAGGTGAGAGAGATTTTTTTGGTATGGCGATATGCGGGAATTAAGTCCAGAAGAAGCTTCCGGTCAAAAGGGAAGAAGGTGATGATTCCGCAGAGCACGGCATAGAAAAAAAAACACATGAAGAAATCAGAGCAGAATATCGTAGTCCGTTGACTAGAACATCCCAGAGGTTACTGAAGAAGTGGATTGTATTTTCGTGTCGCTTAAAAGAACGAGATATTTTTGGAAGTTTTCCTAATTAAAAACGGAAGTCAACGATTACCAACAGGAAGCACAATAGTCGCTTAGAGGTCAGTGAGGGTTGCTGAGACGTCACCCCTCTCTCATAACGCAGAGTATAGTTAAAGCGTCGCCATGGTAACGTTCGGATCCCTTAGGTGAGAGAGATTTTTTTGGTATGGCGATACGCGGGAATTAAGTCCAGAAGAAGCTTCCGGTCAAAAGGGAAGAAGGTGATGATTCCGCAGAGCACGGCATAGAAAAAAAAACACATGAAGAAATCAGAGCAGAATATCGTAGTCCGTTGACTAGAACATCCCAGAGGTTACTGAAGAAGTGGATTGTATTTTCGTGTCGCTTAAAAGAACGAGATATTTTTGGAAGTTTTCCTAATTAAAAACGGAAGTCAACGATTACCAACAGGAAGCACAATAGTCGCTTAGAGGTCAGTGAGGGTTGCTGAGACGTCACCCCTCTCTCATAACGCAGAGTATAGTTAAAGCGTCGCCATGGTAACGTTCGGATCCCTTAGGTGAGAGAGATTTTTTTTGGTATGGCGATATGCGGGAATTAAGTCCAGAAGAAGCTTCCGGTCAAAAGGGAAGAAGGTGATGATTCCGCAGAGCACGGCATAGAAAAAAAAAAAAACACATGAAGAAATCAGAGCAGAATATCGTAGTCCGTTGACTAGAACATCCCAGAGGTTACTGAAGAAGTGGATTGTATTTTCGTGTCGCTTAAAAGAACGAGATATTTTTGGAAGTTTTCCTAATTAAAAACGGAAGTCAACGATTACCAACAGGAAGCACAATAGTCGCTTAGAGGTCAGTGAGGGTTGCTGAGACGTCACCCCTCTCTCATAACGCAGAGTATAGTTAAAGCGTCGCCATGGTAACGTTCGGATCCCTTAGGTGAGAGAGATTTTTTTGGTATGGCGATATGCGGGAATTAAGTCCAGAAGAAGCTTCCGGTCAAAAGGGAAGAAGGTGATGATTCCGCAGAGCACGGCATAGAAAAAAAAAAAAAACACATGAAGAAATCAGAGCAGAATATCGTAGTCCGTTGACTAGAACATCCCAGAGGTTACTGAAGAAGTGGATTGTATTTTCGTGTCGCTTAAAAGAACGAGATATTTTTGGAAGTTTTCCTAATTAAAAACGGAAGTCAACGATTACCAACAGGAAGCACAATAGTCGCTTAGAGGTCAGTGAGGGTTGCTGAGACGTCACCCTCTCTCATAACGCAGAGTATAGTTAAAGCGTCGCCATGGTAACGTTCGGATCCCTTAGGTGAGAGAGATTTTTTTTGGTATGGCGATATGCGGGAATTAAGTCCAGAAGAAGCTTCCGGTCAAAAGGGAAGAAGGTGATGATTCCGCAGAGCACGGCATAGAAAAAAAAACACATGAAGAAATCAGAGCAGAATATCGTAGTCCGTTGACTAGAACATCCCAGAGGTTACTGAAGAAGTGGATTGTATTTTCGTGTCGCTTAAAAGAACGAGATATTTTTGGAAGTTTTCCTAATTAAAAACGGAAGTCAACGATTACCAACAGGAAGCACAATAGTCGCTTAGAGGTCAGTGAGGGTTGCTGAGACGTCACCCTCTCTCATAACGCAGAGTATAGTTAAAGCGTCGCCATGGTAACGTTCGGATCCCTTAGGTGAGAGAGATTTTTTTTGGTATGGCGATACGCGGGAATTAAGTCCAGAAGAAGCTTCCGGTCAAAAGGGAAGAAGGTGATGATTCCGCAGAGCATGGCATAGAAAAAAAAAACACATGAAGAAATCAGAGCAGAATATCGTAGTCCGTTGACTAGAACATCCCAGAGGTTACTGAAGAAGTGGATTGTATTTTCGTGTCGCTTAAAAGAACGAGATATTTTTGGAAGTTTTCCTAATTAAAAACGGAAGTCAACGATTACCAACAGGAAGCACAATAGTCGCTTAGAGGTCAGTGAGGGTTGCTGAGACGTCACCCCTCTCTCATAACGCAGAGTATAGTTAAAGCGTCGCCATGGTAACGTTCGGATCCCTTAGGTGAGAGAGATTTTTTGGTATGGCGATATGCGGGAATTAAGTCCAGAAGAAGCTTCCGGTCAAAAGGGAAGAAGGTGATGATTCCGCAGAGCACGGCATAGAAAAAAAAAAAAAAAACACATGAAGAAATCAGAGCAGAATATCGTAGTCCGTTGACTAGAACATCCCAGAGGTTACTGAAGAAGTGGATTGTATTTTCGTGTCGCTTAAAAGAACGAGATATTTTTGGAAGTTTTCCTAATTAAAAACGGAAGTCAACGATTACCAACAGGAAGCACAATAGTCGCTTAGAGGTCAGTGAGGGTTGCTGAGACGTCACCCCTCTCTCATAACGCAGAGTATAGTTAAAGCGTCGCCATGGTAACGTTCGGATCCCTTAGGTGAGAGAGATTTTTTTGGTATGGCGATATGCGGGAATTAAGTCCAGAAGAAGCTTCCGGTCAAAAGGGAAGAAGGTGATGATTCCGCAGAGCACGGCATAGAAAAAAAAAAAAAAAAAACACATGAAGAAATCAGAGCAGAATATCGTAGTCCGTTGACTAGAACATCCCAGAGGTTACTGAAGAAGTGGATTGTATTTTCGTGTCGCTTAAAAGAACGAGATATTTTTGGAAGTTTTCCTAATTAAAAACGGAAGTCAACGATTACCAACAGGAAGCACAATAGTCGCTTAGAGGTCAGTGAGGGTTGCTGAGACGTCACCCCTCTCTCATAACGCAGAGTATAGTTAAAGCGTCGCCATGGTAACGTTCGGATCCCTTAGGTGAGAGAGATTTTTTGGTATGGCGATATGCGGGAATTAAGTCCAGAAGAAGCTTCCGGTCAAAAGGGAAGAAGGTGATGATTCCGCAGAGCACGGCATAGAAAAAAAAAAAACACATGAAGAAATCAGAGCAGAATATCGTAGTCCGTTGACTAGAACATCCCAGAGGTTACTGAAGAAGTGGATTGTATTTTCGTGTCGCTTAAAAGAACGAGATATTTTTGGAAGTTTTCCTAATTAAAAACGGAAGTCAACGATTACCAACAGGAAGCACAATAGTCGCTTAGAGGTCAGTGAGGGTTGCTGAGACGTCACCCCTCTCTCATAACGCAGAGTATAGTTAAAGCGTCGCCATGGTAACGTTCGGATCCCTTAGGTGAGAGAGATTTTTTTTGGTATGGCGATACGCGGGAATTAAGTCCAGAAGAAGCTTCCGGTCAAAAGGGAAGAAGGTGATGATTCCGCAGAGCACGGCATAGAAAAAACACACATGAAGAAATCAGAGCAGAATATCGTAGTCCGTTGACTAGAACATCCCAGAGGTTACTGAAGAAGTGGATTGTATTTTCGTGTCGCTTAAAAGAACGAGATATTTTTGGAAGTTTTCCTAATTAAAAACGGAAGTCAACGATTACCAACAGGAAGCACAATAGTCGCTTAGAGGTCAGTGAGGGTTGCTGAGACGTCACCCCTCTCTCATAACGCAGAGTATAGTTAAAGCGTCGCCATGGTAACGTTCGGATCCCTTAGGTGAGAGAGATTTTTTTTGGTATGGCGATACGCGGGAATTAAGTCCAGAAGAAGCTTCCGGTCAAAAGGGAAGAAGGTGATGATTCCGCAGAGCACGGCATAGAAAAAAACACATGAAGAAATCAGAGCAGAATATCGTAGTCCGTTGACTAGAACATCCCAGAGGTTACTGAAGAAGTGGATTGTATTTTCGTGTCGCTTAAAAGAACGAGATATTTTTGGAAGTTTTCCTAATTAAAAACGGAAGTCAACGATTACCAACAGGAAGCACAATAGTCGCTTAGAGGTCAGTGAGGGTTGCTGAGACGTCACCCCTCTCTCATAACGCAGAGTATAGTTAAAGCGTCGCCATGGTAACGTTCGGATCCCTTAGGTGAGAGAGATTTTTTTTTTGGTATGGCGATACGCGGGAATTAAGTCCAGAAGAAGCTTCCGGTCAAAAGGGAAGAAGGTGATGATTCCGCAGAGCACGGCATAGAAAAAAAAACACATGAAGAAATCAGAGCAGAATATCGTAGTCCGTTGACTAGAACATCCCAGAGGTTACTGAAGAAGTGGATTGTATTTTCGTGTCGCTTAAAAGAACGAGATATTTTTGGAAGTTTTCCTAATTAAAAACGGAAGTCAACGATTACCAACAGGAAGCACAATAGTCGCTTAGAGGTCAGTGAGGGTTGCTGAGACGTCACCCCTCTCTCATAACGCAGAGTATAGTTAAAGCGTCGCCATGGTAACGTTCGGATCCCTTAGGTGAGAGAGATTTTTTGGTATGGCGATACGCGGGAATTAAGTCCAGAAGAAGCTTCCGGTCAAAAGGGAAGAAGGTGATGATTCCGCAGAGCACGGCATAGAAAAAAAAACACATGAAGAAATCAGAGCAGAATATCGTAGTCCGTTGACTAGAACATCCCAGAGGTTACTGAAGAAGTGGATTGTATTTTCGTGTCGCTTAAAAGAACGAGATATTTTTGGAAGTTTTCCTAATTAAAAACGGAAGTCAACGATTACCAACAGGAAGCACAATAGTCGCTTAGAGGTCAGTGAGGGTTGCTGAGACGTCACCCCTCTCTCATAACGCAGAGTATAGTTAAAGCGTCGCCATGGTAACGTTCGGATCCCTTAGGTGAGAGAGATTTTTTTTGGTATGGCGATACGCGGGAATTAAGTCCAGAAGAAGCTTCCGGTCAAAAGGGAAGAAGGTGATGATTCCGCAGAGCACGGCATAGAAAAAAACACATGAAGAAATCAGAGCAGAATATCGTAGTCCGTTGACTAGAACATCCCAGAGGTTACTGAAGAAGTGGATTGTATTTTCGTGTCGCTTAAAAGAACGAGATATTTTTGGAAGTTTTCCTAATTAAAAACGGAAGTCAACGATTACCAACAGGACGCACAATAGTCGCTTAGAGGTCAGTGAGGGTTGCTGAGACGTCACCCCTCTCTCATAACGCAGAGTATAGTTAAAGCGTCGCCATGGTAACGTTCGGATCCCTTAGGTGAGAGAGATTTTTTGGTATGGCGATACGCGGGAATTAAGTCCAGAAGAAGCTTCCGGTCAAAAGGGAAGAAGGTGATGATTCCGCAGAGCACGGCATAGAAAAAAACACATGAAGAAATCAGAGCAGAATATCGTAGTCCGTTGACTAGAACATCCCAGAGGTTACTGAAGAAGTGGATTGTATTTTCGTGTCGCTTAAAAGAACGAGATATTTTTGGAAGTTTTCCTAATTAAAAACGGAAGTCAACGATTACCAACAGGAAGCACAATAGTCGCTTAGAGGTCAGTGAGGGTTGCTGAGACGTCACCCCTCTCTCATAACGCAGAGTATAGTTAAAGCGTCGCCATGGTAACGTTCGGATCCCTTAGGTGAGAGAGATTTTTTGGTATGGCGATACGCGGGAATTAAGTCCAGAAGAAGCTTCCGGTCAAAAGGGAAGAAGGTGATGATTCCGCAGAGCATGGCATAGAAAAAAAAACACATGAAGAAATCAGAGCAGAATATCGTAGTCCGTTGACTAGAACATCCCAGAGGTTACTGAAGAAGTGGATTGTATTTTCGTGTCGCTTAAAAGAACGAGATATTTTTGGAAGTTTTCCTAATTAAAAACGGAAGTCAACGATTACCAACAGGAAGCACAATAGTCGCTTAGAGGTCAGTGAGGGTTGCTGAGACGTCACCCCTCTCTCATAACGCAGAGTATAGTTAAAGCGTCGCCATGGTAACGTTCGGATCCCTTAGGTGAGAGAGATTTTTTTTGGTATGGCGATACGCGGGAATTAAGTCCAGAAGAAGCTTCCGGTCAAAAGGGAAGAAGGTGATGATTCCGCAGAGCACGGCATAGAAAAAAAAACACATGAAGAAATCAGAGCAGAATATCGTAGTCCGTTGACTAGAACATCCCAGAGGTTACTGAAGAAGTGGATTGTATTTTCGTGTCGCTTAAAAGAACGAGATATTTTTGGAAGTTTTCCTAATTAAAAACGGAAGTCAACGATTACCAACAGGAAGCACAATAGTCGCTTAGAGGTCAGTGAGGGTTGCTGAGACGTCACCCCTCTCTCATAACGCAGAGTATAGTTAAAGCGTCGCCATGGTAACGTTCGGATCCCTTAGGTGAGAGAGATTTTTTGGTATGGCGATACGCGGGAATTAAGTCCAGAAGAAGCTTCCGGTCAAAAGGGAAGAAGGTGATGATTCCGCAGAGCACGGCATAGAAAAAAAAACACATGAAGAAATCAGAGCAGAATATCGTAGTCCGTTGACTAGAACATCCCAGAGGTTACTGAAGAAGTGGATTGTATTTTCGTGTCGCTTAAAAGAACGAGATATTTTTGGAAGTTTTCCTAATTAAAAACGGAAGTCAACGATTACCAACAGGAAGCACAATAGTCGCTTAGAGGTCAGTGAGGGTTGCTGAGACGTCACCCCTCTCTCATAACGCAGAGTATAGTTAAAGCGTCGCCATGGTAACGTTCGGATCCCTTAGGTGAGAGAGATTTTTTTTGGTATGGCGATACGCGGGAATTAAGTCCAGAAGAAGCTTCCGGTCAAAAGGGAAGAAGGTGATGATTCCGCAGAGCACGGCATAGAAAAAAACACATGAAGAAATCAGAGCAGAATATCGTAGTCCGTTGACTAGAACATCCCAGAGGTTACTGAAGAAGTGGATTGTATTTTCGTGTCGCTTAAAAGAACGAGATATTTTTGGAAGTTTTCCTAATTAAAAACGGAAGTCAACGATTACCAACAGGAAGCACAATAGTCGCTTAGAGGTCAGTGAGGGTTGCTGAGACGTCACCCCTCTCTCATAACGCAGAGTATAGTTAAAGCGTCGCCATGGTAACGTTCGGATCCCTTAGGTGAGAGAGATTTTTTTGGTATGGCGATACGCGGGAATTAAGTCCAGAAGAAGCTTCCGGTCAAAAGGGAAGAAGGTGATGATTCCGCAGAGCATGGCATAGAAAAAAAAACACATGAAGAAATCAGAGCAGAATATCGTAGTCCGTTGACTAGAACATCCCAGAGGTTACTGAAGAAGTGGATTGTATTTTCGTGTCGCTTAAAAGAACGAGATATTTTTGGAAGTTTTCCTAATTAAAAACGGAAGTCAACGATTACCAACAGGAAGCACAATAGTCGCTTAGAGGTCAGTGAGGGTTGCTGAGACGTCACCCCTCTCTCATAACGCAGAGTATAGTTAAAGCGTCGCCATGGTAACGTTCGGATCCCTTAGGTGAGAGAGATTTTTTTGGTATGGCGATACGCGGGAATTAAGTCCAGAAGAAGCTTCCGGTCAAAAGGGAAGAAGGTGATGATTCCGCAGAGCACGGCATAGAAAAAAAAAACACATGAAGAAATCAGAGCAGAATATCGTAGTCCGTTGACTAGAACATCCCAGAGGTTACTGAAGAAGTGGATTGTATTTTCGTGTCGCTTAAAAGAACGAGATATTTTTGGAAGTTTTCCTAATTAAAAACGGAAGTCAACGATTACCAACAGGAAGCACAATAGTCGCTTAGAGGTCAGTGAGGGTTGCTGAGACGTCACCCCTCTCTCATAACGCAGAGTATAGTTAAAGCGTCGCCATGGTAACGTTCGGATCCCTTAGGTGAGAGAGATTTTTTGGTATGGCGATACGCGGGAATTAAGTCCAGAAGAAGCTTCCGGTCAAAAGGGAAGAAGGTGATGATTCCGCAGAGCATGGCATAGAAAAAAAAACACATGAAGAAATCAGAGCAGAATATCGTAGTCCGTTGACTAGAACATCCCAGAGGTTACTGAAGAAGTGGATTGTATTTTCGTGTCGCTTAAAAGAACGAGATATTTTTGGAAGTTTTCCTAATTAAAAACGGAAGTCAACGATTACCAACAGGAAGCACAATAGTCGCTTAGAGGTCAGTGAGGGTTGCTGAGACGTCACCCCTCTCTCATAACGCAGAGTATAGTTAAAGCGTCGCCATGGTAACGTTCGGATCCCTTAGGTGAGAGAGATTTTTTTGGTATGGCGATACGCGGGAATTAAGTCCAGAAGAAGCTGCCGGTCAAAAGGGAAGAAGGTGATGATTCCGCAGAGCACGGCATAGAAAAAAAAACACATGAAGAAATCAGAGCAGAATATCGTAGTCCGTTGACTAGAACATCCCAGAGGTTACTGAAGAAGTGGATTGTATTTTCGTGTCGCTTAAAAGAACGAGATATTTTTGGAAGTTTTCCTAATTAAAAACGGAAGTCAACGATTACCAACAGGAAGCACAATAGTCGCTTAGAGGTCAGTGAGGGTTGCTGAGACGTCACCCCTCTCTCATAACGCAGAGTATAGTTAAAGCGTCGCCATGGTAACGTTCGGATCCCTTAGGTGAGAGAGATTTTTTTTGGTATGGCGATACGCGGGAATTAAGTCCAGAAGAAGCTTCCGGTCAAAAGGGAAGAAGGTGATGATTCCGCAGAGCACGGCATAGAAAAAAAAACACATGAAGAAATCAGAGCAGAATATCGTAGTCCGTTGACTAGAACATCCCAGAGGTTACTGAAGAAGTGGATTGTATTTTCGTGTCGCTTAAAAGAACGAGATATTTTTGGAAGTTTTCCTAATTAAAAACGGAAGTCAACGATTACCAACAGGAAGCACAATAGTCGCTTAGAGGTCAGTGAGGGTTGCTGAGACGTCACCCCTCTCTCATAACGCAGAGTATAGTTAAAGCGTCGCCATGGTAACGTTCGGATCCCTTAGGTGAGAGAGATTTTTTGGTATGGCGATACGCGGGAATTAAGTCCAGAAGAAGCTTCCGGTCAAAAGGGAAGAAGGTGATGATTCCGCAGAGCATGGCATAGAAAAAAACACATGAAGAAATCAGAGCAGAATATCGTAGTCCGTTGACTAGAACATCCCAGAGGTTACTGAAGAAGTGGATTGTATTTTCGTGTCGCTTAAAAGAACGAGATATTTTTGGAAGTTTTCCTAATTAAAAACGGAAGTCAACGATTACCAACAGGAAGCACAATAGTCGCTTAGAGGTCAGTGAGGGTTGCTGAGACGTCACCCCTCTCTCATAACGCAGAGTATAGTTAAAGCGTCGCCATGGTAACGTTCGGATCCCTTAGGTGAGAGAGATTTTTTTTTGGTATGGCGATACGCGGGAATTAAGTCCAGAAGAAGCTTCCGGTCAAAAGGGAAGAAGGTGATGATTCCGCAGAGCACGGCATAGAAAAAAACACATGAAGAAATCAGAGCAGAATATCGTAGTCCGTTGACTAGAACATCCCAGAGGTTACTGAAGAAGTGGATTGTATTTTCGTGTCGCTTAAAAGAACGAGATATTTTTGGAAGTTTTCCTAATTAAAAACGGAAGTCAACGATTACCAACAGGAAGCACAATAGTCGCTTAGAGGTCAGTGAGGGTTGCTGAGACGTCACCCCTCTCTCATAACGCAGAGTATAGTTAAAGCGTCGCCATGGTAACGTTCGGATCCCTTAGGTGAGAGAGATTTTTTTTGGTATGGCGATACGCGGGAATTAAGTCCAGAAGAAGCTTCCGGTCAAAAGGGAAGAAGGTGATGATTCCGCAGAGCACGGCATAGAAAAAAAAACACATGAAGAAATCAGAGCAGAATATCGTAGTCCGTTGACTAGAACATCCCAGAGGTTACTGAAGAAGTGGATTGTATTTTCGTGTCGCTTAAAAGAACGAGATATTTTTGGAAGTTTTCCTAATTAAAAACGGAAGTCAACGATTACCAACAGGAAGCACAATAGTCGCTTAGAGGTCAGTGAGGGTTGCTGAGACGTCACCCCTCTCTCATAACGCAGAGTATAGTTAAAGCGTCGCCATGGTAACGTTCGGATCCCTTAGGTGAGAGAGATTTTTTTTGGTATGGCGATACGCGGGAATTAAGTCCAGAAGAAGCTTCCGGTCAAAAGGGAAGAAGGTGATGATTCCGCAGAGCACGGCATAGAAAAAAAAAAACACATGAAGAAATCAGAGCAGAATATCGTAGTCCGTTGACTAGAACATCCCAGAGGTTACTGAAGAAGTGGATTGTATTTTCGTGTCGCTTAAAAGAACGAGATATTTTTGGAAGTTTTCCTAATTAAAAACGGAAGTCAACGATTACCAACAGGAAGCACAATAGTCGCTTAGAGGTCAGTGAGGGTTGCTGAGACGTCACCCCTCTCTCATAACGCAGAGTATAGTTAAAGCGTCGCCATGGTAACGTTCGGATCCCTTAGGTGAGAGAGATTTTTTTGGTATGGCGATACGCGGGAATTAAGTCCAGAAGAAGCTTCCGGTCAAAAGGGAAGAAGGTGATGATTCCGCAGAGCACGGCATAGAAAAAAAACACATGAAGAAATCAGAGCAGAATATCATAGTCCGTTGACTAGAACATCCCAGAGGTTACTGAAGAAGTGGATTGTATTTTCGTGTCGCTTAAAAGAACGAGATATTTTTGGAAGTTTTCCTAATTAAAAACGGAAGTCAACGATTACCAACAGGAAGCACAATAGTCGCTTAGAGGTCAGTGAGGGTTGCTGAGACGTCACCCCTCTCTCATAACGCAGAGTATAGTTAAAGCGTCGCCATGGTAACGTTCGGATCGCTTAGGTGAGAGAGATTTTTTTGGTATGGCGATACGCGGGAATTAAGTCCAGATGAAGCTTCCGGTCAAAAGGGAAGAAAGAAGAAATGGCGTTCAAAGATTTCTTATCTAGGAAAGGCACAAAGTTTTAACCCATGAGACAGAGAAAAAAATTTAAGAACGAGAGAACAAGAAAAAAAAACCGGGCAGAACAGAAAGAGGTAAATAGCAGCATTTAATGCAACGAGAAACGGAGAGAGGATGCAGGAGAGAGAAGAAGTTTAATTAATTGAGGAGGTTAACCAGGGAATCGTTAGAAAGTGAAGGAACTGAATTCGTCAGAAGTAAAAAGGGTTGTAGTTAAAAAATAGGCGAAGTATATGGTAATTAATAGTAGAAAGGAAAAGGGATTAATTTTGAACCGTAAATCAAGAGGGAACGACTAATGTACAAAGTGGCGTATGAGTGAGATGAACAGAAATAAAGAAAAGAAAAAAAAAGTGGACCATAAGAGATGAATGAATAAGAGTTCATGAATAAATGTGTGACATAAAAAATATATACATATATATATGTATATATAAAAGAAAGAAAGAAAGAGGGAGAAGCAATTCTCCGAAGGGTGATAAATAAGCGAATAGTACGAAAGAAAAAAAGTAATAATGTACAGTAATCCATGGTGAAATTATTCGAAGTTATATCCAGTAATTTAGGATTGAGCACCCAACGGGTTAACTCTTTAAGTATTTTATTGCAGTCTTGTTTATGAATTATAGTGTGTTGTAACGTTGAAAATTTCTAATTAAATCACCTAGTGCTGTAATGGTATGTAAAGCGAAATAGAGTTTGTTATGTCGATGAATATTTGTCATGAATTCACCAAGTGTTTACGAAATGAAGTGTAATGAATCAATCTAATTTTAAGTGGCTTCTGACTGGAACATTATCCTCAAAGAAAAAAAAAAGAGAATTTATAATTATGTTTTTTTTTTCACGAGGGGCCCAAAAAGGGTGGAATTTCCTATATGCCTTACATATGCTAACCACATTTCCTCCAGACAGGTGTTACGGCAGAACGAAACACTGCGTCGTGTCAACTGCTAAAAAAAAAACTCTTAGGGTTACATTCAACCTGATGAATGGACACTAGCACCTAAGAAAACGACTGTAAAAGACTCTGCTAATGCATTGGCGCAACCAAGCACTGGGATGCCTGGATAGCGCGTCCGCAGTTGCAAAAATGCGAATTGGACGTTATTTACAGAACTAGCGAGGTTTCTCTTATCCGTTGTACTCAGCGAAAAAATCGAAAAATCAAAACAACAGAGTGAGAAAGGCAAAGTGGAGGCTGCAAAGATCGCAGTTCCGCAACAGTGCGACTGATGCAGCGAGAGCGGACTAGCTATTCCAGTGGCTACGCTTCTGCCCAGTGTCGACCGACCAAAAGGTTGGTGTTGCTACTGATAACCTCCGGCAAAGAGTTGTGTGACGATTTTGTGGACTTGGTCGTTGTGCGATACTGACCGATTCGACAGAATGCGGCAGGGCACGATCGGCAGGACTAATGCGGATGGAGTCCAACACAGACTCTGGAACAAGGAGAGAGTACCTTCTCCATCCAAATGGCGTAAAAGCATTACCGCATTTCGAACAAAACAACTCAGAAAAAACAACTTTTAATAGTGAACTTTCTGGTGGTGCGTACTAACAATATTTCTCACTAGAAACTTTGTCATTTCAAATGGGAGTAAACTCCATGAACTGAAAAAAAAAAAAAAAAAAAAGAAATGTCTCATGATAATCTCACGATGCTAATATCTAGCGGATTTATGATATGTCGTGTACCGTGACGACAACGAGATTTATTCATCCTATCTTTTGCTCAAAGGAAGGCACATTTGTGTCCATTATTTTGTCATGGTTTATTTCTTTGTTTTACAGGACCCTGTTTTAGGATACTGTGTTCATTTCGATGAAAATTGGTGTGCATTTTATTTGCTGATATATTTATGCATTGTGTATTATTATTAAGTATTAAGTTAATTTATTACCGACTCAATCTGCAGGAACATACTCAGGTCCGGATCTTCTAGCCCGGTCCTCTTTCTTTTCAGGTCCGTGATGGGAGGAAGCTGTGACAGCGCCCAAACTGAGAGCTGCACATTTAGGTCGAAAACCCATTCCCTAGTTTATTTATTTATTTAATTATTATTTTATTTATTCATTTATTTATTCATTTATTTATTCATTTTTATTAATTCATGTATTTTTTTGAAGAAGGAGTACGTTTTATTTTGCCATATACTTTCGGGTGAATCTTTTCTTCTTTTTTCCTCTCCGTCCCCCTCTCCCAGCACAAGGCGTCACAGGACAGACCGACACTGTAAGGAGTAAACGCTGGCGACAGCCATCGGCGAGATGGCTTTGTAGTATGTTTTATTGGGGCAATAGAAGTGTCCACCGTCTATAGCATCCACAATGCGTGTTGGCCCGACCGTAGACTTGTTGGAACCAGAGCAAGCAGTTTAATTGGGGTTAGGATTTATGGCCGGTGGTTGTATCACGCGGCAAACGTAATGAGGGGTTCTCAGAATTTCACTGGAGAGGGTAGGAATCTTGACCCCCTAACGAATGGAAGATCAAAATGTTAATTCTCTGACCTGTAAGATCCGCACTGGGGAATTTAATTCAGGGAGGCTTGCGTTTGCCAGCTAGTGATTGGATGATGGAATGTTTTGAGGTAGTGTGGGTCTTCTTGGGGGTCGTCGAAATTTTTACAAGGGAAGAGAAGAGCTTCGTCACTTTCATCTTTTCACTTGTTCTTCTAAGTCGAGGTGCTTGACTTGCACTTTTTTATTACTGGTGACTTGTCACTTGGGGTTTTTTTTGGTGGTCCAAAACGTGGACGCCGCCATGATGTATCAGAGACTGGCAGCATGACGACAGTCCGCACCAAGTTTGACGGACCGGGGCAGACATCGCAAACCAGTACCCTAGGTGGAGGAACCACGATAACAGTGTTTGGCGGACGAGAATTCTCCCGGCTCAGGAGTGGTCAGGAGCGCGATATCTAGGCCAGATTCGGAGGTTAAGGTAGGAAATCCATCCTATTCTTTCTTTTGGTGTCCCCTCATACAATGTTTATCGGATCAGTCCATACGAGTCTTCCGTTAGAGTAAATACTTTTATGAGCAAATACGTAATTGAGTACAGGTTCCTGTCAGAGAGTCGTAAATCATTTTTGCTAATATCATGAGAGTATATTTATTATTATGCCAAATCATAACCAATAAATTGGTTTTGTTGTTAATTTTGTCTCAGTTCTATGATGAGTGTGTCGTTAACTACAATATGTGTGCCCAACCCTAGATTATTTGGAGAATATATATATCTTTGGAACCGGAACTTAGAAAATCACTTCACTTATGGTTTTTATTTTAAATCTAGACGTTCACAAAAAATATTGCGGCACACAGCAGATCCTTTGACTCCCAAAGGAAAATCTGCTGTGTGAAACACAACGCCCCGTCAGTGGATTCTGAAGCTGCGTCAGCCCTAAATCAGGGAATCGCAGAATCACAATCCACTCGACAACCCCTTGGCTCCCAATATTACGCCGGGTGAACCCAATTAGGAACCCGAGCGATAATAAAACTGTTTTATGACGCTGGCTCTCTCACTTCTCTGGAACCAATGATCCTAAAGTAGGAACGGAGGACTGCTTATTGCCCTTAGAGGCTAAAAAAAGAGAAACATATCTTCTACAGAGAAACACAATTCCTCTCCTTTTCAAATATTCATTTACAGAAAAATTGTGTCGATACCAAAACACACACAAAGGTTGCATGAAATATTATATATCTTTCTCTCTCTCTCTCTCTGTTTCTCTTTTACTAAAACACGAAGGGCGATTTCCAAGAGTTAAACGTCACAGGTTTGTCCTCACTACATTGGCGAATGTAGGCAATGGTGCATTGCTGGTGATTATTTGGATCATGCTGACAGCTTGGAACTATAATGAAACTGCAAACTGTGTAAATTCTGGTGACAAGAAAAACATTCATGAACCACAGAAAAAGGATAGGTGACAGAATAAATAGTTCGGGTACACCATTGTTAGAAGATATGTACTAGAATATGAACCTACTACAACTAAGCGGACGTTATCATACAATCTATGCAACATGCAGGGATGCTAAGGTCGCATATCTGACATTAGTTGATATGTATAATAATATATATGTATGAAATCCATGCTTAGATTGATTTATTGTCAAATATTATTGACGCAGATAGCACACTTATGAACGCAGGTGTATAAAAATATCTGGCAATCACTCACAAATGCATATAAAGGCATTTTGTTCTGTAGGGAAACGGTGCCTCCGAGTCATTCAGCGATCTCGGGAGATGGAACAGGGAGAGGCTAACGATACTGGAGTGAACTGTGTTACACTTCTCATCCCGAAGTTTACGTGGGTCGGAGACGACGACAGATGTCCCCAGGGCCGTGAGCCAAGTGCAACGGAACATGCTGTATCAGTCAACGAAGTCCGGCAATTATTTGGCTCCTTGAGCGATTGCCCTGTTGGGGTTCTTTAATTTTGAGTTATTCTGATGGTTAAAATAAACGGTAACACATATTGCAAAACAAAGTTATGGTACCAAAATAAATATAATTTTGCTGAGCACTACTATTATTAGAAAAACATTGTGAAATTTTTTAAAATTATTCTTAAATTATTTTATCTTGAGCTACATAGTTTAAATTTTATTACGAAATCTAGTTTACTACTGACCACAATGCTCATGCTTACATTGTGTTTTCTTTCGAATAAATTTTTTTATCTAACTAATAAAAGTTAAGTTGGTATTATCGCTCGTGTTCCTAATTGGGTTCACCCGGCGTAATATTGGGAGCCAAGGGGGTATCGAGTGGATTGTGATTCTGCGATTCCCTGATTTAGGGCTGACGCAGCTTCAGGATCCACTGACGGGAGGGGGGTTGTGTTTCACACAGCAGATTTTCTTTTGGGAGTCAAAGGGTCTGCTGTGTACCCCAATGTTTTCGTGAACGTCTAGTTTTAAAAAAAGAAGCATAAGTGAAGTGATTTTCTAAGTCCCTGTCGTAAAATTTGATATTCTCCCAAAAATCCAGGATTGAGCACAGGTTTTGTAGTTAACGAAACACTCATGATAGAAATTAGACAAAATTAACAAACAAAAACAATTTATTGGTTATGATTTGGCATAATAATAAATAGAAGCTCATGATACTAGCAAAAAATGATTTCCGACTCTCTGACAGGAACCTGTACTCAATTAACTATTTGCTTATAAAAATATTGACTCTATCGGAAGACTTTCGTATGGACTGATCCGATAAACATTTTATGAGGGGACATCAAAAGAAAGAATAGGATGGATTTCCTACCTTAACATCCGAATCTGACCTAGATGTCGCGCTGCTATGGCTTCATTCAGGGTATGACGTCCTGGCGGTTACACGGAACAAGTTAAAGTTCTTTCAACGATGTGGGCTATTCCTCTAAGTAGTCGCATCTTTAGGTCTCTGGGTTCGCGCCGCTGACCACTCCTGACCCGGGAGAATTCTCGTCCAGTGGGTGTTATCTTCCATCCGCAGCTGCAACCGTCGTATGGGTCCTTAGTAGGGTCCGTTCATCCGGAAACCTCGGTTGAGATCTCCCATCCGCAGCTTAGAAAATTGTCTGCAGCTTACGGTAGCTTCAGTCCTGCCGTAACATTGGCAGCGATTAAGTTGCCTGTCTCTGATACCTCATGGCTGTGACCTCGTTTTGGGCCACCAAAAAAAAAAAAAACCCCAAGTGACAAGTCACTAGGAATAAAAAGTAAAAGTTAAGTGTGTTGAACGTAAAAGTAAAGTGAAGTGTGAAGTTCTTCTCTTCCCTTGGAAAAGTTTCGACGACCCCCAAGAAGACCCACACTACCTCAAAATATCCCATCATCCAATCACTAGCTGGCGAACGCAAGCCTCCCTGAATTAAATTCCCCGGTGTAAATCCTACTGGTCAGAGAATTAACATTTTGTTCATCCATTCGTCAGGGGGTCAAAATTACTATCCGTTCCCGTGAAAATTCTGAGAACCCCTCGAGTTACGCTTGCCGCGTGATACAACCACCGGCCGTAAATCCTTACCCCAATTTAAGCTGTTAGCTCCGGTTCCAAAAAGTCTACGGTCTACCTAACACGCATTGTGGAAGCTAGACATGGGGTACACTTCTGTTGCCCCCAATAAAACATACTACAAAGTCAGCTCGCCGATGGATGTTGCAGCGTTGTGTCCTTACAATGTCGCCCCGTCCATGGTGGCGCCAACGCTGGGAGATGGGGTCGGAGATGAAATAAAAAGAAAAGCTTCACCCAAAAGTATATGACAAAATAAATAAAAAGTAAATAAAACGTTCTCTTTCTTCAAAAATTGCACGAATTAATAAAAATGAATAAATAAATAAATGAATAAATAAAATAATAATTAAATAAATAAATAAACTACGGAATGGATTTTCGACCTAAATGTGTGGCGCTGGAGTCTGGGCGCTGTCACATCTGAAACATTGTCTACCGACTATTTTCTAACTCGAAGTATGCTTAATGGCACATTATGTTCCATTTGTTTACTGTCTAAAAAGGAACATCGTGTTCCATTACTTTTAATTAGATGTTTTAAAGGTGAGACCAAAGCCGACAGTTGCTTTTGCACTTCTGATTGGAAGAAATATCTTAAGCTTTTAGGACGATCACATAACGTAAGTACAAGAAGAAATAAATCACTTAAGCGCAAAAGCTGTATGTAGAAATCTGCTTTAACCAAGGTACACAGGAAAATAGCAATGGCCAGTTTAAGGCCAGCAGAAAAGTGCCGGAAGAGAAACAAAACTTTGAATCATCATGAAAAGGAAACAGTGGAAAGCGTGAAGCAAAGGAAAGGTTTCTCTACTCACATCTTTTAACTTTATCATCTTTGAAAAGAGCCTGTAGAGTATCAAAAATGCTGTATTGAACTCAAACAGGTGCTTTGATATGATTCTGCCTTATAGAGATAGGAGTGGCAAGTGATTGTCTGGGCATCCTTCCACTTAGAACTTTGTACCTCATTCGCGCACGCCTATGAGCTCAAGAGCCTTCCACCAGCCAGTTAAAATATCTTTTTCGCATCCCTTTCGTGATTTCCTTGATCTCAATATCTGCAACAAACTTCCCTTGTGTGTCGTGGGGTAGAAACATGATGTCTGCAGCTAGCTTTCTGAAATGATGAAGCCATTTTCAAACAGTTCCAGGCTACGTAGTCTCATCAGAACTCTTTTGTATGACGTATTCAATACTGGTTTCCTAAGAGAAGTAGAATACAAGAGTTAGCACTTGATTGTTAGGAGATTCCTCATTCTTCCCGGATGCGTGATTCTTTCTTCTCAAAAATGTCACGGTTGCGCAACATCTTTGCGTCAGCGGAAGTAATTCATGTTGCTCGCATCACTTAATACACGATGCTTCATCGGCACAAAACTTTTCAATAAAATATTTTAAACCGTCGCATATATATACACGATTTACCAACAAGTAATTGGACATCCCTGCAATCGACGATATCTGCGGTCCTGATACACGTCACGGCTGCCGTTAAATATCGTGTGGGAACCAACAACGCAACCAGTCGCATGCAAGATGCCACGCAGTTTGGAGCTCTCTGATTTCGAGAAAGGTGTAATCGTCGGGTATCACAGAAATGGCCGATCCATACGTGACATATCCAGAGAGTTGAAGTTCCCCAAATCGACAATGGCCTTCGTGATTGGCAAGTGGAAGATGAGAGGTGACTGTCGGAATGTGCCCCGATCCGGCAGACTCACAAAACAGGGAGTTAGAGACCGACTGGTGCTGGCCAGAGAAATTCGGAAGAACCGCACCAAATCGATGGGCCACATCCGCGAGGAGTTTCAACAGGCATCCGGGAGTGTTCTTTCGATGAATATCATCCGTAAGGAAGCCCATCTGCTCGGTTATCATGGACGTGCTGCCACCCACAAGCCTTTGATCAGCAAGTCTAATAGCGCTGCTCGGCTAACGTGGTGCAAAGAACGTCGGCAATGGACCGTTGAACAGTGGAAACAGGTTCTCTGGAGCGACGAATCAAGGTACGCCCTCTACCGTTCGGATGGCAGGGTCTGGGTTTGGCGTCTGCCTGGAGAACGCCTGTTGCCGGAATGTATTGTGCCAACTGTGAAGTTCGGCGGCAGTGGAATTATGCTATGAGGGTGTTTCTCCTGGTATGGCACGGGACCCTTGGTCGCAATTCGTGGTAGACTCAACGCCCAGACCTACTGCACCATTTTGGATGACCATGCGCTTCCTACGTTGTGGCAGTTTTACGGGGTGGACCCATGTTACTTTTAGGACGACAATGCCACCTGTCATGTTGCGAGGTCCACCATGGCTTGGTATGGTGAAAATGGGGTTAAACGAATGGACTGGCCTGCGCATAGCCCGGACCTGAACCCTATGGAGTACCTCTGGGACGAGTTTGAGCCTTGACTTAAAGGGTGTCCCCACCGTCCGAAATTGGTGTAGGAACTGACCTGTCTTCTCCAAGCAGAGTGGAAGAAAATACCGCTAGCCGTCGTACAACGCCTGGTTGAGAGTATGCCCCGGAGGGTCGCAGTGTAATCGCCGCTCGTGGAGGCTCCACCAACTATTGAAGGTGAATAAGCTTCGTTTTCCTTTGCTATCACAGGTGTCCAATTACTTGTTGGTAGATTGTGTATATGTAGTACAAGCACCTCACCATATACCAGCATAATCCTAAATGAAAAGAGAGCAGCCGAACAATCGTCTAAGACGTAAAAGAATTGCAAAACGTCATTGAGTGATTTGGTGTTCTCCGTTGCTCTAGGTGCTCGTCGTGAATACATTTAATGTCGTCTCTGACTTACGCGATTTACGGGGACAGAAGTAATAGAAATAAAGAAATGGTGCGAAATCAGAAAACAAATGCTCCCGAATAAAAATATACATTGAAATCGTAAATTATTTGGAATACTTGCCTAATAACGTCATGGGCCGCCCTTGGTCTTCCAAACAGCTTTGATTCGATGTGACATTGATTCAAAGAGGTATTCATATGGTTCTACAGATGAGTTCAGTCAAGTCATTTTTTTTGCCGAAGGAGTATCTCTGTTTATCCTTTGTCTCTTTACAGAGGTGTTCAATTGGTTTACTGTGTGGAGACATTAGTAGCCATTTTAGCATTTTGAAGTCATTTTCTTGCTCCTCTAACCATTGTGTGACGATCCGAGCTTTGTGGCATGGAGCATTATCCTTCTGCAAGTAGTTCTTTCCATCAGAACACACCGTACACATGTACAAGTGTGCCTGATTTGCAATGAGGATAAGATGGAATCCAAATGCTGTTCCAGAGGTATTATGAAACTCCATGCCCGTCATAAAGACAGACCCCAGACCTGTAGACACGTTCTTTCAAATTGTACAGATATCATTTGGCAGCTAGCATCCATCAATTCGTGCTGTTCACATCATGTTCTGTCTCTACTACTGCCGTGTATTAACGTAACACGTGATTCATCGGAACAGGTGACCATTTTTTAAGTCCTCAAGAGTCTAGTTTTGGTGCTCCCGTGCCCATTGCAGACGGATTTATCGCTTTGTGGCAGATACGAATGGTACAAGAAGACTGAAAGAGTGCTATAATAGCCCATTTGCGCAAGTGTGTGCGGAGGAATGTGTATGCTCAAATTCTCTTCTCGATACCGTTGTTATACTGCGTGAATACTTACCTCGTACAATCCACTTGAGACGCCGTTGCCATCGAGCATCGAAAGTCCTTTCTGCCCAGAAGAAGAACTCTGAACTATTGTTTTGTTGTTTGTACACCACTCATTGTGCACAATTGATGCAGTTGCTCTTGCAAGTTTGAGAAGGTTTGTCGTTTCCGACGTGCTTGAAACTGCTCGCCTACAGCCCACTGTCCTGCTTCTTTCAAAGTCGTTTAAATCACGAACCGTCGCCAAAATGCCGCTATCTACGCTTTGTGCATGTCTGTATATTTTGCTGCGAGCTGTTTATAAAACCATTTGAACGCCATAATTGTGTACGTAAGTCAGGATGGTACCTGTTTGGTTGATACTTGGTTTTCCTAATAATTTTAGACTTCAGTGTACAGATTAGATACACTGCCTGGCCACATTTTCAGAATTGTTTTTTAATTCAGGGTTTAACAAACACCCTGATTCTATGTGCTATAAACAGTCGCCCGTCCTTAATTTAGGGCTACTGGTCCCAGGGAAGGGAGAGAATTAGTGCCATAAGGAAAACACGCTACCCATGCCTCAACCGAAACTCGAACCCAGGCTCATAAGTTTAAGTAAGAGTTGCATAACAGTGATTTTCAAACATTCGGGTTTTAATCTAGTAATTATTTAATTTCGGGAATACGAAATTTGTAATACATTAGTTTCCGTCTGATAGAATCGGTTTCGTTTGAATGATTTCAAATTATGTGTAGCTCAGTTTTATAACGTTATATTAAATATTATCCCAAATCAGGAAAATATCGTTTGTCTTAAAATATTTGCCTTAATATCTTGAGTTCCCACAGAATTTTTGATCCAATAAACATAATGTTTTTGCGCTTGTGATCTACTTGGTCCATTTCATCTTGTCTTCTCTGAACTTCTCAAGAAAACTTTATTTAAAACTTTACACTGATTATCAGTTTTCTGCCTATATCCTTTGTACATTATAATGTAGTGAGGGGTGATTTACAAAAGCCTTTCTTTTCATGTCACAGACGGATCGTCAAATATCAGTGTGAAACAGTTTTTGTTTTGATGAATATCTATCTTGATTTAATTATCTGCGGTTTTTGATTTTTCTTCGATGTCTTATGCAAAATATTAGCAAGCAGAACAGAAAGCGAAGGGTTCACCAGATAAATAAAATTTGCAAACATTGTATTAAGAACATGAAATAACACGAACTTAAAAGTAATAGCGCGGCCGCTGACTCTGACTACAGGACACAAAACTATGTACAAATTATTCATCTTCTTCATCGTGAGATGTGTGAAACAGAAACTAACCTGGATCGATTATCATGTACGCGTATATCGAGTAGTACTTTAGCAAATAACTGTGCTTTGAAAAGATTATATCTTTTCTTTAATGCTGCTTCCTTAAGAGCAAAAACCCATTTACTCAGGTTTACACTTACCTGCAATAGCACAGCATTATATATGACCAAACAAGGGTCTTCACAGTGTTTTGCCTGAAGACCCAAGCGAAATAAAATTTTTATAATGTTTTTGTTTAATTCTAATGCAAACGATAAACGGAAAAGCGAATCAACTGAGCAACATGGTTGAAAACCTTTGAAGTGCTTTTACGGTTTCTCTAGCCTGAGTAAAATCTTCCCTTTAATCAGAATTCAAAACTCAACAAATATCGTGCTCGTTGCTGAATTTATTGGATACTTAGAAATGCTGCGTCTTCTACCTTGAGGAGACATTCGAATCCTACTAAAAATCCACTTGGTCACGAAACAGCATGTGGTTCCTCTCGATTCCGCAGGCTATGCTGTGTCTTGTCTACCCTGTTTGAATTCTCAAAGACGTCTCCATTAGCCGTGAAACTAGAATCGCACAGAGAGTCACAAAAGGTCCGAAGATTAATTTTCCCTCAGTATCGTGTGCTAGTTTAATGTCAGCGACATAATGCCGTGAGATGACATCCTTGCTCGTCGTCCGTTGGAATTAAGCTACGATGACTCTCCGAACATGATGCTTGATATTTGGTGTCACCCTTGGGGTTTCGCATCGGCGAGCACTGATATTTAACTCCGAAATGTGATTACTCCAAGTTGATGGGTTTCGACACTGCTTCCTAATTCTCGCGGAACCTCTTTAACAGCTGCTCTCACATTTTCCTAGCGAATTGCTCAGTATTGTTTCGTCGTCTTAAATCTGCCTAAGAACAGAATGTCATTAAATGCATTTGCAAGACACTTGCCACCAAATTATTGCTATCGATATTTCAGGGAAATAATAAATTCCAATGAATGTCAGTCTTGTAATCTTTTAGCATAAGCGCTCCCATCTCATTATAGTGCACTGAGCTCAGAATAATACTTCAACATTTGAAAAAATTCAACTACAGTTAAGAAGAAGTATAAAATAACATGTAACTAGTATACTTTAATTACATGCAATACCTTGTTAACTAGATCTGGTTTTGAACCTCAATAAGGCACGAAATATTACTTATCTTACAGTCCTTTATCTATTCGTTTCTTAAATTTAGTAACCGTAAATCAAAGTGTGTGATTTTTCTGCTATCCTATGCTTTGTAAGCTTTTCAAAATTATCAAAAAAGAAAAGAACAAAAAGAAAGAGTAAACGAAAATAAATAAAGATCAATAGAATGCTACATACTGTGATGTAATTAAAAGCTGACTCTCCTGGAAATGACTGCGGTTAACGTGGTATTTAGAAATATGTGTACTTAGCTGCATGTTTCACGTTGAAGGAAACAACAAGAGCTTCGAACTGTTATCTCTCTTGTATGGCGGTTAGACTGACCCAAAATAAACCAAAGACTGAACTTGTCCTTTCTGAGTGCCATTTCTCTTCATCCTGATAGCAATAAAAGGCAACACCATTCTTTCCAACTAGGAAGAATCCCCATGATTCTAAATTATACAGAGAAAACGGGGATGAAAGAAATCCAGAATTTAAGGAAACACAAATGAAACAGGTAAGCCGAACTTCAGTACATGTTTCACCGTTTAATCCCAATCATTTTCCGGGATTCTGTGCTGTATAGCCCTTTTTAACTGCAAGATACAGCGATTTATGGTGTGAAGCGATCTTGTTTCTTGAAACGTTATGCAGAATGGTTTGATCTGCCATTGCTAAGATGATCGGCGCTAACGTTATACCGGTAGCGCATATTTAAGGCATAGCATAGCTCCTTTCTAAATGAACACTTCAAAAACAAAATTTTGAATATTATAGGCTGCATAATAACTTTCTAACCATGTACGAGGTTCAGATTTATGACTGTTCCTTGTGCATCACCTCCAACTATATGACACAGATTCGTGAAACAGCATTTTCCAAATATGCAAAATGAGCATCATTTGTGGGCCACGGTTATTTAAAGAACAACAGTGCACTACAAATTGTAATTATTAAATAAGACTGAAATTCATTTGCAAAATACCTTCCCTTTTAGATTCCCGTGACGGCAATCTTAAGACCATAAACACGCCATGAATAGTGGGTCATAAAAGTTTCTCTCAGGCGGATATATCCATTCTTGGGCCAGAAACATGCGTTATGTGATAATGGACTTTAGCTAAAAATTCCTAGTAAAGTGATCATCACTGCACCTGAGACGATTGCATACAGCGGTTTACTCGAATTTCTATGCTAGCGCATTTTAAATATATTTATGTATTTCTTTTGGGTAAGTTGCTCAGTTCACCTGGACACATACGATTTAGTAAATCGATCATGTCACTGCAAAAGAACACTTCTAGGTATAATATCCATTAAAATAACAATTGCAGGTAAAACGTGTGTTTAAGAAATGTTAAAGCAGATAAAACCCACGTAGAGCATTCAAATAAATTATTTCTCACGTATCGTACCTCAGAAATGCAGAAGCTAAAAATATTAAATCAGTTCTTTCTTTTAGAAATTGTAATGCTGATTTAAACAGAGAAAAACAGCGAAATCGTTATTTGCATGAATTCCGATAGATATCTTGTGGGTAGATGTGTTATGCGTCTCTCTTCTAGACATGTCCATCCGCTTGTGGATAAACCATAGCTACGAAAGAATGAATTCGAGTTGCAAATTCATTCAAGTGTCCTTCGATGTGTATCAGGGTACATGATGCGTTCCAGAGACCACCCATGCCAGCCTTGTGGCTCAGTGGTCAAAGCGCTGGCTTCTGACCATTCGTCGGAGATGGATCCGGATTCGAATCCTGTTGACGGTTAGATATTCTGTTTGTCTTACGGCACTGGCTCTCTTTCTCTTTCCTGGAATCGTGTCCCTAAATTAGGGACGGGCAACTGCTTATAGCCTCTTGAGTTGCTCACGGTGGTCGTTAAACCCCCCCCCAGAAAAAAAATATTGCCCACCCAAACAGCAGCCACCCTCCTGTACTTGTTACTCCTGACAAGATGCATCAATGGCTTCATGTTGCTTGCGCCAAATCCGGACTGTGTCATTAGCATGATGCAGATGAAAACTGTTCCCAGTTCTCACCTGTTCAATGTCGATGCTTCTGCTACCACTGGGTCGCGCCTTCTTGTTTTGCACTAACAACATCGGGGACACGATCCGATATGAGGTGCGATCGGAGATGACCCTGGGCATACCGATGTTGAATTCTACAGTTGTTTGCATGGTTGTGTTTCCGTCTGTTTATCATTATCGCCAGTCTCCTTTCACCTCTCCGATCAACAAATGTTTTCGTCCAGAGGGTTGCCGATTCCTGGAAGTCTTTCGCTTGTCGAACCATTGCTACGACTGTACGTTTGGGAGATGCTCGAACCGGCACGCCTACCGCCGACTCTCATGCCGGCTTCAAAGTTGATCAGATCACTCGTTTCCTGCATTCCAACACTCAATCAAGGCAAGTTGATGAGCAACGAGATGGTCGGCCTGATTTATGCTGCACACTGCGCCCACGTATCGTTTTATATATTTGAGTGAGCCACTTATGTGACGAGGGCATGTGTACCTAATAGACTGACTTCTTAATGTGTGTGTACTGTTTATGTGATTTGGGTTGATAACCTTTTTTCTATTTTCTTTCATTCCTTTAAACTGATAATTTTCACTCAAATTTAGGAGGAAAAAAAGTAAGTTTGCCTTAAATAGGAAAACCCCACCCAGATTCTTGCTTAGTAATGGTTGATCGGTGCCGTATTTCGGTGCTTCAGGTAAAGCATGCCAAGTTCAGCTTCTCATAATCCATCTAAAACCCATGAATACTTTCTCTGTCCCTAAAACGTGATGTAAAATATTACATTGACTACGCGTGCTCCTTTATGTAGGCATTGGAGGAGTGGAACCACCTCGTACTGCGGACATTCTCAGTTCTTCATTCGCTACTATGTCTTCATGTTATTGAACATCACCCACTTAGGCGAAGTGCGACAAAAACAACTTTTCCAGGAATTTCGGCAACAAAAAATCGTATCTTCCTAAATGTGCAAAATGACAAGTGAGTGTATTATAAAGTTTAATGCAGAAGGGCCAGATGGGATCAACTCAGAAAAAAGGAAAATGTTAAAGAAAAAGTCAATTTCAAGGATAGCGCTGATTAAGCCACTTAAATATATGATATGGTTTGCCTTATATACCGCCAACGAGTTTTTCAAATGTCGGTCTTCTCAATTTTCATTTCCACCTCACCTCTATGTATCAAGGAGGTGCTAACGATTTATAGGAACATGAAATTTTCTTTCTCAAAAAATATTCTTGGCACAAGACTGAAGCGTGGCATTTTTCGAAAAATGTAACACTTTTAAAAGGGTTTCATACACATTTTATCCGTTCCTGGTTCATTCTCTTTCAAGTTGTGAAAGTAGTGAGGGATTCTTAGAAATGTGCTCGACTTACTGATAAATGGTAGTGCTCACATTCCACCCGTGATGCGTTTTATTCTCTAGCTATCAAAGAACCTGTGCTGAAAAATTTTATTTTTCATAGAAGCGTGTACACAGAGCCAATTCAGAGCTGAGTGTACATAGGTCAAACAGCCTCATTTTTCATGAATCATGTCATCTTCGTAGCCCGACGTGTGCTTTATATACCATACAGATGAAACATTTCCTTCTCTGTAGATGATACTCGTGTTCAGGGAACGCACTCGGTTCTTTTATTCCACAAAAAGCAGAAACTTTTTAGTCAGGGTTACACCAAAATGTTCAGAATATACACCCAGTGATCACGGAATTATAACCACCCCTACCGAAAGTGGATGCGGCCCGTTGATCGTTGACCACTTGATTTCCGAGAGAGCTCGATTTGTCGACCAACGTAGCATATTTTATACTACACTGCTGGCCACCCAAGAAGGACACGAGATAGCAAAGCCAGATTTACTAGACACATAACAACAAATACAAAGATGAAACGATTGAACTTACACGCCCGTACGACTTGCAGAATACGCAGACATCAATAATTCGTGTGGCCCCCATGTCTGGCAATAACGGCCGCTACACGCCGCGGCATCGAACGAAAGAGGCATTGTATGTAGGCTTGGGGTATGTCGGTCCAGGTTGCTTCCACACGTTGCCACAGTTCATCAGGCGTATCCGCGAGTGATGCTAGCCACATACCTCGGTTGCCGATCAGCGACCGGACGTGTTCGATGGTCGACATATTGGGAGAACAGGCTGGCCACGGCAGCAGTGATACCTGGTGGGCCGTGAAGAACTGTAGCACGATTCGTGCCACGTTCGGGCGCGCATTGTCCTGTTGAAACGTGGCCGCTGGCTGGTCCTGCAGGTAAGGGAGGACTACAGGCTCCAAAACGTCGGAAGATGGTGCGGTGGCTGTTGAGTGTACCGGCGATGCGTACCAGAGGGGTGCGGGTTGTCATATCCAATTGCGCCCCAAACCATAACGCCAGGTGACGAACCGGTATGGCGATGCATAATGCAGGCGTCATACAGTCTCTCGCCGCGGTGCCGCCACACGCGGATCCGACCATCGTGGGGTTGCAGGCAGACGCGGGATTCGTCGGAGAAGATAATGTCGTGCCATTTCCGTAGTCCAGGTACGGCGTTCAACGGCCCACTGCTGCCGCACACGCCAATGGTGTAACGTTAATGGTAATCGGAGCAATGGGCGCCGTGCGACAAGTCCCCGCTCCTGCACACGACGTCGAAGCGGTACGTGCAGACACAGGCTGTTGCGCAACACACCCTAATTCCTGCGATAACGTTCGTGATGTGGCGGTGCGAGCCGTCAATGCCCGCCGCACAACATGCCGGTCCTCTCGTTCGGTGTGTGCTTCTGTTGCGGAAATCGCTCACGTCGGTCCGTCCGTTCCTCTTGCACCCACCGAATCCATACTCGCCTCAATGTGGCTGGATGTCGTCCCACACGGGATCCGATGTCTCGGTACAATAAACCGCTGTCACGATAAGCCACTATTCGTCCTCTGTCGAGCTCCGAAACGTGCCGGAATGACTGTCGTATTCTGCAACGAGGCATCAGGAAGCTTCCCACGCACAGGTCCGGCAGCACAACACACTTCGACTACTTACACCTCTCCTTCTGTGCACCCTTCTTATAGTGCTTCTCGGTGGCGTGCTGGGTGCACATGATTTGCATATGCCCTGCAATGCCAATCATTTGCATGTCCTCTCGCGGGCGACGCATGCTGCGAATTTCAGGCCAATCGGATGCTTCCTACTTGGTGTTGCATTTTGGGTGGCCAGCAGTGTGTAGGCTGTGACGGGTGCAGTAGGTAGTGAGATACGGAGCGTGATGAGTAAACGGAAGGAATTATTGCACTTTGAGAAAGGACAGATTATGGTATCTCAGAGAGAGGGTGCAACAATTTCCCGATGTGCTGAACTGGTGTGTTGTTCCCGAGCCGCCAATTTAAAGTATATCAGGGCTGGCATGGAAATGATCAAACAACGACCCGAAGGCAAAACTAAACAGGAAGGTGAAAGGTTGATGTGAGAGGTGGGGGTCCAATGTCCTCCACGGGCCAACAGATGCAAAACTTAATAATAAGGAACTACACTGAAGAGCAATTGAATTACAGACAGCTGGCGTTTTGCAAATGTGGCGCTGTGGGAAGCCCTGTAAACGGAAACGACATGACGTATGCAGCGATCCGACAATATAAGGAATCAGTAAGAGTCGGTCGCAGTATGGATAAGATGAAGGATCTAAGCGCATTTGATCGTGGGCAATTTGTCGGGGCCCAACGAATGGGTCACCCTATCTCGGAAGTCGTGCAGGTACTGGGGTTTCCACGAGCCACTGAGTCACGGGTGCACCGTGAGTACATCGAATCCAGTAAAACCATCCCTGCAAAGGGCCAACTGCTCTGGACAATAGCGTGTGGATGAGCGGGGTCATCGACGGCTAGCTCGCATTGTAACAGCGGATAGACGGGCCACAGTGCAAGAAATCACTCGGCAATTTAACGCTGGTGCACAAAAACGTGTAAGCAGCCACACCATCCAGAACCATCTCGTCGCTATGGGGTACAGAAGCCATCGTCACACGAGTGTACTGCTGCTGACCGCACATCACAGGGTGCAAAGATTAGCATGAGCGCGAGAACATCACCACTGGACCCTAGACATGTGAAAAAATGTTGCCTGAACTGATGAGTCGAGATTCACGTTGGTACATGCTGATGAAAGGATGCGAGTACGGCGCAAACCATATGAAGCGATGGATTCTTCTTGCCAGCAGAGTACTCTTCAAGCTGGTCGGTGTGGCATTCTCGTCTGGGAACTGTTTACGTTGACTGAAATGGAACCCTTGGTACGTGTGACATCGTCTTTCACAGGTCAACATTACCGGGATATGCTGGACGACCATTTGTTCTCGTTTGTGCGTCTTCAACACCCCACTGAGGACCTAATACTGCAACAAGACAATGTACCGTACCATCGCTCCCGAATTGCATCCGAATGGTTGGATGAACACTCCACCGACGTGACCTTGCATCCGTGGCCAGTTAGGTCACCTGAAATCAATCCCATCGAGCTCATCTGGGATGCCATCGATAGAGATGTTTGAGGCTCTGCCTTCCTCCATCAAATCTTCGTGAACTGTGGAAGCTTGTTCAGTGGTCGTGGATCCGTATGGCTTCCCAACGCTTCCGGTGTCTTGTCGAATCCATGCCGAGACGAATCGCCGCCGTCATCAGGGCGAAAGGTGGTGCTACGCGTTACTAGAAAGGTATCTCTAATTCAATTGCTCTTCAGTGTATATTCCAACAATGCTTTAAATAGTATAACTATACTAGTAATCCGAATTTATTGGCGTATAACAGGAATAAAAGTTTCCAAGCTTTCGCACATCAACGAGATGTCTTTTTCAAGAAAGGCACACTGCAAACTGAATAATAGAACTCTATTATTCAGTTTGCTGTGAAGACTGAATAATAGGACACTTCAACACATGTACTATTATTCAGTGTTCTGTTATTCAACTCGCAGTTTGCTGTCTACCTTTCTTGAAATAGCCATCTTGTTGATATGCAAAAGCTTGGAAACTTTGATTTTCTATTCTACGCCAATAAATTCAGATTAAGAGCAAAGTATACTATTTTAAAACCCAGCACTATTCAACATCACCCAATACAACAGATGTCAACACGGAACAGTATCTGTCATGACCATGCATCGCATGCTCGCCCGTATGGGCTATAACAGCAGATGACTTCAACGATATTCTCTCCTAAACAGGGTTCATTAGCGCAAAAGACTTGCCTGGTGTAATGATCGTGCAAGTTGGACGTCGGATGTCTGGAAGAAAGAGTGCTAGTGCTGGTCTGACGAGTCGGGTTTGTTACTCCACTCCGTACTTGTTCGTGTAAGCATTTGGCGCAAACAACATGAGGCACTCGATCCATCCAGCATGGTCTCTACACTGCAAGACGATGGATGCGGTTGTATAGTGTGGGATATGTTTACCCGGAAGGAACTTGGACTCCTGGTGCGTATGGAACAACGTATGACTGGTGCCAACTATCGTGCAATCTTGCACATTTTCCCGAATCGCGGCTGTATCTTCCAAGATGACAATGTGCCAAGCCACAAGCCCAATGCTGTACAGAAATAGTTTGAAGAACACAGTTCAGATTTCCAGCATATCGATTGGCCTCCGAACTCCCCGATATCAATCCCATAGCACACTTGTGGGACACTATGGAACGGCATATCAGTCGTCTGGATACGCCAATCAACTCCATACCAACAATGAAGGCCGCATTATACACAACTCGGTTGGCCATACCTCCCAACTACTTCCGGTATCTTATTGAATTGGAGCTACGTTGGGTATCTGCTGTAATGAGGACGAAAGGAGGAACTACAATGTATTAGGGAGGTGGTCATAATTTAGTGATCATTCAGTGTATAACGAAATATGAAAACAAATTCCGGTTGTGCAATATGTTTTAAATAAAATAATCATATTTGAAAACAATTACATCCACTCAAAGGAGGAGTAAAAGTCCAGTTATTGTATCCTTAGGAGGCACAGTCAACAATACGTGAAGGGCTTCCTTTGACTATTCAATTTGCAGTGGGTGTCTCGTGATGTAAGCCGCCAGGCTAGAGAATGTCTGGATATGACCGGATACTCAATTGAGGTGGCCCGCTCATCTTCATCCGATCAGAGCATTTGATTCTCAGCGGGATAACTTCAAAAACCTGGCTCGTTGGATCATTAACTAACGTTTCTTTCCACCCATATTCACAAATCTTTGCTGGGCGGTTAGTAAAAGCTGGGGACCTTTTATGTCAATTTTATGCAAAATAAATTTTGTTAAATTTTATAATTTGTTATGGACATTCAAGATAATTCTGACGTTTTACTGTTTATTAGTGGTTAAAGGAATTATTCAAATTTTAGGTGTCGCTCATAAAGTTCAGACAATGCAAAAAGGAAAGATCTTTCTCTGCAAATAAGGAAAGAGATGATAAGTACGACGAAAGCTGAAGGCCAGAGTGGCAGTTGATGCATATGATTTCGAACGAGTGGTGTAAACGAGTATGATGAATCGAAAGTAACTGATCAGATTAGCTGTCTTTACAAAAACGGAATGTGTACATTGTTGAGACGAATATGATTCTGTTGATACAGAACATGGGGAAGAAGATGAAATGAAAGTGTCAGTCTGCAGACAAGTGATCTGTAACTGGAAATATTATGATGACCTTAAACTAAATGTGCCTCAATATCCCATCAACCAATGTGCAGATTTCAAATTAAGCAAGAGCTGGTTTGAATGCGTCAAACAAAGTAGTGAATTCATCACCGTGAAGCATTCAGTACAAACAGGGAAGCTACTGAAAGATTCAAGAAAGCGTTTGAGATACCGAGAGAAGGAAAATGTTATCTGACTTGAATGAGACAAGGCTCTCTTAGAAGAGGATGTTTGTCATTACAAAAGGAGAAGCCACCTTGCTGGGACAGAAGCCTAAGAAAGATAGGATGACACTACAGGGAGATGCCTGAGAAGACTTCAAATTAAAGTCAATTGTTGCTACCATTCAGAGAATCCCAGAGTCTTCAAGCAGTGAAAGGTAAACAAAAGTGAACTAGGGGTTTACTGATAAAAACAATAAAAATGCTTATGTTTTAAGAAACTGTTCAATGAATGAATCCTGGACGGCTTTTTCTGTTTAGTAAGAGCGATCTGGAAACAGCAAACTTCCACTGAAGTCATTTCTCTTTCTGAACAGTGTCCCAACAGTACCCATATCCTGGGGCACGGTTCAGGAAGAACAATGACCTCAGTGGAAGAAGAAGAATATGACCCATATCCGAAGCCATTGAATGCCAATAAACGCAAATAAACAACTAAGCAAATTACAGGTCGTGGATAGCTCATTCCAAAAGCTTTGGTAGAGTTTGGGGAACTGTTGATATAGAAAGCTAAAAATTCTTAAAATTGTCGAAAGTGTAACAGAAAAGTAATTGCGAATAATAACCTTTTCTCACCTTTCTTCAGCAACAAATTGTCTGACTAATTTCCAGTTGAACTTGATGATTGTCGACGTTGTCACTGATAATTGTGCAAAATCATAAGACAAAAGCTTCCAAACTGTCTAGATTATGACAATGTCCAGCACAGAAATTTGGCCTTTAAGCAGTCTGGAACGTATTTATGAATCGACTTCAAGTTCTGCTTACATTGTGTCCTACTGGGCTTTAGTAAGTATACGGAGTTTAATTCCAAACCCACTGGTGACTTTAATGATACAGATATTCCATTTTGTACCTTTTCTGTGGGAGATATTGATAGATGCTGGCTATTCCAAAACTAAATATTCTGTTCTATGGAAAATGCATACGAAAACGCTATTTCAATATTAACAAAGCTGTTTCTTTGTCTGTAAGCTTACATGACATTAAGGCTATGTTCGTTATGCGTTCAAAGCCACCTCATCCTGGCTTGCAGAAGTGCATCACAAGCCAGGATACACTTGGGCACACGGAAAGAAAAACAAAACGTCAAGGTTCTTGAACTCTGTTTTCAGTCACAAACTTTGGAAACAAATAAAGTGATTCATAAGTAATTAAACATTGTATTTCTTTCATTGCATGTGTAGTGACAAACAGGAGTGCTTTGGGTGAACAAATACGCAGAGTTACGTTGTTCTCCTTATTTTTATGATGTTATTTAAGTTCAGCTAACTGACTCACTGACTCTGGAACTGTATTCTGAAACGTGATTTGGGACACGCCAGCACGATAGCCTTCTTCTTTGTTTATTTATTTGTGTATTGATTCATTAGCGAATAGTAATGATTCCAATGCTGAAAAAGACCTGATATCCCATTAAAAGAGCGGTAAAACCAGGAAAGCCGAAGTAGAGTAAGATGAGATTTACTCAGCCAATTTCTTAGTGGTGCAACTTTCACCAGGGAATTTCTCGCTGCTGAACACAAATTTAAAGTCATCAGCTGTTTTTATATCTTTAGTGAAATTTCGTAGTTTGTTTTGCACAGTTAAGAGGCAGAAAAAGCCAAAATAAAAAATAAAAATAAACAAGCTCTAGCAGATGATAATAAACATCGCACTAAGTACAGATATCTGCATGGTGGCAACAAATTTCTTCTTTTCCTATATTCTTTTCAGTCACACCTCGCTTCACACTATTCTTGCGCGTTTTTTCAAAATTGTTTTATGTCTCTTAAATTCTTGAAAGCATATTCGTCATTTATTTTACAAGTTTTGTTTCATTTAATTGGCATATGCAATAATTTCCATACCTATAGTATTTGCTGTCAAATGTGATTTTACTGTCTTTGGTATAAAAGGCTTCCTTAATAAAAAATACTTTTGTCTGATATGAAAGCACAGAATTTTATACACAAACAAGGAACATATTAATCCCCTGAAAGGGAAAGAGTTTTCCAATAAGAGCAAATACCCTCTTAATAAGCAATTTCTCCTCAGCATTGTAGCTGTACTACATGGATTTGCATTTTAACTTGTAACGTATTTTCTATTTTAACTTTCCTTTTGAGTTTCTTTTTCTATGTCAATTTGAGTTCGTTCTCTTAGACATTTTCAAACCTTAACGTTAGTCTTTTTCCTCAAACGAGAATGATGTTGGCAACACACTGAGATCGGAACAAGTGACGTATGTGTGGCCGAATAAGAACGATAGATAAAAAGACAACGCAGCGGTTGTTTAAGGGGATGGATGTTATTGATGATCGACGTGCTGTCATACTGCGATTGGATGTTAAATCACAGATACTGTATTGAGTACGCCAATAAACCGGATGTGAGTGTGGAATACAAACCATGTGAGCAAAATAAACGTATTTGTAAGTACTACAATTGACCTCTTTCTTGTAAGGTGGCTTTAGCTCCCATAAGTAATTACTGACGAAAGGACTAAGTTACAGCGGAAAGGCATATTACGTTACAAACTCCTCTTTGTTAATGTTTTATTTTGATTTCTCTCCACACGCTTACAAATATTTGAAACAAAATTTTCATTTTCAAGCTGTTATTACTTTGATAGGAATAACATTTCACATTTGCCTATCTAACTTAGGATATTTTGGAATACTGCTATTCTTTAAGGACTAATTCACCTACTTGTTTAATATTTCGGTTTCATGTTCAGATGACCTTTGTTTCCTTCTGATATTAGTGGTTATTGCTTTATTCACTTACTCACAATTGAATATTCTTATGTCGACAGTGATACTTTTTTCGCATTGTCTAACATAGTTTTGTACATTCCACTTTGGAAGTTACATTATCTTTATCTTCTACGTCCTCTTTCGCATCATCATTCTTGTTTTCTGATATTTTCTTAATTGTTCTTAGTACCACCTGATTTTGTCCATGTTTTCATGAAGGCCTTAGTATTTTTATCATCTTTCGGATACGTTTACTTCTTGTGATAAAACAAGACACATCACATGTATATTCCGATATCTCTTTTCAACTACAAACACATCCCAGATGTATATTCCGAAATCTCTCTTCCTACAACACAACTAGACATTTTATTGAAGAGAATCCGGCTTTCACGTCCAATTTGAAAATTTTATGATGCTTTTGTTTTTAGGATATGCCATTTCAATGCTTCTGTTCTGCTTTATGAGTTTGTGCCAAGATTTGTGATAATTATATATTTTATACCATCACTATGTCACTTCCTATGTTGAAAGTGTTAAACACACTACAGTCTTCGATGACAAATTTTTGTATGTGCATAATAAAGTGAATTGCCTTTGTCACTCTATTATGTATGTGTGCGCGCGCACACACATGCGTAACAGAGTGACAAATGCAATTCTACAACACTATATACAACAGCTATCCTACAACACTATATACAAGAACTATCCTACAACACTATATACATACATATCTACAACACTTATTTGTGTGTGTGTGTGTGTTTGTAAGAGAGAGAGAGAGAGAGAGAGAGAGAAACATATACAGTGTTTGTGGTAATTATCTTAGCGTCTGTAGGCACCACATATCTTCCATTTTGGAGGCGAGATAAGAATTCATACATTGGATTGCTGATTGAGATTTTCTTTGCGTTTTATCGTTTTTTTTTGTGTCCAAATATTTCGCTCTCAGTCACAGATGTATATTTCGATATCTCTTCTCCTACAACACAACTGGAAAGCTATTTATTGATTGAATAAATTCTCTAAACGACCTGGATATTCATCATATTTGCCAACATCCTGGCGTGCAGATTTCCTCATAAGGGGTGATAAAGTTTATTTGTGCAGGCTTTCCAGCGAAAATAGAAATCCTGGGAACAAATAGACGTTTTCAAATGCTTTTTAACATTAAACAACTGTTACAACACTTATTAACTGTTATGTATACTGTTCATTATAAGTAATATGCAACTAGAATCGCGGGGTACTGTTTTGTATGTAGGTTTCGTTGTTGTGTTTCGGTTCATCTAACAGCTTTGGGTAATGGAGTATGCATCCACTTCAGATACGGGGGTAAGTCCATAGGACGAGGAAGATACAGCCATGGCAGCTTTCGCGAGATTTTCTGGGGTGTCATAAACTCTCTCTCTCTCTCTCTTACTGTCTCTCTCCTTTCACACACATACGTACATGAGCGCGCAGTGAAACTGTTTCTATTTTATCAACTTTTGTGGGAATGAAAATGTGTAACTGCTTGTTTTTTTTAATCATTAGCGGATCTGATCAAGGAAACATTTTTACAATTCTTTCATATCGCTGATTTTGTATTCATTTCAGTGTATGTATAACCTACTCTTGAATTGATTTTTCTTGCAACTAATGAAAGACTTAACCCTTCTGCTCCATGAACAGAAAAACACGAAGTTCACAGTAGAGGGGAGTTGGATATCCGCAAAATAAAAAAGGTAGCAGTAACATGGTATCAATAAGATATTTAAAATGAGTCATAGCAATTGGCCTCTTCCTGAGTTATATTTAGCCGTTCCTAGCGGATTCCTCGAAATTCGTAACGAGTAGTACAGAAAAATACAAGTTTTTCCGGGGTTTCTAAGTAAGATAGGCAAACGTATTCGTGACGTGTAGAGACAGCCATATGATCAAGAATTTCAGGTTTTTTCAATGTATAATATATTTGTTTAAAAAAGGCACGTGAGACTGTTTGTGGGCATAATACTCCCGTTGCTTTGAAATTTCTTATCAAGATTTAACTTGATTGAGAAAATTTTGTCGAGTTTTCCAGTGGTAACATTAAATGGAGTAAAGAATATTTTTCATTCTTTTTCAAACAATTCTGAACTATATGAAAGCGGGAAAAGATGAGACAAAAGAACGCAGCGTTGTTTCTCGCAGTTTGTAAACTAAGGCTCTTATCAATCGATACTTTACTATTTCTGTTCGTTTTGACAAACATATAGAATACCATTTGCTGTTTGGCGGTTTTGTATCCATCAGTAAGAACTGATCCTTTTAGTCCACCTAGTTTAGCAACTCAAACAAAGGCACAAAATAAAGTGAAGCTCAGAATCTTTACTAAAAAGAGGAGTGCTTAACAATTTTCCTTAAAGAATGCAAATAATCTTTTTTCGCGCAAGTTTAAGAACAAGTCGATAGACTTTATGGGACAACGTTTGCGCGTAGCCTGTTCTAAATAATTATTTACGATCGCCAATAGCGCTATCAGGAACAAAACGCATCACCTCTTTTCTTTACTGTCGCCATCACTGTCCTTTCTTAGTGCCAGGAGTAAATAATTTACAAGGCCGTTTTCAGTCATCACAGCATTATAGTCAGCTTATGGGTGAAAATCCTCATTTAAAAGAAGCTCAGGAACGGGACTCGGAAAACGAGAGTGAGCATCCCCTCCTTCCTGTGAGCTATCTTTATTTTCCACGAAAACATTATTTTGCCCCATTTCGATCCGAGGCATACATCTTGGGGGTGAAACACATTGTTTAATTGATCGTAAATAATACCACAGGGGACGGCGAACGCATCAACCAAGAAGACCCCCGTATGGAAAAGCGCGTTACTTATTTACTCCCCGGTGGGTGATGAGAAAATCTGCGGTGCTGACAGCGAGTGAATGTACTCTGCTAAACGCTACAGACCTCATTTACTGGGAAAATTCAGACCAGCTGGCTGTTAAAGAAACTCATGACACCTGCTTTTAGCAGTTATGACACAAGACATTTATCCACCTTTTTTACGAATGTCGGCTTCCGTTATTTGTATTGCGCAGAATTTTATTTATTTAATTATTTAGCATTTTAACGATTCTGATAAGCATCTAATACTATTAAGAATGCCTTTTTTGAAATTTAGTGTTATTACTTGCTCTCGGAGAGGAAAACAAAATGTCTGTGCCTCGCCGATAACACGAATAGGGTGAAAATCCTTCAAATTCAGCCGTCGAGAAACTTCTTCGAATTATGACAAAGACATCGTTCCAAAGCATTTATAGCTTTTGTCGTTACCATATTTAGTTAATTATTAATTTAATAGTCCTCAATATTATTATTGTTGTTGTTGTACTTTCTCTGCCGACGCGGTTGAGCAAAGCGGATATATTCGCCTCAAGTAAATAAATTTTTGGACTTTTCTAGTGATATGTCAGGTCTGTGGAAAGACTGCCATTGTATTTGGGTGTAGAAGTTTCTGTAGCAATCCTAATCACTTGAGATGTTTTTGGAAATTCATTAAGTACCACTGCGGTTGCAGAAATGGCACACATCGGACATCTGTTTCCAGATTCTTCAAATTTCCAATCGTAGGTTGTAGTATTTCGAGATTTTCTCAGACGTAATCCTTACGATGTTTTCTGTTAGCGGAACCTCAACATATATTAGTCGTGTCTTTTTCTGTTGTTTTTTTTCGTCTACAATTACAATGTCAGGTCGATCGTGGTCAACGGTCTTGTTTGTAATGATAGGTTAATTCTAGCATATGACGTTGTTGCTATTATTTATTGTTTTTCTCATCCATAGCATGGTCTACTTCTCAGTACGGGCATGAAATCAAGTATGGACATCGCCATTCATGATTTTAAAATCGCCAGACGATGTGACACATATCGAGAATCACTCCTTCGTAGATTTCGGTTCTTAGGTGATGCAGTCCCAAAACATCAAGCTGAGTTATAAGTTTGAGGAATTATATCAACTGTAGATATAATTATTAAACATTCGTCGTATATTAACTGTTTTCAGCTTCCATATCTGTTCAGTTTCTGTAGTCAGTTCCACACATCTGTTGGTTTTTGCCGCGTTGGTAGCCTGATTATTAAGGTCTAACGGTACAGATATGTCAATAATGAGCGCTTCCTTCTTCCTTATTCCTCTATATAATTTGTGTCATGTGTTATATCGAACCTTAATAGGTTGAAACGTATCCCAGCAAAAACACAAGTGTTGGGAAACTGCTGGCCGCCAGCTAACAGTGACGGGTCACTACTGGCTGAAATCTACCGCTCACAGCCCGGTAGCGGTCCATTGGTAGCAGTGCCATCAGTTGACATCTGATGGCCCATTGATGGCCCTGCAGCATCGCCCTGAATTGCGGGCCTCGAAGCAAGTGCCACTAGTGACCCGTAGCTGACAACCGAAGCAAACCCAACACGAGGTGGAAGCAACGGCACTGCACATGCGCAGAAGCACCAGGTGCTGTGTCTTTCGTGGTACCAATTAGTTGAAATCGACGCTATCACCATCGTGTTATTATAGTGGATGTAAAAATAAAAGCCATATGTAGGAAGGCGAATTAATTTCCTAATGAAATGTCACGCCAGCGAAGATTTCCTTTGTAAGAAAATTATATAAATAAATTATCAATGAACTGTAAGAAATAGGCAATTACTCTCATGTATTTATAGAAATCATTTCATAGCAACATCCCTGCACTAACACACAAAGAATCGAGAATACAGACAGCTATAAAGTACACCAACTCATTCCCATGAATAAAAAGAAATAATTTCTGCGTAATCTTTTGTTTTAGCATTTCTGTGTAATCTTCTGCTTCAAACAAAAGCCCCGGAAAGACATTAAAAATAGTTATGTTGGGATAAAAAATAAGTACTATACGCGTACAAAATATATCTATTATTTGAAAAACAAAACAAAAAAACTACGCTATGTGGATATAATGTACTCATCCATGAGTTGAATACACAAGATGGGAGGAATTCGCTGCTAAAAATAACGGCAAGTAAAATAAAATACCTTTCCTCTTTAGAACAAATATCGCTTCGGATCGTGGAAAGAAAATATTCAACGTGAAAAATGTAACAGAATGTGACATGAACGGGTAAATACATTATTAATTAAACAATCGCCTTTCAAGACCACAAGGACAGCACAAAACTTTGGAAAGCGCCTTTAAGTTGTTACACTCGTTGAAAATGAGCAAAGTTCCCTTAAGGTAAATAAAAACAATCATTACATTGAAAAAATAAGTTTATGAATTATATGAAACAGACATTTATGAAAAATATCTCCCAGTATTTTAAAATTAAAAAGAGAACCTTTAGTTTTACATCGCACAGAAAAGAGGCTCAGCTTCAAGCAAAGGCTCGTGCGTGGAAAACCAGTGTAATGGCTAGATCGACCGCTTGGCGAGCAGGCTGTCCTTGGTTCGATGCCAACCAGATCTAAAAAGGCGTTTTTCAGGACCTCTTGAGAAATTTCCCAGCTCCCTGCTGTTTTGCAGAGAGTGGGAGAGTAATTGTGCCTTGGGGAAACTGCGGCTAACTTTTTTTTATGGCTACTACTGGGAAATTGGCAAACAAGACTCGCCAAGCCATCAGTTACTGCACGTGATTGCCGGCTGTCACTGCCAGGAAACTAGCGGACCACATTAGGCTAGCCATCATTTATGGTACGTTCTTGCAGGGCCGCTTAAGGGCCGCTTATGGCAGCCATTGCCTGGGATGGATAACTGATGGCCCTGTTCTGGCATATGACAACTTATGGGGTGCCAACTGTTGACCAGCTGCTGGCCTGAACTGCTGGCCCATGTGGTGTCCGCCGGGACATTTTATTGACGGTTGGGCAGCGGCGACGTAATGCTGAACCACTACTGGCATTGCTGGCTACCTGTGCTGGCTTGAGTGCTGGCCCAGGAACACTGTTTTTGCTGGGATAGTATGTTATTTCTAACACTGAGTTTTGTAACCTGAGCTAATTGTGCATGTATCATCTTAGCAAAATAATATACCTATACTAGAAACCTGAATTTATTGGCGTAGAATAGAAATAAAAGTTTCCAAGATTTCGCACATCAACTAGATGGCTCTTTCAAGGAAGATAGACAGCAAACTGCAAACTGAATAATAGAACGTTTCAGATTTGAACGCGGTGACTTGACTTGACAATAAATGAATACATGAAAATGTAATTAGTCATTCCAAGAAACGAGGTGTCATGCTTGGGCACGCGGTACCGTGGAAGGAAAAACAGCATTAATTGAGTAATTATGTGAGTCATACAAGGACGGACCTGTTTTTACATTTATACGTAAGAGAGTAAAGAAGAAAAAGTAAAGAAAGTTCCATTACACAGTGGAGCCTCAGTTATACGTTTTTCCCTTTTGTACGTAGTTCCGCCCTAGTCTGGGTTAAAAAAGGAGTACAGTAGTTTGTACTCCTTTTTTAACTCGGTAATACGAAATTCATTTGTACGCATCTTGCGATTAAAAGTAAAAATTTGAATTTCTCATTATCAGAAGTACATGGCTTTTTGATTCTTTTATACGTAACTGGTATGTTTCAAGTTTGAAAGGATTGAGATTGCTGTGACGTACTATAGAGGTGAAAAGATGTGTCAAGACGACAAATCTTCAGCGAGACATTCTATCCGCGTAGCTCAGTTTTGAGAGCGACTTACTTCAGACTGAGGGGACACGTGTTCGATGCCCGTCGCGGACAAATTTGTGTTTTCACACTGCATCATTTCATGATTCACACACATTTGTACTATTTAAAAACTGATAAACTTCCGGAACCTGACTTTTTGACTCCACTATTTCGTCGCGTATTAGAATATAATCCTGAATGTACCATCAATATTCAACATTCTGGTTTCAAACGGATGCACCAGGATCCGCATAAAAAGGAGCTGTTAATTCACGAGTTCCACGAAGCACTGGTTCAGATTCTTAGTTGTGAGGATTTCACTAATCTAGAATCAGGAGTTTTATAGATACGAGATAGAGCTTTCCAAAGAGAAGTTTGATTTTCATGGGCTTTATAATTTTTGCAATGCGATAAAATATATTTTAATTTTAACGCCTTTTTTCTTTCGCCGTCGATTGTACTTTAAATAAATCATTATTGAGGAACATCTTACTTAAGCATAAACTTTACAATAGTATTTAACATTTTGAAATTTCGTTGTTACGTTTTTAAAGGCCAATGCCGAAAAAAACGTATAACTGAGGTTTCACTGTAGTTGGCAATAACAAAATGAAAGTTGCACACACATAACTGCAGCGTTATTTTTCAATGTAGTATCATTGTAGTTCCATAAGTTTGATCTCTTTGGCGAAGTAGTCCTTCGAAGCTTTGTTTCAATCGCTTCTTTCATTTCTTCATTGTTGCCAACCCGCAGAACACGTAGTGCCTCTTTAAGCGGATCAAAAAGTTCACAATCGCTTGGTGGACGTGGAAGAATCTTAGACTTGATGTTCAGAACTGTCTCCATGGTTGCAGTCGCTTAGTACTGTCGTGGTGCAAAATAACAATTATTGACAACAGTCTTTTCTCTTCTTTTGTTGTGAATTGCAGGTTTCAGTTTGCCTTTAGCATTGCTGAATGTGTTGCACTGGTAGCAATTTGTCGGTGTCCTGAAAATGTTCCCAAATATGCTCACGCACGTCCCCAAAACAAGGCTCCCCGTGAAATGACAGAAAAGAACCTGAAAAGAAAAAAACTATTGCGGATTTTTCGTACGCCAGGAAAATTCTGAATTTTCAGAAAGCATTTCGCAACTCCATTCTGATATTGACGGTAAATTGCGGTTCTTAAGAGGTGTTAACGGAAAATTCTGAACAAAACGGGGCCAGCAGGGTGGCTGCCCCGTGAGCAGCTCAAGAGAGAACGCAAAAAATGACTGCTTTCAATATGATTAAAATTGGAATTGAAATCTTTGCACCAGTTTCAGGTACATACTTTGTCATATGTCCATTTACAGAATTTTTTCACATGTATCTGCAATTTTGGTAGCCTTGGCAGCTTAGAATTCGTATTTCATCCTCAAAATATTCAGAGCATATTAGTTGCTCACATTCAACCTGATTGATTTGCCATTAATAACAGCAGGATACAAGAACAATTCATACTTCTCCGTTTCTCAGGGAACTATAATTCGTGTTCATTGCATGCTGTCCTATAGAATTTGGTGGATAAAACGTTCGACCGGGTCTGTTATTCACCTCACAGATAGGGCAACTCAACTTCAAGTAACTGATTTCAAATAACAGGACTTATTATTATTTCTACCAAGAAATGTAAAGATCTTCATCTTTTCAACCAATGTAGAACTACACAAGCGACTCAAATTATAATGGAGTACTTTAACTGAAAAGTTCCGGAAAAGTCTTCCCTTTTTTTTAAATCTGGTTTCCGCCTGAGAGGTGTAGTGGTTTCTATCTCGAACAGAAATCATATGGCATAGTGGCCATTAGGCAGTACAAAGCTTAAATAGTACTAGATTTGAAACATCAAAAGAAAGACAGTTTCGAGCAAATGTTTGAGATCGTGTCTTTGAGATGCATAAATATTTCCTTCAGCTATCGTAGTTTCTTAGAACGCATCTAAATTTTAGATCTACGCTTCTGGATGTTTCGTAGATCTTAAATATACTTCATGATCTGAAATACTGAGGCTTTGGTTTTCCGTGTTATTGTTATTTAACCAAATGGCGCTTAGACACTTGGTGGCCGAGTGGTTTGAGGTGTTGGCTTCTTACCATTTGTTCGAGGGAAGACCGAATTCGAGTTCAAGATGAAGCTCGGGTCGTGCGTTCGCCTGATGATGCTGACTCTGTTCTTTTCTTGTAACATTACTGTTAAATCAGCGACATGCGACCTCTAATAGCCCTTGAGGCGCTCAAGACAGTCATTAAAACCTTAAACAAAACAAAAATGGTGCCGCTTATCGAATGAGCTACTGCTGCTCTAGATGCAAAATAATGGCTTGAAATATTTAGCATATGCATTTATCATTGCAATCTGGCTAGCTGTTGCACTTTCTTTTTACTTGCTTCTTAAAAATCAGATACTAATTTCAGCATCCTTCCACTTCATGATAAACGTGAAAAATTTCTTCTTCACCATTAAACACAGCAGCGGGCTATATAGTAAAATGCATGTATTTCTGGTAAACTCTGAATGGAAGTATTGAAATGAAGTGAATGAATTCTGGTGATGTTGTGACGTATCTGCCAGCAGGACGCACACGACATAAAGGCAGATAGTAGTCAGAACAAACGTCTGCGTAGCTCAATTGGTAGAGTGACTTATTCCGGAATGAGGGGATCCGGGTTCGAATCCTGGCGTGGACAGAAATGACGGAGAAATTTACTTCGTTATAATGGCGCCCGAACTTTCCGGACGACTCGGCCGTTCAAAATCTCGCATTGGTGTGATGTTCTTTCCACACTGCAAGAAAGGAAAAATAAGAGAATCCCTTCTCCAGCGCTTCGAAAAATAAAAATGTGTGATGCTGCATTCCACACACTAGATTGACTGGGAGTTCTCAAGTGCACGTTCTACAGTGGATGGCTGCCTGCAACGATTCATGGTCACGGCTGACCCGTGGGCCATGTCCCCGGCCCTCTTTCGGGGGGATGTGACGTACCTGCCAGCAGGACGCACACGACATAAAGGCAGATAGTAGTTAGAATAAAACGTCCGCGTAGTTCAATTGTTAGAGTGACTTATTCCGGAATGAGGGGATCCGGGTTCGAATCCTGGCCTGGACAGAAATGACGGGGAAATTTACTTCGTTATAATGTCACAAGATAGAAAACAAGCACATGGGGGCAACGAACTAAGAACATGATAAAAAAGTGGTCGAAAAAACAGGACAAAACAAGAAATGACAGAACAAAGAGAAATATGAAGAAGATCTCCTTCAGTACAGTCCTAATTATGCCTTGCGCTGCACGAGAGAGAGTGAATCACAGAGAAACATTTTGACATTGCGAGATCTTTGGAGCCAGGCTACCACTGCAGAGAGTCAGTCCATCCATCGATCGCAGATTTCACCGGAAGGCAAAGAGAGCCGCCGTCACGTGCTCCTGCTTCTGAACCCCGTCTTCGGCCTGTATTCCCTCTTCTCAGTCGATGTTAATTTGATCGGCAGTGAAGTCTCCCTATGGCGGCCCATCACACCCAATTGATGTCATTGCGGCACGTGTAAATGACCGCTTTGCTCTGAATTCTCCTGATGGGTGTTTGCTAATCACACTGGCATTCGTCACAAAAGAATCAATTCCACTCTTATTTTGTCTCATTGTTCTAAGTATAAGTATAATGCTCTGTGACTGTACATCTCTGCCATTAATCCATTAACTCCTTGGATTTATTTTCTCGATTTAAAATACAGAGGTGGTGCCATAGTGTATTTAGGGGCTAAGAATATTTTTAGCTTATTTTGTATCTTTAGAAAAATCTTCAGATTATTTAGAATATATTTTATGGTATTTCCAGCTTTAAATTCTAATTTATATATTTCAAGTTTTGTGGATCTTACAGAGGTTCGTTCCTATTTCTCTTTATTGCGCTAAAACAGATAATTCGTTGTGCACAGACAGTTCAATTTCAGACCAAAGTTATCCACAGTTTATTTTCGTATAAATAAAGTTTGTGATACGTTCTTGCATTTAAGTACAAAGAGCTGCACAACAGCATCTGAATTACGGTTTCTTTATGTAGAAAAGCATATGTAGAACTATGTTGATTACATTTATTTCGTTGGTGGGTCAAAAAGAGATCGCTTTTAATATTTCAGTTGAATGCCTTTGATTATACGGATGCTGATACAAATTTTGAGACATGGTAAGGGATACAGTGATATCAGCGACTTTAAAATACTTTACGACAGGAACAAATTTGTTCATTAGCTAATAAATTTTATTTCTTCCTAGTCACCACAATTCTGCCATTCATTGGTGGGACTTCCGACTGTGCTTCCATTGCCAAGAGTTTCCACGTTGAAGAAACTGCATATCTACCAACTCGAATTCAGAGTTCTCTAAGCGTTTGGCTAAAGCTCTACTGACTAAAATAAAAAAACATGGCTTTCATTTATGATCTAGTACTTAATCTTTACATTTTCCACAGAAAAAAAAATCAATTAGATTACAATTCTACAGAAAGTAAAAATATTTATTGATAAACAAGTTGCATTTTAACAATTTGCAAACTGTTATTCCTGTCTCAGTAAGTTTCTTTATTTTCTTCTGCTTCAGATCCTTAAAAACGTGCTACACAACAATAATCGTACAGCTGCTAAAAGCAGTAAATTCTTTAAAATTTTTGTCTAACCACAGCAGTAGCTGATTGAGTTGTAGTACAGTTGTAGCTCAAGTTTTTAATCCAGAATTCGGTTGGTTGGTTGGTTGGTTTGTTAGTTTTTATGGCGCAAGGGCCATGTCTGGCCAAAGAGCGCCAAACACAAGACAAGACAAGACACAGGACAGCCAAACAGTATTAAAAATATGGTGAAAAACTTAAAACCTGGCTGATTAAGTAAAAGTGAAAAATGAGAGTGATGGAAGGGCTAAAAGACAATGAAACAAACAGCATTAAAAACATGATACAATGTTTAAAATTCGGTTGATTCATTAAAACTGAAAAATGAGGATGATGGAAGAGCTAAAATCTAAATGCGTTTAAAAAAGTCAATCTCTTGTAAAAACGAAAACATAGCGACAGTATCGCAGTGGTCATCCAGGACCCGCTGCAGAGTAGCGGCGTCCTCGGTCAACAAATGAGAATGAAAATAATGGAAACGTACACCACGAAAACGAACACAGCTACACAAAAGATGAATGACAGTGAGTCGGCAATTGCACGTCTCACACATCGGCGCAGTGTCGCCACACAGCAAAAAGCGGTGAGTGAAACGACAATGCCCAATGCGGAGACGCGCAAGCACCACTTCCTCCCTGCGGTTCCGACGAGATGAGGAGTTCCAGATTTCGAGAATAGGTTTAATACGATGCAGTTTATTTTCCACCTGTTGGTCCCACAGACCCTGCCACGTTCGTTTGATATGATCACGAACAAGAAATCGAAAATCGCGATGAAAGAGTGGCAAGGGTGTGACGACCAAAGAGGAAGCAGATCTAGCGGCCGCATCAAGCACACTCGTTACCCGAGATTCCAACATGCCCAGGAATCCAGAAGAATTGAATCTGGACTCCGGCCTCGAGTAAGGTACGAAGAAGCCCTCGTACGTTCAAAGAAAAGGATGATTACAATAGTCCAGCGATGACAAAGACTGCAGGACACTTAAGGAATCCGTATAGACCATAGCCCTATGATGAGAACTAGACTGAACATGAAGAAGTGCAAGATACACAGCATGCATCTCCGCCGAAAACACCGTGGCCTCAGCTGGGATCCGCGCTACTGACCCGTCATCAACGCCGCCCCGATGGCGCAGTGGTCTAAGGCGTTGGCCTCTGATCATTCGTCCGTAAGGGGTCCGGGTTCGAATCCCGGTCAGGCATGGATGTTGTGTTTGTCTTACGGCACTGGCTCTCTCCCTTCCCTGGAACCAGTGACCCTAAATTAGGGACGGGCGACTGCTTATAGCCCATTGAGTTGCTCACGGTGGTCGTTAAACCTCCAATCAAAAAAAAAAAAAAAAAAAACACGTCATCAACACAGACAGCTGCGGATCAACGACTCCATGCATCTTGGAGCCATCAGTGAAAATGGGAGTGTATTCAGTTTTGAGGGCACGGTGCTCAGCGAAGAGCTGCTGGTACACTGACGCAGGGGTTGAGGATTTGTCGAAAGACGTAAAGCTGGTATCAACCATGACACCAAGTGGGTGCCATGGAGGATCCCCAAAGCCCCTGGTCGCTGCAACAAGCGACAAGTCGAGCCCTGCATCACGAGCTACGGCCGCCATACGAAGACCGAAGGTTGGAACGCACGAGGGACGGTTCGCAAATAAACGAGCATGCTGAGGATGGAAAACTGCACCGTACAAAGGATGGTCTGGAAGAGACCGAAGTTTTAAGTAAAAGTGAACAGACAGCTGCAGACGGCGTAATTCAAGCGATGGTTCGTTCGCATCAGCGTAAAGGCTGGGAATCGGAGATGTTCGAAATGCTCCCGTACAAAGACGCAGCGCCTGATGATGAACAGCGTCCAAAGGCCGGAGAACGGAAGGACGAGCCGAGCCATACACGATACAGCCGTAATCCAGTTTCGACCGAATTAAGGAGTGGTAAATGCGAAACAAAGAGATCCTGTCTGCGCCCCACGAAACTCTCGAAAGGGTTTTTAGAATAGAAAGAGCACGCAGACAGGAAATCTTGAGCCGCCGAACGTGCACACGGAACGTAAGCGCACGGTCGACGGTCAGTCCAAGGAACTTGGTCTCCGGCAAAACTGGAATGGCTGCACGGTCCAAATACAGCTCGGGGTCAGGATGGAGGCCACGCCTCCGGCAGAAATAAACACACGCTGTCTTGTCGGGAGAAAGAACGAAACCATTGCTATTCGCCGCTTTAAAAATCTGATTAATACTAGACTGCAACTGCCTTTCAATGAAACGCATGCTCGATGACGAGCAGAAGATGTGCAAGTCATCGACATACACAGTAGCCGAAACCGCAGAAGGAAGATTTGTGAGGAGACAATTAATGCGAAGGATGAACAATGTGACAGATAAAATGCAACCTTGAGGAACACCTTGTTCTTGATGGAATGTTGCAGATAGCGTCGTACCCAGGCGCACCTGGAGCACCCGATTGCGAAGAAAATTTACAATAAAGGTCGGAAGATTCCCTCGCAATCCGCATGCGTGGAGGTCACGGATAATCCCGTGTCGCCACGCACGATCATAGGCTTTCTCGATGTCAAAGAATACAGAAACCAGGTGCTGCCTACGCACGAACGCCTTGCGCACAGATGTCTCAAGGTGCAGGAGATGATCGTGAGGTGAACGATGACGCCGAAAACCGCTTTGTGATGGTGAAAGTAATTGATGATGTTCTAAAAAATGAATTAATCGTGAGTTAACCATGCGTTCGAGAACTTTACACAGACAGCTAGTGAGAGCAATTGGGCGATAACTAGAGGGAGACTTAGGATCCTTGCCAGGCTTCGGAAAAGGGAGAACAAAAAGCCTTTCGCCAGGACTCCGGGAAACTGTGTTCTAACCAGATGCGGTTGTATAAGATTAAAAGGTTCTCGAGAGACGACTGGGAGAGATGACGGAGCATGTCGTAGTGGATGTCATCGGGACCGACAGAAGTAGCCCCGGACCGATGCAGAGCCACCCGAAGTTCACACATGCTGAAGGGAGAGTTATAACCAGTGTCGGTATACGGCGCAAAGAGATTCTCTGGCGTTCCGCGGAGGATTGAATCCTGCAATCTCCCCGACGTCAGCATATGTGCAGCCGTTACTCTCGAGAATGGCAATCTGGTGTGAACTGTAGGTACCCCGGATCTTACGAATCCTTTCCCACACAGTTTTCGAATTGGCACGTGAGGTAAGAGATGATACATACTGGATCCAAGACTCCCTCTTGCTACGTCGACGCACCAACCGAGCATAGGATTTAGCACGTTTAAAAGCAACGAGATTAGCCTCGGTTGGATAACGCCGAAAAGTAGACCAGGCCTTGTGTTGAGCTCTCCTAGCCGCTGCGCATTTAGGGTTCCACCAAGGTTTCGGAATTCTGGGGAGCTTCGTAGATGTTTTACGAATTGAAAGATCAGCTGCCTGAAGAATACAAGTTGTGACTTTAAGTACAGCTGCGTCGATTGACTCTTGGGTCACCATTTCAGAAGATATCACGGCGGACGATGTGAAGATCTCCCATTTGGCACAATCCATCCTCCATCGAGGTGGGCGGGAGTCAGAATATGGCATGTTTGCATGGTGCCAGAGGACGATTGGGAAGTGGTCGCTCCCGTGGAGATCCTTACACACCGTCCACGACCAGTCAGCAATGATCGATGGTGAACCCAAGGTCAAATCGATCGCACTGAAAGATCTTGTCGGCTCATGGAAGTAAGTGTCAGCACCGGTGTTTAAAAGGCACACAGAGGCCGAGCACAGAAGAGACTCTATGCGACGACCTCTAGCGCTGGCGCTGACACTACCCCACAAAGGAGGATGAGCATTAAAGTCACCCAAAAGAAGGAAGGGTGAGGGCAGCTGATTAATCAAGCTCTCCAGAACAGAGACGCTAACATCCTCATCCGGTGGTAGATAAACACTGCAAACAGTAAGAGGCACAGGCATAGAAATACGAACCGCCACGGCCTGCACAGTTGTGGAAACCGCGACGGAAGATACCGGAACCCTGTGAGGGACGAGAATAGCGACACCCCCACAGGCTATATTTCCAGACGAGTGGTCTGTCCGAAATGCACTGTAGCCTCGAACTGAAAGCAGGTCCGATGGTTTAAGCTTTGTCTCCTGAAGACAAAGGCACACCGGAGAGTACAAATAAAGCAGATGTTTCACGTCATCAAAACTGGTGCGAAAACCTCGGCAGTTCCACTGAATTATTGAACCCATGGGTAAAAATGAAATGAAAAAGGAAATGGTTAAACTTGGTCAGCCTCCATTTCCTCTGGTGAGCGTTCCCCCAGATTTGGTGGTGTGTGACCAGGGGCCAAGATTGGTGAATGCTTTGTCCCAAGTGTCTTGGCGGGATTTGCTCGCCGTTGATTGTTTGGCTGAGACTTTGAAGGAGAAGAAATGCTCTTCTTATCCTTGACCTTGGTGTTGGTGTTAGTGTTGGCGTTTTTGCCAGAAGAAGTGGCCTGAGTTCCCTTGCTGGTGTTGGAGTGAGTCTGCTTCGGTGAAGTGGCGGGTGCCGCTTTCAGACTCTAGCTCACGACTGGAGTGCCTCCAGTCCGGCTGCGATGATTTCCTCCATATTGAATGGACATTTAGGGGAGATCTGAACGTCGGTCTGAATGGCAACCGTAGATTTGGCAACCACCACTGAAGCGTATGATCGCCGATCAGATGGAACGGGAACCACTCTTCTTCTGGCCTCAGGATAGGAAATATTTTCCACCGTTTTGAGCCTTTGGATTTCCTTCTCCTCCTTCCACTTGGGACAATCTTTGGCTGATGCTATGTGTGAACCCTTGCAGTTCACACAAAACTCGGCCTCGGCAACACATTCTGAGAGGAGATGCTCTGTGGCACCACAGCGTCCACACCTAGGAGAACTTCTACATGACTGCTGAGAGTGGCCGTACGACTGGCACCTAAAACATCTCAACGGGTTGGGAATGTACGGGCGTACCTCGAGGTGGAGATACCCTGCCTTGATGGATGTAGGCAGGGGAAGGGCAGTTGAAAGTCAAGATAATGTTCCAGGATGGGACAAACTGCCCATTCCTCCTAAAAGAAATGCGTCGCACACCCGTAACATGTTGGCTCCTCAGTTCTTCGAGAAGCTCATCCTCAGAGCAATCAATAAGATCCCGAGAGGAGACAACACCTCGAGATGAATTTAGGTAACCGTGTGGTGTTATTTTGACAGGCGTCTCGAGCAGCATGCTGGTGTTGATAAGTGTGGAACTGTAGGCCACAGTAGACATCTCAACAAGAAGATCTCCAGACTGGAGCTTCTTGACGCTCTTAGGAGAGCTTGCAATTGATTGCAGTGCTTTATGGATCCAAAATGGACTTTTGGCACTCAAAGGCTTTGAAGGGTCCAATGAGTGCACAAAAAGAATCTAGCATTGGAAACATCTCCGACAAATTTTTTGGCGGAAGGATCTGAACCTTCCTCCATACCTCTTTTAGTTTTGGGTTCATGGGAAATTTCATTGAGAGCCATGAAAAATTTAAAGGATTCATCCGCCAACTTCCCCACCCACAATCGAGCCCAACAAGGAGAACCGGAGGTCCGCAAGCCCAAGTGGACGCAGGACACGGCTCTAGGGATAGCAAGCGGATATAGCAAGTTGATAGGGCAGACATGCGCTCGGCGAGCACCCAGACTTTCCCATGCCTGGGGAACACCCCTTTGGCATGCCCACCCTATCCCCAGACTCACCCTGTCGTACGAGACGACAAGCCGTTAGAGAGGTCTGGGCTCCACTCGGCCACAGACCTCATTGACTAGGAGTGGGTTAGTTCCCAGCCGCCCGTTTAGGGTAAAGCAGTGGGCAAAGAGGAGTGTTGGCAACTGGCGACAACAACACCCAGGCCTCCAGAAACCTCAGCCTCCAGCATCCCCTTTTCCACCTTACGGGTCACCGCACACGGCAAACGTGCAGGCAGATCTAGCTAACCAGCTCGGAAAAACAAAGAAAGAAACATGAAATGGAGAAGACAGGAAAAGAAAACGAGAAACTAAAATCCTGAGCTGGCGCATAATCACAACTCAGCAACCTACAACTGAGGCGGGAGCGTGTCAAGTGAAAAAACAAAAAACATAAAAAATGTGAAAATTCACATCTAGTACACGTCGGCTCGGGCCGTGAGGACGCCATCCCCCAGCAGCTGGATGAACAGCTGTCCCTTCGGTTATATAATCGTTCAAGACGAAATGAAAAATTGATCCGTCACAAGGTCAGCTCGGGCCGTGGGGGCGCCGCTCCCCAAATAACTGGAAAACCAGTTATCCCCGTGCGGGGCCAGAATTCGGTCAGCTACGTAAACACAACCGCAGTGGAAAGAATACGAAAACCAGATGTATCTCAGTTATCGTAGAACTTAACAAACTGTTTTGAATTACACGCATTATTCCATTCTTGGTTGATGGATATTCTGTGTTTTAGAGGAAGAAGGAGACAACAGTCGTATGGAATTTTTTTTTATTTGGATGAGGGTTTAACCACAACCGTGAGTAACTCAGTGAGCTACAAGCTGTCGCTCGTCCTTAATTTTGGGTCACTGGTTCCAAAGAAGGCAGGGAGAGAGCCAGCGCCGTAAGAAAAGCACAGCATCCATGCCTCACGGGTATTCGAACCCACGGGTATTCACCGCAGACGAATCATCATAAGCCAGCGCTTAGAACATACGCCACGGAGGGAGGGGGCATATATAAATTGGTCGACGTCATCTTGACCAGGAATTTTGAGCCTACTGCCGTCGCACGTGAAATAAGCACCCGAGTTACATGACTACTGATTCGCGATCATAACCGCCACTAAAGCGGAATAACATTTGGTATGCTGAGAGCGTGCATAAATTATGCATAGAAATGTTGTCCTGTAGTACTCTTTTTATGTAGCTCTTGCACATACCTCTCACCAAATGGTTAAATGTGAGCTTCTCTGTTGGCGCAGTGACCCAAGCTGGCGTCTGACCATTCGTCCGAGATGGGTTCGGGTTGGAATCACGATGGGACGAGGATGTTGTGTTTTTCTTATGGCAATGACTCTTTTTCTCTCTCCCTCTCTTTCGCTCTCTCTCCCTCTTTCTCTCCCTCTCTCTCTCTCTCTTTCTCTGCCTCTCTCTCTCTCTTTCTCTCTATTTTCAGTACAACTACTGGCCCAATCAGGAACGGGCGACAGCGTGTAGTCCATTCAGTTGCTCACAATAATCGTTAAATGACCAAACAAACAAAAATTATTAAAAGTCGCGCCGCACTTCACATACTGTTATTTTATATGTTGTTGAGCCGTAAAATTATGACCACATTATAATTGATGTGTAGTGGATTGAGCCCCGATTTGCCGCAATAACTTCTTGCATACGGTCTAGCATAGATTGCACTAGACTTAGCAAAGTGCCCTCAGATATTCTGAGACAGCTTTCGCAGGTGAATCCCCAGGTGGACATAATGACATACCGGGATTTAGCGACAGACTCAGGCACTGGTGTATACCACCGGTTAATGCTGTTTTAACGGCATCTCACATGTGCTGAATGGAATTCAGGTAAGAGGAATTTTACGGCTAACTGAGCACACAAATGGTTGGCCATGATCTTTAAAATATATCTTCGCAATTAGGGCCTAGTGACACGGGGCGTTGACTTTCTGTAAGTGTCCATTGCCATCGCCAAGGTAGGATCTGGTAGTTACGTTAGGTTCAATGTGGATGAGGGGACCCAGTTATATCCGTGAGAACAATCTCCATACCATGTCACGAACGTCCTTGGCCTACATTCCGTCCAGCTGTGAAGTTTGGTTCCAGTTATTCTTCCGCGCAGCGTCGAATACGACCCTTTTGTCCCCCCATTGAAGCTGGAGACTGGGCTCATCGGACTAGTTCAGTCTTTTCCAGTTGTCGAATTTGCATTCGAGGTGCTCTTTTATCATTACAGGGCTGAGCTGTCGACGACGTCTGGTCAACATGGGCAGATGAATGTTCTGACGACTCTAGAATATCCCCCGGTTGTGTGTTCGGAAACGTTTCCCTGTGTGCCCTTGTTTGGTTATTATGGTTTGCCGTAAACTTCTACTGTCAACCAGTGATGGTCTCCCCTTTCCGATATGATGGATCAATGGCTACTCTCCTCTTCTGGCGATCCCCAAATTTCTACTTCGGCGATTCTCGAACAGCCAATAGTATCTACAGTTGCTGAGATGATAGCCTCCGCATTCCTCGAAGCTTTGTAAAATCTTTCCTTTTCCGCTGTACCGGCTTCGTGCTGGCGAAATGATGTGCCACTTCCGTGTTGTCTATGTACATTCCGCGACGGTCGGTGACTTCACTGCTAGGTGCTATGGGACGCATCCACTCGTGGAGATAGGCGTGGTCGTAAACATTTGGTGCATGAGTGTATATACGTATAAGCTGCATTTTATGAGGTGTCCTAGTCCTTCACAATTAGATGCGCAGACGTGCTTAAAATACCCTTTTGCACACACGAGAAGCGACTGATAATCAGAAGTGGAGTTGCACTTCATACACTAATCTCCTAAAGAAGCACAGTCCCGCTGTATGGAATCTTGTCTGTGTATTTAGGGCATACACGACAATTTTAACTTTATATATTCTTCTTGCAACAGTTTTGAGAGGATAACAGTATATGTGTTTTCCTTGTACCTAGAAGTTGCATTTGAGGTACTTTCTAAAAAAATTGAGAGCAAAGGAAAATTTGCTATACTGTGCTTGTAAGCATGTGAAACTTTTACACTCAGTATGCAAAAAATTAGAGATGGGGTGATGGGCCGCTGACATGGACATCCCCTGCGCAGAGTGGAACACACCCAAACCGAACGCGGGTGATAAATATGCGGACATCAGGGCTTCCCAATAGTATATCGCAATCGACGAACGTGAGTTAAGGTGGTGATTGGAGCGACTTCCATCGTAGATGCATTTTCGGCGCAATAAGTCATTCTATCGCCTAAATGGTAAGAACCGTAGGTTTTCCGAGAGCAACCGTATCAAGGGTGTACTGTGAGTATACCATCGATAGACGTACCAGCAGCCAAAGAACAAGTGGTGACCAATCACACACCGCTTTGCAACGGTGGAGCAAATCACATCCAGGTTAAGTGTCGTAGGCCCAAGCGGTATCATCGAGCGAACAGTACGGCGCACGTTGAATACCCTGGGCTACGGACCCTACTCGTGTGCCACTATTGTCTGCTCGTCATCCGATATTACTACTCGCCTGGCCCCAGAAATATCAAAACTGGATCTCTGCAGAGTGAGGCCGCGTCGTGTGGTCAGATGAATCCCGTTTCCACGAGCTAACGGGAGGGAGCGGGTGTGGCGTCGAAAACATGAGGTCTTAGTTCGTCTGGAGAGGTTCTTAACCACTACGAATTACCACTAAGTACTAGCTGGCCGCCTACATGCTTTCATAACCTTCGCACCTTCTGCGTCCCAGGGCCTGCTTCAGAAGGGTAATGCACTGCCCCACTGCGCCACTGCCACACATACATGGCTCAGCCGCCCCGGTGGCGCAGTGGTATAAGCGATGGCCTCTGATCATTCGTCCGAACGGGGTCCGGGTTCGAATCCCGGTGAGGCATGGATGTTGTGTTTTGTCTTACGGCACTGGTTCTTTCCCTTCCCTGGAACCAGTGACTCTAAATTAGGGACGGGCGACTGCTTATAGCCCATTGAGTTGCTCACGGTGGTCGTTAAACCTCTAATAAAAAAAAAAAAAAAAAAAAAATACATGGCTCAGGGAACACTCATCTTAGTTTGGAAACATCCAGGTGACTGGATTTAAACCCTGTGGAAGCTCTCTGGGATGTCGTGGAGTGGAACATCAGATCCATGGATCCTGAGCCGATGTCTAGGGTGGAGTTGTGGATAATTCTGCAGCACCTATGGCTGGCATTACCTCCGGAATCCATCGTGCATCTTGTCAGTCGATGCCTCGGCGTGTGCAATCTGTTATCTACCGTAGAGATGGGCCAACACGCGGTTAGGTGTTTTGTACATTGAGGGTATGATTGGGAGTGGTTGGCTGTACATTTGACTTGAAGTACCACTTGTGTATGGGTCTCATTTATCTATTTAGATCGAGCAGAGAAATGACTTATTTCTCGGTATTTACGAAATTCTTTTAAATGAAATATACCCAAGAATGGCAAAAATTTGCATTAACCGAATGTTGCATTATCAAAGATTCAGGTCAAACGAATAGCCTTTTGATAAAAAAAGAGAACATTTAAGAAGTTTCCTTTTTTGTACACTGGCGTGCAAAAATTAAAGACGGGACGGTTTTTCGAATGTAACGTCGTGCAGAAGTGCTCCACATCGACTCAAATCATACCATAAGATCCCCAAGATGTAAATATATTGGACAAGTGAGCAAAACCGTCCAAACAAGGAACCCAAAGAATACAAAGGCACTTTATTGAAAAGATAGCTTCGAGCACAACTGGACCAAAAGACAGAAACGTCCATGTGACAGGCGGCTGCCAAGAAAAATCCAGTCTTTAGTAAGGGATATGATCACCCCTGACTGCGTTGCAGGATTTACAACGCCTGACCATGCTGAGGACCAGGTTGTCAAGGAGCTGTTGAGGCATCGCGGCCCATTCCTCTTGTAGCGCGAATCGCAGCTGCTGAATCGTTGCTGGCGGCTGGTGACGTGCTCCCAAGCATCTCCCGAGAAGGTCCCACACGTGTTCGATTGGATTTAGGTCCGGGGACTTTGCGGGCCAATCCATGCGTTGAATATCTTTACTCTCCAACAGCTCTGTGACTGCTACTGTACGATGAGGTGTAGCGTTGTCGTCCATGAAAAGGAACTCAGGACCCACAGCACCTCTAAACAGACGCACGTGAGGCAGGAGAACCTCGGTACAATAGCGGACACCAGTGACTGAACCTCCTTGGAAGATGTAGAGGTCAGTACGGCTACCAAGCATGATACCGCCCCAAACGAGAACTCCGCCACCTACAAACCGGTCCCTTTTGATGATGTTGGAGGTGTGCTTGCGTGTTCCCTGTTCTCTCCAGATGTGTATACGTCCAGAATCGCTCGTCAGACAAAATTGGCTCTCATCCGTAAAGAGAACTCGACCCCATTGCTGATGTGTCCCGTGCTTGTGTTCCTGGGGCCCCAGAAACCCCCGTCCCCGATGAGCAGGCGTTAATAGCACACACCGTACTAGTCGTCGAGCAAATAGACCACCGTTGTGCAGCCTCGTGGCCACGGTAAAACGCGATAACGGACGCCCAGTTGTCTGCTTGCAATTTCTCCCGCTGTCTGCCGTCTGTCTTTTCTCGTCTGTAGGACAATATACCGGTCGTCCGCCGCCGTGGTTGCTCGTGGACGACCACTGCTAAACTCTCGGACAGCTGTTCCTGTCGTTTGAAATGCTCTCCAAGCTCGTGAAACGATGCTGTGAGCGATTGAACTCCTCGACAACACTAGTCACACTTCGATCTTCTTCCAACTTCCCAATTACGCGACCTCGGGTAAAGTCATCTAGATGTCGTCTACTGGATTGCCTGTTGGCCAAATCACACGGTGACAGACTTGATGTCGTTTAAACTGATGTGCACCGTGCAATAGCTTTCACCAAATTGCTGAGCGCACAGTGTGGTTTATACCGTTCTGATCCCCCCCCGCCCCTACGTCATGCTGCATATATGCGCATGCCCGACCGTACCGGACCCTAGTCTATCTCCTGAGTGGTCTTTTGGTCCGTTCTACCTGCTCGCTCCGCTGTTATGCTAATTTCTCCTCTTCGTCCTTAATTTTTGCACACCAGTGTATTTTACAGTCACATGATACGTTCAAAATTTCAAAGGAAATGATGATATCGAGTCCGTAAGCATAATGTCATGTCTGTTACTTCAACTTCAATGTATGCTACTTAAAATTACACAGGAAGCATTATTCCTGCTTATATCAGTTCTATCCAGACGGAACATTTATGCCATGTAGGAACACTTTTTGCATCATAGAAAGCCCTGTAGAAGTAGAAAAACTTTTAGTTATGTTAGGTTTTTTGAAATCTAAAGATATGTTAGGTTTTTGAAATCTAAAGATATGTTAGGTTTTTGAAATCTAAAGATATGTAAAATATTTGAAATCTAAAGGAAGACACTTGGAAATCTTGTAGATTGATTTTCTTTTTTTGTCTGAGTTGCAGTGGCGGATGTTTGACGAAATTCCAAAAGTGGAGTTTGGTAGAAGTAAAAATAATTCCTACGCCATTTTTACGTGAACGTATAAACGGCAATTGTTTAATCTCTCGAAAGGAACAACGTAATTGCACAAAAATATATATATTAGATATCAGCAATAGCGCTTTGTTGTCATTATATCTATAACAATAAAAGATAATCTTTGTGTATGCGTATGTGTGCGTGTACGTCATACATAATTCAACGGAAAATGAGGTGGACACTCCAAAATTTGTAAGATTATTTTGAGTTTTGCCTAAATTGTTGCAGACGAATTCAATTCAAAAACCCAAAAGTTGTATTGCTAAATTTACTATGCTATTTCTTCGGAAAAAAGAGGAAAGGAGAAGAGAAAGCGCATGTAATTTTGAAGCCACCGCCGACGAGCGTGCACTGCGATTACGAAAATGTTCGGGTCTCTTGCACATCAGGAGAAACAAAAGATTTTACGTTATTTGGGCACTTTTGCTTCAGGCGTGGTCACAATGGCCGAGGATCTACGTCGCACTCAAGATGAAGCGCTACTGGACTTTCACGCATTTTGTTGAGTTGGGAAAATTATTTTACCTACGGTTCACAGAAAATTACACCTGGTGCATTTGCCAAATAATTATTCTCTGCAGTATAATATAACGACAACTGTAAATACTTTAAAATAGAATCTATTAATATAGGATCCTAAGTTTTATTTTCTATTAATTCATTCTGAAATCCCCAGTATGTCAATAAGGTTAAAATTAGTAAGAAAAAGAAATTTGGAGCTGTAGATAGACTAACAAATACATATATGATCGATGAAGAAACGGGTTTCAATCCGCCCAATTAATGTGAAAGACAATAAAAATAAAAAGTGAACTCCGTTTATTAGGCGTATAAAATAAGGGATCAAAAGATGCCAGCTTTCACTACCTCCGGGTAGCTTCGTTAGGCATTTAGTAGTTAAAGATCGCAGAAGCAACTGGAACAAATGTATTTCTAAGAATATAATTAAATTCAAAATAAGTAAAACACTTGCACGATGCCACGGATTGTTTGATCCCAGGACCGGGTGGTGGTCAACTTCTAGAAGCCGGTGCCATATGAAAGGAAGGCTCGTTGTTACATCTTTGTTACACACATTCCGTCGCGTGATGATCTCGATGGTTTCGCGAAGCGCAGTAACTCTTGCGCTGACGTAAGGCGCTAGTTTCTTAAAATCTCCCCATCTGGGAACTGCCCTTTCAGATGCAACATCACGGGCTAGTGCCGTCGTAAGCTTTCCGGCCTTAACGTCCCTTTGGTGTTCAGAAAAACGGATCTGGAAGGATCTTTTTGTCATCCCGATGTAGGACCTAACGGATGCGTCAGGGTAATTCAAAGGAATAGCACAGACTCCGGCTTCAGTGAGCGTAGAAGGTGATGCGCGCTGGTCTGCTGCGAGGATATCTGACAAAGGTCTAGGAGCTGTTACGCCGATATCATAACCTAGTCTTCGGAGAGCATTCTTCAGGAAGTACGTTAGCCTAGGAATGTAGGGAATCGAACCCACGAACCGATCTGGCTGTGCCGTGGGGTTGGCACGAGGCTATGCAAGAGCAGTTTTTGCAGCCTTTCTGACTATTTGGTCGATTGTGATCATGTCGTATCCCGCTGCAGCCGCTAGGTTACTAATGCTACGGATCTCCTCCTCGCATTTGGCCTTGTTCGATGAGAGTTCGAAAGCTCGCTTTGCTCTGTACTTAAAAAGGACATATTTGCGTGCGGCCGGGCCTGCTGAGTCAGGGAGTATGGGGTTGTCCACTTGGGTGGGTTTGAAGTAGACCTCTGTGCTAAGAGCACCAGAGGGTAATCTTCTTACTAGTACATCCAGAAAAGGTAATGCACCTTCGGACTCATAATCTGCTGTGAATTTAATATCTGGGTGCGCATCGTTCATTCTGGCGAGAAAATCACTTAGGTTGGCTTGTATATGCTGCCAAACAAAGAAAATGTCGTCAGCGTACCTCAACCATATTTTAGGAACTGTGGCCGACGATTACAAGAGTTCATTTTCGAGAGGTCGGAGGACCGCTTCAGCAAGGACCGCCGACATCGAGAACCCCTTTGTTTTGTTTGTAAATTCTGGATCGGAAGCTGAAAAAATTTGAGTCTGTCACTGCGTCCAGTAATTTGGAAATACCTTCCACAGTTTCCGAAGGGTACAGGTTCGAGTCAGCGATAGAGCGCTTCAGGTTTGTGGTGGCTTCATGCACCGGCACTGAGGGGTATAAAGATTCGATGTCAAAGCTTCCAATTATGTCGCCTGGAGATACTGTCGTACATCTCACTCTGGAAACGAAGTCAGTTGGAGAGAGTAGGGCACCTTCGGCTATCGGTAGGAACGGCCGCAAGAAGGACGAGAATGCCTTTTCCCAAATTAGCTGAAGGGGCGCATTTCCTGCTGACAATAGGTCTGATTGGATTGCAGTGCTTGTGATGTTTAAGTCGAGCAAAAAGGAAAGGAACCTTAGGTCCCGGAGGGATCTTGGCAGCCCTTCTAAGTACTTCAGGTAGCGCCTTCATTCTTGCTATTCGCTTAATCCTGGCCACCCACTTGTTAAGCGGATTTACCGCTTGCAGAATGGAATCAGACAGGGTGATGAACTCCTCCAGCTTCCTGTAGTAGTCGGATTCGTCCATTACTGCAATTTTCCCGGACCACCACACAGTAACAAATCAGATTGTTTAGATTGTAGCTTGAAAAATATACCAGAACAGCGCCAGGCACAATTCTACTGCTAACAAACAAGAAAAGCCCAAAATGGCAAGAACAGATAATGGTCAAAATTAACTGGAAAATAATTTCATTATATAATTTCATTTTAAGGAAAATAATTTCATTACTGGAAAATAATTTCATTTAAGTTCATGATGCTTAGAAATGTTTGAAAACGGAGAAGATTTTTGAGTGGAATGTACCTGTAGAAGTGTGGAAAGCATTATATTTCGTTTTGGGGATGTTGGATTCTTTTCCTCCCAATGAATGAAGATACAATGTGTCCTTATCCACTTACAGAGATTGAGAAATGTGAAAGAATGCAACAGCTACAGAGGTATGAAATTAATTTTGCACACTATACAGGTACAGAAAAAATATTGTATAAGGAATTCACAGATGTAGAAATAGCTGAAGATTGCACTGGATTTACATCTCGAAGAAGTACACATCACGGAGTAATAAAAAAGAAAGAAAATCATGATAGCGTTTGGTACGAAAATAATAGTAAAGACATAAGGAATTGCCTAAAGGGGGGGGGGTTGTACCACGGAATACAGCCCGCAAATTTCGCCATTTCTCTATTTTCAACCGATTCCTTTTTTCTGCATAGTTAACTGGATTTTCTTCGAAGAGTACAAAGTATGAGTGCAATTGATTTCGGGGAGGTACAATGTAGTAAGCTTCAGCTTGTGCCATTTGAACTTGAAACATCTTTCTCACGGCCAACGCATTACTTCTTTTCTCACGTTTGGGTTCTACCGGGGAAGACTGAATGCGTTAGTGGAATGAAATAACGCAAGTGTCACCGTTTAAGCAGTTTTATTTTCTGTCAATGCATTACATCCAATTTGTACTCATCGTTGGGATGAATTAATCCTATCAAGAGGCAAGGGACATTCACAGCTTGATGTTTTCTTCTGAATAGATTGACAAAAGAAAAGCTTCTGATACGTTATGGAGATGGCTATCTTTTTTCAATGCACACGGAAGCTTTTACTTGACTAGAATGGGGTTACAATTGTGTCTACCTTATATGCATCATAAAGCAAGCGTATGTTTACATAATTAAGAAGAGCATTATGGTGGGAATAATTTAAAGCATGATGAAACGCCAGTTAAAGAATAAGGCATGATTAATTAATGAGTAAAGTAAAATCTAATCATTGGTTAAAGGTTATTTGATGTATACCGTGTATTGACAATGGGAAAAAGGGTACTGAAATGTGTTCAGCACGCTTAAAGACCATCTGAAACCGTAACCGTAATAAAGAAAACAGACCTTGAGAAACGCAGAAGATAAGAGTCAGTTTCTAATATCATTTCTCAGCAAGGATGAATGAAGTATGATGTGCTCATCATAAATTGCAAATGGGGTTACGCGACCTAACGACCAGAAGGGAGGAGTCACTGAAACCATTTACAAGAAACCGGTCTTTATTTTAGAAACTTCACGATACTTCAGATTCACAAAACATTACAACAGATCACATCAGAACAATTCACAATACTGAATCAACTTAGGTTCGATGTGTTTACATCTAATCTACCAATTACAACAAATAGTTGCAGTAATATATCCACATCACACCACAACATTACACCACACTTTTCGCTGTTTGCTCAAACATTATATAGCTCGCTCTTATTATGTCAACACACAAACGTCACTCAACCTGACCTCGTGTTTGATGCCACAAAACATTCAGTGAGCGAGAAAAATATAACGTTAAAGTTAAAACGCTTGAAGAGAGTGAACTCAAAATTTACATAGAGAAAGAAACTTAAAATGAAAGTTAAATTAGAATATACGTTATACAACTCTTCATAACTCGTACATTTGGCCTCCTCACCTATCTTTTAATAGAGAAGAACATCACTAATACTCCAGTTCTGAGAAACAATTCGTGATTTCCAATCCCTTTGACCGAATTTGGTTGCCAATGATTATATCATTGTCACTGCTTCTATGCTTCAACGTCTCAGCTGCTGTACCATGGAGTTCCGAGGACTTACTGCTTAACTCTCAGTCGCTATGCTAATCTCTTCTCTTGAGATCTCTGCAAGGATTACTTCTTTCACTGTGACACCATTTACTTCTTTTCCGAAACCATCTGTGCTAAGTATTCTGACCGAAGTATTCACTCCATCTTTCATTTAACTCACAAGGTTTCCAGGTATGCACATAATCATAATTGCACTGCCGGAAAGTGAAAAAAGAGCACCATTAAAAATTGCAGCTGAAAAATGGATTCTATGAGATTTATGTCGCAGCAACAACTTGCTAAGAAAAGAAAGTGATCACATGTGTGAAGTTATTCCAATGTTTATTTTATCTTTTAATTCGTACTACAGTGTACAGAAGGCACATTTTAATAAGGTGTTGCACCTCCTCCAGCAGAAATACAAGCTTCCAATCTGGCATGCAGTCGGTCGTACATATGCTGGATATCACCCTTGGGGATAGCATTCCATGCGCTTTCAACTTGGACGCTTAATTCAGCGATGGCCGCTGCCTGCCGGGGTCCGCGGAAGAGTCTTTGTCCAATCCAGTCCTAGCATGCTCGATTGGAGACAAGTCCGGAGATTGTGCTGGCCAAGAGAGTTGATGCACAGCCTGAAGAGCATGTTGAGTTGTCCGGGCAGAGCGCGGGCGGGTGTTATCCTGCTGGAATATGGAACCGGAAATCTCACTCAAAAATGGCAAGACGACCGGCTGCACCATGTCGCTGACGTACGTACTGCTGTTCAGTGTACCCCGTACAAACACGAGTCTCGTACGAGAGTAATAGCTAATCGCTCCCCACACCATGATGCCCGGCATGAAGCCTGAGTGTCGTTGGCGGATGCACGATGGTAGCAGCCGCTCATCTTGTCGCATTCGGACGCGTACACGGCCTTCAGATGCTCCCAAGCAGAATCGGCTTTAATCACTGAAGACCACTGACCGCCATTCTTCCCTCCAATGAAATCGTCCTTGGCACCACCGCAAACGTGCTCAACGGTGACCAGGGGCCAGTGGTAACCGTGCCTATGGCACGTGTGCCCTTAGTCCTGCTTGCAACAAAAGATTCTGTATCGTTCTGGTAGACACGCTTTGTATGACAGAGGACCAAATATGTGACGGCGTAGCCGTTCGCCCCGACAACGCCGCCCTCCTGATACGCCGACACTCTCGTGCGTCCGTAACTCTGAGTTGACCGGAACCATGTCTGCGAGTATGCCAATGCTCTTCGGACATTACCAAGGCCACAGTGACGTCCGCAGTGACGTCATTATTTCATCCAATGACATTCCAACTTGGATCACAGTTTCTGCTGCTCTTAACAAATAACATATTAAAATATGGCGTTCCTACCGGCATTTCTTCTTTGTGTTCTTTTTTGGCTTTTCAGAAGTGTATATTAGTACTAGTAAAATATCGGGAATCCCTCTGGCTCAGTTGTCTAAGGAGCATTCTTCCAAATAATCCCAGGTCCGAGTTCTAGATGAAGCATGGGTAGTGTGTTCGTGTTACGGTACTCGCTTTCTCTCTCCCTTCTCTGGAACCGGTGACCCCAAGTTAAGGACGCGCGTCTCCTAGTTGCCCTTAGATTATGTCACAATGGTCGTTAACCTCCAACCAGCCTCCCGCCCCCTTTCCCCCAAGAATTCACTAATCTTTTAGACTGTCCCTTTGTTCGCCGAACAATTTTTCGATATTGCAAAGGAGAAAAGATTTCTGCATCTTACTACATTTCATACTGTAAATTACGAAATCTGGTTTTAAAAGTCCGGTTTTGAAGATTCAATGATGCACAACTTTCCACCTTCCCTTTGTCTGAACCGGCGGTATGATTACATAATGACAATTTTCAACATTTATTCTGATAGTCGTATTTACTTTTTATGGTAGTGCATATGGTGATCCGGAAAAGTTTCATGCTGTCTGATACACGTTGCGCCCTATACCGGAGATTAAGGTAAACCATGGATAAAACTGTTATAGGTAAAATGTATGTAGCCTTCGCATTAGTTTTTAAAATATCATAGTGGCTTGTAAATTTCAAATATCTTGAAAACCATATGCAGTTTCAGTAAAAACAAATGCTCGTCTGAGTTAAATCGATATTTATTTAGGTTTATTTATTTATTTCATTTAAAGCTCAGGTATCCCTCTGCTTTGACTTAAACACTCGATATTATTATCTTTTTGCATTTAATCTGCATTGCGCATATGTATTTGAATGGAAAGTTACGTCTGTTTTTCAATGATACAAACTGTGTGATGTTATCGCAATCAAAGCAATTTATATGCGAGACAGTTTTTCCTTTTCTTTTTTCTTTCATTTCTTCCTCTTATTTTACATCTTCCTTTCTCTAAGCCCAAGTTTGGATGGAATCTCATTCCTCCTGTGACGTGCTCTTCTTTCGTTCATTTATCTGATAGTCAACAGGGCGGAAAATCACTTGCGAGAAAATGGAGTTATTTAGTTGATACAATGTATTTGTGTCTGCGTTTTTGTTAATTGGTTGGTTTTATCTGCTGTTCTGAAAGCTTAATGAAATTATACTCCATTGTTCCCTCGTGTTCCTCACTCGTGTTTTGTTCTCTCGTAATCATCAGTTAGATAGCGAGCTAGCGTGTTTTTCTGTGCCTTTTTACTAATTGAATAAAATACACTATGCAAATAAAGTACTCCTGGTATATTTTCGCAAATGCTTCGGAAAAAGCAATCAGTTTTCTAATTTATGTGTGTGATTGAAATTTTATACATTTCTTTGTTTCAGTTAAAAAATCAAGAGAAATATCCTCTTTCTAGATGCGGAAAACTCTCGATTGCCTCTTGCGAGAAGTTTTCTTCTGAGCAAGATACTTAGACAAGTGCAAAGGTTCATTCCACATCACAGATCAGACCGAGTGAACAATATATGTCTGTATTTTCTATTTCTTCTGGACCGGCTGACCAATAAATAGTATCTCCTTGTGAAAGCCATGCATCATTTATTTAACTGGTGTCAGCAATATTCTGTAATCCTCAGATGCTAGATTGAACGCACAACCTCAGGAGGCTGACATAGTAGAATGAAAACAAAACTTAACAAAACTGGTTTATGGAAAAAAACCCGTTCATGCCGTTCAAAAAAGAAAGTATCGTTTTCCGTTATACTACAGAATGTAGATATAAATAATATAAAAGCACCATAGGGTAGAACCTCTTTTGCGAAGTTTTAATGCTAAAATACCAGATTGCCTTACCTACCTGCTTCTATATGCAGATTAGTTCACAAAATTTGAATGCCATTAAATATTGCCAAAATTGTGCAAGTTAGGCAACAAAATGAACAATAACGTAAACGGCCGCAGAAGTGGCACACTTCTTGAGAAACTCAAACTCCCATTACACAATATGCAATTTTCTGTTTTAGAAAACACGAATATGTTCGTAATTACCTATTCGTGGGAGCAACAGCTATATTTGACTTTGTGCATGGGGATGAAATGTTTGGTCGAACGAAATTCTTTTCTGTGTTTTCGATTGCCGATACTTAGTAAAAGCACTGCAAGCATTTCTCACATTCCAAGAATTAGTGTCCGTGAACTGTGTCTTAGTTAATTCGAAATATTTTCTTTTATGTGTCAGATCGCGAGTAACTCAATAGACTTTCACATGTCACAATATTTAGTATGAGACGTATTTGCTCACTGACTAAGCTGCACTGCTTCCCAATGATTTTCCCTTTCCGTAAACATATCAAAGAATAAGGAGCACATACGCAAGAACATGCCTTAGTTGTTCAACAGATGCACATAAATGTAATATTGCATCCCTTTAAATTGCTCGTTCAGTTTTATTGTAAATAGGTATTCATTTCATTTAAGCCAAAAACTGTAGCGCTAGAGTGTGTAAATTTAAACGAGAGATCTGCACTACAGAAGATGATTTCCAATTTAGGTTACTCGTGCATCATTGCTTGACAGCGGTGACGTTCCTCTGTTCTTGAGCTGCTGGGGTACCTGATACTTGATAAAAAGCTACGTCAGCTTCAAATATTCACCAGTTAATCCGGAAAGTTTCTATAAGGGTGAAAGTGCGTACTATCCACCTGAATGGTCAAGTGGTAAAAAGCTCAAATCTCTGGCTGATCGCCCTAGGTGTGGTCTTCGCTCGAGTCCCGGATATGTCATGGATGGTATGTTTGTTGTAGATCAGTAGTGGTATGTTTGTCGTATGGCTCTGGTTTTGTTTCTTTCCAGGAGTTAGTAAGGTTATTGACGGGTGACTTTTTACTACTGTTTAAAAGCATAACATACAAACGCTAAGCCGAAGCCAACCAAAAGCAGAAAAAAAAAGAAACACAATTTGTTTTCTCTCGTTTGAGGAAAAACTGAACAACGCCTAGGTTTAGTACGCTGCCCCCAGTAGCACAGTGGTTTAAACTCCAGCTAATGATCATTAGTCTGAGTTGGGTCCTGGTTCGAATCCCGGTGAAGCATGGATGTTGCGTTTGTCTAACTGTACTAGCTCCCTCCCTTCCCTGGAACCAGTGGCCTTAAATTAGGTAAGGGCGACTGCTTATAGCCCATTGAGATATTAACGGCGGGCGTTTTACCCTCAATCAAAAAAAAAAAAGTTTGGTAACAACGATATAAGTGTTGGAGGAGCCAATTGATAAATGTGAAATTACAACCATCGGTGAATTTTATTATTCGAATTGAATGTTTTTTCAATCACATGGTGTTTCAATTGGAAAAAATAATATTCCTGAAAGAATTGGTTTCATCCAACTAATAAATATGTGCATTTATTAACATATTCGGAAGAGCTAATCTTTTGAATTATGTAAAAGGTTTTTGTCTTCTACCTCCACCAAGAATTGTAGTGACATATTTTCAGGATTGTTTGATTCTTCTCACTGGTGGGTCCTTTGACCATCATTCTCTTTGTTGTTCTAGCAAGAGTGTGAGGCAGGCAGTAGCAAAACATAAAATACGATTGCGCAATAAGCAGCAGGAGCATGACTTTTTTAAAAATCTTACTGTCTTTTCTTCTGTATCAGTCATGCACATTTATCAGGCAATGTCATATACTGTGTTTATCAGGTAATATTATATACATGTATTTATGATGTAGAGCAACTCATTTTAACTGAGGAAATGTATTATAATTGCTTTTAAAAAGACAGACATTTCGGTTGAAAACAGTTTTGTTTGTGTGTAAAGCAGAATTATCACACATGTTTATTATTCTGTTTCCACAGTGCGCTTCCACATTCAACATCAGAGTTCGAAAGGTATTGTCAGCTCTGCAATGCACAGTAACTCGTCGTATTTCGTCGCAAGAACAAAATAAATTGAATGAAATACATCTTGTGCGCGTTCAAAGATTCATTCTTCAGGAATTAGGATATTGGGGAGGGTGATAATGGGGAAATCGAGCAGTCCTTGTTGAATTGGAAAGCAGTATTGTCGTGTCTTCCAAGAGAAACGGCTGCGATGTGATGGCTGTCGACCCTAATTAGGACAAGATACGCATTCGTAATAGATAGAAGTTGACGTGATACAGGAAAGTACCACGTTTACATTCTTTTGAGTCTTTCTTTGATGATCTCTCTTCGTTTCATGTAAGAATGAAACGTCACGCAACGTTTCCCATAATCTTGTAAGATTTGTGATCGCTTCCGATTATGTCTTTGCTAAATGCTCCGTCGATGTTAACATTGGTTTATCAGCAAGCGTTATTGATCTCTTTCTCTGAATTAACCTGGGGAAAATATGCAGATGGCCAGAAGACACTAAAACGCCACGTGTACACACATTCATCTAAATATCGAGTGGCCCAGTAAAATTTCCCCTGATCGAACAGTCGTGCTCACCTAGTTTGATCAGAAAAGATGTACAATTCAGATGCACATTAATAACAGATCAGGAAAATTCTGGGTTATCTTCACTTAAATTATATAATTCTGAACAACATAACTCTTAAAGTTGGAAATTAAAAAAGAAGGTTAAAGAAAAAAACAGCGGTTTTGTTTCAAATCCATTATTTTCATATCATAGGCAACGTGGGTAACTCGAATCGCAAAAATTGCACAATTACATAGTTCTAAAATTCGAATAAGGCAAAAAAAAAAAAAAATCAGAGAAGTATTTGAAGTTCGATTTATCCAGGAATTCGATTTAGCCAAGTTCGAATTAAATAAGGTACAATGCATTACGATTTGTGCAATACATAATGTAAATGATTATCAATCACATAACATGGGATTTTCATGCCAAATCTTGGATCTGATGTAGTGTGATTTCCTCTTCGAATGACTTATGGCAAACAGATTTCGGAAATTTCTGCATGCTGAAGTTTCCTAAAATGGGACATACGAAGTACCAAAGTAGCTAATAGGGATCCAGAATGTGATTTTAAACAAGTTCACACTGACTTATAGTAGGCTAATAAATTGTTGGGCACAAATACATAATAAACCACACAAACTATTGTGCTTGCTGACTGAATAACACTGCTTTCGAAATGAAGATTATTCCGCACAAATTTATGGCTTTAGTTAACTACAAAATTAGTACTTCCGGCACGGAAGTACTAATTTTTATGCCTTCAGAACCGTGTGTTTATAGTTTTTTTCAGTAACAAATTACTTTTCTACAGTATCACACTAAAGTTTAAATGAATTCAATGTTTTTAGCATAATAATTTTAACATCTTGAGGGAAAGGACTAATTTAAAATTATTATTCTAAAAACTCTGTAGTCTGTTTCAATTTTTCTGAGAATTTGAACTTTACATATTTTTAATGAAAAACTGAGTGGTATAAATTTTCCACGCTCTTGAACTGAGAAATATTGAAACGTCTATGTTTTCTTTTAATTTCTGAAAAACACCTTGTTGCCAGTAGCTTGGTATCTACATCGTATCTCTATCAACTCGCATATACTCTGCCTTAGGAAGAACTTGTTGCAGAATATTTAAGAAATGACGTACCCATAGATCGAACCAACGCCGGGATCGATCATTTAATTACGTCATTGCTTCACACTTTATCTATAGTTAAACAGTGCATTCATTAGAATTATCCTTTATTTGTGTTTTATTTATCAAAATAAAAAATTTGGTTTTACTTATCAGTTAGTTAATGATTCGGTTGAAACGCGCATTCACTGAATCATAGAACATACTTTCTTCCATATGTTAAAATGTCTGAAACATATTTTCTCCTACATATTATAAAAGGGCAACAACAGAAGAAAATAAGGGGCAGTAAAGAAAAATATAAATATTTGAAGAATTAGTTGAAAATTAGCGCAACCCAAGGGAATGCTGAAATTTCAAATAAAAGTACATAGAAGTGAAAATATTATTACCTGAGTCCTAACGTTAAATGTGTCCAACTATAAAGTACTTTCAGCGTATCACTCTCAGTATCCGGGCACTGAGAGAGAGACATTTCTTAGCTGTCGAATACTTTGCTGCATTTCTCAGCCCGATCACAAATGAAGTCTTGATGTTTCTTGTAGTATCATTTTTTATTTTCTCTTGGCAACAACATTTCTTACATTTTTTTCTTGCATGTCAGAGAAAATGACTGACATTGTTGAATTCGGAAATTCAGTCTGGTATATTCGTGTACTGTTCATCCAAAGCTCTTAATTTATCATTTCTTTCAGTGTGTAGTTTCACTCTTATTTGATCACATGTAAATTCCTGGATTGTGTGATATGTTAGACGGATAATTATTCATCACCGGGAAATATCTGCGCAATAACTCTTTACTGCAAACTGTCTGGAATACGTGTTACTGTCTTTTCAGAGATCAAAAGAGCAATTTGTTGGGTGCTAAATCAAGATTTTTTGGGTCTGTGTCAAAAATGTGTGATGTAATATAAATTATTTGTGTATATAAGAAAAATATATACACAACCTTTCCATGACACTTTCTTTCTGTTCTTGTTTTCTACAAAGCTTCCCATACCTATCACGAAAGCTGCTACAAAATGGGTATGGGAATTTTTTCTTTAAATATACAAGTTATTTTTTATGGACACCTATTGCAGTTCTTACGAAATATCTCTTGTTAGTAATCGTTAACAATAGAACTGCACTTTGGCAATTTGAAAAATATTAAGAAGTTAATAACTTTTTATGTTCGCTCTGTTGATGAATGTTAGGAAAACACATCAATTATTAAATTTTGAATTCAGTGTGAAGAAAGTTGTACTTGAGCTGACGTTTGGTAGAATTAAACTGAAAATTGGATTGAATAACGGAAAATGTGAGGCTCTCGTGTCCGTTAAAGAGATAAATTCAGTTGAAATAGATGAACAAAGATACGCAATTACGAAAAGCTGGGAAATTGCAGAAACCGTTAGATAAAATATCACTTCATTTACTTTTTAATTTGTAAAATAGTAAAGCAAAAACTTAATCGAAAAGTAACTGCCGAGAATAAAAAAATTGAATTGGAACACATTATTTCAAAGAATATTATTACTTCTTACTTGGAGCTAAGAATAAATCTTTGGATTCAGAGGTAGGACGATCACATTTATTTGGCATGATTGAAAGCTCGATTTAACTGGCATACCTGAAAGCCCGATTTAACTGTACATACCTACAACAGCTTCCGTGGTGTTTAAAATCAATTTTCGAATTTTCTATGAGTGTTGAAATAAAATAAGCTGTTTAAACCACTAATTGTCATGACATTATCAAGCCCGAAATGGTATAATTTGTGAAAAAGAAGACAAAGAGTATTTTATTTATTTCATCTGATTTTCCGAAGAAAAGTGACATGCTAGACGGCCACAATGCGCAAATGTGGTTCCCAATAAATACATAACCTTAACTTACTAAGAATGTCTTACCTTTCAGTGCTGAAGCAGTTTCATAAAATTGGTCCTCGGCAACTTTCTGTTAGCTGGATACGTTAGACTCAAATTCTTCCCATTATAGGTACCCGAAAAATACATCATCATCATCATAATTGTCCACCATTATCAATCCACTGCTGGATGAAAGTCTCCCCAAGTTTCCTCCACAATGGTCTGTCTTGTGCCAGTCTCCTCCATGTCCCTTCCGCATACTTTCGAATTTCATCCACCTTTCTCCCATGTGGTCTTCTTCTGGGTCTTTTCCTGTCCTTTGGAATCCAATCTAAAATTTCGGCTGTCCTTCGATGGTCTGTCGTTCTGGCAGTATGTCCAGCCCATTGCCATTTCAGGGATTTAACTCTGATCATGATGTCTTCCACTCTTGTCATTTTTCGGATCCACGAGTTCCTCTTCTTATCTTTCCTGGTTACACCAAGCATGCACCTCTCCATTCTTATTTGAGCTGTCTGCAGCGTTTGTATGTCTCTTTTAGTTAAGGTCCACGTCTCTGCACAATACGTAAGTACTGGAATTATGCATTGATCAAACATTTTTCTTTTAAGACATAATAGCATATTACTCTTGAAAATTATGCTGTTTCTTCCAAAAGCTCTCCAGGCAAGTTTTGTACGCCTAATTAATTTCTTCATCAATGTGACCCTCACTTGATATCTGCTGTCCAAGATAAACGTACGTGTCTGTTATCTCCAGCTTTTTTCCATCAATGGATAAATCTTCATTTCTTGTAAAAGCATTGAACATCACTTTTGTCTTCTGAAAGTTCATTTTAAATCCCACTTCTTTACTATTGTCAGCAAGTTCCTGGATCATACTCTGCAGTTCTGATGGGGTAGTTGCAAAAATGACTACGTCATCAGCAAAACGAAGGTGGGTTAGATAATCTCCATTAATCTTTATCCCTTTGTTTTCCCAGTTCAGTGATTGAAAGACATTTTCCAATGTCGCATTAAAGAGCTTCGGAGATATGGTGTCACCTTGTCTCACTCCCTTTCCAATTTTTATATGTGTTGTATTTTCAAACAGCCGAATCTTTGCACTTGCATTTTCATAGATGTTATTAATGATATTAATGTATGCATCTTGAATACCGCAGGATTTCAGAGCCATTGTAACTGCTGATGGTTTCACCTAATCAAAGGCTTTTTCATAATCGATAAAAGCCATGCACAATGGAAGTTCATATTCCCTCGCTCTTTCAATTAGTTCTCTCAGTACGTGGATATGATCTATTGTGCTGTAGCCACTCCTGAATCCAGCTTGCTCTCTCGGTTGAGCCATGTCCAGTGTTACCTTCAAGCAGTGTGAAAGAACTTTAGTGAAGATTTTATAAACCACTGATAGGAGGCTAATAGGTCTGTAGTTTCTGAGATCCACAATGTCACATTTTTTATGTAGAAGGATCATTGTAGCGTTGATCCAATCCTCAGGAATCTTCCCTTCATTAAGGCATCGAGTGAAAATTTGGGCGAGTACTGTTTCGATTTCTCCACTTGCTTCTTGTATGATGTCTACAGTAATTCCATCTTCTCCTGGAGCTTTTCCACGCTTCATGTTCTTGATTGCAAGTGCACCTTCTGTTGGGAGGACTGGAAGAACTCTGGTACTGGTACCTTTCATGATGTCTGGAGTACATGTATCATCCCTTTCATATAATTTGGAGTAGAAATCTTTCACTCTTGACAAAATTTCGCCTCTATTCCTTGTTACAGAACCATCTTCTTTTCTCAGTGCCATAAACTGTTTTCTTCCCTTACTGAAATGTCCCTTTCCTATCGTTAGGCTTTGGTCGTTTTCAATTGCTTTCCTCACTAGTTTACAGTTGAATTTCCTTACGTCTTCAGTGATACTTTTTTGTACTGTCTCGCATAGCTCTATAAACACTGCTGGATAATTGCTAAGGACGGATCATAAACGGCTATATAGCGCATAAAAAAGTAAGTGTGGTTGAATGCCAAGTGAAATAAAATAATGTCAGAATGCCAGGACATTACAAGGAAGACAATTTATTGTGCTCTGAAATCCAGAAGGCTTTGGAACGTGTTCAAGGGACAAACAGGCCATTTTGTGCAGAATACGTAAACGTGAAAAAAAAATGCAATTACCGTCCGCAGGCGTTCCGGCGTAAGATGTCAATACGGATATCACCACCATGGAGGGAGATGCAAGATTCCACACGTCGTGTCATGCTTTGCACAACATTACCAAGCAGCTGTTGGGGTAATTTATCCCATTCCTCAGTCAGAGCACGGATGAGGGTGTCCTTTTATTATAGGGCATTGCGACCAGAAAGACTCCTCCCCAAAGCATCCCACACATTTTCAATGGGATTCAGATCTGGACAACGTGCTGGCCATACGAGGCGTTGAATATCCTCGCTCTCAAGACACTCCTGGACAGCGACTGTTCGATGACATGTTGCGTTGTCGTCCATGAAAATGAATCTATCACCGACAGCAGCACGGAACATGCGAACATGAGGTAGCAGAACATCATTAATGTATCGTTGGCCAGTCATAGTCCCAGTTGGAAGCACATAGAGGGACGTACGGCCATTGATCATGATGCCAGCCCATACCATTACACTACATGTTGGATATCGGTCCCTTTCCTGTATGTTTGCTGGACAATATGCAGTACCACTATCACGCCAGATCAGTTGTCGTCGACAATCAGACGATAGACTGTATCTACTCTCATCTGAGAAGAGGACAGCAGACCAGTCTTTATCAGTTCAATTGCGATGTTGATGGCACCATTGCAAACGGGTGGTACGGTGACGTCTGGACAATGGGATGCACACAACAGGAAGGCGGGCGTATAGTCCTCCTTCATGCAAACGTCTGGCGACAGTTTTTCGGCAGATCCGCTTGCTAGTAGCAGCCATAAACTGATTTGCTACCTCACTAGCTGTGCTGCGCCGGTGTCTTTTTGTTGATAGCACTATGTACCGATCTTCTTCGTACTATGTACCGATCTTCTTCGTACTGCGAACACGATCTCTCCCGTAACGTTTGCTACACTCTCCATTTGTTTGAAATGATTTCCAAAGCCTTGAAACAACACTGTGGCTGACGTCGAACTCCCTGGCAACATCTGTTATTTTTCGCCCTTCTTCAATCTTGCCAATAATATGGCCACGCGTAAAATCATCTAGGTGATGTCGGGAAGAAATACTGAAAATTGCAAGTTCGTCAATTGATTTTTTCCCTTTCAACTTTGCGTTTGAACAACAACGGTCAATACGCGTCAAATCTTTTATATCTCTTATCAGCGCTATGACGTCACGACCAAGTTCGGCAATCCAAAATTTGCATACGCACAACACGTCTTACTGTATCCCGCACTTATGCTAATTTCCACATTTTCCTGCCTTCCATTTTATGGTTGCTATCGTTGCTATTGTCATCCGTCCTTAGCAATTGTTCGGCAGTGTACATGCTCTTTAATGCTAGAGAACTATTCTTATAAACTCTCATGACATTTTTTTAGGGTCCCATCAGATTGTGCATGTGCAAATAAACATTCATAAGTAGAGCAGTTATTGAACAAACAACTCTGTGCAGGAATTGTACACTGAAGAGCAATTGAATTAGAGATACCTGTCTAGTGACGTATAGCACTACCTTTCGCCCTGATAACGGCGGCGATTCGTCTCGGCATAGACTCGACAGGACACCGGAAGCGTTGGGAACGCTTACGGATACACGACCCTTGAAAAAGCTCCCACAGTTCACGAAGATTTGATGGAGGGGGTCAGAGCCTCGAACATCTCTCCCGATGGTATCCCAGATGTGTTCGATGGGATTGAGTTCAGGTGATCTAGCTGGCCAAGGAAGCGAGGTCACTTCGGTGGAGTGTTCATCCAACCATTCGGATACAATTTGGGAGCGATGGCACGGTGCATTGTCTTGTTGCAGGATGAAATCCCCAGTGGGATGTTGAAGACGCTCAAACGGGAGCAAATGGTCGTCCAGGATATCCCGGTAACTTTGACTTGTGCGGGACTATGTCACACGTACCAGGGGTCCCATTTCAGTCCACGTAAACAGTCCCCAGACGAGAGTGCCACCCCCACCATCTTGAAGAATACCCTGCTGGCAAGAAGGATCCATCACTTCATGTGATTTGCGCCTTACTCGTATCCTGCCATCCGCATGTACCAACGTAAATCTCGACTCTTCAGTCCAGGCAACATTTATCCACATGTCTAGGGTCCAGTGGCGATGATCCCACGCCCATGCTAATCTTTGCACCCTGTGATATGCGGTCAGCAGCGGTACCCTCGTGGGACGATAGCTTCTGTACCCCATAGCGAGGAGATGGTTCTGGATGGTGTGGCTGCTTACACATTTTCGTGCAACAGCGTTAAATTGCCGAGTGATTTCTTGCACTGTGGCCCGTCTATCCGCTGTTACAATGCAAGCTAGCCGACGATGACCCCGCTCATCCACACGCTGTTGTCCACGGCATTTGGCCCTTGCAGGGATGATTTTACCGGATTCAGTGTACTCACAGTGCACCCGTGACACAGTGGCTCGTTAAAATCCCAGTGCCTGCACGACTCCCGAGATGGAGTGACTCATTCGTCGGGCCCAGACAATTTTCCAACGATCAAATGCGCTTAGATAATTCGTCTTACCCATAGTGCGTCTGACTCTTACTGATTCCCGTCGCATCACTCTTTATATTGTCGGCTCGCTGCATACGTCATGTCGTTTCCGTTTACAGGGCCGCCCACAGCGCTATATTTGCATAACGCCAGCTGTCTCTAATTCAATTGCTCTTTCGGGTACATAAAGAGTGTTAAAGAACCCAGAGCATAAGTGAAATCGCTGGAATTTGTTACCAATACTCATTTATCATATTTCAAAAATACAGACACACTAAAATTCGTTAATTTTTAGTGTTGATTAATTTTGTTTCTTTAACACTATTTTCGTAATTTGACCAACACGGAGACAGTGGATTAGTTCTCTGTATGACTTCAATGCATCAACACTGAATTTAAAATTTCTTCAAAATCCGAAGAACTGTCCTGCAGAGACCAGGTTTTCTAATATTCCTTCCATATTCTTACGAATCAATAAATAGCTGCTCCCATGTTTCCGTTCTTAACATAAAGTGTATCGCATTCTTTCTTTCGTTATTTTTATTTAGAGTTGATATCAGTGGGTGTTTCTTTCCATACACTTCATGTGATGGAGGTTCTAGCCAAGTAACCAGATAGTGCGTATTCTTGGTCCCTAAGGAGCTCTATAACAATGATTCAGCTCGAAGGCTTAAAATATTATTATTAGTTGATTATGCAGTTTTCTGTATCAAATTTCGGTGTTAAGCACCGAAATTTGATACAGAAAACTGCATAATCAACGAATGAGGTATAGTTTTCGATTTGTTGACTTTTTTTCGATTTTCGCAAATCATAAGACTTCCATTACAAATACGGGACGATTTCCTAATTTTTAAGAAAAAGTTCGCACTTCCACAATTTATAGTTAATATCTCAAGACCGTTGTCAAATAACGTGAATAAACCTCTTGACACAGAAACGACTAAATTTGTGACATTTATTTCTGCGTTCTAACAATCTTATCATTAATTTAAAATAAAAGCTGTAGAAATTTTTATTTGTCGGGTGCTACTAAAAGAATTTAATTTATGGGCTTGTTTAATTATAATCAGACACTACAGCTGTTTCTGCATAGTCCCCTAGAGACCAAGTGGTCTGAGATGGATCCTGATCCATGTGCCGGAGAGAGACGGATTAAGGAATGTGCTAACAAAGCTATAGCCTAGGGTCCCGCCATTACAAGTACACAGGAGGCATGCCGCTACACTAATAATATACAGCATCTCATTCTTTCTATATATATATATATATACAGTATACCATGGTGGCCGAATAGTGGACACTTTTTGAAAATTTCGTGTTTTGCAAATATGCAAGCTTATAGGAAATGTTATGTTTCAATAAATGCAAATGTTTATATGTCAACGGAAAGATAATTTAATATTGAATTCAATACAAAATATAGAATTCAAATATCTGTAGTACAAAAAAACGTATGCTTACTTTAGTTTAAGAAACAACCTCAGGTGCGATCCAGTTACGGAATGTGAGAGTAAACCCTGCTGGCCAATCACAATCCTTGTTCTGGAGACCAATAAAATAGCAGTAGCTGCGATACAGCATGTGTCAACTTGGGTAAAGCCAGTTTTCCGTTTTGTTCTGTAGAAGAAAGACGGTTATCGGCGTAAGTAAGGTACAATTGGAGATTGTGGGCATACTTTTAGTATTTCTTAAAATTTTGGGTGTAGATAATGAATGGAGAAATGGCACCAAAGGGAAGAGTTGACGAAGCAGGATTATTGCATTACGTGAATCGGATCTTTCCTAAACTGAAATTAAAAGGCAAGCAGGTGGGACAGTGACGACATCTGGAGAACGAACGTTGTGTTTATGTCATCAGGAAACAAAAGTCACTGAAAACCAAAGCAGGAGCAGGCCGAAAAAAATGCACAAAATCTGTTGATGACAGAAGAATAAAAAGGCTGCGTCTCAAGGACAGAAGAATTTCATCTGAGGCCGCCAGAAGTGAACTGTGTGCAAGAACGATATGGAGAAGAACACCATATATGAGACTAAGAGGTAGGATTTTGAGAAAAATACATATCTGAATCTACAGCAGCACAAGAAACGACTACAGTGGGAAAACGAACACACAATGGACATACCAGTGGAAGCAAGTTATTTGGAGTGACGAAAGTAAGATATATTTATTTGGTTGTGATGATGGATAATATGAGAGACGTTGAGTGGGAGAAGAGCTACATCCTGATTGCATGGAGGCAAATGTAAAGCATCCAACAAGCGTTATGATTTGGACATGTATGGAAGCAGATGATGTTGGCCGCTTTCATGTAATCAATGGCACGCTGAAAGCAATAAAATACATTGACAGCATCCTAGTTTCAAGACTGCTGCCTTTCGTTAGAGATCTCTTTATCAACAATGCAACATTTCTTTTTCATTCCGATTCAACCCCTTGCCACCCAGCTCCTTTGTTGTGAACAGTGGTTCACAGCAAAGGGCACTCCATTGTTGACCTGGACAGGAAAGAAGCCTGAGCTGAACTCGATAAAAAATTTGGGGCACCGTTTGAAAAGCCTTGTACGAATGAAGCGTCTACCAAATAAAAGGCAATTAATTGTAGCTATAATTGCATCCTGGTTCCACGTAATAGCGAAGGCAAAGCTCCAAATACTTGTTGGCTCAATGAGATGCCATCGCCTTTGTACTTTGAACAATAAATGTTACCCTACTAAAATACTGATAAAATATTGCAATCGTAAGTATCTGATATCATTTTATCGGATTGTAGTGTAGATTTATCACGATTGTAATATTCGCAGCATAACGGATTTTGTACTGCAGATATTTAAATTCTGTATTTTGTATTGAATTCAGAATTAAATTCTCTTTCACATGATACATAAACAGTTCTGCATTTGATGAAACATAATATGTCTTTATAAGCCTGCAAAGTTGCAAACCATGACATTTTCAAAAAGTCTCCACAATTTTGCCCTCATTTTTACAAGGAAGCAATAGAGGAACAGAAACCACATTCGCTGAAGTTTTCACGTAATTCCTCAGTGAAGGGAAGATCCCTAGTGATTAAAATAATGCTAAATAAAAAAGGCCTTTGGGATTCCAGAAGCTACCGATCCATCAACCTCCTACCAGTTGTTTACAAAATTCACTAAGATACTCCTGGAATTTGTAAGTCGTGGTTTTTCAGAGTGCAAAAATCCTAGAAATTTCAGACCGGTGTGCGTGTGCAGTTGAAGAATGTGTAAAGGCACGCCGGATAAGATAATAGAAAGCAGATAATTTGTAGTTCAGTGGATATGAAGAATTCATTGGATTTATAGTGGTAGCAGAAGTAAGCTTACGATATACCGCATAGGTGATAAGACAACAGAAAGCAGATAATTTCTGAACTACAAATTATCTGCTTTCTATTATTTTATCTGACTTGCCTTTACACATTCTTCAACTGCACACACACGCCGGTCAGAAATTTCTAGGATCTAGGAATTAGCTACTCGTTACAGATACTTAAATTCTGCCATCTCAAAAATAGTCAAAAAAATACGAAGACATTTGCTCACTACCTTATGTAAGGAAAGCACTTAGAAACGCTATGTGGGGTCGATTGACTACATTCTTGGAATTGTTAACATCCTAAAGAATAGCTGCAACAACAAACAATTGGACTTTGGCATACGTACTAAAAACATTCTTTCATGGGTCAAAAATGACAAGGACCCAATCAAGAAGGACAATAATTATGGTGTACACCACATTCCGTTAAAATCCATAGATGCCTCTTCCACCGACCAAGTTTATGTTGGCTCCACGATGAGGTCAATTAAAACTAGACTCTCGGAAAGTCAATATTGTTTGAAGATAAGTTCTCAATCAACTGCCCTTTCACGGCTATCCAGTAAAGGCACTCGCTTCCCAGTTTGGAATGAAACGAAGATTCTGACTACTCCACAAACAAAATTTCAAACCTTATTTGCCGCGAGCTTGCTTATACATTACTTCACTGATACAGCTTGTAATGACGACACCCCATATCAGATTCCTCAATCATGGAAACAACTTTTATAAATTATTATATTTAATATGTCTCTATAATCTTTATTGCAATCTTGTAATTTGTATTATTTTGCTGTTCAGTACACTGTAAACGTTTGTCACCTTTAAACTGTCCTTTGACGACCACGTTTTAATTTGCGATGGACAAAAGATGGGGAAAGGCAGTTAACAAGTTATGGAAAGAAATAGGGGGAGAGGAGGGAGGAGGGTGGCAGAAACTTTGGATTACTCGCACACCTGAGTTCTACGCACGAATCTACGTCATCAGGACTTCAACCTGGATAGTATATTTATCGGTGTTACTTCTATATAACTCTTTGATAGTGCTCCCATCTGATGATGGCCTTATAATAAGGCCGAAAGATCTTATGGTTTTTACTTGTAAATATTCTTTTTAACATGCGATTTTACTAAATTTAGTGATTTTTATTATCATCGGTACCTTTCATCTACTGTATAGATCGTGCATATACGGCCTACTTCAGTTGTTGCTTGCACGAGGATTAAACTCAAGTTGATAAACAGGTACTACATACTAACGCATTAAACATTTTCCTCAAATGCCGTCGGTTTTTTTCTTCATTTTTGACTTTATTCATTACGTTTAATCACGTATGCTGAATTTCATGACTAAAGAGAAGCACCAAGAAAATTATATTAATACAATGCTAAATCATTAAAATATCTAAAAATCTTACGCTTTTAATTCGTGTTCTCGTAAGACGAGTGAGAAATACATACAAGTACTTTGTTGGTATGAATGGGAAAGACATGATTTGTTGGTTTGCTGATACTTACTAGTTTGAAGGATGCACAGCGGACTAACTATCAAATCCAATGCATGTTTCTAGAGTTTCGCTTGTTAACGGACTTGTAATGATTTTAAACGTTATCAGGCCTTTGAGGCTCACTCGGATGTCTTGGCCTAGGGTCCTATACATTATGGCCTTAATCCGGCCTTGCTGCTGGATCGTGATCATACGGGTGGCTTGTGTGTTTGATGGCGCTTTCCGTGGAAACCAGTAGTTCCAAATTTGAGAGGGGAATTTCAACTGCTTACGTTTTAGAGTTGCTCCCGTTGATCGTTCAATCACGGAACTGTTACATCGTATTTGTTCAAACAGGAAACTCCAGTTCTCTAAGGGGAAGTGTCAATCGTTTCATGTTGGTTAATCTTCGTAAGGACATCCTTTTCATATTGTAATACGAATTTTGGTTTCAAAAACATCCGAGACTCGAGCTTGTGCCCAATCACGGCCATCAAATACAAAGCATGCCTGGTCGCTCACTGCTTGACGTCACCACAACCGGCCCAATTCTCTTAAATCTCTGGTCGGCTCTGATTTCTCCGTTTAGAGAAATTAGAGCCGAACACTTCCTTTTTCTCTGCTTAAATTGGTCCTTTTTTGTCACGTCACGAAGCAATCGTCCAAACCTGTTTTACATCTAGGTAGCAGTGGCTCAATTCCGTAGATTAGTCAATCCACCACCTCCGAACACTTGGTTACCGGAAGCGCACATTTGCGTTCTTTAAAAGGAATGCAGAAACTTTTGCGTGTTTGTCCCTCGTACTCTTCAGTTAACGTAGGACAATTTCAATAAATGTGGAGTGCGTACAGTCCATATTTACTACAAACTGTTACTTGATAATTCTATGAAAAATTACAACTATTTTAGTGGTAATTCTGCAAAAGACATTCCATTTTATAAATTTAGGAAAAGCCTTGGCTTTTGCGACATTTGTTGAATTGCGTGTGGAAAATGCAGAAATCTGTTTTATTTTATTATTTCCCATTTTTGCTGATTCTTAGAAAATTAGTACAACTTTTCCTGACAAATGAAACTTTCGGTCAAAAAGGCGGCCATCTTTATCAGTACCTTCGTTTATTTCATTCAAAGTTCCGCTCTATTGTAGCACATGTTGACTTCTCTATATTTGCCACTGCAGAAGGCGACACTGTGAGTGAATGGTCTGAGGCGCTTGCTTCTGGCCATTCGTCCAAGATGGGTTGGATCCTCCAATGAGGCATGGATGATGTGTCCGTCCTATGGCACTGGCTCTGTCTCTTCACTGGAACCAGTGACCCAAAATTAGGGACGGGCGACTTATGACAGCCCTTAGAGTTGCTCATAGTGATAATTAAACACGAAACAGAAGAAAAAAAGATTGCAAAATACATTAACTTTATAAGTGCAGGGTAAAGACGATCAATTATGTTGCGCCATAGCCAATGAAAGAAACCCTTGGTAAACTCAGGTTTTTCGATCACAACAGTCTACTTTCAGAATTTCATTTTCTGTGAATGGCAAGAATTTGATTTTGTTTTCAGAGTGACCGACGTATTGGTGTAATACTTCCTGATTTTATCTAAAAAAATGTCCAAAATGCCTTTCCAGGAAGTCGCTAAAAAGTTTCATAAGTGAGATAATCGGAAACAGATTTAGGAAGAACTGCATTTTGCTCAAGAGCCTGGGAGCAACCTGTACCCTTATTTACTTTGCCAATCGGTGGTTATGTTGCTTTAAAAACTATTAATCATGCATCACAAACTGGGAGGTTTCACCTGCCATCGGCATATTGCCGGACTTCATCATGCTCGATTACTCCTGAAGCAAGGGTCTGCCAATATAACCACTAACCAGCCAAATAAATTTTCTTCAGGTATTATGCAGTGATATCAGCGTAATGAATTTGCGACCGACACTTATTAATCTATCAGCTTTCTCATAAAATAATTCATATTCTTGTTTTAAATTAGTAAGCTGCATTTGAAGGACATCTTTCCCGATCTCGTTAACAAGTTAGCATTTCATCTCAGGTAATTCTTGCCCTTCCTGCAGAGATGTTGATTACATTTTTAATTACAGTGCAATAAATGGGAGTATGCCCAGTTGCCTTTAATTACAAAAGTGGCGAACTGTGCTCTCAGCTGTATTCTGCTCAGAAGCGAAACAAGGCTAGTAATGTGAGATGACGTAAAATCGAATTTCCCGAAACCAACAAATTAGATTATTCCTCACATCATGAACTATTCATAGCGATGGTATCATGCATTTCAAACAGATGGGTCAGAGCGTGAACTGGAATAGTTGTTTCCAATGATTTGATTTGCTAGCATATGTAAATTTAACCCTCATACTTTATGCCCGGCCGTTGCAATTTCATTTTGATTTTAGTAGTAACTACTAGTGTTAGACAGCGTTCACCAGCCTTGGTAAACTCGTATAATTAGCTGTGTTTTCAGGAGAAAGTTCTTGTATATTTTTATCGATTCGATTTCACCTGCCTCCTGAAATTTAGTGTAAGCTGCAAATTATAAATTTCCAGTGATTATGCGTGAAAAATGCCATCACAAAATAAATTGAACTGATACAACTTGCGTGCCTTCTCAATAAGGTTTATGACAAAAGAACTGATATAACATAATCCTCAGATGATACAATTTAATTAGTTTATTTACGACGAGCATAGGAGAACAATCACTGATCCTCTAAAATTTAAAGGAAACGAAAATGAAGTCAAAATGAGGAAACTTCCCTTTGCATGGACAAAGACAATATCCTACTTGTAATGTGATTCTGTGTTTTCAATCACTTTTATCTTAACCCTTTAAGCGGCCGATGCACTTGAACTAAAAGTTTCCCGAATTTTTTCTGAGCTCCTCAAACAGAATTGTTCTCATAGCGACCGGGTTATACGAAAGCTACGGCAAAATAATTCCTTTCACTATTTCATCTTAGGAATATCGACTATAAATAATGTCGCTGGTTGTAAGTGCCCCCTTACAATCCTTAATTTTACAGTATGTAGTCTGATTCCCTTATAGTCCTTTATTCCAGGCACCGTTACCAAATGAATGATTCAAAAAGAGTAGTCCCTCGGACACGGACATCATACCACCGGGTGGAGAGAAATAACATATTTTCTCTTCTTTTTAGGTTCAACGCCCTTTTTTATAGCATTATTAGCAGAAAAGGCAATCAGGAAGGAAGGATTAATGACAATCATATCCTCAAATGACCACTTAGAATGACAAACCTAAAATAAAGGCAACGCTTTCTGATGCGCAGGTTCACTTGTTCCTGTTGCGTTCGGCCCTCTTCTTTGACAGCGAAAATATTAATTCGAGCTGATTTCAGCGAATTATGCTAACCCCGAGTTAATTCGTTCTAGCCGGTTAAAGGGTTAATGAGCGGTTTCTAGTTTAATCTGTTGCATAAATTGTACTTTTTAACGGACTTTGTAGATTTTGGTCCTTCCTCGCTCTCTGGAAAACGTTTTTCCAAGGATGTCTTTCTGTGGCATACTTATTTGATTTTATTATGCATGGTTCATAAGTATATTTTAGGAAAGCTGTGATTATAACAGCAGAAATCAATTACTTATTTTTGTCTTCCGAATCACTTCAAAAGGCTATATTTTTAATTTCCTGCTCACGTAACTCATGCGGAGTAGATTCATAAGTGAAAATCCTTATGTCACTGTTCTTAAGTGAAATCTTTAAGTTTACTGTTCATAAGTTGCGGAATGCATTGGAAATTTCAATTTCGCGAAACTTATTCAATTACTCACTATGTGTCCTTCGAAATGGTTTTCTTCGGCGTTTATATGATATTTCCAGTGATTATTCCGTCGTCAGATGAAAAGTAAGAACTCTTCTCCCGTTACAGTGTTAAATTCCCGCTGTGATTTTTGTTGAATTTTTAAGATGCAGACAAATTTAGCTTATTTGCAATGTTAAAAAGGCTTCATAAAATATTCAGAACTTTACACAACAACTTTTCTAGAGAAAGTGATGTTTCAACCACATTTAGAATTTTGCGATGAAGTCTGTCGGATATCGCACTGAATTTAAATTGAGATTCTGAATTCTGACTGCAGGCTAGAACTTTCTTTGTTCTGCTAAGATTGAAATGTGTAAAAGAAGGTTGGGTGCCTTTGAATCACGAATCTCATATGTATGTTCGTCCTACCAGTAAGACTCGTCTTTTTCAAAGGCAATTTATAATATGCATGTGCGTCTGTAACTCTGTTACTCGTACTAAGCTGGAAACAAGATATAACGCAAATTCCTTTGCTCTTTGGAATTCTTGGTTTTAAATCTTGTTTTTCGCATTGATCATGTCTGTATTCAGCAGCCGTACGGGAAGTTATTGATGCAACATTAAATGCAGAGTGATACAGCAATTTGTAAAGAAGCACATTACAGTGCCATCCAGCTGGAGAAAGACCTAACAATACCTGCAGCTTCTATACATCAGTATCCATTAAACTTTTGGTTCATACCTCGTGTGATACATTTTTGTACAAAATTAAGCTAATTGTATAAGGTGATACTCTACTCACCTACTACTTAACCAGCGTCGTGGCCAAGCGATTAGTTTTTATCCCACATTCACTAAACCGCTTGGCCAGTGTGGTCAGTTAAGGCTAATTGGCTAATTGCCCCCCCCCCAGTGATTTCACAACTTAATTCTTGGCCCTAAGTCTCCGGCAGCTGGAATGTACCTAATTAGGGCAGTGGCTAATGCGACATGAATGCACAGGGTGCTAAGAATCACCAGAAGGCCGGACTAATCTACCATCCGATGTTGACCTCGGCTACATTTAACGGACGATATCTATCTTTTGATTAAAGGCTCCTTGAATCGGAGGACGTACTCCAAAGGAATAAGTGGTACATCGTCACGCTAACTGAAATACGAAGAAAAAGAGATCTCACTGAATTGAGAAGCGAACATCCCTTCTACTATCGTGAGACAGATACTGGCAGAACTAGTGGGGTCGGATTTATAATAAACAAGAAACTAAATGACAATGTTCTGGAAGTTGAAAGTTTCTAAGACAGAGCTGCGCGACTCGTTATCGAACTCTCAAAAAGATACCAGGCTCAGATTATTCAAGCTTACGCGCCCACAGCAAGTCATCCTGAGGAAAAAGTTGAAGAAATTCGGCATCTAAATAATAAAGGCAAGCAGCACTTCACGAAAATTATGAGTTATTTCAATGCAAAAACAGGGCAACAGCAACAGAATGAAATTTCGGTAGGTAACTTCGGACATGGGAACAGAAACTAGCGTGATAATACTCTCGTGGAGTTTGCAGAAGCAGAAAGAGTTTTCACTATGAACTCCCTTTTCAAGAAAATATCACATGGGATATGGACGTGGAAGCATCACAATGCAAAGCCACGTGAAATTGATTTTATTATGTGTAAAAAGGAATTTGTCATCGAAAACTGCAAGGCTGCAGTGTGCTTAACAGGTTCAACACAAGTAGTGACTAAAGAATGGTGAGATGTAAGACATACCTCAACACTAAACTCGAGCGTGGTAAGCTCATAAAACAAACAAAATGTATTGACATGACCAACCTTAAAAAAATATAATACCCTCAAATTGAAACTGAGGAACATATTCTCCGCTCTAGAAGATCTAGCATAACAAGAAGTTATGACGAAGTAAATTTCTCCATCATCTTTGTCCGCCCCGGGAATCGAATCCGGGGTCCCCTCACTCCGGAGTAAGTCGCTCTTCCAACTGAGCTACGCGGACATATACTCTCGCTGCTATCTGCCTTTATCTCATGTGCGTCCTGCGTTTCAGGCACGTCACATCTCCTCTCCCCGAAAGAGGGTCGGGGGCATGGCCCACGGGTCAGCCGGGACCATGTGTCGCTGTAGGCAGTAATCCCATGAATAACGTGCATTTGAGAAATCCCAGTCAATTTGGTGTGTGGAACGTAACATCACACATTTATTTTTCAAGGCGCTGAAGAAGGGATTCCCATTTTCCCCATCTCGCGGTGTTAAAAGAACATCACACAATTGCGAGAAACCTAACAGCCAGGTCATCCGGGAAGTTCGGGCGCCAATGTGATACATCTACCTAGACATTACGAAAGGTAACAGTACCAAAGTCCCTCAAATCCTCCCTGCAGAAGTTACATCTACAATTAAGTGTATGAAACAGGGAAAAGCTCCAGAAGAAGATGGAATTACCATGGACATTATACAAGAAGCAAGTGGAGAAATTGAAACTACACTCGTCCAACTTTTCACCAGATGTCTCAATGAAGGGAAAATTCCTGAGGATTCGAACAATTCTACAATGATCCTGCTGTATAAGAAATGTGGGATCGAGGATCTCAGGAACTGCATGCCCATCAGCCTCCTATCAGTAGTTTATAAAATTTTCACTAAGGTTCTTTTATATCGCTTGGAGGTAACATTAGACATGGCTCAACCGAGAGAACAAGCTGTATTCAGGAGTGACTACAGCACTATAAATCATATCCATGTGCTCAGAGAACCAAATGAAAAAACGAGGGAATATGAACTCCCATTATCTATGGCTTTTATCGATTATGAAAAGGCCTTTGATACCGTGAAACCAACTGCAGTTACAATGGCTGTGAAATCCTGCAGTATTGAAGATCCATACCTTAGTAATATTATTTTTGCAACCACTCCTTCAGGGCTGCAGAGTATGATCCAAGAACGTGCTGACAAGAGTAAAGAAGTCGTATTAAAAATGAACTTTCAGAAAACAAAAGTGATGTACAATGCTTTTAGAAGAAACGAAGATTTATCGATTGATGGAGAAAAGCTTCAAACAACCCTATACCTACATTTATCTTGGGCAACAGATATCAAGTGAGTGTCACATTGATGAAGAAATCAATCGGAGTATAAAACTTGGGTGGCGAATGGCAATGGACTAGACTTTTGGAAGAAACAGTACAATTTTTAAGAGCAATATGCCATTATGTCTTAACAGAAAAGAGTTTAATCAATGCATCCTTCCAGTGCTTACGTCCAAAGAAGAGACGTGGACCTTAACTGAAAAAGGCATACAAACGCTGCAGATAACTGAAAGAAGCATTGAAAGTTGTGTGCTCCGTGTAACCGTGAGAGATAAGAAGAGGAACTTATGGTTAAGAAAAATGATAGGATGGAAGACATCATGATCACAGTAAAATCCCTGAAATGGCAATGGGCTAGACGTGTTGCCAGAAGAACGGACCACCGATGGACAACCGAAATTATAAACTGGATTCCAAGAGACAGAGAAAGACACAGAAGAAGATATTATGGGAGATTGGTGGATGAAATGCGAAAACATGCGGGAGTGGCATGGAGGAGACTGGGCTAAGATAGAACGTTGTGGAAGAAACTTGAGGAAACCTTCATCCAGCAGTGTATTGATAATGGTTGTTGTTGATCATGATGACAAGGGGGTATTCTTTGGGTATGGAACCCATTGTATGAATTTCATCAAAGCATTTACATAACCGGTTGACATTCTGAAAAAGAAAAACAGTATTATCCTTTAGATATTCTAAGCATACAGTCTAAACATTCATAAGAGATTGTTTTTATGCGGAAAACATAATAGATTTGGCTGGCTGGGCCTTTAGTCTGAAGAAGAGGGCGTGCTTTTCTGGCGATATTTTTGATATTTGTTAGAACAACGTTTTTAAAACTGACAGTACTGCAGATCACTTTCCGAAAATTGTCACCTTGAGCATTGTGTTTTTGGTTTCAAATTTTCCAAGGTAGTGGCTTTTTGTTCCCCTTTATAAATCTAAAGGCCTGAAGCGTTGAATGGTAGAGTAATTTCTTATTAAAAGAAAAAAAAAGCACAAAATTTCCTACCGTCTAAGGAAATAAATACTAGGCTATCCTTCCATTTGTGGAGCAATATAATAAAGTAGTTCTTATTGTAAGTAGCATATTATGCAAAATTGTTTAATCCAACTGACACAGACAGCTCTCGATTAAACATCGACATTTTACCACACTTTGACGGTTCAATTCGTAGCGGAAATTGACTCAAATATTCATAGTTTACTTTTCTCGCAATCGCTGTGAGTTTAGAGCCTCAGGACAGACTATGTGAATGGTGCAAATGTTTCTAATGTCGTCTTTTCAAATTGTGAATGAAACTACTGATATTATAAACTGGTTAGTATTCAGCAATGAACAGCGAGACATTAAATCTTGCATCAACTTAACTTTTCCGCTCGTGAACTCGGCAGTGGTATGTCACGAAAACCCAGAGAAATTAGAAAAGAAACTATCACAAAATCCTGCGTGAAAGGCCCAAACGTTTCATTTTTCCTTTTGAGAGGCTATGATCATCCATGATTTCTTAAAATTCATTTGCCATTAAGAAACACAAATTCCGGTAGATTTTCTCATTGAAAAAAACAACTTCTTAGATTAAAAGAAGGTCTCAAAGCTCGGCATTATTGGAAAAAAATAGATGATTACCAAAACATTGGGTTAAAACGTGTGTTAATTAGGCGTTTAAGAGCATTTACGGGTTCCAGAAAAATCAGACTGGGCCTTAACTTCTTTTCCTTCCTTTTTTCTATAATTTATGTTAGTGTCGCTTGGTAAAGTACAGAATTAATTTTATTTCGATTCCATCTAGGGGTCCCGGAATCATGAAATGCTCTTCAAATTCCCTAGCCGCGACGCAGCAATTTCTGTACTTGTCCAAATAATCTTCTTGTATACTGCCATAAATGAGGTGAAAAATTACCAATGATTTGCGAAGAACAAGTTTATCATTGTCCTTCAACTCAACATACAACATGTTAAAATTTTCCACTGCTTCAGCTCTGATCTGAAATGAAAACAGACAATTATGTTTCTCCTTTTTTTATGATCAACAACACACAATTATTTTTCTCCTTTTCTTTATGATCTTCGTTTGATGCTGATCGTGATTACTGGTCATAAACGTAAGACACAAAATCAGAATTTTGAAGATTATGTTAACATTTATGGTACTACACAGTACAAAGCCAGACCATTCTTTTTAATAAACATTTCTGACGTTTTAATTTATTTCGCACCTACGTACAAATGTAAGACAGCCCCGAACGAACATATTTCCAAAATCTCAGATTTCATCGCAGAAATATAGTAGTTGTGACTACAGTTTATGTTTTGTTGCAGCGCTACATTCTTCCTTTCTTAATCGAAATTTAGGGAAACAGGTTTTAAAAATTGTTCGGATGTGCGTAATTAACATTAGGGTAAAATATCCACGAGTCATTTTGAGTGTTTGCTCGAGTCCCGGCTGAAGCACAGATGATGTGTTTGTCTTACGGCACTGGCTGTCTCCTCATTCCCAGTGCGAAAGTTAGGTACGAACGACTGCTTACAGCTCTAAGAATTGCTCACGGTGGTCTTTATGCCCAGAAGCAACAAGAACGAAAAGGAAAAAAGCCATATTTTGAATGCTTACATACGAGCTAAGTATCGCACATAAAAATATTTTATCTACAGCTAGCAGCAATATCTCCGACATTTTTCATTATAATTTTGACTCACCGGAATATTAAGATATCTGTCTGTGCTTTTAAAAAAATCCTCATTTTCTTGTTGAGAATAGAAATCAACAGGTGACTACTCTTTCTCTCTCTCTCTCTCTCTCTCTCTCTCTCTCTTTATTTAGTCGTCTGCCTGTTTTTCTATCTGTTTATGTGTAAGTTGGATATACAAATTTGTATGTAATATGCATGGCTGTTTTTTAGACACATACGCGGGCACATCAATTCTTGTCCACTTCAATAGGATCACCCACCAAATAATACTTTCATTATCATATTACACTTGTAGGCGATAAAATTACAGAAATATCAGCTGTAAGAACTGTTCTTAAGAAACTTTAAACCAAACGACATATACATACACTCACGGACAATGAAATTTGCGCACCTAAATGAAAACATGATACAACCGCGAAACTTTACCAACAGCTAGAGTGCGTGCTATTATGAAAATGATCCACGTATGGTGCGAGTGTGCATGGCCGCACACCCTGTGGTGGCGCTGCAAGCAGGAACCGGCAGCCTTATAAACCAGCGTGTAGTCGATGCTCCATGAAAGTAAAAAGTGCCAGCCCACGCAAGCAAGAGTGCAGATTGACATGAATGCCGGATAGACGATAGAGACATCGATTTACGCAACTTGCAGACTTTGAGGGAGGCCCGATAATCGGACTAAAACCCGCAGGGTGGTCGGTGTGCCGTCTAACCCACCACGTGGATCGTTCAGACTATACCGTTGGGCTGTGTTGGGAGAGCAGTGGAGACGTGACGGCACTGCCACATGGCGTAGCGGCTATGGACGGACCAGGAGGACAACCGGTACAGAGGATCGACGGATCGCGCGCCAGGCACGAACGAACCCCACGGGGATCCGATCAACCACACAGGCAGATGTAGCGGCTTCTCTGTGCCCACGAACCGTTTCCCGACGCCTCGCGGAAGCAAATCTGCGCCAGCGCCCCTTACGTGTGCTGCCATTAGCACAGGAACATCGCCGGCTCCATGTGCAATGGTGCCAGGACAGAGTGACGTGGAACGCCACAGACTGGCGACGCGTGGTGTTTAGTGATGAGTGCCGCTTCATTTTGGGGACAGATGATCATCGTGTCCAAGTGTGTAGTTTCCCGGGTCAACGGCACAATCCCGACCTGGCTGTAGAGCGCCACACCTCCCCCACTGCAGGTATTATGGTCTGCGGAGCCATTGCTTAGGATAGCCGATCAGCTGTAGTAGTGGTACGTGGATCATTGACGGGCCAGCGGTATATGGATCATTGACGGGTCAGCGGTATGTGGATCATTGACGGGTCAGCGGTATGTGGATCATTGACGGGTCAGCGGTATGTGGATCAGATACTGTGGCCTGATGTGGTTCCATTCCTGGACGGGATTCCAGGTGTACTATACCAGCAGGATAATGTCCGCCCGCATACGGCTCGGATTGCCCAGGACCGCCTACATCATGTCCACACACTTCCATGGCCTGCCCGCTCCCCTGACATGTCTCCTATCAAGCATGTGCGGGAGCATTTGAAACGTCGGCGGCCGCTGGGCCGCACTATCCGGAATTTGAAGCACACCGTCCAATACGTGTAGGCCAGTCTGCCGCAGGACAACACCAGACGTCTGTTCGCCTCCATGCGGGACCGTATTGCAGCATGTACCGCCGCACAAGGCGGTGCGACATGCTATTGAAGATGACCAGGCTACATGCCAGAGATCTCTCTATTATTATGCTGTAGCTCTGTTTTTGCCATAATGTGTATCATTCATCTGTATCATTACGTCCATAAAATTTCAGTTCAATCCCATGCTTCCTTTTTGGTGCGCAAATTTCATTATGCGTGAGTGTATGTAAAAGATTCAAATCACTCGTGCCTAATGCAGCACATTTTACGAATAGAGAACTTAAATTTGCAAAAATAGTTCACTGTCTCCATGGTTTATATTCTTAAATTCGGCTGAAAGTGAGCCAACAAAGCTCGAATGAATTCAGAACACGTCGAATCTAGTGTTGACAAAAATATAAAACTTTTCTTCAAAATTAGGTAGAAACCTTATCCGTGAGAAAGTAATCTCCAAAGTTTGTTTTTTAATGATTTTACTAACTTGTTTATTAAATATCTTATAATTTAATAAACAAGTTAGTAAAATCATGCAATGCATTGATTATAATACGCTTTCCAACATACCAGAAATCATTACTCAAGTTATGAGAATAATGGCTGTGGATTAAATCTCGGTCCTGTGCCCTGGCCTTTGATCCCATTTCGATGATATTCAACAGAACCGGTTTGGTATACCTCCAAAATAACATGATAAAGTTTTGTCCCAATCGAAGCATTTTTACGTAAGTTATGATGCAAAAGAGCTATGGAATAGATCCCGCTCCTGTGTCCTAAGCTTTGACTCCATTTCGCCCATTTTCAATAGAATTCGTCCCCAGGCAATACCCTACAACATACTAGGATTTCATCCAAATCGAAGCATTTTTACGTAAGTAATAACGCATAATGGCGATGGAAGTGTTTCCACTTCTATGTCCTGACCTTTGACCCCATTTCGTCCATTTTCACCACGGTTTGTCGCCAGGTGTTCCCCTACCACATACTAAAATTTCATCGAAATCGAACCTTTTTTACGCTAGTTATAAGCGCATAACAGCAGTGGAATGGATCCCGCTCCTATGTAACTGACCTTTGACCCCATTTCGTTCACTTTAAACATGGTTTCCTTCCCAGGTGATGCTATAATAGATACTAAAATTTCATCGAAATCGAACGATTTGTACGCGAGTTGTCGTGCGGACGGGCATACGCACACAACGCGTGACGTAATGAGGCAGATGGGAATCGCGACCATCTGCTCGCCGCAAGAGTGTGACGTCATAAAACTTTAATAGGATCCACACACAACGCGTGACGTAATGAGACCGATGGCGTGACCGCGCGCCAACATTCTCAAACGCGAGATTGTGACGTCATAAAAATTTTAAGCATTGGCAACATTAATGGAACAACGCCATCACTAAAAACGTTATAATTCGGGGTGGTTATGTAACCCACTAAACGAATTTTCCTATAGTCGAGATCAAGCTAAATCGATTTCTAGTACCAGAAAACGGTAGGTTAACGACTTTCATCAAAATTCTTAGAGCCGTTTTTAAAATAAAATGTACATACATACAAAAATTGCTACTTTAAGGTGGACGTCAAGTAATTTTGCTTCCTATACTTCCAATGGAAAAACTTCTGTACACATTTTCTTCACAATTAATGCGTTCCCAAAAATGATAATTTGAACATCGATTAAAATATCTTCATTTTATAACTTGCAATACTTAATATTTTCTAAAACATAACTATAATTATGCAATTCAACATTTGTTAGTGCACTGACGTCATGAAAATACAAGTCGCGCCATCTTTTTTCTGGATAATTAATGCGTTCACAAGGATGAAAATTTTAACATCGATTAAAATAGCTTCATTTCATAACTTGGAATACTTAATATTTTCTAAACCATAACCGTAATTATGCAATCCAACATTTTTTTGTCCACTGACGTCATCAAAGTATAGGTTGCGCCCTCTTTTCTCTGGTTTCAACACCACCAAAGGAAAAGTTACTGCCGCCCCGGTGGCGCAGTGGTCTAAGGCGTTGGCCTCTGATCATTCGTCCGTAAGGGATCCGAGTTCGAATCCCGGTCAGGCATGGATGTTGTGTTTATCTTTCGAAACTGGCTCTCTCCCTTCCCTGGAACCAGTGACCCTAAATTAGGGACGGGCGACTGCTTATAGCCCATTGAGTTGCTCACGGTGGTCGTTAAACCTCTAATCAAAAAAAAAAAAAAAGTTACTGATTTTTAATATAAGTATGGTTATGTTTTAGAAAATATTAAGTTTTCCAAGTTATAATATGAAGTTATTTTAATCGATGTTCAAAATTTCATCCTTGGGAACACATTAATTGTGAAGGAAATGTGTACAAATATGTTTCCATCGGAAGTATAGGAAGCAAAATTACTTGACGTCCACCCTAATAATATGGGATAAGGGCAATGGAATGGATCGCAATCCTATGTCCCGACCTTTGACCACATTTCCTCCATTTTCAACGGGGTTCGTCCCCAGGTGGTCCTGTACTACATACTGAAATTTCATCGAAATCGAACCATTTGTACGCACGTTATGACGCATAAAGGCAATGGAATGCATCTCGATCTTATGCCCTGACCTTTGACCCCACTTCACCAATTTGGAATAGGGTTCGTCCCCAGGCGGTCTCCTACCACATAGTAAACTTTCATTGAAATCGAACTATATTTTCGCAAGTTATGACGCATAAGGGCAATGGAATGATCCCGCTCCTACGTCGTGACCTTTCACCCCATTTGTCCCATTTTCAATAGGACTCGTCCCTAGGTGGTACCCTACCACATACTAAAAGTTCATCGAAATCGAACCAATTTGACGCCAGTTATCGTGCGGACGGACGGACGGACGGACGGACAAAGCTGGAGCATATACGCTTCTTCAACCTACGGTTGGAAAGCGTAGAAAAGGGGTGCTTCACTTCAATACTCTAGATAGGTTATGTCAAGTTCATCTTCGCCTCTCTAGTGGCCGAGTAGTCTGAGGCACTGGTTTCTGACTAACTGTGCCAGCCCTGCATGAGGCATGGGCGCACCACGACGCTGTTCATCGCTGAAGCCAGTGACCACAAATTAGAGATCAGCGACTATTTATAATCCTGAGAACTGCTCATGATGATAGTTAAACCCAGAAAATAAAGCAAAAAATGCAACTTGTTGGCAGTGAACTCTCTCTCTCTCTCTCCCGCCATATTGACTTTGTAGGTTGTTTCTTACAGGTATATCATTAGGATCGTCGAATTAAAATGGCTGGGCGATGTATATGTATACATCCTTTTGTGTACATGTGTACAGATTTTGGTGTATATTTGTATAGTTTTTTGTGTATGTGTGCTATGTATGTGGATGTGCTAATGTGCTTACATGTGTGTGCATTTGTTTGTACATTTGTATGTGCGTGTGGCTTTGTGTACAGCGCATATGCAAGTGTCTGTATACACCGAACAGCCAAAACATCATGATCACGTACCTTATATGATGCTGATTCACGACGAGCCACCAAAACAGTCTTTATCCTGCGAGGTATAAACGCTACAAGATTTAGTACCAAGACTTTACCAGCAGGTCTTTTAATTTTTCAGCACGACTTTTGTAAAAAAAGATCGTGCTTATGTTAAAGGTTTGTCCGTCCGTTCGTCCGTCCGTCTGTACCCACGATATCTTTGCAACTTGATAGTTGCAAGTCCGATTTGAAAAATTCTTTTTGCATTGGGAAGTTTGAAATATGAGATTGATGAGCCTTTATTTCGTTTTTTTTTATGATGTACAATTTCGCCGCTAGAGGGCGCAAATGCAGGTGATGTCGAATTCAAAAATACGTTTTATTCCACATATTTGCTTCTACACATCCGATTGAAAATGTTCTTTTATCTTTCGATTCCATTTGTGTCGAAGAGTATTTTAGATATAATTAATTTTTCAAATTATTCATAGATTTTCCACTAGGGGGCGTAAAAGTAAAGTTACATTTTCCCCGATAACTCTTTTTCTAAAGCTCCGATTTGAAAATTGTTTTCTTCAGCGGATACACGTCCAGATGGAAAATCGTTTGCATATCATTTCAAATTTTTGGTAAAGAATACTTTAGCCACCAGGGGGCGTAAGTGTTAATTTTTGCTTCTGATGTATTTGCCATAAAATCTGAGCTTTTAAAATATCGATTGAAAAACTTCTTTCGTGGACTGATGCCACTCACATCGGTAAACGTTTTCGGAATATTTTCTTCTTAAAATATTCCACAGTTTCTCCGCTAGGGGAGCGTAGATGTATATCTTATTTTTGTCAATATCTGTACTTCTAGGTGACCGATTTGAAAAATTCCTTCTTTGTTGGATAGTGTTTTTAGTGTGACATGTTTTTCATATAATTTCAAAATTTTCAAGTAGTTCATAGACTTTCCGCTAGGGGGCGTAGAGGTAAATTGCGTTTTCCCCTAAATCTCTGCTTCTAAATCTGCGATTTGAAAAAATATTTCTGCACAGGATACAGCTCCTGATGGGAAATCGTTTGCACATAATTTTAAATTTTTGTAAAAAAAAATGGTTTAGCCACCAGGTGGCGTAAACCCTAATTTCCGCTTCTGATGCATTTGCAGCAAAATATGAGCTTCTAAATTCTAGATTGAAAAAAACGTCGTTTGTAGACCGATACTACTCATGTCAACAAACCTTTTAGAAACATTTTCTTCTTTAAATAATGCATGGTTTCTACGCCAGGGGGCCGTATATGTATATCTTATTTTTTTCAATATCTCTAGTTCTAGGAGTCCGATTTGAAAAATTCCTTCTTTGTTGGATAGTGTTTCCAGTGTGACATGTTTTTCATATAATTTCAAAATTTTCAAGCAATTCATAGACTTTCCGCTAGAGGTAGTAAAGGTTAATTGCTTTCCCCCTATATCTCTGTTTCTAAATCTCCGATTTGAAAAATTCTTGCTGCACCGGATACAACTCCAGATGGGAAATCCTTTGCACATAATTTCTAATTTTTGAAAAAAAATTGTTCTGGCCAGGAGGTGGCTGGCGTAAGTCTTAATTTCCGCTTCTGATGTATTTGTAGTAAAATATGAGCTTCTAAAATCTCGATTGAAAAAAGTCATTTGTTGACCGATACTACTCATGTCGACAAACCTTTTTGGAACATTTTCTTCTTGAAATAATGCATGGTTTTTACGCCAGGGGGCGTAGATTTATCTTTTATTTTTGTCAATATCTCTACTTCTAGGTGTCCTATTTGAAAAATTCTTTCTTTGTTGGATAGTGTTTCCGAAGCGAAATGTGCTTCCTATAAATTCAAAATTTTCACGTAAATCATAGACTTTCCGCTAGGGGGCACAAAGGTATATTGCGTTTTCTGTGTTATTTCTGCTCCTAAAACTCCGATTTGAAAAATTTCTTCCTGTATCGCATACAAGACCTGATGGAACATATTTTTGACATAATTTCTAATGTTTGGTAAAGAATGGTTTCGCCACCAGGGGACATAAGTGTTAATTTCTGTTTCTGATGTATTTGTAGCAAAATCTGGGCTCCTGAAAACTCGACTAATTTTTTTTTTCTTGGACCGATAGAGCTTAAAATGGAAAAACCTTTTGAGAATACTTTCTTTCTGAAATAATTCATGGTTTTCCCACCAGGGGACGTAAAGTCACATCTTATTTTTGTCGATATCTCTGTTTCTAAGAGTCCGATTTGAAAAATTCTTTCTATGTTGGAGAACGTTTCCGGTGCGAAATGTTTCTCATATAAATTCATGTTTTTCTTAACGCACAAGTCTGCAACCAGAGGGCGTAAGCTCACAATTCCGTTTACAGCAATATCTGAGGGATTGAAAACCCGATTGAAAAACTTCTTTCTTCCGTCAGATACTATTGTTTTCCATACCGGTTCCATTGACTTTGAATAGTTTTGATAAATTTAATTTGCGTCAGAAACGGATTCAAAAGACGTGCTTATTACACCCGAAAATTCGGTGTCATCTTTGTAGTTAAGTTATGTGGTTGAGATGCTGCAGATCGGATCTGCTGTTCCAACGCAAACCACGGATTCTGGATTGGATTGATGTCTGGGGAATTTGGGGGAAAAGGAAGTCTTCCTTATGTTCCGTGAACTATTCTAAGACAATCCAGGCGGTGTGTCATGGCGCATTATTCCGCTGAAAAGACTACCCTAGTAGAATACTGTTGCCGTGAAATGACGTACATGGTCTGCAATGTAGTTCAGGTCAGTGGTAGACCTATTAGTTTCTTGCACATGATTGACTAGACCAAGGGTTTTCCAGCAGAACATTGTCCAAAGCATGACACTTTCTCCATGGGCTAGTTTTCGTCACACGGTTCATCGTGCTGCCAACACTTCCCAAGATATACGAAGCACACGTACCCGGGCGTCCACATGGTGTAACAGGAAACAGAATTCATCGGACCAAACGACTTTCTTCCAATCGTTCGAGGTCCAGTTTTGGTGCTCACGTGCCCATTGTAGGCGCTTTTGCCGGTGAATCACGTTTTGCATGGGCATTCGGAGCTACCTGTGGGTACACATCCTCATTTCTTCAGGGTTCGGTATACCTGTGTGTTGTGGCACACTACTCCTGTCACCAAAATTAAAATTACCGGCGAGTTGCGCCAGAGTATCCCTACTGTTGTCTCGTACCATATGGGAATAGCCTTCCCTCACCTTAACATCGATGAGCCGTCGTCGGCCCAGGCCTTGTGGCGGGTCGTGGGTTTTTCCTCCTCGGACCACGTTTTGAAAGTACTAACCACAGCTGATCGTGAGCACCCCTCAAACCTTGCTGTCTAGGAAATGCGCTGACACAGTCGTCTGGCCATTACAATCAATTTGGCCTTTGTCAAACTCGCCCGATGTCTTTCACATGGTTCTTCAAATTGAAAGCCATCTAAAGCTTTCAAATCTAAAGAACGGAAACCATCTAAGTCCGATGCCTTTCACATCTGAAGAACAAGAATAATTGACAAAACTGGTTTTATTTACAGCGTTTCATGACCTTCAAACTCGCCATCGTTTAGCTACAGTTGCTTCGATTTGCATAAAGACGCGCTGGGCATAATATTTTCGCCATTCGCTGTATATGTATTCTATCTTCATAAATGTGAGATGAAAAGTACTGCATATTTCAATAAGTTAGTCAAAAGTTTTCTGTACGCACGGTGATTTTAATATAGAAAAGAGAATATGTTTTTTTAAATTTCGTGCGTAATGCTAATAAAATCAATGGCTTTAACCACGGGGATGGTATGAGTTTAAATGTAATTTTGAATGAACGTAGAGATATTCTGCAGTTCTCGCTGCAACTGGTACATTTCTGACTCAGTTTTATTAATGCGTTTGCATGTCATGCGTTACCACGTGATGAAAAAGCACTCGAAGTGGACATGTTTGTCATGTTTTATCTAATTAATGTATCTTTACCTTCAAACCTCTTTGAAGGTACTATTCTGTTTTTCTGTTCTTTTCTTCTTCGTTTTTTATTTTCTCATCACAGGTGCTAGTTTTTCCTCCGATTTTTTTTATTTTTGATCACTTAATTTGTTTCAAAAATTCCCTTTTGTTTTTTTCCAGCATTTCTCTCAGGAATACCATTAATCTCCATTTTATTTGGGTGTGATCCAAGCAACATACAAAAGGAGCCGACTCCAAGAACGAGCTCAGTAACTTTGTTATATCGTCAGACGTAAATGCAAATTAACTCACGCAACAAAAGTAGTTGAGATGAGTTTTTAAAACGAAGACGAAAACTTTATTTACATTGTTACAGGATTAAACAGTGTGAATTAGAAATGAGAAAGAGCTTATTATTTAAAATGAAAAAGGTGCAGTTAAAATGATTGTTCGCATTAATCGTCTTTGGGAAACAAAAGGTATAAAACAAAACAAAATAAGAATTATTACAGAAAATGATTGTTTAATTAATGTAAAGTTAAGCTTAATGCTCATCTAAGCTAAAGGGAAAGAATACGAGAAAATGGTCATTTCACAAAATTGAACTCTCAGCAAATTTGTGCGAAATCTACGGAAAATCTTGCAAATATATATTGTCGCTTTGTGAAAACATCCCTTGAGTTCTTGTTTCATTACTAATTGAAAGTTCAATTTTACAGTTCCAGTGTTTTAACAGAAACTGTCTGTATTTCTAGGAAGCATGAACTACAACTGCTGTTTCCGGCAAACTGTATGTGATAGAAAGTTTAGATCTTGATCATAGTCAACATAAATGATATTTAGTTTTTGTATTACCTTTTCAAACTATCTCAAAATCACTATTTGATGAACTGGAAATCGTCTAGGCACTTGTTTGAAGGTTCATATAATAAATTTGCTGATGCCTCATTTTTTTTAGGTGTGTGTCCTGACATAAACCATCACCATGTGCCTGTGATTGTTCATCAATGCAATTTGCCTAGCTTTTTGAATTGAACTTTGTACTGACGAAATTGCACAGATTCTTAAAGCATTCAAATCTGGCATTAAATGACTTAAAATTTACTCTGATTAAACATTAGCGTGAGGTGAGGCAGGCATTTAAATTGTCTCCACTTCTGTTTCTAATTTACATGAAAATCTTTTAAAGAAAGCAACACGGTGACGAAAAGTAAAACTGGCATTTCGTTTCAGCACCTTGTTGTATTCTAATGATTTTATTTTATTATGTAACAAATTATTAACTTGGGGCATAATCTTCATCAGCTGAGTAGGATTTGTGAAGAATTTAGAAATGAGGATAAGGGTTTCGAAGTCTAAATCTGTGGTTTTAAGTTGAACTGCTAAAGACATTGATTAGGTAGTTCAGGAAGAAAGTGCTTGATCAGGCAATTTATTTTAACTTCTTGTGGGCGCAGTTATTAATGACGCCACTAAGCTTGCTAAGGAATTAGACTACACAATTATAAAAGTGAAGTCTCATATCTGCTATAAAAGACTATTTTGACAAAAGCGTTAGTTTGGGTCAACGAACAAAGCAGACTCTTTACTTACTCTTTTCTTCAGCTGTGAAAGCTGGTTGTCCTGCAAAGTTTCTCATTAGTCTGTTACAGTGGCCGAAATGAGATCGCAAAAAGAAATATAAGGAGAAAGTGTATAGATTCAAAGGTCTGACAGCAAATTTTAGTACCAGATAATGCAGATTTTAGCTCCAGTCTGGTTCCTCCGACAAAATTAATTAATGTATCTAAGGAGGTTTGGGCACATATGTTTCATGGAAGGTGAAAGTCTACTGCGACATGTGTTCCACTCCTAATAACCTAGTCAGAAACTACGGAGAAAGTTTAGAGTAAGATGAATTGATGGAATAAAACGAGCCTTTCATGCTAAAGAAAGCAAATGATCGGGGGCAGGCGATATTACAATTGCCAAATTAGATGGAGAAAGGTATTCGCTTGGCAGCATTAATTTTCATTTTGCTTTCAAATTGTATTTCCAATTCGCTGTTCTCATGGTTTGTGTTTCTTGCCTCACCAGTCTACTACCTTCAAGTACTCCTGGTTGAAAACGTGAGGATGTTCATCATGCACTTTGTTATCCTTGGAAGTATGCCGGGACTAAATCTCATTTGGAAAATGCAAATGTTAACGTACTGCGAGTGAATTGGATTTAAATAGAACGAACACATTACTCATTGGAATTACTTGCATCAGAATTTCTAGTAACTCACGTGTCAAATTTCTGTCTCAGACGTGGCACGTAGTTCAAATAATTCAGAGATGTGGGCTACTGAGAGAAAGAGAGAGAGAGAGAAACAAAAGTTGAAGTGACCTTGAAGAAATCATTAGATACGCGGAAATCGGGGCTTCCTACGTCGAAAGATCAACGCTGTGTCTCCTCCGCAGAAACACGGTGTTTACATGGGCAATATTGTTATGTGCTTACGTCGCCGTTTGGTTACTTTTTCTGTGCTAAAAAAATAGGAACAAAACCAAATACCGCGATTCTTTATTTTATTAGAGCAAAAGTTCTTCTATTACTTATATTTTCGTACTTTGAACGTGTAAAAAGCATCCTCAGTTATACACTGGCGTGCAAGGATTAAAGACGAGACGGTTTTTCGAATGTAACGTCTCGCACAAGTGCTCCACATCGACTCAAATCATACCCTAAGATCCCCAAGATGTAAGAATATGGGACAAGTAAGCAAAATCATTCAAACAAGGAAATCCAACGGATACAAAGGCACTTTATTGAAAAAGTAGCTTCGAGCACAACTAGACCAGAAGATAGAAACGTCCATGTGACAGGCGGCTGCCAAGAAAAATCCAGCCTTTAGTAGGGTATATGATCACTCCTGACTGCGTTGCAGGATTTACAACGTCTGTCCATGCTGAGGACGAGGTTGTCAAGGAGCTGTTGAGGGATCGCGACCCATTCCTCTTGTAGCGCCAATCGCAGTTGCGGAATCGTTGCTGGCGGCTGGTGAAGTGCTGCCAAGCGTCTCCCGATAAGGTCCCACACGTGTTCGATTGGGTTTAGGTCCGGGGACCTTGCGAGCCAATCCATGCGTTAAATATCTTCACTCTCCAACAGCTCTGCGACAGCCAGTGTACGATTAGGTGTAGCGTCCATGAAGCGGAACTCAGGACCCACAACACCTCTAAACAAACGCACGTGAGGCCGGAGAACCTCAGTACAATAGCGGACACCAGTGACTGAACCTCTTTGGAAGATGTGGAGGTCAGTACGGCTACCAAGCAAGATACCGCCCCAAACGAGAACTCTGCCACCTCCAAACCGGTCCCTTTCGATGATGTTGGAGGTGTAATTGCGTGTTTCCTGCTCTCTCCAGATGTGTATACGTCCAGAATCGCTCGTCAGACTAAATCAGCTCTCATCCGTAAAGAAAACTCGACCCCATTGCCGATGGGTCTAGTTCTTGTGTTCCTGGCATCACAGAAACCGCCGTCTCCGATGAGCAGGATTTAATGTTAGACACCGTACAGGTCGTCGTGCAAATAGACCACCTTTGTGCAACCTCCGGGCCACGGTAGAACGCGATAACGGACGTCCAGTTGTCTGTTGCATGTGTCTTGCGATTTCTCCCGCTGTCTGCCTTCTGTCTCTTCTCGCCTGTAGGACAATATACCGGTCGTCCGCCGCCGTGGTTGCTCGTGGACGACCACTGCTAAACTCTCGGACAGCTGTTCCTGTCGTTTCAAATGCTCTCCAAGTTCGTAAAACGATGCTGTGTGCGATCCTGAACACCTCGGCCACACTAATCACACTTCGACCTTCTTCCAACTTCCCAATGACGCGACCTTGGGTAAAGTTATGCAGATGTTGTCTTATGGAATGCTTGTGCGCTATATCACACGGTGGCAGCAATTCGACGTCGTTCAAACCGATGTACACCGTGCAATAGCTTTCACCGAATTGCTGAGCGTACACCGCCCGTGTGCTTTATACCCTTACGACCCCCCCCCCACAAGTCATGCTGCATATATGCGCATGCCCTACCGTGCCGGACCCTAGTCTATCTCCTGAGTGGTCTTTCGGTCCGTTCTGCCTGCTCGTTCCGCTGTTATGCTAATTTCTGCTCTTCGTCCTTAATTTTTGCTCACCAATGTATAATGTAAATATGTTTAATAGTTTTGCTAGGCTAATATTCGCTGACTTCATTAGTTTCAATTTCGTTCTCCTGAATTAAGATAGCTGGCTGTTTCGGAAAGCTAAAAGAACAACAGGTTATTCGTCACTGTTTTAGATGATTAATTCTAAGGAGCTATGGGTTTTAATAAAATCAGTCTCTCTCTCTCTCTCTCATCGAATTCTTTTGAACAACATCCGATCATGAGATTTTCATTCGTATTTGTATCACTGGTTGTTTTGCTTTCTTTCTTCGGCAGATTCATGTATTGTTTTTGAAAGTGCATTGTCTGGTGCATTTTCCTTTATGCATGCGTACGTGAGGGATCGATTGATTCTCTCATCTGTTCCGTTAGTTTTACATACCAGTGACTTTCGGTCCGCTACAGTTAATTTGACTTGTAATTTCGTTGAGAATATCATCTTTCGTGCATCCTATATCCTGCTTTATTTACACGTAGTTTATTGACTGCCAGTTGAAGCCACTTGTCGATCGGGTGGAAACAGCCTTGTGCAGCTTGACTTTTTGCAAACCATCTCTTTTGTTTTTCATGTGTGGTAACTTTGATAACAGCCACTTTAGTCTCTATTTCTGGAGTGAGTGGCTAGCGACGGCAGTTTTTCATTTACTGGATCTACTTCAAGACAACCCACTATTTCCCTTTTGGAATGGAAGTACTTTTCCTCTGCACGATTTTGGAAAATACGTGGACAGAAATTTCGTCTAGTCCTGAAGTGTTGTTACATTTCGAGCAGTACATCTCGGATCGACCGTAAAACTCCTTGATTCTCTGCGTGATAAGGTATATAACCTGATAAAAGATACAGAACGCAATGATTCTCTTTTCACATTTTCTCAGAGATGAGTAGGGTGAGTCAGCAGCTTTCTATAATCCGCAGGCCTTGAAATTAAGGTGGGGAAATTGCCGTATAATTCGTACCCGTAGTGAATATCTTGCAGACAAATCTTTATGAAAGACCTGTTCAATAGCCCTTCTCGCACTTTTTGTAATTGTCCGTTTTATTACAGAAACACCGTCAAGTAGTGGGTATGTTTTGTTCATCAATCGCTTCTTTATGCTGTTCAGTCCTACTGTATTAAGATTCTGATATTTCATGCTTGGTTACCTTTTCTTGGAAATTGTGGACTTTTCCTGTTTTAATCAAAGACAAGAAAAAGGAAGTTTTTCACTTTATACGCTGACTTTTCAGTGGATGCAATGTGACTATTTCGGTTTTATTTCTATTTTACGCCCAGAAATTCGTATTATTAGTATATACTATTTGACGTATAATTGGTGTACAATTCTTACTTATTAATTACTTGTTGCACTCTCCGAGCAATGTGGGATACCTTTAAATTATTTCGACAGCTGAGACTCAAACTGGAAAAGGAAAGGTCCCATCTGGAGTCCCTAACTGCTTGCAAGACATTCGGCTTGATCCCAAAGTTCCTTAATTTTAAGGCGTCAGTAAAAGGATCATGGTTCGAAAAGAAAAAGGACAAATTTCTTTGCTAGTCCTTGTCAAGGATAGTGAACCTAAGAACAAAATACGTCATGTCATTAGAAATCAAGTGCTATAACCTATATATGACGCTGCATAGGCTTTGCGACGCTATTGCCTTCAACAACTTTACACTCCGGGTGACATGTTAGTCGAAAGACTCCAGTCTTCCCTTTTCTAAGGACACAGCAAGAAACTGGATTACCTGAAGTCTTCCCAGAATCCTAAACCTAAAGATTTCACCATTCCCTTCGTCAATATTTCTAACGGAACGCTCTCCCGAGAGGAAACTAATGTTTTGAAACTTAGACCAAAGTTCAGCTTCCGATCAAGACCGAACCCTAAAAGCGTCATTTCTGAGTTTGAGACCATAATAACGCGAGTTCCAGAAGACAACAAAGACGAACTGTCCCAACTGTGTTGCTCTAGGTTAAAATCGTGGTACAATCAGAAGCAATCGTTTAATAATTTCAAAATTCCACGGAAGTTTTGCAGCCTTAGAAATGACCGCTTCATAATGTTGACGCTAACGGACGAATCTGGCCAGATAGCGATAATGGACGCAGCGGACTATAATAAAAATTAGAAGAATTTACATCCGATTTTGGATTTATAATCTTACGAAGGAATGCTCTAAATTCTTGAATTGCACAGGTACAAAGAGCTGCTAGGCTAACTGCTATTCTGGATGATTTCAAGAAAGCCGCCAAATTACCACCCGGTCCTCAGATCCCAAAACTTTTCGGAAGACTTAAACACCACACGCCCGGCAATGCACTGGGACCGATCATGTCCAAAAGATCCGCACCGACGTATTATCTAGAGAAAGCATTATCCAAATTCCTAACTGATCATCTACCGGAGTCGGAATTTATGATAACTTTCCACTCTAGATTTTATCACGAAAACCAAGCAGCTCACTGTTCAACAAGGAGACATTATCGGCAGTTTCAACGTAGTTTCTCTTTATCCATTGATCCTGTACCGGAAGCCATCAGAACATTGAAAGAGGCTATATCTAATTCATCAGTTTGTTCGCTGGAGTCTTGCCTCATCATCTTCAAATTAATGGGCTTGATCTCTAACTCCAGCTACTTCAGTTTCCCAGGGCGAATTTATAAACAAGTAAATGGCCTCCGATGGGATCTACGCTTTCAGCCGTTTTCGCGGAAGCAATATTTCGACCCACTGAGTTTTCGCGGAAGCAATATTTCGACCCATTGAGTTTTCGCGGAAGCGATATTTTGGACCCACTGAGTTTTCGCGGAAGCAATATTTCGACCCATTCAGTTTTTGCGGAAGCAATATTTCGACCCATTGAGTAGCATATATTCACCAACATCTCCCCTAGCTACGATATGCCGACAATGTATTTTTCATATGGCCACACGGAAAGGAGACTTTCTGTCTTTCCTCGGTAAAATCAATTATACACTGAGTGGCCTCTTTAATATGACCACCTGACAGTTTTAAGCAACTGAGCTATGGCTGAACGCTGTTGCCGCCAGAGGGTGAGGCTAGTATAAAAAGGGAAAGCTTGGTGCTTGCGACAGCAGTACCAGTGATTTTTGGGTGATGAGATGGGTAAAAAAAGAGATTTGACGGACTTTCAACGTGGGATGATTGTAGGAGCTCATAGCCATGGAGCGAGTATCACCGAAACCACCGCATTCGTGAAATGTTCCAGAGCAGCTGTTGTTAAAGTGTTTAAAGACTGGACTGTGAGCCAAAAAACTGGGTCTCTACGTGCAACATGTGGTTATCATTGACTAGTGACTGCTCGGGCGGAACGGAGTGTCCAGACTGGTAACAGACAACAGAAGGGCAACAGTGCAGCAAATTACAGACCATCTTAATCAAGGATCCCTTCAAATGATCTCTTCATGCATTGATCGCCGTACACTGCATCGGATGGGATATGGCAGCCGAAGGCCTGTTCGAACACCTTTGCTGTCTGCAGTTAACAAAAGAAAAGGTCTCTAGTTCGCACAGGAGCACAAGTATTGGACAGTCGATAATTGGAAGCAAATTATGTGGTCCGATGAATCACGTTTTCAGTTGCACCATGCCGATGACCGAGTGAGAATTTGGCTGAAACAGCTCGAAAGCATGGACCCTAAATTCATTGCTACAACCCTTCAAGCTGGCGGAGGCAACGTTATGGTTTGGGGAATGTTTTCCTGGCTTGCTTTGGGCCCTTTAATTTATGTTGATCAACGTCTGACTGGCACATCATATCTAAACATCGTTGCGGACCAAGTGCATCATGTCATGTGGATGGTTTATCCCAATGGCGATGGCCACTCTCAACAAGATAATGCGTCCTGCCATAGTGCTCGTATTGTACAGGATTGGTTTCAGGAACATGCCGGTGAGTTTAATTTGCTTAGACGGCCCCTACAATCTCCAGATCTCAACCCCATTGAGAATTAGTGGGATGAAGTTGAACGAGCCATCAGACAGCTGGATCCACAACCCTGCAATCTCACAGTCCTGGAAAGTGCTATTCATCAAGTATGGTCTCAGATTCCACAAACCACCTATCAACATCTCATGGAGTCTATGCCACGAAGAACTGATGCAGCATTAAAGGAAAAGTGTGGCCCAACGAAGTACTGAGGGGGTGGTCATAATAAAGTGGCCACTCAGTGTATACACCCTACGATCAATTTCACTATGAAGCTTGAACACATTGGTAAATTACCTTATCTCGATGTCTCAGTGAGCAAATCGCATGACAACCGCTTTCATACGGAAGGTTATTATAAACCCACCTCCGTTCCTAATTCAGCAGTTCATTCTGACCACCTCCGTTCCTGATGCTCAGCAGTTCATTCTGCCCTGATGATTACAAGACGTTCTTCTTCTGTTCTCGAATTAGAAGAGCCTTTGCTGTCTCATTGGATCTTCGTTCTAGGCAATCCGAACTAAAAGAAACATCGTCGAATTGGCCACTGAGGCAGGATATACGTCGAACCAGATACATAACTTTATAGAAAAAGCCAGAACCAGCCGGGCTAATATTTCTATTCCACAACTTCGCCACCTGGGCGTTATTGCGTACATACCAAATGTTTCCTCAAAAACGCGCTCAGGAGAATGAACTTCGGTGTCAGCATAAAGTCCCTGGCATCTTTACATACGATGCTTAAGAGAAATATTGACAAGCCCCTCTTCTCAATGAGGCAAGTATTTATGCCATCCCACTACAATATCTGGATGGATCCAGGCGATGCTACAACAGAATGACCAAGCGTTCATTTGGAATTAGAATCAGCGAACATACATAAAAGGGCTACCAAAGACTGAAATTTAACAACTGCCCTGTCAAGGGAAGTCAAGTTCATGTCCACCGATCCTATGTGGAGTGATGTAAAGAAGTTAGCTTCATACTCCACACCCAAGTCGACTGCCGTTCGCAGAACATTGGAAATCTTGATCAGCAACAAGGCTTCCAATGATAGCATCGCTCTAGAGTTGTAACGTATTTGGAATCAATTCTTCAAATAATGGTGCTTTTTCTGCCATGGTACCGCGTGCCCAACCAACGTGACCTCGTTTCTTCAAATTATCACATTTACGCCTATTCATTTATTGTCTAGTCTAGACACCACTTTCAAATTGTTGAAACGTTCTATTATCCAGTTTGCAGTTAGCTGTCTACCTTCCTTGAAAAAGACATTTGGTTGATGTGCGAAAGCTTGGAAAGTTTTATTTGTATTCTATGACAAGAAATTCGGATTATTAGTATAGTTATACTATTTGGAGTATAATTTGTGTACAGTTCCTACTTATTAACCTACTTATTAATTATCAGTAACCACAACACAGACTTTGCATCACTGAACGTAACAAGTAAACATATTGCTTGCAAATGATTTTCCCTATAAAAAAAATAATTGTGAAGAGAAAACTTGTAACTGAGACCTACCAGGTTGCTCTTATGTGAAAAAGCTACTCAAGCAGGGATTTCTTTTCTTCAGAGCTGTTGTAATTAAGCAGATCCGGCAAATGGAGCCGGCCTCCAGCTCAGAAGAGAAATTGCGAGTCAGCGGGGAAAATGGTTCTATTTTCTGAAATTTCATTCGTGTCAGCCAGTAATAATGGCGTAGATCTTCTTCCTGTGTGGCTTCATTAAAAACTAAGTTTATTCTCAACCTTTACCTAAAATCACTGACGACCTGAAAGTTCGCATAGCAAAAGTAGTTGACGTTATTCATTCAGATTTGCGGAAGAATGTCTGGGAAGTGATCGACTACCATTTTGAAGTACACCACGCTACGAAACGTTGACATGTTGAGCTCATTTAGGACACAAAACACTTTTGAGTTGCTTTTGCTAATAGTGCTTTAAACATTCAAACTACCTACCTAATACGATACAGATCATCTTTTCTAGCTGCCAAAAGAGCTCCCACTCGATGAGCATAGATTCATAGATTCAACGAGATGTTGGTAGCTGTCTTTTGATATTTCGTAACATGACTGCAACATAAGATTGCGCAGTTTACGTAAATTACGTGGTTGAGGTGATGCTGCTCCTACCTGTTTCTTCAACTCAAACCACAAATGTTCGATAGGATTCTGTTCGGAGAATTTGGGGGTCATGGCAATAAATGGAATTCCTCTTCATGTTCTTGGAACCATTCCTGAACCTTCTTCGCAAAGTGGCATTGAGCATTGATTTGCTGAAAGACGCCATCTCTGCCAAGGAATATAGTCGCCATAAAGGGGTGTATTTGGTCAGCCACGATGTTCAGGTAGGTCACAGCTGGCAGGGTTCACTCTACAGGGGTAATGGGTCCAAGTGTTCCCAAGACAATATTGTCATGACCATCACACCCCCTCCATCGCTTTTGGATCCATCCCACAGTGCACCCAAGTGAGAAGACATCCTTTGATAAACGTGACACCCGAGCTCGTGCGTCCACACGGTGAAACAAAAAACGGAAATCATTTGCTCATGAGACCCTCTTTCAGTCTTCTATGGTCCAATGTCGAAGATTGCGTTCCCACTGAATGCGCTGACGACGATGAATGGCTGGTAGCATTGGTAGATGAATGGATCTGCGGTTGCGGATATGCCACTTTCTGACATTGTGTCACAGTAACTAAAATGGACAGAAAAAAATGGCGTCTTTCAACACCTATCAGCCATTCCATTATGACCATCCCCAGCCTAGAGAAATGAGCGCACTTGGAGACCGAACGGTGGCGGAGGTGAAGTTCACAGTGCAGTACATGTACAACCCAAGGACCGGCTTTCGGTTAGTAGAATGTTCGGAGTCAGAGTGGGAAAAGCTGCTGATTTATCGTAGTTTGATGAAGGACAAATTATGAGCGCATGGCGCCTCGGAACTACGATCTCGGAAATGGTGCGGCTTGTTGGTTGTTCATGTACCGCTGTAGTGAGTACGTATCAAAAGTGGTGCACATATGGCTATACGACTGACCATCGTCCAGCCGTGAGTCGTCCGTAGCTCACTGATGCCAGAATGGAGAGGATACTGTCCCGCATTGATCACGAGAGCAGGGCTACAGTGCGACAAATCACCCGTAGCTGCAACAGTGGTGATCAGGGCAATGTGTCACAGCACACACTGCATCGCAGCCTTCTGCGCATGGGCCTGCGTAGCCGAAGACCCAGTCGAGTCCCTATGCTCACTACAAGCCATCGCCAACAACACATGAAATGGGCCTAAGATCATAGAGATTGGACCGTGGATGATTGGAAGAAAGTGGGCTGGTCTGACGAATCAAGATTCCTGGTGCATCACGTAGACGGCCGAGCGCGGATACACCGATTACGAACGAAAGGTGTGGTCCCTGGGTGTACTGTTAGGCGGAAACAGGCCATCGGCGGCGGTATTATTTTGGGGAGATATTTTCTTGGGACACTTTAGGCCCTATTATCCCAATAGCACATTCCCTGAAAACTGCCAGGTATCTGAACATCGTTGCGGACCAAGTTCACCCATTCATGGCAACTGTGTTCCCTGCTAGGATTCCCAGTGTGGCACGGCATTAACAACAGAATAATGCCATGCCATTGTTAAGGATTGGTTCGAGGAACATGCTGGTGACTTTCTGTTAATACCCTGACCACCAAATTCACATAACGTGAACCGAATCGGGCATTTGTGGTTCGACTTGGAAAAGCGGTTTCGTTCGAAACCACCACCACCCCAAAGTCGCGAAATTCCTTGACTTTTTCTCGAACACTAGGAGCTCTGTTTGCTCACTGAACATAATCCAGACCCGACCACTACTCCATCACCCTGTAATGGTCAACTTTTACGCTGTTTCTAACTGAATAAGCAGCGTGGGGTTCTCGCTAAATGTACTGCCCCCTTGAATCAGACGACAAACAAAATCGGCTTTCGTCTGTGAATAGATCATTGGTCCATTGCTCTTCATTCCATGTGGAATGTTCACGACACCATCGATAGCGAGTTGTTTTTCGTCCTGGGTCAATGGAACACACTGTATAGGTTTTTGGGCATACAATCGGAAATTATCCAAACGCCTTGATACTGGTTGACGCGGTATTTTGGTACCCGTGCTTGATTCCAGCAATTTTGCTAACTTGCCAGAAGTTATTCGGTGAGATCGTTTAGCCGTGAAAACAAGATAATGATCTTGTGATGGAGTAGTTTTGCGTGTTCGATAACTACTGAACTATCTGGTAGCTATTCCATGTTCAGAAACGTTTTTCCAGATCCGTAATATTACGCTCCGGGCAATTCCAAACTCCTTTTCTATGTCTCTCGTTATCCTCTCTACTTCCAGTTTACCAACAATTCGTCCAAGGGTAAAACCATCCTAATGAGTTTTTTAGGTGTGCTACATGACGCCATAACAGCAAAAACGGCAGATATACACTTCAGTACCTACAATACAGACGATTTCTTCCTACTCACGCTTCAGCTTTTTTTGCCGATCGGTCACAATAATGTGACTCCACTGTTTATAATATAATATAATATAATATAATATAATATAATATAATATAATATAATATAATATAATATAATACACAGTCGAGTCACATTATGGTGACGACCTCCTACTTTTGACGTCAACAGTGCGCAGCCAATGAAAGAATGCACGTGTTGTGAGCTGGCTTGGAGGGTATATAAGGTGTGCTGTAGGCAATCGGAAAACATATCAATCGTTGCTGTCATGGACAAAAGGTACGATTTATCAGATTTGCAAAAAGGGATGACTATAAGCTTGGCCAAGAGTGGCCGTATTTCTGAAACAGCGCAATTTGTGAACCGTTCCCGTGCTGCTGTGGTTAAAGTGTATCGTGATTGGAGAAATGGCACCATTGCGATTGTGCAAGGTGGAAACTGCGGAGCACCACATGCCATTGGTGTGATAGCTGAACGTCGGCTTCGAAGATGCGTGAGGGCCGATTGACACGCTGCCTTGGTGCAACTCACTGGCCGACTGAACCGGGGTGGGGGGGGACTACCGGAAGTGTGTCTAAAACGACAGTTCAACGAACCCTGCTGCGTATAGGGCCCCGAAGCAGATAGATGGTCACTGCACCTATGCTATAATATAATATAATATACACTGCCGGACAATTGCTAAGGACGGATGACAATAGCAACGATAGCAACCATAAAATGGAAGGCAGGAAAATGTGGAAATTAGCATAAGTACCGGATACAGTAAGACGTGTTGTGCGTATGCAAATTTTGGATTGCCGAACTTGTTCGTGATGTCATTGCGCTGATAAGAGATATAAAGGATTTGACACGTATTGACCGTTGTTGTTCAAACGCAAAGTTGAAAGGGAAAGAATCAATTGACGAACTTGCAATTTTCAGTATGTCTTCCCGACATCACCTAGATGATTTTACGCGTGGCCGTATTATTGGCAAGATTGTAGAAGGGCGAAAAATAACAAATGCTGCCAGGGAGTTCGACGTCAGCCACAGTGTTGCTTCAAGGCTTTGGAAATCATTTCAAACAAATGGAGAGTGTAGCAAACGTCACGGGGAGGTCGTGTTCGCAGTACAACACCTGCAGAAGATCGGTACATAGTGCTATCAACAAAAAACACCGGCGCAGCACAGCTAGTGAGGTAGCAAATCAGTTTATGGCTGCTACTGGCAAGCGGATCTCCCGAAAATCTGTCGCCAGACGTTTGCATGAAGGAGGACTATACGCCCGCCGTCCTGTTGTGTGCATCCCATTGTCCAGACGTCATCGTACCGCCCGTTTGCAATGGTGCCATCAACATCGCAATTGGACTGATAACGACTGGTCTGCTGTCCTCTTCTCAGATGAGAGTAGATGCAGTCTATCGTCTGATTGTCGACGACAACTGATCTGGCGTGATAGTGGTACTGCATATTGTCCAGCAAACATACAGGAAAGGGACCGATATCCGACATGTAGTGTCATGGTATGGGTTGGCATCATGATCAATGACCGTACGTCCCTCTATGTGCTTCCAACTGGGACTATGACTGGCCAACGATACATTAATGATGTTCTGCTACCTCATGTTCGCATGTTCCGTGGTGCTGTCGGTGATAGATTCATTTTCATGGACGACAACGCAACATGTCACCGAACAGTCGCTGTCCAGGAGTGTCTTGAGAGCGAGGATATTCAACGCCTCGTATGGCCAGCACGTTCTCCAGATCTGAATCCCATTGAAAATGTGTGGGATGCTTTGGGGAGGAGTCTTGCTGGTCGCCAATGCCCTCCAATAAACAAGGACACCCTCATCCGTGCACTGACAGAGGAATGGGATAAATTACCCCAACAGCTGCTTGATAATGTTGTGCAAAGCATGACACGACGTGTGGAATCTTGCATCGCCCTCCATGGTGGCCATATCCCGTATTGACATCTTACGCCGGAACGCCTGCGGACGGTAATTGCATTTTTTTTTTCACGTTTACGTATTCTGCACAAAATGCCCTGTTTGTCCCTTGAACACGTTCCAAAGCCTTCTGGATTTCAGAGCACAATAAATTGTCTTTCTTGTAATGTCCTGGCATTCTGACATTATTTTATTTCACTTGGCATCCAACCACACTTACTTTTTTATGCGCTATATAGCCGTTTATGATCCGTCCTTAGCAATTGTCCAGCAGTGTAATATAATACACAGTCAAGTCACGTTATTGTGATCACCTCCTACTTTTGATGTCAACAGCGCGCAGCCAATGAAAGAAGACACGTGCCGTGAGCTCTTTCATTGGCTGCGCGCTGGATCGGCAGAAAACGCTTACATTTTCACGGCAGTATCGGAATTAGACCTCCGCTGATTGTCAAAGGATTGCCTTCTCCGATGAGTCACGTTTTCTGCTTCATCGAACGGATGGACGTTGGAGTATAAGGCGAGAAACATCGGAGAACAAAAACTCTTCAACCATTGCTGGAAGAACACAAGCTGGTGTTGGCAGTTTTATGGTCTGAGGAATATTTTCGCGGCATTCCCTGGGTCCACTCATACCTGTGGAAGGCTCTATGGACCGAATTCCTTATGAATCCATCCTTGCAGACCACGTGCACCCATACATGCTGATTGCCTTCCCTGGGGCAGATGGGATCTTCCCGTACAACAATGCAACGTGTCACATAGCTAGAAATGTCCGAGAGTGGTTGGAAGAGCACGATGAAGACTTCAAAGTACTTCGGGGTGACGACATTAGGTGAACCATTGTAATGAGCGTTGCATATACTCATATTTATCAAAACTGGAATGATAAATAAGGAAAGACAGTATTATTTAAAGGCTTTCTATTTGAGGAATAAAAATTACAATTCGTCATATTTAATAATCATTAAAAAAAATTTAGTTGAAAAGTGTTAGTGTAAATTTTTTGACGGCCTTTTAAGCACACGTCATAGATTTCAATTCTTTTTCAACAGTACATTGAATAATATTCTTAAAAAATATGTTTGTTAATAACACATTCCATCACGTCCTTAAATATTTAATTTATTTTATTTTAATGTTATACGAAGTCACATTCTTTAAAAACATTTTATTATTAATAGGTGTAAGTGCACATCCCACCCTTTTTTATTTACGCTTTCCAACCGTAGGTTGAAGAAGCGTATATGCTCCAGCTTTGTCCGTCCGTCCGCACGATAACTCAGGAGAAAATGGTTCGATTTCGACGAAATTTTAGTATGTTGTAGGGGATCACCTGGGGACGAACCTTATTGAAAATGGGCGAAGCAGGGTCAAAAGCCAGGACATAGGAGCGGGATCCATTCCATTGCTCTCATGCGTCATAACTTGCGTAAAAATAGTTCGATTTCGATGAAATTTTAATATGTGATAGGGAACCACCTGGGGACGATTTCTGTTGAAAATGGGTGAAATTGGGTCAAAGGTCAGGACACAGGAGCTGGATCCATTCCATTGCCTTTATCGTCATAACCTGCATAAAAATGGTTCGATTTCGATGAAATTTTAGTATGTGGTAGGAAACCACCTGGGCACGAGCCCAATTGAAAATCGGCGGAATGGGGCAAAGGTCAGGACATAGAAACGGGATCCATTTCATTGCTCTTATGCGTCATAACTTGCGTAAAAATTGTTCGATTTCGATGAAATTTTAGTATGTGATAGGGATCCACCTGGGCACGAACCGTATGGAAAATGGGCGAAATGGGTTCAAAGGTCAGGCAGGGCATAAGAGCGGGATTTATTCCATTGCCCTTATGCGTCATGGGGTCAAAGGTCAGGCAGGGCATAAGAGCGGGATTTACTCCATTGCACTTATGCGTCATAACTAGCGTAAAATTAGTTAGATTTCGATGAAATTTTAGTATGTGTTACGGAACCACCTGGGCCGTGACGACCCCTATTGAAAATGGGCGAAATGAGGTCAAGGGGCAGGACATAGGAGCTGGATCCATTCCATTGCCTTTATGAGTCATAACATGCGTAAATATGTTTCGATTTCGATAAAATTTTACTATGTGGTAGGGAACCACCTGGGCACGAACCGTATTGAAAATGGGCGAAATGGGGTCAAAGGTCAGGCAGGGCATAAGAGCGGGATTTATTCCATTGCCCTTATGCGTCATGACTAGCGTAAAAATGGTTCGATTTCGATGAAATTGTAGTATGTGTTAAGGAACCACATGAGGACGATCCGTATTGATAATGGGCGAAATGGGGTCAAAGGTCAGGACATGAAAGCTGGATCCATTCCATTGCCTTTATGCGTCATAACATGCGTAAATATGGTTCGACTTCGATGAAATTTTAGTATGTATTAGGGAACCACCTGGGCACGAACCCTATTAAAAATAGGCGAAATGGGGTCAAAGGTCAGGCAGGGCATAAGAGCGGGATATATTCCATTCCCTTATGCGTCATAACTTGCGTAAAAATGGTTCGATTTCGATGAAATTTTAGTATGTGATATGGAGCCACTGAAGACGAACCCTATTGGAAATGGGCGAAATGGGGTCAAGGTTTAGGACACTGGAGTGGGATCCATTCCATTGCCCTTGTGCATCATAACTTACCTAAAATGCTTGGATTGCGACACAACTTTATCATGTTGTTCCGGAGGTATAGTGAACCGGTTCTGTTGAATATCAACGAAATGGGGTCAAAGGTCATTGCACAAAAGCCAGATTTATTCCACAGCCATTATTCTCATAACTTGAGTAAAACTGCTTCTATTGCAACAAAACTTTATCATGTTGTTCCGGAGATATAGTGAACCGGTTCTGTTGAATATCATCGAAATGGGGTCAAAGGTCAGGACACAGGAGCGAGATTTATTCCACAGCCATTATCCACATAACTTGAGTAATAATTTCTGGTATGTTGGAAAGCGTATCATAATCAATGCATTGCATGATTTTACTAACTTGTTAAATATTAGTTCAATCACATTCATTCTTTGATAGATATATTTTTGATGGCTTTGTTTTAGAAATGTTTGGCATCTGGTTCCAGGGTTATTGTCTTTATCTTCAACGGAGTTTCATGCGAATATAATTTATGATCTCAGATACGCCTTGATTCGAACTGTATGTAAAAATTCCAAAGCACAACAATACATTGAGCCAAAACAAAAGAGTAGACGATTAGCATCTTTGACTCAGTCTCGAATATTCAACAGAATTATTTCTTATTTACAATGAGATTCTTTATATTCTTACATCCTTTGTACATTCGAGACAGATGTTGTTGAAAAGCAAATAGTAGTGTGGCATCATGTTTCTCAGTTTCGCAAAATCTGCCATGGTATCCTTAAATCAAAAAATGTAAATTCAATCAAACATTACATTTGAAAGTTTTATTTATGAACCCTTTTCCGTTACCTCATTGTCTATGCCGGTTCAGAAAAATGTTCAGCTAAAGCAATTAATCGGATAAAGCAGATTTTGAGAAAAAATATTAAACTTTTCGGGAAATGGCTGATTTTGCTGCCAAGTTTTCATTTTTTTATTTTAACGTTTAAAGAACATTATGAGCAACCCTAAGGTTTATAAGCAGTCGCCTGTATCTAATTTAGAACCACTGGATTCAGGAAGAGTGAAGAGCCAGTGCCGTAAGACAAGCAGACTACTCATGCCTCTTTCGTGACTCAAACCCGGATCCATCTCAGACGAACAATCATAACAAACGGATTTGAGAGAGGAAAGATTATTGGTCTCCGAGAGAGGGTGGATAATTAACTTTCCGTGTTGCTTATCAGTTGGGTTGTGGCAATACCACAACGCTTTGATCCAGCGACAAGCTTCTGCCACCCTTACAGCCACTCTCCTTACCCCCATAAGAGACGTAAATTTTACTCTAAGTCGTTTCGTTACAAAATAATCATTATCTCGAAGACTGGCGAAGGCAAGACTGGCGTTCAATTTGTCGCTTGTCCCTACACAATCTTCACAATCTCCAGCGTTTGCCGTTGCTCGAGTAAATTGGATGCCATGATTGCCGGGTTCATGTATGTAGGCGACGGGGAGAATCGACCAATTCAAGAGCTATGGTCCAGAGGCCTAATGTGTGAACGCCAGCTGTCATGGTCGGGAGAGTTACCAGCTATAATACTCCATCTCCAGCATTAGTTATAAGCCGTTTGACAGCTCAGCGGTACGAGGAGAATATTCTAGATGCTATCGTAAGGTGGGACACAGCACGTTTCACAAGATGATGCTCGTCCGCATTCTTCAAAAATCTCTAGGAACGTCTGAGCGCCCTCAATGCACAGAGATAAACAGCAAGATTCCAGATATTTCCCTAGATGTTTGGGACCTGGTTGGATGGCATTTCAACACCCACCTGAGATAAGCGCAAACAATGGCATCCCCTACAAGACAAGGTGCAAGAAGCATGGTGAGCAATGCCACAGGAGGCCATCAGACGTATTTACGATTCAAACTCACGACGCATAGTTGAAGGTATTGACAGCAGACGTAGTTGTACACCTTATTGATGTGCCTTATTTTTCAGGTCATAAAATTATTTTTTATTTTTTAAAACTTAATCCTGTCTTTCTTGCCTCACATAATGCTCCATCCGTGAATATCAGTTGAATTTCTCAACCGTTTCTGGGTGTTACAGTTTCAAAGGTACGGAGTCTATGCTCACAGGCAACAAATCAAAATACGAAGGGTTGTCCAGCCTTGATATTGGCATCTTTTTTTTTGTTTTAGTTCACGATTACTTGCTATTCCTGAGACTTTTTTAGTTAATTATTTATTCACTACTTTAAATGATCTCTTCCTTAAAATCTGACAATTGTATTGCTGCACTCTTGTAACATATGACACAGAATGAGCCCGAAAAGTGCAATGCCTTAATCTACATAGTTAAAGATGCTAAAGTGTTAAACCAACCCAGTCTGCATTTGTCGGTTTACCCCTACTGTCATGGAAAAGAAAAAAGACAACAGGGTCGAGGCTACCTAGTATCTTTAGACAAAAATTATATATTTAAAGAAATTAGGTACCAGGATTGTAAATCCACGCAGTATCGTATTTTGTGAAAAATACAGAAAACGTTTAAATTTTGAAATCTGCTTAGGGGAAAAGAAATTTTCCCCTTCCGTTATGAAGAAAATGTGAGGTTTCAATCAAAAGCAAAAGTTGTGATATTTTCAATAGATGCTGAAGTGCTTTGTCACACCCAGATGTTTGCAAATATGCCACATGTCAGATCATTGACCTAAACTTAGGTAGACAAAATTTGAAAATGCGATTTTATAAAACAGAAATAGCATCACTATTCTGCCGAATATGTTGTTATAGAGATGCGGATACTTGCTTGTGAGACGACATAACTACCTTATGCGGTTTTGAGGGATCTTGTGAAGATCTGTGAACACGCAATCAGGATGAGAACCCCATCACCTGTCTGCAACTCACTGTGTCCCAAGAATGATGATGCGGGAGAAACTGACAACTCCCTGACATACACGCACATGCTGCTTTGGATGTTTCGTTTACCTGAACAAAAAGGCGATCGAACAATGCTGTTTCATGAGACGGAGAATGCGGCTCAACAGGGCTGCACAGCTTCCATCGCCTCGTGTGAAATCTACAAGAGAATCACACACACAAACACATAGACATAAGCAGCTGCTGAAACATTTAAGAAATTTTTCTTGGGGAAAACTTTCAGTTTCACACAGCCTCGAAACTCAGGAAGAACTCCGGAACACGAGTGAAATCCCATGGAAAGAGACGTTCGAACAACTTTTTTCCTTACATCTCACTCACCCCTTTGCTCGGTATTTCTGTTCAAAAACCTCTTTCTGTTAGAAAAAGAACACCTTGTGTAGAGGGTGTCCGACGCCTGCAGTTTTTAAAATAATCTGTCACAATAAGACACTTTTAAGTGGCCTAATGTAATTTTCACATTCAAAACATCAGAAGCATTGCAAAGTTTTCTTTCTGAAGTAATTCCTGCTAGTGGCACGAAATAATTATTATCATAGAATGCATCTTGACTCAATTGTTATTGCTCCCTTTTTCGAATTGTTGGACTATTTGCAGAATTACCACAACTTCTTTAGAGATATACTCAGCTGCGTCATTTCAATTGTTTACAAGCAGCATAGTAATACTCCATTTCTAAAATATAAACGGTGCAGATATGTGAGAACGTTTATCTGTTACTTGTCATTCTCCCCGCCAAATTAGTTTTTTTTTATTTTACGAAATCAAAATAAACCAAATATTCTCATTAAAACTCGTTTACTAACCCTTACTACGTTTTTAATACGCATGTTCTTAAATCATTTCCGTCATGAAAAAAAAATTCAAAGTAGATTTTATAAAAAGGAAAGTTTGGTATAAATCAGAATGCATTTATTCTCCTAGCATAGAAACGACGCATTATTTAAAATAAGTAATGTGTGAACTTCGTATTGAAAAGATTCAGTTAAAAAAATTCAACCGGGTATTTACAATCGGCAAAACATCTGCAAATAGAAATAGCAACTTCATCCCACTAGGGCTATAAAGGCGTGCTACGAAAAAATCACAACTGTATCTCATTGCCCAAGAAACCCGAGGCTAAAAGAATTTCTCAAATCGACCGATTAAAAAAAAAGATATGAAGGAAAGCTTGACATGGCTTTACGCCCGTTAGCTTCAAATTTTGTGCATTATTAAAAGAAGATTTTTCATAATTAAAGGATTTTTGCAAGGGAATTCTAGAATGGGATACATTCTTTCAAATAGAAACTTCTATTTGGAAGAATACACTATGGGTGACGTCCCATACTGGTTGAATTGTGAACTATTTGTATGAAAAAGTATCAAATTTGCACAAAATATTCTTCATGACAAAAGCTATGCAATAGGGAAAGAAGTTTTCAAATACTACTAGTTCTAGAAGCACACATATCGCAAATTGTTTTTAGATATATAAAAGAATCTGTTCAAACGAATATTATTAAATACATAAAATAATTTGTTCAATCGGATAATATTAAATACATAAAATAATTTTTTTCATTCTGATGCTATCAGATGTATGAAAGAATTTGTTCAATCACAAAATGTTCTTAATATATGAAGAATTTGTTCAATCATATATTTAGGATCAATGATGTGGAATAAAATATATTTCGAATTCAATAGTATCTGCATTCATGCCCGCTAGCGGTGAAGCTATGCATCGGAAGAAGCCCAGAACACAAAGATCGTCGTTATCGCAGTTCAGGCTTCCTAACGCAAACAGAAGTTTGAAATCGGTCTAATCGGTGCAGTGATATGTTGTCCACAGACACCGATCTGTGGACAATCGGATGGGCATGGTGATGACATAACCACGTGTGTGTTTTTTTTTTTGAAGACACCAAAAACTACGGTGTGTGAAAAGAAAGTTGCTGAAATTAGTCAAAAGCCACAAGTCTTGCGACGGTTAGACTAAAAAAATATTTTTAAGTGGTTTGAAATTAATTGTAGGTAAAGCAGGAAATTAAGTTATTTCCACTTTTGGGGTAAATTTATGTGAATAAGCTCTTCGTAAATCAGGAATGAATGAATGAATTAGTTGGCGTTAAAGGGTTAAGAACCAAGATATTAGATCTAAGTTGCGTACTTTAGTGGAAGAAATATTTATTAAAGCATATTTATGTGGTTCGCGCGTGTGTGTCTTATGGGAAAGGAAATATCACCAGGACTGATGTTAAAGTTTGAAGCAATATGTCAGAAACCAAAGGGAACTCGTGGAAAAAGGAAAACTGATGGTTTAAAATGGTCGTTAGTGATAAATCGAGTAATGTGACAAAAGTAAAATCGTGCCATAAATTGAAAGCAAGTCAGAAAGCTTTTACGTAATCAGTATTCATTTTTTTTTATTTTTTTTAATTTTTTGTTTTCAAAGTGTGTATTTACATGTTGCGTCTCATCAGCTGGACATCAGGTATACAGAATGGAGAACATTACATTCGCGGGTGAGAAGTATTTATCGTTCTGCATATTATTCCTTTTAATTTTTTCAAATGCATCCTTGTGAATTATGATTTCTACATATTCGACTTCTGACTACAACCACATACAACGCTTCTTGAGGAAAAATAATCAACACATGCAATGCAATAATAAGACATTTTATGCCTACTATTTCGTATGAAATCAATGCATCGCTGCCAGTTGCTTAAAAACATATCGACATTTGATTCTCCCAGAGTAAGAAATATCGTCCACGTAGAGTACCCAGTGGCTGAGGGAAGTAGGGTTGAAAAGCTTTTCTCCAAAATATTTCACATAAAGAAAAGAAGATAGTGGGTTTCCCAATGCTAGAGCATTTACACTATATTGATAAAAGTCACTGGACACCCGTTCAAAAGCAAATGAACGGATCCGCTGCGTTGTTATAATGGGAGGTACAACAGCAAACGGTATAAAAACAAGCCTGCAGATGACCGCGATCATATCGCACTCTGAGGCTGAGTGAAAATGTCGCGGCGGGAGAGAACTAACTTTGAGAAAGGGAATATTGTTGGGTGTTATATTAGTGGGTTGTCCATAAGAGAAACCGAGGGGCGTTTAAACATACCGAAGTCAACTGTTTTGGATGTATTGAATACGTGGAAGACACATGGCGTGCCTGAAGCATCAAAACGTACCGACAGACCAAAAAAAACAGTGACAGATGACGTCGAAGCCTCAGGAGAGTCGTTACAGCTAACTGACGGAGTACTGCACAAGATCTCAGTATTCAGGCGAGGAGAAATGCTGGAACCTCGGAATGTACACGTACCTTTTGCAGATAACTTCATTCCATGGGTTACGCTGATCGTGCGGCTGCTCATAAGCCTTTCATCCTAACTCGGAACGCTACTCATCGTTTAGCATGGTGTAAAGAGCATTTATCGCGGACTGTAGATCAATGGAAACGGGTGCTATGAATTGATGAATCCAGATAAACGATCCATCAGTCTGATAGCCGTGTGTGGGTATGGTGGCAGTCAGGGGAACGTTATTTATCACAGTGTACTGTTCCTATGGTCACGTTTAGAGGAAGCAGTGCACTCGTGTGGGGTTTTTTTTCGTGGTATGGTCCCGGCCCATTGGTTATCGCCGACAAACCTGTTAGCCAGCACGTCTACCTTGATATTCTGGACAATTATGCCCTACCAACTCTGTGGCAATGCTATAGAATCGAACCTTGTTGGCACCAAAAGGATAATGCACCGAGCCATTAAGCAAGGACTGTTACGGTGTGGTTTGACGATAATTCCATATCGTGTGTGGACTGGCCAGCACAGAGCCCTGTTCTTAATCCCTATGGGATGAATTAGAGCGCCGCATAAGAAGTTTGAAACCAAGACCTACTACTAAGCAACAGTTAACTTATCTTCTAGATGTTCGGTGACTTTTGTCAATATAGTGTATTTGTCTATAAGATTTACCTTCGAAAACCAAAAAATTTTTACGGAGGATGCCATTGACATTGTTGGAGCTCTTCCATTTTGCGTTGGGTAAAATGGTGTTCCAACAGACTCATTTAAGACAAGCGTTTGTACTAAGATGTTAGAGAATAACGAAACGAGTGATGCAAAAGTATTCATTTTGGGGGAAGTGCCCTTTCAGCATGTTGATCAACTGTGTAAGGCTTTTTACAGTGTTTTTTTATCCGTAAGAACGAGAAGAGTCATTTCTGCAATAGGAATTAAGCCAGCTTGTGTGATATTGTTGCAGTGTTATTAAGAATAGGTGAGAATGGGATGCCAACATGTGTACTATTCAGAAATCATACAGCCGTACGAAATGAGCATAGACTGGAATAAGTGTTTACCTCTTGGTCTCCTTGATTACCTCAAATCCTATTCTACTTCTTCAGTGGGGTCAGTTTTTATTTGTTTCGAAGGTCCTTCAGTGAGAAGTTTATTAACTGAATTTTCATATCGTCTTGTACACTAAAATAATCATCTTGGTTTCAATTCTCTATGAGATTTTGTTCTTTGTTCAAAGTGAACTTGGAAGGTTTACGGGTATTAGACGTATTGTTACAGTTATTGGCGTTGAAATATTTTGAAAATAACTCAGATTTCTCCTGACATCGCAGAATTGTTGAAAAGGTCAAGATTGATGTTCGATCTTCATTTGATCTTGATTTTGAAAGTCTATCACATTTTTAAAAATGTCTCTCCCCTACTGAATGATTTCACCTCTTTACCATAAAGTCATGGGATACACCAAAACTGCCAACGTGACACGTGAAACAAGCAACATCCATGGAAAGAAGTGAACACAATATTGTACTGACAAAACTGAACTATGAGAAGTAGCATTAACAATAAAAACGTAGGCTATTCGATTATATATATATATATATATTAATTACTGTTTTTAAAATCTATGATAACCTTAGTTCAACCTTTTTACGTATTTAATGTTATTTCATAGACGACTCCAATATTGTATATATCACAACAATATAATGAAGGTAAACCATTTCAAGCATTATAATGTTAACAAAGTGGAAGACAAAACTGGTCATTGGTGTCATATGTAACTATGGGCCTGATCTTTCGTGATCTATTAATCCTTCAGCAAAAGAAAGAAAAGTATAAGATTTGATAATTTCGGATCGTCTTTAACTTACACAGAAGAATATTTAGAAATAAAGAAAGTTGTCGATTTTATCGTTAGATAGATTAATCCAATTTCTAGCTTTACTGTGGTGCTTAACGTCCTCTACAGGGAATATCAATGATTTCATACTACTTTTGTTCGCCTTCAACCGATTTCAGATCGTTCACGTTTCTTTCCGAAAGCCTCTGATGTTTCCTTTGTTTTCTCACTTAAGAACTTCGGTCACAAGATCGAGGACAGTAATATATAGCCTGAATGCCGAGGAATCCGCAGTGGTACCGACAACGGCCATGTAAGATGGATTGCTATAAAATCTAGTACAAAATAAAAATTTAGAATTCTATAATTAGGAAAGCATCTCTATCGTAGTTCCTCTTTCTTGAAGAATTCAGGTGCCTGTAACTTTTCTATTTCAATTTTGTTGGAAACTGATTCTACTTATTTGGAAGAATTTTCTGGTGCACACGTCAGGGCACATCTTCATCAGAAGCAAGCTTGTTTAAAATCGAATATGAGTTATTTCATTAAAGTGTTTTCTGTGGGGCCTCAAAACTGAAAATGCATAAAGTTCCCTCACACAGCATGTTCAGGAAACAGTGTTTACATTAATTTTGATCTTTTGATCTTCCTTTGACTCTGGCTTTACCTTAATTTTGTACGCTGACAATATGCCTACAGTTCAAAATAGTTTTTTCGGAAGTTTTGCACAAAAGCTAAAAGCATTATGTACCTTTTATATTCTCATTTGAGGAACCCCGGCGTTTGCTCCTGTCAAAGTCAGCTACGTTTAAACGATGTGATGGCAGATGGCTTTTCTACAAATTGATGTTTAGCAAAGAGAACAAATACAGTACGTCGCAAGTTATTGTGAGATGTATGCCCTGTTAAGTAAGTCCGTATATATTTCTGTGTCCTGCTTGAGGCCTTGGTTTTCAGAACGGAAATCACGGTAATGAACTTACGCTGTATCACATCATTTGCTATGGACATAAATAAGGAGGGGAGTGTCAACATTGGCCAAACACATAGTCCCTATTTCCTGAGCGGGTAAGAGGAGGATATACTGGAGGTGGAAATTAGTTGCGGCGCCCTTTGGAAGTGCCGACTGCTGACAAGGACGGTGTAGCACAGAGGGAGGACCAAGATGAGCAGAAGGGAATTCCGGAATGGTTCGTAATAGTGATGGATGCTCACCGCGGGAGATGTCCCAGCGAGCTTGAAGCAAACTCAATGGCGCAGAGATTAGTCGCGGCCGTGGCCTTTGGTTAATCCATGAATTATGCTTCGACCTTTTCAGGGTTACCGACGTGAGCAGAATCGGAAGAAGATATACGTATATTGTCCTCTTCGCTGAATATACTTTCGGACGCTAATCTCACTTTTGCAAGGGGGATGTGGAATCGAATTTAGCGCGGAAATACTAATGAATCAGAACTTAAGCTATAGGTCCCATCCAGTGATGTTTGCTAAATGGAAGCACGGCCCGGAAGGAAGCGAATCCTTGACGCATGGGAGGCCTTAGATGCTGTCATGCGTTAGCAGGAGACTGACACACTGAATCGAAACAGGTTGTTGAGAAGCAGTCACTGACAGTCTCTGAGTTTCACGTGCTTCTCTTTAATGAAATGCTTCTCAACAATGAATTAATTTCCTGAGGAATCAGAAAAAAGAAAGTGACACATTTTTGGAAGTCTCTGAAATACGTACATATCATAATCAGAGACCTTAATCTTAAAACAACTGAAAAACTGTATAATACTAAGTAGCAGTGCCCTGTATTTTGACGAGGCTTTCTTGTTCAGAACAATTTGTCAATACAACCACTTTCTTTCCTAATGCAAAACTTATTAAGAAAATTAATTCGTAGGAGTATTAAGCACCTGAGCAAAAACGAAGTTTCACTTATGATTTAATGCTCGAATTCATATAACTCTGTTAGCAAAGGTTTTTGCCACATGGATGGAAATATGCTTCTATAGTCAATTTTTATCTGCTGATAACGAATATGGCCTTCAAAAAGAGTCATCACGCACCAATTAATATAAAATGGACAATAACGTTACAAAAGTGGAAAATCTAAAGGTTTACATTACTCAGTTATCAACTTCTCAGTGAATCGGCTTCTCAGTGAATCACCACCCTTCCCCCAGGATCACTTCCACCTTATGATAATTTTTTATGGAAAGACTTGAAGTAATTATGAGTCATTCTTCTCTGTGCTACGCTTGCACTTGCTTTTGTATACGTTCAGGATGGTTACATGATAAAATTACACAGGAAAAAATTACACGGAATGAAATTACATAGCAAAAATTGCACAAGTCGGACATTACAGATAGAAAAAATTACAAAAGTAGGCAATTACACATAGAATGAACTTTACAACAGATTATACAAAATTTGTAGCCATGATTATACAAAACCATGAAACTCTAACTTAGACTATAGACGGTTTTTGGAAGGGGTCGGAGCCCGGGGGTCAGGGCCACCCATACAAAATTTTCGAAAAATCTACAGTTTTAAACTTAGAACCACCAAATTTGGTATACTATCTCATGGTACTCTAACTTAGACGGTAGATGGGATTTGGAATGGAACGGTACGGGGGTCAGAGCCCCCCCCCCATACAAAATTTTCGTAAAATCTACAGTTTTCAATTTAGAACCACAAAATTTGGTATACTATCACATGAAACTCTAACTTAGACTGTAGACTGTTTATGGGAAGGGGTCGGAGTCCGGGGGTCAGAGTCCCCTCCCACAAAATTTTCATAAAATCTACAGTTTCCAATTTAGAACGACCAAATTTGGTATGCCACCTCATTGTACTCTAACTTAGACCGCAGGCGGAAGGAGTAGGGGCCCGGAGTGAAGGGGCTCAATTCAAAATTTTTGTGAAAATTACATTTTGTGCTCTTAAGAACTGCAGCTCAATTCAGCACTCCAATACCCCACCTGCGGTCTAAGTTAGAGGCCGTAGATAACAATAAAGGGCAAAAACAACCAGTTAATGGTGTATTAAAAACACAAATTAATAAACGTTAGCTTTCACAACCAACGGGTGCCTTATTAGGCAGAAATACAATGTAATGTAAATAAAGAAAATTCTTTTTTGTTTCGTATAATTAAATTAACTAAATCAAAAAATTTAAAATGAGTTTACTGGAAATTTACAGAAATATCTTTTTCATTCATTAATTTTCATCAACTGAACTTGGTGACTCTATAAATTTGTACAAAAGACGTGCTTTTTTAAAAGTTCGGGCAAAGGATATAAAAGAGGTTGGGTACTGGACTATAGTGTGAGTCACTAGGACAAGCAAAAGGGAAAGCAAATGGGAAGGCCTTGCAGGTTCATATTTACTCTTTAACGAGAACTCGAAGAGTAGAAGATTACAGATTTTTGTTCACCACATTTTATTTGCATTTAACTAATTTCCGAAAGGAGTCTGAGATCCCAGGAAGGAAGCACTGGTTTGTTGCTCTTCTTCGCAATCTGATTCAACTCGAGCTCATCTCTCCTTTGTGATTTGAGACCTGAGTTCCAAATGGAGGGAACTGAAACTAATCTCAGCTAACAGGATAAAGTATAAAAAACTGCAGGTTCAATTTATGTGCTTCGTTTTTATTCTCCATAAAGGAATAGATTGATGATTTTGTAGAACCGTCACAAAGTATTAAACTTTCCAGAATGATGCTCCCGCAGTGCTGGACATTCGCCACAAAAATTGTTTTTGTTTCGTACCTAAAATCCCGTTTCTCTCAATGATGACTCATTTTAGCCACATACGACCGCCGTGCTTGCGCTTTATTACCTCAAGTTCTCTCGATCTGAAATTTCTTCTTTGTTATTATCACGATACCAGTTGTTTGTAGAAGAAAAACATTAGTTTAGTTCATTGCTTACTTGAAGATTTAAAAATACGCTTTTCAAAAAACTAAACATCAATGTCTTTCTTATTTTCACACTTGCTCTTCTACGTGATTTCTACGAAATCTTTAACAAGCCGTATATATTTTCACATGGGTGATAAACACTGGTTAACTGGTTGATGAAAGCTTAAATGTGTTTGTAAACTACGTCTCCAAATTATATCAAACCAGCCACACAAAAGCAATCAACGCTTCCTGTGCATGACTGCTGCCACTTTATCTAAAGATCTGCATGTCTCCCCGGATGGAGCATCCTACGCTAGAAAGGAAATACAATCGTTGCCATGGAAACGAAGCTCTTCTCCCAACCTCTCTTTTCGTTTATTCCGTCCACTTAGCTTAATTAGGGCGTTTGTCTTGGAATGCGGTGAGTGCAGGAATGTTTCGGAATCCTAGGAAAGCACGAAATAAAAAGTGGGGTTACCAGTTACGTAATCCTCATAAATCCATTTCTGATCAAAGATGAAGCCACTAAAGGATTAGTTTAAAGAAATAGTTCTCATCATTACGCTCTTCGATCAGCTCAAAAGTAAAATATTGTGTCGCTGGGATTAGAACATGTGAATGTACGAAAATAACAAAATAACGGATAACCAATATTTCTAACGTATGAAGAGTTGAATCTGCACCTGTCGAACATCTTTAATTAAAATTGTCTCGATTCAAAATTACTATATCGGTTTTTAAATATTCTTATTACTCAGGTTTTTGTTCACTTTAAAAGTCTGTAGGTTCCTCTAATCACAATCAATCTAATGTTTCAAACAGTTTCACGAAAAATTATACGCTGAAGGCAAATTAGCTTTTCTTGTCATAACTTATTAAAGAGCCGAAATGTAGCATCAGGTACTTATCAGCCATCAAAGTATGTTAAATAAATATTCCAACGCTACGAGGAAACCCCCTTTTCGATTATGAAAAAAAAAAGTAAAAAGTTTTACGTTTGCACATGTAAGGGACTCTTATAGAGAGAGACATGGCTGTTTTATTTTTTCTGTAATCCAAATTTGAAACAGATGTGCGGAAAGAGGAGCTATTTTGAATTTTATAGTTTTGAGATAAAATGAATAAAATAATGATCAATTTTAGTGTTGCGCGTAGGTTAGCATACCTTTAGTGTATCATAACTTAACTACAGTTCTTACCTGCAAAAGTTACGCCTCCTATGAGTCTCCTTTACATGGACGTAGCATGAGGATGGTCCTCTGTCGGCCGAGCAGTGAAGATCGTATTCTTCAGTATAACTGCATCTTAATGAGTAATATGTACCTTTAGCCCTGAGTTCTATCTACTTCATACTGTAGAAGAAAATTTTAATTGCAGGAATCGACTACAGTGATGGATCGGTTACGTGAATACAACATTTTTTTTTAAATTTGTACCTGCAATCTATACTTGCTACATCAATGAGATACATATCGTGAAATAAGAAAAACCGGGCTGAATGATTATATTCAACATGAGAAATATCCAAGCAACCATCAGAAAACCAACATCTGACCTTTGTCAGATTTCAAGAATGCAAACAAATCCTCTAGATTCTTTCAGTGGAGCTTCAGAATATGGCAAACTTGAGTAAGAGCTTTTGGATATAACTCAAACAACGAGGCTTGCGTGAATGACAACGTTCCGATGTTTGTTCAAACTTAGAGAACAAAATTCTGCTACTTAAAGGAAATTATCCAAAATTCTTAAACTTTTGAGCTTCAGTTGCGTTAAACCTTATATGTAGACCATGGCAAGTACACAATGGACTTCTCTAATTTTAAAATGTATAATGCTGTTTATTAAACTTCGATTTAAATACTGCAGTTTTCAAGGAGATGTAACCTGTGAAGGAATTCAGATGTTTTGTACATATAAAGAAATAGCTACAAACTGTCAAATGCACGATGAGAACCCCTTAAGTCTCACAGTAAAAGATGTTAATTTATTTACAGATTAAAATATATAGTTGCCGCCCTGGTGGCGCAGTGGTCTAAGCGATGGCCTCTGATCATTCGCCCGAAAGTGGTCAGGGTTCGAATCCTGGTGAGGCATGGATGTTGTTGTTTTGTCTTACGGCATTGGTTCTCTCCCTTCCCTGGAACCACGAACCCTAAATTAGGGACAGGAAACTGCTTATAGCACACTGAGTTGCTCATGGTGGTCGTTAAACCTCCAATCAATAAAAAAAATATATAGTTAAAACTTAGTAGGGCGAGATCTTTCAGAACTACCTTAGTTCTATCCTCAGGCCGCAAATGTCGGATGATCCTATGTAGAGGATTTTAGGAAGGGAGTGTCTGACCCCAGGTCTTCAACAACCCTTAGAAATAGGAAGCTAGGAGATTTGGGCTAGAGTGCCCGATACGAAAGTGACATGGAAGCGAAGTAGAAAGGGGAAGGAAGGCGCCCTTATTTATTACCTGGGGGCCAGTACCCAGGTCCGACGGCTTAACGTGCCCATCCGACGCATGGCGGATATTTAGTGGATCTAGCGTTCGTACCTGCTGGGATCGAACCTGAGGTCGGCCGCCCCGGTGGCGCAGTGGTCTAAGGCGCTGGCCTCTGATCATTCGTCCGTAAGGGGTCCGGGTTCGAATCCCGGTCAGGCATGGATGTTGTGTTTGTCTTACGGCACTGGCTCTCTCCCTTCCCTGGAACCAGTGACCCTAAATTAGGGACGGGCGACTGCTTATAGCCCATTGAGTTGCTCACGGTGGTCGTTAAAAATCCAATCAGAATCAGAATCAGAACCTGAGGTCCTTTCCGTGGCAGTCACAAACGTTGCCCGCTAGGCCATCCGCGGCCCAAATGCTGGATGTCCCAGACAGGACAATATATATAGTCGGAAATACAGTTCGTTGAACCGCGGATAATATCAGTGTTGCCACATACAAAAAAACCCTGAAAAATAAAGAATATTAAGAGTCTAATCTTCGGCTAAGTCATTCGTGGTGGTGCAAAGCCTCTTGAGAAGTGTAAGCAATGGGCGGGGTACGAACACAGGCAGGTCTTTGTACAGCAACCTGATGAAGCTTTAATGGTACATAAACTTTCCGCAAACAGCGGGGAATGTCGATTTGAAGTCGTAGTAAAGATAACTGTCTTGTTCCAGTCAGGTTCATGAAAACCAGAAACAATAGTACGTGTCAAAGCAGTGGAAGTCAGTTCAACACGTAAGGCGTACTTATGTTCTGACAGGCGGATTTAAAGCGTACGTAATGTGGAGCCTATATATAACTAGGGTCAAGTACCCCATGTGTGGTGGAAATAAGCGGCGCCCTATAACCTCCAAACTTAGAAAGAGGTTCAACCACGTCCTGATGAAGCTTTAATGACAGATAAGGGGGTGCATATTTTTTAGAAATATCTTGAGGTAAAGCACCTTGGTTCTTTAATCTGCTAATAGCCGCTATAGTAGTCGGAATACTCAGAACTTCATGTGGAAAGTGACAAATAGCTTCCAACATCTTTGAATGATAGGTATTAATATCCAAAATGACAGCCCGGTAAGATTTGTCAGCTGAAATTACCGCAATATTTGGGTTCCTTGCAATGGCCAAAAGCTGGCTCCTTTCATAACGTAAATTAGTGAGAGCAGAGGCTGGGGGTTTAGTGAAAGATTGTAAACGACATGGGCAAGAGTATTTCTCGCAGAATCCTGCTTTTCGGTGTGAAGAGAATTAATAACATGTTCAACCTGAGTAATAGTGTTAACAACAGAATGAGGAGGAGCCGGAAAAGAATACTTTGAACCATGAGCCCAGATGTTTTGATACAGCAGGAACAAATGTGTTCGGAAAGCGATTAGTGCAGATTGAAGTAAAATTAATGTAATCGAGTGCTTGATCAGCGTCTTGTTGTAACGTATATTCTATTTTAACTTTCCTTTTGAGTTTCTTTTTCTATGTAAACTTGAGTTCGTTCTCTTAGACATTTTCAAACCTTAACGTTATGTCTTTTCCCTCACACGAGAATGATGTTGGCAACACACTGAAGTCGGAACAAGTGACGTATATGTGACCGGATCAGAACGATAGATAAAAAGTTAATGCAGCGGTTGTTAAGGGGATTGATGTTATTGATGATAGACGTGCTGTTATACTGCGAATTTATGTTAAATCACTAATACTGTATTGAGAACGCCAATAAACCGGATGTGAGTGTAGAGTACAAATCATGTAAGCAAAATAAACGTATTTGTAAGTACTACAATTGACCTCTCTCTTGTAATGTGTATGAGTACTTTCTGATATTACTGTACATTAGCACACATAACGTAATTACTGACGTAAGGGCTAAGTTACAGCGGAAAGACAAATTACGTTATATTGTAGCAAAGCACAAATCTGCAACAGGTGGACATGAGCATTGTCGGCAGAATACCGATGGCCAAAACTTTCACACACACACACACACAATTCCAACAGATAAAGCACCGACTGGTAAATGGCACATCAACGTTCAGAAGGAAGTTCATGTCTTTTTGGAAATGTAAGTTCAAAAATTTGAAGTACTGAAATTAACTAAGTTAACCTGAATTTTAAGTGAACGCAGTGACACTAAATTAGGATCGGGCATCTGCTTATAACGCATCGAATTACTCACGGTTGTCGTTAAACTGCTAAATAAAAGGCTTAGTGAGGGTGTGATAGTTCCTCTGAGAATTGAAGGTTTTAGATATTTCAAGTTTACTTGCTGTTCATATACGTTGAACTACTAATTACCGTCTTTTCAAATAGATTAATTACTGTTCGGCATCTGGTGACCAGGATTTTAGGGGGGGGGGGAATGGGCGTGCTCTTAAAAATTTAAAAATTAGTCCTTTAAAAGGTTTTGTTAGCTATGCGACCTGTTCTTTCATTCATTCGAAAGTTTCTACTTCATACAGACAATTTAATCTTCTTATTAAATTCATTACACCATTACGCTCTGGTATAAGAATCAAAACAAATTTCATAATTGAATGTCGCACAGAGACAGCTCAACAGAAGATTTATATGAGACGCATGAATAACCTATGAGATTCTCGACTACTGCGCTTACTATTCTGAGAGCGGCAAATTAAAAGACTTGGAATTTAAAACCTTGGAAACATGAGTTTCGTGAAAATTTTTCATAATTGCATACAAAACATGATTCCAGAAATAAAATGCAGACGAGGTTATGATGTTTTGAAAGTCAGTATTTTTTTTTTTTTTTTTTGATTGGAGGTTTAACGACCACCGTGAGCAACTCAATGGGCTATAAGCAGTCGCCCGTCCCTAATTTAGGGTCACTGGTTCCAGGGAAGGGAGAGAGCCAGTGCCGTAAGACAAACACAACATCCATGCCTCACCGGGATTCGAACCCGGACCCCTTACGGACGAATGATCAGAGGCCAACGCCTTAGATCACTGCGCCACCGGGGCGGCAGTCAGTATTTTGAAAGCAATGTCCATAGTAAAAAAATTAAAAGATATACTAGACGAAACCCGTCGGAACCGATGGTAAGTTTTTTTGTTTTGTTTTTTTGAAAATAATAAACTGATGTGAAACAACCAATGTAAACTTTATTTGATTGACAAATTCATTCAACCACTTCAGTAAAGAAAATAGTCCAGGTTCGGGATTTTTTCTGTGGCTGTAGATTTAACGACCACCGTGAGCAATTCAATGGGCTATAAGCAGTCGCCTGTCCCTAATTTAGGGTCAGTGGTTCCAGAGAAGGGAGAAAGCCAGTGGCATAAGACAAACACAACATTCATGCCTCACCGGGATTCAAACCCGGTAGACAAAACCCGTTGGAATAGACGAATAGTTTTTTTCCCCCGCTAGACGAAACCCGTCGGAATCAATGATAAGGTTTTTTTTCTTTTGAAAAGAATAAACTCATATGAAACGTTTCTTTACATCTTCACATAACGGGAAACGTCTTACCTACGGGAATAAACTTGATCGAATGAATGTTAAATTGTATATATACATCACTCAATCCAATGGCACAACGCAATCAGGTCTTCGAGTGTTCACTGTTCCGATAATAACTTTCAAACAAATTTCTGCTAGCGTTGTTTTGCACAACGGTTCGCTGAGAAGAGAGACTTCGGGCTTTGGACTATCTGAGTCCCTCCATCGCCTGCAACAGCGCGTGAGTCATCCGCACGCTTCTCCCATTAACTTTACATAGGAACTTTGCCACCCCACAACGCCCGAAGAGTTGCCCCAATCTCATTTTTCTCTTCGACCGGCACATCTACATGGTAAGACTTTTATTTTGTTACCTTAACCACATGTTTACGTTCAGCCGTTCTCTCACAACTGGTCTTACAGTAAACAACTTTATAAAACTAATGTATGCACTGCTGGCCACCCAAAACGCAACACCAAGAAGGACACGAGATAGCAAAGCCAGATTTACTGGACACATAACAACACATACAAAGATGAAACGGTTGATCTTACAGGCCCGTGCGACTTGCGGAACACGCATACATCAATAGTTCGTGTGGCTCACATGGCTGGCAATAACGACCACTAAACGCAGCGGCAACGTATGCAAGATTCTTTGGATGTGGGCTTGTGGTATGTCGGTCCAGGCTGCTTCCACACGTTGCCACAGTTCATCAGGCGTAGCCACGGGTGGTGCTTGTCGGGCCACTCGGTTGCCGATCAGCGACCAGACGTGTTCGATGGGAGATATATCGGGAGAACAGGCCGGCCACGGCAGCAGTGACACCTGGTGGGCCGTGAAGAATTGTTGCACGATGCGTGCCACGTGCGGGAGCGCCTTGTCCTGTTGAAACGTGGCCGCTGGCAGGTCCTGTAGGTAAGGGAGGACTACAGGCTCCAAAACGTCGGAGATGTAGCGGTAGCTGTTGAGCGTACCGCCGATGCGTACCAGAGGGGTGCAGGTGTCATATCCAATTGCGCCCCAAACCATAACTCCAGGCGACGGACCGGTATGGCGATGCATAATGTAGGCGTCATACAGTATCTCGCCGCGGTGCCGCCACACGCGGATCCGACCATCGTGGTGCTGCAGGGAGAAGCGGGATTCATCGGAGAAGACAATGTCGTGCCATTCCGAAGTCCAGATGCAGCGTTCAACGGCCCATTGCCGCCGCACTCGCCGGGTGTGTAACATCAATGGTAATCGGAGCAATGGGCGCCGTGCGACAAGTCCCCGATCCTGCAGACGACGTCGGCCGGTACGTGCTGACACAGGTTGTTGCGCAACACACCCTAATTCCTGCGCTAACGTTCGTGATGTGGCGGTGCAAGCCGCCAATGCCCGCCGCACAATATGCCGGTCATCTCGTTCAGTGGTGTGCCGGGGCTGCGGCAATCGCTCACGTCGGTTCCTCCGTCCCTCCTGCACCTACCGAATCCATACTCGCATCACTGTGGCTTCATGTCGTCCCACACGGGCGCCGATGTCTCGGTACGATCAGCCGCTGTCGCGATAAGCCACTATTCGTCCTCTGTCGAACTCCGAAACGTGCTGGAATGACTGTCGTATTCTGCGACGAGGCATTAGGAAGCTTCCCACGCACAGGTCCGGCAGCACAACACACTTCAACTACTTACACCCCGCCTTCTGTGCACCCTTCTTATAGTGCTTCTCGGTGGCGTGCCGGGCGCACATGATTTCCATATGCCCTGCAATGCTGATCGTTTGCATGTCTTCTCGCGGGCGACACATGCTGCGAATTTCAGGCCAATCGGATGCTTCCTTCTTGGTGTTGCATTTTGGGTGGCCAGCAATGTAGATAGAACCACTATAACCTTCCTGTAGGAATGAGAATGAAGCGAATTACTCAGTGCCGAGTTGTCAATCAGGTATATTAATCGTTTCTGTGCCGCATCATGAAAATGTGCAGACAATAAAATCGAATTCGATGGATTTTTTTATTTATATGATGTCCAACGTGTCCAAGCGATGCCATTTCTCAGCCTTTTCTCAAACACAGTTAGCTATGGTAGAGATGTGGTCGTTGCAACATGGAAGAGAGGCATTTATTGTCAAAGGAATATGATATATTAAGAGGATGAAAATCTTATTCCTTTTGCTGTGTGCTACAAGCTTTTGATCGTTTCAAGACCGCAACTATAGATAACTGTCCTCACCCCTTTAAAAGAGACACCAGTGTCGCAGTTTAGAGAGAAGGAAACGTTACACGGCAGCTAAAGAAATTGGTTTCGAACACGTAAAATAATCTAGAACATGAAATGACGTCCACTATTTTCAACAAAACGGTGAACTGTATCAACTCTTAACATAAATGCGCGGTTGTACAAAGGAGCTAAAGTAAGTGACAGAACCGAATACTGAACTGATGCATATCCCATTTAAGAACAAAAATGCTACGCAATATGTACAAATTTGTATCTGCCACAAATGGCCTAATCTACTGACAGAAAGAAAGCTAAGAAACTAGTGATGCAATGCTGGATAAAAACCATATCATGGTAGTTTAATTAACAAGGTTTGCTATGAAACCCCATAGAAAAGCTAAGTAATCAATATCAGTTGCTACAACTTGAGTTTCATGAACTCTTTTCATAATCTCGTGCGAAACATGATTAACAGGTACTAATATATTAATATAAGCTGCTGATGTTTTGAATGAAAACTATTCTGATGATCTTTACTGAGACTGGAATTATCTTGGAGATAACAGTGGGAAAAATAAGCATCCCCATCATTTCCTTCTCCATAATTTAGGCCTAAACATATGTGCAATCTGTATAGTTAATTTCACAGAGAAGATGCGCTAGCTAGCAGTTTTTGGTGTCGGTTAACGTGAACGATTTTTCAGATTGTTGAAATAAGTGGCTGGAACAGGTAACATACAACAGGTGTTAGTTATGGTGCAGAAGCCTTTAGAACAACAAAGAGGATATTCTTAAAAACTATGGGGTTTTAGGGACAAAATTTGTAGTACTCAACACATCTTTAAATTGTATTACATAAGCAGAGTTCTTGTGACAGACGTATGTGAAAATGTATGAGGCTTTTATCATTGAGGATGAATTTTTAGCAAAATGCAGTGCTAACAACTGCGTTTACTCTCAGGTGAAATAAAGACCAAACCGCCTGGACAGAAAACAGAAGAAAAAGAAGAATGTAAAAACTTCCGGCAATCAGCATTGGTAAGAGACAAAATTGAAGGTCTTCACCTTTTCGTTCTTTTGTTTGATCAAACACCTGCTTGTATTTAATTTGAGTTTCAGTAAACGCTGTTCTTGATTCAGACGATGGGACAGATATCTAATTCTGAAATGCATTACTTCCAAAACTCACATCCTGGCAGTGAATTTTACTGAACAGAATTTTATCTCCTACTTTGTTGGAAAGGTGATAGAAGGGAATGAAACTCTCTCTACTTTACGGGAAGTAATATTTGGATAATTTTCACGTAGAAAGAAAATCTCGGGCTCATCATGGAGAAAGAATGACGCAATGGTTTCCATGCAACCGAGCTATCCAATAAATGAACATCTTTTACAAAGGCAAAATAATGCTAAATTCGATGTCCCGCAAAGCATACAGTAAGTTCTGAGCACAACTAAGGGAATTTAAAATTTAATATATTAATTTTAGGCAGGGGAAATTCTGTCAACGTACAGATGAAACGGATGTTTTGCGGAAGTGGTTGGATGAAAAAGTACCAAACGTATCCTAACTCGAAATTAGGAAGAGGAATCGCATGCCTGTTCGAGTTCCTACGATCAATGTGATACAGTGTCTCAATCCATATGAATCTTAACATAATCCAACTGTTTCTCTACTGCGTAGAGATGCATAAATTGGGAAGTTTAATTACTCCACTTTAGGACAAGTGCTTTGCGACGAATGTCGTTTAGAATACGAAAGAGCAAACAATGGAAGTCGACCTTGGACACACATGCTGCAAAAACATATTAGGAATTAATAGGAAGTCAATTGCCGTTTATAAGTGCCAATATAAAAGGGATTTTGTTCATGCACAGTACTCTAAGAATCCACTACAACTCTTTGCCATATATATTACAGACTTTAGGAGTACCATGCAAGAAAGCAGTGACAATGGAAGAGCAGTTTAACGGTGAAAGTGGCAAACACGGTGTTTCACTTCGGTGTATACGTACACACCATCTGTGAGTGATATTATCGATGGAAAAATCCATTCTCCAGAGGAATGGTTTGACTGTTATATATGTGGTGAGAAAAATCCTCACTTAAATAAGGTTCCCATTGTTACTCACTACACGTGCTCACACTAACACCCTTTTTTCGTTTCGGGGTTCAGCGACCCCGTGAGCAACTTGATGAATTATATGAAAACGCCCGTTCCAAATTCGGGTCCACTGGTTCCAAAGAATGGAGAGATCCAGTGCTGTCAGAAAAATACAATATCCATAAATCGCCGGGATTCGAACAAAGACCCATCTCGGCAGAATGGTTGGAGGCCAAAACTCGTACCACTGAGCCCTCGTGGTCGACCATACCAATCTGCTTTCTGCAGTTCTACGATGTGCGCGTAGCAGTAAGTGTTGGGCTTTACAAAACTGACGAGGTACAGCAATTATTGTTGGAATTGTTGACCTGTAGCGATAATTTCCTGAATTTTAAAACAATGACAGATTTTCTGCATATAATCTGACAGAATTACCAGAATAAGCAAGAAACATTGGTTGTCCTTCATGGGTTCGCCGGAATGTGTCGTTGCAGCTGCGATTCCAATTAGCAGTTCTACGGAAGAAACCTGGCTAATGCCCCTTTCAGGAAATGCCCAGCTGTCCGTCAGCTGTGTTGAGAGGAGTTCATAACGCGTAGTGACGCTGCATTCCTTATTTTATTTTACTTTTTTTTTGTAAGAACATTTTGAAGATGACACAACAGTTAACTTTAATCACATTCTTTAAGTTACCAACGCTTCTTCTGTGACGTTATATCTTTTGGAAACGAAATAGTTAATTACTGAATATACAGCAAATACGATATAATTAAAAATATCACATTTTTGAATTTTAAATGTTTCCTCAATTTTTATTTTTAAAGTTAAATCCGTCGCCCAGTGTCACAGAAATTAGATAGAATGCTGTTTCGCCAAGGGCTTGGGTTCGAGTCCCTTGGGTGTACTTTCGGGGTTTGTTTTCCGAAATTCCCGTTATTCTAACGTTCCCGATGAGAGAGATATTGAATCATCTCTGTAAATGAGTATTACAATTTGCCAAATATCCATACCGTACAAATGTATTTGAAAAAGGAAACTTAAAGGCAGTAAATACTTTCCGAATTGATAAAATACACTGACGTAAAAAAAAATCCCAACACCACGAAAAAATGGTTGTAGAGGACTGAAATGGCGGCAATACATTTGTATAGGTAACATATTTAATCGATTAAGGTTTCAAGATCACAGCTTATTGTAAGCGCGAGAAGATCCATTTTAAATGTGAAATGCTGGTACATTAATAACCGGTGTAACCGCCAGAATGTTGAATGCAAGCACGCAAACGTCCATGCATTGTGTCGTACAGGTGCTGGATGTCAGTTTGTGGGATGGAGTTCCATGCCTGTTGCACTTGGTCGGTCGATACAGGGACGGTTAATGCTGGTTGGGGGTGACGCTGGAGTTGTCGTCCAATGATGTCCCACACGTGCTCGATTGGTGAAAGATCTGGTGATCTAGCAGGCCACGGCAACATGTCGACACTCTGTAGAGCATGTTGGATTACAACAGCGGTATGCGGGCGAGCGTTATCCTGTTGGAAAACACCCCCTGGAATGCTGTTCATGAATGGCAGCACAACAGGTTGAATCACCAGACCGACGTACAACTGTGCCGTCAGGGTGCATGGGATAACCACGAGAGTGCTCCTGCTGTCATAGGAAATTGCTCCCCAGACCATAACTCCAGGTGTAGGTCCAGTGTGTCTCGGCCGCAGACAGGTTGGATGCAGGCGCTCACCTGGCCTCCTTCTAACCAACACACGGCCATCACTGGCACCCAGGCAGAACCGGCTTTCATCAGAAAACGCAACAGATCTCCACTCCGTCCTCCAATGAGCTCTAGCTTGACACCACTGACGTCGCAAACGGCAGTGGTTTGGAGTAAGTGGAATGCACGCTACAGGGCGTCTGGCTCGGAGCTGTCCTTCAAGTAACCGATTTGTAACAGTTCGTTGTGTCACTGTGGTGGCCACTGCAGCTCGAATTGCTGCCGCAGACGCGGTACGATGCGCCATGGCCATACGCCGTACACGGCGGTCTTCCCTCTCAGTAGTGCCACGTGGCCGGCCGGAACCCGGTATTCTTGAGGCAGTACCTTCCCTTGACCACCGCTGCCAACAATCATGCACAGTGGCTACATTCCTGCCAAGTCGTTCTGCAATATTGCGGAACGAAGATCCACCTTCTCGTAGCCCTATTACACGACCTCGTTCAAACTCCGTGAGCTGTTGATAATGGCTTCTTCGTCTTCTTAAAGGCATTCTTGACTAACATCAACACACTACGTCGAATCTCAACGATAACTAACGCTCACGAACGTTACAGCGCGTATTTACAGCAAACCTGCTTTGCATGTTCCGAGGGGCGCTACTAGCACCACACGTATGTGCCGAGCGCGAAATTTGCATAGACGTCATCTTACAGATGTACTCTCACCGCCTACCAACTGTCGTTTTTCTAACACAACCCCTTCTTGGTGATGGGATTTTTTTCCGTCCGTGTATATGCTACGTCGGTCGACTAATCGCTCCCTCTTGGAATCACGTGATCAACCGGCCGTATCAACTTTTAATGCGGGTGGTCATAATTCAGTGATTGCTCGGTGTATTTTGAATATGATAAAAAAGCAATACTTTGTGTACGTCATGCTATATGTTATGTGAAGATATATATTTGTCAAACGTACAGTAGTATGAAATTCTTCGTGGTATTGTTAAAAAAGATTTGATTAAAGAAGATATGCTGGCAGATTTAATAAAAATGGACTTTGTATCTTGTAACTACTATCTCATAACTTAACCTGGCCGTTATTTTGAAGTTTATAATCATAGTTATAATCCATGCTTAATTAAGGTTACAGCTGTTACAAAAACCAACAAACGATGTAGAATAATCAGAGTTATCACCAAGCGACAATTCAATTTAAATTGAAGTTGAAATAACTTTAAACGTAATACTTCTACATCCAATTAAACCCGATTGTTCTATACACCCAGCAAACAATTCCTAGTCTTAACAATGTTTTAGGTTTAAAAGTACAAGATTATTTTTTCACCTTTAATAGAATGGCATTAGTTTGTGTTGTCTTTTAAAACTCCTTTCACATTTTGTCTTTCAGAGCCAACCATACTGATTGGACCAAGTAACACCACCGCAATGGCGGGAGATATAGTGGTGTTCACATGTGATTCTTCTGGTGATCCAGGGCCTCAAGTGACGTGGCAAAGAAACGGACGCAGCCTGCATCACAATGGACATGCTACGTACAAGGTCTTGGACAGTGGATCTCTTCAGCTGGAAAATGTGGGTCCTGCCGATGATGGACTGTACCACTGCATCGCAAGGAATGAGAAGGGTGCCGTACATTCTGAAGCAGCTCGCCTGCAGGTCGAAGGTAAGGTACTTTACTTAAGACAGTAGTAGCTGCTCCTTCTTTGCGTCTTAGTAATGATGATATCCTTGCTCAGAGAAGTCGGGTTTCTATTGCTCATGTGAATCAAAAAAAAAAAAAAAATAGACCGAATAACGTCATTGATTATTTGAGCAATTTTGTGTAATGACATCAGACTTGTGACTCCACTGTTAGTGTTTTCCAGTAACTTGCAAATTGAAGACAGCTGATATTTTTAGGCACCTTGAAGAAATAATTTCTTTCAAATGAGAGCATATCAACGTCCAAGAAAACTCAATTACAGCAGAGTAACACTGAATTTTACAGTGAAAAGTGGAATTAATATGAATGAGAGATCATTGTACATATTTTGTATTTTTACTTTTTTCAGGAATGTGTTGTACTTATTTCGTCAGTAATTTACTTATATGGGCACGTGTATGTGCACAAACACATGCACTTAAGATACATGGTAAAACATGTTTATGCACAGCACTGTATGATCAAATCCATTCGATCTACAGAACCGCAGGGTTTGCTCATAACTGTTATTATTCGTTGCACAGGTAAACGTGCAAACAGATGGTCATATATCCATATGCATATATTGAGGATTTTTTCAATAACAAAGCGTTTATTAAGAGAATGAACAGAGTGCATAAGAAACGAAACAACTTCCAAACAATCCAAAAGTAATTTATCCACCCTTTTTTCCCCTTTATCTATCAATTATTTTTGAATTGTGGCTTGTTTTGTAAATAGCATTTGATGTCTTTAAAACTCCTCTTTTAAACTTTCAGCATTGAGCATTGTCGGATGTATCACAATGTGCGAAAATTAATTAATTACTTAATTTCACCTTGGTGCTTTTCTTCCAGCCGCAACCCCAGTAGCAATTGTAACAGTGCAGCTGAGAAATTCCACACCCACCGACGAGATGGAGAGTGAGTGACTGTAGATTTTCTAGGACTTCAGACAGATGTCTCAGTTCCCAGGTTGTAGTTTCCCATACAATTCAATCCTCCGCAGGTCAGAAAAGGTTTGCATATGTTACGACCACTACCGGGACACCGTCTGGGGTGCATTAAAAATAAAGCTAGCGTGTCGTTTGACACGATGGAAACACAACAGGAAATGCTACACGGCAGATTGTTTCGCAGAGAAGTGTGACAACCAAATCAGCCTTTTCTACTTTTTGTTGTTCGTCCTTCTTTAAAACCTGTATTTTTCTTTTGGTATTTTATTCGCAATGGCAAGATCTAAAGAGTGACGTTTCATTCTTCTTAGAGAAGTCTTAATTCCATTTCATAAAAGTACACAAGAGCATATTGATAAAAATCTGTTCGAAAATCTTAAATAGCTGTGATTCTTCTTGATCCATTCTAAGCTACTGACGCGAATATATATATGTATTTTTCTGCAATCCCTCCATCTCTCTTTTCCGTCAGCTTTGAGGAAAATTTTTCTGTCGGGTAGAAACTGGGAGCAAGAAATGTAACAAGCGTAGCTCTGTGAATTCTGCCCAAGCATAGCATAAAAAAGCTCTTAATCCCGTGAAGTGCTCCGCATTCTTGCTGAATTGATGTTGTATTAAGTCCGTAAGCTATTTTTATCTTCTGAAGCCAAATGAAACAATTACATAGGACTTTTTTCCCAACAACTTGAACATTTGAAAAAAAAACCTCAGGACAGAAGAGAGCACGTTTTTTTGGAGATTATCTAATCAAACTTTAACTGAACACTAAAAGAATTCAATAAAACGCTGATCGAAGATCTAAAACACTCGGAAGAGTCTGTGCACGATGCTGTTAAATTGGTACTAGCTCAAAAGGTGATTTGATGGAATTGGTTTTCAGTTTGAGATTAGTTTTCGGAACTTATTTAAGAATAACACTTGACAAACTAACAGTTGAAGACACAAAATAAGCAAGTATCAAATTTCACCTGAAGATTAAGCACCGAATATTTGGTATTTTGGCGCACTAGTATTCCGTTGAAACCTATAAATGGATCTTTATTTAAAAGCGAAGGTGTTATGCACCTTTATGTGCAATACAATAATCTTGTGCATGTGATAGTGCAGAGGTTACCAAACTGTGCTTCGCGTAGCATCTCCAAATGCTCTGTGAAAACACTGGAAAGAAAAATAAATAAAATAAATGTGACAACATATCAAAATTGTGAATTTGTGCAGCCATGAAATGTTTATATGTAAGTAATGGGTAGAAATTATTTAGCTCCTGCAGCATGCTGTGAAGCAGTGTCGATAGCAAGTATTAGAGACTGAAGAGCATGTCATGCGTCACCTCAGTCAGCTTTGCCCGTCAGCACCTTCTCGAAACCACGCAAAACATCGAGAATGTCGGTGAAGCACACAAACTTCACACGGCGAAACCAGAGAGAGGGTCTCGACGGCGCCACGCTAACCCCGTCTCCTTTATAAGAACTTCGCCGCGCTTACAGATTCCATTGTTAGCTTCGACACCTTTCCAGAATTATCTGGAAAGTTTCTATTGCATATAAAAACTTCATGTTTCTCCACGCCTACGGTCAGTTGCAGTTCAGTCAGCATTCAGTCAAGACACGAAACTAATCAAGTCGCAGTGCAGTGTTATTTATTTATGAGTGCTTTTAGTGCGTGCCTTTCAATTTAAGTTTTTTTATTATAAACAGTTACGTTAATAGAACTTTTCGGATGTTTCGTCGTGAGAACAAAACACCTGCTCGTTACAGGTTTTTTGGAGCATTACGTAGTGATTCAGAAAATATCACCAATCTTTTTTCAGTGGATAGCTGTATGAAGTCTGGATCCTGAAAAATACTGTCCTACAGTAGCTCTGATGGCATCAACAGCTTTATGTTATTTTTTATTATTTGCCCGACCCTTATTATTATAATTTACCCAGCTGACACGAATATTCTTTTCAATTGTTCTGTAGAAGAAGCTGTAGCAGTTGCTAGTGCTGGAATTGCTGGACAGGATGATGGGTTTTTGGACGAATCAGCGAGTGAGCCAGAACCTCCTGAAGTATTGAACCAACTGCCTAATTCTTTGGAGACCAGTGCCACTGGGAAAAGAATAGTAAAAAGGAAGTACCACGATTCCTATTAGGATATTGGGTTCGTTGAGACCAGTGACAACAAACCAAAGTGCGTAATTTGCGGCAAAGTGTTGCCAACTGTGCGATGCGCCCAGCAAACATGCGCCGTCATTTTGAGGGTTCCCATCCAAAATGCAAGGGCAAACCGACTGCTTTCTTCAGATGGAAGTACGGGGAACTTACTCGAGCCCAGAACATTATATCCTATCACTCAAAAACAGTTAACAAAAATGCATTGATGGCGTCCTTCTTAGTCAGTTGCCGAGTTCCTCAAGCTGGCGAAGCCCAGACCATTGCTGAAGACTTATCAAGCCTTGCGTACAGATATAGTTGAATGTAGTCTGGATGGAAAAGCTACGAAACTAGTAGGCGCACTTCCTTTGCCAAATAACACAATCTCCCGTTGAATCGGTGACTTAGCAGAGGACGTGAAAGCTACTTTACTTTCACGAATAAAATGCACGAAGACTAAATTTTCGCTCCAAATGGATGAATCAACGGATGTGGCCGAGTTGGAAAAGTTTAATAGTATTGTGTGCTACCAGTATTTGGAGTCGTTTCATGAGGATCTGCTTCTCCGCAAGCCGTTACCGATTAACAAAAGTGGCGCTGAAATCTTCAAATTAATAGACGAATTTTTCCCAGTGAGTGGCATTCCATGGCATAACTGCGTTGATGTATGCACTGACGGCACGAAGGTCATAACTGGGAAGACGGCCAGTGTTATTTTAAGAATAAAACAAAAAGTCAAGGAGTACAGCAATTGCCACTGCATCCTCCACCGCCATGCCCTTGCTGTGAAAAAAATACTGTCCTCCCTAAAAGAAGTTTTGGACGAAAGCGTGAAAAGAATTAATTTTATTAAATAAAGACCTAAGGATACAAGGTTATTAAAAATGTGTGATGACATGGGGAGTCCACATACGTCTTTACTTCTTCACCCAGAAGTAAGGTGGCTTTCTCGCGACAAAATGTTGACTCGGTTTTTCGAAATGAGGGTTAAAGTCAGAACTTTACTGATTGACAACGATTTCGCTTTAGGAGACAGGTTGTGCGAGGAGCGTTGGCCCATAAAATTGGCGTATTTAGCAGACATTTTTAAAAAAGTAAATGTCTTAAGTCTGTCACTTCAAGAAAAGCAGTAATTGTTTCGAGATGCCTGCGATAAAGTGCAAGCGTTTAAAAAAGAAAATCAAGTTTTGGGCAGAATCAAACAAAAATCGAAATCTAGACAGCTGCCTGTTGGTAAAAGAATTCAGAGAAGAACTGTATTGCGATATACCTGGATATATCTTAAATGAGTTTCACGTTCACTTCCTAAGTTTAGTTGATAGTTTCAACTGTTATTTTCCGAATGAACTCCAAGAAAATATTAAAGAAAACTTTTGGGTTGTTAACCCAGGCTGGCTTTTCCTGTGTCGGAAAAGCCAGCCTGTCTGACATCGCAGCAGTATCCGTGCTTGATTGATTTGACATCGGAGTCTAAGATAAAAGAGAATTTTACAACTAAGAAGTCACTATTAGAATTTTGGTGTCAGCTAAAAGACGAATTTAAAGTTTTGTCAGATGAAGCGAAAAACATTCTTCTGCTCTTTGGAACAACGTACTTATGTAAATCAGGATTCTCTGCCTATGTGGCTACTAAAACAAAATACAGATTGCGCCTCAATGCAGATCTCCATAATCTGTTGCATCTGTCCCAAATTCAACCAGATACAGACACATTGTGCAAATAAAATCAGTCCCAACCTTCTCATTAGAATCTAAGTTCCCTGGCTACGCTTTATTGTTCTTTTTCGATGCCAAGTGACATTTTTGGCTTTGCCACCGTAAAAATGGTATTAAATACCATATCTATGGGGGTAACATAGTGTGGATTCACAATACCTGCTTTGAATTCATTCTCAAATGTGTTGTCTTAGTTTATGTTTTTTGTTGTCGTTTTTCGTTTATATAGCTAAGCAAGTTCCTTATTTCTCTTAAATAAGTGGAGAATATAGCATTTCTAACGAAATAAAACTTGATGTTTAGCATGCCCAAATGCTTAAAAATATATTCCATTGTCAATACTGCTGTCATTCGGTTTAGTACCTATGTAGGTGCTAGGTGAAAATATCGTCGCCCTGATGCCAAAGACACGTATGTGCAAAATTGATATTTTGAGAAAACGATATTTAAAGTTCCAATTTTTTATGATTTTCAATGGGAAAAATTAAGTTTAGGTCAAAATTTAAGCTATTTAGAATTTGAAAAATAATGAATTCGTGCTTTTACTCTACGATAAAATATCGACTAACAACTTGAAAAATGTGGTTAGGTAAAAACAGCCAAAAATGCATACACGTGCCTTTAGCATAAGTGCGACGATAATGCTCCATGTTGAATTTCTCTCCTGAAGAGTGCTCCGCGACTCAAAAAGTTTGGAAACCGCTGTGATAGAGAATAGCTGCAAACAGAAATAAAAAGACTGGAATCCTGGTGAAATATTCCTTGTTTTCTGAGAATCGCTTTAGAAACTCATGTTTAAAAAACATTTTGCCTAATATTAGTTGTCTGAGAATACAGCAGACCATCGAGAGTAAGCTTTCCTGCTGTGCAATGTATCTTTCTGTTGTAGACATTTTCTGGCTAAGGTACTATAAAAATGATGTGAAATTGTTTTTACTTTTTAATGTGGACTAAACCTGTCCTAAACACAAGGCATATGATTTCTGCTGAGTCACTTCCAGAATTTCGTAACTTACTTCTTCCATGTATCTAACTTCATTTAAGTTTCTTTTATATATTATCTAACATGGGTGACTTTTGTATCAATGTGTGCACCATATTCTTCCTCTAATGTTCTTGTGGCGCAGTGATCTAAGCGATGGCTTCTGATCATTTGTCCGAGATGGGTCCGGGTTCGAATCCCGTGAGGCATAGATGTTGTGTTTTTCTTACGGCAATGGATCTCTCCCTTCCCTTGAACCAGTGGTTCAGAATTAAGGACAGGCGACTGTTTATAGACCAATGAGTTGCTCACAGTGGTCGGTAAACCCCCAATAAAACAAATGTATTTTTGTATTCGCTAAGATTTCTGTAGCACTTGTATGTTTTCTGATTCTTGAGTTTCTTTCTTCAACTTATTCCAAATTTCATCCGCCTGAGTTCTTCTGAATTGTCTGTATAAGAAATCTATTTTGGCTCACTGTTTCATATGCACATAAGAATAAACAAATGGATTAAATTTCCGTTTCAAATAATGCTAATTCGCTGTTAGAGAAAACACTGCTTTTTTCTAAAGTACTGGAACTAAGTTTTGCAAGTTTTGATTTCTTCTTTTTAGACGCTCCTTCCCAATGATATATTGAAGTATGTGTGCTAATTACTACTAAATCTTGTACACAACTTTGAGAAGCTGTGTCAGACCTTAGTTTTTTGCATTTCCTTCTTTATTTACTATCATGAGCTTCTACTGCTATAAGGAGTCTTCCATCACTACATTTGAAGCCATTCGTTTCAGAGAACAGAGACAATCAACGCTGTACGTGGAACACAACGTTCATGCTTATCTGGGACTTAGACCTTAGTACGATTCGGTCGATAAATCAAAAGACCTCACCTCTGTCAACTCCTTTCTTTGGCCTGCGCTACTAAATGGAAGAACTTTGCATAAAACATGTTTTCAAGTTTAATTTGATATATAAGCTTACAATATGTTATTTCAAATGTGGTAGATGATTGAGCTGACTTCATCCTAATCGTTTTAGCATTCCGTTCTTCGCAATGTGCACTATATTTAAAAATAATTATTGTACGATTGTCTTTTCATTTGGTAAAGATTATGGTTCTATCGAGATTACTTATCATATCGTAGGAAATTGATAATGCTCCATGAGATTACCTATAATATCAGAGAAAAAGTGTAACGTACTATTAAATCGCTTCAATATCAGAAGAAAGGGATAACGATATATCAGATTACCTGTTTAGGGAACGGCAGGCAACTGTTTTAAAGAAATTACTCGTGTGTACATTACGTTAAGGAATTAGTTCTGTTCTCATGCAATTATTTGTATTATCCAAGTAAGAAAACCCTCTTTTATGATATTATCCAATAATATTAAGGAAAAGGTATAATGCGGCAGCATATGATGCACTGGGGGAGGTGAAAGGAAGTTGTTCTCGTGAAGTTTAGATGATGAGTTTACTCATTCGAACAAAGTTACATTTGAGAGAAATTTACGTCAATTAAAAGGTCAAAAATATAAAACTATTTCGGTTATATTTCACATTAGAGTCAATATCACATCAGAGTTCGTAACAAAAGAAGAAAGAAGCCTAAGGCTCGAATTACCATCATGTGCAGCAAAATGATGGTGAATAATATAACTTTTGGCAAATCTACACACACATACACACACATATGGCTACCGGATGAATACATTTCATTAAATTGGGTCAGTTTCTAACATACTATGAATGTATTTTTAAAAATAATGAAACAATGACTCACATGATTTTGGAGCGAAAGCATTTCTTAATCCAAGTTAACTTTTGTGCATATTTGTACCAGATATCGGGGCACTATTTGGCCAAGTATGCTCTAGGAATACCAAATAAACAAACAAGCAAGAAACGAAAGCAACAATGGTTGATACCCAACCTATGTTATATTTATAATGAATTTCTTTCTTCTGTAGCGTAAAAAAATTCATAACTCAGTTTTATATAAAATATAATGTTTTATAAAATGAATCAATTCTGTTTATTATCGACTACTACACATACAGTCAAAACAGACTCTTGGGAGTCCTATGGGACCCGATAATTTTATTCCTTCGAAATATTATGTGTTATACCTGTAAATGGATAAACAAATATATGTACATATTCGTTGAGTAATATTCGTTTATATATAGTATTATAAGTTAGTTTATATATTGGGTTGTCGGAAAAATCATGACGTATTTTAGCTATGTTTTGCAAAGGTCATTTATTGATAGAAAGAACAAAGATCAATCAATGATATAATGCCCGTTTTGTTCAATAACCTTTTGCCATCTTTCAGTGAGCTGCAGAATGTCTCGTTCATAGAAGGACCTGTCTTTCGTGGCGAAAAATTGTACAAGGTGCTGATTTACAGCCTCATCTGAATTGAACTTTATACCACGCAAGGACTGTTGAAGAGAGCGAAACAAGTGGAAGTCTGACGGCGCAAGATCAGGCGAGTATGCTGGGTGTGGCAACACATCCCACCCAAGCTCCAAAAATTTTTGGCGGGTGATCAAACTTGTGTGTGGTCTCGCGTTGTCGTGATGGAACAGAACACCTTTACGATGCACGAGTTCTGGACGTTTCTGGATGATAGATTCGTTCAAACTGTCCAATTTCCGACAGTACACATTCGAATTGATTGTTTGGTTTCGTGGTAGGAGCTCGAAAAACACGACACCTTTAAAATCCCACCACACTGAGACCAGAACCTTCCGCTGATGAATGTCTGCTTTGGATGTCGTTTGAGGCGAAGCAGCACGTCGGGACCAAGACTGTTTGCGCAGCAAATTGTTGTACACAATCCACTTTTCGTCACAAATTATCAGTCGCTTCAAAAAAGGATTGTTTTCCTCTCGTTTAATGAGTATATCGCAGATGTTTATACGCGCCGTCAATTGAGCTTCTTTAAGTTCATGAGAAACCCACACATCGAGCATGCTTACGTATCCCAGCTTCTTCAGGTGGTCGTGAACGCTTGAATGATGGATGTGCAATTTGTCTGCAATTTCTCGTGTCTTGTAACGTGGGTTTGACTGGATCAATGCCTTGATTTGGTTGCCATCAACCTCGGTTGGCCTCCCAGACCGAGGAGCATCGTTGAGGTCAAAATCACTAGCACGGAATTTTGCGAACCACCGCTGGCACTGACGTTCTTGTAGAGCATTATCACCGCACACTTTACGCAACTTTTCACAAGTTTGACGCGCGTTCTTCCATTTACGGAAGTAAAACAGTAAAATATGTCGAAAATGCACAGTTTGGTCTTCCATCTTCAACTTGATGTCAAATCTCTGCAAATCAACCAAATCGCCCACTATTCCTTTTAGACTGCAGCTAGAACTAGCACCTGTCGAATGCCATAGCGATAACAGAGCTGCGCATGCCTCTAGTACTTCCAAAACCGCCCAACCGCCATCAGGTGCCAAAATACGTCATGACTTTTCCGACAACCCAATAGTTTTGGCAAATAGCATTCGCATATTTGTACAGTGATATACAGTATATATATTTGTAGAGTAACATATAGCATTTTTCACAATGATGAAGTGCTGGTAAAGAATGTATGTAGCCCGTATGAAGACAAATGGACACGAAAACTGTTTAAAGAAAGCAAAACAAAGGTATTTACAGATTTATAACCAGTGATTTTTCACCATTTTTCCTTAGCTAAGTTTAGAATTGTGACCTGATACATAGATTTTTACTTCAATGTTTAAAATTTGTTGGCGTAAGAGCAATTTCAATGCTCTCAGTTATCATTGAAAACACTGTTGGAAGTGTTACTAGATTCAAAACATCATTTGGTTTCCACATCAGCTAATTCATCTCTCGAAATTTTATTCTTTGTACTGAGGTCATTACCCATAGAAGATCAAATCATTATTTTATCTTGCATAAAATGAAAGCATTATGACTTACACTTCGCGTGTACTTCAACGTTTTCGACGAAAATTCTGGACAAGCTAACAGGAACTTCCTTTTACGAGGAGCTGCTGTTAATTCGACGAAGAAATATTTACCAAGGTTTGTTACCAGCGCTCTGCCTTGATTTTAATTAGAGTACACTGCGCATGTAAACAATGAGCAAAAAGCATTTGAAAAATACGAGTTTTAGGACAAACAATGAAGAAATGATGGAAAAACTATTGTACCTGACATTTTTTGGAATCAGCTCCATGAACCTTAGGAATAAACTGGGTTTCTCTGAGCAACTAAAAATTTTCAAGAAGAAATTCTGATTTTCAGGAATTAAACTGCTTGAGCGTATTTATTTATTTATTGCCAGAAGAAAATTCTCCTTTATATATAAGTAACCCTCCTGCTTGTCATAAATGTGAATGTTTTATTCACAAATATTCGTAGATCAGACTAAGGCTAAATTTTCTTCTTTGTACTGAGCTCAGATTTACAGACTTTTTTTTTTACATTTGTTCAGATTTACATATTTGCTCCGTGGCATTGTTATATCCGGTGTCGTTAAGATGTAATTCAGCTATACACATATCTGCTTCTTTTCTAGTTATCTATCCATCATTTTTCTCATAAATATCTTCTATCAATCTTGGAACCTTCCAGTACATCTAAAAACATTCGTCATTTGTCTCACCTTCTGCATTTCGTATTTGCTAAGAGGGCTGAAATATCTGTATGGAATTTTGCTATCACGTCGCGATAGGTGAAGCCAGTATCTTTTGTAATTTAAATAATGCTGAGATTTTTCAGTTATATTTAAAATACAAATCGCTTATATGTGCAGTTATATTAAATTATCATATCGGATTCCCTATTTAAATTAAAAACTTTGAAAGAGGACATTCACAATGCAAACGACTTCTTTATTCATGAAACACTTCGCTATGAGCGGTATAAATACCTGGGAATAAAAAGTAAAATACAACGGTAGGTGTTTAAATAATTCCTGCGGCATTTGAATCTGATTGAAAATGTAATGGTCAACGGGCTGTGTTGTTTTCTGTTTTGCTTTAGCATTTTGTTCATGATGCCATTCCCTCCACATGCACCATTAGTATACACACATACACATTCACACACGTAATCGCGATATACTCCTTTCTGGGACGTACTGTAGTTGACTTTTTCACTTATCTTAAGAGGGAAAGGCATCGATTTACTAACACACGTGGGACTGCCGGATAGCTATACGCTGAAAATGGATCTCTTAATTCTCCAATCTCGGCTGTGATTCCATCAGATCCATCGATTGTTGTGATATATCACTGAATGGCTCCACATATACTTAGGAGGAGCCATGATTATATTTTAGTGGCCTCGAAATGTGCTGTATATCACTAGAACGCTCAGCAAATGCAAGTGACGACTAAACAATGAAGTCTTCTGTTGTGCCGTGTTGAAGGAGTCAGTCTACCTTCTGATACAATACTTCCATTGCAAACTGAACACGATGCGCTATGCTGCTTTGTTACATCCTCAAGTCTGCATGACGATCCAAAATAATGAGCGGAACCATGTCGTTCCAAGGAAATATTTCTGAACAAAGAAACCACTATCAGCAAACTACAGGAACTTCAGAATAAAAATTCAAGCTTCGTTTAATGAGTTCTTCTTATTTTCATCACATCCCTGGATATTAAATATTTTACAACGTAACTTCTTTAACCACATTTCACTTTGCCAATGTCCTACTGACACGTGTGGTGATTAACACAACGCAGCAGAGGCAGGCATCGGTTTCACTAACAATGAGGTGCTGCCGGATAGCCACAAGATGGAATCCTTAACTTTCCGGTATAACAGTGTATGATTATACCGGAAAGTAAATCATAAAATTCTACCGAAATGTAGTAGGAATGGTGATTTAACAGTTACAGAAATCGTGATCAATTTTGACGGTAGAACGTGTAATTGCGTACTTTTATGGACAAATTTCCGTATCACCCGTTTACTTCCCCGTGTGCAGTGCTAGAGATATGGAGTGCTGGTTCTCATCATGAATGTCACCTTCTGATTATTGAGTACAGATCGGACTGTTTGTCGTCGAATACCTCTTTACTGCCGTTCGTGTGGCTGGTTTCTCTGGATTACATGACGGAGTTATGGTGTGTGTCAAGATCCGCACCTCTTCTTAAAGATGTTGTCGCAGAATAGTCTCTTAGTTATGTCTTACATATTTCTCTCGTTCTTCAAACTGCGTAGGCTGATTTATTCTATTATCTCTGAATTTTTTACGTTTCTGAATTGGAAAATTCTTTTGTTGATCATCCTTTTATTTGCAAAGTAGTTTCTATAGTGTATTGAAAATGTAAGATAACAGAATAATAACAAACGATATCTTTCGACTTTTTGAACTTTTGTAAAGCAAAGGGTATCTCAGGACCGACAGCTCGATATTTCTTTTAGAAGTTCTTTCACTTTGATGGACATTTTTAAGGTTTATATTTTTTGTGGTAAAGAGTAGGGAGACAAAACCTGTGGCAAAGGACAGATATGATTAAAAACATAAGATCAAATGCTTGTAAGTGAAATTCAATTCACTTCCTTGTAATTCACAGATTCTTGTATAACTTAATCTGTATGTTGCGCTATTATGCGATATTTAAAACAAAATACTTTCTTATTTCTGGTGATATTACATTCTGAAAATATTTAGAACCTGTGATGTAAGTATAAAATAGATAACGGAGATTTTTCATACCAGAACACACGGATAATACAGACTTACAGTTATTTCACGCAGATCGTAAGATCTTGTTTTCAATGAAGAATTGTCAATCTCTTATAAATAAGGAATCTAGTTTCAGTATTCTGCAATCACGGAAAATACTTAAAATCAAATTCTGATGTCTTATTTCTATGCAATAATATTTCTATAAAGTTATGAGTGATGAGCTGTTCAAAGTAAATGAAGAAAGAGCAATTTATAGCTATAGATGAAAGTTCCTCTTTTCTTTATTGGACAGCATTTTAAATCGAAGAAGGCTATAATTTACTTGGCTTTACGCCTTGATCGCAATCTTTATTAACCACTAACAGCTAAATTTTTTGATATTTTAGCTTTTGGACAAATTATGAACAATATTGTAGAGAGAACAATAACACAGAGAACAATATTGTAGTTTAACATCCTCGTCACATGTAATCTAAAGTTGGTTCAACTTAGGTAATTTATCTTCCAAAATATCTTATGCTAGTAATTCAAAATAACTCTCCAAAAAGGAGTCCAATTTGGAAATCCTTCAGAGTTTGCATTTCTTCTTTCACCTGCCAACGTTTTTTGATGGCTTTTAAAAGAGCCAAGGTTTACTTCTTTCGCGCCGTGTGATTACATTCGATAATTAACCGAAACACAACTTGCGTGATCAATATTGGAGGAACAAAAACTAGTTCCTGCTGCGCTTTCAGAACTTTCCTGAATGCACTTCGTGTGACGACTGCGATTAGATCTTTTGGAATAGACTGCAAAGGTTATTCTTGCCTACCTTAACTTGGCATAATGGAGTTCTTCAAGACTCCAAGTAATTAAGTAATATCGCTAACTAAGGCTCCTTCTTCAGTCAATATGATGGTCAGCCAAACAGGAAGAATTTTCCGAAAATACTTCTGAAAGAGAAAGGTCATTAGTTAATTAACGAAGCTTGTCGACGGAAAAAAATGCAAAAAAATCGATGCAGGACACTGACTACTGACATCGTGCAGAACAGTATTGCAGTTTCTTGTTGTTCCTGTAAGCTATCCAATATTTTTATTTATGATGAGGCTTAAATGAAATATTTCCATCTCAGTGATAATCGGTATTGAATGAATGCCGCATAAATATTGCAGGCTGTAGCGAAGAACATTTTTGGGTATTAATATATACACACAGATCATTGAGATGTTCTCTGAAATTCAAAGGTTAGCTCCTCAACGGAAGTTCGCCTGCCGGATAACAGTTTAAAACTCATGGCGCTAGATTTTGCTTAGTATTGATGTATCAAATATCTCTATTTACAGTGATCTTGGTACACAATTCCAGCTTCAGTGATATCTATCACACGTCTCATACGAGACCTTTTGTATTTTTTAATCATCTTTTTCTCGTGCTGACAATCTCGAATCTGGTCGTCTCACGATTTCTTTTGACTTCCTCTACCTTGCTTTTCTACCACATGGGCTGAATAAATTCTCTTAGTAAACTTCTCAATGTTCATTCCATCGACATTACTAAAGCATCTCCGAATATTTGTCTCCACCTTACTAACAACATACGTATTGCTTCACATTACACATCTGCAATACATCTTCTTTCTTCATACGATTGTCTTGTCACCTATCTCCAGCCAGTAACGCATCTTTCCACCACACAAACACTTCTGTGTCTCTTCTGCAGTGCCCAGTTTTCACTGCTGTACATCAGTGCGGGAACAAGGACACCTCAATGCACAGCCATTCGGGACATTTTTGAGAGCACCCCAGACCTCTGAAATCCTCCTAAGACAACTACGACTTTCAAAGATGAATTCACTCGCCCACAAATTTCACCATTTAATATCTGTTTTCTCTGTGAAATATTTCGAGTACTAACGCTTATGAGAAACACATTTAAATTAACTTTTGTTTTCAAGAGCAAAGGTCAGTTTAATACCTATAACGAAGTAAATTTCTACGTCATTTTTGGGTCCACGCCGGGGCTTGAACCCAGGTCCCCTCATTCCGGAATGAGTCGCGCTACCAATTGAGCTACGCGGACGTTTATATCGCTGCTATCTGCCTTTATGTCGTGTGCGTCCTGCTGGGCAGGCACGTCACATACCTTTCAGTTATACTTGTAGTTGTGTTCTATACTCTGAAAGCAAATCCATCTAAAACATAAGAGCTTCTGGACTTATAGCACACAAACATTTTTACACAAATAGGTGTTTTGTTTTTTTGATTGAATGTGTAACGACTACTATGAGCAACTCAATCGGCTATCAGCAGTAGCCCGTTCCTAATTTAATACCACTGGTTTCAGCAAAGGGAGACAACCAGTGCCGTAATAAAAACAGAACATCCATGCCTCACCAGGATACGAACCCGGGCCCTTCTCGAACGAATGGATATAAGCCAGCGCTTAGACCACTGCGCCACTAGATGTATTTTACGAGATCCACGTAACTTTACAATATCTAAGAGTAACAGAAACAGAAAAATTTTGCATATCCGTGGACGGTGAAAAATATTTAATCTATCACTGACATATTCATTGCCGTCTGGTATCTAAGTAGTTAGGTGCGGACTTCACTCTAATAGTCCGAGTTGGGATGGGTTTCGAGTCCCGGCTGAGGCATGGGTGATGTGATTGTCCTACGGAATGGGACAATCCAAATTTAAACCGGAAAAGCAAAATAAAATAAACTCACTTAGTCATTAACTGATTGACTATACTGGTTGTTAGTGCTAGACGTATTTAAATCCCATGAACTATACAAATAACACATTCAAGTGCGACGAAAAGATGTTAAACCTGACATACCTTTTTTAATATAAGTAAATTATACATTTTCTTAGTGCTAATAAAATATAAAATATTGGTAAAGGCATGCTCTTTTCACTCCGTCCTTTTGTGAGCACGATATCTTTACTTCTAAGTGTCAGAGAAAAAAAACATTTCGCATTACAGACAGGTGTGCTTACCTTATGCTTTCTCAAATGTTCATCGTTTTTGTACGGAATTTCCTTGCAGTATAGGTGAGAGCATATTTATATTTTCTACGATACCTCTCCTCTAAAATGTACTTGGGATCCAATTAGGCATTGGACTAATAATCTCGATTTCATTCAGGCATTGTTTTATTGATAGATGGCGCAGATACGTATTTGTTGTTGTTTTTATATTCCCCTTTCTAGTAGATTGGAAATTTTTACACCTGAGAGAAAGACAGAGAGAGAGCGCGAGAGTGAGAAAGAAAGAGAGAGAGAGAGGTGTAATTTTAAAAACAATATACTCCAGATGTTTACTAGAATGTCTTTGTATGCTGAATGTTCCAAAGATTTTTCCCTCCGAGGAGCGTAATTTTTCATTTGCACCTATCATCCTGCACATGTTTCTGTGGAAGAGTCAACGTGTGTTCCTCTAGAAGGGAAACGAAAAAAAAACTGCTTTGAGTGTGTTTTGGAAAAAAGGATGTAGAATGAGACATGAAAAATATCTTCTGGTTTCTCCTAACATGGAATTTCAATGCCAGACGACAATAACGTATATTTCATATGTAAACAAAACAAATGTTAGCTGCAATATGGCATAATATATTTGCTGCAGAGTTTTTGACGCAACCTACCGTATTGTTCATGTTGTACAACACATTCTTAATATGTGTTTTTTTCTTTGGAATTTCTTCGTTTTTTTTCATATATACTGCACAAATATATATTAATATTATTGGGATGATTCATATCCTCTGTGGTGTCTCTATGGTCACCAATTAAAGAACGCAGGAGCTCAAAACAAGTGAATTTATATTTGTATGTTCTTAAATGTTAAAATAATCGTCATTAGCTTGTAAGAAGAAACTAAGAGTTATTCGTTTAGTAAATGTTCAGGTTTTTCACCTTTCTCTTCCTTCAGTCAAATTTTGAAACGAATCTACTAGATCCATTAATATCATGCAAAATGAGAAGTAACAAGTACTCTCTTCTTCAGTAGCCTTTTGTGTGTTATTAAAATTACAACGAAACTCTAATGCAGGCCAATACAGTAGCACACGTAGAATCTTCTTCTTAGAGGAAGAGTTCTGTTTGCTTTCAGTACAATGTTTGAGACGTAAGTAGTTTCAACTGATATATGGGACAAATGTGGTCCTACTTCCTTATATCTTATTACCTCAGAGATCCATTCATTCAACTGTTGTATTTGCACTCTGAAAAATAACAAAAGAAAGCAAGGTTCTCAATACACTTTTCTCTAAAAAAACAAATGTTGCTAAAAGTGTCATTATTCAGAAGTTGGTTTAAAATTACACTGAATAAAATACATCAACAAAGAATATTGGCTACAGAGATGGACTTTTGGAGGCGTTGTGCAAGAAAATACAGATGTGAAAAAGTGCGTAATTTAAAAATTCGAGATATAATGATATTAAAGTAGACATTATTCAAACTTTTGGGATGCGGAAATTGCAATGGTTCGGCCATGTAAGGAGAATGTCATCAGAAAGACTTCCAAAAACTCTGATGGAGTGGGGGTCTCCAGAAAAGAGGGGAAGAGGAAGACCAAGGAGAAATGGATGGAGGAGATAAAATCAAGTTTAAAAATAATGGACTCGATGAAGTGATGACCTTGAATAATGATAGAGAGAAGTGGAGGAAGGCCCTGATGGAACCATATGCAAGGACGCACCAAGCGGGGGTTTAACGGGTGCGAAGCACCCGGCCACCAGCTTCCGGGGCGGCAGGACGCCTCAATCAAATGTTACAGTTGATAAATTAATATCAGTGACGTGGGAGAAGTTAAGAAAACGTTTTGCTGTGAGAAATCCTAATGCTACGAGGCACGTATTTTTTTAGCAAAAATAATTCTTTTATAATTCAACAGAAAACTTCTTGAAATCAGAGAATAATTTTTATTGTTTTGTTCAGTAACAGATACCGCGGGCAAAGGATTGAAAATTCTTTGCCGCGGAATTTTGAATCATGTGTTTTCTGAATTTATTTTAAATCTCGAAGATTTCAGCATTATGATATGCGTGGCTATGACAATGGGGCTAATATAAAGGAAAAACGCAATGGACTTCAAAACATAATTTTTTGACTTAAGACCCTTATGCATTTTACAATCACGAACAATGAAATACCTAGAAGAAAACATGCTACAACCGCGAAACTTTGCTAATAGCTAGAGTGCGTGCTCGTATGCAAATGATCCACGTTTGGTGCGAGTGTGCATGACGGCACACCCTGTGGTGGCGCTGCAATGACGAACCGCACACCTGCCGCCCCGGTGGCTCAGTGGTCTAAGCGATGGCCTCTAATCATTCGTCCGAAAGGGGTCCGGGTTCGAATCCCGGTCAGGCATGGATGTTGTGTTTGTCTTACGGCACTGGCTCTCTCCCTTCCCTGGAACCAGTGACCCTAAATTAGGGACGGGACTGCTTATAGCCCATTGAGTTGCTCACGGTGGTCGTTAAACCTCCAATCAAAAAAAAAAAAAAAAAAGAACCGCACACCCTGTGGTGGCGCTGTAAGCACGAACCGCCAGCGTTATAAATCGGCGTGTAGTCGATACCCCATGAAAGCGAAAAGCACCTGCCGACGCAAGCAAGAGTATAGAGTGACAAGAATGCTGGATAGACGCCAGAGCCGTCGATTTGCGCAACTTACGGTCTTTGAGAGAGGCCTGATCATCGGGCTAAAAACCGCAGGATGGTTGGCGCGCCGTATAGCCCGGCACGTGGATCGTTCTAACCATACCGTCCGAGTGTGGTAGGAACAGTGGGCACTTGACGGCCCTGCCACTCGGCGGAGCGGCTCCGGACGGACCAGGAGGACCACCGGTAGAGAGAATCGACGGATCGTGCGCCAGGCACGAATGGATCCCACGGGGACCTAGTCCACTATACAGGCAGATGTAGCGGCTCCTGTGTGCCCACGAACCCTTTCCCGACGCCTCACGGAAGTGAATCTGTGATCCCAGTGCCCCTTACGTGTGCTGCCATCAACACCGGAACATCGCCGACTCCATTTGCAGTGGTGCGAGGCCAAAGCGGCGAGGAACGCTACAGACTGGCGTCTTGTGGTGTTTAGAGATGAGTGCCGCTTCGTTTTGGAGACAGATGATTATCGTGTCCGGGTGAGGAGGTATCCCGGGGCAACTGCACAATCCCATCCTTGCTATCGAGCGCCACATTTCTCCCACTGCAGGCATTGTGGTCAAGGGAGTCATTGCCTACGATAGCCGATCAGCTCTAGTAGTGGTACATGGATCATTGACGGGCCAGCGGTATGTGAACGAGATCCTACCGCCCCATGTGCACCCATTCCTGGTCGGGATTCCAGGTGTGCTATACCAGCAGGATAATACTCACCCGCACACGGCTATAGTTGACCAGGACTGCCTATTTCATGTCTAGACACTTCCATGGCCTGCCTGCTCCCCTGACGTGACCCATATCGAGTATGTGTGGACCATTTGAAACGCCGGCTGCCGCCGTGCCGAACTATTCGGGATTTAGAGAACACCGCCCAACACATGTGGGCCAATCTGCCGCAGGACAACACCAGGCGTCTGTTCGCCTCCATGCCGGACCGTATTGCAGCATGTATCGCCACACGAGGCGGTGCGACGCATTATTGAAGATGACCGGACTGTGTGCCACAGATCCCTCTGTAATTGTCCTGCAACTCTGTTTTGGCCATCAAGTGTATCATTCATCTGTATCATTACGTCCATAAAATTTCAGTTCAATCCGATGCTTTCTTCTTGGTGCGCAAATTTCCTTGTCCGTGAGTATATGTATTTTGAGCGGCTGATACTTTAAATCTGGTCGTAAGTAACGACAAAAAAATTTACCTACACATTGGGAACATTTTCAGCATTGTTCAAGAAATATATGCTTTCTTTTCTGAATTGCCTTACCGGTGACAGATTTTAAAGAAAAAGCTTCCAGCGTTGACCGTAAAACCGTGCTCTGAAACAAGGTGGGAAAATAGGATCGAAGAAATAAGGGTAACGAGGACTGGGGTAGAATTTCGATGTGATCCACGATACATTGTATTATATTTTTTTGTTAGAATATTTACGCCCGTCATGTTCAATGTTATATATATCATCATCATCGTCGTGAACCATTAACAATTCTTTGCTGGATGAAGATCTCCCCAAGTTCCTTCCACAACGGTCTATCTTGCGCCGGTCTCCTCCATGTCACTCCCGCGTACTTTCGAATTTTATTCACCCATCTACCACGTGGCCTTCATTTGAATCGTTTACTGTTTCTTAGAACCCAGACTACAAGTTTGGTTGTACATAGGTGGTCCGTTCTCCTGGCAATATGTCCAGCCCATTGCTATTTCAAGGACTTTACTCTGATCATGATGTCTTCCATTCTTGTCATTTTCCTTATCCATGAGACGTGTGCGTGTATGTGTGTGTGTGTGTGTGTGCCCTCCCACCATCGGTAAGCTGTAACATGCTTATCATCGTACATGACGAAACTTATTTTTACAGGTAAAGCGTTTTTTTTTTTTTTTGTGTAAATTGATGGAGAGAGAGAGTGAGAGAGAGAGAGAGGAAGCTGACTTCTTGGATTATTCGTTGCGTCATCTGAACTAGAGTTTTCCAGACTATTTTTCCTTCAGTTTTATACGAGGTAATTGTGTTTTATAAAAAATCTTAATTTACGGGAAATAGAAAATAATGTTGTGAAAGATATTTTTTCCTGTAAAAATGAATAATTATAGAAAAATATTCTCGTACAAGGGGTCGGTAAATCTGGGTTTACACCCGGGCGGAAACTGCCTTTGGCGCGCCCCTGACCATATGGTCGAAGAAATCCATTTGGTAGTGGACATTTCTGATGATGGTTTAAAATTTAGAGTAAGAAATATTTATTATGTACATCATAGTCTTTGAAAAATATTTGTTAATTATGAATTCTTTAGAAATTTAGCAGTGTTTTAAGTTGCTATTGTTTTAGAAATGTTCCGTCGATTCTGAAGATTCAGATAACTATTTAATGTTCCGTAGAAAATATGCTCTTCTCTTGAATTCCTCTATTACATTTTGCATACCTTTTCTTTTTTAGAATTGTCCTCTTGATTTTGTATGCTACGGATAATTGCAACATTCTACAATTCCTGTTATGGTCTTTTTAGTTAATTTTGGATGCTTTAATGATGTCTTCCACTGTCCAAAAATGAACTCTATATATTAATATATTAATATTCTATAAGTTATCCTTAGGATTCTTCCTTTATGTTGACCTCTTTTTATTTGATTGTTTTTTTTATGACTACACCCTTTTCTGTAAGCCATATTATAGAACTGGTACATATTTATTCAGTTATAAAAAAATCTGCTACGTTTGTAACTTTTTCCCATGTTTTATCTTTTGTTAATTTAACTTTTGATATTGGTGATTTTTGGCACAAAACTGTAACACTGACGTCATGCTGAATCAGCATTATTTACTCGTGTTGATAGGGTATCTCAAGTTTCGTCTAAAAATTTTTGAACGTTGTTTCATAAATGTTAATAATGATATCCCCGCTATCCTTTTAGACTAAATCAGAATAAACATGGATAAGCAATACTTCACGCACATGTTGATTGTTATCAAATAATGTTGATCCACTGCTTCCCATCTATTGTAATACGATATCGAAAAGAATTCTCACATAGGTTCCACTTCTGATGAAACACATTCTCATAAAAAGTGAACTGAATTAAATCCTAGAATTCAAATGAGTTTCACAAGATTTCAGAAACATTCTGTGTTTTATACTCAGGAAACCTATATGTATAATATCACAGCCACGAGAAAATTCGCTAATTTATTTGAAACCAAATTTAAGCTCATCAAGTAAGCTTAGCTGAAAAGTAACTTCTGATACGTTAAATACATCAACTGCCAACTCGCTGGCCACCTGGTCTGAGGCGTAGCTTTACGTCTAGCCCTCGAGTTGGATCTGAGTGCTATTCCCCAATGGCGTAGAGGTGGTGCGTTTGTCTTAAGGCACTCCTTCCCTTCCCTTGAGTCACTGGTAACAAAGTAATGACGGGAGTTTGCTTATAGCCCATAGAGTTGCTCGTAGTGTTTGTTAAACCCAAAACCAAACAACAAATATATCAGTTAAGAAGAGATATTTCAATACGCAAGGAACGCTTATAGCGTAAAAAAATCCGTTTTTCCGTGGTGTAAATTTGTATAAAGATTCTCCAAGCTTTCACACTCCACTGGGAGGCTTTTTCAAGGCATTGCAGACATTTTATGTCTATATTGCCTTGACATTTATGTCATATTGTATGTCTACATTGCCTTGACATTTTATGTTTGCATTTATATGTAGACATTTTATGTTTACATTTACATGAAGACATTTTATGTTTACATTTACATGGATACATTTTATGTTTACATTTACATGGAGACATTTTATGTCTAGATTGCCTTGAGAAAGCCTCAGTGTAGTGTAAAAGCTTGGAGAATCTTTATACAAATTTACACCACGTAAAAAAACATATTTACTACGCTATAAGCGTTCCTTGCGTATTCACGACATGGTGTATCTAAAATAAGAGATATTTCCCTTCATTTAGCGAATGTGAAGATTCATTCATATGTGGTCACGGTCACTACCGCATACTTCATTCACCGTTTTAATTGAAGCTAGCACCCAGATGGCGCAGTGGTCTACACTCGTCCAAGATGTATCCAAGTTTGAATCCCAGTAAGAAGTACAGACGCTGTGTTTGTCTTACCGCACTTTCTCTCTCCCTTCCCTGAAACCCGTGGTCATAAATTAGAGACGGGCGACTGCGATCGAGTTGATCACGGTTATCGTTCAACCACATCATGGTTTCAATTAAGAACAGAGCAAGGTAAAGTAAAAAATATTGCTACAATTCATTTATGTTTTGAGATAAAACTTGATCCGATTACATTTTTTTTATTTCTTTTCCCCCTTCTTCTTTTCTTTAAAATGTCTTACCTCCTCTCTTCCTTTCCTTTGAGTTTTTCATTGCTACAGACACAATCACTTTGACAGGTGAAAGCTAAAAAGAACCATTAAATATGAAGCCTAATTCTCTAGTGCTATCTGATTTTTATGTGAAATAACTTTCCATCGTATACGATATTACAATAGAACAATTATTATTCGTACGAGAAACAAAAGGCTATTTTAGGTTATTTAAGAAAAGCACATTCGTATAGCACTAATGAATTAAATCATCCTTGCTACTCTGCAATGCATCTTGACTGTGAACGGAACTTATGAGCTTAATGTTATCAGTAAAATCTAAAACAAGTCTTCAAAATGGCTCATCCAATTGTTTATAGGTAACATAAGAGCAGTAGACGAACATTTGAGCCTTGAAACGCTCAAGGCTCAAATGTTGGTCCAGACGTACCAAAGTGTTTGGTAACTAAACTGGCTCTCAGTAAAAATGTAGACTTTACACGATGTTGGCTAGAAACATCCTAAGAAGCTTAACGTAGCACCTCATTAAATATTATAATACCGAAAGCTTTATAATGCTTTGTTTGTTTTTGGTGATCTAGACTGGTGTGTTAGAATAACATCTAATGCTTAAACACCACACTTTTGCTACCACTAACTGCCTCGGGGATGGAAATAGAAAGAAATGAAACTAACAGCTGCTTATTTGTGTCCTGGTTGTCGAATTGCACTTGTTATCACAATTCCTCTTGGAACATTACACAGAGTTTTATTGAGTTATTCGCAATATCAAATTCGTAAATAAAGCTATCCAATGTATAGATCATCAGAATAGCACGAGCTAAAATGTAGTCAGAAAATCAATTTTCATCGTACTATCACCACACCCAATTTCAACGTAGCTTTTTAATTACCTTTGACTCACTATCAGTTCTTACCAAAAATTATGAGGAAATTCGGGGAAATAATGAACCCTTTAGAAAAAAATCCAACGGAGAAATAACATAATGTACACAGAAATTGAAGTTCTAAAGGAAGGTTAAATTACAGATATACGCCCCAGCTTATGATATCGAATGCCTTTACAAAGTCTACATAGATGATATAGACTTGACCATGCTCGTCCTGTAATTCAATAGTGAAATTTTCAAATTCATGCACGTGTAGACGTATTTAGAAATCCACTCTGAATAGTAGCGATCTGCCGTACGGAAAAATTAAAGATGCATAACGCATTCGAAAATATTAGTGATCGCAATTATTCTTACTACTGAGATCACAAGTTTTTGCTCTGTCACTTTCCGTATGCAACAAGGGGCAAGGACGTTTCTTTCCAGCGAGCATGAAATTTGTGTGTAAGTAATCAAGTACATACTGAAGAAAATGCATATTGCTGCAGCAAAGATACTCTCGAAACATTTTATTGTAAATGAATGTATGTTATCTGAGCCAGTATTCTTGTCCGTCCTCTGATCAACATCAGTACGGACTTCATGAAGAGCGTTATGATGTATTTGAAGAGTGACATCGGTGGAAGGACTGAAGGCTTGAAATTCGACTTTTTAAAGCAAAGAAAAATGAACAACCTCAAAATAGTGCAGTAATATCTTACTTAAGCCAGTAGAAGATGCATCATGTTAAGTCATGATTGAAGGAATACAATGAGCATTCCTAACATTTCTACGGATGAAACTCCAAGTATTGCCCCAGGTTAGTTGCAATGCAATCTTCCACACAGAATATGCGCTAAATTGACAAAAGTCTCAGGACACCTAGAAGAGAAACACAACATAGCATTTATTGATATACATTAGTACGGTGTCAGTCCACCTTTGCCCTAAATGTATGTACTGACCCTTCGAGACATGCTTTCGACAAGGTTTTGAATCCATTCAGTACATAATGCTGCAGCTAACTGTTGCTTAGTAGTAGGCCGTGGTTCCAAGCTTCTTATGCGGGGCTCTAATTCATCCCATCCCATAGGTGCTCTATGGGATTAAGATCAGGGCTCTGTGCTGGCCAATCCACACACGATACGGAATTATCGTCAAACAACGACGTAACAGTCTTTGCTTTATGGCTCGGTGCATTATTCTGCTGGTACCAACAAGGCTCGATTCCATAGTATTGCCACAAAGTTGGTAGGGCATAATTGTCCAGAATATCGAGGTAGACGTGCTGGTTAACAGGTTTGTCCAAGATAACTAATGAGACGGGGCTATACCACGAAAAACACCCCCACACGAGTATACTGCCAGCTCCAAACGTGACACCGTGGTAAATAGCGTTCCCCCGGCTGCCGCCATACCCACACACAGCCATCAGACTGATGGATCCAGTATCTAGATTCATCATTTCATAGGGCTCGTTTCCATTGATCCACGGTCCACGATAAATGTTCTTTACACCATGCTAAACGACGAGTAGCATTCCGAGCGGAGATGAAAGGCTTATGAGCAGCCGCAAGACCACGGTCACCAATAGAATCAAGTTCTCTGGGAATGGTACGTCTACATACCGAGGTTCCAGCATTTTTACTTACCTGTACTCTGAGGTCTTGTGCAGTACTCCGTCGATTAGCTGTAACGACTCTCCTGAGGCTTCGACGTCCTCTGTCACTGATTTTCTTTGGTCTTCCGGCACGTTTTGCTGCCTCAGGCACGCCACGTGTCTTCCACTTATTCAGTACATCCAAAAGAATTGGCTTGGGTATGCTTAAAGGCCACTCGGTTTCTCTTATGGACAACCCACTAATTTAACACCAAACAATCTTTCCTTTCTCAAATGTCTCTTAACATGGGCATTCTTCGTCTAACGTTCTACAAAATTTGTAGATAAGTTCTGATCATTTTTAGTAGTTCTGTGTAGAGTCTTGTATATATAAAAAGTGACGTTTGATCAATGATTGAAACATAAAATATTAATGGTGTTGCACGAAGAGGACGGACGTCTCTACAGAAGAAAGCGATATCTTTTAATTCACGTTGGCTTGTAACTAAGGTGGTTTAATACCAATTCACCATGAAAAATTCATTCTGGTATTTAGCATTCAGTTACGCACAGAAAAATGTTGGATAAATATATCCTCCCATCTAACTCTTCAATAAAAATGATAGCTCTTTCAAAACCATCGGACTGTTTAGATTTTTCTTATTTGATAGAAAAGAACAACGTGTCAGACGTATATCTCATTTAGTTTGTCTGTTGGTCGGACAATCGGTAAGTATGTTTGTCAGTCTCGAGAAATCTGAGTTTCCGATGATCTGATTAAATTATCCATATGTCTATCATTGTTTCTTACATCAGCCTCCGTCTGTAATAAAGATATCTCCAATTGCATTATTCCTATTCAAGAAATGTTTTTTTATGTCTGACAGAGGGTGATATATGCATAAAATTATGCATATGTCTGCCCTTTTATTATCGGGCATCTAGTCAATCGATGTGTCCGCTTTCAGAAATTATACTTCGGCTCCTAACAGTTGGATTGGAAAACTTTCTACTTTCCTCTTCTGATATAAGAGGGCATAAGAACAATTTTTAGAGATTTCCATCCTTTTCATTTCTCACTCATTTTCTGTCTGTTGATCTGCAAAACACATACCATGATTTTTAAAAGCCAGATTGAAGGAACCCTGTGCCCGACAGAGAAAAGCATGAGCAAAATATTATCGATATATCTGTCTTTCCGTTCAGGTCTATTCGTTTGTCTACAGAAAGGGCATCTTCACTTCTCTTAGTCACAAAGGAACAATTCTTTCTATGTCTGATAACGCAGAATATCCGAGATATTCATTCTGTTCTTCCATGAAACAGTGTCTGCCTGCAGAACTTGTACCACCGATTGTTAAACTTATATTGAAGAAAGCATTTTGCGATAATGATTGGTATGTAACAAATAATTGGAAACGTGAAAAATTGACGTTAGACGACGCATGTGTCTTCCCGAATTGATGCATAACCGGTTGAAATCATTGAACTTCTTTCACAAACCGAATGGTAATACTGCACCGCAACACCTAATTCCGTACATGTATGAGGAACGTTTTTAGCTCGTCTTTTGTAAAAAAATCGTGCTTATGTTCCCGTTTTGTCAGTCTGCCCGTCTGTGGGCGTCATATCTCTGCAACTAATAATCCGATTTGAAAAATTATTTTCGCATTCGATATCTTAAAATGTGCGAATGATAATCTTTTATATCGTTTTTTTTTAAGATGCGAAATTTTCCTGTTAGAGGGCTTAAATGCAGAAGATATCGAATTCAAAATAAATTTTATTCCATATATTTGCTTATAAACATCCGATTGAAAAAAATCTTTTACTTTTTCACCCTATATCTCTGCTTCTAAAACTCCGATTCAAAACATTCTTCCTCCAGCGGATATAGCACCTGATGGGAAATCTTGGGCATATAATTTCTAATTCGTAGTAAAAAATGGTTCGACCACCAGGGGTCGTAAGTGTTGGTTTCTGCTTTTGATGTGCTTGCAGCAAAATCTGAGCATAAAAATTTCGACTGAAAGAATTCTTTCATGGACCAATACCACTCACGCAGATAAACAATTTTGGAATATATTCTTCTTAAAATAAAGCATAGTTTCTCCGCCAGGAAGCGTAGATGTATAATCTATTTTTTCGAATATCTCTGTTTCTAAAAGTCCGATTTGAAAAAATCCTCCTTTGTTGGATAGTTTCCGGAGCGAAATGTTTCATACAATTTCAAAACTTTCAAGAAATTCACACACTTTCCACTAGGGGGTTTTAAGGTAAATTACGTTTTCCTGTCTCTAAAACTCCGTTAAAAAAATTCTTCCTGTAACGCATACAGCTCCTGATGAGAAATGCTTTGCATATAATTTGTAATATTTGGAAAGGAATGGTTTGACTACCAGGGGGCGTAAGTGTTAATTCCTGCTTCTGCTGTATTTGTAGTAAAATCTGAGCTCCTGAAAACTCGATTGAAAAAATTATTTCGTGGACCGATGCCGCTCACATCGAAAAATCTTTTGAGAATACTTTCTTCTTAAAATAATGCATAGTTTCTCCGCCAGGGGGCGTAGATTCACATCTCATTTCTGTCGATATATCTGCTTCTAAGATTCCGATTTGAAAAATTCTCGCTTTGTTGGAGATCGCTTTCGTTGCGAAATGTTTCTCATATAATTTCAATTTTTCTTGACACACGTTTCCGTTTACAGCAATATCTGTGGCACTAAAAACTCGATTGAAAATCTTCTTTCTTCAATCAGATATATGCAAACTTTATGTGCATATTTTCTTACCAACGTATTGCACAATTGCGTCGCTAAGCGGCGCAAATACTTAATCTGTTTTTCTCAATATCTCTGCTTCTACATGTGCGATTTAAAAAATAATTCCAACACCGGATGCTACTTACCTTGTACAACACTTAGGCTGGTATATGAGGAATTTTATACTTCACAGTCCTGTTGCTATGTTGTGTTTGTGCACTTTAGTTTGCAGCTGCATCACCGTTTCCAAAACCCTACTGAGAAATGTCGTCTTTACTGTATGCCATTCGTTACCAAATAGATGTGGAGCATTATCCTCTTTAAATAAATAATGCAAAAACTTCCCGCTAGGGGCCTAAAGGACGAAACGTTTTTTTTTTTTTTGCTGTCTCTTCTTCCGGAAGACGTATTTGAAAAGTTATTTTTACTTAGCATAGATTTTTCCATGAAAAATATTTTTCGACTATTTTCAACTTTTCCATTATGCAAAATTCTTCCGCTAGCCGTCGTAGACTTATGTCATGTTTCCTTCTGTATTTCTTCTTTTAACTGTTCGATTTGAAAATCTCTTTGTCTCTGTTACCTTCCTTCTGCTATGAGGAACTTTCTGTGCGTCATTTGTTAATTTTCGTAAAATGATTTTTGGCCGCTGGTGGAACTAAGTAGATGTTTCTCTTTGTGGATGTTCTGTAGATTGTAGGAACCGGCTGATTGTTTTCCTAACCGGTTTCATTGACTTTGATAATTTAAGTCGCGTCAGAACGGATTCAAAAGACGTGCTGTTGCAACCAATAATTCGGTGTCATCTTTCTTTTTAGCTATTTTTTCAGTATTAAAGCTGTGCAGAAAGAAAACTACAGGAATAAAAAATTGCCATTTGTTTGGCGCCCAGCTGCCTGCCGAAATAGTATGACGTTGAAACTGCCATAGTGGATCCAACTGTTTATTTTGTCGAGTAGTTATCCCACCTAAATTAACCTTTACCGATGAAACGCGAATGTCCACACATAAGACAACTCAATGGAAGGTATCAGTTTTACAGAACTTCCACGGTTAAAATCCTTATTTTAGTTTTATTGTTAGGGAATTAGTTTGAAACCGTTTCACACTTCTGGTACCACATGAATGATCATGAATACATTCATGTGTTTTGAGAAAAAGGCACTTAGAAAGTGCATGTTCAGTGTTTATAATCGGTACATGTATTAAATGCCAAAACTTTGACACAAAGATCCCTTGCGGCCATAGCCTGCCAAGTATGATATCTAAAAAAAAACAAGTTAGTAAAATCATGCAATGCATTGATTATAATACGCTTTCCAACATACCAGAAATGATTACTCAAGTTATTACTCAAGTTATGAGGATAATGGCTGTGGAATAAATCTCAGTCCTGTGCCCTGAACTTTGATCCCATTTCGATGATATTCAACAGAACCGGTTCAGTATACCTCCGAAATAACATGATAAAGTTTTGTCACAATGGAAGCATTTTTACGTAAGTTATGATGCATAAGGGCTATGGAATATATCCCGCTCCTGTGTCCCAACCTTTGACCCTATTTCGCCCATTTTCAACAGAAGTCGTCCCCAAGCAGGCCCCTACAATATACTAACATTTCATCCAAATCGAAGCATTTGTACGTACGTTATGACGCATAATGGCGATGGAAGTGATTCCGCTCCTATATCCTGACCTTTGACCCCAATTCGCCAATTTTCAATAGGATTGTGGCCAGGTGGTCCCCTACCACATACTAAAATTTCATCGAAATCGAACCGTTTTTACGTTAGTTTTGACGCATAAAAGCAGTGGAATGGATCCCACTCCTATGTACTGACTTTTCACCCCATTTTGTTCACTTTAAATGAGGTTCCTTCCCAGGTGAAACCCTACCAGATACTAAAATTTCATCGAAATCGAACGATTGTTACGCGAGTTATTGTACGGACGGACATAAGCACGCACCGCGTGACGTAATGAAGCAGATGGGAAATCGCGGCCATCTGCTGGCAAGAGTATGACGTCATAAAACTTTAATAGTATCCACACACAACGCGTGAGGTAAGGAGACAGAGGGCCTGACCACGCGCCGACATTTTAAAACGCGAGATTGTGACGTTATAAGATTTCTAAGCATTGGTAACATTAATGGAACGACGTAATGACACTAAGAACGTTATAATTCGGGGTGGTTATTTAACCCACTAAACGAATTCTCCTAAAGTCGAGATCAAGCTAAATCGATTTCTAGTACCAGGAAACGGTAGGTTAACGACTTTCATCAAATTTCCTAGAGCCGTTTTCAAAATAAAATGTACATACATACATACATACATACAAGAATTGCTACTTTAAGGTGGACGTCAAGTAATTTTGCTTCCTGTACTTCCAATGGAAAAACTTCTGTACACATTTTCTTCACAATTAATGCGTTCCCAAGAATGAAAATTTGAACATCGATTAAAATAGCTTCATTTCATAACTTTGGAATACTTAATATTTTCTAAACCAAAACAGTAATAATATTTTCTAAACCATAACCGTAATTATGCAATCCAACATTTATTTGTCCACTGACGTCATCAAAGTATAGGTCGCGCCATCTTTTTTCTGGTTTCAACACCACCAAAGGAAACGTTATTGTTTTTTAATATAATTATGGTTATGTTTTAGAAAATGTTAAGTATTACAAGTTATAGTATGAAGTTATTTTAATCGATGTTCAAATTTCCATCCTTGGGAACACACTAATTGTGAAGTAAATATGTACAAAAGGTTTTCCATTGGAAATATAGGAAGCAAAATTACTTGACGTCCACCTATTACTTGACGTCCACCTATCCCACACTATTGTGTGGGATAAGGGCGATGGAATGAATCCCGATCCTATGTCCTGACCTTTGACTCCATTTTCTCCCATTTTCAATACGGTTCCTCTCCAAGTGGTCCCCTACCACATACTAAAATTTCATCGAAATCGAACCGTTTTTACGCACCTTATGACGCATAAGGGCAATACAATGCATTCCGCTTCTATGTCCTGACCTTTGACTCCACTTTACCCATTTTCAATAGGATTCGTCCCTAGGTCGTCCCCTACCACATATTAAAATTTCATTGCAATCGAACCATATTTAAGCAAGTTATGACGCATAAAGACAATTGAATAGATCCCACTCTTATGGCGTGACCTTTGACCCCACTGCACCCATTTTCAACAGGGTTCGTCCTTTGGTGGTCCCCTACCACATACTAAAATTTAATCGAAATCAAACCATTTTTACTTGAGTTATCGTGCCGACAGACGGACGGACAGACGGACGGAAAAAGCTGGAGCATATACGCTTCTTCAATATACGGTTGGAAAGCGTAAAAAAGCGATATCGAATCTTACTCTGAAGACACAGCTTCCAGGCGCCAAGTCTGAAGACATTGCTTTCGGGCGCATTCTTCCTGCGCAAATGTATGACATTTAAAGAAGAAAACAGCAACCAACCTGCTACCCCCCCCCCCCCCTTATCCCCGGAAAAAATATATACTATTTTAATTTTAAGCATTCGTTAACAAATCTGTTTCCAGTTCGGAATACCGCCTCTGCATTGCCAGGAGACATACTTACATCATGGTTACGGACTACTTTTGCCAACTCACTATGCTCCAAAGTCGCTTCAATGGATGGATACCATTCCGATTCGTTACACAGATACTGCTTGCCACGGGAACGATATGTTCGAAAGGTAGAGTCCAGTATCTAGCAAGGTTTTGGTTAACCTTACACTGAATCATTTCGAACGAAATACCCGGATTAAGTTCTGTCAAGAAAACAAACAGTGTGAGAAACCGTATATTACATCCGAACAGAGTCTCTAGGTGGTTTATGAGGACACATTTATTCCAATACAACACAAGTTTGCAAATGTTTAGTATCACCGCCCTTATTATCTAAGATACACTGCTAAATCCAAATGATGAGCATCTTAGCGGTGTGCCTCATATCATCCGGAAATTCTGTGCATCGAGTATTAAGACTTCTTTCAGTTGAGGTAACTTAGTGGGACGGTTCCGGTACATCGTGGAATCCAGAATTCTCTACTGCTAAAAATCACTGGAAGGGATGTGAAATCGGTAGAAGAGAAAGTGAAAGAAAAGTATCGGGAGATCGTCTGTCTCAGAAGTCCAAGTGATATTGTCCAATTCACTGCCCTCCTTCAACTGCAGGATGGAGTGTACTTTCAGGATTACAGCACTGTGCGCGATCACTATACTGCATGCCTATAATTCGTTTGGTGTAGATTTTAGGGAAAGAATGGTCTTAGAAGAAAAGCAGTAAATATTCCGAACCATACAGCCGCCTTCACGTCATGCAGAGGTATCGGCGCCAGGTAGTGAGAATTATTCCCTGATTAGTGAAGTGAACACTGTTCTTTGTATTTCCTTGCCCAGGACTGTTGAAATATTGGGTTGGTGCGAATGAAATGTCCCGCAAAGTACCACCACACGTTGACTGCGAGAACGGAAAGGTAGGACTGTAACGTACCAGGAGATGTGAAGTACCAGCCCGAAGGACGCACATGACATAAAGGCAGATAGGAATCAGAATAAAACGTCCGCGTAGCTCAATTGGTAGAGCAATGTATTCCGGAATGAGGGGATCCGGGTTCAAGCTCCGGCGCGGATAAAAATGACGGAGAAATTCACTTCGTTATAGGACAGTTTACTTAGGCAAAATAATCCCCCTCAACATCAACACATAGTTGCCATCTGTCCGGCAAGGCCGTGATCCCGGAACGAAAAACATCTTCTGGCTGGGACTCGAAGAAGCCATCAACTGCACGTTGAACCTCGTTGTCTGTCGCGAAATGTTGCCCAGACAGGAAGTGATTCAGTCGACGAAACAGATGATAGTCTGTCGGAGACAAGTCCCGGTAATAAGCAGGATGAGGTAGAGCTTCCTAACCCAAGATACTTAGTGTCAGCATCGCTCGTTGTGCGACATGAGGGCGAGCGTTGCACAGGAGCAGAAGAACACCATATCTGTTGGCCGAAGCCTGTTGTTTCTGTAGCAACTTTTCGGTGCATCTGGAGTAAATGCATCACTTCCTGTGTGGGTTCAGCACAATACGGTTCTGCAGTGATCGTGTGGCCCCTTGCCAAGAAACTCTGATGAATTATCCTGGCTGTGGACCACCAGACAAGGAGCATCATCTTTTTGGTCTATAAGGGTGGCTTAGGATGTCGTCCAGCAGGCTGTGCCTTGCTTATCCATTGTGCAGATCTTTTCCGATTATCAAAAAGGACCCAATTCTCGTCGCAGGTGACGATTCGATGCAGTAGAGGTTCCTGTTTATTCATGGCAAGCAGGGACGTGCAGACTTCCAAACGCCTGGTCTTGTTGGCAGTTGTCAACTCATGCGGCAACCACATGTCCAGCTTTTTAATCTTACTCAGAGCAGCCAGACGCCAAACAACTGCTGTGTGTGTACAGCTACCTCTGCCGATATCTCACGACACGTTTTTCGGGGGTCCGCTTCAACCACACGTAACAGAACATCGTCAGAAACTGCAACAGGACTTTGACCACGTGCTTCGTTTTGCACGTCCGTATCTCCGCTTCGAAACTTAACAAACCATCGCCGAATGGTTCGTTCGTTGGCTGTATTCCCTCAAACGCTTTGTGAAACTTTCGAGCGGCAATTCCTGCTGCATGGCCCAGTTTAAATTCATACAGGAAGATGACTCTCAAATCCGGCGTCTGAGTGTTTTCTTTTCAAGCCACGTAACGTCCAAACAAACCACGCCTGAACTTTGTTCTTCAGGCACGTGCTAGATATTTAAGAGTAACTCTGTGACGTAATACCCGCAACACCCGTGGGTGTTCCCATTCCGCTGTGGTGGGGGACTGTCTCCACTGCTCGTTCGCGCCGAACATCTCATTCGCAACAATCCAATATATATGACATGTGTCTGTAGAATTCGCAACGGGCAGCTGTCATCGGCATGAAACTGTGTCAGAAATTCCACTGCAAAAGTCTTCAGCTGTTCGCCGTCTCCGTTGTATTGTATAACGTTAAACCGGTACGGAAACACGTGCAGTTCTGAATGTAGAATCGGTCGCACGGTTCTCGTGGGGACATCCAAACTGCACCCAACACTGCATGCAAATGGCTCTACTGACGTTCTCCGCGTCTTCTATGGTGATTTAGAGACGTCTGCTTTGGATCAATCTCAGGTACATCCAGTTTCTTCAGACTTACGGATTAAGGTATGCATACAGACCCTAGAACATGGATCTTTGAACAAGTGCTCATTTCGACGAAAACGGCTCAACGCTTCAGCAGCATTGCAGCTATTCATGTAGTAAAATTTCATACTCGTAACTTCTCCACGTTATTTCAGCCCCATTGTTGATCTACAGTATCTGTCTGCCATCCGGGCTGCTCTTTCTAATACGTAGTATGATACCACTTCTTTTGTTTCATGCACTGCATTTCGACAGCACAGCCACCAAAGTCCCTGATGGCCAACCTTCGTTTGCTGACGCGGTGAGTATAAGTATAGTCTAGCTGCCTTCGTAATTGCACTCTGGATATCATTGTAATGTTTAGAAGTAGCGACTCATTTCCAATGATATATGCAGTTTATCGCATTGCTTGACAACTTGACATCAAAAAATGAAGGTAATTCCATTCGAAATTTTTGAGTTGTGGCATGGTTAATTGTAACTGTGAGACGTACTACACTCTCTACTTCGCGCATTTTCTTCGCGTGGCAACCAGTATCTGTGTACCGAATTTGAATCACGTCGGTCACTCTCAGAGATTCCTCGAGCATCTAGAGTTGGTTTATAGCCACCTTGTGTATATGTGGCTGGATGCTTCTCTTACTCCAGTTATGTCCAAAAAAACCCCACCGTGAGCGAAAGAAATGCCATTCAGTGCGGACTTGTACCCCATGTGCCACATAACTTTTTTATCCAAGTCATCACACTGTAGGAAAAAACTGGATTCTAGGTCCATGCGTTCATCTGGCTTCACATTTTCTCGCAGAAATCTTCTAGGTCTATGTGTTCATCTGTCTTCTAGTTCTATGTGTTCATCTGTCTTCTAGGTCAATGCCTTCATCCGGCTTCAAGGTCCATGTGCTCATTTCATTTAGAGCGAGTGAAGTTTCTGCAAATGCATGAAAATAATGTACTGAGATTATGTTTTCATTCTTTAGCCTGCTTTAAGAATCTTGGTTCGGTATTGCGTCTCATTAGTTTTCATTTCAGATGATTACTACTTGTCTTGTTTAATTGTTAAGTGGAATTGATCTGTGCAGTGCTATTTCCACAGGTGGTGCGTTTTTGTGGCATTCGTAATTATGTAGTGGTTGCCGTGATCTATGTGAACATTGTTCCAACTGTGCTTGTCCTTTATTTTGACGTTATGTGTTAATGTTATTCATACTTTAGCCACTTCATACAGCTGTTGCTCGGATTCGTTTTGTCCTTATGTGTCTTTCGAAACCGGGTAGAAAAGTTACAAACCTTCAGAGTAAACAAAAAGTGATTCGTGAATTTAAAACTAAAGTACAAAAATCGAGAAGGGCAGAAGCAGAATAGAGGATGGCATCAGAAGTACAGAATGTAGTTATTTTCTCATTTGTTGCGAACAGCTGCGATTCTGTTCTTCAAGAAAGCCATACCAATTTGGTATTCCTACTATACCACTGATGCCATTGATATCTTTGCATAAACCTAAGAGTGGAAGACGCAGAAACAACTTAAAACTTAACAACAACCAATATCGGAAACGTTGGAATATTTTTTCACTTCGGACAGCGTTCTATTATTCTCACTTGTTTTAAATACACTGCTAGCCACCCAAAATGCAACACCAAGAAGGACACGAGAGAGTAAAGCCAAATTTACTGGACACATAAAAATAGATACAAAGATGAAACAATTGAGCTTACAAGCTCGTGCGACTAGCGGAACACGCAGACATTCATGGTTCGTGTGAAACCCTTGGCTGGCAATAACGGCCGTTACACGCCGCAGCATGGAACGAAGGAAGCTTTGGATGTGGTCATGGGGTAAGTCTGTCCAAGCTGCTTCCACACGTTGCCCCAGTTCATCAGGCCTAGCCGCGGGTGGTGCTTGCCGAGCCACTCGGTTGCCGATCAGCGACCAGACGTGTTCGATGAGTGACATATCAGGACAACAGGCGGGCCACGGCGGCACTGACACCTGGTGGGCCGTGAAGAATTGTTGCACGACGCGTGTCACGTGCGGGCGCGCATTGTCCTCCACGATGCGTGCCACGTGCGGGCGAGCCTGTAGTCCTCCCTTACCTGGCAGGTCCTGCAGGTAAAAGAGGACTACAGACTCCAAACCGTCGGAGATGGTGCGGTGGCTGTTGAGTATACCGGCGATGCGTACCAGCGGAGTGCGGGTGTCATATCCAATTGCGCCCCAAACCATAACGCCCTCAGGCGACGGACCGGTATCTCGATGCATAATGCAGGCGTCATACAATCTCTCGCCACAGTGCCACCACACGCGGATCCGACCATCGTGGTGTTGCAGGCGGGATTCTTCAGAGAAGAAAATGTCGTGCTATTCCGTAGTCCAGGTGCAGCGTTCAACGGCACATGCCGCCGCACTCGCCGGTGGTGTAACGTCAATGGTAATCGGAGCAATGGGCGCCGTGCGACAAGTCCCCGCTTCTGCAGACGACGTCGAACGGTACGTGCAGCCACAGGTTGTTTCGCAACACACCCTAATTCTTGCGCTAACGTTCGTGATGTGGCGGTGCGAACCGTAAATGCCCGCCGCACAACATGCCGGTCCTCTCGTTCGGTGGTGTGCCGGGTCTGCGGCAATCGCTCACGTCGGTCTGTCCGTTCCTCTTGCACCCACCGAATCCATACTCGCCTCACTGTGGCTGGATGTCGTCCCACACGGGCGCCGATGTCTCGGTACGATAAACCGCTGTCACGAAAACCACTATTCGTCCTCTGTTGAACTCCGAAACGTGCTGGAATGACTGCCGTATTCTGTGACGAGGCATCAGGAAGCATCCCACGCACAGGTCTGGCAGCACAACACGCTTCCACTACTTACACCCCGCCTTCTGTGCACCCTTCTTATAGTGTTTCTCGGTGGCGTGCCGGGAAACACTATATTTGAATATGCCGTGCAATGTTAATCGTTTGCATGAACTCTCGCGGGCGACGTATGCTGCGAATTTCAGGCCAATCCGATGCTTCCTTCTTGGTATTGCATTTTGGGTGGCCAGCAGTGTAGTTTAGTGAAAAATCTTAAAACGTCATTTATCATATTTTTTCCGCAGCACAACTAATACCCACAAACCTATAACTATCATCAGGTGTATCGTTCATAAAACAATATGTTCTGTAGAGAATCGGATGCACTTATTAAAAACGTTCCGATATTTTAAGATAATACAGTTCATATTTTATTGTCTTGCTCTATTTTGAGACAGTTCCTCTAAGCACCTAAGAAATAACACATCTTCCGTGAGGTTTGTGTGAAGAAGTGATCCTCACCAAATATTCATGATATATTGCATATTTTGTCAGCCTTCGTTTTGAGTTTTTCAGTTTTTCTTTGAGGTCGAATTTGCACGTAATAATTCGGCAGGAACTGCACCTTGAATGCACATTCTCGCAGAAGAAAAACGCAGAATCATCCATAAATCTCGAAAAACTTTCTGTGCTTTCATGATCCTAACGCTCTTCCACATTCAATGTATCCAATGGCAAATTCGAAGTTATGACGAGTGGCAAGAGTTTTTCACAGATCAAGAAGCATTATTTTTGATCACTGACAAACCGGATTTCTGGATCAATTGTTTTTCTTTGTTATCCAAACAGTCACAAGGAATATTATTTTTCGCAAATCGATGGAAGTTTGCACGGTAGGAGGATTTATTAGCTTATTATCCTCTTACTGCTTATCCCAATGTAAGAAAAAAAGTATTTCTCGCAGTAAAAAAAAGGAAATGATGAAGCTTGAAAGATATGACATGAAAAATGAAATGAAACAAAGTAGGAAGCAAAAGTCAAGGGAAAGGAAGCGTAAAAATTGGATTCTAGCGTCGTGTAGGAAGCGGAGAAAGTTCTCCTGAGAATTGGACCATGATTTCCAGTCCCAGAGGATAGTTCAGAGGAAACAATCGTTGTTACGGAAATAATTGCTCAAGGGAGGGAGAAGCGCACTGGCTTAAAAAGAGAGAGAGAGAGAGAGAGAGAGGAAGACAGGAATAAGTAGCTTCCTCCCTTCAGATAAAACTATGATTTTCTCCCAGTCTTCTCCGATACTTTTTAGCTGCCACATACAGAAAATGGGGGAAATGCTCTGTTTCGTCAATTAAATACTAACAGCTTTCTTTAATTCAACTATTTAAGGTTATCTGAAAATTGCTGTTGTTTCTAAATAAGAGAAACGCATTCTGATAGATTTAACTAACAATAAAATGTTTTCCAAAAATTTTTATCTACGCTTTTTTCTCTCCCTTGTTTCTTTTTGCACCTTAGGATCTGATTTATTTTGTTTCGCCTGATCAAATTACGTTAATAAAAAAAGAGTGAAAATGAAGTGCTCAATAAATAAAAAAATCCTCTTGTCGATAGCATATAAAATGTTTCTGGTTCCTACACTCAAAATGTGAAAAGAAATAGGAAGCATATTTTTAAAATGCCACTGTTCTCCAAAAAAGAGTTTCTTTCTTATAAGTAGGAGTTGTGTGCTTCTTAAAGATTTTTTCCTGCAGAATTCAGATCTGTGCTTAGAGCTTCTCTGTCAGGGAGAGTGTTCGAGTTATTCGATGTTTAATTTGTCCGCATTTTATGGGATTGATATCGGGGGAGTTCGGAGACCAGTCCATAAGCTGGATGTCTGAACTGTGTTCTTCAAACCACTCTTGCAGATCTGGCCTTGTGGCTCAGCGCATTATCGTCTTGGAAGACACCGTAGCCATTCGGGAAAAAGTGCAACATTTCTGGTGGTACACAGTCAGCAAACAATTCACGATAGTGAACACCAGTCATACGTTATCCCACATGCACCAGGATTCCAAGTTCCTGCCAGGTAAACATGCCCCACACCATACAACCACCTCCACTGGCTTGCACACTGCAGACCATGCAGGATGGCTCGAATGCCTCCTGTTTTTTGCGTCAAATATATACACGACCATACACGAAGTGGAGTAAAAAACGCGACTCGTCAGATTAGTGCACTTTTTTTTCAGTTATCCGACGTCCAACTTTCGTGATCTTTGTACCAGGCGAGTCTTTTGCGCCGATGAACCGGGGTTAAAACAGGATGTCTCCTAGGACATCTGCTGCCTCCAAGGATGTCTCCTGGGAGATCTTGCCTCCGATCCGCTATTTGACTATTTTCACGCCAGTTCTGATATACTTTAACTACCGCGGCTCGCGAATAACCGCAAGTACAACCGTTTCGGAAATCCACGCACCAGCTCCCCCAGCTCCAACAATCTGTCCTTTCCCAAAATCAGATAAATCCTTCCGTTTACCAGTTACGCTCTGAACTTTACCAGCTACTGCTCCACTCACACCTTACACACTGAGTGGCCACTTTATTATGACCACCTGACAGTTTTAAGCAAATGAGCTATGGCTGCACGCTGTGGCCGCCAGAGGGCGAGGTTAGTATAAAAAGCGAAAGCTTAGTGCAAAGAATATGAACGCTTCGCGTGAAGAAGCCCAGCTCTCGTAGAGATAATGTAAGACAGGCAACAGCAGCGCCGCCGCACCACGAGAGATGACATGCTCTGCGGGAAAGCTAACATTCAGGCGAAAAAGCGCAGGGGACGACGGGAAGCGAAGCCTATTCTTTAGACAGAACGGAAGCGAAGCTTTGATCGGCGATCGTTTCCTTGGGTCTGAGACTAAAGCAGTTCTTTTTTTCCTGAGTATCCCTCCCGTCCCTTCTTTTGGTGAAACAAATATATACAATAGCAATTAATATTATTTTAACGAAATATTAGCAGTTTTATTCTCACTCTAAGCACCAACTTTTTCAGTCTTGATATTGAATACATAGGTACCAAAATGCCTCAAAATTAATGTCATGGGAAAATAAAATTGCTTACAATTTTTTAATTCTCTTAAATTCCGAACTGGAAGCTGTTTTAAACAAAGAAACATATTGTATTTTTGTGAAAATCAAGAAATCATACTAACTCTAAAAAAAAAATGACACGAACTTCACAACTTCACGTAAAACATGCAAAACGAAATGTAGCTGCAGCTTAACATATTAGCGAAAAAAAATTTGTAATAAAGTGAAGCATAAAACGCGCCCTGTCCGAACGATTTTAAATAAAAAATCCACTTTTTTGGGAAGATTTTTTTTTAAGCTGCAAACAACTTTTTACTTATCAAAAATGATTTAAAACAGACTTCAGAAATACAGCTTGAGGCTCCAATGATGTCAGGCGATTTCAATTTCATCCGGTACCCAGTTTCTATTTATTCTGCACATACACCATTAGGCTTTAGATCCCAAAGTAAAATGATGCAATAACTTACCTTGCATTTCCGATCATCTTGTGAATATTTTTCAATTATTGGTAAAGAAAAAAGGTTAAGTCAGAAAAGAAGATCGAAAAAAAAGACAATGCTCTTAAATTATTTCTAAAATAAAACGGATGCATATTTACTATTAAATAATTTTATTACTTCATTGATCATAGATGTTACATGTGCTGCAATTTTACACACCAATAAAGAATACAGGGCGTCAACAATAAGTATCGATAATAGATACACTGCAAAATAACATTTTTCGAGAATCAGCTGGTGTTAAATTATGCATCTTTCAACACAACTAGTAATGCAAAACCATGAAATAATTTTATGATTACTCTGACTAAACACTTGTGACACATGCACTTCTTTTTCCCGTACAAATAAAGTATACATGGCGTCAATTATAAGTACAGATAATAGATACATCGTAAAGTGAAATAAAAAAAAATCAGCTGCTGGTAGGTAAATTATGCATTTTCCAACACATTACTCTGACTAAACACTTGTGACACATGCACTTCTTTTCCCCATACAAATAAAGTACACATGTGTTCAATAATAAGTACACACAATACATGCACTGCAAAATGAAATTTTAAAAAAATCAGCTGCTGGTAGGTAAATTATGCATTTACCAACACATTACTCTGACCAAACTCTGACTAAACACTTGTGACACATGCGCTTCTTTTCGCCATACAAATAAAGTATACATGTGTTCAATAATAAGTACACACAATACATGCACCACAAACTGAAATTAAAAAAAAATCAGCTGCTGGTAGGTAAATTATGCCTTTTCCAACACATTACTCTGACAAAACACTTGTGACACATGCACTTCTTTTTCCCGTACAAAAAAGTACACATGGCGTCAATTATAAGTACAGATAATACATACATCGCAAAATGAAAAAAAAAAAAAAAATCAGCTGCTGGTAGGTAAATTATGCATTTTCCAACACATTACTCTGACTAAATACTTGTGACACATGAGCTTCTTTCTTCCATACAAATAAAGTATACATGGCATCAATTATAAGTCCAGATAATACATACATCGCAAAATGAAAAAAAAAAAATCAGCTGCTGGTAGGTAAATTATGCATTTTCCAACACATTACTCTGACTAAATACTTGTGACACATGAGCTTCTTTCTTCCATACAAATAAAGTATACACGGCATCAATTATAAGTCCAGATAATACATACATCGCAAAATGAAAAAAAAAAAAAAATCAGCTGCTGGTAGGTAAATTATGCATTTTCCAACACATTACTCCGACCAAACACTTGTGACACATGCACTTCTTTTTCCCGTACAAAAAAAGTGCACATGGCATCAATTATAAGTCCAGATAATACATACATCGCAAAATGAAAAAAAAAATCAGCTGCTGGTAGGTAAATTATGCCTTTTCCAACACATTACTCTGACTAAACACTTGTGACACATGAGCTTCTTTCTTCCATACAAATAAAGTATACATGTGTTCAATAATAAGTACACACAATACATGCACCACAAACTGAAATTTAAAAAAAAATCAGCTGCTGGTAGGTAAATTATGCCTTTTCCAACACATTACTCTGACTAAACACTTGTGACACATGCGCTTCTTTTTCCCGTACAAAAAAAGTGCACATGGCGTCAATTATAAGTAGAGATAATAGACACATCGCAAAATGAAATAAAAAAAAAAAATCAGCTGCTGGTAGGTAAATTATGCCTTTTCCAACACATTACTCTGACTAAACACTTGTGACACATGAGCTTCTTTCTTCCATACAAATAAAGTATACACGGCATCAATTATAAGTCCAGATAATACATACATGTGATATTACACAAATCACATGACGATTCTTTTTCCTCCTGAAATATAAAAAGATTTCATTTGTTATTTCTAGTATTTCATTTCAATTTAATTTTTGACATCTCTAATGAATCATAATATAATACCTTAAATAATTAAATGAAAATTGTAATTTCTACATGTAGGCATAAGCTGTAACGCAGAATTTGAACTTAGCAGGCTGCACACATGTAGTAGTGTAAGCAGTGCTACCTTACTACACATGATTATGAACAAACTTTGCTTAGGGACAAGCCACACTAAAAGGATACAAATTCCACATTCACGTCTATACAAAAAAACAACAATTGTGGATACAGTTACTTGCAACTGGAATCGTAAATCACCTCTCCATTCCATAGTAGGGATAGTTGTGATTCAGTGATTAGCATTCTCCGAATTGTGGCGCGCAAGATTAATAATGCCACAGAAGGTGTACCAACCACATGACCAGTGGTAATCATGCACATGTGAAGTTTGCACATAAAATTACCTAAAGATTAATATCTCATAGTGGCTAAGCGTCATAAAAAATAAATATGTTTTCTGACCAGTGAGTCGGAGGATATTGGAACAGTGTAATAACTTGAAATAGTTTCATTCTAGTTGAGCCACTGAGTCAGTTATGTAAGATCAGAGGAAGAGTTATATGTTTGCCATTTGAGTGATGTAGCAAAGGAGCCCTTGTATAAAGAAGAAATTTTTTGTTTAAGTGGCTAGCTATTCAAAAGTATTTTAGAAAATTCTAGAAACCCTTAAAAGGGAAATAAAATGCTTAAATTGTAACGTGCAGCCCTTAAGGCTAAGTAGTAACTTTGTCTGAAGGTGGGTACTGGAGAAAAAAAATTTTCAGGTGCTTACTGTACATAGTATGTATTCAACATAAGTCGTATGGGAACCATGGATACAAATCTCTATGGCAGGTTACGATTTCCTGGCAAATTTACCTTACATAGTTTTCTCCTTTTTTGCTGCCATAAGGCAGTTTAAGAATTTTATTTTGTAAACTGACAAGGAATATCTCTCTCATCTTTCAAGCTATAATTATAAACATAGCATGTCTGTAGTACTCTCTAATATGCTCAGATGACTCTGTGTTCAGTTGAAATACTGCGGAAGTCTAAAACTAAAAAGAATAGTTGTGTGTGATATTTTCTTTCTTTGATTGCAGGTGTAACGACCACGGCGAGCAAGCAGTTGCCTGTCTGTAATTTAGGGTAACTGGTTCCAGGGAAGAGAGATAGCCAGTGCCGTAAGACAAACACAACATACATGCCTCACCGGGATTCAAACCCGGACCCTTTCGTACGAATGATCAGAGGCTGTTGTGTGGAATAGTGTTGCCCTTCTGACTCATACGTTCAGATAACTCCCTTCTAACAGCTGAAATATTGCGTGAGGGAGTCTTAAAAGAAATAATTGTGTGGGATAGTGTTGCACCTCTGACTCTGGAGTGAGCATAACAAAAAGTTACATATGAAATCCCAATATCTTATTACCTTGTGAAAGAGGTGTTTGCTATATTATTATTACTGAATGGGTATGAAATTATGTCAACTAATGTTAAGTCCAGAAATTGAATTTTCCTAAATTGTGTTACTCTTATGCTCAGGAAGGCCAAAAAGGTCATCAAACCAGAGTTAACTTTGTATTTGTTTTTTCGTTTTTTTCAACTGCCCGCCCTGAATGTTGTGTTTGCAAATAAATAAAACTACTGAAAAATTTATTTGGCACTCATAATTTCGGAACATAGCATGTCACAGCTCTGACTGTGGCTTTGGTCTAAGGATTTGGGAACCTGGGAAAATACATATTGTATAACCATTTTGTCCTGCTATTGATCTATATTGGCCACAGAACTAATACACAGGTAAAATAAATATTGTGTAACACATAAGTTACACATGTAACACAAATACTTTAAGTACTACCAGGTGCAAGTGTGTGCAGCAACAAACAAAACCACAAACAAGAAAAAATTTAATAAGCTGTGTACACATTAAATATATTCTTTTTTTTATTGAAGGTTTAACGACCGCCGTGAGCAACTCAATGGGCTATAAGCAGTCGCCCGTCCCTAATTTAGGGTCACTGGTTCCAGGGAAGGGATAGAGCCAGTGCCCGTAAGACAAAAACAACATCCATGCCTCAACCGAACCCGGACCCCGTTCGGACGAATGATCAGAGGCCATCGCCTAGACCACTGCGCCACCGGGGCGGCATATACATTCTTACACTTTGCTTAGTTTCCACCACAACACCAACATGGCGATTGTAGAAAAGTACCTTAAAGTAAAAAAAAAAAATGCCCTGCTTGATTTGGGAGGTATGAAGAGGAAGTTCTATTTCATTAAACAGCTGACACAAATTTCCAATTTTTAGTATTAACTAAAATATACTATACCTAATTTTTATTTAACCCTATTTTAGGGGTGTTTGGTTTATATGGAACCATTATAAATATTATTTTGCATTGCAGGTGCATCAGCAAGGCCACATGATCAGGGGAAATCACACACATGTGCAATTTGCACAGAAATACCTACAGATAACTACTTTATAGTAATACCTGGTTGCTTGCCACGAATTTCATATTAACAATATACCTTAAATGTCAAATGTGCTGAGGCCATTTTTGAATTTCAATGGGTTTTGTTCGTGTTACCCTGAAGTATTAAAAATTGTTTTCGTGGAATTCTCAGAAGCACATGAATGGGTTTCCACAAAACGTATAAGTTAGGTATGTAACCTTAGTTATATTCTTTACTTAATGGCTGTGAATCCTAAGAAAACATAATGCTGAGAATGATTCTACGTAAAGGCGGGAAAAATGATTAACCTCCATGTCAACATGCATACAATTGAACAATGTAAGGCTCAAAATGTTTCCTTTAATAACACTTAAAAAGGAATGGGAAAAAACCCGTAATTACTCACCTAGTAGATTTATCATTTTCTTCCATCAAAGACATGTCTTGCTTGATACAGACTACCAAAATAAAATTGTAAGTCCACTTGAACAATTGCAGATCACTGAAACGACTATAGCATATATCGCAGAGCTAGAAGAGAGAATTGAAGAAAGTCAACAAACACAAACGCGCATGCTCAGTCCAACTCAGTCTGCTCCGGCATCAGCCTGTATGTTGGCTTCTGTGCACTGCATGTTTTCCTAAAGATACGGCTGCGCTAGTTACGTCTCGCTGAGCCTTAACTTCTTCTCGTTAGATATTCTTTGCTTAGTGCTTGCGAAAGTAGTAGACGTGAGTTTTGGGTGACGAGATAGGTAAAAAATGCGATTTGACGGACTTTCAACGTGGGATGATTGTAGGAGCTCGGAGCCATGGAGCGAGTATCACCGAAACCGCCGCATTCGTGAAATGTTCCAGAGCATCTGTCGTTAAAGTGTTCAAAGACTGGACTGTCAGCCAAAAAACTGGGTCTCTACGTGCAACGTGTGGTCGTCATCGACTACTGACTGTTCGGGCGTAACGGACAGTGTCCATACTGGTAACAGACAACAGAAGGGCAACAGTGCAGCATCTTACAGACCATCTTAATCAAGAATCCGCTCAAATGATCTCTGCACGCACTGTTCACCGTATATTGCATCGGATGTGATATGGCAGACGAAGGCCTGTTCGAACACCTTTGCTGTCTGCAGTTAACTAGAGAAAATGTCTCCATTTCGCACAGGAACAGAAGGATTGGACCGTCGATAATTGGAAACAAATTATGTGGTCCGATGAATCACGTTTTCAGTTGCACCATGCCGATGGCCGAGTGAGAATTTGGCTGAAACCGCACGAAAGCATGGACCCCAAATGCATTGCTACAACCCTTCAAGCTGGTGAAGGCAACGTTATGGTTTGGGGAATGATTTCCCGGCATGCTTTGGGCCCTTTAATTTATGCTGATCAACGTCTGACTGGCACATCATATCTAAACATCGTTGCGGACCAAGTGCATCCTGTCATGTGGGTGGTTTATCCCAATGGCGATGGCTACTTTCAACAAGATAATGCGTCCTGCCATAGTGCTCGTATTGTACAGGATTGGTTTCAGGAACATGCCGGTGTGTTTACTGTGCTTAGGTGGCCCCCCACAATCTCCAGATCTCAACCCCATTGAGAATTTGCGGTATGAAGTTGAACAAGCCATCAGAGAGCTGGATCCACAACCCTGCAATCTCACACTCCTGGAAAGTGCTATTCATCAAGCACGGTCTCAGATCCCACCAACTACATATCACCATCTCGTGGAGTTCATGCCACGAAGAATTGACGCAGTATTAAAGGAAAAAGGTGGCCTAACGAAGTAATGAGAAGGTGGTCATAATAAAGAGGCCACTCAGTGTATATACTATATTGGTGGACTAACGGCGCCCTCTCGGAAATCACATGGTCAACGGGACACATCCACTTTTGATAAGAGTGGTTATAATTCAGTGATCACTAGGTACATATATACAGTCATGATCATAAAAGCCAACTACCTAAAAGAATTGGAACTAAGGCTTTGATTTTACAGGGTATGCTAATCCGGCAATATCGCAGCAAGGATTGGCATTTCAGCATGATAGGTGCATGCGTATTGTGTCTAGGGAAATCAGATCGAGCAACGTCACAGACAGGAAACTGGCCACGTTTCTGTTATAAGCGCTGCGTGGCTTGGTAGGCATGTCAGTGTTGGTCAGCAGCGGGTAGGGGTACCTCGTCATCGTGTGAGATAGTCGTACAGTCACATCAGCGAGTTCGACAAAGGTCGCAATATCGGCATGAGGGACTGCAATGCTTTCCTGCTGGAGATTGCCGGTAATGTCGGGAGAAGTGTGTCCGTCGTGGCAAGAGTGTGCTGGGGATGGGACGAAGAAGGGCGTAGAACACGATGAGCAGGTTCTGTACGTAGTACACATACAATGCCGAGGGACAACTGCCATCTCATTAAAATGTTTTTGAGTGACAATTCTGCATCATCAACGGCGTTGGCGCAACAGTGACGAACTGAGACGCGTTCTCCCATTTCAGCTGCAGGAGTTCGTCGCCGGTTATTACAGTTCAGACTGCACTCTGGTCGGCCCCTCTTCAGGCTGCCTTTGGCATCGCAGTATGTTGCTGCCAAGGTGCAATGGTGCATCGAACGAAGAGATTGGCGTGACGAATGGCACAATATCGTATTCTCAGACGAAACGTGCTAATGTTTAGGCGAAAATGATGGCCGCATCTTTGTTCTCTCATGGTAGAGGGTAGAGGCGTCGGTAAGAGTGTATTCGCACCAGACATACCACACCAACACGAGTCATTATGGCCTGGGGTGCTACATAGTAGAAAAACAGATCACCTCTCGTTACAGTCCGTACCAACATAACAAGTGCGTTGGTTCACCTTTCTGTGCAATCACGATGTGCTGACGCCTAGGAACAGATTCTACAAGATGTCGAATATCCTCCATGCGTGGTATCGTGACTCATGTCCGCTGCAGTAGCTTCGTCAGTTCATGCTCATTCAGTGGAAGAGGATCAATAGTTTTCATACTCCGTGCTAGCATATCTCACAAATATTCAGTTAACTGGATTACAGTCAGGGGAGTTTGGAAGCCAAGGCAATGTGGCGAATTCGTTGTCGTGTTCCGCCAACCACTCAGTAATTACACCGCGCGTTGTCCTGTTGAAAGATGGCACTGTGGTTCGGGTAAATCTCCTGCAGATATGAACGGAGATGATCGGCTAACTGGTTCCTGTAGCATCTACAATTCAGTGATTGTGGAATGCTAACCAATGAACCTAAGGCTTGCCAGGAAAAATATCTCCAAACCAGAACACCACCTCCACCATCTTGTTGGAACTTCAACTGGGCCAGCTAGAGGATATGGCTTCTAGCTGTTTACGTCATATGCGAACCCGATTATCCGCCTGTTGCAGCAGGAAATGGGGCTCGTCGCTGCAGACGACTTTCTTTCATCTGTCAAGAGGTCCATTTACTGACGTTTCTTGGCCCATGTTTCCGGACGTATACTCTAATTTTCTCTATGTAAATTTGAGTTCATTTTCTCTCAGAGTTTTCAAATTCAACGTTATATCTTCTCACTCGCGGAATGATGTTGGCAACAATCTAGAGGTCAGAAAGAGTGACGCATGGATTTGGACAAATAAGAAAGAGAAATATAATATATAGTGGGTGGTGCATTAGTGGTAGTCATGAAGACTGTAGAACCTGTAAGCTGTATTATTTCATGCTGATATTATCTGTTGATCTGTGAAGTATATACGCTGGAAGGACAAATTTTTACGTACACCCACCTAATAGCGTGTGGTACCACCTTTTGCACGCTGAACAGCATCCAAACGTCGTGGTGCGGACTCAACGAGGCTACGAAACACAGACTCAGGTATCGCTGACCAACAATCTAAGACTGCTTGACATAGAGCAGGCAGAGATGTAGGTGGAGATGGGTGATCACGAACAGCTCGTTCCAATTTTTCCCATAATTTCTCTATGGGGTTGATGTCCAGTGAGCGAGTGGCCCATACGAATGTCGTGAGCTCACAGCTTTGCTGCAGGAGCCACTCAGTCACTAGCCGCGACCGTTGGGGTGGAGCGTTGTCTTGTTGAAAGATCGTAACTTGGTTCGGATAGAGGTACGTAATGAAAGGGTGGAGATGGTCTGCCAGGAGCTGCACATAGCTGAAACCAATGACGGAAAACTCAAGAGGTACCAAGGGACCTAGGCCAGACCACACGAAAGCTGCACAAACAGTTACACAGCCTCCACCGGCCTGTAGCACACCAACTTAGCATGCAGGGTCCATAGCTTGTGTGGTTTATACCACACACGATGCCTGCCATCGGCGCGATACAGTGTGAAACGGGACTCGTCAGACCATATGACGCGTTTCTAATCATCCCTGCTCCAGTTTCGATGGGCCTTTGCAAACTGCAGCCGAATCATGTGATCTGTGCCTTCCTTCCGATTCGTCTGTACGATGAGGGCCAAATCGTCGGCGTCCTCGATCATCTAATTTATTGCCTCATTTCATCCGACTGTTAGCGGTTTTGCCAGATTTCACGTACTCCTGGTACACACTTTCTACGGTTTGTCGCGCAATTTCTAACAGTTTGGCCGTTACGCTGATTGAACACCCGGCCTTCCTGGCTCCCACGACTTGACCTCGATCAAACTTAAGTCTCGTTCTCGATCCATGCTGGCACTTGACGGAATTTATTCCCTTGCATACCGACCCACTATGTATATAGCCCCAACAATTTTCCTTGCACACCACGATTTGCTGCTGTCCTGCTGCTTTGCGTATTTTCACCGGGGTGTACGTAATAATTTGTTCTTTCAGTGTATTACTGCGTTTGCTAATTCAAGTTAATTCGACTAAGTGCTTAATTTGTTAGAGTGGAGATATTCTTGTGTGAAGTGAGACCAAAGCAAATGCTAACTGTAACTAAATCATTCTTGAAGTTTATTTGAGTAACTTCGCTTCACTTCAGGTGAGTGAATAGGAAGAGGAAATTTTACGTAGTTCTCAAAATTACCGACATAAGTTTCAAATAGTAAAGAATTCTAGACATGCGAGGCGTTGTTTGCGATCACTGGTAAATCAAGTTCCTGGTTACTAATGTTAGTTTTATTTAATTTAAGGCAGCTAGGATATACTGCCAAAAAATCCTTATCTAGAATTCCTGAATTATTTAAGCAAAGTAAGTCATCTATATACCTGTAAGTATATAACTAGCTATAACAATTGAAAGATTTATACTTAATGAACTGATATTCCTTAAAGAACGGGAACAGATTACAAACACTAGTGTAATGGGAGCATCCCATAGGAACACCATTAACCTGCTTGTAAAACCTATTGCAGAAAAAGACAAAATTATTTTTAATGCAGCAATTATTGTTAGCAACAATGCACGAAACCTTAAATTCAACAAGCAGACAGCAATTTAAGAGTGGCTATAATATAATCAATTGGGAGGCTAGTATACGAACTCTCAAAGTCATAGCTGTTAGCATCTATAGGCCTGATACTAAGGATATTTGAAATAATATCTGAATTGCTCTTAAAAATCTAATAATCCTTAGATACAAAATTAGTACTATTCTTGACAAGACTCTGCTTCAAGACAGATTCAAAATACTGATCTATTACTTTATTATGGCTTTTAATACCACTAGCTATGAACCTAAATTTCACCGGTTCCTTATGAAATTTTGCAGTAGCAAAAAGATAAGGAAATTCAGGTTCTTAACTGTGTGCCAACCTAAGCCGAAGCTGTCTATGAAATGCCTTGAACTTATTTGCAAATTCCTTACCAGAAACAGGAACGGGGTGATATGTTATGTAACGTATATTCTATTTTAACTTTCCTTTTGAGTTTCTTTTTCTATGCAAATTTGAGTTCGTTCTCTTAGACATTTTCAAACCTTAACGTTATATCTTTTCCCTCAAACGAGAATGACGTTGGCAACAATCTGAGATAGGATCGAGAGCAACGCATGTGTGTCCTGATAAAAACGTTAGATGAAAATGCGATGCAGCGGTTACTTTGGGGAATTGATGTTATTGATGATAGAGCTAATAGACGTGCTCTTGATTGCTGTTACACTGTGATTGGATGTTAAGTCGCTGCTATTGTATTGAGCATTCTAATGAACCGGAGATGAGTGTGGAGTAATCAACATGCAAGCAGAATGAACTTATTTGTAAGTAGAAATATTGGCCTCTTTCTCGAATGCCTATGGGTATCTTCTAATATTACATTGACTTTAGTACACATAACGAATCACTGACGTTAAGGACAAAGACCACTGAAGTAGCGTATCACTGACGTTAAGGATTAGCTACAACGGAAGACCGTTACGTTATAGTTATTCTATTATTGAGCTCTTTACTGATTAAATCAAAATAGAAATGTTTTATTAATAATGGCAAAATTATAATTAGCTTTATCAGTGGTTGTAAAAATGTGCTCTTCTTGCAGAGTAGATAGAGACTGCTTCAATTCTTTGGAGAGAACAAGGATATTATCATGAAAAACTTCTAAATTATACAAATTAAACTTAAAATCCTACAAAAGTTTACACTTCCATTCAACGAAGGCTTCAACTGGCAAATTGTAGAATAAAATAGTTTTAATAAATATTTATTTAAATCCTGACAAAATTCAAACTTGATCTTGCTTTTACAGAGGTTGAGGGAGGGCCTGAACTTAGCACCAAAACCCAAAACATTCGTAAGATAGAGGTTATCTATAAATTCCCTATAAATATATGATTATGGAAATTGTCATAGTAAAGAGTACCTTGGTATTTACATTGTTTACAATTACAGCTAAAGTTAGGTAAGATAGAAAATGAGGCATGTAACTTGCACTTTCTTACACTAGAGCCTAAAGTTTTAACATATTTTAAACTTACAATTGTTTGGTGTTTAGAAATAGGGAAGCTGCTAGTGTTAGTATAGAACAGTTTTCTAATTCTAAGAGAATCTTACAGTAAAACTCACATGCAATGGCATCTGCGATTTGAGGTGTTCCGTGAAACAAGTCTAAACAAGCCTTAAAGCACACTATTGGTTTTTCTAAATCACGCATCTAAGTGGTTCCTGAAAACATTTACAATTTCAATATTTGATGTTTAATATACTCTTTTACTGTGGAAACTGTATCTTCCAAAACGAAAATTATTTTGTTCGCTATCAGCCTACTGGCAAATAACGAACAGATGTCTACCCATATCCTACGTAAGTAAAAAAATCTGTATTTAAAATGCTGCTGAAATGAAAAATTATCAAGCAATAATCTACAAGCTACGATTCGCAAAAGAAAATTATGTTTATGGTTTTACAACATTGCAAGTTCACCAGTTTTAGGAACACAAAGGAAAATCATATTTCTGTACTAGCAAGGTCTCCATAATTTTAATTTTACGTGTTCTGGTAATAAACGCAAAACTGTCAGCACGTTAGGTTATCCTTCAGCATTTTCTGAATAAATATATATTGGTTAAAAAAACAAATTTTTTTCCATTATGGAAGACCCTTAGAAACCAGAGCGCAGATAAAAAGTATCTTTACTATGCAATGTTGCCCTGTTTGTGTCCTGAACCTTTTTCTAGCGGGCAACCAGCATGTGGATGTCTCGATGGTAAAGGCCGCTATCTTCGATGCAAAAAAGATATCCAGTGTCCTTCGAAATTGTTCGTTTTGGAACTCCTTGGAGGTGATTGTCTAATGCTCTGAAAAGGTTATTTTCCGAGGGAGAGATGTCCTCGAAATATGCTGGGTGACACAACATTTCCTAGCAAAGACGCTTAAGGTTTTCAAGTTCCTGTTTGTTATGAGGTCTGGCGTTGTCTTGTAGGGACAACATGCTATTCTGATTAACCAATGCAGGGTCCTGCAAATCACTGCATCCTGAACTCGTTGCAGTTTGCAGGAGTACTGGATCGCTGTGACGGTTTCACCACGTGGGAGAAGTTCATTATGCACACAGCTTGAACCTAACGTGAGTGCAGAGATGGCTTGTTGGTATGCGGCATCGGTTCATTTCGGGACATATAAGTCGTACATGTTTCGTAGTATGATACTGAGCCCACTTCTCATCGCAGGTGGACACACGGTTGAGAAAGTGCTCCTTGTGCTGATGTGAAAGCAACGACATGCATACACATAACTGTTGTTGGTTTTTGTCTGGCAAATGATGTGGGTGATCCAAGACCTTAGCTTGTATGTCTTTCCCATAGCATATAAACGGAAGCAGATAGTTTCAGCACTTGCACTGAACTTTCTGGAAAGTTGATAATACTTTTGGATGGAGTCTTCTTCTGTGGCGGTGAGAAACTGATTCAATGAATCAGCTCTTCAAGGAAGTTTCCAGAAACACTTTCTGGTGATTCTCTCACTTTCCACGCCGGCTTTAAACGCTGTGCACATCCGTTTTCTTTGCCTTTGTCGCGTTTGTGACTGTAGATCATAGTTCCCCTAACACCTTCTGTGAAGGCTCCATTTTAAACGCTGTTTTCCCAGAAACGTATAGCTACGTCAGACAAGTCCACTTCACCTATGAATCACCAGCTTCTAACCTTGCACCGTTGCGGAACGATGGTACATTTCGTCTTTCGTTCTGCGCATATGTCATATTCTTCGCTTGCATGCGCAAAACGGCACGAACATTTTTGTTACCCATTATAATAGATACGTATATCTTAAAGTAGTAACTGAATATTTATGAGGCTGGTGGCTTTTGGTTTTGGAAGTATTCGACCTATGACTGTCATAAATATATACAGTGGAACTTCTGTTTAGCGAACTTCTGTTCAGCGAATTTCACTATTTAGCGAATTTCTTGGGAAAAACTTGAAAATGGAGTTAAATGCTTTCAAAAATACCTCACTTTAGCGAACTGATTCTCTATTTAACAAAGTCCTTCATAGAAGTTAGTGTTATTTTGCTTCCTTTTGTTTTACCGGAAATTGATAAGGATTTTGCTATTCCTGATCATTTTAATGACCAGGATATTTTTAAGTTTTTAGAGAAGTTTTGAGATTGTTCATGACTCTTAAAGATGCGAATGTGAATCAAATTCAACTACAGATGGTATGATCAATGCATTTCAAACGGTCCGAAATGCGCTTAATTCATTGATAATGACCCAGAAGAAGTTTATCGCTGTCTTAATAGGTGCGACACTTAATATGAAGAAACAGGTTGTGCTAAAGTCCAGAAAAAATTATTGGTTTCTTTTAAGATGATCTATAAAATTATTTAATTTAGCATCACTTTATTTTTGTGAAAATAAGGTTTAAGGTCTTACGCGTGTACATTACGGGCATTTTTATTTTATAACGATACTGCATGTGTGCACTCTAATTAAATTACTCTTTAAATTCAGAATGCCTAAATGAAAAGCGATGAACACAATGCGTGATGTTAATGCCAATAAAGACTGCAATAAATAATAATAAGACTTTAATGTTATTAATAATAAAGTTAAGTCTTTTAATAAATACCAACTTTATTAGTAATAAGAACTTTGGCAAGTTAAAAACGGTATAATAATCAAAAGTTTGGTTATTACGGCCAAAGATGATTTTGACCACACAGCAAATTTTTAATGTAACAAGTACTTCGGCCGTCACCATGCGACTTCGCTGAACAACTCCGCAATGTATTGTTTCGTCACAGAGACAGAACCCGAAAAACGGCAGCGAACAAGTCGGTAAATAGAAATCCCTAAAATACTCAATGACGCCATACTAATCACACGGCAGTAATTCTTTTTCGCTCCAGTTGAGCGAAGTTAAACCTGCAATTAACAAAATACATAGATAAAAGACATTTTGGGAAATATTTCTTGCACTGTGTCTTAAAAATTACACCGTTATATTAGTGAAATCAGTTACCGATGTAGCATAGTGTCTTCAAGTGCCTGCATTCTTTTCGTTCCTTACCATAGTGAAAGAATAAATGTAACTATACTAAAAAGAAACGCTTCGAAGACAAGAGATCGTTACATAACTGCATCTTGAGACATTTCATTTCTTTAACCGGCTGTAATGAATTACCTCGGGGTTAGAAATATGGACCGAAATCAGCTCGGATAATATTTTCGCTGTCTATGAAGTGGGTCAAACGATGCTAGAATCGATGACATCAGGAAGCGTTGCTTTCCCCTTAGATTTGTTATTCAAAGTAGTCATTTTGTTATTCAAGTAGTCATTTACTTGCACTAATCGTTTCAGGCAGGATACTTTCTGAAAGGAATTTAGCAATGGTGACTAACCTAAGAAAGAAGAGAGAAGATGTTTGAGTCACTTGTTTCTATTTACTCAGTGACATGATGTCCGTATCAGGGAGACATCACATGAGAAAAGGAACAGTTTAGCTGTGACTTTCGCCAAACCAAGCCGCTGTGTGAATATTTTTTTATTTGAGAATCGCACGAAACTTTGGAGCACGGTTTGGATTGGGCTGGGAGTTCTAGTTAATTATGACGCAATCTCGCATTTATGCTTATGTGAACAACTTATACTGTATTTTGAGTTTTCTCCTTCCTTGACTATTCTTCCAATAGGATTTGTAATTTTGGAAATTACAGGATATTTTTTATTTGCTCCACGATCCTTCTCTCTTTAAACAATCACGGAGCAACAACTGGTGATAAATATCTAAAGTGTTCTGTAATTAGCGATAGTCAGCGAGGTACAAAAGCTAGGGTTTCAAGTGCAGCCATGCTGTGCGGTGGTGCTAAGTCTTGACCAGGGACAAGGTATGTGAAGAATTAGATAAACGCTGAGGAAATGAAAATGCTGCGGTGGACGTACGATTTAGAGGGACGTAGAATTAGGAACGATAAAAAAATAAGAGCAAAACTATTTGTGCGGCAGGTAATCCAAAACAAACTCAGCGAAATTGTGGTGCTACATATATACATTTTAAAGGGGTGGACGATACTTTGGGCATAGAATTATTAACATGGATTTCAAGAAAAGAGGGCTGCAAGAAGACCTATGGCGAGGTGGAAGAACTGTGAATAATAAACTAAAAAGCAAGAATTAAGAGAACGAGATGGCACACAAAATTCAACGGAGAAGAAAAACCTGTATTACAAAAAAAAATGTTATTTTAAAAATGCAAGAAAGTAGTTATAATTAACTGCCACTTTAAACCTTCAAACATGTATTAAAGGTAACAACTAACGCTTCCATGTTCTCTACTGAGAGCTGTTATAAAAGACACCCCTGGGAGCCTTGCTTTCGTAAAAATGGAACTGTATGATGTGCATCTAAAGCTAGCTAAAGAAATTGCCGATTTCTCTAATTTAGATAAAAAAAGAGAGAAGATGTTTGAGTCACTTGTTTCACCCAATTACAGCTTATCGTCAAACCACAAAATGGACATCAATAAAAAATTTGAAAACCGTCTGAATAAACAACTTGTTTCTTCCACTACTTCAAATCCTTCCACTCGTCTCAAGACAATGTTATCTGCAACATCTCAAGTACTGATCTCAGGGCAACTCATAAGCAAGTTTTGTCATATAATATAAATTTCTCCTTCTCCAAACGATTTCCAAGGATCATCGCACCAGTTGAAAAATCAATCATTACAAGTAACCTAAATTCAGATGAAAAAGAAAATATTAGACATTGCATCAGTAAAGCCAATTAGGACTACCACCGATAAACTGCGGAAGCCAAACTTGAACAAAAAAGAAGAATGGGCTCTTAGAGATTTAAAGTTAAATAAAGACCTCTTAATTACTACGTCTGCCAGAGGTGGAATAACCGTTGTTTCGGACAAAAACCTGTTCGATCATTCAGTTCATAAACTTCTCACCGTAGGTTGTTATGAAAAAATGAAAGGTGACCTTACAGAAAAGCACATGAAAGACATTCGAGAAGTAATTAAGTCTTGTGAAACTCTTGACTCCACTATAAGGAAATAACTTATACCATCTTATGCTGAACCAGCTAGCCTATGCGCTGTTCCAAAAATTCACAAAACAGGCACTCCATTTCGACCTATTTTGATAATATTGGTATTGCATCTTACCAACTAGCAAAATTCCTATTCCGGAAGTTATCCATCTTATTATCTTCAGTTAAATGTTCTATCAAAAACTGTACACAATTTGTGAACTGCCTAAAGCTGCACTCTCCGAAAAACAAGACATTAATATCCCTAGATATAATTTCTGTGTTCCCCAACATTATACAGTAGAAGGAGCAATGTATTGTCTAAAAAGAAGTCTGTTTTCCCACTATTTCGCCCAACCCGAAGTAGAAGAACTTTTAATTTTGGTCGCTACATGCCTTTCTCAAAATTGTTTTGTTTACCCAGGCCAATTTTACAGACAAATTTGTGGTCTAGAAATGGGAAGTGCGCTATCTCTAATTCTTTGAGAAATTTATATGGAACACTTTGAGAACAAACTTTTCAACATAATCTCCTTCAGCCTTTGGATGCGCAACGTAGGCGACATTTTTATTCTTTGGGAAGGGAAATTTCTTGAACTTTTACCAACGATCAACTCATTGGACCCAAATATTTAGTTTACTTATGAAATGGAGCAAGATAGTTCTCTTCCTTTTCTAGACGTACTAGTTACACGGTGTGAAGATTCATTCATCATCTCTGTTTATCCCAAACCATTTGCTATTAGCTCACCGCCTCACGTAAAATCAAATCATTCCATTCAATACAAAACCAGTAATTTTTATACATATGTCTACTGAGCCTTAAACGCCTGCTCTACAAAGGGGGCCTCCAGAAGGTACTAATTTGCATCAGACATGTTTCTATCGACAGAGGTTTCAAACGTTCATGGTGGACTCGGGTATTAAACCATTTGTTCAACCTCAACATAAATCACCTTGACACCTATCATTCCAAATACTCAAAAAACTTGGCAGTTCTTCCATTCATCCCTGAAATTTGTTTCAAAATATCAAAAATCCTTAAGCCATCAAATTTCAAGTGATTTTCATTCTTGTGTCTAAGATGTTTTACTCTACGAAAAAGGACCCAATTCCTGAAAAAAAAATCTTGAGGAATCTATAGCATCCAGTGTTAGTGTGGCCTGTCATGCATAGGTTGGACACGGAGATATCTTAAATTCAGATTGAAAGAACACCAATTGTATAATAAAAAGTGTGAACTTAAAAAATTTTTCCATAGCCCAGCACTGTTGAGAAAATAACCACCAATGTCTGTTTGATAACGCAAAACTGTTAGATAGACCTAAACCAATATTTAACCTAGATTTTTAGAAGCATTTCACATTTTAAAAAACCGTAATTTCCTAGTAAATGATTTATCTTCATCTCCATACCTATCGAGCTCATGGAAAGTACTAATCGAAACCGGTGGTCGCCGCGAGACGTATGACACGTGAAACTGGTAACATCGTCACAAGTTCTGATGAAGCTGGACCATAGTTTCCAGCGAAACTGCAAGTAAACTAGAATATTGCATTCAGAAACGTTGTTTTCTAAATAAAATTAAATTAACTGTTTGTTTTATTACTTGAAATCCCTCTGCGCGATCTATATGAACAGCATATTCCTAGAGCATGTAAATACTTCTAACAATTACGTTGTTTTTAACACAAACATTACTGTAATGAGAACTTAATAACTTAATACATCGAAAACATACATAATTAATAAATGTCTGATTCCATATTTCAAACTACTGGTCTTTTCTTTTATGTTTGATTTTTTCTTTCCTGCCAGTGCTAATAAAAAGAACTTAATATTTCTCTTTACCGAAAATATACTTCAAATACTAAAATAATCTATTTCAGAATGTTAGTTACATATATAATTATATATGTAATATATATATATACTGCACTTCTTACATATTATAATATATATATTATAATATGTAAGAAGTGCAGTATTCTCGTCTTCAAAATTATACATTTGTAATTCATAGCTTTTTGCAATATATTTGTAATTCATAGTATTCTTGTCTTCAAAATTATACATTTGTAATTCATAGTATTCTTGTCTTCAAAATTATACATTTGTAATTCATAGTATTCTTGTCTTCAAAATTATACATTTGTAATTCATAGTATTCTTGTCTTCAAAATTATACATTTGTAATTCATAGTATTCTTGTCTTCAAAATTATACATTTGTAATTCATGTATAAAATTATAAATTTTGTAATTCATAGCCGTATTCATGACAGCTAAGATTCGAAACAGAAAATGAATGCACCTTCATTCATGGAATGTATGTGCCACTCAACACCAAACAAAAATTGGGTTATTAATAGATTATTAATAGCTCATCGCTTGACGAAAAATGTTGTTCAGATCCTGGAATCAGGTAGAAACACCTTACACATAATGCAAAACAGTGATGTGAGAAAGATTCTCCCAGTTTATCACGTAATCTCACGTACTAGAAGGAACCCTAATAGACTACATAGAAGCCTACCTGTTTCCGCAGATAAACGGTTTTTCACATCACTCTGCTGAGAAATACGGAAATGTGTGTTCATTTATTCTCGAGCAAAAAACGCTACTAATACTTCGTTTAAATTCTAATTCCCAAACATTTCATGTCATTAAGCAATATCCATCACTGCGATTCTATACGTTACTTCGGAAATGGAAATGCAGCTAAGCATACACAAGTTTCTGCTTGCTAGTTGAATGATGTATTTCGATATTCTGAGTCCTAGGTATGAGGTACCATTTTAATCTGCAACGACATCGCAAAAGTTCATTTACAACATGGAAACTGTAGTCCCTGTGTTAAACCAGGTCGATCATTCATAGAGTCGGAAAACGCTGATCTTTCAAAATAATAATTGGACGCCTTAGCAGAAGGAAGGTTCTTACTGGTTTCTTTTCTATGGCAAGTTTCGTAATGCACATCCCTAGTGAACCTGCGAAATGAGGCTCCATTGTTCGAAGATCTTGAGATCAAATATCTTCCTGGAGCCGTTGCTCTTGCAGTAGTGTTTTCTTGAAGAGTTATTTGTGATTTTCTCTCCCCCTTCAATCTTCACGGGATTGACAAGTGCTTTGTCTGGAAAATTATCAGGAGGCCTCAATCTGAGAGGAGCACATTCTTACGTTCCTATCTTGATGTATACTTTTGTGTTGGAAGCTGAAGTCATTGAACAATTTTTTCGGAAATTTCAGGGAACGGTGACAAAAATTACTGCATGTTTCTGCAATAGTTTTTGACTCCCAAATATTATTAGTACAACGTAAGAGCTCTGCCTTGCCTGCTGTCTTTCATCATACACATTGACCGCCTACTTGTTAAAATTGCATCTCTCTCTGCCAAGGAAGATGGTTTTACTCGGAATCAAAGTGCTTCATTTCCTGCAAAATTGCAAGACAAAGAAATTTACAACACATTACAGAGTAATGAGCATCGAGATACAGCCATGCTGATCCTATAACATCTTCTTGGATATATCAGGAGACCAGCAAGGCACTACAGGATTTCGCATTTTAGAAAATATGAAGGAATTCTAATGCACAGCTACATATTCATCCTGTCGTTTCACATGAGGCCGAACTAAGAAAAAAGCCGCTTAATGTTATCAAGAGTAATGCAATAAAAAGAATTTTAACTCTGTTAAAGTACATGATTCACCTGATACTGGAGTTCAACTGATGAACGCTTGTGTCAGGGACGTTATGTAGCTCCCCTTCAGAAAAGCGACGCTTCAGGCGTTTAAAGCTGCCATGGGTTTTGAAAAGCAGTTTTTATGTTTATTATGCACTTCTCTTTTTCACACAGGAGCAAAAATGTTCGGCTTCAGATTAAACGTATCTGTAATCGATATTTGTTTTAAGAAATGACGTGTAATTGGTAGCCGAGTGGTACGAGGCGCTGGCTCTTGTTCGAAATGGCTCAGGGTTGAAATTCTGGGAGAGGCATAGATGGTGTTTTTGTCTTATGGCACTGTCTTCCTCCCTTCCCTGGAACCAGTGGCTCCAAATTTGGGGCGAGAGACTGCTTTATTTGTCACATAGTACTAACGAGTTGCCTACTGTGGTCATTAAACTCCCAAGCAAAAAACAATGCGGAGCATAAATTCACAAAGGTATTTACTGTATTCAGCAGTAATTTTGTTTCAGCTTCTTTGAGCAAATATGGACTTTTTCGTAGTTACTGACTGTTTACAGTAAGAACTTCAAATCCTGCAAATAGGTCAACTATTCCTGGACGTCTTATGATCCCGAATAAAATTACTGCAAGTTTCAAGACTGATTAAATGTTGAACAAATTTGTTGAAAAAACTGCACACACTATTTCTCTTTTTTCTGGGCCTATTTTCTGTGTTCCGTATTGCTTCCATTTCTTTCAGCTGTCGTCATGTAGCATCTCCCTGTTCCTCCGAGTAAATGTCGTATGTGTGCGTGCCTTCCTCATACGTTACGTGGCGTTAACGTAGCCATTCCTTGCTTTGATCAGGATCATAGCAGCTGATGTGTCACGAAAGTTCCTTTACCAATGGCCAATTCCTTCGGTTATGTTAACCACTGCCTTAAGAAACTCTGCCACCCCGATGGCGCAGTGGTCTAAGCGATGGCTACTGATCATTAGTCCGAGATGGGTCCGGGTTCGAATCCCGGTTAGGCATGGATGTTGTGTTCGTCTTACGGCGCTGGATCTCTCCCTTCCCTGGACCAGTTGCCCTAAATTAGGTATGGGCGACTGCTTATAGCCTACTGAGTTACTGACGGTAGTCGTTAAACCTCCAATCAAAATAAAAAAAAAACTCATGATTTCGATTATACAGTTTAAGAATGTAGTTCATTCATCGAAGAATGTTCGCCTAGTGAGCTTTGAATATGGACCTGATTTTAATTACTAGTGAAATGGTGGACAGCCTCTCAAGAGAAAAGTAAATGTAAATCGTTTTGCAAATATTTTAACCAACTACGACTCATTAAAATTGTTTTTCTATCTTATAATTACGATAAATATTTTTTATATATCTATTATTTCTGTATTCAAAGATTGAATAAAGTGCAGATATCGGTTTCATCTTTAGATATCATCTTATTTTTTAAATTATTATTTTGACGGAGGAAGTTCTGAAAATGGGTCAAGTGTGCTATATTGTAAAGTAAACGAATTCATGAATTTAATCTTCAGCATTTTTTCTTTCAAAGAGTTCATTTTATTAGTCCCATAGCATGTTTATAACAAAACTAAATCAGCTCCTCTATGGCACTTAAAAAGATTCCTGTTTCTATGTTCGTTTGGCATCATTAGTAGGAATGAGCTCACTTTGTGCCGTTTTAAAGGCTCGCTTATGTAATATGGGTGTTAGAAAACCTGGCAATATGGTACGCAAGGTATTTCACAGAGCAGAGATATGATTTCAAGAAAACTCTCCTTCTGAAACGCCTTATGGGAATTCTAAAGCGGATGACTTTGAACAACAACTTCAGAGATTAACAAGTTTTTTTCTGTGTGTTTTTTTTTCAGAATATTGGCACAAGCCACAACCAGATCACGTCTTTGTTGAAAAACCGTTTGATCTTAACCCAAGGGAAGATTTTAAAAGCCATACTGGAACAAATTAGCTCAGATTCTACAATCGTCTTTAAAAATTCTATACAATATAAAGTGTACTAACGTCAAGGACGACTGTTGTGATCCTAGTCTTTTGGTCTTTCCGCGATGCATAACTGTGCCACAAGGGGGCGTAAATGAAATGCTATCGTATTCAAAATATATTTTAGTCCACTTCATTGCTCCTAGAAACCAAATTGAAACAATTTCTTTTTTCATACCATCGTCCCTAATTTATGGCCACTGATTTCAGGGAAGGAAGAGATCCAACGCCGTAAGACAAACACAACATCCAAGCCTCACCGGGATTTGGACCCGGATCCATCTCGGACGAATGATAAGGAACTATCGCAAACCTGCCCCACCGGGGCGGCACCACAGTTTTTCGACTGGGGGCGTTAAATTTTATTACATTTTCTTCAATATCTCTGCCTCTAAAAGTACGATTTGAAAAATTCTGTGCGAGCAGAATATACACTGAAGAGCACTTGAATTAGAGACAGCTGGCGTAATGCAACTGTAGCGCTGTGAGCGGCCCTGTAAACGGAAACGATGTGACGTATGCAGCGATTCTGCAATATATGGAGTGATGCGACGGTAATCAGTAAGAGTCAGACGCAGTATGGGTAAGACGAAAGATCTAAGCGCATTTGATCGTGGGCAAATTGTCGGGGCCCGGCGAATGGGTCACTCCATCTCGTAAGTCGTGTAGGCACTGGGTTTTTCACGAGCCACTATGCTGTCACGGGTGCACCATGAGTACATCGAATCAGGTAAAACCATCCCTGCAAGGGCCAACTGCCGTGGACAACAGCGTGTGGATGAGCGGAGTCATCATCGGCTAGCTCACATTGTAACAGCGGATAGACGGGCCACAGTGCAAGAAATCACTCGGAAATTTAACGGTGGTGCTCAAAAACGTGTAAGCAGCCACACCATCCGGAACCATCTCCTCGCTATGGGGTACAGAAGCCATCGTCCCACGAGGGTACCGCTGCTGATCGCACATCACAGGGTGCAAAGATTGGCAAGGTCGCGGGAACATCGCCACTGGACCCTAGTCATGTGGGAAAATGTTACCTGGACTGATGAGTCGAGATTCACGTTGGTACATGCGGATGGCAGGATACGAGTACGGCGCAATCCACATGAAGCGATGAATCCTTCTTGCCAGCAGGGCAAGATGGTGGGGGTGACATTCTCGTCTGGGGACTGTTTACGTGGACTGAAATGGGACCCGTGGTACGTGTGGCATCATCCCTCATAGGTCAACGTAACCGGGATAATCTGGACAAGCATTTGCTCCCGTTTATGCGTTTTCAACATCCCAATGGGAACCTCATTCTGCAACAAGACAATGCACCGTGCCATCGCTCCCGAATTGTATCAGAATGGTTGGATGAACACTCCACCGACGTGACCTCGCTTCCTTGGCCAGCTAGGTCACCTAACCTCAATCCCATCGAACACATCTGGGATGCCATCGAGAGAGATGTTCGAGGCTCTGACCCCTCCATCAAATCTTCGTGAACTGTGGGAGCTTGTTCAGGGGTCGTGAATCCGTATGTTTTCCCAACGCTTCCGGTGTCTTGTCGAGTCCATGCCGAGACGAATCGCCGCCGTCATCAGGGCGAAAGGTGGTGCCACACGTTACTAGACAGGTATCTCTAATTCAATTGCTCTTTCAGTGTAGTTTGATGCTATTTTTGTAACGAACTGTTTATCACCAGAGGATGTAAGTATACATTTCTGTTTCCGGTGTATTCGCGGAAGTACCTGTGTTTCTATAAAAACTCGATTCAAAATGTTGTTCTTCCGTCAGGTATGTCAGAATTCGATGGATAACGGTGTTACAGCTTTCATTGGGAAGCAGACAGGCGGAAACATTTTGTGCACATTTACTGCTCATAATAACAGAGAGGTTTTTGGCCAGAAGGTGTATCTTATATTTCGCTATATCTTTGCTTCTGACACTCTGATTTTAAAAATTCTTTTTTTTATCAGACAGCGTTTGCTGAGGAAAACTTCGCTTATAATTTTAAATTTTTCTTAGTGAATGATTTTACCACATGAAATGCAAGTGCGTTTGGTATTTGCGACATACACTCTTTGACAAAAACAAAACAACAAGAACAACAACAACAAAAGAGAAAAAAAAAACACCAAAGCACCCAGTAGGAATCAGCCAATCAAGATGAAAAGTGATATGCGCAATGCATATCAGGAAAGGAGATGATTGCAATTCCAGAGCAGTTGGGCCATTTCTTCGGATAAAACAGATACACGAGTAAAACAAGTCGGTACATTGTAGCGCCACATCTTTCTTGCATACAAGCGGTTACCAGGAGTGGCATAGACGTATACAGTTCACGAATATTGTTCTGAGGAATATAGCATGAATAACAAATTGCGGCTGCTTGGCCGACATTTTACGGGGTTGGGATGACGGCCAAGCAGCCGCAATTTGTAATTCAAGCTATATTCCTACAAACTGTGTACAAATTGCAGCTGCTTGGCTAAGTACAAATTGTGGGTACAAATTGCGGCTGCTTGGATGACATTGCGAGGTGGGCGTAGGTAGTGTTCCGTCATAACGCAAACATGTTCGATTCGTGAGAGGTGTGGTCATGAAAGGTGTCGACGTTACAGAGACAGGCCTGGGACAGCCGTGCTGTGTCGTGTGTGTCCAGGCACTATTTTATTGAAAAATTGTTCGGTGGTGCTGCGACAGGAATGGTAACACAGCAAGTAGAGCATCATCTACATACTGTTGATCCCTGAAGGTGATACGGAGGACAACGAATGGTTTCCGCTTATCGTAAGAAATGGTTCCTCGGGGATTCACTCCCGATGTTCGAACCGTGTGCCGTTACACTGCAAAGGCAGGACCAGTGCGCTGGCCGGCTCGTCTATAGACACATATGCGTTGTTCATCAACGCTAAGTGCAAACCGTGACTCATCACTGAAGGCAACAGTACGCCAATGAACACTATCCCATGTTGATTGGGCCCAACCCCACTGCAACCTGTGCCGGCGATGCTCGCTGGTCAGTGGTAGGCGGTGAAGTGGCGTTCTCGAATATAGTCACCGTGCAACAAGTCGCCTGGCAACGGTCCAGGGGGTCATTTCCGTACTTGTAGACGACGCAACCTGGCCACAGATGGTTGAGAGCGATGAATGCGGTCGGTTCGTGTGGCTTTAGCAATCCATTCATCCTCGCGTTTTGTCGTTGTCCTCGGCCGTCCACTGCCCGCGTGTTGCCGGATTGTACTCTCCTCGATCCATTGGCGCCAACATCGTCTGATTGCTGCGTCTCTCCAATCCAAATGCTTGGCGATACGGCGACTTGACTAACCGCCTTCTCTCAGCTCAATTATACATCCTCTCTTAACGACGTCACGGCATCCTCACAGACCGTGGAGGTTAATGCAACCGCCATCCACTGTCACAAAAGTTTCTGCGCCCGAGCTTTGCTCTTGATATACCTTCCTGGATGAGCGGTTCCCATGCTCTGTGGCGGACCATTATTTAGTCACTAATCGTTATTTTTAAAATTTGCATATTCGGCTTTGAAGTACTTGCATTTGGTATTTCATCAGGATCGAACAGATTTCTCGGGGTGCTTCTTTTTTTTTTTTTTTTTTGAAGAGTGTATTTGCAACAGTAGATGCGCGACTAAGTACGAGATTGGAAATATTAATTTTTGATCATGTACAAAACACTCATTACAAAAACATTTTGTGTGAATGTTGTGCTCAGAATAACGCAGTCCTTTAGCCTAAAAATTCTTTCAACGTTCGATACCACTTTGAGCTCGAAACATTCTGCCCATACGCTTGGACTTTTATGGTGCACAGGTCTGATGTCAGATGTAGTTAATACGTAATGATGTTCAAAACAGTATCTTCGCTTCTAAACAGTAGGTTTAGAAGCGAAGATACTTTTTCAAAGATTCGTTTTCTACAATATGACATTCGTTGCGGAAGCGATTACGAACATCTCTGTTTTCACTAGTGCAGTTTCCAGACTGGAGATTGTATACGCAAAAGCTTCTTTTTTTTTTCTGTTATACCCGATTTGGAATTCGCATTTGAAAACGTCTTTTTGCGTTGCACAACTTTTGCAATAAAGAACAAGGGTGTATATAGATTTGTTTCGGGGTTGGGGGTGGCTTCAAAAAATGGAAGTTTTTGAAATTCACCACAACAAAATAAAAGTTAATGAAAAATAGAGGAAACAAATAAAGCAAATTTTTCTAATGTAAGTTGATGCAGTTTTATAAAATTAAGGCACATTTTTTAAATGTAAGTCACATTTTAACCCAAAACATTAAAAAAATTAAACACTTTCGGGGCACCTGTAAATATGCCCCGGATAAAGAATAATATACGCATATTTTCTACATTTTCATAATTCACAGTTCTGCCGCCGGGAACATAAGTATGAATTTCTGTTTGCAAGAGTATCTCCGGTGCTAAAAATCCCTTGGGAAAATCCATTCTTTTTAAAATTTCCTGCATTACGAAGATTATTTTGTTCCTATTCGCGTCTTCAAATAACCAACAACTTGCCGTCGAGGGGGAAGAAGTTATATCACGTTTTCCACCATGTCTCTTCTTCTAATCGCTCGATTTGAAAAAAATTAATTCAGCTTCGAATATCTTCTGCTATGAAGAACAACTTTTTTTTTTTGATTGGGAGTTTAACGACCCCCGTGAGCAACTCGATGGGCTATAAGCAGTCGCCAGTCGCTAATTTAGGGTCACTGGTTCCAGAGAAGGGAGAGAGACTGTGCCGTAAAACAAACACAACATCCATGCCTCACGGGGATTCGAACCCGAAAAGATCTCGGACGAATTATCAGAAGCCAGCGCTTAGATCACTGCGCCCCGAGCATTTTTTATACAATTTGTGATTTATCATCATTGCATTTCTGCCACTAGGTCGTAAGTAGCAATTTTTTTATGGATGTTTTAGCGATTGTAAAAGTTCAAAGTCCGGTTGATTTTTCCTTCTTTTTTTATTTTATTTATTTATTTTTCTTTTGATAACTGATTCCGTTCATTATGAAGAATACTACTAACATTGCGTACTGTAATTAACGAGCAGTTTTTCTGCTGAATGGAGTAAAATAATTCTGGTTTTTGCTGAAATTTTTATTTTTCTAAAATCTACTTAAAATAACTTTTTTACTGTAGGAAAAAATTCAAAAGACGTGTTTCAGATAATTAAGCAACATCTTTCTTGTATCATATTTTCGTCGATTCCTCCATGATAAAGGAAAACTTCTGGTTTCCAATGGTTTCCAATGCTTCAGAATAGGGGAAGGTAGTCCCAGTACCGAGTGACCTGTGCCCGTAGATTGATCATTCATAGCAAAATAGTAAATCTGGTTCGTTTTGAATAAGACATTTGTGTTTTATGCAAACAGTGCGGAGGATGCATCGAAATCTCTCTCTATGTTCTCCAACACCCGAAATTTCCGGAGCTGAACTGCTAAGCAGTAAGAAAAGGCTAGGCTGATTTCACATGTTTGGAAAACAGCCTGCTGGAGAGTTAGAGCTTTATACAATTAAATCGAAAAAGTCTATCGCAGGTACAGATATATTTTCAATTAGAGAATTCCGTAGCTTCAATCAAGAATTTTACTTAAGTTTATGGCGATAGATGTTCGTTAAAATTTTTTGTAGAGTTTTCTGATAAAACATTCTGTTATCAGGATATAATATTTTCCCATTAAACGACTAAATGCCAATCTTTCGAATTTTTATTGAAGGACTCAAAATATAAAGTAGCCACGTTTCCGTCACAATTTCTTCTCCTTTTTCAGGAAACAAAAAAAATGCCACAAAATATATATCCGATGCTGAGAGTATGTACATCGAAGAGCCAAAACATTATGACCCGTCTTTAGGCAAATCGAAGAAACTGCATATCTTGTAAATGACGGCGAATTTGAAGGTCATGAAAAGGTGTAAATAACACCTGATACTGAGCTCTTTTAATCAGTATTATTCTTGTTCTTCAGATGGGAAAGGCTTAAGCGGGTTTGACAACGGCGAAATTGTGATGGCCAGACGAATAAGTCAAATCATTTCCAAGAGGGCAAGGCTTATGGGTTGCTCACGGTCAGCTCACTGTAAGATAAGTCCCTTCAAAACGTGGTCCAAGGAGGGGTGTGGGCCTACGACGGCCCATCTGTGCTAGACGTAAGCGAAGGGTATCCCGAATGACACGAGCCAACAAAAGGGATACTGTGGTGCAAATCAGCGATAATTTTGAATGCTAGTACGGGAGTAATGTGTCAGAACACACAGTATATCGAACCTTGCTGAAAATGCACCTGCGTAGCGTCATGTGGCTCCGAGTGACCATGATAACCACGATCCACCGCCGAACGCGCCAACAAAAGGCATGCGAACATCACCACAAGAGTGCCCATGCTAACCACGGTCCACCCCCAAAAGCGCCAACAATAGGAATGCGAACATCACCACTGGAGTGCCCTTGATAACCACGGTCCACCGCCGAAAGCGCCAACAATAGGCATGCGAACATCACCACTGGAGTGCCCATGATAACCACGTTCCACCGCCGAAAGCGCCAACAATAGGCATGCGAACATCACCACTGGAGTGCCCATGATAACCACGGTCCACCGCCGAAAGCGCCCATGATAATAACGGTGCACCGCCGAAAGCGCCAACAATAGGCATGCGAACACCACTACTGGAGTGCCCATGATAACCGCGGTCCACCGCCGAAAGCGCCAACAATAGGCATGCGAACATCACCACTGGAGTGCCCATGATAACCACGGTCCACCGCCGAAAGCGCCAACAATAAGCATGCGAACATCACCACTGGAGTGCCCATGATAACCACGGTCCACCGCCGAAAGCGCCAACAATAGGCATGCGAATATCACCACTGGAGTCCCCATGATAACCACGGTCCACCGCCGAAAGCGCCAACAATAGGCATGCGAACATCACCACTGGAGTGCCCATGATAACCACGGTCCACCGCCGAAAGCGCCAACAATAGGCATGCGAACATCACCACTGGAGTGCCCATGATAACCACGGTCCACCGCTGAAAGCACCAACAATAGGCATGCGAACATCACCACTGGAGTCCCCATGATAACCACGATTCACCGCCGAACGCGCCAACAATAGGCATGCGAACATCACCACTGGAGTGCCCATGATAACCACGGTCCACCGCCGAAAGCGCCAACAATAGGCATGCGAATATCACCACTGGAGTCCCCATGATAACCACGGTCCACCGCCGAAAGTGCCAACAATAGGCATGCGAACATCACCACTGGAGTGCCCATGATAACCACGGTCCACCGCCGAAAGCGCCAACAATAAGCATGCGAACATCACCACTGGAGTGCCCATGATAACCACGGTCCACCGCCGAAAGCGCCAACAATAGGCATGCGAACATCACCACTGGAGTCCTCATGATAACCACGGTCCACCGCCGAAAGTGCCAACAATAGGCATGCGAACATCACCACTGGAGTGCCCATGATAACCACGGTCCACCGCCGAAAGCGCCAACAATAAGCATGCGAACATCACCACTGGAGTGCCCATGATAACCACGGTCCACCGTCGAAAGCGCCAACAATAAGCATGCGAATATCACCACTGGAGTCCCCATGATAACCACGGTCCACCGCCGAAAGCGCCAACAATAGGCATGCGAATATCACCACTGGAGTCCCCATGATAACCACGGTCCACCGCCGAAAGTGCCAACAATAGGCATGCGAACATCACCACTGGAGTGCCCATGATAACCACGGTCCACCGCCGAAGGCGCCAACAATAGGCATGCAAGCATCACCACTGGAGTGCCCATGATAACCACGTTCCACCGCCGAAAGCGCCAAAAATAGGCATGCAAACATCACCACTGGAGTGCCCATGATTACCACGTTCCACCTCCGAAAGCGCCAACAATAGGCATGTGAATATCACCACTGGAGTCCCCATGATAACCACGGTTCACCGCCGAAAGCGCCAACAGTAGGCATGCGAACATCACCACTGGAGTGCCCATGATGACCACGGTCCACCGCCGAAAGCGCCAACAATAGGCATGCAAACATCACCACTGGAGTGCCCATGATAACCACGTTCCACCGCCGAAAGCGCCAACAATAGGCATGCAAACATCACCACTGGAGTGCCCATGATAACCACGTTCCACCTCCGAAAGCGCCAACAATAAGCATGCGAACATCACTACTGGAGTGCCTATGATAACCACGGTCCACCGCCGAAAGCGCCAACAATAGGCATGCGAATATCACCACTGGAGTCCCCATGATAACCACGGTCCACCGCCGAAAGCGCCAACAATAGGCATGCGAATATCACCACTGGAGTGCCCATGATAACCACGGTCCACCGCCGAAAGTGTCAACAATAGGCATGCGAACATCACCACTGGAGTGCCCATGATAACCACGTTCCACCGCCGAAAGCGCAACAATAGGCATGCAAACATCACCACTGGAGTGTCCATGATAACCACGTTCCATCGCCGAAAGCGCCAACAATAGGCATGCGAACATCACCACTGGAGTGCCCATGATAAGCACGGTCCACCGCCGAAAGCGGCAACAATATGCATGCGAACAGCACCACTGGACCTTGAATGACTGGAAGGTGGTCGTCTGGTCCAATGTATCTCGTTTCCTGTTGCACCATGTGGAGATCTGGGTAGGTGTTGGCACCGAGATGATCCGTGGTACGAAAAGAAGCTGATGCAGGAAGTGTGATGCTTTGGGCAATTTTACCCTGCGTCCAGTCGTTCATCTGCAGGAAACTATGACGTCTGGCATTTACCTAACCACTATTGCAGACCAGGTACATCCTTTCATGGCAACGATATTTCCTTCTAGTAATGCCTTCTTTCAGAAGTATTATGCACTATGCCACACTGCGTGGTTTTTTCAAGAATGATTCACAGAATATGAGAAGACTTGCAGGTATTGCCCTGAACTCCACATTCCTCAGATATCAATCCAATAGAGCATCTGTGGGTTCTGTGGGAACAACAAATCTGATCTGTCGAAGCTCAAGCACGTAACTTACAGGAGTTAAAGGATCTGCTGCAAACATGTTGATACCAGTCTTGTGAGCGTCATTCTGTTTCCTCACATCTTTAGTTAACAAATCTGTTTGCAAAAGATACATTATCCAGACTTTTGCAAAAGGCTGGATAAATTATTAAAAACATTTAAGCGCTATTATAAAAGTTTTGCATTTTAATCAAATTACGTAGGATGAAGAAAAAAATGAAATTTATTCACTCCGTTTGCCATTTTAAGTATAATACTCTCGGAATATTAGAACATGGGACTCTAATGGGTTTTTTTTCTGATTTTGCTACGGGATTTACAGTCTCAGACATTTCCTTAAGGAAGACTTGTGTTTGCATTTATCTTCGATAAGAACATGTCCGATGTTATATTATTGAACGCGAGCTCAAATTTGATTCGACATAGAAGAAATGATTTCCTTTTTGCCGAGAAAATCATATGGTCGTGAGGGATCAAAGAACAAATAGAAGGAGTTGGAATTCCTATAAACCTGACGCACATCGCCTATAGATTTTTGACCCAAGGATATATTCGAATTCATGTAAGACAGGGTTAGAGAAATAAAACTTTCGCTCTCCCTCTCTCTCTAAGTTTCTCGTGATGACATGTAGGATATGTAACATTTTTTGGTTGACGAAAGAAGAACTTTTCTCTCTGTGCCTTCTGGGTGTTTCACATCTTTTCTCGGGAGAGATATGTCAGAAATCGATGGCTAACGGTGTTACAGCTTTCATTGGAAAGCAGACAGCATGCTTTCCCATCTCTTCGTCGCATCCCATGGGACAGCGAAATATGTCAGAAATCGGAGGTCGTGGAGTTGGAAGAAAAAGCAACCAAAGGTCTTCATTTCTGGTTTCTTTGTCATTTTATGAAAGAAACGAGTTTGAAGAAATAACTAGATTTAAAGAAAAACTCCGATGTAGCCGGCAACAGAATTTTCTCTACAAAATACTCTTTTCTCCCGCTGATAAATCGATTCGTTTCGCTTCGATTTCAAATTCAACGGATCCACAATTCATCCTCTTATTGTCAGGCAACTGAATTCTTGCTCTTCTGCTAAAGATGCCCAGTATTTGACAAGTGAAGTCGAGAGTTACGCATTGCTGTGAATCGGTAGAAAATAATTTTTGAGCTACATTTTTGTAATGCCAAAAGAAATCGAAAAAATAGTTTCACGATAATCATTCTGAAGAACCACGTCAAGTAGAATAGGATAATTAATTTATTCGCCATTAAATATTCTGCCCGCAAATTGGTACAATGAACATCCTTCATAATACATTATAACTAAAGAATCAGATAGACAAATACAGCGATACTACCGTTATATTGGTTTCGTAATCCAATCAGTGGCAAATATGCTTTAATTACTCATCATGTCAACGGAATTATAGTGACCGCGCATTTGACCAGCATGATATTTTAATAGTTCCAAAACAGAAATTTCAGAAACATTTTAACAATCCATCGGTCACACAGAACCATATTTTTGAATTTATCTTCTTTGTGTTAGACATCGAAAGCTTAGTTGATGTTCTTACTTGATGAAAATGTTCTTCATCCTCAAGCAGGAAGTTGCAATGTTTGGCTTCAAATGTGTGTTAAAAAAAGGTGAGGCATGGTATTTGGATGTATACTGAAAACGTACTTTGCAATGTTACTTCACGGGTAAGTTTACTTTTCATGAAATTATATTCATCAGTACCTTGATAATATTAGAAAAAGAAATGAGGACTGCCAAGAGCCTCGATAGCGCAGCGGCATGATTTTAACCACGGTGTTCTAAAGTTTCATCGAACTCCAAAATACTGTAGTAAACTGAAGTATAGAAGCTCACTAATTTTCAATTAACATGCCTTTTATCAGATATGTGAAAAAAACGATCAACTGTCTCAAGTAGCAATTAATGTCGGTCCGATGTCGGTAGCCGATATAACCGATATCGGCTGAATATCAGGAAGGATAACTTTTTTCAATATCGGTCCAATATCTGTAGCCGATATCGGACCGATATTGCAAAAAGTTATCCTCCCTGATATTTAGCCGATATCGGTTATATCGGCTACCGACATAGAGCCGATATCGGTTATATCGGCTACCGACATGGAGCCGATATCGGTTAGATGACACTTATATCTACAGATATAACTGTCATCTAACCAATATTGGCTGTTTGTCGGATTTAATACAACCGATACTTATCCAGTATCATCTGAATACTTGAAAGGATAACCTTTTGGAATATCGTTTCAATGACCTCACCCAATATATGTCAGAACTGTATTAGGTCAGAACCACTGGTAGAATGTCATAGTACAGTGAATCTAATCAAGTAGTATTATGTAAAAATGTGAGCAGTGTTCTTTTCCAAGTGTTTTTTAAATTTATTACATTAGAAAATAAACATGTACTGTAATTTTGATTTTTTTTTCTTGTATGTATATTTGGATTGTAAAGAACGTTTTATTTTTTTTTTTGTCGAAGTACCCTTACATTGAATGTAATGAGTACAGATAGAATTCCACTCCTTTTATACCTACCCTTTAAAAAAAGGCTCAAATCTTTCCGAGCTGTTTGTAGGATCGATTTTCCATAATATCGGCCAAATTTGTAAGGAAGAATTTTTGAATAATGGCAAGCCATCAACATTTACAGAAAATGTCAATGTGCGATTATTCACATTGCACAATTTCAAAAACTTAAGCTGCTCTAAAATGCTTTGCCTCAATCCAATGTAGCAATATTCCCCCCAATAGCCAGCAATTTCTTTCATAGGCAACGTGCAATCTCTTACATTACTATTTAATAGGGTCCGAGAATCATCAGGAAGATCAGGTTTCGTGTGTTTCAATATTTTTATCAACACATTTAGTGCTTTATGAGTAATCTTATTTCTGATAGCCCATGCAGAAAGTTCATTGCGAGACTCGCCCGAATGTTCAGACTTATCTTTGTGCACTTCAGCATTCTGAATCAACACTGCGTTCTGTTAAGTTGTTCCACCATGAAAAACAGGATTATTAGCTGCAATAAAACGGGAAAAGGCTGTTGGGAGTTTCCATTAATTTTAGAAAATTTACAAGGAACGCCGTTGTCGTTCAAAATATTATGGCGATTATCAGATGCTCCACTACAAAAAACTGTAAGCATGTCATCTGCGACACATTTTTGCACAAAACGAGATTTGGTAGGTTTAGTTTTATACATACCAGCTGATATAAAAAAATGTTGCAAAGGAATTAGGCACCGAAGCGAAGTACAATCAGTAAACAGTAATCAACAATAACGCTCGTGTGTGATTTGCACCGACCACGATGTGCTGGTATCTAAAGGTTACGGTTATTGTTTACCAAACGAGATTAGAATTCATTGGCTAAAACTTCAGCGTCAGGTGACAAGAACTCTCTGCTTAAGTTCTTGGCTTATTTTTTTTTCTTTTTTTGTTGTTGGAGGTTTAACGATCACCGTGAGTAACCCAATGGGCTATAAGCAGTCACCCGTCCTTAATTTAAAGACACTGGTTCCAGTGCCGTAAGACAAACACAACATCCGCCACCCCGGTGACTCAGTGGTCTAAGCGATGACCTCTGATCATTCGTCCGAGATGGGTCTGGGTTCCAATCCCGTTGAGGCATGGATGTTGTGTTTGTCTTAGGGCGCTGACTCTCTCCCTTCCCTGGAACCAGTGGCCCAAAATTAGGGACGGGTGACCCATTGAGTTGCTCACGGTGGTCGTTGAACCTCCAACCCCCCCCCCCCCCCCCCCCAAGAAAAAACACACAACATCGAACCAGGGACCCATCTCGGGCGAATGGTCATAAGCAAGCGCCTTATACCACTGCGCAACCGGGGCGGCAGTTCTTGGCTTAGTTCGACATTGCACTGATACGAGAAGCATAATAGTATTTTGTTATTTCTACTCGGCTATACAGTATACAGTATATATAATACTATTTTTATTTTACATGATATAAAAACTGGTAGCGGTGTACTTTAGATTATTTAATTTACCTATCTGCATAAAAGGTGAAGAACGGAAAGATGGGCATTGCCGACATCATGATTTCGGCAATGCCAATATCGGGCGAACAACAGCAAGACGATATCGTATATATCGACATTGCCAATATCTGTCCGATATCGGCTGAAGAACGGCAAGACAATGTCGGATATGTCGACAATGCTGATATCGGCTGAAGAACGGCAAGACAATATCGGATATGTTGACAATGCCGATATCGGCTCAATGTCGACAGATATTAACGACATTCAGCCGACATAACCGATATTGGCCCGATATCTAGCCGATATTCATAGCTACTTGGGGTACTATTATTTGTTCCTTTTTAATCGAAAAATGACTGAAAGAAAATTATTTATCTAATTAACTAGAATAATATTACATAAGTCGGGTTTTCCGAAATTTCTTGTACCCAGCCTACTTTTGCTTGTGAAAATTTCCAAACACCTCCCCTCCGTCAAACATAAATTTATGGCAGTGCTATTATCTAGATTCTAGTGAGGAATATTATAAATCATGATAAAAGTAAAGGGATCTAAATATTTTATCATTTCATTTTCGAAGAATCGTCTTCGATCTGAATAAAATGAAAATATAAACTCTCTTAGGAAAAGTAAATATTTGACATGAATGTTTCTTTGTGCTTCTTAATGAGACAGATGGGAATTATTGTGCTTGTGTAATTCGTAAGTTTGAAATGGAAATATGCGGCTTCTTTTCAAAATTGACTTTTGATCTGTCTTTGCATTTGATGACCGCCAGCGATAAAAACTTCAGAGAGGTAGGAAGTTGCAAAGGGAATCAAAACTAGAAGGGCTTTCATGAAAGAAATACGGGATTATACCATATAATACATATTTTGAAGATGACAATCCGATTTTTGGTGTAAATGTGACAAGGATGATAACATCCGAAAACTTGAAAATTTAATCGTCCTGGAGTGGGACTCGAAACCGCGTCTTCCAGATAGCGCCCGGGTGTGCTAACCACTACATCACCCAGAACGACCAAGTCTCAAGTCTCCGACCCTGTGATGGTTGTATTCGGATTGGTCGGAGACTTGAGACTTGGTCGTTCTGGGTGGTGTAGTGGTTAGCATACCCGGGCGCTATCTCGAAGACGCGGATTCGAGTCCCGCTCCAGGACGAAGAAATTTTTAAGCTTTCGGATATTATCTGACTTACCATCCTTGTCACATTTACACCAAAAATCGGATTGTCATCTTCAAAATTTGTAGAATGGCTTTGTTGGTTATTTCTGCATACCGCTGCTTCACTAAGCTGGACATTTCAGAGCGTGACACTGAAAGAAACTTCGCCCTTAATGATTAAAAATCAATAAATTGTTCCTCCTCTGCAGTGTAAAATTTAATGTAGACTCAGAGTTAAAACAAACTAAGTTGACCTGTTGGACATCCTCTGAAAAATGTTTCTCAAAGTGAACCTGGAGTTGGAATAAATGCTCTAATCTTGATTTATGGTCATGTGCTGAAGGCGCAGGACAACAAATCAGAAGAATGACCACAGTTATTACTACTTTTGGTGTCAAACTGCTTTAATATACTGGAACGTCTACTAACAGCTGACATCCAGAAAGAGGTAGGGTCGCCCCAGTGGTTCAGTTATCAGAAGATTTCTGGTAAGTTGTTCAAGCTCGGCCCGGTTTCGAAGCATGCTTGGTGATCATATTTCCGTCGCTCTTTCGGCGCAGGCTCTCTCTCGTTCCTGATACAGTGGCCCTAAATTAGGAAAGAACGATTGCTTATAGCTGTAATAAGAGTTGCTCATGGTGGTCACTAAATTTTGAAACAAATAAAAGTTGGCTGGCCAGTTTCTCCTTTCTGTTATTAGGGATTATGATGAGACATACTTTCTGAATCGTATGCCCACAACTCTTACGAAAGAGCTCATTTCAGCTACATTCTAGGGTACAATTCGATAAAACTGTTAGTGTGACTGCATCATGCAAACCAGAAGTACATTTTCTGGAAAATGAATATCTGCCATGGGCCCTACCATATACCCCAAAAAGATTGAGAATTTTGAATGAGTGCAAACTTGGTGTAACACTCCAGATGGTACTTATAATTTTCATACTCCTTCCATTCCTGAAAAACATTCAGAGAAGAATACTATAGTAAAATAGACTGTGTGCTGTGAATGTAATAGTAGTTATAGCGGTACATCGCGTCGTGAGCCTCGTGATCACATCTTAGATCTTTGAGCAATGATTTTAGCTGTCTTAATACAGAGTTACTCATTTACAACTGTTCTTAAGATACTTTTTTCTAGAAGAATAAATTCTTTTAAAAATTTCGAATATTTTCGATGACAAAAGAGCTACATCAAGTGAGTTCATTTTGAATTTCTAAGAGAACATATCTTGCTGATGAGTACAATGGCATGAATTCCAGGTGTGGTCAAAGGATACAAGATACGTACATACAAAAAGGACGTGACAAAGAGAGAGAGAGAGAGAGATAATCTAGTCGGTAGCGCGATATGTTCAGTCTTTCGAGATGCCTAAAGGTTTCTTTCGCATCGAGATTTTCCGTCATCTTAGGCACAAAAGGAGTAATTTTTTTTAAATATTAGTTTAATTGAATGTTAGACTCAAGATATTTTTTTTAACTAAGCTCAGTGCGTTTTTGTTTCATCTGCCAATTGTCACAATTGTTACGTTACACACCTCATCAAACAATGGTCAGGCGGGATGATGTTATTTGCGTTGATTTACATTTGTATGGAAGTGCGGAATAGTTATAAATGTAAATGAAAGGAAAATCCCGTGTTCTTCAGCATTTAAAATGCCACGGATGACACGGATTCCCTTATTTGTCGTGAACGTTGTCTCTGGGGAACAGTGAGTAGTGTAGATATTAACGAACCTAAACCTGACCTGGAAATCTGTTTACCACCGAAGAGTGATGCCGTTTGCACATCGCGGATGGCTGTTTAATCAATTTTTGGAGTTTGAGTGCGGTAGTATCATGGGGCAAATATGAAGCTGGATGATCTACCCGACGAATTGCATCGTCTTTGTGACGTTAGACGCGAACAGTTGGTAGCTGCTGTAAGCTAACGACACCGTAAAGTCTTTCATATCGTCTTTTACGATACGGTCGGGCCGAAGTCACTGCGCATCGGAATGATCAGCAGGAAGGCCGCATAGATCTCTGTACCGATCGTACGATTATCTGGCAGATATTTAGTGACAGAGCAAACAAAAGGGCACCCCTTATAGCTGTGAGTACCATTCATCGTCCCCTGTACAAAGATGCACGCGATGGAGGCGCTATGGGCTCTGAATAACTCTCACTTGAAGCAGCAAGCACGCTAGATCAAGTTGAACGGCGTGATTGATGGCGGTGAGACCCTGATCTGTCTGTTGCAGACGATGGGCGCACTCCGCAGAAAAACTTTAACATCGCTTATCGCTGAGTTCCATAAAGTGCTCACGGAGGGATTCTGGTGCGGAGTGCATCTCTTTCGACAGTATTTCATCTTCCATAGCCATCGAGAATAATTCCTCCCCCTATTGGTGCATGGACACCATTCTCCGTCTTGTGTTCTTACCACTCCTTCAGAGTATACCAAACGCCATATTCCACCATCACCCTTGTTCCAGGCTTTTACTTCTTACTACTCCTTCATAGCATGCCCAACGGTTATGCCAGTCGACATATCACACACGTTTCTCAAAGTATTGGCAAAAGGTTTTTCTGCTACCATAAACATCCCGGTTGCCGAATTTATTGTTTATTAAGAACATCTAGGAGTTGATGAGAACAGAGCTCACTCCAATGCCTAAAGTAGTGGTTTTTCAAGCATGAGAGCAGCATATGTGGAAAATCAGGAGGTTATTATGATTCTTATTATGACGTTATTAGACTTACGGGTAGCACGTCTGGAAAAATCAGCTCGTTGCTACGAATCATAACCGCTCCATAACCGTATCAATGCTTACATTTCAGCGAATAAACGACACATCTCGTACTGATGTTATCTTAATATCCTTGTATGCGCCTCACTAAACAGACTGAGATTGCCATCTTGTATACGCCTCACTAAACAGTTTGAAATTGCCATCTTTTTTTACTTACACTACTCCTTTAGTACATCATCTTACTCGTAGGCATGACATTCATTCGGGGTGTAGTAGTTTTCTTTTTTCATGAGGAATGTATGTCTTCTGCGATCCATCGCATTGTATTTTTCTTTCTAGGAATCATCTTCTTCTACCGAGCATTGTCATCAACGTCTTGTAACTTCATTCGAATGAATTGTGTAAAACAGGAAATACGTTTCACAGTTATGCACAATATCGAATTAACTTGGATTCTGTATAATGTGTGTATAATGTTTCATGGATTATGTATAATGTTTCAACGTTTTAGTATTTGACGTTGTTTTGGTTTTGATCTTCATTAAATCTTTATTTGATGAAGTTTTAATTTATATTATTACACTGCTTGACATATAAAATGTCACATCAGGAAGTATTTTTACGAGTGCTATTCAAATTAGTGAGTATGTGCCGTCAGTAGGGTTATGTAAATGATTGCATTTCCGAAACCATCAAGTGATAGGGGAGGGATATGAACTGGGCAAAACGGCTTGGCTGAGCTACGTTTGGCAGTCCTCACCTGGGCGTGTGAATTGCTTCGAAGTGATCTCTATGGCGAAAGAAACTACGTGTAAGGAATATGAGTGCCTGGAAGACGTCATCAGAAATTCTCCCATAACACGGACACCTTTTCAAAGGCTTCATCATATAGCTACCTGTGTGATGGTCCCTGTGCCGCATCGTGGAGTACGTACACATTTTGGTGGCTTCAATGGCAGCACGACTATACGTCAATTAGGTGCTGCACCCCTTATTTTGTTTCCGTATTAGTATGGTATCCCTGATTCAAGGCTTCAAGAATACAAGCCCCCCCCCCCACACACATTGTCAACATCAGAAGAAAGTGCCTACATGGTATACAGGTGCTGTCCTAGCCAGCCCGATCCCCAGACTTCTCCCCAATAGATAACGTGTGGGACTTCAATAGCAGACGCTTCCACGCAATGTTGAAGAATAGCGGACAAGGGTGAATGAATGACTCATGGTCAGCATTGCCTAAGGACATCATCCGGTGACTTATCCACTCGGTGCCATGCCGTGTTGCAGACGAATGTAAAGCACTGTATGGCAGCCATATGACGTACTGACTCAGGCCACATTATATTGCATTCTCGCCCATTGCTTTCATGCAGTTCCTCAGAAATTAAAAAAACACTTCTTTTCCACCTACTTGTTTATATGTATGGTAAGTATTCTGTCATTTCATGCATTTCTTCGATGTGTTCATTTCCTACGTCAATGAGTGTATTTTATTCGCAGACGCTTTCACAAAGGACCATCTTTAAAGGTCATCCTCATGCACTGTTTGTGAGGTCATATTTAAATACATATTTTTAAAATAACTGTTCCACGAAAATAAGTCAATATATTCATATAGAATAATTATTATGATTTGTTAAATTTACATGATTTATGTCTCCAATTTAAAACACGGGTTTATGGCACTGTGAAATTTCATGAGCTTAAAGATACAAGATTTATCGTTTGTCGAGAGAAACACTGATAACTTTAATTGAGACCCAAACAATATATCACGCTAAAATTAATTGTATTGTCGGTTTTTCGTGTTTGTACGCACAAGAAATTCTTTAGTGGCTTCATTAAAACGATTAACTAAATTACACGCGGCGATGGTATAGCGTTCAAGTTAGGGCACAATCCGTGTTTTCTGAGTTTCACTGCTGTGAATGATTGTGTTACGAGTACCACCTCCTGAACTCCTAATCGCGAAAAATATTCACTCTACGTATGTGAATGTGCTTTGCAGTACATAGTAATATTTTTGGAAAATGTGAATAAAGAAAGCATTTCAGTTACAAGTTCATAATACATCTTTAAAAACTACGTTGGTCGTCTTCCATCATGTGATAAATTGTTTCTCTTCTCTAGCATTTCCCTGCTTCTCTTTCCATAGTTTTAGATGAAGCCATGAATTTCTTTTTTCAAAAGGAACGTAATGAACATGAGTTTGACAAACACATCCTGTAATATTTCTTTATGAATCATTCGTAAAGTAATTTACCTAGTCCAAGCTTGGTAAACAAGCACTGCAAAATGGGGGTACATTCGTCGCTGAGAAAAATTACGACCATCGATATAATAACAATACCTAAATAAGACAATCTGCTCCGCTGATCGCCGGAGCAGATTGACAATACCATTTTCCTGCTCCATTGCAGCTTACGCGCGTTCAAGGTTAAGTACGTGTTCTCAGCTGTCACTCTGGTGACCTTAAAAATAGCATAGCATAGTAAATATCTTTACTTGTAAAAATCCCCCCCCCCTTTTGAGTTTTGACTTAAATCGGCCCCTGTAACGCGGACACGGAAACAATCCGCCAGGTTGTGAGGTATCTACTAAGATTCCCTAATGGATTTTGGCTGCAACAGACACAACGCACACACAAACGTTCGCTTTTATACATTAAGAGACATGATGAAAAATCATCCCACTTATTTCAGCTATTACTTTTACAAATAACTGACTATACAAGATTAAGATAAATTTTATCACGCTCTGCACTCCAAGTGCAGCTTAAGGCGCCATTTCAGACGGTTGTTTCAAAAGTTATGGCGATTTGAGTGTGTTTCACCATAAATAACACGATGGTGAATTTTCAGAACAATGTACATCAAAGTTTGACTTTATTTCACTTTATTCCAAAAACCTTAGAAATATATTGACTTTAACAACACATTAATGCACTCATCGGTAAATTTTATAAGATCCTGAATAATTGAAAGTGTGTTTTTATGTCAGGAATGCCTAACAGAGGAAGCCTAAAAGCAAACGCTATTTGTGGTATGTAGAGTGACTTCGATATTATTTTGTTTCTCTGGGTAGCATTAGTAAATGCTGCAGAGCAGGAGATGCGGGGATCAATCTGGTCAATCACTGGTATGAGAAGATGAAGAGCTGGAGAAGGAGGAGGATGAGGAGGATGAGGAGGAGAGATTCCCACGTGGTCCGGTAGATCCATACTTAAAGAAGTGCATTGATCTTTCTTTTCTTCTGTCCACTCTTCTTCAATGCCTCCGTTACTTGTCTTCGGTATCGGAGCTTTTTCAGAGCGCTTCTCCGCCCCACTCTGCCTCGCTCTCAGCCTTCTGGCACTTTTGATGTCATTGCCTCAGTCGTCTTTTGGGAATGGAAAAGAGATGGCAACCACTCTGGATGGGAAAGTGTGCCAGAATCTTTTATCGATTCCACGGATGTATGGCTGAAAGTAGGCCAGAGCGAAAAGAAACTAGAGGACTCGCTTGTGAGACTCGGTTTCCATTAAACTGGGGAGAACGGAAATCAACATCATCATTATTTCAGCATCTTAATTAACGGATTCTGCCGAAATGTTGACGATTCTATGAATGAATCGGCGTTTGTTTGTGAACTCATAAAACTTATACAACAGGAGATTATGCCGAAACATTTGGCAAACCTAATACAAAATTTAAACCTGAAGTAACTATTGATTAGAAATATTAAACAGCGTGTGTTTTAAAAATCAAACAGAAAGATCTACATGTCCTTTCAGGAAATCTTAGACAAAAGTGCTGGTCATAATAAAAGAGAATTGCAATATCTATTGAAATAATTCAGTTTATGAAATTTAAACAACAAAAGGTTGCTGATGTGAGGCAGAAATATATGACAATCGTTTCCTAATGCCAGACAAAATTAAACGATAAAAGGTTACAATTAGATAAATTCAAATGACAAAAAGTTCGTGATTTAGAGACAAGTTCGACAAAAAAATTATTGGTGTGTGGAATTAACAATTTTATAAGATAAGGGCAACATTATAAACCTACTATCTACTTATCAGTCTTACTGCAAGTTATTATGTGCTGCAGAAATGTGCGTGACTTCTGTTGAAATGATCGCAAATGCTCAGTGTTCAAAGCAACGGTGTTGCGTATTCACTTGAAACAAGAATGTCTATAGTACCTATCTTCCCCCTTGCGTTTTCAGGATAGTTAACGGGTGTATAGAATGGTTTCTATGTAATACATATAATGGTTGCAAAGCACGGAATTTAACATTCTTCGGCACACTGATATCCAGTCGCTCCGCTGCACTATTTTGAGTATAAGCAAACAACCAAATATTAAATGTAAAACTATATTTCAATGTAGTATTTCATTATGCGCAAATGGCACTTTTCCAAAATTTGGGGAGGCATGGACCCTTTCTTTTCTACTTTCGCTAACCACTCAAACGCAAGATATACAGTGCCGCGTAACAGCATACATCTTCATTGTGATAATAATTCTTGAATTCGGAAGACAATTTTTCCAAGCCAAAACTAAAACATATACAACGTGGCCAATGACAAATGGGCCACCTAGTCAGAAAATTTTAAGGAAGGAATCAGAAAAAATGCGATATTTTTCATATATTCGTTACAAGGAAATGTTTCATATTAACACCCATAAGGTACAGTTCGGTGCCCTAGAGGGGGCATTCGACTAGGATGGCAAAGGGGTGGAACATTCTTATTTCCGGTTGAAAAACGAAAAGAAACTGTCTCTCCAACTTCAACATGTCGTGCCAAAAGCAAATTACACAGTTTTACAAATACACGTCAGTACTGGAAAACTTTTCATCACAAAAAGCTGGAAGCTGCCGTGAAATTTCTGGTTTTGAGTACCTCTCTCTGACACACAAATAATTTTTCCACCCTATTTGGAAAAATCAGATATACAGTTTCAAACATTATCCAATGTTTATGCAATCTATGGAAGAACTTTTGGGATTCCTTTCTCCACTGGTGGCCAAACCATTTTTTACCAAAAATTAGATTATATGCAGAAGATTTCCCATCAGGAGCTGCATCCGGTGCAGAAAGAAATTTTCAAATCGGAGTTTTAGAAGCAGGAATACAGGAGAAAACGAAGTTAACTGTTACGCCCCCAGCGGAAAATCTGTCCGGAACTTGAAAAAGTTACAACACCTGAAATAATCTTCCACATAAATGGAATCAAAAGGTAAAATATTTTTTTCAATCGGATATTGAAAAGCAAATATATGAAACAAAATGTATTTAATTCGATATCATCTGCATTTACGTCCTCCAGTGGTAAAATTGTGCATCGTAAAAAAACTGGCATGCAAGGGAGGACCATCATTCGCACATTTCCGATGCAAAAAGAATTTCTTAAATCGAACTAATAGTTGCAGAGATATGGTGTCCACAGACATGCGGACGGACAAACCGGTAACCTAAGCACGATCTTTTTTACAAAAGACGTGCTGAAAGAAAGGTTACGAACATTACGAGTAGGGATACACAAAATATCAGTTGTATTGAAGAATTTCAGGTCATGTAAAGGCATTACATTTACCTGCTACGAAATTTGGTTACCTGACACGCACAAGTATCATTGTAATTCAAGCTGCAAATTCCGCCAGGTGTGAATTGCATTTCGTGCTCAGTTCAGTAATGTTTAAATAACCCGAGTTCCACCATCTGTATAGTTTGCATGTTCCTCAAAGATACATTTTGTGGGTATATGTAACAGAGTGGTTGTAATACAGTGGAAACGGGCGATTTCTTGAAACTGACTGAAGAGCAGTTGGAAGAAATCCCAGAATACAAGAGGGTGTTTGGAAGGAATCTTAATGAAGAACAGGTCACTCGTGCAGTTAGAAACTTAGGAAATAAGAACGATGACAGAATATTAATAATAGGCTTTGTTGTGGCATCTGACATAGACTGGAAAATGCAGCCTCTTTGAAGTGGCAAAAGCTCCTTATTTCTTATGATAGTGGATGAAAGATATACCAAATAGATTATATAATGAACGGGAGATACCAGGTTGAAACCTGTGAAAAAATATCAGGAGGATAAGCTTCATCACAGCAACAAGTTCAACTGACTGACCTAGAAAAAAGTGCAAGACATCGTAAGGCGGAAGCTAAAATAAAAATCAAAGTAAACAAAAGAAAAACAAAGTTGGTCAGTTTTTAAAGACAGTTTGCTGCAAAAATTAGTACCATATTATTAGGAAACTCTGAAAAAAGACTAGGACTGAAAAACTTTGAAAAGACAATTCCTAATGGCGCTAGGGTTAACCCAAGGAAGAAGGAGAAACGTCGTATTGGAATGAAGACATACAGCGGGAAAGTAAGGGGGGAAACCCTGTGAAGAATGAATCACAAGAAAATCTACAAAATAGACAGTAAATTTGCTGAAACAGTAGCACCCACTATGATGTTTCGATATCTGAATGATGTTTATGAACTAAACACTCGAAAACAGAAACGATACAATAAAAGAGCTCCGTCTTAACACGATTTATTTGATTTTAAAAACGAACATGTATTTAAAATTAAAAGCTATTAGCACTTTCGGAGTGCGGTTCACTCCATCCTCAGATTATCTAAGTTGCTGTATTATGCAGCTATATATATATACAGAGTCACGTGGGGCATTACGTTGCTTAACTAATTGTCATTCATGATTTACGCGGTGTTATATCACATACATCTGTTGCCACAAAAAATAGTGAAAAGCTATATACATATGTTATAATTTAAGGATTTTACTAAGTGCTTCCAAAATTCAGGCAGATCGACAGGGTAATAGTCATTACAACATTTCGTATCTAATACCGTGATAAAAACACTTTCTGCTATCAATAGGGCATGATCAGAGGAAGGAGTCTGGAGCATACTGACATTGCACCAATCAGGAAAAAATATGCTATTATTTATATTACGTGCAAGTGCTGTATTATAAACGTGCTCTTTAATGCTATACTTGTGTTCATTCACTCGTAGCTCCAAATTCCTCCTTGTAGAACCTACATAATTACCAACATGCTGTTTTGTAATTGGGTTTAAAAGTGAAATATTGTAAACACTCCAACTTCGCAAAATATCAGGTTTATCTCGGTCTCGTCTGAGTTGCGCAAACAAATTGTTACACCTAATGCCTAGTTGTAATTTATATTTGGAACACACATGTAACAACAAATTTGTAACACCAGGTAAGTATTCTAGTGATCCTATGAACTTCTGACTACGTTCATTTTCTCTGGCCAACGTAGTAGAACAACGTGTTATTACCCTTTCATGAATCCTGCGGGTAATATAATCCGGGTACCCAAACATGTTAGTCATCTTAAAAATTCCATTAATCTCTCTGTTTAAAGCTCGGTCTGTAGAAGAATGTGAGTAAGCTCTCCTGAAGTAAAAATCAATCGCTGAAGTTTTCTGTTTAAAAGGATGACATGAGTTATACGGAATGATAGAACAAACATAAGATGGTTTTCGATAAACAGAAAATGCTAACTCATGAGTGGTAGAGTTACGACTTATACATATATCAAGAAACGGTAAAACATAGTTACACTCGATTTCACAACTCAGACGAGACAGAGATAAACCCGATATTTTGCAATTGTTTGCACAACTCAGACAAGACCGAGATAAACCCGATATTTTTCAATTGTTTGCACAACTCAGACGAGACCGAGATAAACCCGGTATTTTTCAATTGTTTGCACAACTCAGACGAGACCGAGATAAACCCGATATTTTGCGAAGTTGGGGTGTTTACAATATTCCGCGTTTAGACCCAATTACAAAACAGCATGTTAGTAATTATGTAGGTTCTACAAGGAGGAATTTGGAGCTACGAGTGAATGAACACAAGTATAGCATTAAAGCGCACCTTTATAATACAGCACTTGCACGTAATATAAATAATGGCATATTTATTCCTGATTGGTGCAATGTCAGTATGCTCCAGACTCCTTCCTCTGTTCATGCCCTATTGATAGCAAAAAGTGTTTTTAACACGGCATTAGATACGAAATGTTGTAATGACTATTACCCTGTCGATCTACCTGAGTTTTGGAAGCACTTAGTAAAATCCTTAAATTATAACATACACATGTGTATGTATATAGCTTTCCACAATTTTTTTGTGGCAACAGATGTATGTGATATAACACCGCTTAAATCATGAATGACAATTAGTTAAGCTACGTAATGCCCCACGTGACTCTGTATATATATATAGCTGCATAATACAGCAACTCAGATAATCTGAGAATGGAGTAAACGGCACTCCGAAAGTGCTAATGGCTTTTAATTGTAAATATATGCTCTTTTTTAAAATCAAATAAATCGTGTTAAGACGGAGCTCTTTTATTGTATTTTAATAGCACGACTTACTCTTCATATTTGAAACAGAAATGGTGTTTAAGATTGGGAAAGCAACGAAAAATGCAATGAACATAAGCAGACAAAAGAAATATAGACATGACATGATGCTAAGAAATGGTGAAGACGCCATGACAAAATGAAAAGAATATTCTAAAAGACTACTGAATGAAGAAGAATGGTAATTTAACAAGCAAAGATGAATACCAGATGAAGCCATAACTGTAGGAATAACTAGGAATGAGTACCAGATGCCTTAAAATGCAAATTGAAAGCTTCAAAGAAATTAAAATGTCTGGAAATTGTTCCATTGCTTGATTCATGGAAATGTATTTTCCATTATTTACATCTTTGTGGGACCCCAAGTGAAAAATGTGTTAAACGGAAAGCTGGTCCGGATAAAAGAAAAAGCAATATTTCGATATCAATTTATAAGGAAAAGATAAAGGAATGTATAAGGTACAGCAACTTTTGGAAATCTGTCGTAAAGGGAGAAAATTATTATTATTTTTATTATTATTATTATTATTATTATTATTTTACGAAAACAAGTATTGATACAACAGTGGGATTTCTATTACAATGGAAATTTGGGAAACATATAAATAATATAGGTTCAAAGACTTACAGATAGCGGGAGAACACTTAAAGTGCAACACTACCCTATCTGGTTTGAGGCAACTCTTGGTCGACTATATAAAGGAAATAGGAAAAGGTCGATTCCACACATTTTATTTTTCCGCGAAAAGAACATGGCATCAGCACAAAATGCAGCAGAAAATGTGTGAGATAAATGTATACATTTAATAAAGGAAAATCGCACAGAACCCCTCGCACGTGTCAGAAATAGCTTAGGACAGATAAATTTGTCATATGATATTTGAAGTGCACGATGTATCAGCATTAAGCCGTTCGTAGTTGACATTGTTATGGATGGAGTAACAGCGAAAGTAAGGCGAACATCACCATGGACCAAGTTCTTTGCTGACATTATTGTGCTTTATGATGAGACTGAAGCAAAAAGAGAAGGGAAACTAGAAATCTGGAGAATATCGTCGGAAAATAGAAAGCTGAGGAGAATTAGCACCGAAGAGGAGGACATACGATGCAATACAGAAATGGAGTACAATTGTTGGTTTCAATACCCAGGAAGAAGTGGTAAAAATAGGACGAATATTTAAAATTCTTAGGATTAGTTTTGAAAAAAGTATGAAAGTTCGAAAGGAGATGTTATTAGAGAGCAGACAATATGAAATATCTGAAATACAACATCAAATTGCAACCCTTGTTGAAAAGAAGTATTTTTTTACAAACAGTTGGTGAGATCAGCAAAGCCGTCCCGGTTCCTGATTGGTACGGGTACTGGCTTCTAAACTTTTGTCCCGAGTGGTACGGGGTACTGGTTTCTGAACTTTTGTCCCAGGTAGGTCAGGGCTCGAATCCCAGGTGAGGCATAGACAGTATGTTTTCCTTATGGCACTGGCTCTCCCCATCCCTTGGGACCAGTGGTTCTAATTTAGGGGTGGGCAACTGCTTATAACAAATGAATTGCGCGCAGTTGTCGTTAACACTGCAAACAAACCAAAACGTTACAACTTTGCAAAGACCCAAAGTCATGGAAAATAATCCAATGGCTGCATAAATTAAGGTATTGATGTGCATTGTCATCAAAAAGGACAGAATTAGTAGGAAAAGGATAAAAGCAACACAACTAAATTGAGAGAAATTGAAAACGTCCTAAGAACGAGAATGTTAGGAACATGTATCGAGAATGAACAAAGGCTGGGCCGGATTAAGGGGGTCTACAGGGGTATAGCCTTGGGATCCACCATGACCAAGGGCCCAGGACACATGCGTAGGAAAATAACAGATAGGTAGATAGATAGATAGAGAGAGAGATATTTTTGTAAAATGGTTTTACTTTTGTATCGTTTGATTCCCACTTGGTCAGAAACTGAGGCTGGGAGACGAACATATTTCAAGGCAGTGACTTACAAAGGGTAAAGGATTCATGTCGCTGTGTACGGCGGGGCCGGCGAAACAGTTTCAGCTTTTTCACTACCACCCACTCACACCTCCCAGTTTGCACTTGGAACTTTTAATGATCACATTGCATTACAAAAAATATTTTCATAACAAAAAAAGATGCACTAAGAATCTCATTGCGCAACAAAAAAAGATGCACTAAGAAAAGTACACAATGCTAAATCATTAGAAAATCCAAGACAAATCTAAAAATCTTAAGTTTTTAACTCATGTCCAGTGAAACATACAGTGAGTTCTTATGAAAACTCTGCAAGCAATTATTAGTTTGAAGAATGCACTACACGTGTTAATTATCACAAGCATATCGCTACAGTTTTGTATTTTAACGGACTTCATAATGATTCCCAGTCATAATTCCTTGAGGGCCCATTCGGATGTCTTAGCCTAGGGGCCCACTAAGGCACTAATCCTGCCCTGCCACTAACTGAAAAATATGGATAAAAACAAAAGTCAGCTCGCTGTCAGTCGTGGGGTTCGAACTCACGCTCTCTCACGAGAACTAGAATTTAACTCGGGACCTTAGACCTCTCGATCATCTTGATAGCCTCCTACGGACTTTTTTTATGATACTCAGTCCTTCATTAGACTAAACATAATGTGTCGTCGTTTTGCGAGGAATAAAATCGCGTTTATCACCATACCTTCAATACAAACCAATAAAAAACTGAGCCCTCTTGCAGGAGTGGGATTCGAACCAATGCTCGCTTACGAGAAGAGAAATCGAAATCTGGCGCCTTGGGCCACTCGATCATCCAGACACGTGCCTACCGCTCTTACGGGCTTCGTTATCATACTCAGTTCTTTACCAAACATAACGCGCCATCGTTTTGCACGGAATAAAATCGCAATTATCATCACATTGCAATTCAAACCAATAAAAAACTGAACGGACTTATACTCTGTCAGAAGTGGATTCGAACCCACGCTTTCGCACGAGAACCAGAGCTTAAAATGTGGCGCCTTAGACCACTCGGCCACCCTGACACTCCCCGAAGGCTGTTAGGGGCTTTGTTATTATACTCAGTCCTTGATCAGACTAACCATAATACGCCGTCTTTTCTCGCGGAATAAAATCTTTGGGTTGGGTAACGCTGAAATCCTTCGCCCAGTTAAGATAAACGTTTTTTTGTTATTTTATTCTAATTTATTAACAATTTAATGTTTCTGAAATCAGTAGTTCCTTACGTGACCGAAAAGGTTTTTCTTCGACCCCTTTTCGTAAGCTCGGTTTCTATTTTTTTTATTTTATTTTCTTAATTTTTTTTGTTTTCTAATTTATTTCGCTCGGTAATTTTTTTAATTTTATTCTGTCGGTTTAGTCAAAATATGTGTACCTTAGGCAAAGGATTCAGACAGTAAACCAAGTTCTAGGTTGTGGTGTTAAATGAGGAGGGCATTCTGTATGCGTTGCCCTTGAAAACGCCATGTAGAATGGCACCTTCAGTTTTCACCTTGGTCCTTTTTCAATTTCCCCTCTCCCCTCCTTTTTCCGTTTTTCTTTTTTTCTTCCTCTTCCTACCTTGTTCTTTTCTTCCTTTTTCCCCCTCTTACTTCTTCCTTGCCTTTTTCCTTTCTCTGTATTATTTTACCTTTTCGCTTCTCCTTTTGTAATTTTTGGGTAAGTTCTTCACTGCAGTATTTTGCGCGTTCAGGTTTCCCCAATCTCGTTATTTCTATTTATTTATCTATTTTTTCTCTACCCCCTTTTTTCGTTTCTCTTTCGAGTGAATATGATATACATTATATATATCATCATCATCATTATCAAGCATTATCAATCTACTTCGGGATGAGGGTCTCCCAAAGTCTTTTCCACAACTTTCTATCTTGAGACTGTTTCTTCCAAATCCCTTCCAGCATGCTTTCGAATTTCACCCACAATTCTTCCACTTGCTCTTCTTCGGGGTCTTTTCCTGTCCGTTGGCATCCAATCTAGTATTTCAGGTGTTCAACTGTGGTCAGTTCTTCCATCGATATGTCCAGCTCCTAGCCACTTGAGGGTCTTCACTCTTTAATCATGATGTTTTCACTGTTGTCATTTTCCTAATTCACGTTTTCCTCTTCCTATTTTTCCTAGTTATACCAAGCACTCATCTCTACATGCTTCTTTGAGTTGTTTGCTGCCTTAAAATATTTTTTTTAAGTTAACGTTCATATTTCTGATCCATAAGTATGAACTGGAAAGATGCATTGATTAAATACTTTTCTTTTTAAAACACAATGATAAATTACTCCTTAAAACTGAACTGCTTTTTCCAAAAGCTATCCAACCAAGTTTTATACTCTCGCTTGATATGTGTTGTCCTGGTAAATGTGGGCCAAACTGTATGAAACGCATGATACGTCTATTCCAGGCATTAAGATACTCTACCAGTTCCAAAGTTTCTCCAGTCCTCCGGGAAGAAATTGCACTTGCAATTAAGAACAAGAAAGAACAGTGAAGAGCTCCAGAAAAAAATGGAATTAGCGTGGGTTTTATAAAAGAAGCCAGTGGGAAAAATAGAAAATACACTTGCCCAAATTTTCACTAGATGAATCAATGAAAGGAAGATTCACTAGATGAATCAATGAAAGGAAGATTCCTGATTACTGGAATAATGCTACAATAATCCTGCTGCACAACAGGAACTACTGACTCATCAATCTCCTATCATTTGTTTATAAGATATTTACAACGGCGCTATTACATCGCTTGAAGGAAACACTGGACATGGCTCAACGAAGAAAACAAACTAGATTCAGGAGTAGCTAAAGCACTGTAGATCCTATCCATATACTGGAAAACTCATTGAAAGAGCGAATGAATATGTTACTGATTATGAAAAGGCTTTTGATTCCGTGAAATCATCAGCAGTTATAATGACTTTAAAATTGTGCGGTATTGAAGATTTCATACATTAATATTATTAATAACATCTATGAAACGCAAGTGCAAAGGTTCAATTGTTCGGGAACACAGCAATTATAAAAGTTAGAAAAAGAGTGAGCAAGGGGACACTATATCTTCAAGTTCTTCAATGCCCCATTGCAGAATATTTTACAATCACTGAAGGGGAATAAAAATTAATGGAGGGAATAAAAAATAATGGAGATTATTTAACCCAGCTTCGTTTTACGAACAACATAATAATTTTTGCAAGTACGTTCTCAGAGCTGCGGATTATGATCCAGGAAATTACTGGCAAACGGTAAAGTGGGTTAAAATGAACTTACAGAAATAAAAAACTGATGAACAATGCTTTTACAAGAACTGAAGATTCAGTAATTGATGGAACAAAAGTAAAATTAAATGATGGTACATCTACCGTGGACAACAGATATAAAGAAAAAACCACATGAAAAATAAATTAATAGGCATGTAAATCTTGGTTGGAGAGAATTTGGAAGAAATAGTATACTTTTGTGAGGTAATTTAAGTAACTATTATGTCTTAAAAGAAAAATGTTTATAATCTGTGCATTATTCCGGCTCTTAGTGATGGATCAGACATGAACCTTTACTCAAAAAGACATTTGGAGCTGTAGACAACTGAAAAGAAATATGGAGATGTGCATGTTTAGTACACTCGTTGTCATAAAAATCCGCGCACCAAGAAGGAGGCGTTGGATTGAAATGAGATTTTAGTAGTGATATGGTACATACCAAGGAGAAAAGTGATTACAATATCACAGCAGCAAGACGAGTTCCCGCGGACATACGGTACACATTCCAGTCAGCGTTAGTACCGCGTCGCACCGCCTCGTGCTCAGATACATGCGGTAATACGGTCCGTCATGGAGTCAAAGAGACGCCGTAAGTTATCCTGGGACAGCTTGGCCCACACTTCTTGCAACTTACGCTCTAAATCACGAACACTGGGGCATGGAGAAAGCTGGCGTCCCATCTAGTCCTACACGTGATCGATGGGCGAGAGATCTAGCGATCTGGCAGGCGACGGAAGCGTCGAAGTACGACGTAGACAGTCCTGGGAAACCCGAGCCGTGTGCAGACGGGCGTTATCTTGTTGGAAAATGGATCCGGGCTGCCCTTCCAGGAAAGGCAGCACATGGGGCAGCACGATCCCCTGTACGTAGCGCTGGGCAGTCAACGTCCCTCGGATCACTGCAAGAAAAGTCCGGCTGTCATACGCGATGGCTTCCCAGACCATCACGCCTGCAGTTCGGGACGTGTGCCGCTGTACAATGAAGTTGGGATTGTAGCGCTCACCTGCGGTCCTCCACACTCTGACACGGTGGTCGTCCGTTCTCATACAGAAGCTGGATTTGCCGTTGGATACTATACGCCGCCAGTCCGTAGAATTCCACGTTGCTCGCTGCTGACACACTGCAATCGACGCCGACGATGGTCAGATGTTAATGACATAAACGTAAGAGTCGTCGAGAGTGCAGATTGACTTCTGCCAGGCGTCTGGAAACAGTTCTGCCGGGCACAGGAGTCCCTTGTACAGCCTCCACATGTATCTGGACATTGGACAAGGATGTCGTTGCATCTGTGCGTGCCGCTTGTGACGTGCCTGCCTTGCAGGATGCATACGCCATAAAGTCAGATAGCAGCAAGAACGAACGTCCGCGTAGCTCAATTGGTAGAGTGACTTATTCCGGAATGAGGGGACCCGGGTTCGAGCCCCGGCGTGGACAAAAATGACGGAGAAATTTACTTCGTTATAATGGCGCCTGAACTTCCCGGATAACCGGCCGTTAAAGATCTCGCAATGGTGTGATGTTCTTTCCAGACCGCGAGATAGGAAAAATAAGAGAATCACTTCTTCAGCGCTTCGAAAAATAAATGTGTGTAATGTTGCATTCCACACACCAAATTGACTGGGAGTTCTCTAGTGCACGTGCTTCAGCGGATGGCTGCCTACAACGATTCATGGTCACGGCTGACCTGTGGGCCATGCCCCCGGCCCTCTCGGGGGGGATGTGACGTACCTGCCTCGCAGGATGCACACGACATAAAGTCAGATAGCAGCAAGATAGAACGTCCGCGTAGCTCAATTGGTAGAGTGACTTATTACGGAATGAGAGGACCCGGGTTCGAGCCCCGGCGTGGACAAAAATGATGGAGAAATTTACTTCGTTATACGCTCTCACGATCCCACGGTCCTCTCTGCTGGTGGTGTCCGGATCGTTCAGAGCCAGTCTGCCGTGTCTGAGTGTTTTCCCGTGTTCATTGCTTCCAACACGATCGCACCGTACTGTCTGACTGGCCCAAATGGAGGCCGTTTTGGCGCGCTGGTTACCCTGCCTCTCTCATCCGGACGATACGGCCTTGTTCAAACTCCGCCACTTGCGCGTATGCACATCTACGGCTCCTTCTCGGCATGTCTATCGCTTAGGGATCTCCCCTGACTTTTGCCGTGCACTTCAGCACGAATGTGGAGTCCCCTGCGCGGCGCCTTATACACCACAGGGATTTCCATTGCAGCGCCGGTCCTGGACGCGCGGGCCTGCAGAATCGCACAAAACTTTAATCATTTGCATGTCTGCTCTCTTCGTAGCTGTTCGCCGAGTTTCGCTTTAATCGAACGGTTTTTTCTTAGCGCGCGCGCGGGGTTTTATGATAATGAGTGTATAACGGGGAAAGGTAGGAAGAGGAACTCATGGATCAGGAAAATGGCATGATCAAGGTAAAATTCTTGAAATGGCAATGAGCTGGACATATTGTTAGAACAACTGATCACCGTTGTACAACTGAAATACAAGATTGAATTCCGAGAGACAGGGAAAGAATCAGAAGACAATATGGAAGTGGGATGGATGAAATTCGAAATCATGTTGGTGTGACATGGAGGAGACTGGCTAAAGACAAAGAGTTATGGAAGAGATGAGTATATTTCCATCCAGCAGTGGATTGATAATGGTTGTTGATGATATTACCGTAATTATAACAAGAAACTGAAACCTGTAGAGCCTCAAGAAAGTCTGATCAAAGTTTTCGTCAGATAAGACTATGTTTTATTTATCTATTAGAGTAGCTTATTGATCAAGAATGACAAATGCAAATCATACTTTAAATTACTACTATCAGTGTGTATGCTAAACTAATTTACATTAGTTTCAGTTTCTATGCATAGCAATCAAAGTTGTTACTTTCCTTACCTGCTGAAATCTGCCGAAAGTAAATTAACTTTGCGCTCCTCTAACACCGATTCTTACCATTTTATTCTCAAGTAGATACCTACCCACATTATATGAAAATCCCTAAAGTTAAGCTTTTTCTTCCTATTATTCCGCAATTTTTATCATAAGAATATATAAAGAATATATGAATAGATAAGAATATATGAATTTTTGAAATTTCGGCAATTTTGTTGAACAGCAGCAGGACTTGCTTGCAAAAACAAAACAAAGAAAACCCTACAAAATAACAGAAGTATAAAATTTCTCATTCTGTTGAATTTTTTCTGTAGAACTCGTTGGTGACAGCCTTCTATCCGAAATTGAAATTGCAATGTTTTTCAACATTTAGCAAATGAGAAAGATACAGTGAGCTTTCGTTTGTGTGCCAAGAAAAAAAACTAATATCTAAATGCAGTGCATAGCCGAGCATCACAATTGAAACTCAACCGACTCAACGCGCTGTGCCGAAGCTTAGGATGGAGAACAAGTGGCATTTTGGGCTGGTGGCCAATAGAGATACCTGTTTCGCAGACACACGCTCGTCCATAACATGTTGAAAGAAAGTAATTATATTACGCTTAGTGTCATTTCAAGTAATAAGTGCCTGAAACGCCGCTTAACAAAATTAGCAATGTCTCAGATAGAAATTGCGGAGTAACGCAAAGTTCGGTGGTTCGCCGAGGACGAAAACAAGAATTGGTCAAGCTGATGTGCCATACATCTTGGTAATAAATCCGACTGATGTAAATTATTTGATGGATCCCGAATTCTCGAAAGTGCGCGCATGTTGTATTCCCATTATAAGTTTAATTTGCAAATAAACTTAAGTAATGGTTTTCCTTTTTAATGATTTTTCTTATAAACTCTTCGTTCTTACTTATTATTTTCCGAACAATATTTTGTCACGTCCTATGTCTACATTCTTGACAAATACTCTCAAGATTTGTCCTGATTTTCAGAAGCCCATTTAAAGAGTTTTTAATGCGTTTTCCGAGAATTTCCGAGAGTATCACGACTTCATTAAACTTTTTAAAGTTTAGTTTCCCTGAAAACTCATGGTTTTATAGTTTTAGCTCATTTCTTACTATATCAACAGACAGAAAGAGCAATCACTTTCCTTTTTACTTCAAAAATAAAAACAAATTCAAAATCGGAACTTAGACTTTTCGTCACACTTTTTAGGTCCCTGTAAAGTCATTTCTTCTGCACAGGTCGCACGCAGTAGCGTTTTTCAATATTGATTTCGCTTTTGACGAAAGAAACAATCCTTGCTCAGCCAGTTGATATAGCAAGAAGTGACTCTACCGATTGACATAGCAAAATAGGCAAACCATATGTTTTTAGGGAAATTAAATATCGGAACCCCAATGTTCACTCTGCCGTGAAAACATTTTTCACGTCACGGAAATTGCTGAACAGATTAAGTGCAGATTTTGAAATTCAGTTTATCTTTAAAAAGTGGAAAGGGGCAAACTGTTGATATGCTTTGAAGAATATAATTTTGAAAATACGAAAACACGCATATTTTATTCAGAAAAATATCCCAAAAAACACAAAGACACTATTTTTTTTATATCACCAAAGCTATTGGAAACGGGAAACATGGTCAGGAAAACATTAAATTTATAATATAGTGAGAAAAAGAGATGTGAAAAGGTAATACAGCTTAATCAGAAAAAACTCGAAATTCTGAGAATCACAGAACTTTCTCGTGCCCGCTAAACATAATTTCCGGCAGTTCCAAACAGTTTCGGCCAGCGGACGGCATAAAGACGCCGAAAACCTATTCCGTCTCCCCTACAAAAAAAACGAAGCACCCAGAGAAAGTCGTTCGATCCGGATGAAACTCGGTATGCAAGTACTCAGGGCCGAATATGCAAAAGAATAAAATATAACGAACAGTGGCGAAATAGTGGGTCGCCACAGCGCATGATAACCGAGCATCGGGAAGATTATATCAAGAGCAAAGCTCGCACATACGGCCACCTGTGACAGTGGATTGTGATTGCAATAACCTCCACGGACTGTGAGGATGCCTCGACGTCGGATCCGTTCACAGTACTAGCAGTTGAGCGAGTGTGAGAGAGTAGGTACAAATGGGCTGAGAATGGCCAGTTGGTAAAGTCGCCTTATCGCCAGGCATTTGGGTCGGAGCGACGCGGCAATTGGACGAGGTTGGGCCCAGTGGGTCGATGAGAGCACAACTCAGCGGCACGCGGGCAGTGTACGATTGGCGCAACAACAGAATGCGAGGATCAAGCGATTGTAAGAACCGCAAGATAAAAACGAATTTGTCGCTCTCACCCATATGTGGCCATGTTGCGTCGTCTACAGGTATGGAAGTGACCATCCTGACCGTTGCCACACAACTTATGGCACTGGGATTACATTCAAGGAGGCCACTGCGCCGCGTACCACTGACCAGCGAGAATAGCCCGCACCGGTTGCAGTGGTGTCGTGCCCGATCAGCATGGGATAGTGTCAAGGGTTGAGTCACGGTTTGCGTTTGGCCCCGATGACCAGCGCATAGGTGCCTGAATGAGAGCCGCACATCGCACTGATCCTGCTTTTTGTGTGGAACGACACATAGTTAGCACACCGGGAGTGACTGCCTAGGGAGCCATTTCCTACGATAGCCGGACACCCTTGGTAGTTCTCTGTACCGCCCTCACGGCTCAACAATACGTCGACAACATTTTACGACTTGTTTTGTTGCCATTCCAGTCCCAGCATTACCGATCAATAGTTCACGCCCCGGTGAACAATTGATCGATTGTTCACCGGGGCGTGAACGGAAGCCAGGACGGCCTTCGTAATGTCGACACTGTTCCATGGCCAGCCCGATTACCTGACTTCTCACTGATAGAACATGTTTGGGACATGATGGGACGTCACCTACGGCCATCCCGGAATGTCGGCGAACTGGCCCGCAATTTTTATACCATCTGGCAGGCTATACCTAAGGAGAGTATTTGTGAACTGTATTCGTCTATGGCATGCCTGGTAACCGCTTATATGAGGTGGCCTACAACGCACTGACTTGTTCCACTCGTGTAGCTGTTTTATCGGAATAAAGTGCCCAACTTCTCTTGAATTGCAAGCATTTCCTTTCCTACCTGTCCTATCATGTACATTGCTCATATCAATGCTCAACTCGATTGGATGATTCCTTCTGGGTGCTTCGGGGTTTTTTTTATTTATTTATTTTTACTTATTTTTATTTTTGTGGCGAAGAGTATACATTGGGAACACATAAAAAAAACAAAGAACTGTCACGATACTAAAGACATCCAATTAGCAATACCAAAGGGTTTAGTAAATGTCGGAAGAATAGCATTATTTCACTGAGATTTTCCGTACTCCGTAGCTGACCGACAATTTCCATAGTAACTATAGATATTTCATAACCCTTGGAATATCTGGGTGTTCGAAGAAATGCCGAGGCTCGTGACGAGTTCTTGCCAATCACGCCTATTGTTCACCCCATCAGGAAAGGACCGAGTTCACGTCAGTTTGAAAAGATGAAGTAAAAACGGCTGCCTAAAGACAACTAAAAATCGAGAATTTCGAGGGAAGGGGGTAAATGAATGGAAATGTTCACCTCCCGTCTAGTAAATGAGCAATGGAAAACAACAATGTTGTCTAGTAAATAGCAATGAAAATCAATGGAAATAAGGAGCGTACAAACCTTGCATTTTTAATTGGTAAACATTAAAATTAAAATGGGACCATATAAGCACATAGATAGACAAATTTATAAATAAAGTAGTTCAAATTCGTTTTCATTTTTTTATATCTCATGAAACTGCCATATTAAAGAAAACATCCGTTTTTCGACAAAAGTTTTTTGTTTCATTTCTCATTTTGCCATGTTAAAGAAAACACCGTTTTCAAATAACAGGTTGTTTTTTTTTAACTTATGATTTTGAACATTTGTTTAAATTGCATTATAATTTCGACTTCATTATTGTTGGGCAATATTCGCTTTCTGTCTTTGAAGATATTGTTAGAAATGTGTACGTTTTACCAAAGGATTACTCATAAAAAATTGCTGTACAATAATAACTCTCTCCTCTCATTTCTGTTGCTGTAAACAACGAGCGTGCCTGCATTTCCACACATGAAACTTCCACCGTATACTTTTTTTATTGGAGGTTTAACGACCACCGTGAGCAACTCAATGGGTTATGAGCAGTCGCCCGTCCCTAATTTAGGGTCACTGGTTCCAGGGAAGGGAGAGAGAGAGAGTGCCGTAAGACAAACACAACATCCATGCCTCACAGGGATTCGAACCCGAACCCCGTTCGGACGAATGATCAGAGGCCATCGCTTAGACCACTGCGCCACCGGGGCGGCACCCACCCACCGTATACTGAATGTATATATAAATAACTAAACTTTGCATGTTATACTACTTAATACAGAAAAGAAATCTTACCTGTATATCAGTAACAGCAGACACCAGCGGGTTGAAGTAAATAATCCTTTTTTTTTCAAAACCGCTCTAACATTTTCTTCTGTTGCAGTGGGAAATGAATACTACGAGTGTTAATTCGTTTTTCTTTGAAAAAAATCACAATAATAAATAAAAATAATAAAATATGAACAACTTCTCTGCAACACACTAACGGCCGCCCCGGTCGCGCAGTGGTCTAAGCGATGGACTCTGATCACTCGTCCGAAAGGGGTCCGGGTTTGAATCCCGGTTAGGCATGGATGTTGTGTTTGTCTTACGGCACTGGCTCTCTCCCTTCCCTGGAACCAGTGTCCCTAAATTAGGGACGGCCGACTGCTTATAGCCCATTGAGTTGCTCACGGTGGTCGTTAAACCTCCAATAAAAAAAACAAAAAAAAACACTAACGGACTAATGCGTTCACGACTTCACGTGCAGTTCAGAGCAGGGAACCTGAGACCCTTTTGGTCACATGACTAAATCGTTTTAGGGCCTCTTCTTTCCAATGGGCTACGTTTCCTGCCGATATGACGCCACATAGATGTCACATATAGATGACGTCACAGAATAGCATTTCCTGAAGTGAAAAAATAGCACCGACCGAGCCATGACATACACCACGTGGAGGAAAAGAAATGACGCGGTCCGAGAGACGTTGAAGTGTTGTAAAATGTCAAGCATTAGTTATCTGGGCCTTTTTTAAAAATTTTCTTCCGATAGTATCTTGTGATTAATAACTGATGGCCCTGTTGTGGCATATGACAACTGATCGGGTGCTAGCTGTTGGTCTGCTGCTGGCCCAACAAGACTGTTTTTGTTGGGAATATAAAGATTCTCCCCAATTTCGAAAAAAAATCGCCAGAACAAAATTTTACCCACATATACGTGCTCATGTGTAACATACGTGGGTGAAAAGGTTTTAATTAAATTCAACAACAGAATCTGGGTTACGGTAACCATATTTTAGATATATCATAAATAAGTGACAATGAATTTGAGTGTTCTGGGCAGATTTCATATGACTTAAGGTTCTTGAAAAACGTTTCCTACTAATAATTGTTATTTCAGTTGTTCAACCAGCTACGAGCGTTTTTTTTTTTTTTTATGTCAGCATACACTGGTGTTTCAAATTAAAGCACCAATCATAAAAACCTAGGAGAGGAACCCTGCCCCGAAACGACACATAAATGATACACAAGAAGCCGCTTATATAAAGCAGCAAATGTTTTGGCCCAATGAATGAGCAACGACGACATAGGAAGCCACAGGACAGCAAAATTTGCACATGCCATACTCAAGTGAATTCCGTATGTAAGCGGTTGAAGTCGAATACGTGGGCAATCTTGGAGATTTACTGTCAGGTGCAGTGATAAGACGTTATTGTGTCTCAGAGAATTCGTATGGACGATTCTTTGAGGTGTAGAACGATAGGGAGATTAGAAGCAGGACAATATCAAAGCTTAAGTGGCCAGATGGTTAAAAGGGAATCGGTCCGTTGTCTGCGGCACTGTGGGGAGAAAATATCAGAATACTGAAAATATCTCGAAAAAACCTAGGCCATGACCTTGAACTGTCACTTTTTCTCGACAAGATAGATCGCTTTTATTGGTGTTAACTGCTAGGACCCATCCAAGCAGTATAGCACGTCAATTGGTCCACAGGTATTCACTGGAACAACTGAAGATTCATAACAGTGGTTTGTATGCAAGGAAGGCCTGCTTTTTGTGTTCCTTAGAACGTATACCAGGAAAGGCTCGCGCCGAATGGTGTTGTCAGCTTTTCCATTGGGCCTACCAAGAATGAACACGAGTACTCTCTATCCATGAAAGCAGGTTTTGCTTGCAAACAGATCTCCGAAGAAATTTTATATGGTGAGAACTTGCAACACGATTTCAGCCTATGAAATTTTGGCTGCTGTGGAATAAACGTTTCGGCCGGAATCTGTATCAATTGTCGTTTGCCTCTTCACATAATGATGAGGGAAAACCGTCGAGATTTAACGAATACCCGATATCTAGACGATATCCGGGATCCTCAGTCTTTTTAGAGGTTCAGTATGCCATGATTTCCTGTTAATGGTTGACAACGCCCGAAGGGTCAATTAATATCTTGAAAATGGTGATGTGCCGGTACGGTCATCAGATCTTAATCCGATTGAGCGTGTTTGCGGCACTTTAGGTCTACGAATGGTTACTCGTTCCCCTTCTTCTACAGCTCTACAGGACTTACCGCGTGTTTATCTGGAAGTACTCCCAGAATCTCTAGTAAGCACGATCGTACAAGCACGGTTCTGCGCTGTAAAGCAAACAATGTTGTCTGTGGTGATTACATTCGTATTGAAGACACAATGTTTTTTTATTTATGTGATATCGTTTCATGCCTTATATCACTGATTTTTTTGTGTCAGTAAAGTTTCTTTTCTTATGTTAATTACTTTGTCAATTATTGTCTGTTACTAGGTTTTTGTGGTTATTACTTTAATTTTGTACACCAATATACAGTACGGCTATAGGTTTTATAGTAGACAGGCAGTCCTACATACTGTATGTAAGACTGCAAATTTCCTTGAATCAGCTTAGTAGTTTTGAAATTTTGAAGTTGTGCAATGTATCTCCAATGAATAAGAAAAAACAGTTATACTCAGCAGGATTCTCTAGTAGTCTAGGCATAGAGTCATATAAGAGTACATCAGAATACATCAGAATACATCAGAATTTATTTCTTCCTTTTCGCATGTTCGAGTAACATGGCTAGTTAAAGTGTTCACGATTCTAAGATCTTTTCCATTAACAACGGGAAAACATTTTAGTTTAAAAAAAAAACGTGAATTAAATAAATAAAAGTTGCATGTATCTCAAATATTACTAACTTTTCAGGATGTTTTCTCTGCTTTAAAAGTAATATCGAGACAGGGAATAGTTCTGAGCACAATCATCATTTTTCTTATCTTTTATGATGTTTTTGTTTGTTTTGATGTCTTGAAAAATCCGTTAGAAGGAACCTCTCTGTTGCAAAACGTAGGCGCAATTTTATTGCTGCATTCATATTAGTTTTTCGTTGACAGTTAAATATTCACAAAATGTTAGGCTTCTTTTTTTCAAGGAAATTGACTGTCAGGGTAGTCTGATTTAAAAAAATCTTGAATATAGGAATTAGTGCTTAATTTTTCTTGAAATTTTTTTCATGGATTCCTTTCGTATTAGAGCAGTACCGTCCTTATTGAACAAATTGCAGAACTAAAATTATTGTTTTGTTTTTATTATTTTGATTTTATTTCCAGTAATTGTAATTTTTATTATTTTTTCAATTTTCGATCTCTTTATTCATTAATATTTTTACGAGAAAATTGGAATATTGCTCTGTATGTCCAACTTTGAGAGCGGATGTATGTGTGGTGTAGATCGTGGAAAATGGAAGACACAAGATTTCAAGGACCAGCACAAGACAGAAACATCGACAAAGGGCACGAATGGTCCCTCTCGAACGACTCTGGAAAACATGTCTGCTCGTCTCTTCAGATTAGGTTACTTTTTGCACAGTTAATAATTAATCACTTGCTGAAAGCGGGCTTAGGTAACGAATTGCACTGCACTGTTACCTCTATTTCCCACTCATCGTCACGAACACCTTCGGTGGTATCATGCATGGCGCAGTTGCAATCTGGAATTGAGTATGTGGTAATGATAACGTTTACTATTTGGATGTGAGTGATACATGAATGAGAATCTAAAGACTCCAGGGAAGAGAAAAGCACAGGAAAGAGTGTAAGGTGTGTCTAACTCCCAAAATAATATCATCGCGAGTGACAAGTAATCATCTTCGTATGGCATCTTATTATGTTTGAGATGTAATAAATCTAGTGGTCACCCTCGTTTTGGTGGATGACAGTATTCAACACTTCTGTGACATGAACAGAAGGTGCTTGACTTCGAATTTGATACATGCACTTTGGATCCTTGATTGCATGATAAGCGGAACGGTTCTAGATGACACGCTTAATTGGTTCGACCGATTTTTCCGCTGACAGTATCGCTTGTATTCCAGAACATAGCAGTCGCATCCAAAATTAATTTTTCGGATGTGCAAAACCCTTGATACCTGAAAGAGTGTATGCCGCAATCATGTCAGCATTCAATTATTTATTTCGATAATCACTATTTATACTATAACCAACTTTGGTTAACATTGGATCACTCTTCCCTAGTGTTATGGATTCTTTCCTTCATCGACTTAAACTTTCATTTTTTTTATTTGAGGTTTAACGACCACCGTGAGCAACTCAAGTCGCCCGTCCTTAATTTAGGGCCACTGACTCCAGGAAAGAGAGAGAGAGCCAGCGCCGTAAAACAAACACAGCATCCATGCCTCCCGGGATTCAAACCCGGACTCATCTTGGACGAATGATCAGAAGACATCGCTTAGACCACTGAGCCACCGGGACGGCCCTTAAGCTTCCACAACAACATGTTGTCGGCACTCTGGCTACTCTAGAAAACACCCCATCTTGATTATTAAAATCTTTTTGTATGTAGAAGTATATTCAAGTCTAAATGGCTCCCTCGGTGGCGCAGTGGTCTAAGCGATGGCTTCTGATCATTTGTCCGAAAGAGGTCCGGATTCTAATCCCGGTGAGGCATGGATATCGTGTTTGTCTTATGGCACTGGCTCTCCCCTTTACTGGGACTAGTGGCTCTAAATTAGGGACGGCCAACTCCTTATAGCCCATTGAGTTGCTGACGGTGGTCGTTAAGCCTTCAATAAAAAAAAAGTGTCTGAACGAATCAAACTTTTTTTATTTTATTTTTTATTTTTGGAGTGTACCTTCCGTTTTGAAACCCGGCCCCCTCAATATACGCGCCTGCTACTCTAAATTATAACAGAATAACAGAATTCAATGTTCCTCCATTCAGATGGCATCTGTCATATGCAAACGGATACTACGTCGGATGGTTGGCCACACTAGTAAAGACATTTCTGTGCTTTTGATAGAGTGTTTACGGTATACAATGGAAATGGAAGTCGGCAGAAGCAACTAAACGACGGGAATGATCATAAGTTTGTATGTTTCAGGAGCATCTTCATTTACGCTTGCGGTGTTTTACCGTATAACGGAGCTCTCACATTCAGGAGTATAATCGGCAGACGCAAAAGGACAAAGCTGACAGTACGAATGATTGATGCGAAGAACAGTTGATTCTCAAGGAACAAGAGCGCAGATGTATAACTTGATTTGCGGTCAATATCTTCAAGGGAACATAACTGATGTTGACGAACACCTTAAAGGTCGGAATAATAAAATCCATATCCTCCATCCCAACACAGCGGGAATTTAAATCTTCGGGTGAAGTCCGTAAAATTCTGTCTTATATGTGAAAGAGACAATTTCGTCAGTAGTGTTGTCGTGAACGGGGAAGATGGTCAACGGAGCAGTGAAAATGTGCGTTGTTGTAAGGTGAACGGCGTGACGCATTGTTTAATGCCATCAAACGCGCTAGAATATGATCGAAAACGCAAGAAACAATGAACCCTGACTGCATCCATCTCGCTGTCTACGCAGATAACTGGGGATAGTGTATTCATCCCAATAATGTTTTCTTGACCTCACAGGGCGCCACTCAAATTTTTAGGTGCTCTTGTCAACTCTAGGTTATACCTAAGCATCGTAGTGGAAAGTGTGCATTCTTCAATGGAGACGTTGTATGTGGACAGAGATGGTCTATTCCGTAAGAACAATATATACCATAGTGGTTCGCAGAGATATTCACCGGTTTTCATTGCGCACACACTTGCCGAAAACATAAACAAGGTTGAGAATTTTTGAAATTGTGTGAAACTGAGCATTTGTGCTGCACCAAAGCAAATGGATAAATTTTGTTCATTTGGAAGAGATTCTTCTATAATGAGACAATGTCATCAGCAACACAAACATGTTTGCAACCGTACCATGTAGTACTTCCGTGCCTGTAACTGACACGAACGGTAAATGTTCATTCTGTTCCATAGTTACTTTAATATTTTTGGACAAATCTTCTGAAAAATCAAAAATTTTAATGTTGAATTATGGAACTAATTGTTAGAAAAAAATGAAAATTTGCCTTAGTTTTATGCGTTTAGATATGTAGCAAATTCGTTCTTCACATTTTGGTCAATTCATTTTAACGCTTCAGAGCATGTAACTGGAAATAAAGGCACCATCCCATAGATATACCGTAAACGTCGTTCTTTACCCTGTAGGAATCATGCGCATGACTTAATCAGTCAGTCTACTTGCATGAAATTAAATACCTTGCAGCACACGTGCTTTTCAATAACAGGAATAGTTGTTATCCTTTGTTTCGACACTCTACTGAAATTCTATTCATTTATAAAAAAAAGTATAATTTCCGTAGAAGTGTACAAAAAAAAAACGTAAGTTTTATGTCAAAAAATAAATGCTTCTCAGCCTAGTGTAATAGCGAAAGATCAATTTAAAATATGAAGAATATCCATTCCGAATAGAAGTTGTTACGGTTTCACTAGTCTCCTTGTACATGTCGTAACAACCTCACGCACAGGACAGTCGAAATCTAACACTAAGCACATGATACTCTGGATGTAAGTGTAATATTGCATTCCGAATATCCGAAGGAAAACTGATATTCTTGTTAACAGGATTTTTCCGAATAGCATTAATTTGTGTGAATGAGGAGGCGGATGTTCCAGTAAAGAATACCGGTAATAGGAAGAAAGAAGATACCTCGGCTAAAGAAATCGAGAATTGGCGATGATCTATAGTACACTGGGTGCATATCTGTCCCGTTCCTATTATCGATCTGCAAGACTTTGGGTAACATGAAATGACCCTAATCAATCCGAGGTCATAAGAAGGTCGCCGAAGTATCTCTTTCGGAACCCAATCAGTCCACGTTGTTATTCGATGAATCACTGCTAAGTAGGTCTCAAAGATTTTTTTCTTTTTTCTTTTCTTTTGCTTTTATGGGGATTTTTGTTGGACCTCTGCTTCGTATACAGATTTTCTTTATGTGAATAGTTTAGCGACATCGAATTTCTCATTTCTCTTACAACTAACGTTTTCTTCAAGCACGAAGGAATGATTCAATTGCTATGTGTTATCAGAAAAATTTAAGTGAATTCCCTCTAAAACACGACAGCAGGATTAATATTTTCTACGAAGCATTAGGCTGGGCAGAATTTTTTTTTTTTTTTTTTTTTTGAATACCCAAAACCTATCTAGAGCTATTATCAGTTTCCCGCGCACTTAATTTAGAAGGAAATGGATCAAAAGAAGAGAGAGAATGGAAACCACAAGGAAGAAGCATTTCAAAAATTTAAGGAATGAAATACACACTCTTTTTTTCTAAGCCAATTTTCTTCCCAAACTTCCCTTGTTATATTTTTTGTTGTTTAATCTTATTTCTATTTTAAAATGTATACTGTTATTTTTTAAGTTAAATAGATGCAGTCCTGCTCTTTAAATTCAGATAAAAATGTTCTAACTGTAAAAATGAATCAAGAGCAAATGCTTTACCTTACAAGGTTTAACAGATATTTGCAAGAACGTTTCTTTTTTCAGCCTTTCTGCATTCATATCCCAATTCTTGTCGCCAGCATTCAATTTAGTAGTTTTCTTCGCTTCCCGATAAAAGTGCATCTAATGAAATATTATTCTAACAGCTCCTGTCTCAGCGATAAGATAAAACATCCAACACTCTTGTGGAGATAAATAGTTTCACTGAGGATATCGTCTGAAGCAATAAAAGCAGATTTATGATCAGCTGCTAGGGTATCTCTTGACTCCATTATGTATCGAGGAGATTAAACGAGCATTTACCGTTTCGGGGTTCCGATCGAGTATTTTATGGGAATCATAGCTGGAGAATTTATTTTGTTTGGTGAATTTTCGTCATGAACAGATCGAGTTGCCTTATCATTTTCCATGTAAAAATAATCACCAACATTTAGTTTTGAGAATATTTTCCGAGACCATAAAAAACGAAGATTTTAGCGACATGTAAAAGAACCCGCAGCAGTAAAATAATGGTGACAGCTCGAATGAAGAAACTAAAATG